>OX387400.1:585661-3089231 GCA_947563765.1 Anarsia innoxiella | reverse complement strand
TAAATTATCCAGTAATTTGATGCGATTTATAAAAAAAATGGTTCTACAACAGAAAAAATGAATAATACATTGTGAATGTTTTAAGGAAAGTCTTTGAGTTGTATGTATAGTTGGGTGTTTGATTTTTGCATCAGAAATTATTTCCGGTTTGCTTTATTACAATTTTGGTATACTTAATATTATGTAGGTAACATAATATGATATTTAAAAGTTTAATAGAAAAGTGTTATTGGAAATATGCTATTTCATGTATAAAGTAACAGTTTATTATATATATCTAATAACATTTTATGAAAATATTACGAACGTTTTCGGCAATGAATTCCTATAACGCTTAATACAAAGCTCTATTATATGTGTAAAAGCCAAAACAACTCTTTTATATATTACCAATACACCTCTCATGGCTTTTTAAAAGGAATTGCTTATCATGTTAAAAGCATTTAACGGTATCGACGCCTTTTGAAGATTTCACCTTTCGGCAACGTAGGAAGTTGTTCTTTATATTCAAAGAAATTGAAAAAGGCTGTTTGATTTTTGTAAATTGTTTTTTTCGTGAAAATAATCTTCAGAATATGGGTTTTTAAAAATGTTTTCAAACATGCATTTACCATCAAAGGAAATAGCTTTTATTTGGTTCAGATTCTTCAAAAGATATTGATCAAAATATTACTGATTGCATCAATAACAATGAAAGACAAAATTTAGGCACTTAAATATGGTTAAAAACGAGGAAAATTGTAGCCAAAACTTAGTTCTACATTCACAACAGATAGCAATTTATATTACCGGCTATCCTGATGTAAATAAACGCATTTACCTGGATTTGGTTAAGGTTTACTTATTGGAATTTGTGTCCAGTTTATTTTGTTGTGAAACTGCAAAATAATATCATTACATTTTGTAAAAATAGCCTAAAAGTATCCCGTTGTCAGTTTAGTGCTTTTCCTAAATGGTAGTCTCAATCTTCTTATGAAACAAAATCATTACTTTCATATCACTATTGAACATTACGACTATCACGAAATAGTGAAAATTTTCCGCGGCTCAAAACATAACCCGTGTCATAGGATTAAATAAACAGTTTTTATTTTATTTATTAATATTTCAGAGGCTCGGTGAAATTCAGTGACACGAAGAGAACTGTAAATTCCGGATAATCCGGATTGGGTTTACTTGGGTAGCAATGTTGGATGTTGGTAGAACCGCACTCATTAAAGACACACCCAACAATAATCACTCTCTTCTTTTAAACAAGTTCTATTAAAATGAGAATTGCTCCAATTCAAATTGTCAGAAACGTTCAGATAGGCGGATATATATTATGCAAATATTTAATGCACATCAAATTAAAGTAACTAACAGACCTAACGAAATGCATGATAGTGACGGGCCGGTCGCGTGCACGCATACGTGACGTCATCCACTGATGTATCACCCAAGTTTATTATGATTGTCAGGCAGTTACCCATCTCGTACAGATGTAATCAACTGGGCAGAAGATTTCGGACATTTCGGCCGCGAAATGGACTTTGACGTCACTTTGCTAGTAGGTTAAATCTTTTGATATTTGCACAGCCAAGAGGGTAGGGATCTTGATTAAATTCGTCGAAGATGTTAAACTGAGTGCCGTGTGATTGTGTGTAAAGAGGTAGAACAGCCTTTTTGCTCTAAATGCTTCAGAGTATTTGTCAAATTTATGCAAAATTCTCTCCCGATTGTGAATACAATATATGTTCTTCTTTATATCGCCTTAACGTTTCTTTTTATGTTGATAAGTAGAGGAAAAAGCAACTTCTTATTTACCTCAAAACAAAGCAACTGTTTATTAAGTATTTTCACCGAAATAGAAATAAGAAAACAAATGTATAGATGTTTTTATAAATTAGAAATCTGTTCCACACAGAAAGTTATTTTTCTCTCTAATATAGTGCTACTATTTAATTACTCAACTCACAAAATAAACATTTTTATAATTTCTTTTTCTGAAAATATCTAACTGAACATTTTGTTTTAATAAATTTCTTAGTTTTATCTCTTTAGATGTTGTTTTTATTATGTTAGTCGTTGTTTCGATGGTCAAATGGAAAACTACAACAATTTTTAAAGTTTAAATGAATCACTGTTAAGCTATTATCGAGTTTTCATTATCGTACGTCAGAAAAACACGGACTTTACATTCTACATTTCAATTTATAAAACAGTGAACCGCATTCAATAGTTTTGGATGTGATCAATACTTTGAAATGTAGTTGACCGTTTCGAATTTTCCTTTAGATTCCATTGAATAATTTCAAGACCCATATCCTAAGATTACTATAAGAATTCAGTGAACCCTATTGGTCATATATTATTATATTCTTACCTTATGAAATGGCAAGATCAATCGTAGATATAGACTTAAGTGTAGTCCTAACATATTTTTGACTATAATCAAAAGTTCTCATCTTCTATTATTTTCCTTGTCTTATAAAGTTGTAGCACAGTCGAAAATGGAAAAAATAAACGTGAAAGTAAAAAAAGGAAACGCTATGCCATCAGAATTAATTCAGAACTCTATCAATAAAAAAAACTAAACGTTCTTTAATAAATCTATATACTTTCCAAAAATCATGACAATCGGACTACGCTCAAAGGGTAAAAACGTTATTGCCGTTTGTATGAAGAAATACATTTTTTCTACACAGTCCTCTTAATAACAGATGGTTTTAATAATATCTATTTAATAAAACATCTATAAATTATAGACTATAATGTTTATAAACTAGGTTAAACTAGATTTGTATTCACAATTCAAATCCTCTGACATTTGGTTTGGTTCCCTTTCAGCACATCAAATATTTATTTTATAAATATTCCGTAGATACGCAGTAGAAATATTCAATTCCATTGGAGAGTTCAAATCCCACTTGTCATAATCCTTTCGGTTACTCATGTATTATATGTTATGTCATTTAATATTGAAAAAAGATTGTAAATGTGAAATATCTTATAAATATGGAGCTAAGCTTGCTTTGCGTGCACAATAATGATGTGCCATGGAGAAGATGTAGGTACCTAGATATAAGTACTACTTAGTAAAAAATGAATTAAGTACATATGTATACCTATATGTATGTATATAGGAATGTTATAGGTTTGGGGCTAGTTTGGGGCGTGAATAAGTTTTTAAATATTTTGTTTTACCTACTGTTATTGGTAGTTCGGATTTGAATCAAATGTCTCAAAACAAGAGTACCCTAAACCGACGGGCATGTATGAGGCGACTGATGAGTGTGGATGAAGCGAAAGAGGTGTGTTTGGATCGGAGCAAGTGGAAGGAAGTGGTCTCTGCCTACGCCAATGGGAGAGAGGCGTGACGGATATGTATGTACGTATGTATATGTCTCAAAACACAATAATTTAATTTACGAATATAACATCGAGGTCAATTACCCGTAATTTCCGCTTTAAATAGTTACTTCACAGAATTCAAGGTTTACTTCTAGTAAATACGATTACACAGAACAATTAATTATTTACGAGTATAACTTTGTTTCTATTATATGGTCAACGAGAGAACGCGTTCCTGACAGGTGGTGATTGACTTGCCGATATAACTTTCAGGCGGCGCTCAATTTACGATAAAATATTTTGTTAGTTAATTCGCCTAATTAACAAGTAACAAGCTATAAAAATTACATTATTATGTCAAATTATAAACAATTACATAAATTTGCACTACAAATTAATTTTAAACTTAAGAAAACAATAATTATCAAAAAAATATACTGCGCTGCTACAAGGTTTTAGCAGTCGGTAATTTATTTAGTGATGTAACAAAAATAACAGTCAACATAACGAAAAGTAACGATTAACGGTTATTTATATCAAAATAAAAATAAAAAAACACGGTTTTAGCACGCACTAAAAATTATAAAATAATAAGGACATTTCGGACATTCGAAAGAAATCGTGGAGCGTTTATAAGTATGTATAATATTTTCTCTTTTTCGACAAAACGCTCCACGTTTTCTTCCAAAAGCCCGAAATGTATTATTATTTTTAGTGCGTGCAGTTATTTTCGAGATCTGTTTTTTTTGCTAGAACTGGCCGAAATATGTTATCTAATCTTGTTTGTGTAGTGTAGAGCGTGCCAAAATATTACACATACCTACATACTCTCGACAAATATAACCCTCCTTCTGATTTGGCGCAGTCGGGTAAAAATTACTAACGAGAGTAACGAACCACGTTGTGATATTAATTTCTTAGGTTGCTTATTGTTTTTTTTATATTAGGCATTTAATAGAATCTTTTTTAAAGTAGGTAATAAAAAATATCAGTTACGTAAGGTTACATCACTAGTCACATGTGTCAGGAACGCATTCTCTCGTTGACTCTATATAATAGATGACTGACGTTTTAATTACAAACGAATAAGAGACATTGTGGATTGACATCTAAAATTATTCTGAAAAAAAAAACGGAAAAAGTTAGCTTGTTATGGAAAATATTTGACAGCAAATACCTTTTTTTTCGTAATATCTGCAAAATTAATGAATTGAAAGAATTCCTCGGTATCTTTATTAAAATTACTTATGAAATTCTTTCTCCACACATCCGTGGCCCGTCAGGAGGGAAAAAAATACGTCGTCATGACAACGTGTGTGAACGAATCCATAGAAAATTTATGGAATGATATTTTTTCTCTGACACGTCTTGGACACGGCCCGGATGTGTGTAGTTAGACCTTAAGTAGTTCTTTTTACTGTTTTCTAATGTATCTATCTTTTTGATATTTCTTCGTATGAAATTAAAAATACGAGTATGTGCTCAGTTTTATGAGATAATTTACATTTTGAATTGCAGTGATTGCAGGTGAAAAGCTGTATACTATTACTATCCTTATTACAAAACGAGGTTTAAAGATAGTCCGACGTTAGTTCGTTTAGTTTGACGTTATGTCCATAGCCGAAACTTCAAAAGAAACGAACAAACGTCGGACTATCTTTAAACCTCGTTTTGTAATAAGGGGGTAAGGGTTTAAAATATGTTCTCTCTTAGGTTTTTTTTGTGAGAATGACTCTATATTCCCAATCAACATTAAAGTTAGTAAAGTACTAAATTACCAGTCATATACGTGCTTACTAACTTCTATCCTCTTATCCAATACAATTCAACAAGAACGATCGAAGTTCTGATATATGCAGATATTATTCAAATTCTAAGCAACTAGGACCAACTTCCAATTGATGAGTTATTAGGTAGTTATATCTACTTGGTGTTAGACTACTCTATATACCCGGAATATAAGCAATTCCATGGCTGTATTATGAAAAATACTAGAGACTGTACGCGACTTCGTACCTACATATTTATAGTCATATAACTTGAAAAAAAAACATGATATCTCAAAATAATATAGCCTGTGCATTATTATGATATATAAACTACAATATTGCCAAATTTCATCAAAATCTATTACTTATGTAGTTTTTGCGTGCAAGAGTAACAAGCATGCATCCATCCATCGGCACAAACATTGACATTTATAATATTAGTAGTATGACGTTGACGGGCTTTTATTTAAAATAAATTAAGTAGGTACTTACTTACAATATTTTTAAACAAGTGAATTATAAAAAAAATATAAGCTATCTAGCTTAAAGAGATAGTGAATAATTATATAAAATCGATTAAGTGTCAAAAATGTAATAAGATTAAGAAATAAGTAATTTAATGATTTAGGTATTAAGTTAGACACAAGTCCCAATTCGCCCTAACTTTAATTTCGATACTTTACGTTATCTAGTTTTATTTTTTGTCAGCCATTTTACCCCTTGGGCGCCGTAAGCAATAATACTCAAATTTCATAATATTGTCCTTGGCCCGTTAGGAATAGACCGTTATAACCAGTGTTGCTAGCTGTAATAAAAAATATTCTGTATTATATCTTTTCTATGAAATGTCAAATAACTGTTTTAAAATTATTTTAGTGGAACATATACTTTGTTCTGTCTTTTGTTAACTACCAGTTCATCTATGAACATCAATTAAAATGATAAGATTTCGCTTTAATAGCTGTTAAATGTCAATAAAGTTCCATACAATAAAAACGATGACGTCAGCTCAAAAACTCCTTTTACCAAATTCAAAATAAGCTAAAGAATCTGAGTAGGTACCTCTACCTATTTCTTGCCTGTTTTCTTCAAGTAGGTAGGTACGACAAATAAAAACACAGGAATACCACATTATAACAATATTTCAATTTATAAAATGACGTAAGACGCGTAAGACGATATTCCGTAGGTTTATGAAACTTTCTATCCATAATTTCAACAATATCAACTCATTGTTAACAAAGGACACTTTGTTGTTCTTTCCCAAGACCAACTTCTTCGGACTCAATAGAAATAGGCACATAATTTCTATAAGGAGTTTGCCAAATATTGCTATCTTTCCTTCATTTGTTACTGCTGATGTTGTTTTGTTTTATTCTCAGTTCAAAGATAGGAAAGCAAAAGACGAACGATGACGCAAAAATTAGGGCTAGGCGTTTGATACTACATACCTTTAGGTACTTATTAAAAGGTACCTACTGTCTTTTACAGACATGAGAAAAGTCTTTAGAAGTAGAGATTTTAAAGGGAAACGGAAAACTTTTTGCATAATTTTGAGATAAAACGAGACTAAACTTTATATGAGAAAAAAAAAGTGGATTGAAATTGACCAGCGTGGTACTTACTAGCTAGTAACTTTTCCCGTGCTTTTTCGGAAAACATTTTTCAGCTTCATGATAGAGCTATTAAAATCGCAAGTAGGTAAGGTAACATATCACCAAGTACGAAATTCAGATAATATTTATAGGTAAAACGATGACGATATGAAATACATGTTATCTCTTTTCCTGACGGATGCAATCTCCACGAGTTCACGATGTATCACGTGTGACACGTGCAGGTGAATAACCTTCCAAATGAAAGAGTTGATATGATGGATCACCTCCAATATCGCGTTCCTACTACCCAAATGGGTAGGGTTATAAATAAATACATACGTTATGTGAGAAACGTGAACGATAATGTTACGTAATAAGTTATTTGTTTTCATTAGTAGCTAATATACATATTATATAATAGCTAATATAGTATATTGCAGAATAAAATACATATTTTTATATCTACTTGAAAATAATTAAAATCATAAGAGCTTCCTTTTTTATTTAATTTTTGCATTTCCTACTAATATAAAGATTCTTTTTTTCCGAATGATCAAACATCACAAAGTACTTTTGTTTTATGACGGATCTGGTTATTAAAGGTAGAGTTCTATGGCTGAGCAATTTATATGAAGCCATTCACACTGGTCGGATTGATCTTTTATTGGCGCTCATATAAAATAATTTATCTAATAGAAGTCTTGGTCACGCACGACAAACAAGAATGCGGTGTTACGCTTGCTATATGACGAAAGGAAATAGGTATCTTACTTACTGAAGACTCGTTTCCCAGTAACAGATAAAATTTCTAGGGATAATTTATACCTGGCACTATCTAAGTTAAAATTTACAGGCAGTTCAAAGGTATCTTCTATTAAAAACACAATACGTGTATGAAATTAGTCGAACCCTATCCAAAACCAATTGCGAAATCAATTTGAAGAATGCAAATTAAAAATGTTTTATTACATTCATTTAGTTCATGAATGGAAACCAATAAGGCACGATCATTCCTAAAGCTACCAAAATATCATCGACATATTTGCGTTTCATTAACGTTTATAGGTACTTCGATATTACTTTCAACAATAGATGCTGGGGAATGAACATCGAATACCGAGGTAAAAGAAAATAAAACAAAAGAATATCGGGGCTGATTGTCTTGCGCGGTTGGATCACAATCGGAGCGTTATGAAAACTTATTTTTAAATGTAAGTCTGAGGTTTTCTGATTAAGGTGTGAATTTAAAAGATTTTTTTCTCTATTTTATGTATTAATTTCTCGCACATGTGTAAAATTGGTCGACTAGTTGTTTCAACACATCTGATGAGCGCAAACTTAAATCCTGCATGTAATATTAAGTCTGGATTGGTAATTGAAGTTGTCTTAGATTTTAACCAGACATTTTGATAAGTTAAATAATATGTTCAAAATTTTGCGGTGAATAACCCAACTTTATTCCACTTAAAAGTTGAAAATCGTACGTTGGAATAGTGAATTAATGTTATATAGGTATTATATCGAGTAAGTATGTAGGTTTATAAAAGAGCATTAGCTGCAACATCTATAATAGTTCCAAAATTCGATTGCACCGTCACAGTTGTCCACTTTTTCAAAGCCGCAAAATATCTAGCGTTCTTACTAACTATCTTTAACATATTTGTTTCTTAGTCAAAGGAAGGTATTCCTTAGAGAGCACTGAGTACAGAGGAATCTAAGATATCTCACCCTCCGTGCACATAAAGGAGATTTGTTATAAGTGTGCACGAGCTAATTTCGGAACGGTTTCACGTGGGCGACGGTATTTTCAACTATTTCATTTAAGATTTAAAATTATAGACTGGCTGGACTATGGAATTGCTACTAATGGATATAAGATACCTCTTTGAATATCACCGAATGAAAGTAAAATCATCTCGTTTATGAAAAGGAAGGAAGTACAAATACTAGGTAATATTCTGAAAGATTTAATGAATGGTAGAAATGTTAATTTGCCGATAAAATATGCTTTATTTTATTTTATAACGATGTACTGTGTTTTTACCGACTTCAAACTAAAAACATCTAAATAAAAATGTGGTAGTTCTGAATTGGACTGAATTTTGCTAACCTTGATTTTTTATTGTTCACCTTTTCTAAAGCCCTAAAGCAAAGCGTAAATTATACTAAAACTAAGTAGGTACCTACCTACTTGTATTTTCTTGTGTAGATAGAACATAATATATCTCAATTCAAAAACTAAATGGAAACGTAACTTGTAGTCGTAATATTTATAGCTATAGTAAGTACAGTATTCCTATGTTTCATGAACTGCAATTTACTGGTATACTTAAAAGTTTATTGTTAGTAGCGCATACATTATAATTTTATAGTTGTATCCTTCAATTCTTTGGTAGAGAATATCTATATAACTCTGTAACTTACTTATAGTTACCGTTTCATCGTTATTATAGAAAATTATCTTTTTTCTTGATTTGAACAATCTACGTTTGTAAAAACCACTTCGTTTAGAATAATCAAAAATAATATGTGTTTTATATACCTACTAAATTAGAAAGGTACTGGATACTTAGAAAAGGCCCTTGTCTCAAAATAATTAGACAATGTTTCCCTTCACTTCACATACTAATTTTCTTTAGATTGAAGGTCAATTCTGAAATTGTCAGCCCCATTGATTCTGAATTAGCTTTTTTTAGAGATACTTAAATGAGGAACTCATAAGTAGGATCCGTTTACTTACAACAAATGTATTGAATAATGTATTTTATTGAAATTATTCTATTGAATAGGTATGACAAACAGGAGAACAAAATGGATACACATGAAACTAATAAATATTATAGTACCAGTTAATTAAAGATCTTGTCGTCGTAGAGAAGCGAGTAGTAGGAATACATAAATATTATCTTAGAGAAATATGATATACCTAAGTACTACATATAATATATTACCTCTACAGTACGTTGATTTATTATTAATGAAAACTATATTGAGTCAAGAGAACAATTGCGAGTTGATTTCAGAAATAGGAAATATATTATTATTGGAAACAAAAAAAGGTAAAAAGATAAAACAATCATAAGATAAAACATAATAAAAATACATAAATAATAATCAATGTAGGCCTATAAATAATCCTTTTGACTAAATCAAGTCTTATGTGACAACTTATCTCACAGAAAGCACTACAAAATGAGAATACTAAATTAAAAAAACGCTTATTCTGTTTTATTGCAGCTACTGCACAACATTTTATAAATTATCTATATTGTTATTTATTTAGTCACAATCGACAAGAAACGCCAAGAAATCTGTTTGAATCCAGTTTACTATAGTTAGGACCACTTGCGCAGCCTAATATACCCGGAGTTAGCTGCTAACACAGGGTTAAATAAATGATTTGTATTGATTTATCTTGATTTAACCATGTATTAGTACTCCGGGTTTGTTGCGTTAACTTTGGACTGCGCAAATGGGCCTTACAGTGGGAAAACGGATAACGTGATTATTGAATGAATGATGAATAGTAATAAACAAATGAAAAACATTTATTCACAACATAGTACCCTCTATCCAAATTATATAAAGGCAGACCGCGACACGACTAGCCACATTTGTGATAATGGATTATTCAGCAGGTCGAACGACTGTAATGGAGTCGCCATTGAGTAGGTGTCTGTATTGATTATAAGTAGCTTTTGAGTATGCAAATACCTTATGTTTTTTAACTTAAAAATGTGTTTGTTTTTCATCGGTACTATATTAAAAATTCTGTATAAATATACTACTCTACATGGCGTAGGTAGGTACATTGTGCCAAATGGTAGTTTTAAATTCAATATGGAGATACATTAAAATTTATGTGCATGTCGTACATTTTCATTTAAATCTATAATTAGTTTTTTCTATGAGCTTAGTTTTTTATTTATCTATAGAGGTATTCTCTTCTCTTTAGAATACTAAACACTGGTTAGAAAACACAACTACATTAAAAATTAAAGGTTCTCAACTTAAACATAAGCAGCGTACAATTTTCTTTAAATCATCTAAGTGTGAAGTCCTCAGCTCATACCGTTCCAATCCTACTTATTACATTTCGTTTAACTTCTACTCCGAAGGTCTACAGTTGAAATTACGGTGCCCTAGGCGAAATTGAGGTGATGTAATTTATTTTGCATTTAAAATACGTAAAGACCTGACTTTGGATGAAAGGAGGTTAGGTGATGATTCTTAGATTTAGTTTTTATAGAAAGGTAAAGTAAGAAATATGGAAGTGAGACAGAATTAGGAACATGTTACTTTTATTTACCTATGCAATTGGAGAAATAGTTTTTCTTTCGTTTATCTTGATATACCTATAGTTGTCTTGCTTGATATGCTTGACTAGATCATAAATGGTTGTGTTTCATGATTTGGCCAACTGACACTGGCTATATCGTAGAAAAGTCAATGTTTGATGATATTTTTCTCCACGTTAGGTCATATTATTAATTTAGATTGTCTATGATAAAAAAAATACTTTATACCTAGATAGATATACAGTATTGTTTTTAGGTAGGTACACGATACATTTTGTTCTTCGTCTAGCACAGCAACATACAAATACATATTTTGACTTCGGTGCGACTTGAGGCTTGGCGCGTAAGCAAGGATGATTATTAATATGTACACGTTCATATTATCACGTAGAATAGAATAGAATAGAAAATATTTTACGTACATTCCCAAAAGAACCTATAAACCATACTTTTGCCTGCTCTCTAAGTAACTTTTCGCTCCCTTTGCCCTATGGGACTCCTCTTTTCCAGCCTTTACTTTATTCACTTTCAACCAAGAAGTTTTTATTCTATTCCGAAGTTTTTGTTATATTTGGCTTATATTACTTTTGGTGAAAAGTTGTTAAAAAAATATTCGGTATATAAGGCCTCTGAAGCACTAGCGATCGAGTACACTACCTGGTTTGACATTTGTTAATAAAAAGACAGCCATCAACCTACATACATATTTCAAACGTAGAACCGCGGAAGCGCTGTCTATCAAACAGCTACTGCTTTAAAGCTTTATAAGGGTCAGCGCAGACAGAACGGAGCGCAGCGGAGAGGATTTTATTACCGCACTTGAAAATAAACCTTAATTTTTTTACAATTAAGTGCATAAATGCTCGAACCGGCATTCCCGCGCATCCTCGAGGACGCGCGAGCATTTTTTGTCAGGTTCGAGCATTTATGCACTTAATTGTAAAAAATTTAAGGTTTATTTTCAAGTGCGGTAATAAAATCCTCTCCGCTGCGCTCCGTTCTGTCTGCGCTGACCCTAAGAGTAACCTCTTGGTCTAAAAATAAAACGCTACGAGACCGCTACGTGCTACGCCACAGGCTACGCCATGAGCATATGTGCCAAGGCCGTAATAGTCAATGTCAATATTGCTGTCGTAAAACATACAAATGATATCTAAATTAACTTATATCTTCCCATATTCAGTCATGATCAGAGAGTAAGTGAGAAAGAGAGTGAGAGTGAGAGTGAGTCTGTGTGAGTGTGAGTGTTACGCCCGTTATTAATAACCTATCCTGATCCGTTTTTACCAAATCGAGATTGAAAAAACAATTTGGTAAAAAACGGATCAGGATAGGTTATTAATAACGGGCGTTATTGAGTCAGTTTACCCAAAATAAACATGTAAAAGTATGAAATACGTCCCTAGATAGAACCAAAATTAGTTAAATTATGAGCCAATAAAATTTCATTATACTGTTTAATGTGAAGTGAAAAATAAAACCTATCGCCAACCGTTATCACTGCGAGCGAGTTGTAGCTAATTTGTGGCGGCAAATTATTCCGGTAAATGTTTATCAACGCAATTAAGTCTAGCCGAGGCGATGCTAGCAGAATATTTTGTGTCCGCCCGTCTGGTAAATTGTAGAGGCCTTAAAGTATAAGGTTTTTACCCGACTGCGCTAAAAGGAGGGTTATGTTTTTCGAGAGTATGTTTATTTGTATAATTCTTTTAATTCAAAGTAGCCTAAAGGCTCTAGTCTAGTACATGCAAATGATGGATTTTAGCTTGAAAGATGTCGATTACAGTAAGTAATACAGTAAGAGTGACACTAGGTAAATCAAAATAAAATAAAAATGCGTAAAACGCAGACAGGTTTTTTTTTAAAACGGTTAGATTATTTACTAGGAAAAACTAACATTAAAAGTCGACTTTACTATAAGTTTCATAATGGATTTTGTACGCGACTCTTATTAATTAAAACTTTCAGACTTTTAATTTTTTAGCTTGTCTTGTTAGGTGACATTGTTAAAGCTCGCATTTTTTTTAATTAACACGTGATAACAAATAGAAATAAAAAGTTTTTTTTTTTAATTTTATTTAAAAAGTCGAATCCAAATACGACATGTGAGATGCGTTGGGTGACACGTACCTACTCGTAAACATCGTCAATAGCAATAAACCATTGATTATTGAAAATAATGCTATCTGCACACCAAAGCCGCCGGCATGCCGCCGCGCCGGTCCAGGCCAGCGGCTTTACGTCATACAAATGGCAGCTGTCAAAAAGCCGGCGGCTTTGGTGTGTAGATACCATAATAGGATATTTAATTAATATTTATTCACGATCTTTAAAAAAATATTGGAATTAAAACAAGAGATATCCAGAAGAGCCATTAGCAGTTTATTGAAGTAGGCATTCAAAATATGTCTCCGAAATCCTAAGATAATTGAGTTAAGTGAACTAGGTGTACCTGATAAAAGCAATTATACGAACAATAGATAGCCCTCTCAGTCTAATGTAGGAGGTCTAAATTTGTCCCTCGTAATCTGACCCGAGTGTGGTCAACAGAATTATAATACACCTCTATTCATATATCTCTATTACAGCTACCTACAGAAAGAAGGTCTTATAATTATACTTGGAAGAAAAATAAACAAATGAAAATCAGAGAATGAATAAAAGATTAACATAGCGATTTCACGTGTTTAAATGTCTCAATTACTTCCCATTTTTAAACGAAACTACTACTACGTTATATAAAGTACAGTTCAATTGGATTACAAAGTTGTGTGGTTTGAACAGTAATTTAAAGTAGGAAATAGAAGAAATTCTACTTTTTACACGATTTAGGTACATATTTATAATTATTTATCATTATTAATTATTTTTCATTATTTATTCTTCTATCATCAAACATAATTTCTTGAGACAAAAATAGTCTTTATACTAAACAACTGTACCTAAACTGTACTTAAATGTAAAGAATGAAAGAAAGCTCGTAGGTATAGATAGTACTAAAGTGGTAATATTTGCTCACCGAAGTAGGGTAGCGTGTACTATCCATTACCAAATTTGCACAACACGTCTATACAAGCAACATAGATAGAAGATACATTATGCAAAGAGTGATTCAATTTTATTGATGGAAATCGTTTTGCGTGATATTTTTACGGAACATATAGATTTTTTATTCGAAATCTGTATTTTGTAGGTTCATGACATTATTAAAATGCTTTATTTGCAGTGTTTTACTTTAAAATATGTCAATGCATGGGTTAATTTGAGTTTTACTATATGCTCTTTAAACGGAATTTTTGTAAATCGGTAGAATTAACCAAGTTTTTACGATGATATTATTTTATTTACCTATGGGCAACGGTAGACCAGTCGTTGTGGAAATCCTTGGGGGAGACTTGTCCAGCAGTGGACGTCCACAAATTGACACAACAAAGAACAACAACAACGAAGGCATAGCAACCAAAGCTCTTGTTCTGAATAGGCTCTATAAAATACCTCGTTACTTAATAAATTACATACCCGCAGATTTCTTGGCCCTAAAATGACGTCACTTGATGAGATCGTGATTTATGGTCAAGACGAGCGTCGAAAAATTCGCTCAATAAAGCTGGCGTGTTGCCGTGTCGAGATGTGCTGACGACATTTCTGTTTAATGTCCATAAGATAGGCCATCTAGAACTCATATCTTGTTAAGTTTTAATAGCTTTTTAATTTGTCAGCGTTAGCAAACTGAAAAATAGGACCAAATAAGACATTGAAATGGATAACAATATCTTTTCAGGCTATTTTTAATAGTTCTCAATTTGCAAGTAAAGTTAAAATACCTATGAGAGAGGATTCGAATGTATTGTTTATGTTAATTATAAATATAAAAATAATTATTTTTAGAATGCATTATATGTCTTTAGTAGCAATTATAATAGAAGTAATTGTAAACTGGTTTCCTTAGAACAGTATCACGTAGCGAATATAGGTACATAGATTCAGTTATATCACAGATTTCCTCGTTTATCTTACACTAGGCTGTATAAATGGAATTCCAAGCCTAAGACAAGGATTCTATATCCCGTAGCAACTTTAATCCAAGTTCAGTGACGTCCCTTTAACTTCTAAATCCAACTGCCAAAGTTTACAATCTTCGTAAAGCCCGAAATTAGCGTTGAAATCCTTATTCCGTTTATCTATATATATTTGCGATCTTAACTTACAAAATCATAAGTTTCAAATGTTAGTGTAACAGTCATTTAGTAATTTGCGAATAACCGATTCATGAAGTAAGTAAGTACATGAAGTAATGAAGTAAATTACTGGAATAGAAACCATGGGGAGAAAAGCGTTCTAGAGGAAGACTCGAAATGCGAAAGACTCGAAAAAAAGAAGTCGATGCAATTTGCACAAAACCGTGATAAGTGGCGGTTATTAAAGGAAGCCTACACCCGATGTGAAGGCTGTAGGGACAGGCTAAAGAGAGAGAGAGAGAAGTAATGTGCAAAATTCAAAGGTACTTTTCGACCATAAATCTGTAGTTCTTTACTGACAACAATGTTAGTGCTGTAATGTAATTTGAAGTTTATTCGCAATCGAATTAAAAGACCTCAGCTAACAATGAAGCAGACCTTTCTAATCCGGTTACACTTTTCTGTTTATTTTATGTTCTTATTAATTAGATGAATGGAAATTGTTTCTATTTTCAGCTACTTTTTTTTACTTCTTTCTACCTAAGTATCAACCTTATCTGTGTACGAAACTCTTAACTTTTTATTACTCTTATTTCGGTTATTATCGAAGTTAATGCGTAGGTAGTGTGTTCGTATTCATACAATAATGACTTTTTGGAATAAGGTTTTAATTCAATAATATTTTTACTTGCTTTAATCTCCATTCTTAATAATTATGCTAACAAATCCTCAATTCTGTAGTTTGTTCCTTCGGGTGTAACATTTTAACAACATTATTCTCATTTAAAACAATTATAATAATTATTGACACGTGCTGAGTTGGAAACGTTTCACGTGTTTAAACTTCAAGAACATATTTGTATTATTTATATATTGGATGTGTAAATTTCATTTTAGCAACTTTTTCGTTTCGGTGTCGGAGTTAACTGATTAAAAATAAATTTAATGTTACCGAGTACAGGCATGAAACGAGACGAAGTTTTTAATAAAACTCGTGGGAATGAAAGCCAGGGATTCAATTTCAAATTAATAACATTGTTTCTCATATATTTGTGCACAAGCAACATTTTGTAAGTAGTATAAAAATGCATGCACGGAATACGTGTTGTACCGAAACGATATAGGTAGGTAGTCAATCAGAAATTAGTTAATTTTTTGGTCTTGCTTGCTCTTTATATACTTGTTATACTTTCTATGAGGCTTTATAATAGACGAGAGGTAAATTTAGTATTTTTTATATAATCAAATGTTAATCACCTTCAAAGTTAAATTTAGTTCTAGAAAATTCTAGAAGTAGCCTGTAATTTTACTGATGAAGTCACAATTCAGGATTGAGGAAACGTTTAACTGTCTAAAGTCAAAGTTTGAGAACTCAAAGATAAGTTAAGTAGTAAAATTGCTACAGTATCATATCTAAACGTAACTTCAAGGTTCCGTAGTGTATTTTAGGCATTAAAACCGAAAATATAACTTTTAAATATATTTTTTAATATTAAATTAGTGATTAATCATTTTTTCTAAGACACTACAATCGATCAAACCACATGACGCGTTAAAATACGTTCTTCAGGAGTCGTCAACCATTTTGTACTTGTTTTGCAAGTCTCGCAGGTGTTCAGATGTCACAAACCATCGACTTTACTGCTATCAATCATTGCTCAGCTTTGATGGATTGCCTATTTGTTTCTACTTACGATTTGTCTCATCATTCAACAATTGAGCAATATTTTTATCAGCAAAGGCTGTTTTATAAGTACTATACACTAAATGTCAGTTTAAAAATAAATTCGTTTATGAAAAATTAAATAAAAACGTTGGCCTTTTCGCAAAGTAATTAACTAGCTTCGTTTCACGGATTTTTTTAACTCTTGAACTGGTTTTGGAAAATAATATATTCTATTCCTAAAAATATAAACTAAATTACATAATTGGTTTATTTCCCGAAGCCAGAAGAGTTTTCACTTGTATCAAATTATGAATCACTCCTAACAAATGGATCGAATTAATATTTGTATCAACATATATGAGTTATTAAAAATTAAATTAAAACTTAAAACTTTTATAAATATTCAACTTTTTGTAGATTACGTGCTTACTGTATTTAAATCAGTGTGTTCTTTGTATAAATTGAGGAAAGAGAGAGTTTGCCTCGTGCCAAACAAAATTAATCCAAAATATCCATGTTTGTGATTAGATATCATTAAATTGAAGCTATCTATCACTTATTTTGTATTTAGGATTTACATTATCAGGAATTTGCCAGCCACAAGCGCGTTGTAGGACTTTAAGCAAAATTATTTTTGTATTTAAAGCGCTTCATTCGAAGGTGTATGTGAAATACGGCCTAATCACTCTCTGTATGAGAGTAGGCTCGTGCCCCTCGGTGGGGACATATATGGGCTAACAACAACATTTAAAGCTCTAACACACAAGCGGCCGTACTGCCTTGCGTGGCGTACCTATAACCCACGCTGTGCCTACGCTAACGCAAAATGTCGAACCATGATGTGAACCGTCAAAAAAAACTCCGCCGGTTCAACCGTGGTGCGTAAAAAAAATAATTACTTTTTAAAAAGCCTTTATTGAATGAATTCACTGGTATTGTTCTCGGTAGGTACCTGCTTGATTTTTAGACAATTTAAAAAACAAATACTTTCCATTTGACAATTAATTTCTAGCCGTTGGTAAACGATCTCTTGAGAACGAGTGGACCCCATCTGTCATTTACTTTTTGTATTTTACTAATGGTTTTACGAAGTTTTTTTAGTTTGGTTTATTTTTGGGTTTATTTAAATGAAAGGCATACTTAAACGATTAATAATAGACGTGTTATAGACGTGTAGTTATAACTAAAATTGAATTTTGAATATAATAATTGCGTAGCTATGGTCTAAGGCGTAGCTACATATTGTTTTTCACTTTTCTTCTTCCTATTTCAATTATTTTTTCAATCAATTTTTGAACTTAGAACACGTTCTCAACAAATTCAACCTCAAACTTGACTTTCATAATTGCAACTACACCAAAAAGATTGTTGAACTAAAGTTATACGTCTTTCCAAAACTTAGGTTTTACTCGAAATGAAACTATTGAATTGTGAATTAAGTTTACAAAATGCAGAAGACGTTTAGAAGAGTTTGGCTCTTCTGTGATTTGAAATAAGACATGTGTTCCTACGTTTCGAAATACTTGATTTGGCTTGCACCTACCACATTTATCCTACTAATATTATAAATGTTTGTGCCGATAGCTGGATGGATGTTTGTTACCCTTTCAAGCAAAAACTACTGAATAGATTTTGATAAAACTTGGCGATATTATAGCTTTTACAACAGAATAACAGATAGGCTATATTATTTTGAGATATCATGATATTTTTCCAAGATATGACGATAAATACGCGCGAAGTCGCGGGCAGCCTCCAGTTAAACATAAAACATATTTCTCTCGAAATGACTATACTCGAGCTCTATAAGAAGTTATTCATATCTGGCATAAACTTTTCTAGTCTAGTGAGTAAATTCAAACAGACATAAGCAGCAAGGAAACTTTGGTTTTATCTTCTTTCTTTAGTTTTTAACTCCATCATAAATTCATGAGACTTAATAAAACTTATAATATGACATGACTCATACTAGAATTATCCAAGTTAAAACACATTTTGTGTGGTAAAACCAGTAAAATATTTCTATGAGAAAAATACTTTAATTTAGGAAGTGTCGTAACCAAAGCGCAAACGATACAGAAGGAATCAAACAAAAAAATATACTCGTGTCGAAAAACAAATAACAGGAAATTTATTTAAAGAATAAATAAGTAGTTTTATGCCAAAGAGTCGCTAACATTGCTTCTTAAGTCAAAGTATACAGTAAACTTTTGATAAAAAAAAAACAGCAGCGGATATGTTTTTGCAACAAAAGTTTTATATAAATAAAACATTCATTCCCAGTTACAAAAAGGGTTTGATGATTTAGGGATGTGGTACCTACCTAGAAAGTAACATTTCAAAGTTCGTTAATTTAATTTACATAAGTCATAAATAGACGCGCTCAAACGGACGGCAGAGAATAGAGAAGAGTGGCGCAGACTCCACCGACAAGAGCGACGCTCTTAAATTTTTGATGATGATAAACAGACGTATATGCCATGAGTAAAGAATTCAATTTCGTGTAGGTATCGCATAATACCTATAGTCGTTAGGTAACATTAAAGTGAACTGCGAATCGTTGACATATAAAGAACAAAAGACTGCGTTGAAAAATATAATTGTATCGATGTAGGCATCGAGACGTTATCGGAACATTTCAATCGAGTGTTTACCGAGCAAATGTTAGCTTGACACAATCGATTCGATTCTAAAGGTCTATTTGTATGAATTCGCATGCATGGGTTGTTTGTTTGTCTTCATACTTTGAAGGGGTGCAACGACAGGTGAGAGGTTGACTTTTGAAGCTAATTCAATTTTAAGTCAGTTTAAAAGGGGTTTCGGTTCATTTGGAATGATCTGCAAAAAAACTTGCTAAGAAATTGAAGCATTTTTGAAATAAAGAGGTATCTTAATTTCTTTTTTAGATAGGTATATCTACATTTTTCTATAAAGTTCTCTGTTTGCTAAAAGTTACATAATGGTATTGTAAGTTAATACAATCTATAGAATAACTGAAATGACCAGCTAAGTTCTAAAAAGGCAATATTGTGCGTTTTTCAAACAACACGCGTCCACAAACTATCACCACGACAAGGGCATAACAATCTACTAATATTATAAGTACGAAAGTCTAGTGCATACCTACTACACTACCATAAGAAAAAGGTCAACATAGATTACTCGTTGATTGTATATTTAAGATCAACGTATATCCAATACGACAAAAAACATTTTAAACGTATTTATCTGAAACAGAAAGGCCCTGACATAAAACTTAAAGTTTTCAGACACAACAACGGTCCCGTGGCCCGTGACATTATCCCGGAATTCTCGTCCCCGCAGTTATTTTACTAGTGGGCCCTTCATTAACTGTTGGAATGATGAAATCTACACGTTTCGACCTAAGATGTACTTATCTAAGTACTTATTATGTGTGTAATGTGAGTAGGTAAATAGTTTGACTAAAGTAGATTCTACGACGCTTGTGATGTAAGGATTAAGGAATTTTAAACTTATTGATGAAATGCAAAATGTATTTAGCGAAAATAATGTATTGTATAACTATTTATGTTATTTTCTCTTAGCAACACTAAGCTTATTTTAAATCAGTTCTATCTAAAAATGTTCTATCTGAACCTCAAAACGACAGACATTTACTGTGAATAAATGCTGTGAATGTACTCTTACATAGACTGATGTGATTGTTCAAAAGAGTTTCAAATGAATCCTTTTTCGTAAAATAGTTTTTATTTGCAGCCAGTGAAATACTTTTATTGCTTTTTAAAACTGACAGTTATTGTTCTTTTGTTTTTTCTTCACTCATTCATCACATTTTCTTGAAAACAAACTGCTTTATTTTATCTATCTGTTTATTTAAAAATGAAACCCGTTTTCCGTTGTCACGGCATTACGCCTGAACGGCTGGACCGATTTCGCTAATTCTTTTTTTTTAATGTTCATTGAAGTCCAAGGATGGTTCTTACGGTGAGAAAAATTCGAATAATTGCCGGGAAAGCCCTAAAACAGACCTTTTCTTTTTCCCATACAAATGTTTTCTTACTAAAATGTAGAGTCAATTTGAACTTTATTCCTACACAATAAAGTTCATTCTAAGGCGGGACAAAGTTCGCCGGGACAGCTAGTTTTTTATATGTATCTATTCGCCATAGTGACAGCTCTTTTAACTTAATGTAGCAATACTCAGTGGTTTAACTATGTTTTAACTACAACCGTAAAGTAGTTATCACCCACAACAGTTGGTTTTACACCTACGTTCACCTGTTGATTAAAAATTAAATCGGGTTATTGTTCTATTACTTTTTTAAACTCAGTTTATCTTATTTAAAGCAAAACTCAGTCTCTCTGCAATATTTGATCTCGTTTCAACTTCAAATGTACGGTTTCCGCATTTGAATATAATATGTGAAAATATTGAGACTAAGAATTGTAGATTTTAATATTTGCGTTCAATATTTGATTTATGAGTTTGTTCTTTAGTATTTATATACGTACGTAGTTGTTGTGTGTGTGTTATAAGGTGTTATAGAAAAACATTAATGTTAAACCTTCATACTGACGCCATGTACGTCGTTGCCATGGATTTTATCGTGAGATTCAGTGGCAGAACTTTTTGTATGAAGCTGTTCACACTTGTCGAGTGAATGCACTTATATAAAAATAAAATTTGTGATAGATAAATAAATAATAATATTTACATAAAATTTGCCGTCCGATTTAAAACCGGTCTGACACACAACAACTGAGAATCCAGCCTTAACCTCTAAAGACAAAATAAATTACCCAAAATTACTAAACATAAAATACCAAATTTTTCACAAAAGACAAATGCTTTGTAGTTTAAATTCTAAAACAATTATAGGGGAGAAGGCTTGAATAATTACAGGCTAAGAGAGCCTATTAATCCATTGGTAAAATGATACGAAATGTTTCAAGAGACCGGCTGAGTGTCTCAGTATTTTCAAAATTAAAGATAAAATGGAAATACTGGGACAAGCGGTTTGTAATCAATCATAATATTAATTAATTAATTTAATAGTTTCAAGTCAATAGTAGTAACAATAGTAACAATAGTAGTCAATAGTCAAAAGTCAATAGTTAATCTAGTCAAGATGATGACAGAAACAGAAAGGTACTGCATAATCTCTTCAAGCAGACTGCACAGAGAGAGAAATGCTAGAAAGAAAGCATGATAGAGACTAAACTAACTGTATGCAGTCCGTATAAAAGTGTACTTATAGAAACTATAGCAAAATAATAAATATGTTTGTGTGCCTGTTACGTGTGGTGCGGCCTGAAAGTGCAGAACGGTCAGAGTCTCATGTTAACGTAGACGTATTTCTTCGTGTATATGCTTCATAAAAGGTGTCTACTGGTCGCAATAGGAGAGACTTCGTCTAGCAGAATGTCCCAGTATTTCTAATTTTCTATCAATAGGGATATAGAATTGAAATACTGAGACTAACTCCTAAAAGTAAGACTATTTTCGGAATTAGCAAACAAAGGTTGAGGCAAATGAGATGAATAAATTATGCGGCAGAACAAATTGCTCGGTTACAGTCTTGGTGGGAGAATAAACAAAATTAAAAAACATTTCGCCCATTAATGTGATGACAGGGAAATTAAATTGCGCCAGTGTTCATTGCGACTTATAAACATTAATGGAAATTAAGGTAGAGTTATCGTGTTTATTTGTGGCTGGAAGATCAAGGAACTTAATCCTACTAGTATTATCAATGCCAATGTTTGTTACTCTTTCACGCCAATAACACTGAACAGATTTTAATGACACTTTACAATTAATCAATTCGAAGATCCATTGCTTATACCAGTACGTTTTCACTGTAAATTGAGACCTAAAAGTATATAGTACAAACGTTTTTTTTTATAGAGCGATCAAGTTAATTTACGATCATAACCAAAAGTCTTCAGTTTCATAAGATTTAGGAGGTATTCGTCAGTTTTAGTACTGATCTGATGGAGTTTTCAAAATTGAGTTAAGTTTTACGTTTCTACGCGCTTTTGAGTTCTCGCATTACTTTTTCGTAATTTTCTTCCTCACAAAGAGAGCCGTTAGCCAGTGATTTGCATTGGAAACCAATACGGTCTCTATGCTCATTCTATCTCTTTGAAAGAAAGAAAGAATTCGAATTTCGAACGCAAATTTAGTTTCTCATTACACGTTTCTATCTTTTCTATCATTGATTTCGGGAATAGATTATGGTGTGTTATCTACTAAAAACTTGACTATAAAAAGCTCATTTATATTGTATGTCTCTTCTCACAACTTTCTTGTATGTTTGGCATCGGTTTTTACTTCGCTTAGAATATTACAATGTAAAAATTCCGTCACGATTTGATACTAAAATACCCACGTCTCACCGTCGTCGCCGCCGTACTTTTAAAACTTGTAACGAAACCCGAGACACAAACATACCCAGGTATAAAACATGCCAGTAATAAATCTGACGACACGGCAAACTATAGTAAAACTCAATTTATCAATGTGTTGTATAAACTTATCTACCAACAAATCCGTAATAAGTGCAGTTTTACAAACCCACAACACAACTAGTCATCGGAGTTATTTTCAGATATCTTTACAGCTTTATTTATAGAACCTCGTCGATATAAGGGGATTGATCGGTGACAACTACGACTGTTTAATCAATAGTTCGTTTAACAGGCAATTCATTATGCAACGGACATGAAATATCCAGGGAATGGCGTCCGTACGGAAATTAATTAGCTTGAAACGAATCCATTTATTTGACGTGTTTATACAGATCATTTTGTGAAATCGTTTGATGAGTTTTCCGGGTTGTTCAAATATTAATTTAACTGCGTACACGTTAAACTGAAATGCCAATTCTGAATGTGCGAGATTATTAACTTAATTTATTTAAAAATCTTTATCATCTTCATCTTTATCTCATCTTTATCAATCTTTTTTTCTTGTTGGCGGAAGACAGACAAAGATGGCGATTACTCTACCGACAAGAGCCTGGCTCTTAAATATATGATGATGATGATCATCCTACTTTGTTCCATTGCTGGGTAAAGGCCTCTCTTTATCCACAATGTTTTCCGGCCGGTCCTGCCATCCTATTACATTATTAACTTTCATTGAAATTCAAAGTCAGAATTCTGACTTTTGTTTTAGTTATTTAATAGTTTCTATTAATAGTTTATAATTAAATACTATTAATAGTTTCTTAAAACAGTGCCGGAATACATGAATGGATTGTGTTCCTGAAAATTGTAAGTACCTATATTATTTTATGTCACAAAATAGTACACATTGTAAGTACAATGTTTTATAAGTATAAACCAGCTTACATTACAATACGTCAACCAAAAACCGTCGTAAAGAATAATGAAGTGTCAGGTCAGTTTTATAGAATTCTGAAGAATAGTACCTTGTTCAGTCGAGCATGGAAATGTGACGGATTGTATTCCGAGTCCTCATCTTTTTAGATGTAAAGGGATAGAGAAAGTAATCCGGAACAAAAATAAGAGAAATAAAATAACTCTAGGTTAGGGTCTAGGCTAGCCTCAACTGGTTCAAATAGTACCTAACAGTCTTTTGTTACTTTTCTTCTTTGAAAGTCTATTTAAAAGGAAATCACATTTTAGGCATTTAAAAGAACAACCAAAGGGTTCGACTCTTGTTTATTTAATCAGAATTAGGTATAAGTATATACGTAGAATAGCATAACCATACAAAAATGAAACGAGATTCTTGGCTTTGATTAATATTTTTCTGTTTTCTTTTAATATTCAAAAGATACTCTTATTTAATAAATATAGTTGCCTGTGACCGTTTGGGTTCATGACTTTGTTATTTTACGAAGCGGGACATCGAGAAATACAAGAATATTTGGACTTACTTATTTAATGTACTCACAATTTTATCTTATGAACTACATTTATTGACAGTAAGCTTAGGACTCACAGGATCTTAAAAATGTAATATTATGTTAATTGTAGTTAAAGACACAAAAACATAAGAATACTAAATTATTTTTAAAAAGAAGGTATAATTCCGTTTTAATTTTAAAGAAAAAAAGACGAATATCTAAAAGCAATTCTGGAACTTATAACAAAGTGTTTAAAGTTGTAAATGTTAGATAATTTTCCGCGGCAGTGTCTTACACAAACTTTATGTAGATAAAGTAACTATGATAATGAAGCTACGAGTAGGTACTCAACTCGTCGCCGAAGTCATTTGCTTTTCATGACAATAACACAGACACTTTTCTGTCCATTATAGGTACTAGAATTAAATATCATTGCGAGTTATTTTTTTGTAACTCTGCAGCGTTTTCAACAAATTAAAGTTGTATTTCGCCACTAAGAAGAGGACTTTTTAATGGTCATTGGGTATTGTATGTATACTAATGAATAAAGTAAATTAAAAATAACTTTCAGAGTTGCAGAACAACAAAAGCCATCAATTTTACTTTTAAATTGTGACGTACATAATGATGTCGTGATGCTTTCTACTATTTGGTTTCTTTTTAATATTTTTGATAAGAATACTGACGTAAAATACATACATTTGTTTTATATTTTAAAAATATTTTATTAATTAGTTTTGTCGTAATTAGTTTGGTTGGAATAACGGATGCAAATTTCTTCAAGAAGTTTAACAAATCCTACGTCAAGATGAGATAAATTCCGCCGTCTCATATAAAACAATCTTTCCGTATTTTTTCAGAACTCGCTACTTTATCCAAACTTTTTATATTTTTCCTTTTGTTAAGTACATTCATCATAAAATTTTACACCTGAAATTTTTTTGAGATTAATAATGACGATTTGTTCTCTGCGGCTGAATGTAGTTCCTTAAATATATATTAGAAGGGTTGTGATATTTTTAAAAATATATCTTTATCATGGAACGCAAGAAAAAAAGAAGCTTCACATTTCTTTTCAACCTTTCGAAGCACAAATCCAAAATATCTAAAATCACTTCTACATCAGGTATAGATTCAGCAAAAAAAATCTCTTTTAGGTACCTACTGAAAAGAGTGCCCAAATAACTGAAAACCTATCCATTTGACCAAAAAACGGTTTTCAAACTCCATCGCGCAAACAGAATGACTCTCTTCGAATATTTCAAAGGTTAATCCTTTTACCTGTATAGGTCTCAACTTATAAAAGGAACGTAAAAGTAGTGGTCAATGCCTATATAAGAGTCGTATTCTGAAAAGGAATCTGATGCTTCTCATAAAAACTATCAATTGCGTTGCGAGCAAATTGGATCTGACCACGTGTGAAATAACTCCGGTGCTCGTTTAATTTATATTGGACTCTACGTCATTAAGTCGCTGCTTGAAATAATAAGGGGTATTATGAATGATGGAAAGTAGGGTGCTGATATTTAGTGTGTTTGGATCGTAGCGAGTGGAGGGAAGTGGTCTCTGCCTACCGTGATGGGAAAGAAAGCGGAACAATTAAATGTGTATATCTGTATATTCCGAATGATAGGTGAAGTAGTGACGTCACTAGTTGCAGATATTGATATAAGTATCTTTTTAATTGACAGAAAAGGATAGAACGGTTTTGGATTTATTGTTTCTCATCTCTATTTGTTTGAATAACTCTAATGTAGTTTTTAGTATCAAGACATTTTTTTCATGGTTAGAAATAACAACTATAGAGAAGAGGTTTTAAGGTCCAATTTATATTGTAGCGTGTAACGGCTTTCTCAATTTAAGCTAACTGAGCATAGTCTCAAAACCCACTTTTACATTTTTTGAAAAACACATACCATTCTGCTAATTTAAAAACGTCTTAACTGACAATCAAATTCAAAGACGCTTATGACCTTCTCTAAACGATCGGTATAAGGAATTAGGTTAATTCAATGTATAAGTTACACGATTGGTTAATAAGTTAGGTCCCGGCGGACTGTAAGGGACGTGCTAGGGACCCCTGTAATGTAATACTACTAGTTTTGGAGCTATTAACTACATTAATAGTTACAACTTCTAATGGATTATCCGATTTAGATATTAATGAACAAGAATGTATTGTTGCACTATACACCAAAAAACAAGGAACATAATGAGCAACCCTCAGGAACTTTGAGTCGAAATATGAAAAAAAAAAAACCTTTTTAAAAACAAGCTTTTATTATTTGTTTATAAAATGAACTAAAAAGTTAAAAATAAATTAACTCTAAAAAGAAATATAACACTTTGTAACTTGATTGTAACCTTTAACGACAAATAAGCGTCTTCGTCTAGGACAAAATAATTCCATATTGTACAAATTTATTTAATTTTAACACTAAAACTTTTCACCATACATAATTATTCAATCTCGTCCCCCCTCTTTATCATAGTCCCCATTTATAAATGAAAGCGTGTTACATTGTGATAGCCTGAGGAAAATGTTGTGATGTATTAATTAAATACAACTTATATGTTGTATTTAACAAATTAAAAAGAAAAATGTTGTGTTGTATTAATTAAATACTCATTTTCCTCAAGCTATCACAATGTAACACGCTTTCATTTATAAATGGGGACTATGATAAAGAGGGGGGACGAGATTGAATAATTATGTATGGTGAAAAGTTTTAGTGTTAAAATTAAATAAATTTGTACAATATGGAATTATTTTGTTCTAGACGAAGACGCTTATTTGTCGTTAAAGGTTACAATCAAGTTACAAAGTGTTATATTTCTTTTTAGAGTTAATTTATTTTTAACTTTTTAGTTCATTTTATAAACAAATAATAAAAGCTTGTTTTTAAAAAGGTTTTTTTTTCTTTAATTTTATTTTTAACTTTTTAGTACCTCTATTTTTAATTCGAGATTTACTACGACGTAGTTCGCAGCGCGTAGCAGCGTTATTCCGTTATGAAGTCCGTAGTTGAGGTTGCGTCGTTTAATTACGGAGTTCCTATGGCCACCTTCCGGCTCCAACATCAGACCCTGGTTACCATTATAGTATCAAAGTACTCGTCAAGACTAATCCAATTAGCCCAAACTAGATGGGGTTGCGTCGTTTAATTACGGAGTTCCTATTTCTACCTTCCGGCTCCATCATCAGACCCTGGTTACCATATAGTATCAAAGTACTCTACAAGAGTAATCCAATGAGCCCAAACTCGATAGGGTTGCATCGTTTAATTACGGAGTTCCTATGGCCACCTTCCAGTTCCATCATCAGACCCTGGTTACCATATAGTATCAAAGTACTCGTCAAGACTAATCCAATGAGCCCAAACTCGATAGGGTTGCATCGTTTAATTACGGAGTTCCTATGGCCACCTTCCGGCTCCATCATCAGACCCTGGTTACCATATAGTATCAAAGTACTCGTCAAGACTAATCCAATGAGCCCAAACTCGATAGGGTTGCATCGTTTAATTACGGAGTTCCTATGGCCACCTTCCAGTTCCATCATCAGACCCTGGTTACCATATAGTATCAAAGTACTCGTCAAGACTAATCCAATGAGCCCAAACTCGATAGGGTTGCATCGTTTAATTACGGAGTTCCTATGGCCACCTTCCGGCTCCATCATCAGACCCTGGTTACCATATAGTGTCAAAGTACTTGTCAAGACGAATCTAATGAGCCCAAACTCGATAGGGTTGCATCATTTAATTACGGAGTTCCTATGGCCACCTTCCAGCTCCATCATCAGATCAGCTCCATGTTACCATAATATTGCATTGTCACGCGATATACATAAGCATGCAAAATTTCAGCTCAATCGGAAACCGGGAGGTGGATCAAATTTAAGTTGCAAGATTTGATTACAGAACGACAGACAACGGGACAGGTGAAACTAAATAAAAGCTTGTAAAAAATCGAACTATTTATTAAAAGTGGCCGATCAGCTGCTTATATTCTAAGCAAAGTTCTAAATTCTAAGGAATTTGTTTATTTTTTAATTTTCATTTTCGACAATAACAGTCTCAGCTACAGGTTAACAGGAGCATTAATTTTAATATACGTTTCTGCAACTGGATATTTCTTTGTTTAATCCATTCATCAATTAGGTACCTAAGTAGGTATATTATGACCATTCATTCATTCATCTATTCAAGAGCCAGCCTCTTGTCGGTAGAGTAAACGGCGACCTATGAGCATCTTTATGACATTAGGGGCCTGTTTCAACAGGCACAGATAAAATTTACCTGACAGATATTTTATACCTGTCTCTGTCTAAAACGGCATATTTTATGAAATAGACATAGGGTTATCTGTCAGTTAAATTTTGTCTGTAGATGTTAAAACAGGCACTAAAACTTAGGTATGCTTGTAGGTAAGTGAAGTACGATATAACATCGTAATACAGAAGACATAGCTTTGAACAATCGCACAAAGCGTCCAAGTGTTCCTGACAACACCATTGTAGTCGTTATCAGCTCCTTTTGTGACCTTCTTTTTGTTCAGATTCTTAAAGATATCGAGGAAATTGTCGTCAACTCTCAAATTGGCGGATAAAGATGCTGATAGCTTTTGTTTTTTGTTGTAACTTGTTCCTATTTGTGTCTGTCACCTGGAAATAATAAGGACCGAAAATTGGTCAACTTACGCGGAAGGTCATCAATTAATTATACGTTTCCCGGAAGTTCTAGTAGCAGTACATTTTAATATGTGAAGTTAATCACATTTTTTTGGATTTGGTTTTGTTTCCGTAATATGATAACCCGATAAAAACGCAGTTTAATGTAATCCAATTGTTGTCCAGACTAAATATACCATTTTGAATTACAATAAGCTCAAATTGCTCTCTCATAGTGTTTGTCTATGATACGAGAGTTAACATAAACCATTTCTTAGGAAAAATAATAAAAAAAATCTCAGTATTTTTCTTTGTTATTTCATTAAAACAATTACAATAGAATCAGTCGACCGTACGTTCGCAGGTTCCTTTAAAATTCTCAACAAAACAGAGACGCAACGCAACTGAGCCGGTGAGGTTTTAAAATGGACATTTTATAAAAATAATTTACCATTTCATTTTTATTCAGCGTTCCGAAAGACAACAGTCCGTGAAATTTGTTATTTTGTCCTTTAAAAAGTATATTCGATTTTTTTTATTCTGCCAATTATATTTAAATAGAACTTTTATATAAGGTGTAAAAGCCGTCGTATTGACTGAATGAGTTTCATTATAGAATGTTTTCTTTCAAGAGATACCAGAGCTTATCCTAAAACAGAATATATTGTAATAGCGGTTTCGACCCCGCTGTAACGATAATAGACAACACGAAAGTAATAAAAGAAAGCAATGGAGAGCAATTCTGCTAGTTACGTAATACTTATTGAGCTGCTTACCCTTTACGTAATTGTTTCTTATTAAATTAAAAGTAATGTGAATTACAGCTGCATCGTTTTAACCCGCTGAATGCAGACATCATTGTAGGATAGGCGAAATTTACGCCTACGTCAATTAAAGAGGTGTGTGGACGTTATTCTCATAGGTATTGTTGTAAGTACGATAGAAGTGGATTCGGTTAAATGCTACATGTACTTCATGAAAACTTTTAATCTTTAATTTTTGAACTTGGTCCGTCTGCAACAACAATTTAGTGACATAATTATTAAAAACTTTTAACTTCACCTTAATCCATCTCTGTCGTTATCGCAAGCCCCAGAGACTACAACACAATTGTTTTTGAGAAATTAATCTTTCCAACTCCTACTCTGTAATATGAAAATGAAGTTCCTACAAAACGTTTAACTTCTTGGATTCTGTTTTTATTACGCAATGGACTAACTTCCTTTTAATAACATTCTTTAGAATAAGGTAAAATGTAGGCATAGGGATGACTTTAATTACTTTTGTTCCAAATTCAATTTGAGGATTTCTAAACATATAAACAAACACCTAACAAATTAAATTTAGAACAGATGACGTCGCTACGCTTTGTTCAATTGTTTTTAGTTTGTTGTAGAAATAATTTGAAATGACCGGAAAATGTTTAACGTGTATATTTAAGGTAAGAATTTCTGAAATTATTTGGAAGTGTGATTAATTTCAACAGTGCAGTGCTCTCTCTTACTAACAATAATTTTAAATACTTATGAAACTAATTGCCATAGAATACAATAAATAAAGTTGAATTGAAAAGAACTTACGATGCAGGTACGAACTAGACATTTGAAGTTCTTATCTTTTAAGAAATTCATTTCACAACTGAAACTTTAAAACATTTTACGAGTATCTTAGCAAGTTAGTATTTTCTGAAATAATTACTGTCGCAGCCACGAAGGTTCAGTGGCGGCGTGTCTTGCATTTTGAGACTAATTGTTACGAACAAACTGCTAATGACGCCCATAAAAGTTCATAACGTTTCTGTTTTTTTATTTATTGGAGTATATGGAATCTAAATTATAAGTGTAATATTTGGTAAATTAAGTTAAGTTGGTATTTATTATGCGGATGACGGAAAAAATAATCGGGTGTAATCCAGGACAATTTTTGACATGCGATAATTGGTACCAAACCAAATTAGATACATACTACTAATCAAAAACATACGTATACCTACCTACTAATTTTTAAATCCATACTAATTATTAATTATTAATATTATTAATTATTAATATATTAATATTAATTTATTAATTATTAATATATTAATAATATTATAAATGCGAAAGTAACTCTGTCTGTCTGTTACGCTTTCACGCCTAAACTACTGAACCGATTTCAATGAAATTTGGTAGAGAGGTTGTCTAGACCTTGAGAAAGGACATAGGCTATATTTTGTCGCGAAAAAAGGCTTAAGGGGGTGGTAATAAGGGATGAAAGTTATTATGGAAGATCGTCATTATTCAAAGATAAAACCGTCCATACTAATATTATAAATGCGAAAGTAACTCTGTCTGTCTGTCTGTCTGTCTGTTACTCTTTCACGCCTAAACGGCTGAACGGATTTTGATGAAATTTGGTATGATGATAGATGATAACCTACAAACGGATATAAGATCAAAATAGGGGGTAGGAAGTAGGCAGAAAACTGAATTAAGTTAGTGATTTTTTTATGGTTTTTGCTGGGAGTTTTGCTCTATCATGCCTAAACGGCTGAACGGATTTTGATGAAATTTAGTAAGGTAATAGATTGTTACCTAAAAACGGATATAAGATCAAAATGATCACGTCATCGTACTTAGGGGGTAGGAAGTAGGCAGAAAACTGAATTGAGTTAGTGATTTTTAATCGTTTGTTTTTAAAGTTTACCTCATTCACGCCTAAACGTCTGAACGGATTTTTATAAGACTTGGTTAATTTAAAGATAGAATCCTAGGCACGGACACAGGCTACTTTTTACGGCGGGAAAATACCTCATTCCCGCGGAAATCTAGCGTGATCGTGTTAAGAAGCGCATGACGCCATAGCTACTGAAATGGTTTTGATGTTTTTTTTATAAACTGAGGGTTACTAAGACTTCAAGTTAGTTTAATCACTTTTCTAACTTAGAGGGTAGGTAGGCGCCATAATTTATGGAATTTATGATAAAATTTTGATGCAACTGTCTTTATTTAACAGTTTTACTTAGATCGAAACTTAGCGACATTCCATCACACTACTTAACTTATAGGGTAGGAAGGTACCAAAATTCAGACTACTTTTTACTTCGGGAAAATAACTCATTCCCACAGGAACGTATACATAGCTACCTATCTACAACATTAAAACTCTGTCTAGAATCACATTACGCCAAAACTATTGATCTGATTTGTATACATCGGGGGTTGGCAGGTAGGTATAGTTAGTAGTATTTTAAACCGATTTACATTATTTACTTTTTATATTTACTAAGGAAACATTCGGAGCTATCCATTATGTGCTTAGGTTGCTTTTGAACAAATTTTGATGTGAAGTTGAGGACCGTAACACGATAGAGGGACATTGTTGCAGGGGGACTTACAGCCGGGAGAAAACAAAAAACTTATGCGGACGAAGTCGCGGGTAAAAGCTAGTCGATAATATTTTCTTTTCTAGATGTTCTGCTCAACGCAGTATATAACAAAAAATAAATGTTACGTACCTAAATAATACTTATTTTAGATTAGTTTCATTATTAGAATCATTCTTGTAATCTACAAAAATGTTAGACGCATCCTTTATGAGATAAATCACCAGTAGCCACCTTATTTACGACTTACTTACAGAAACAGTAAAAAAGTTTGTTTACCAAATGATGGTAACAAAAAACAATAGGTAGGCGGAAGATTGAAGGTGAAGAGAGAGCTCATCCATCAAACGCCTTGTTATTCTGTAATCCGCATCTTCCATATTGTGTTACACTCATGAATCGTTTTGTTATTAGCTATTTTTGGACAAAAGTTGTTTACTAGATCATAACCTATTGTATTTATGTAGATAATGTATTAATTCTCAGTTGTAAATTGTTATAAGATCATAATCCTAGATCATAATTGTTTTCATACAAGCGTTTCATGGCAGTCGGGTAATTTTTAAATAGCAATAATCAAATCACTGTAAAAACGAATGCCTATGATATAACATTTTTTAAATAAACTCCTGTCAACCTTTTATTTCATATTACCAGCATTCATTTGTATTTTGTCGGATCATACAGTAAAGTAACTCCGATAGTATTTTGTTTAATGAAAATTATTGCCAGACTAAAATTAATACAAGTAATCCTTTAAGCTAAATAGGTTACCATTTTGCAGTACTCTAGCCTGTGAATGCAAATTCATTATTCTTTTTAATGTTACTTCAAACCCCTCTTACTATTTTGCTTGTCAACCAATTCAAAACCATATTTGTCATCATTTCAAAACTGCTAGAGTAGATACGAGTATTAGCTCGCTAGAATGAATCTAGATGGTACACATGTACAGGATTCGATGTATGAACTGATTGGTAAACAGGGACAGGTAAACGTTCTGTTGACTTGCCATCTGCTATCTGACTGACAGCTTGTAGATTAACATTGTAGAGATAGTTTCAATTGTTCGTACCTTCATATCCTAGTATAAGGTAACTGTTTGAAAACCCTTCTACATAATCATCTATCTCATAACGTAGATACTTCTTTTTTATCTTATCTTAGCTATCCGTCAGTGTCCCACTGCTGGGCAAAGGCCTCTCTCGTTTTTCTTCACCATTCACCATTCTCTATCCCAAGCCTCTACCCAGACATCCATGAAAGTGTCTAGCTCATTCCGCAATCTTTTCCGTGGTGTACCTCTTTATTTATTATAATTATTGGGGTTAATGATCTTTCCAACATTATTGCAAAATTTAAAAAAAAAACTAAAAGAAATCTTAACAGAAACTCCCTACAGTAGAACAAAAGAAACCTTAAAACGGCCCCTTAAAACACAATGTAGACGGTATTGCGCGCTTTATGCAACAGATGTCAATTTATTGCGACAACAATAGTATGAAATGTATCACTTGGAAATAGTTGCTTGAAAGCTTTCCACTGAAGACTACTGGATACAATCTTTATAAAAATAATAGTAAAATCATATTGATTCCTTGTTTTTTTTCAGTCGTCGTCGTCTTTTGTTTTCTCTTTCTTACGTCTTTCGTCTTTTGTTTAAAAAGGGAATACAAATAAAAACCTCGAAACAAACTATTACAGCGTTATTACAAAACGAGGTTTAAATATACTTAGTTCTTGAACTAATGTCATGACATTTATATTAATAATTAGTTCTAGAACTACTACAGTCCCAAGATTACATAAAGACTTTGTAATAACGCTGTTACAGACCCAAAATTAAATAAAGTCGTTGATTAATGACCTTGGTGAGCGAAAAACAAACGACGACCAAGACAGATTGGGCTCGAAAAAGTGTGACATTACCAAGATCTCTAGATTGTTCTAAGATGGACTTTGTAATTATCTAGTCAGCTGTAATTGGGTTAGGTTTACACGTGTTTTGGGCCTAAGAACAACCGATTTACGGTATCTAAAACTTTCCATAGGTAAGATAGGTAGGTAGGTTTTTTACCCGCTCACGAAATCTACGAACTATAGTGTTACCTCTAGAATGATTTATTGTTATAGACAGGTCTTGGAGATTCTTCGGTCCAGCAGTGGACGTTCATAAAGCAGGCACAACAATTTATTGTTTTGGACGAGGTCTTTAAGTACAATTACGGTCCACGTACCTACGCAATGTCCCACGTACAGTCAGCATCATATGTCGATGAACATATTATTCAGATTTTCAAAAGTTAATATACACCATTATAACTAGTAAAAACATATTATTTTCCTTATTTTGAATTATTGGATGCTTATTTAACTCGGAAATATTTTTTTCTAAGCGATTTTCGTCTAATAATGATGTATTTTACTTTTGAAAATCTGAATGTGTTCATCGACTTATGATGCTGACCGTACGCAATCAGTTCTATGGAAATATTATGATTAGAAGCTCACTTGTCACACACAATCCTATCAAGAACAGGGGCTCAAGTCGGCTAATCTAAAATAGCCTAAGTTGTGTGTCGGCAGAGTGTCAATGGCATTTTTGACACATTTGGTATTCTGCTAAACAATGGCTTACACTGATTGCGACCAAATGTGTCAAAAAATTACATTGACACTCTGCTAAGTGCTAACACACAACTGAGGCTATTTTAAATTGGCATACTTGGGCTCCTGATGCCATTATGCATCGCATACTTTGCGTAAGTGAGACTAGTCTGTCTCTACCTAAAAGCTGTAAAACGGACAACGCCGCCGTCGAAATTCCCGAGAATCATTTACGAGTGTTGCCAGGATTTTGCGAAAGGATAAACCGTTGGTAAATGCTTTGTTAAATATTTCATGACTATAAACCCGAGAAAATATTATTCTCACCAAAGTCAAGGTCAAAACTGAATTTTCTTTTATGATGCCGCCGTTAAAAAGTTTTTATTACAAATTCATTTGTTATTCGTTTTGGCCAGTTATTCGACTTTAATCTGAACATTTCTTGAAGGAGGTATAATAAGAGTATCTACTTTAAGGATAAGTATAGAATATATTATTAAATTATCCTATTTATTCACTTCTATGAGTTTTTTTTTTTGTATAAGTCTTCATCGCAGATTTTTCAAGCATTTTGTATCAACCTATTCACACTTGTGATGTTACAATGCCCGCATAAAAATTGGCAGTTAATAAAACAATCCGACCGATTGATACAACAAGTGGAAACCCGGCTTTAATTACTTAAATGACCAAACGAATTTTAAGTGTTAAAAGTGTAAAACATTCATACGCTCGTGTAATTGCCAATTAAGTACAGCGCGGCATTAAACCAATGTAATGCGGTATGAAGCATAATTACATTGAAACCGTCATTATTAAATTCTCACATTTCATACGATTTTGCAGCAGTTTGTCCGGTTAACTATCCCTCTGTTGCAGAGTGGCCAATTAAAGTCAGACATCCAATACAGTGTGTGTAGTGTGCAGTGTGTAACTGTCCATTTGACTAAACAATGACACTGTCAGTTAAAGATTAATGAAGCGGAAGCTTTAATGACTTTTTCTACAACTGAGGTCCAAATCTGCTAATTTCAAATAGCCTCAGATGTATGTCGGCAAGTTAATAGCATTTTTTGACACACTTCGTATTCTGCTAAACAATGGCTTACACTGATTACGACCAAATGTGTCAAAAAGTGACATTGACACTGCCGACATACAAATAAAAATATTGTAAATTAGTAGACTTGGGCTGCTGAAAAATTTACTTATTTTGGAAAAGAGCAACATCTAAAGCTAAATAAGTACATAGCCACCTACTTTTAGATTCTTCTCAAGGGAAATTTACCTTCCGGCAACAGCGACGGTATTACTAAACATTGGAAGCGAATTTTGTTCGCCATTATGTAGTGTAGTGTATAACGTATTTTAGTGTGTTGAAAGCTCATTTTGTGAATTTCCTACATAACCTAGGAAGAAAAAGATAGACTTCTGAGATTTTTAAAGGGCTGAGTCAAAATCGAGAATATAGACGGCAAAAGAAGAAAAAAGTACCGAAACGTATATACATCTATATAACCCACGTAGTTTTAAATAAGTAAAAAATTTTGTTAAATTATTTATTTGTAAATTTGAAAAAAAAACTTAAACCCACAACCAGATCCGCCCCGCCATCCATCCCCGTTGCTAAGTGACCTATCAACAACACTCACTCTCTTACTCCTTAGCATGCATCCCTTTCATTCATCTGTAACTTCCGATTCCTTCTTCCGTCTCCTTCCCACATCTATTACCAGTTCATTCACTGTCTCACTAATTTGACACAAACTATAGGCATTTAAAGATAATAAAATCATAATGATGATGTATGGGTAACTGCCTGAAATAAAACGATTATTATTATTATTATTATTATGTCGGTACATCTTTAAAGATCTCGGGTCCATAGGGACCCGGTCATTTGGGAGGCGTGCATGGGGCCGAAGCCAACATGTAGAGGCCCTTTTAAGTACCGTTTATTCTAAAATGTGAGATGGCATGCACCTACCGGGGTCTATCCTCCAAAACACTATGTAAATGCATTGGAGGACAGTCCCCGGTAGCTGCAGAACTATTGCCGGAAAAGGGTGAACGTTGGTTTGGGCTATGGGGATGGGATTTGGTGGACTGGATAACCGGGCTATTGGGGTGAGATAACGGACGTCTGCATGTTAAATATCTCACAACTTTAAATCTAGCAGACGGTGACTTGCCACTCTTATTGAATGGGCCACCCAAATGGCCGCACGCAAGGTGCGACAAGCAGCAACATTGTCTAGAGTGGCTAAGGGTGCGGAGAGGTGAGACTGCGGGGCGTTAGACGTCGGTGGTACACCTAGTAGAATCCCCGGCGTTATGACATTTTACACTTCCACCCTGGAGCATAGGTTCCGCTCTTGCGCTGTTCACTCGAGGCCGGCCAATGAAGGCAAGCCAAGAGGCGAGGGCTAAGATGGTAAAGTGCCCTCTGAACTCGGGTCCGTGGTGACGCCAATCACCAACAGCTTCGCCACAAAGCTGCCCTGCGGGCTTATTATTATTATTATTATTATAAAGTTATGCAATAATTTATTGTTTGTAATGGATTTTAAAGCTCCACCTTTTATTTCCCAGTCGACTAATGTACGAAACGTGATATTTTTACTTTAACTCTTGTACTCTTGAGATATTTCATGACAATGGTAGCGACATTACACTTGCACCAGAGCAACAGAGCAATTTCTAATGTCACTTCTGTTTCAACATGATCGTTTTACCTGCAACGCGTTAAAAAAAAATTGAGGTCTTTATTTATTTTTAGATTATTTATTATTAGATCCGATAACTAGGTTCCTACTATAATCTTTTTAATTCTAATACCAATAAAAAAGAAAAATATTTAGCTAATATGCTGAACCTTTTCTATATGTTGTTGTTTTAATCTTTAAACTCTCTTTTTGGCTATTAAATAAAATAAATAAAAATCAATTTTCCCATTAATTTTGAAATTCGAATCTAACGAATAAGACCAAAAAAAAAAACAAAAAACTTGATAGATTGGTTAAAATTGTTGTATTATTTTTATGATAGATACCTATCATTCTTGTTACACAACGTATGACGCACTTAGGTTAAACAAAATTTTATTCATTTATTTATCCATAAACCTGGCTCACTTTACAATAAATCTAATTTAGCTGTCGACTGTAACTTTGTAGGTGCGCAAAGTTTAGACACATGGGATATTATGTTAATATCCGTAATACAACACATTTTTTGGTGAAACCAGCACCTTGCATATAAATAATGTTATTATAAATTTAATTAGAAAGCATATCTTTTTTTTTTGTTCGCCGTCAAGATCCCACTGCTGGGCAAAGAACTTCCCCGTGACTTTCCATTTAACACGATCTCTGGTGGCGTTAGTAGATAGATATATATTTTTTTGACCGCAAAACGCTGCGTCTACGTATTTCAATAGAGTATTTGTGGGGGAACCGCAAGGGTAACTAAAACATTGTAATGTTTTAAAGTATAAGTTTGAAATTACCTACTCTTGTACTTCACATTCATCAAACACACACACGATGATTCCAAGGATTTGAGAGAATCTCCCTTTTTAATCCCAAGAGCCCTTCCTTTTTCGTACTAGGATAGGTACTACAAAATAGTGAAAAGGATTCGACAAGTGTCATTGCTAATCGGGTACGAATGGAAACGACAAACCTTCGTAAGTACCTACCTATATTTGACAAGTTTTCCCGACACTATTTCTAAGATTAGACTCACGGGTTCTCAAATGGAATAAGACAACGTGTAGGTGTTACAGTCAAAACTCATTGCCAGTCAAAACCACTTTTGACTGATTTCAGCAGTCAAAGTGGTTTTGACTGAAGACATCGGTCAAAACCACTTTTGACTGATTTTGGAAGTCAAAAAGGGTTTTGACTGGTGCGGTCAGTCAAAACCACTTTTGACTGCGATAACAACCAGTCAAAATCTATAAAAAGTTATGATGGTGAAAATTACCATGACTGGCAATGAGTTTTGACTGTAACATAGGTACTTATCTAAAGCCTGATTTAAAATATCGATCTAATAAAATACATTACCTAAGTGAAAGGATTTTCTTTGTTTTTATTAAAACTTGTACAAACCCTTAACCTTTATTGGGTATTTCGGGATGAAACCTCAGGTTGTTTGTTTAGCAATATTACGCACTTAGTTTTTGTTTAGATATGAGAAAAGTTCCCTTATTTGCATATACTTGGATTAGTTGGTGAAAATTGAATTTAGGTTTTCTGTTAGGCTCACAACATTTATTTTTTAACTACAATGTCTACTAACTTATATTACAATTTTTTTAAATAAAAATAATTGTGCGAATTACAATTTAAAAGTTCACACTTGTGTTATATAGCATAGCTTTGTTTATACAATTTATGTGCTTATGCATATATTTATAATTATCAAATTAGATCAATTGGTTTTGTCGTATTTTGTATCCTATCTATGTATGTATTTTATGCATTAGTTTTAGTTTGTAATCGCTTACCGTTTCTTATTTAACTGTTTTGTTTAGTTCACCACAAATTAACACCTACTGTACCTTATAGTAAGTACCTCGAGTTGTTTCGAAATTTCACGCTTTCTGCAAATCCTGAAATACTCACTTCGTTACATTCCCTGTCATGTTTGGATGTCGAATTACGTAGTGTTACCTTCCAAAGTTTGCAACGAATTTCCTGAGTGGACAAAGCTAACAGCAAATAAGGCACGAGCCAGGCTAGACTAGACTTTACTAACGAGCTGTGACCTAGGTACTATTGTTCTAGGTTTTCCTAGTGATCACTTTTAAGCTTTTTGTAGTTTATTTAAAGGTTTAAGGATTTAAACGTTGATGTTTTTTCTTGTTTGAGATTCGGACTAACAGGCATTATACCAAATTGTAGTAAAAAAGTTTCCAATTTTGTATTTCTATGACTTTATTAATATAATAGCTAAGCTTTTAGCTTGAATCTCTCAAATTTGTAACTTATTCAAAATATTTTTATTACTTTGTAAAAAAGGAAAAACATAGTCAACTACACTGGGAACACATCAAACAAAACAAATAGCAAAGTGACTCAATTGAATTAAAAGATTTAATGAAACAAAATCGGAAATAATTCATGAAAAACTTCGCATTTTTGAAGTAGTTTAATACGAACACGGAATTTGTACTTTTATACGGTTTTCCCAATAAACCTGACGTAAAAAACCTTTCCGTTAAACAACTCTCCGAACAAACACGAATCTTCCATTACGCGGCAATATGCGGCATACGATAGATATCCCTACCTACTCGAAATACTGATTGGTATTAAATCATGAATGAAAATACCGATTCGATAACAGCGGAAAGTAGTCGTACCTATGACGGAAATTAAGTTCCTACAAAATCTGATAGGATTTTCATTCCTTTTAGGATTCCGCAAACAAAATAGGGAAGCCGATTCGGTCACGTTTGCTCGTACGTGGATAATTTATGAACTCGCTGCTTTGCTACGGGATTTGCATCTTAATAGAGGAAAAGGTTGACAACGAAAGAAACGTTGAGAAAAATACACATTGTGCACTGTTCAGGATCAAAAAAAAAAAAAAAGAACATGTGTACCTACTTAGGTATTCAGAGACGCCTGCAAAGTGCGGTTGTTGTGTTGGCAGAACCATAGTTAGAGTTTTGTCTTATTTAATAGTATTCTGTCGTATAAGAAGAAAAATAGATTAACATACTAAAGATAGATAGTTAGAAATACTTTATTGCATGCAAATAGATACAGACAAAACTTAAAACTATAACATTGTGACCAAAGGCGGCCTTATCACTAAAAGTTATATCTTCCAGACAACCCACTAGACAAGACTATGTACATATTATACATCAACTAGTTTTGTCATAGACTAGTCATAAAGGTTTTCTGCTAACTTAACATAATCCAGATGTTGTACAAAACGACACTTTTTTTGCATTCATATTAATTCAGCATCTTAACACTAATTTCTCGAGTTACATACAATTTTTAATCAATATTATAATCGGAATAACCTAACCTAACTTAGTAAAGTAAGATAGGTACACTTAAAAGCTATAGTTATAGATGGACATGATAATTTACGTACAACAAAACATAAACACAAAGACAGACTTCAACTACAAGTACTTCACCACCTAATTATCTAATAACTAGGTACTTAGAGAACCCACAACAATATCCTAGAACACACTTACCCGCTAAAATGCCTGTAGTCATAGTAATTAGGGCTTGAGAGGGTTGAGTCAACATAGCGGTTGACTAACTACGATAACTATGATAAAAGCAGATATGAAAGCTGCAAATATAATACTAGTTGCAATTAACACCGGCCTTAGTAGTGTGAAAGAATTGTGCTTGTTATACTGGATTGTGGGAGGTGAGTTTTCTCTTTTCGTCTTCCTGTAAGTGGAAACTTATTTCTGAACTTTATGGACGAAGAAAGGTATATAAATGTGTGCCCAACGTACCTATTCCCCTTATTAAAAAAAGAGTTTTAAAGATAGTTCGACTTTAGTTCGTTTAGTTGGACGTTTTGTCCATAGCTGAAACGTCAAAAGAAACGAACTAACGTTGTACTATGTTTAAACCTCGTTTTGTAATAAGGGGGATTAAGTTTTGGTCTGCTTAATTTTGGATATCAAATAATTTACTTACGAGTATTTTAAGAATTTAGAACTTATTTTTAAACTTCTTCTTATACATTTTCAAATGATTACATAATCAAAATCTAACGATACGATATGAATTTAACCTGTAAACAGACAAGACTAAATATAATGAATAATTTTGATGATACGATTTGAAATGAAACCCAAGATTTCGTGCAATCGTTCGCTCAAACCGACATTAAGCTGACGTTCAATTAATGTGTGTAAGCTTATTTAAAATTTGTGCTTTACGTACAAAATTATTACCTTTATAATTAAGTATAGTTACCTTTCGTCATGTGTTGGATTAGGCTAGATTCGCAAAAGTAAACTTTTTCTCAGAAAAACTGTTGAAACTGTTGGTCTTTCGGAACACAGTCTTAAAAATTTTAAAAACACATAGGTGGGTAAACACATTTTATACTCTTTCATAAAAATCGATTTATGGAAACCAGCAAACTAGAACGCAACTTCTACCTATTGGAATACCAAAGTCATTAAAGGCTTTAGCACAATACTTTTTATACCAGTTAAGTTTATGTAGGTATTTGAATTGTCCTGGTATAAAGCCACAAATGGACGTTGAACTGGTTTGAGCCTCGGTTAAGCTGATTGCCAAGTTTAAGTGCACAAGCTATAAGTACAGCTTTTGTAGTATTACGTGCATTACCTTACTCTATTGCGCAGAACTGTAATCATATTGTCAAAGGAATATCTAAGTTATGTAATTGTCGCTTTGAATAGTGAGGTAAATACCTACATGAAAATAGCTTTATCAAAATAAATAAGCGAAGGAAGTGTATTTGAGTCTAAGTGGAGAAAAGTGGTCTCAGCCTACCCCGATAAGAAAGAGGCGCTAGGCGTGACAAATAAACAAAATTGTAAATTTGTGAATTGCAAATTGTGACTTTGTATGTAATAAACTATTCATTCAACTTTGAATTCTGTATTTCATAAATAAATCTTTAAGCAAGTAGGAGTTATTACGACATTACGATAGAGACACGCGTATTATTTTAATAAAAAATAATAAAATTTTAATAAAAATAACCGATTCAAATTCAAAGCACCAATTCTACTACATATTCACAAAGATTTCGTTTGGATTTTAATAGGATGTTACGTTGATTGTTTACAGAATAATGGTGCGATCGACCTGCCTGCTGGCGTGCTGCGCCCTCTTCGCGCTTCTACTCGCCGTGCCCGCCTCTGCTTACCCAAGGTAGTGGTATTTACTTCGATATTTAGCTAACTTTAAATAATTAATTTTAACAGCAACAAGATTCTGTATTTCACTTCTCTCATAATCTGGGGTCGCTCTTGAGTGCGCATCAAGATGCATTTTCCTAAGACAAAAAAATATCTTAATTTTTAGAACTATTTTTGACAGAATTTGGTTAGTGGGTTAAACTCTTTACCGTCACTGGTTCAGCAAGCCATAGTATTCGAAATTCGTGAATCGTGACGCACAACAGGTGCACGATAACAATCTCCTTTTGCTAGATAGATCTGCAAGAACCAATATGTCTGCAAAAAGATTGACATAGCAAAGGTTAACTGCATCACGCCTATACATTAGAACCTCTTTACAATATAAGTTCGGTTACAGACATAGTTAGCCAATGAATACGCGCCTTAACGCATTTCTTTTCTTGATTCCAGTCCAAGCAACTATTTCCGCGACGAGAGCCAATACGATCCTGAAGAAATCATGGACATGCTGAACCGACTCGGAAACCTCATTCAAATCGAACGCAAAATGGAGAAGTAAGTCAGCATTATACAGGACGCTTTCTAATTCGATGCAAATGATTAAACAGATGATTAAATGAAACCGTGTGCATTGTAATAAGTCGATACATAACTCACATCATTGTCACGCCTCTCTCCCATCGGTGTAGAGACCACTTCGCTTCACTTGCAATCCAAAACTTATATGAATAGAGACCATTTAATAATCTTTGGATCCAAACACAACTAACTACGATTAACTGAATTATTTTTTATATGAAAACTTATTTGAGATTTCAATTTATTTTTCATAATAAAAGTTGTTTAGTCCCTTTTTTAAATTATATCATCTGTTTAAATATTTGCATCTAATTATGTAGCAACTTATATAAACTTAATGATAATTTACTTTACCATTCTTATTGTGAATGTGGAAATACAATTTGTTATGGAGAAGTCAGTTACTTGTTATTAAGGGTTTTACGCACTGGCGGTTAGGGCAGCCACGCAGTTTCGCTTTATAACCAACTTTTAACCAAACACAAACCAAGTATAAAACTCGAAAGTTTTTGCATAGCCTTGACCGTGATGAAAGCACAGCATACTCCATTGCCCAGCGACAGTCCACTATCGACAAATTATCTGTAGTTCATAATTGTCGATACTGTCGAATACAATTACAATCAAAAATACTATTAAGAGCATAATACTTACTTACTACGTATATCAATACTATTGCTTATTTAAAGGCATCAAATCTATCATAATAAACTAAAAGCTAAAACTTTCCATCCACTTCTATCAAACTATTCAGCAACTTTAGCAGCAGACAGCAGTACAATCGCTGGTGCGTAAGAACCCTATAACGAATTGTTCCGACACTGATTTCTTCAAAGCAAAAGTTTGAAAATTACTCGAATTAAAAATCCCGCATGAGTATGACTCTAATATAACCATTTCTATTCATGTTCAACTTATTTGAAAGTAAAATTTCAACATTTACAGTTCATTATAAAGTAGAGAGAATACTTCGGGGCGCTTTCTTGTTCTGAAGGACAATTACGTGCCTCACTCATAAGTACTAAGATTAGAAAGTTTTTCTACGTTTTCATAAAATATTATGGGCCTTACTTACAATGAAATAGGTCTGAATATAAAAAGGTATGTCTGAATACTTATGCTTCAAATTGCAATGGTTTCAATTTCAATATCTGAGAATAAGTCTGATAATTTAACATAGTCTCAGTTGTGTGGCTATTGAGTGTCAATGGCATGTTTTGACACATTGTGTCGCTATCAGTGTAATCCATTGTATGGCAGAATAGCAGAATGTGTCAAAAAATGCCATTGACAATCAATAGTGACACAAGTGATAGAGACTTTTTTAAAATTAGCAGACTTGGGCTCCTGTATATTGTTTATTTATTAGATCTTAAAAAAAAACAACTTCCTGGATACTTTTGTTTGATTTGATTTTGAAGTGTCTACTTAACTCTTGACTTTCTGTGAATTGTGTACGTAACCCCAGGCAGCATTATCCAATTTTCGTGTCTTTTTTATATTTATTCAATTGACATGACGTTTTTTCACTCCATGAAGAAAATTAAGGGATAGGTTGATCGACATTGGTATGAGGAGATGAGAATATTTTTTTGTAATTCGATTAGTTTTCCCTTGATTTTCCGATAAGGCGTAAAACAACAAGACCTATATAATTTTTCAAAATAAAGATACTTAATTTAATTTTGATTGTTGTGCTATGTTTTTAAATATCGATTCTTTTTCCAGCTTTAAAGATGACATAACTAGGTATGTTTTGATGTCGTGATTAGATAGATGTATCGCTTTTGCTGTTCTTTTGTTACAAATGCATGGCTTTTTGTAGTTATAATATTAACAAAAAGTATTTTAAAGTTATTTTAAATGCGTTCAATAGCTATCCATAATAACATTAATCGCTGCAGTTTCTGTCATAAAAAGTGGGAACGAACCAATATTTTTCATTTACAGCACTTTCCTTTTCTCTAGACTCTTTACTCTTTAGAGTAGAGACTCTTGAAAATAACGTTAGGAAATATCTGTAGTTATGAATAAATATAAATACTATCCAAATAAATAAATTTTCTCGCTCATACTTTTTCTGGGTGTTTTCATTTTTTGAATGCTAATATCAAGCTTTGTGCTGATATTTGTCAATCTTTAACGCAAAAACTACAGAACAGATTTTAATTAGACTTGTATGTGATCTTGTGTTTATATAGATTTTTTAAATAAATTTGTTAATTAATGCTTTGACCTCTCTTTGTAGCATTTACAAGAGAATCACTTCAAATTATCATTATTAGCACCTTCATGCATATTCACAAGTCCCGACCTGAAAATATTATAAAGATTAAGTACTTACCTTTTGCTTTGAGAAGTTAAAATTATGGCGTAATAAGATGCTATTTTGAATAGAACAGAAAATTCGAATTCATGACCTTGCTAGGTATCTAATATTTTTGACGCCTACCTACTTCAATTTCGATAATAATATATTTTTTCATGACACAGTTAAATTAGTTAAAATATATATAAGAATAGAGTGTATATAGTCTATTATATATCTAATAATATAATTCTAGATTCTTAAAAAATATTTGCACTTTACTATTTAATGTAGGTACATTCTATGCATCCTCAATGTTACTTTCAAGACCCACTCGTAACTTCTAGCTTTCTAAGTAGCGTTAAGTTAAGAGGGATAAACTTAGAAGAAGTTTTACCACATGAACCTCCGTTTTGTTAGTTTCACAGACTTTATACTTAGATAGAAACACAATTTTAAAAGGGATATTTATATGCTGAAATATTTTTTTCTAAATAGGTAAATTTGTATACTTTTTCACCACGTTTTTACATTATATTTTGTCTCTACCACCATACCGCTTCACTACTTATATTTAGATACCTAACAAAGCACTTAATAACGCCCCTGTTTTGCATTTCACAGCGAGAAACGAGCTCTAGATCTTGGCCTCAGCCGCGGGTACTCAGGAGCTCTCCAAGCCAAGCACCTGATGGGTATAGCAGCTGCCAACTACGCTGGCGGCCCCGGACGGAGGCGGCGAGATGCCCACTAGACTCCCATTCTGCTACTTGCCCTATTTTAGACGTCTTCGTATTATTAGGCAGTACTATCTTGAGTATATTTTCTATAGTTATTAATTTTGAGCGTATTGACAATTTGATAAGTTAACTTTCCAATTTCATTACCTAATTTAAAGAAGTATAAAGAAAATAGGCTAAATATATAATAGGCTAAAGCAGAGCAGCCATTGCAGTTAGCAGCGATGCTGTATATTATGTATAGTAACCAACTTGCTCTCCTTATGCCTTGATTCCTTTTTTATTATCGTTTAATTGGCGCATATAATAATTGAGTATGAACAATTTGTTTTCTAATACATACGTCCATTTTAAGTGTGAACTTGTCATCGTTTAAGTAGGTACCTACCTATGTCAGGATATAAGACGTCTAAAATAGGTCAAGTTAAAAATAACAGCATCGCGGTTAAGGCACCGTACCCTTTGTCTGTATCACTTGCAACATCAAAAATTGGCTGGCCTACGTATGTACCTATATGCAGATCAATCTTAGAAATATACCCACACGGCTTCAAAAGCTTTCAAAAATATGACCTCATCATAATAAATTATATATTTAAAAAGAATATTTAGAGAAAATCAATGTGAAAATTAATAAAGAATTACTAAAAGTAGTTAAAGTTGCCTTCTTATGGCACTAAAAGTAAGTTGCATAGTCCCAAATGTCATCTCTAGCTAAATTTAAATATTAACGTTTATAAAGTTTTAAATTACATTTTGTATGAAACAATGCAATAACTTTTTGGTGATTTTATGTTGCCATGTTTATACCAAAGATTTATTGAAATACTAACATACGTCTAGTCGTTAATGAAACATAATCTAGTCGAATATAAAACTGGTGTTACGTCGGAATATGGATAATAAATAAACAAATATTGTTAATTAAATAGCTTCAGTTATAGTTCGGAGAAGGTTAAGTTTCATTTAAAGAATTTGCTTCAAATAAAATAGAAAAACATCACAACTTTTTTCATAATGACCTACAACCTAAGCTGTTCGCTGTACCTACATTTTCCTAAAAATATTCATAATAATAAAAGTTTTTCCTTCTCCGATTTATGACTCACTATTTTATTAACATGTTGTAGAAATCTTCTTTATCAGTATTTCCTTCTATGTATTTCATATAATATTAAATACAATCTTTGAAACGCTTATATTTAACTGTAAATTAGATAATCTAACGAATGTACTTAAGATCCTGGCTATTTAATTTGATTTCCTATATAAATGTCTGTAACAGTGATTCAATGTTACTATTACTGTATGTATGTGGCAAATTTTATTTAGTAAATAGTAAAATTAAGTGATAAAATACCTCCTGTCTAGAGTTTATTGTTAAAAATAAAGAGATATTCATATTTAATGTATATTTTATTTCATTCGTACACTGAAAATATAATATTTATCACGTATTATATCTTTTAAAATAAAAATACATTGTCTAGGTAGGTATAGATAGATAGAAATTCTAAATAACTATTATATTTATTAAAACCAAGGTTTCGTTCTAGTTTCTACAATGTACGCAATCTTCATTACTTATTTGTATTATATTTAATTACCTAAAGGATATTAAAGTAACCGCTTCAACGATTATATTTCCTGAGAGTACCTACTTAAATGTTATTTTTGCTACCAATTACCAAGAATACTAATTCTAGGTAAATAAACGTACCTATACGTAAAAAAAGTATTTTTATAAGTTTATTTTCCACCCACAAAAATGGAAAATATATAATATTTACTCGTAAATATTTATCTGACATGACAGATAAAGAAAAAATACGAGCATACACAATTATAAATCATTAATTTAAATAAATAGGTATAATAAAATCTGCTTTTCATGTACAGTATGGATCTAAGAATTGAACAGAACCTAACGCCAGACTGGATGTTATGTAACTGTAATGATTACCTTGGTACTCAAAAAATACTGAGTTACAATTACTTAAAAGTTACTGATATATTTACAAATACCTCGAACCTATTTTAACGAAGGTAATTAAGTATTGTTATTATTATCAATGGAAAACAGTGTTTTATTCCGAATAAATGAAAACAAATGAGGCTATAAATATTTCAATAGGTTTTTTAATTCCTTTTATTAAAGAAGTTGCAACAAAGTGTATCAGTATCATTTAATTCGTACGTAAATTAAACTACGCTACGAATATGTGCTCTCTTGTGCTTTTTAACTCTGAAAAACGTCGCAGGTTACTATTACGACAATGAAACTGAGCCCGCGACAAGGCAAGTTCTCGTTTTATTTTCACTTTTAAGATGTGAATGAATTTGAACTTAAGATTTTCTGAATTTACATCATACAAGATTGTACTGAAATAAAATTTCATTGGTAAAGAGAAACAAATAAATGCACGCACCATTTACTTTTTGGCGTATTTATTTATAAATTCTATAAATCCAAAAGATCGCGACAAGGCAGTTGTTGGAATTCAAACTGCAACACCCAGTAAGTGTGTTTTTATACAATTTCACAAGTTCGAAACAATGCGTTGCAGTTCTTAGATGCATATATATCCTATAGCTAGAAGCGTGAATATAGTCCACGCTTTTCAATTACCATGAATGAATCCTACTATTATTAGTTAGTCAATTCGTGATTGTGTAACTAACCACTTTTTTTTCATAAAACCCATTGGGCTGTTGACGGTAGGCTCTGGATCACCGGTTGAAGTACGTGACATGAACTCTATAAATTCCGACCTCTTTAGAGATGAATTCTTCCTTGACTCTCAAGCACTTTTGGATGGAGAAAGGATTCCAGAAAGAGTAGTACAAGCTAAAGGTGGAGGTGCTTGGGGATACTTCGAAGTAACTCATGATGTATCCAAATATACTAAAGCAGAAATTCTTCAATGGCATTGGAAAGAAGACTCCTTTGTTTGCAAGATTCTCTAATGGCTTTCCTGGAAGAGGTGGATCAGATCTTGATAGAGATATTAAATCAATAGCCTATAAGTTCTACATTAAAGAAGGAAATTTAGACTTGATGAGTCTGGCTCAACCTGTATTATTTTTTAAAGATTCATTATTATTCGCCCCTACTGCTCGTGCTATTAGAAGAAATCCTAAATCGAATGTTATTGATCGAAATCAACTTTTAGACCAGATAACGTTACAGCCAGATTTGCTTACTTCTTTCCTGTTTTTCCAATCAGATTATGGTCTACCGGATGGTTTTCGGCATACTGACACTCACACTATACATGTTTTTGAATTGGTAAACGAACATGGTGAAAGATCGTACGTCAGGTTTCACTTTAGAACGCTTCAAGGATTTAGGTTCCTTACTTCAGAACAACCTCAACAAATCCAAGGCAGAGATCTTGACTATTACATGAGAGATTTGTATAATGCTATTGAAAATAAACAATATCCGTCTTGGAGAATAGAAATGGATGTATTATCACTTAAAGATATTCAAAATGTCAATTTCGATCCTTTCGACGTTACAAGGTCGTGGAAAAACGGCACCTTCCATACTGTACCCATAGGAATCGTGACTTTCATAAGAAATCCCGACAATCATTTCAGAGATGTTGAATTATCAGCTTTTTGTCCATCTAATTTAGTGCCAGGTATTCCGGGGCCAGTGTATACATTGTTTAGAGCGAGGCGATTTGCATACAGAGACACACAGAACTACCGTCTAGGACGCAATCATTTCAAAATCGGCGTCAATGAACCTCTTTACGAGAAATCGTATAAAAGAGATGGAGCTCCTCCTGTGGGAGATAACGAAAAAGATGCACCTAACTACTTTCCAAACTCTTTCAACGGACCTTTACCTTTTGTGGATGATAGTAGGCCGAAAGAATATTTGCAAGTGACAACGCTGTAGATCTTCAAGAGAGTTGGGATTTCATAAACCGAATGCTCCCGAATGACGCGTCTCGTCAGCGACTGGCTGATAACCTAGCAACTACATTGGCGGGAATAATTGAACCAGTTCGGTCTAGAATACTAAAACTGCTGAGACTTGTTGATGAAGATTTGTATCGACGAGTGGTCAAGGGACTGCAAGCTGCACGTGCTCATTCATACCACCCAGTCTCTGTATTACCTTCATTGTTAGTTTTCGATTGATAATAGTACACCGGTCACTTAGTATTTAGTATTTATTTATTGCAAAAAGTTACATTTTAATACAATTACAGTATAAAATAATAACTACCTTGTAAAGGTATATTTGCTTGAGGGCTTATATTCTAATATTAAACTATGTAAGTAATCACATTTTACATAAGTTTTGTAGGTATCTTGTTACAAAATCTATTTAATAATTTGTATATGTATCTAAGTACTATACATTTATATCCTAATAACTTATTAGCTTATTACATATTATTTCTAGTAACTTAAATTGTAATTTATTTTTAGTTATTATTTATGTATAATTTTATCTTCATGTACTGAATTCTTTTACTGTATAATACGCTTTTTGAAGTAGGAATAGTTTAAGTTTATTTTTAAATTGTTTTTTTTCGTTTTCATTTTTAATATGTTCGGGTAGTTTATTGTATATTGAAACAAATCTGTAGTCTGGTGATTCTTTGTGTTTAAAAAGGTTAATAGTGGGGCGGACTAGTTGGTTTCTATTGCGTAGGTTAAGTGAATAGTTGGGCAGTTTGAAAAGTATTTAAGTTTTCTTTCACTAATAGTGCGGCTTCCATAATATAGATGCTGGGAACAGTTAAAATCTTATTTTTAATGAAATGTGGTTTGCAGCTATCTCTTCCTTTTAAATTCAGTAAAATGCGGATACATTTCTTTTGCATTATAAATAAGTCTTTGGCATCCACACTGTCACCCCAGATAACAATCCCGTACCGCAACCAGGAGTAGACGTACGCATAGTATGCTGTTAGAGCTGTGTTATAGTCTGTGTTAATCTTAAGTATTTTGAGGCCGTATATAAATCTGGAGATTTTGTTTTTAACTGTTTCTATGTGTTTTTTCCAATTTAGATGGGTATCTATAGTTATTCCTAATAATTTTGCTTCTGTTGCTTGTTGTAATTTAATTTGATTTATGTTTATATTAATGTCCATTTTATTTTTTTGGTAGGGTTTAAATTGTATAATTCTAGTTTTATTTATATTAAGCTGTAGGTTATTTTTTACAATCCAGTTATTGACAGTGAGGTAAGTGTTTTTTTAATTTAGAGTTACATTCATTACTATTTGCGCATTTTATTAATATTGATATGTCGTCGGCAAACATTATACACGATTCATTTGAAGTGAAGATATTTGGAAGATCATTTATAAAAATTAAGAAAAGTGTGCATCCTAGGACTGATCCTTGAGGAATGGATGAGTTAGTTGTGATCATATCAGAGTTAATGAAGTCGTTTTGTTGTCGTTCTGTGTTATATGTGTCTATCTGTACGTATTGTTTTCTATTTTGGAGGTATGATTTATTATTTATTATTTATTACACAGTTACTATAATTTTTAAGGAAATACAATACGCACCACCATCTACCAGTTTATCGTTGAACTAATTACATAACTTTTAGTAGAGCCATCTGTGGGCTTTTATTGGAACTAAACTAGCAACAAACTACCATCATAACTTGGCATTATGTTAGTTGATAATATTTTTGATAGGTGGCGCTAGTGTCAGTAGAATATTATTTTTTAGGTTGGTTACCATTTGAATTCTCAACCCGTGTCTCAACCCAATCTCTATCTTTAAAATGTTTTATGAATTAGAAATATCATGTATAATGTTTAAAAATCAGATTACTTTTATTACACAGGCACCTACATACAGTATTTCCAGAATGGTAAACTTAGTTTTCAATTAAACACTAATTTCGTACTACACATCAACATCCCGTATGGTCTAGTGGCTAGGATACCTGGCTTTCACCCAGGAGGCTCGGGTTCGATTCCCGGTACGGGAAACTTTTGTTGCATTTTTTATTTTGAGATCTAATATTAAATGGAAATTAAACTTTTCATTTGACCTGTAAAAATAATAGTCTCTGAGTTTGTACTTTTCTTGTATTGAATGGCCCTAGTCACTAACGAACGCAGAGACAGAAGCAAGAGAATGCTAGATAGGTACATATATCAATATTTTGTGATGTGTTGCGATGATAGCACTTATCAGCTATTATAATAGGTATTATAAGGATTATTGTGTATCGTGAGAATTAAACAAAAGCTCAAAAAAATATACATATAAAGTACTTATTTGATGTAGATAATTGACTATCTATATAGTAATTGAGTGTGTTCCTAATAAGCAAACTACTTACATAAGTGTAGACTTCGACATTTAACATACATCGGCAAATATCGTATTTCCGAATAAAAACGAATCAGTATTTCCATTTCCATATCCATTAATAATTCGATTATTTTAATGAATTTAATTGGTAGACAGGTACCTCCTTTATAGATAGTTACTTTATTTTGATCAATGCAAAATGCATAGAGCTGGTAAAATAGTGAAATTGGTGAAACAATTTAAATAAAATGTTCTGAGACGCACTAAAATAAAAATATAACATTTTTTATTTTAGTGCTTTTTATATTCAGGTGCCTACGTTACCTACCTACGTAGAAAAAGTGCAACAGAGAAAACGCTGAGACCGAAGTTAAAAATTAAACAAAAGTGGAATACCTATACCTACTTAAATTGTGTAAGAGTACTTATTGTATACCTTATTACCTAGTTTTTCTAAACATAATTAAGTAGGTACCTACCCAATACCATTAAAAGAGTTATCAACAAACAAGCATGTGCAAATGGGTCCCAACTATTTTATAGTGACCCCTATTATTAAAACCGCCGCTTTGAAACTGCTCTACATTCCGCTAGTCGTGTGTTTTGGGAGATCTTTTTAAATTGGTGGTTGCAGCTGGAGCGTTGAATGTGTATTCAGCTGAATGCTTCGGTGTTTCAACATGGATGAGCGGCAAATTTTTATTTCGGCCGTGCTTAGATAAGTAAGTACCTTAGGTAAGGTTACACATGACAAAACTGGCCTAGGTAATACCTTATTACGCAGATTGGTAGAGCCATAATGAAGCAATTCCTTTCGTGCTTAATTGTAGTTAATTATTTAACTACAGGTTGGTACTAATTACCAATTACTTACAATGTAACATTGAACGATTTCAAAGCATTTTGTGTGTGGCCTCGAATTTGAATTCTTATTCATTTACATACCGCCCTTTAGAAAGATATATTCTTCGATTCTGATAATTATCAACGTGTTTTATCAACTGCGGAGGTCCGTAGTTACCTATTCAAGTGGGTATTTTCTTACAGTTTTACATACCTACTTTATAGTAGATTATCAACGTGAAACCTTAATGAAAAACCAAATGACACATAGAAACCTGATATCTACTTTATAATATCCTTGTCCCACCAATAGATTCGTGATTAAAAAGATAGAGACAGAAAACTTCAGCCTGAGACAGATACATCAGAAGAGTTCATCGCTCCCAGGTCGATACTGCACACCTGCAATAGCTTTGATAACCTCATGACACTCAAAGCGTCTGAAAACGCTTCACTTCAATAGAAATCCGAGAGAAAAGATTTTCTTTTTCTTTACTTTCTTTTGAGAGTGAAAATTACATTTAGTATCAATAGTAGAACGGCCCGGACAGGCGATGTTTCTAGGAAAAGTAGGTCAGTAAACTACAAGATAGATAGGTATTTTCCATCGTATTACTTTGATCTTTCAATTATTGGTTTAGGCGAAATTGTTTTCTTGACATGATTACCGATACGAGGGTGTTTCTAAGAACATGGTACTCATATAAGTACAAACAATTGTTTTTTTTGCGAAAAATGTGATTAGCAAATTGAAAATAATAGAATAACATTTGTGAATTTAATTAAGACATTACAGAAAGTAACCAAAACAAACATTGTAATAGACTCCCATCCGTACAAATTTTAGAGCTAACATTTGTGCTTACCAAATAGAACGTCAGTACCTATGTATGTATATGTGTAATAAATATTTTGAAAAAAAAGGTGACGACCAGATCAAAACTACCATTTCTGCAGATTTGAGAAGTAATATTGAAATGATCAGAGATCGCAAAACTATATAGAAAACTAGCTTTTTTAAATTTGAAGAATAACAGTTACCATTGCCATCTATTTCCTATGAAAATTAGGCATGAAAGTAGTAATGCTGGGGCTGGGTATGGGTATGTTGCGAACGAGCACGTTCTGCGTGGATACCTTTAACCACTCGTCGATACAAATCTTCATCAACAAGTCTCAGCAGTTTTAGTGTTCTAGACCGAACTGGTTCAATTATTCCCGCCAATGTAGTTGCTAGGTTATCAGCCAGTCGCTGACGAGACGCGTCATTCGGGAGCATTCGGTTTATGAAATCCCAACTCTCTTGAAGATCTACAGCGTTGTCATGTAATACTTGCAAATATTCTTTCGGCCTACTATCATCCACAAAAGGTAAAGGTCCGTTGAAAGAGTTTGGAAAGTAGTTAGGTGCATCTTTTTCGTTATCTCCCACAGGAGGAGCTCCATCTCTTTTATACGATTTCTCGTAAAGAGGTTCATTGACGCCGATTTTGAAATGATTGCGTCCTAGACGGTAGTTCTGTGTGTCTCTGTATGCAAATCGCCTCGCTCTAAACAATGTATCCACTGGCCCAGGAATACCTGGCACTAAATTAGATGGACAAAAAGCTGATAATTCAACATCTCTGAAATGATTGTCGGGATTTCTTATGAAAGTGACGATTCCTATGGGTACAGTATGGAAGGTGCCGTTTTTCCACGACCTTGTAACGTCGAAGGGATCGAAATTGACATTTTGAATATCTTTAAGTGATAATACATCCATTTCTAGTCTCCAAGACGGGTACTGTTTATTTTCAATAGCATTATACAAATCTCTCATGTAATAGTCAAGATCTCTGCCTTGGATTTGTTGAGCTTGTTCTGAAGTAAGGAACCTAAATCCTTGAAGAGTTCTAAAGTGAAACCTGACGTACGATCTTTCACCATGTTCGTTTACCAATTCAAAAACATGTATAGTGTGAGTGTCAGTATGCCGAAAACCATCCGGTAGACCATAATCTGATTGGAAAAACAGGAAAGAAGTAAGCAAATCTGGCTGTAACGTTATCTGGTCTAAAAGTTGATTTCGATCAATAAGATTCGATTTAGGATTTCTTCTAATAGCACGAGCAGTAGGGGCGAATAATAATGGATCTTTAAAAAAGAATACAGGTTGGGCCAGACTCATCAAGTCTAAATTTCCTTCTTTAGTGTAGAACTTAAAGGCTATTGATTTAATATCTCTATCAAGATCTGATCCACCTCTTCCAGGAAAGCCAGTAGAGAATCTTGCAAACAAAGGAGTCTTCTTTCCAATACCATTGAAGACTTCTGCTTTAGTATATTTGGATACATCATGAGTTACTTCGAAGTATCCCCAAGCACCTCCACCTTTAGCTTGTACCACTCTTTCTGGAATCCTTTCTCCATCCAAAAGCGCTTGAGAGTCAAAGAAGAATTCATCTCTAAAGAGGTCGGAGTTTATAGTGATCATGTCACGTATTTCAACCGGTGATCCAGAGCCTACCGTCAACAGCCCAATGGGTTTCTGAAATGAAAAATGTGGTCAATTAAACAACCAAAAATGGCTGACTAACACAAGTTATAACTCGATTCGTAATGAAACAAGGACAATAAAATTTGTTGTATTAGTTGATCTAATTCAACAAATTTTCAAAAAAGTTCTAATTATAGGATACTACTAGTATATAACAACTACAACGGATATTTTAAAACTTGTGACTTTTTACAAAAAAACCCACTTACCGGGTGTTGCAGTTTAAATTCCAACAACTGCCTTGTCGCGGGGTCAGTTTCATTGTCGTAATAGTAACCTGCGACACTTTTCAGAGTTAAAAAGCACAAGAGAGCACATATTCGTAGCATATTTGAATAGGAACGCGCAAACAGAATGATACTGGCCCCCTTTGTGGCAACTTCATGAATAACCGGAATATATATCCGTATTGAATCATTTATAGTTTCGGTGGTAAGCACAATAATCCCTAGATAATTAAAATTAATTGAACCTGAAATCAATAAAACTTTATGTAACGTGTGGTCAAATTATCTAAAAATTTATGTTTTGTCTACTTACATTAAATGTCATAAGCCTAGTTCTTCTGAATTGCTTATCTGTGGGACATATGATATTTAATAAATTTTGGAGTAAGTACCTATAGGTCCATATAATTTATTGATTTTTCACATTTCATTTCTTTTGTAGTTTCCGTATCTAAAAGGTACAAACGGATCCTATTACTAAGAATTTGCTGTCCGTCTGTAATCAGGCTGAATCTTTTCTATAAAATTTATTACCGCAATACACACCGCAATACTTAGTTAATTTTGAGATTCTTTTCTTTCTTTCATGGATTTCAGTATTTTCAGCGTTGGTTGATTTTGTAAAATTATCCTTCTTTCTGTGGTCATTCTGTAGTTTTTCTAAAAGCCACAAAATATCTTCATAATTAAAATATATCTATGTATAATGATTCACCAAATAGTATATGTATACACATATCTTTAAATAAAAAGGATATTTTCTGATGTCTGCTCTATTATCATAAATTATAGACTATTATAGCGAATATTTGCCTATAACTAGCAAAAAAGTGGTTTACTTTCAGGAAATGATTTTATTATCACTTAATTCTACTTAAAACATAATAGGCAGTTTCTCTTTTATCCTTACGAACTATTTGAGTGTTAACTAAGTAATCGACGAACACTTATTATTTTATGACTCTACTAGAGACTGCCCGCGACCTGTGCCGCGACCTCGTACGCATTTGATAATGGCATTTATCGTCATATCTTTGAAAAACATTCATGATATCTTAAAAGAATAAAGCATCTTTGTTATTCTGGGGGCTTAGCATGGCGCGCTGCGACAATTATCTCACGCATGCTGTCCTTATCACATTTAATACTATAGACAGAGACGTAAGCGTGACAAACGCACGACAACGTCTTGTCACGGAGTGCCATGCTAAGCAAGCTGATATATAAGCCACAATATTGCCAAGTTTCAAAATCCATTGTATAATTTTTTTCGTGACAGAGTAACAAACATCCTCACATTCATCCATCGGTACAAACATTGACATTTATATTATTAGTAGGATTTTGAACTGACTGTACAGTTATAAAACAGTCTAACCGATTTAAACAGTAACTATTATTACTAAATACAGCAGACACCAAAAAGCAATCCAAGTGTGCAAATTCTAAAAAATGGCAGCTTCCACTGGACTGGACATAGGGTCGCAGGTAGGTGAGACGAGGGGCAGGGTAGAACGGGCGGGGGGACAGGTTTTCCAAAACAACGAGCACGGAATAACCTCTACTTATAGAATTCTATTTACATAATCCAGTGTGACGCAAGACAGCCGATTGCTAAAGGGGCATCTACGCCTTTCAACCCTTAGGCTAAAAACTCACAGAGCGGTTTTTACCCGCGCCCGCCGCGGTTGCGGGCCCACCGCCTTTGTAAAATACTTATAATAATCTATGTACAAAATTTAAGCACATTTTTACGATGCGTTTTTCTCCCGCGGCGTGTGCGATTGTTTGCGGTTCCCGCTGTACCGGCGGTCATCTTGTACTTGCGGGCGCGGTGCGGGTAAAAACCGCTCCGTGAGTGCTGAGTCTTTAGCCTAGACCTCACAATTGCGGTTACGGTGCGGTTGCGTTATGAAACCGCGTCAATTTTTTTTATCTCTTATGAAACGTTAGTCCACAACTGCTAGGTACGTAAGAACACTTTATTCGCTTTCGGTACGTTTACACGCTTGCTTATGGCTTGTCCACAATCCCAAGCAGTAAGCAGTAAAGGGCTCGTTTGGCTTGCGTGGCGTAGGCTTGCGGATGCTTGCCAAGCAATCGCAAGCGTTTTTATATTGAATTAAATTAGTACATTTATCGACCTTCATTTCATTTTATAAATAAATAAATTGATTGTTGTTTGTAAGGCTAATTAAGAGAAATCGCCTATTAAATTATAAATTAAAAACTGAATTATAAGTAAAATTCATTTTCCGAGAGTGAATCTTATTTTTTTGCTTGTAAATGCAATATTAGGGGTGAAGACCGCAAAACTAAAATGAAACTGGGTTGGTCATGATTGCCGTATGTACCCGGATCGATGGGCCAAAATATCTACCAAATGGTTGCCGGTCGACGGCCACAGAGGTAGAGATCGGCCTAAGAGGAGATGGCGCGACGATCTGGATGCATACTTGGCAGACTGGCCAGAGGTTGCCGGAGATAGGGAGGCATGGAATAATGCGGGGGAGGCCTTTGCCCAGCTGTGGGACATATTAGGCTAATAAAAAAATGAAATATTATTATGTAGTACCTAAGCCTACTATGGCAACGGCGGCAAGCGAATAACCCACGGTTTCATATAAAACATCGGTTTGGCTGACGACCTCTCAAATAATGTATAACCGGGCCTATTCTTCTTACCAATGAGTTTAAGGACTAATTTTTGTTTTGGATAATCCAACAAATTGATTTCAGTAAATAATATTTTTGTTGTTAAACGTATTGCACACAGCCTGCGAGAAATAAGTAAAACATAGAGTAATAAAATATGTAAATATGTACAACAATTAATATAACAACTCAATTCCAGCTATTATGGATATATTCTACATCCTACTTCTAATATTACAAACGTCGTAGTTTTTGCGTTTTTTTGTGGATGAATGTTTGTTAGACCTTGTATGTATGTTGTGTTAGTACTTGCCTTTTAGGGTTCCGTACCGAAAGGGTGAAAATGGATTTTGCTGAGGCTCGGCTGTCCGTCCGTCCGTCGCTATGTTGTATCTCATGAACCGTTATAGCTAGGACGTTGAAAATTTCACAAATGATGTATTAGTATTACCGTTGCCGTTATAACAATAAATACTAAAAATATTTAGGGGGGCCATACGACAAACGTGATATTTTTGCCTTTTTTTGGTACGGAACCCTTCGTGCGCGAGTCCGACTTGCACTTGGTCGGTTTTTGTGTAACCAAATCGCTCGTGACACCTGCACTAAAGAAATAGCAGGGTTAATAAGAGAATAACTGAAAGTCTATAGAAAATCCGAACTAACCTCAAACTTAGCTCCATGCAAAATAATTATTTGGTTAAGTGATATACCTACGTATAGCGACGGTTTCGGAGGCGCTGCAGAAATATAATCCATTAGACTACAAACATACCATGGACATTGCAAAAAAAGTAATTAAATAAATACTAAATATGTCGAGAAAAGAATTGAATCAGATAGGTATTAAATAAAGTACAATCACACACACAGTGCAACTTATTAACGTTCAATGTTAGTAATTTAACGATCAACGTTTTGAAAATGTAAACAGGCAATATTTATTATCTATCAAAAAATGACCTATTCACAAAGTCACTAAACTTGAAACGTGGTGCCTAAAATTATGTGTTCCATTCTGTTGCTCCACAAAAAGTAACTGCAGTATTGATAGGAACATCATAACCAGGCATACAAAGTTGCGGGCGGCTGCTAATTGTTAATGATATAGATAATACTATAATAGTAAAGATAATACGCGGATACGACATTGCAAATAATGAATCATTACAAGATAAATGGCGCTGCTAAGTGGATCAAACAATTTACAAAGTTGTTACTGAAATTTCCGTTAACCTGAAACCTAATCTAATTTTGATTTAGTACTCGTGACTCCAACATGGCACGAGCAGGTGCTCTCTTGTGCTTTTTAGCATTGAAAAGTGTCACAGGATACTATTACGACAATGATACTCTACCTTCCACCAGACAGTTGCTGGATTTCAAACTGCAACACCCTGTAAGTAATATTCCTTTTGTTTGTAAATTATCAATTCGAATAAAATGTAGGTATTGCAGTTTTTTTTTATCTATCGTTTTTACTTAAGGCACTGAACAGATAATCATACCTATTGTAAATTTCTGAAAGCCCACAAATTTCGTCGAATTGTTTCAGAAACCCATTGGGCTGTTGACGGTAGGCTCTGGATCACCGGTTGAAATACGTGACATGATCACTATAAACTCCGACCTCTTTAGAGATGAATTCTTCTTTGACTCTCAAGCACATTTGGATGGAGAAAGAATTCCAGAACGCATTGTACAAGCAAAAGGCGCCGGCGCTTGGGGATACTTCGAAGTAACTCACGATGTATCCAAGTATACCAAAGCCGACGTTTTCAATGGAATCGGGAAGAAGACGCCAGTGTTTGCACGTTTTGCTAATGGCTATCCGGGTCGCGGTGGGACTGATCTTAATCGAGATATTAAATGTATTTCCACCAAATTCTACACAAAAGAAGGAAACCTAGACTTTCTAACTTTGCATCTCCCTACTTTTGCATTTAAAGATCCTTTATTTTTCTCACCTGCTGTTCATGTCATCCACAGAAATCCGAAAACGCACTTACTAGATCAAACTGCATTTTACGACCTTGTGGTACAAGTTCCTTCAGCGTTGCAAACGGAACTCTTTTTCCAGTCAGATTATGGCTTGCCAGACGGTTGGCGGCGTACTGATAGTCATGCTATACATACTTTTGAACTAGTAAACAAGCATGGTGAAAGATGGTACGCCAGATTTCACTTTAGAACACTTCAAGGTTTCCAATTCTTAACCACTCAACAAGCGCAGCTTATACAAAGCAGAGATCTTGATTATTTCATCAGAGATATGTACAATGCCATTGAAAATAAAACGTACCCGTCTTGGAGACTAGAAATGGATTTATTATCTCTGCATGATATACAAAACGTTGACTTTAATCCCTTCGATGTCACAAGAACTTGGAAAAACGGTACGTTCCATACTGTGCCCATTGGTATTTTAACTTTCACAAGGAATCCGGATAACCATTTCAGGGATGTTGAACTGTCAGCTTTTTCTCCTGCTAATTTAGTTCCAGGTATTCCAGGGCCAGTGGATACACTATTCAGAGCGAGGCGATTTGCATACAGAGATACACAAAATGAACGACTTGGACGCAATCATTTGAAAATCGATGTCAACGCACCTCTTTACGAGAAATCATACAAAAGAGATGGAGCTCCTCCTGTGTGGGATAATGAAAAAGATGCTCCTAATTATTTCCCGAATTCATTCAATGGTCCTCTGCCGTATGTGGATGATGAAAGACCCAAAGAGATGTTGCGAGTTTTAGACGACAATGCTGTTGATTTTCAAGAAATGTCAGATTTCTATAATATTATGCTTCCTAATGATGCTGCTAGACAGCGGTTGGTTGACAACATTGTACAAACATTACTTGTTACCATTGAACCAACTCGCAGTAAAGTAGTGAAACTGATTCGACTCGTTGATGAAGACTTCTATAAACGAGTTGTCATTGGTTTGCAGATTGCTCTGGCAGCCAAGAATTAATTGAAACTCTTTCAACTATAATAATATCACTTCGTCTTAGTATTTTTTTCAACCTTCACGAAACAGGTAATGAATATATAATTGTCTACGATAACTTTACCTCTTCATCGTCTACAAGTTTTATTACAGGATTTAGGTACATTTGTTCATATCTGCTCATTTCCTTATCTGTATATGTGAATAAAAGAATATATTTTGTTATGATGTTTTATTTATTAAAGTCAGCTCATGGTTTTACCTCCAAACTTCATCGGTGCTGTGCTGGATATTGACAATTTAAAAGCGAGTAACTTTGATTAATTAGCTAGTTTAAAACGAAATTAAACATAATAATAATAAATCCACAAAACGTTTCTAGTTAGAATATCAATGCAAAGGTCAAGTTTTTACCGATTTCAAAGATCCAAGATTTTTTCATTAGCTCCAAGCCATCTTTGCCACACGTATTACTGATGTTGTTTTCAAAGATGAAACGCCAAATTAAATGTTAATTTATAATTAATAAAAACAATTGTTACGTATAAAGTTATCAAAGAGTTTTTGAAATGGAATAGTAAATTAGGTATACCTGTAGGCACTTTATTGAAAAGGTAACATTTATCTACTTAAGTAGTACAAAAATCATATAAAACATCTCAATCTTATCAATATAGTATATAAATTATTCATCACATTTCATCTCTCAAGCGAGCCAACTTTAAACCAGCGTCGACTCGGCGACCTAAGTTCCTATCTGCCAAACAAAGCAATTTAAGAGCTCTAACACGTACTGAGTCTATCGTTCTTTGCAATGACAAAACCAGGTTTTGTACAGCAGTCTTTCTAAATTCCTCATTTGGAAGAACTTTATTAAAAGTATCAGCCGCCTCTTGAAGGTCCACAGTATTAGAATCCAGAATAAGTAATTGTTCCTTTGGTCTACTTTCATCTACAAGGGGCAAAGGACCATTGAATGAATTGGGAAAATAATTCGGAGCATCTTTTCCATTTTCCGCTACAGGGGGAACACCATCTCGATTGTAGGATTTACGATACAGTGGCGCATTTACACCTATATTATATTGGTTACGACCTAATCTATAATTTTGAGCATCTCTATAAGCAAATCTTCTTCCTCTGAACAAAGAATCTACAGGACCAGGTATGCCGGGCACCAGGTTTGCGGGATTAAATGCCGCTTTTTCCATATCTCTAAATTGATTGTCAGAAATCCTATTAAACATTAAATGACCTATTTTAACTGTTTTATAAGTGCCATTTTTCCATAAAACTGTGATATCGAAAGGATTGTAGTTAATATCCTGCACATCTTTCAATGACATAATATCCATTTCCAATGTCCATGAAGGAAATTCGTGGTTTTCTATAGCATTGTAGAGATCTCGTGTATAATAATCTAGATCCGTCCCCTGTATTTGTGCAGCTTGCTCCGATGTGAGTTTCTTAAAGCCTTGATTGCTTCTGAAATTGAATTTTGCATACCACCGATCACCATGTTTATTTACCAATTCATATGTGTGTGCTGGAAAGTAATCTGAATATCTGTAACCATCTGGAAGTCCATAATCTGATAAGAGATAAATGATTGAGGACAAAGAATCTGGTTTCAAGGTGATGAAATCCCATGCTGCAGAAGACGAGTCGTCGTGCAAGTAGGTTCGCGGGTTCCTTTGAGATAAATGGACGAAAGGCACAAAATCGATCGGATCTTTGAATAAAAACATAGGTGTGTTTAAACTTAAGAAATCAAGGTTGCCTTCCTTGGTGTAAAATTTCGATGTCAATCCTTTCAGATCTCTAGTAACGTCGGATGATCCTCTTTCAGTTGTTCCAATAGAAAATCGTGCTAATACTGGAGTTTTCTTTCCTATGCCATTAAACACATCGGCTTTAGTGTACTCGGATACGTCATTTGTAACTTCGAAATATCCCCAAGCAGCGATACCTTTATTATGTACAACTCTTTCAGGTCTTCTCTCGCCATCCAAATGAGCTTGAGAATCGAAGAAAAACTCGTCTCTAAAGAGGTCAGAGTTTATAGAGATCATGTCACGAATTTCCACAGGAGAGCCAGAGCCCACGGTAAGAAGGCCTATCGGTTTCTGAAACGAACAAAAATTTTAATATTAATGTTAATGAAAGGTTACAAAAATAGATACGTACGTGTTATTTAAAAACAATGATGTAGAGCATTGATTTACAGAAAGCTATGTTGGAATTGAGTCGACTGAACATGAGGGTAAGCCACGTTCGTGACTTTTAATATATCAATATTGAAAGAAAGTACTCGTACCTAAGCTCTGTTCAAGTTTTATTTTTCGGAGAATGAAAGTTTCTACTTACAGGGTGCTTCATTTTAAAATCCAGTAATTGTCTTAAAGCAGGGGACGTATCATTATAGTAAGTTTCCAGATTAGCTACCGCATATTTAATCAACAAACAGACCAACAGATTTAAAACTTTGGCCATTGTGTTATGTCAGATATGTATCGTCCAACATTTGTAACAAAATTAAATAAGAATAGACTACATGTTGCATTTAGTACTTATAACAGATAATGTATGTGATTAGTTGCATGCTTTTAGGATTCCCTAGACAAATAGCACAAGAAACCGCAGACCATTTTATTCTCTGCACACTAAATATATTTGTACCAAAAATTAAATATAAGTACCTAACTAAATAAACAGGTGTAATATACCAATAATACTTAGGAAAGTAAGAAAAGAAAGAAATTGTAAAGTTGCCGGATGTAAAGCATGCCTTTTATACGAATAAAAGAAACGCTTTATCAAATCTACTTTGATAATGGGTATATTGTGCTAAACTACTTTATTTCAATTAAACATTAAACACAAATTATTACAATAAATTACAAATGTCAAAACTTATAATTAATCAAACAATCCCCCCCTGGTCGTTCCTGGTGCAAAGGTGCCCATGACGCTCGCCGCGTTTCCACGCTGAATGGCGATGGCCAACCTTTGCACCAAAAACGATGCCGAACGGGGGTCACCTGTTCTGTCACTCAGTCTTCGACCTAACTCCTTTACAAAAGACCTACACTCACCAAATAAATTAAATACATAATATAAATTCTTAAGATAATATGTGAATAATTCTGAATTCAATAATTGTGTGTGCAATCCGACACACTCTTGGTATGTTATTTATTTCTTAAGAACTCATATCCTTGATCAATCGCTTAAATACTTATAATTTAGATTTTTGTACGGTTATTATTGTGATTTGTTAATAATTACTTGTTACTGAAATAACGGAATTGCCGCAAATGTTTTAATATCTAGGTCATTATCAGTTACAACTTTAAAATATGGACTTTTGCTTTCACATTCTTAGCTTTTTCGTTCCCATGTCTTTAAAGTTATATACTTTCATTTCATATGGATGATATAGATAATGGCATCTATTAACATTTTTCTTCACTCAAGTGAAAGAAAAAATTAACGTTGTGTCGTATCAAGAAGTCAAATTGTTAGCAGAAGATAGGCAAAGATGACAACTACTCCACCAACAAGAGCCTGGCTCTTAAATTCTTAAATATATGAATGAATGAAAAAAGTTACAGTGAAAATATTGTACTGAGTATCCACATGGACCGAGAAGTTCTGGAAATGAAGACGATTGTCACGCCGACCTATATCCAGCAGTTGACGTACTATGGCTGATGCTGACTACCCATGGTCCAACGTTTCGATGTAAACGACAAAAAGTAGCTGATAGAGTAAGTACCTACCTAAATCCAACAGTTCTTAGTAATTACTTAATTACTGAGAACAACGTATTTATTGGAAATATTTCAATTTTTAAATTACACATCATTCTAGGAATTGATAACAATGGCACGTGTTACTTTAATGTGGTTGCTCGTGATTAAATATGCGGGTGCTCAAATTCGTGACAACACCACAATGCCTGTCATGCGACAGTTGTTGGATTTAAAAATGGAGCATCCAGTATGTATTTTTACCCACAATTCCAATTAAATTCAATATAGACAAGTTCCGTTTTATTTAATTTGATCAATTTGATATGGAAAGACGTCCAGAGCGCGTCGTCCATGCCAAAGGCTTCGGCGTCTGGGGATATTTTGAAGTCACTAATGATGTGTCGAATTATACGAAAGCTGATGTTTTCAACGGAATGGGTAAAAAAACACCTGTTTTAGGCCGATTCTCTGATGGAGCCGTTGAGAGAGGCGCTAGCGATGTCATGAGAGAACTCAAAGGAATGGTCTTGAAATTTTATACCCAAGAAGGGAATCTTGATTTCCTTAATCTACAAATACCAGTTTTTGCCTTCAAAAAACCTTTGGAATTTACTCCCTTCGTACATGGTATTCAAATAAATCCAAAAACCAACATTATAGATTTAACAGAACTTCTAGATCTGGTTACCTTGGAACCAGATGCTCTACTAACAGCATTATTTGTACTTTCTGATTTTGGAATACCAGATGGTTGGCGGCGAATGGACGGTTTTGCTGTTCACACTTACGAAATAAATAATAAACATGGTGATAGATTTTACGTGAAATTTAACTTCAGAACCGAGCAAGGTCTGAAGAATCTCACAACTTTAGAAGCAGCTGCAATACAAAGTTTAGATCTCAACTATTATATAAGAGACATGTACAATGCTATAGTGAATAATAACTTCCCAACGTGGAGACTGGAAATGGATATTTTAACTCTAGATGACGTTCAGAATATTGATTACGATCCGTTTGACACGACAACGTTATGGAAAAACGGTACATACAAAACCGTAACAATAGGGCGTTTAAAGTTTAATAGACTATCTAGTAATCAATTTAGGGATCCGGAACAAGCTGCGTTTAGTCCAGCTAATTTAGTTCCAGGAATACCAGGTCCAGTTGACACATTATTTAGGGCAAGGAGACTTCCGTACCGTGACGCTCAAAACTACCGCATAGGTCGAAATCATCTTAAAGTTGGAGTGAATGTACCCCTATATTGTAAGTCTTATAAGAGGGATGGTGATACCCCAGTTGGAGATAATGGCAAAGATGCGCCAAATTTTTTCCCAAATTCTTTTGGTCAAGTTCTACCGTATGTCGACGATGAAAGGCCCAAAGAGCACCTGACTATTTTACAATCAACGGCTGTAGATTTGCAGCAAGCTGCCAATTTTTACAACGAAGTGTTGATGGATGAAGGTGCTAGGCAACGATTGATAAATAACATGGTTTTATGGTCGCTGGTGGCGACTGATCCGCCTAGAGAGAGGTTTTCTAAATTACTGCGATTGGTAGATGAGACCTTTTATACCCGAGTTGTAGCTGAATATAATTTAGCTGTAATAGCTAGGGATGCGGCGCTAGCTGCTACTTCAAGTGAAGCACCCGTTAATATTGGAACAACAAATACCAATAGTAGGTACAAGCACAGAAAAGCCAATTGAAAATTAAACAAAGCCTATCTTTAAATATAAATCAAATAGTAAATAATGCTTCGAAGCTATAAACAACCTTTTATTTCGAGTTTACTGATGTATAATTTACGAATCTTCGATTAAAAGGAAATAAATAATCATACTTACACATCTAACAATTCGATTTTCAATTTTGTTGGCCGATAATGATTTCCTTTGCGGCTATCAGAATGTATACCTATAGGTCCTACTGAGTAATATAATGCACGCAAGCAACAAAAAAAACCTGTATTGTAAGGTATTTTAAAACAGCATTAACTTAGTTATCATGAATATTTTCGTACAATTACGTAAAAGCACATCTTTTTGGAACAAAGTCGTGTTTGCAACATCATACACCTGTCTACCGCCAGACAAACTTACTTGATCTACCTACCGATTCATAGTGACTTAAAATATGACAATAAATTATAAATTATCAAAAAGATTCTCTAAAAAACATGGTTTAGCCGGAAAAAACTATGAATTACACACAAAACATAATACATATTTTGATACATAAGTATCTGTTTGTAGATACCGAATTTTCAAGTTCAACTTTTCCAAACAATGCCTCGCCTAGCAAATCTATTTCCAAAGTGAACCTGCGACATACGTCTGTCAATAAAACGAATAGGTTTTCGCGTCTATTTCAGGAATACAGGCTGTATTTCAAATACATCGCTATACACAGTATATTAAGTCAAATTTCGCTTGGCAGTTGGTATTGACCTGGCAGCAAAATGGGTCAGAGGGCACGTCTCACTCCAGTTATTTTAATTGGTACCTGTATTATGCAATGCGAATATCATACATGTACGGCCACCTGTGGAACATGTTAGGATATGAGTTAAATGAAATATCATCATTATATTATATAGCGAGCTCTTGTCGGTGGAATATTCGCCATTCTGCTCTATTCTCAGCCGACCGTTTGAGCACCTCAATGAAATATTTATCTACATATATTTTATTATTGAACCAACAATAGTGCTAGCACATAAACGCTAATGGACCAAGCAATATAAATCATACATCGAAACTATTAACAACCACTTATTTTTAGTTAAAAAGTGAACTCTAGTAGTCTATAGACAAAATTATTGTCACATAGCGTTCAGTTTTTGTCGCATGCATTTTTTTCCATCATTAGCTAACACCCGGTAGCACATAAGAGGTTATTTGTCTATTAAATTAAACATTGTGCCTTTTAATCTTAATATTTAATTTAAATTTTAATATTAAAGTTAGTTATAATTCTATATTTTAAAGTTTAAAAGTTACTAATAGCTACCTTCAGGTGTAATACAATATTATCATAATGGATATTTCCTGCAATTACCTACTTCTGTAATTATACGTTGCAATTGAATTCACACATGTGAAATGATTAAATGATAATTAACAGTTATTATTTATTTTAATTAGAGCCAGTTTCAACCGTGCAATATACTAACAAACCTTGTGCCGTTTTTTGTTCTATTTAACCTATATAGACAAACTAATTTTATTTATTTATATGTTACCGGAAATGTATAAAATCATGGAATTGTATACAAATCCTAGGAAATGTGTACAATTCCGATGCTGTTTAGGAAATGTATAAAATATTGTTTAAAAATGTATTTAATGCATAGATATCCTAGGAAATGTGTACATTTCCTCGGAATTGTATATAATTCTAATATCGTATTAGGAAATGTAGAAAATAAATGATTTCTGCTAATAAATAAAACACGTGGTTAAAATGAGAATAATAACATAACCTAACGTAACCTTTTTTTAACACGGGGAGATATGTTACGCATACTACCACCCCCGTGGGGCATGACGGTTATGTGGGACTCCCTTTCCAAGACGAGAGGTATACCCACTAAAACTCCGCGGCGGTCTTCCCAGGCAGACTGGGGGAACCCTGGGATTGAAACCTAACCTAACCATCAATATCTATCTCAAATGTTTTACATTTCCGATTGCTATTTGGGAAATGTATAGATTTCCTAGGAAATGTATAAAGTTTAATTTAATTCACACATTTCCGTGCCATTTTAGGAATTACATACATTTCATAGGAATTGTATACAATGACGAATTACATACATTTCCGGTAACATTATACATTACATAAGTACCTAATTACAGATATTCCTAAGCGTTACGTGTAAGAATATTTAATTATAGGTAATACACCTATTTATAATTGCAAAATTAAGCAATAGCAAGGAATTTAACAAAGCGTTCATTTAATGTTTTTTTCAGAAATAATCAGTTATCCTTTTGGAAAAGTATGGACCCTTACGCATAAACGGTCAAACCGCGGAGGTTCAGCTGCCAATGCGTAAAGCCCTAAAGTTAAGGGCGGCTTCATACATTTCGGCACATTAAACCAAGTACGAACGCACACGCGCGTGTAAAACGCTAAATTACGAAATATTGAGTTAGTTCAAATGGACTGTAAGAAAACGATGGAAACTCGGAAATTTAAATTTCTAACGATCGTTTAACTGCGAAATAGGAGGCTTTTAATTTGATTCGAACACTTTCTTTGATTAATAATTTATTGGACTATGTCGCAGATTTTTTTTTCTTAGCCTATTTCGTCCCACTGCTGGGCAAAAGCCTCTCCAATGCCTCTCCAAACACTCCTGTTATTAGCTGCATCCCACCAATCTTCCCTGAATGAGCGTAGGCGTCACTTCATCGTTTTGTTTTGTTTTGTTTTTTGTCGCAGAATATTGAACTAGGAATGGTATTTTTGTGTATCGTAATATATTACCTACGTAAAACGAAATCGGAAAATCCTATATTTAGGCATTTCTTGGCACGTAACACATTTAATCGAAATGATCCCTTAAGAAAACTCTACTACCTAAGTACATACCTATAACATTCCTTATGTCTGGTCAACTTTTCCGCTTTCTAGACGTTAACCCAACTTAATGCAACTACTTATGTGAACTCATTGAAAAACCAATCAGTTCAAAACACTCAAGAAAGCGTTTTTGCGAGACTAACTTTAAATACAAGATGTAACTGAACCACTTTTCCCAAGGAGCATGGGTCGTAACTCGACAAAAAATTTTGGATCGCCCATTCTTACTCGATCAGTTGATCGGATATTTTGTATGGGGAGGGGATTTTTTTTTTCGAGTTTCGACTTATGTTCCTTGGGGAAAGTTGTTCAGAATCGTGGGGACTATCGCTGTGTTTCGGTTTTATACACCCTTTCTGTAACACCCAGTAGAAACAGCAGTTTACTCCTTGTTGTACAGAAGACTTTTAATTTTAATTATCCTTTATTGCATTATATAAGTTCGATGGTATTCCCGAATCTTTTCGTATACCTACGAGTACCTACGTAATTTAATCGACTAACCTATCTGTTATACCTATTATTATCCTCCCTAATTCCTACGTCCTAGGGATATTTTTAGCCAATGACGTTCGTATTAGCACATTTTTACAGAAGGCTTTTTATAGGAACGTTGAAGAAATAGCCTTTCAAGTTACGTAGTGGGGGCGATGGTAATGCCCAGATTTCACCTTTACTTATGGATAGTAAACCGAATAAAAACAACTGCAGCAAGTGGAGGGAAGTCGACTCTGCCTGCACCGACGGGAAAGAGGCGTGAAACATAATTATAAATATTGTATGTGAGTAAGTAATGTAAAAAACAACTGGTTTTCGGTCAAAAGACGGCAAATATCTTGAGCAATAATGTCTTGACTGCGCAAATATGAAATTAGACTTTATTTTTATGGAGAGATGAGCTATGCCCTACCACGTCAACTTATACTCACGAATTTCACTGACTATTATAATTATTTGAAGAAAAGAACTTTTTTTTTTAATTCAGTTACAAATGTATCATTAAAGCGAAAGCATTAAAACTATAGCTGACACTGTCCTTATTAAAATATCAGAAGAAGATAGCAAGATGTTTAATGGGTAAATAACTTGCTGTCTACAATAAACCAAACGAACATCAACGGAAAATCTTTACGACTGTGACCATCTCTATTTTATGTTCCCCGTGTGAAGAGAACATCCGAAAAGCACTACATGCGTATACAAGGTGTTGATTCAGTCAATAAGGTATCTACACACCAAAGCCGCCGGCTTTTTTGACAGCTGCCATTCGTATGAGGAAAGCCGCCGGGCTGGTGGCCGACGGCTTTGGTGTGTAGACAGCATAACAACAACAAAATGAAGGGACACAATGTGCCCTTAAAACTGATAAACTTTCCCCAAAAATCTTGGGAAGAAATAAGACAAAAAAAGCATCCTACCTAATGTCCATGGATGCTCGAACAATTTGCGTAGGTATGTTTTTTTTTCTGAGGCATTTTTTTTCATAGCTACTACCATTGTGGATTCCGCCATTCAAGTGAAGCTTACTATTATAATCACACAAAAACCAAGACTAAAAAAGCCTTCTAAGAAAATGAACAGAAAACGGTTGTTTTTCTTATTTCAATACATGTGTCTTCAGGAAAAGTTGTTCAATTGCAACAGCAAATTATGCCCTTTGATTTGTGTTTTATAGTGAAAAAAAGAGGGAATAGAAGTTGTGTCGTATCAGGTGCTCAAAAGAACGGCAGAAAACAGAGCAGAGTGGCGTAGACTCCACCGACAAGAGCGACGCTCTTAAATTTAATGATAATGAGTGAAAAAAATCACACAGTTTGTTAGTAAGGATGTGTTGAAGATATCAAGTCATTGTATAGGATTGGGAGGTAACGTTTAAACGAAATAAAATTTCCCCCGAGACGTTTCTCCTCCCCATCCATGTGAGGCTCCTTTTGCCCCTTTCTCTCGAAACCCGAGTACCTACAGCTTTTATGTTTAGGGGTTTTTATATTTATCGACCGTGGTGAATACTTAATAAATACATGGACCTTATCTAGAAGTCGGTTGAGTTCTAATTGTTATATTCTGGTCCTCATTTCCAAGGTGTCGTCGGTCAGTATGATAATGTTTATTTCTTCTTTCATTGTGGTAAGTACTAATATTTTTAATGGTACCTAATAACTAGGCTTATTAAAGTAGTAATAATTTGAAACATAGACTAAAGTAATACGTATACTGGTTTTAAGTAAATACGAGTAAGTAGGTATTTTTGTAATTACTTCAATATACTTATCAACTCTTATAGAAAATGCCTTTGTATGTTAATGTCAAATTTAATAACAACAACATTAAGTAAAAACTCTTACAAGAATGAAGCTGTTAAAATATTTTCTCAGAATCCAAATGTGCAAGATATAATTTGATTATGTAATTTAAATGTTACCTAAGGTTTTATACCTTATTTATATACTTTTTGGTTTGTTACAAACTTATCACTATCGTAGTACCTAAATATTATACATAAGTATCAATCACACCTTTGTTTCGTACACTATAGTAACTTGTGGATTACGGTGCTGGTTACACAATAAGTAATAAGTAGAATGTTTAATGCTTTTTCATGTAACATGTCATTGTATAACTGTTTGTTTTCCCTAATAAATAAAAATAAAATAAAAAACATTATTGTCGTAGGCAAAACTCCTTTCTTATTTTCCACTGGATTATTTACTTAATGAACCTTCCATGCAACGGGGGAAAGAATGTAATTATTCGTTAACAAAGAGATAGTAAATGAGGCACATAAAATCTTCATTATCCTCCACTGATCAACACAGGGTATCCAACAAATCCTGTGATACACATCCCGATTACAACGTTGTGTAACGAAGCTAATCCCTTGCAAAGGGGTGGGTAGCATCAGCCTGTGTTATTTTCATTCTGTATGCTATGTAGATGTGTATTTTGTATATATTTGGGTAAGTAGATCACTGTCTGAAGGCTGAGAACTCGATCATTGTCAAGGTAGGAAGAGAAATACTAACGATGTTGTCTTAAGATGGCTTTGGTACTTATTTGTAAATGGTGTTAGGTACTTCATTCTTTTCTTTATTTTAAATATTTACTTACTTAATTAGTTACTTATTTTGAGTAACATGAGTATCCAATATCGTTGTTGAATGAGATAGGAGCACATTGTTATCAGCCCATATATGTCCCCACCGAGGGGCACGAGCCTAATCACTCTCTGTATGAGAGAGGAGCACATAAACAAAAGAATATATGACAAAAGACTAGCTACTGATTTCTGTAGTGTGTAGTTGACCGCTTTATTTGGACACCATGAGCAGCAATTCTGATCACTTTTTTATGCTTTCTAGAACCAGCGATGACTGCGAATGCAAATAAGCAAAAGCTTCAGTCATCAGAATTGGAGGTTGCAACTAAAAAGATGACAAAAGAATACGTCGAATCTCCCAAATACCTATCACAAATAAAGCAATGCTCGTCAAAAAGTCATAAAAGGGGATAGCTAACGTAATTCACGAGCTAAAGTAATTCGCGAAGGATTTCCGCAAATTACAAGGTTACTGCAAAAGTTGTACTACTAGCTACTTATAGTCTCTTAAGTGCTATAAAGATAGGTATAGTTCTTTGAACTTTGACATTCAAGGCAAAATATTTTTGGAATTCCTCATAGGCATAGAAAGAAGAGACAGACAGAGAGACGCCGGTAACATGTATTAATAGAATAAATAAATTGTTATAATAGTTTTGTGAACAAATTGTCAATTATACATATATATATATTTTTACAAATACAGGCAGAGAGCTTGCTTTTAGTACAATTATAACAATTTACCTATTTTATTTATGACCTTGCTCGAAATATGCCAAATAAAATTACCTATAAAATAAAATCTAGCTGAACTTTTGCCGTAAACATTTCAATCTTTCCCAAACTGATGAAATATTTCATGAAATCGTCAATATCATGAGATTCTATGGCATGTAACCATTTCATCAAATGGTAAATTCTGTGTTCACACCATGATATGAACTCCCTTGTCTTCTCAATCAAGCAATCGCTATTCACCTCATGTTTACTTTATCTAGTACATACTAGAGCAGTATACTTTTCATTTGGTAAGTGGTGGCATCGCCGTTGCTCGTTACCGATCATTGGGACTCCGCCACCTCTCGGCTCCGGACGTGACCTTGAAAGGACATTGAACTCAGAATTAGAAGGTTCTAGATACGCCTTTCAGGAAGGTAACAATGCTGTGAGAAGTTTTCAAAAAGATAGCAACGAGCGCGCTATATGACTTCATTTCGTAGTTCTAAAGATTATTACGGTTTATATTTGAAATGATTAAATTATTAAATGTCAAGTTAACTACGCTATTATAGTAATCTGTGGCTATGTTCTATTCTGATCTAAACAGTAATGTCAAACCTTATTTGATACGTCCGCACAAGAGGTAGAATATATTAAAATATCACAGAATCGAAGCTTCATCATGTGTTTGTGCTTACACTTGAATAACAGTTACATACAACAATATGATGAAATTCAGGCGATGTTTGGCGTTTGACTGAAGCTCAAGACAAACTCAGCCCAAATTAAAGGGTGAATTTCAACAAGCGTATTTTTTTTATCATTTTGGTGGCAGATTTTTTTTTTACTAATTTCTTCATTTTTTTTATGCCAAATTATACTTTTGGCCATCAAAAACAACATATGTTAAGGGGACAGTTATCCCATGAAAGATGACTGAAATATAGGGGTTTGTTTTTTTCAGTGCCACCAAAATGATAATTCACAACTAGAATGAGAAAAATTCACCGGAATGACACATTTTCACCGAAATGACAAAAATATTCATTTCAAAGCGCGAGTTTTATTTGTACGTTGGTTCTGTATCTTGAGAAAAAATCATATACCTATCTATAGGGTCTTATTGGATACAAAACTTAAATAGGTAATTAGGCTCAATTTAACAAACTACTTTTCTATTTACCTGACCGCGCTAGAAGGAGGGTTATGTTTTTTGAGAGTATGTATGTTTGTATGTATAATTATTTGGCACGCCCTACAGCCTAAACGGCTTGATGGATTTTAGCTTGAGAGTGTCGTTTGATTTGTAATTACAGTAGGAATTACAATATGTACATTAAAATAAAAATGCGTTTTTTAAAAAGCAGTCTGGTATTTTTTTAAATGAAAGTATGGCTTATTTTTGTCTAACATACTAAACCATTTCACACAACGGCATACAGTATCACCTACAATAGCATTCATACGACATCATACAGTATCACCTACCACAGCATTCCATACAACGTCATGCAGTATCACCTACCATAACATTCCATACAACGTCATACAGTATCACCTACAATAGCATTCCATACAAAATCATACAGTATCACCTACCATAACATTTCATACAACGTCATACAGTATCACCTACCATAGCATTCCATACAAAGTCATACAGTATCACCAACCATAACATTTCATACAACGTCATACAGTATCACCTACCATAGCATTCCATACAAAGTCATACAGTATCACCAACCATAACATTTCATACAACGTCATTCAGTATCATCTACAATAGCATTCGATACAACGTCATACAGTATCACCTACAATAGCATTCCATACAAAATCATACAGTATCACCTACCATAACATTTCATACAACGTCATACAGTATCACCTACAATAGCATTCCATACAAAATCATACAGTATCACCTACCATAATATTTCATACAGCGTCATACAGTATCACCTACAATAGCATTCCATACAAAGTCATACAGTATCACCTACAATAGCATTCCATACAAAATCATACAGTATCACCTACCATAACATTTCATACAACGTCATACAGTATCACCTACCATAGCATTCCATACAAAGTCATACAGTATCACCTACCATAACATTCCATACAACGTCATACAGTATCACCTACCATAACATTTCATACAACGTCATACAGTATCACCTACAATAGCATTTCATACAACGTCATGCAGTATCAACTACAATAGCATTCCATACAAAATCATACAGTATCAACTACCCTAACATTCAATAACATACCGTCTTACATACCATACCATGCAATATCACACTTACGCAAAACATTCAACAATAAAAAAAAATTGGTAGGTACGTCGTTATAAAATATTCTTAGTTTGGAAATTATTTTACAATACACATGTTCAATAAAGATGAGGAACCCTAAAAAAATTGACCCAAAATGTCATTTTTGTCGTTAGTCTCATTGAGGTGGATATTTCTCATTCGGGTGTATCATTCCGGTGTATTTTTCCACCGGAATGAGACAGCCGAATGAGGAACCGGGAGGTTTTTTCTAAATAAAAACTGAGTCCTATGACTAATCAAAAAATCCTATGACATGTGAAAAGATAACCATGAAACACGTTATATATCAAAATATCAAGTTCAAAAAGTTATCAATTTAGAAATAATAGCATACACTCAAATGATATTTTTTTTGTCCCCAACCACCGTAATGATCCTATTTGCCTCTTTGGTGAGAATTTGAAGTAAGCAGCGACACATCCGTTTATGCCAAATTATTTAGCATTACTTATCCTGCTAATTAAGGTTTACCAGAAAAATCTATGTTCACTGTGGAATGTACTATGACAAAAAACAAAATCGCCACCGAAATGACTTGAGCTCGTCGGACACTTTTGTTTAAGCCTATCAAACTTCGTGTAGGGTAGTTAATTAAACATTAATCATTGTTTATGATACCTTACACATTTGTCAACAAAATTAAAGAAGTCAAATAACATAATAATAAATAGTAAGCTTATGGTAAGCTTGAGAAGGTTCAAAAATGGAGTTAGGACAGGTCACCAAAATGAGAAAATGAGCCTTTTATTGTCTTTTTCTTAATGAATTCGATTATTCAGCAAAATTATTTCTATTGCCCCAAGTAGATGGCCTTCTGAACTACCCAAAACAATTTTTTGTTACTAAATTGCATCAATTAAAACTATGATTTTCAGGCGCGCCACTCAAAATTTCGCGTTGGGAAAATCACCCTAAAAATACCTACTACGAAGTAGATAATTGCATTTCATTTACTCAAATCTTTATTGCACGCCATAGGTTTTTTATAGTGAATTTTAAACGTAAGTTAACATGGTCATCCGATAACAAAATCTAATCCAACATGTACCTAAACCAAGTAGAAAGACATACATAACCCAACCCAACAGCAGTGTTTTTTCGTCACAAAACGCTTCCAGTCAAAGTAGCATCATTGAAATTGCGTGACGTAATATTTCGTAGGCGTGGGGCAGGGTGGAAAGTCCCCCTCCCCACCTCTCACCTCAGTAACTTCTTTATACTACGTGTATTTATGCACGGCTAGCTTTTTCCTGCGGTTCTGCTTACCCTGGGAAAGTGGTCTCGTAAATGAAGCTAGGTTTTAATTTAATTTAGAATCCGTTTGTGTTCCAGTGGCCGTTTTTAATTCATTTCGCGTTCTCTGTTTGTTTTTGTTCTTTATTTAAATCGGAGAGAAACGGTTGAGGAGTGAAGTACTTCAGGAATTTGTCTTTACATCGAAATAGTGATTGATAAAAAGAAAATCACGTAACGGTTTTGATTGATTGATGTTTGAGGTAAAGAGAAATAGTTTTACGAAAACGTTTTGGAAAGCCTTTTCCTTATTAAGGGACGTTTCCAATATGAACTTTGTTGCTGTGCTACCTTTTGGTATAAAGGTTGCGTTTTTATGTGTTTGGCGTTGAATCACTGTATTTTTTGTCATTCGTTAAGTGGGTTTTGTTAGGTACTTTCTTTTTTTTACTTATCCTTAGGCTGAAAGGTTATTTTTTTAAAATAAATTATGGATACAGGGAGTATCCATTATTTATTTTAATTAAAACCAGTTTAAATCGTACCGTCACCAGTTATCTTTCATTCATTTTATTGTATTATTTTTTTCCTCAAGTAACTAACATTTCACGTTTCTTCTAAGTAGTAGATACTTACAAGAATGTATCTATAACAAGTGTTTATTGGCTAGTTACCTACCTTTAGCTATACTTATTAATATAGGTCACATTCGTCGTTATCAGCCCATATATGTCCCCACCGAGGGGCACGAGCCTACTCTCATACAGAGAGTGATTAGGCCGTAATCAACCACGCTGGCCAAGTGCGGGTTGGCGGATTACACATACACCTTCGAATTTCTTCTCTGGTGTATGCAGGTTTCCTCACGATGTTTTCCTTCACCGTTAGCAAGTGATAATCGAATAAATTGATCCGTACATGAGAAATAAACTCAAAGGTACGCGCCCGCACCAGGATTCGAACCCGCGCCTTCGGAGTTCGAGGCAAGCGTTCTACCACCGCTTCACATTATTCACCCATCATAAAACAACACAAGTATCTACATAAGTAGAATATTTTCGTAATAAAGACCATAAACAGCATCAAATCATAACTTGACCATAAACAAAAAAAAAACACTAAATAAATACCAAACCACGTCGAGTTAAGTGACTTTATCTATAAATAGAATTAATTATGGTCAATCCCCTTACAAAAACCGGGATGTTATTTTTGCGTTCATTGCCAATTTCGAGATGAGCCTTGGGCGTTTCGTCCCGCTCCTGTAAATAACCAAAGACGTCTTACAAGACGGTCACTTACTTATAATACCCTAGTAATAAGTCGGCTAATTACAAAGGAATGTAGAGCTAGCTGTGTCGAGAAATTTGCTTGTGTTTTTCTGGGTATATGTTTTAAACATAGTTAATTAAAACATAGCACTGAAATAATTAGCGCCAAAACACACGTTGAAACGCAACTGCAACGCCACTGAAACTGCTAGTTACTTTTGAGTTGCATCGCAGTTTCTGCTATAGACTTCCTTAGAAAACCACACACGACGCAACTAGTTTGAAACGTTTCTAACTAGCAGTTTAAGTTGCGTTGCATTTGCGTTTCACCGCGTGTTCTGGGTCTTAAGAAAATCCTAATTACGTCGTATCCTAGTTACGAAGCCTAATTAAGTATTGTGTTGTGTACAGAAAAATGTGTTTAGTAGTTTATACGCTACGGTGGAACATGTTAGAGGTATTCATACATATACCCTTGTTTTTTGTTTCGCCGTAGTCGGTTAAAAAGGAGAATAGAATTGGATATCGGAGGCTCTTTCGACAAGAGCACTGCGCTTATAAAATAATGATAATATCTATAGTATAGTCAATCATGCACGTTTGCCTCTCGGGTGTGCTTTTTATTCCACCGTAACTCTAGGTGTGATAAGATGTCAAGCGATTCTCCAATTTTCCTCTGACACGTTGCCAGCCTCTTGTCTACAGGGAGCAGATGAAGTCCTTTTCCCTCAGTTATACTATTACCAAAGAAGTATAGGTATAAAGGTAATTTTGGTTAACGCTTTTACTAATTCAGTGCCTTATTCGACTCTGAAGACTTCCACAAGTATTAATACTAGCAGGGAACAGCCCTAATTACAAGAAAATTAAGATTTTAAAGTACTAAATGCGAAAAACTAGGAATTTTAACACAATATTCAACAAAACACCTTTAAAAGCTTACCTTAGGAAGACAATTCAGGCGTTCTCTATCCGAAAATACATTTACGATACATAAAAGAAGTCGTAAAAGTACTATAAGGCCGTGAGTGAAAATAAAATCAGGGACGGTTTGCTATCTTGTTAATTTGTCACGTTAATGATAGACTAGCGTATTAGTAATTACTTACACTTTAATACTTAAAGGTATATCTTCTATACACATATCCGGGCCGTGTCCGGGACGTGTCAGGGAAAAATATCATTCCATACATTTTCTACGGATTCGCTCACACACGTTGTCATAACGACGTATTTTTTTCCCTCCTGGTAGGCCACGGCCCGGTCACGTCCCGGGCACGTCCCGGTTTTTTGTAGATAGACCTTTATAGTTTCTCTTAAAAATACAGGAATAAGGCAAATACTCTTCGTATTATATGAAAGACTGTGAAATGAACTTTAGCATAAAAATTCCCTTCTCCTAAAAGGCCACTTACAACATTCCTGTTAGGCAAGTAAGAAAATATTGAAAATATTTACTTACATACCTTTCACGTATTTCTATTTAAAGATCGTTACATAAAACGAAAAGGCACGTTACGTAGGCACCAACAAAACCTTTTCATTTTAAGCACAATAACCTTTCGTTACAGTCGATAATGGCTTGACTTTTATACAAGAACATTTTTACAGAATTCCGAGTCTAGACTAGGTCGTCAGCATTAAATGGGACCTGAATCCTAATACAGATAGAATTAAATATGAAACTATTGCCTATTGATATTTTATAAAGCTTTATTGAACGAGTGGGATTAGTCGGCCAGACTTAGGTAAGAGTCTTTGTCGAGCTAGATTCACTCTCAATATTTTTTTACATGAATGATTAAAAAAACTAAGCATTACGGTATATTTATTCTGATATGATTATTTTGTAGATTGAAGTACACAGACGACATAAGTAGATAGATAAATAAATTTAAGGTAAAAAAATTGGAATATATTTTTTTAAATACTAGATCTTTGGCATCGATTTTGTGACCCTTACGCAAGCTGCGAGCACAAATTAGATCGCTTAATTATCAGTTTATTAACACAAAACCAACGTTGATTCTGAAACCAGCGCTAACATGGTCAGAATTGCCCCCCTGTTGGGCTCCAGCTGTGTAAGAAAGAGATGAATGAAGCAACTTTTTACACGTGCAGACGAATCTCCGGTTATTACAGCCCTTGGTACGTGACATTCATTTATTATGGCCCGAGAATCACCTTCTTGTCTTAACTTAGACTTGAGAACTTTTGAGTAATGTTATTGATCCAGGAGTTCAGAGCAGACTTTTGCGTAATGTTGAGTAATGAATAATCCCAATGAATGATGCCACATGTACTTACGCATTTTACAACAAAACTTTAATTGAACACACCTCAAAATCGTCAAACAGAAAGAAAACAAAATTATCGACTTTGAAAATGAAAATGAGGAACAAGAAAGTACCTACATCGCTTGTTCTAGGAAAATCTGTTTTGAACTTTCTGTAGGTACCTCTGTTATATGTAGCGTTTTTTAGAAATCGAATGTTTTCCATTGTTGTAAAGACCGTTCTAAAGTCACGTATAAAAAACGGAAAAATTCCGCTAAAGAAAAACGTGAATTCAAAAATTCATCTAAAGACGAAATCCTCATAAATCCAATCTCGAACCCCGTTTATTCTTTCAAAGTCTTTTATCTGTGGGCAAATTAATCGTTTGCCGCCAAACGCGGAGGGTAATCTCTTTTTAATGAAGCTGGCTGAAAGGGTTATAAACATTGTTATGTCTCGCCCAGGCCACAACTTTCAATCAACAATCGCAAAACGTGACACTTTAAATGGTTTTGTATTCCGTAAAACAGACAACTAGGTACCTGAGCTCCACTCGCATTAATACAAATTGTGTTCCAACTTATTATAATACTCCGAAAGCCGTTACGAGAACAAAATTTCACGAAAAACAAAAGAGAAAATATGTAAATTGAATCCCATTTTTCTTTAACCGCCTAAAGAAAAGTTTTTTTTCTGCTCCTGTTTATTGGTCCTTCGAGAAGGTCAAAGTTAGATAACAACCATTGGAATAATGTAGAAATCTGATTGGCCCTGTTGTTAGGGGCTGAAAATACACCAAAGTCACCAAAACAGTGATATTATCAGTGTCATGAGTCATGACACTTCCCCCCTTATTACAAAACAAGTTTCATAGTCCTAGAATCTTCCCAGATAAATGACGTTTCGGTTACAGAACAAACGTCAAAAAATGACATTGGTCCAAGAACTATATTTAAAACGCGTTTTATAATAAGGGGGTTCAAATCTAAATACGAAATAATGGAAAAATTATGCAATTTAATCTATACCTATTTAATTACATCTCTATGGAAATAAATCTAAAGGTGTTCCAAATCAAGGGTCAAAGAAACCATATCAAACCACCTTTCACGAGTCTTTCATAGTTCACTCTACAGCCATTTTAATTACAGTGCCACGGAATAAAAGTGCGGCCTTACAGTATTGACTGACCTTGATCTTGTGACGTCACAGGGGCGGATTCTTTTTACCGACGATTGGATTCAGTCTTTTGTAGATATTACAGTTTGTAGGACCATGTTATATATAAGATAATATGATAGTATGTACAAGATGTGATGGCCGTTTATTAAAGTATTGTTCTACATAACATAAGTTAGATAAGGTCTCTCGATACTACAAATATCTAGTGAATTCTGCAAAAACTACCGTCTGTCTGAAACTAACCGACATAAAACAAGTTTTCAGTTACCTACGTACATACACCATAAATTTAGGAAAGGGGCGAGGCACGTAGGTATACCTATAGAGAATAAGCTAAGAATAGAGCTTGAGTTAGATGGAGAATGAATAAGGGAGTGCAAGGCGGGTAAGAGAAGTATAACAAACGATAAAGTGTAAGAAGAATTCATAATGATTTAAAATAAAACCCAAAAAGAAACAAGCAAAACGTTATTTTAACTACTTAAACTCATTTGCACGAACGACGCCGAAAAACCTTTATGTACCTTTTTTTATCAAAAGTAAAATAAAAATAATGAAAACGTACCTATCTGTCTGCCACATCATCTCGTCTACGATCTTGACAGATTTTTGAGACATTCAGGATTAAAATCTGAAAAGTTGAGACACAAAGGCGTTTGACGATAAACTTTTTTAGTCGAGGTACCTCCTGCTCCGAACTTGTGAATACGCGAATCAATTTCATTCGTTCAAGTTGCTTTTATATAATTATTATTATTTTTAGTCATCTGGGAAACAAGTCTGCTAATTGTCAATATTGTCAGTTGTGTGACGGCAATCGGAAGTGTTTAATGACAGTGTCAACGTCATTTTTTGACACATTTGTTTGCAATCAGTGTAAGCCATGGTTAACAGAATACCAAATGTGTCAAAAATTGCCATTGACTCTCTACCGACACACAACTGAGGCTATCTTAAATTGGCAGACTTGAGCCCCTGGTTACATCGATATTACCAGCTAAGCAAGTATGTACTAACGTGGCTTTTAATATGAATGAATAATTAGAAATCGAACAAATAAATAACAGACTTAAGTGGGTACGAAAACAAATAAGTCCTCATCGAAATTTCCTGAACTGTATAACCCACCTACTTTAAAAATATATAGGAACCTACCTGTCTGTACTTTCATGAACGTAAAAATACACAATAGCTTTCGGTAATGGTTTAAACGAACTCCCACACGGTCGTGTTTTACAAATTACATAAAATACACGCAACTTTGTGATTAAATAAAACCTACATATGGATTGGAATTTTATAGTCTCACTTTAATGCTCAAAGTGTTACTAAAAATAAAATCACCTTCATCCGTATTTTAAACAAAACAGTAAGTATTTGGTAACAACAAGTAAAACCCTCTTTGATAAATACGATCTTTAGAAAATTCTCGTAGCTCTACTGGGATCCAATTTTTCAACTGCAATTTGTAATTAAAGACTACTACAGTTAATTACTGTACGAGAGAAAACGGGAAGGTTAATTTTTGTTTAAGTTCAGTAGATATAAATATCGTTAAAGCTTACATTTGTGCAGTATTTTGGAAGTAATCAGTCTCGAAAAGGGCAGCGATAAAGCAATGTGTGAATGTGAAGACGCCCCAGTTGCGTTCCTTAGAAAAGCTCGGATTATAGGTATATGCACTCAGGATAGCCAGCAAGGATTTTATTTGTGGATAGAAACCTCACATAACCCAATCTCCTAAGTTTTGCTGTAGCAGGTTTGACCGCTTTGCCCACGACTGAATAGAGAGGGGTTAGGTTAGAGACTATTCGTAATGGAGAAGAGTGGAAAAGGCGCATATATGGGACAATAAGGCTTTTTAATAATAAAAATATTCAGTAGGTAACGCCAACTAAGCATAACTTATAATTTGTTTGCCGTGAGAGGTCCCAGTCATTTGACTTGGTAAACGAGCGTTTTTACATAAAGAAACAAGGTTTTAGGATAAACAAAAACATGTCTGCTCTGAATATTTTAGGTTAATATCTACCGTTAGCTTGTCTATGGATTTGTCAATGTTATAAATACTTTTACATTTCTCATTTTGGTTTTATACAGGGTGTAACAGAAAGGGTATATAAAGCCGAAACACAGCGATAGTCCTCATGAAACTGAACAACTTTCCCCAAGAAACTTGGGGCGTAACTCGAAAAAAATTTTTGGATCGCACATACTTACTCGATCAGCTGATCGGGCATTTTGTATGGGGAGGCGAAATTTTTTTTTCGAGTTACGACCCTTGTTCCTTGGGGAAAGTTGTTTAGTTTTATGAGGACTATCGCTGTGTTTCGGCTTTATATACCCTTTCTGTTACACCCTGTATAGGTACCTACATGTATTTTTATTTATTTAATAGGTTTGCCAACAGTTTTACATCGATCTTAACATAAAACGAAACTATAATAATTGGTTCGACGTAGACCCAATTACAGGCAAACATAGCTTGCTCTATATCCACGCTGCAATAGCCAGGGTTTTTTTTTAATAGGTATACCGCATTTTTTGATAAAATTTAGATTTTTCGCAAAAAATCGGAAGGTGACGCAATTTAAACTAAATTTTTGATCAATATCTGAACTAGTTTGTGTTTACGCTGTGCATTGATGGGTATATAATACCTTTATATAAAGTACTATCTAAGCTACTTAGATTTACATATAAACAAGTATACCCCATACCTAAAGGCAACAAACAACTCATCCCTCTAATCTAACTCCCATAAGTAGGTAAGTTTAACTTGATATAACTTCCCCACGAACATGACGTAATAAGAGTGAGATCCCATAACCTAACCCAGCATTCACAGTGATTTATAACCTCTCGTATTGCGCATGCGTGAGGGCTTGACAGAAAAATCCTACCAAATTAGTTTTCCTTATAAGTGATATGTATCTTCCGTAAGGCTTCGTTAGATTGTAAAGTGTTTTCAATTAATCAATCAGTTAAATCAATTAAGTAGGTAAGATATTTTAAAAAGATAGGTTAATTTAGTAGGCAGGTACTTACTATTTCAGTAAAGGTTTTACTGTCAGCACGAAACTGAAAGATTCTTTAGTCCTAAAACTTCTGAAAACATTTTAAAAAGATTCTGACTGAAAACTCATAATAAACATTATAAAGTACCTAGGTTCTTTACCAAGCAAATTACCTATTCTTTTATTCTGCTGGTATATATTAACTTAACATTTCTCGTTCCTATTTCTCTATTTACGGAAGAACAAACCAATCATGAATATACTTAAGAACTTACCTATCTATTGAAAAATACAAGCAAAAACTCATTTAAGCCTGCCGTTGCCAGTGCCTGCAAACAAATTAAAGGCAAAAACACCAAATCCATTACTTGCCTGTCTAATTTCCTTAACACAATACCCACGGGGTCCCTGCGAGCGTTTTTAAATAGATTCGAACCCTCTCGTATTGTTTTAAGAGACAAATTCGTAATTAATTCATTGGGCTCCTGAGATTTGATGTGAAATTGAATAGAAAAAGGTTTTGCCTCTGTACATAAATAAATGCCTACCTACTTTCGTTCAATAGGTACCTAAATGTATAGGTATGTTCGTTTTTAAATAAAGTTTATTTTATTTATCAAGGCACAACCACAGTTTATAGACTTAATCATAAACATTATATAAATTTCAGTTTTATAGTTTTGAGGCTGTAGACCGATGACGGTTACGCACAACATTCGATATAAATTGCTACAGTAACTGGTACATTAATACTGAGATAACAAAATTAGAATTTAAAAAACAAACAAATTAGGAAGTACTTATAAAGGTAGTTGGTAAAGAAAACATTTTTTATTTTTATTATAAAGTACCTAAAAGGCGTTTTTTAACTAGCTAGACACGAGCAAGAAAAAGATTAAGTTCTAACAGTAATAACAAGCTAGATATCTCATTTTTGCATAAAATTCAGAAAGCTTACAAAGAAATCATAAAGTAAACTCTGAAAGGTGCTTGTAGGCGCTCTTTTGTACGGACCACTTTAACGTCCCTTTGCAAGTTTGCTGACCACTCGATATCATGTGTAATACGAGACCCGATGCCAAAGAAATCGATTTGTGTGCCAACAATACATCTCTTTAGCAAAGAGTTGAAAAAGAAATGAGGTTTCGTTCGAACGATTCTTTCTACGGTTCTCCAAAAAGGTTTTATTGAAAGTTTTAAATCTTTATTTATATTCTCTTCACGAATAGTAGAATTAATTAAGGTCGTTTATTTTACGTATATGGCTTTCAATTGCACTTATATTCGTTGGTACCTAATAGATATTACCTATTTCCCTTACTATAGTTTTAATAGGTGTCATAGTCCTATTTAAACCAACAAGGCTTAAGTTAATCCCATTTCATGTCCTAATAAAAAAGATAAATAGAAAAAAAACAATTTAGTTGTTTAGTAAACCTCGTTATTGTCAAACTAGCCAAAATTGTACATACGTAGATTTTACCTGTAATTGATTTCCGATCACAAATTGGATTCAACGGACGTCAGCTGAAACTTGTAACTTGAAACCCAAAGAGAATTCCTGAAACTTTAAAATTGAATTTCAAATTCGATTCTCATTGAGATTAGGAATTCGTTTCAAACCGGTATCAGCACGAAGAACAGAAGGATTTATATGAATTAAATAAGTATTTGGATTGATAATTACGATAAAAATGAAACTTTGAAGTTCTAATTCTTTTGTAATCTGACTTTTTTAATCATTTTTCAAGTTTAATTGTTAAAAGCGGATTCATTTTGTTACTCATGCAATACTTCTTATAAAGTATCTCTACATATATAATGGGGATGATTACTACATTCAAAAATTCAAAAATTAATTAGTCCGTCTTTTAGGCTATTAAACTATTAAACAATATTTGAAACACATTTTTTACCAGATCAAATACATAAATAACTACAAAGATACAGAGCATCAAAGTTACGGAGTGAGGGGTATGTTGACGTCACTCCTCAGTTAAAATCGTACTGAGGCGTGACGTCTCGAGCAACTTTAACCCACTGTATCTTTGTCATTTTTAGTTTAAGAGAAAAAAGAAAAAATACGTGTCGAATATTTGAAAATAATCTATATGACGGACTAAATTTTTAGTCATCATGCCCATTAAAGAGTACGTTTATATACGTACCTATTAGAGTAGATACAGAGTGTATATTTTCGTAACTTTCAATCTTTCAACCTTCAACTTTCAACCGTCATGTCAAAAAATCTACATACGCTAAGAATGTTTGCAAAGTGGCCCTCTGGTGCTGAAATGTGTTGAAAGCTAAGTAAGTGCAGACAGTTTTTGTAGAGTATGTATTTAGGTATGTATAATGTGGAAAAACCGACTTTATTAAATACTTTGTTATGTGGGACTTTAAAGCCTAATAATATCGAGAAAACGTGGGTCACTTCCCATGCCGTAGATCGCGGGTTCGATTTCCACTAGAGACAAACATTACTGTAAATACTGTGATAGACAAAGATATTTTTCTTATTTCTGGGTGTTTGTGTATGTAAATACTTACTTACAATAAATTATACAGGGTGTAACAGAAAGGGGGTATAATGCCGAAACATAGCGACAGTCCTCATGAAACTGAACAGCTTTCCCCAAGGAACATGGGTCGTAACTCGAAAAAAAAATTTGGATCTCGTTACTTTCTCGACCAGCTGATCGGATATTTTGTATGGGGAGGCGAAATTTTTTTTTTCGATTTACGACCCATGTTTCTTGGGGAAAGTTGTTCAGTTTCATGAGGACTATCACTGTGTTTCGGCATTATACCCCCTTTCTGTTAAACCCAGGACAGAGATGTTTTTCTTATTTCTGGGTGTTTGTGTGCAGGTATAATATGTATAATATATAATTTAAAGAACAGTATATTAAAGTATTAACCTTTACGTCACTTGAAATTAGCAGAATCCACAATTACATTTAAAAAAAAAAAACACCTCGAAAGGTCGATCTAAACTTAATTAAGATAATTTTTCAAGTACTTACCTAAATAAATCACGCAGTCGCCCACATTTTGCTCACATGAAAATGTCAGGCAATAAATAAACTGTCGTATATATGCCTCATGCGTAACAATTTTATTTAGGTATTCGATAGCTACTGGCTCAGTAGGTAAGTACTGAAGGAGACGCCGTTCCAAGAATGTATTCGCCGTTATGAATAATACATTCACAGGATTATGTATCTAATATTACGTAACCGCTTGGAACGTATGTACCTTCTTCCTTATATGGAGATATCTACAAATTCCTACCAACTGTCTTTAAAGTCCGTAATTTTGTATACTTAGTACTTACCTAGTCCGGTATTACAAAACGAGATTAAAATTTAGTTCTAGAACTAATGAGGTTCATGACGTTTTGTCTATATAGCCGAATCGTCATTTACCTGAGTTAGTTCTGCTTAGAAGTATATTTTAAACTCGTTTTGTAATAACAAGGTTAGTGTTTTTTTTTTCTTTAAGGGTAACTAACAGAACTATTAACTACAGAGATACAGTCTAAGATAACAATCTAAAATAGAATATTAGGTACCTACGAGTACATTGAGTTAGCAGATGCTCGGCGATTCAATTACACCCATCTATTATTCCATTTTCAAAATATCGTTTCTGAAACCGCGCTAAAAATACAACCGAATGAAATTGCGAAGAAAAGAACGTATAATGTAATTTTCTTGGCAAAGATTAAGAAGATAAAGTTGAAAAGGGCGATAGGTATTGACAGAGCGTCCTGAAGCTGGCTATAAACGACAAGGGCCACTCCAAACTCTCTGTAGCCGCAAGATAAAATTTATTAATTGCTTTACGTATATTGGACTATTTCATTACAAAATTCTTGACGAAGACAACATATTTCGGGACAAAGGTCAAAAAGGTTTTCCTTTCATTTAAGAAATTAATATTCTTCGACGTGAGATACCTAAGGACCTACGATATGATATGATGATCTCTCCGATCGATTTCGGCCATGCAATGGCGACCACTTTGACTCCAATAGGTCGGTTTGTACGCTCGTACGCTCTCAGGTGACTCTATGTAGCCGATCTTTGCAGCAAAGTTCCGTGCACATCGTGGGCACGTCAGAACGCTGATCACATACATAATTATAGGTATTATATAAGGCAGCAGGTGGCCAGGGACAGATAATTAGATCCATCCATACGACACAAATATTGGCATTTATAAATATTAGTAGTAGTAGGATTCTAACGTACTCTAACGTACTCTTTATACTCAAAGCATTAATTGATACTAAATCTACATGAATACAAGATGTATTTAAAAGCTGTCAGTTGCAGTGACCACTGGTCGATAGAACGATTCGTTTGTGCCACATACTCGTACAACATGCAGTGGAAAGTTTTTAGATCGATTTGTTTATGTTATGAGTTCTTAATGTTAGTGTTGATTACGAACTTGTGCAAAAACTCCAGTCAATTAAATGAATGGATTGATGTTCATTATTTATATTCAGTTAGGTTAGGTCTTTCATGTGACTGATGCAAGATGATGTCGAGATTTCATTGATTGGATTTCTTAGTTTTTTTGGGTTATTTCGATTAATCACATAATTCAAAGACTTAATAAGTATTAATAATAATAATAAGTATTTATTTTATAGATCGTTGTGTTATATCATATTGTATAAATATTTTGTCAATATTTATGTTTGTTATGCCGCGATAGAAGAATCGAAATGAAACTACAGATTTAGTATTATACGTAAAGCAGGGAAGGTGTAAAGACCCTTCAACACAATCCCTGAAGAGCTAACTCCTTGATATGAAGCCACAGAGGATTTTCTATATTGGATGTCAAACTATTGAGGCAGACGAACCCTCAGTGCATACTAAATAGTAAAGTACGTAGATTATTATATTATATTATTATTTTGGCATTTATTGCAAGTTGTCTGTATTTGCTCAACCAACCATAAACCTTTTATGTATGACAACATTCAATTTAGCTAGTAACAAGACTTATACGTACATAATTTATCAGAATCGTCCCTCGGTCCGTCTGTGGTTACTCTTCGAGACCAGTCCGATAAGCGGCTTATGCAAGTTTTAATAAACTTCAGCCTATCCGACTTCCAGTACTTTTAGGGTCTTCGGAATTCTCGCGGCCATGTTTGAGTTTTCATTTAAGAACTTAGGTTTTAGAAAATGATTGGGTTTGACGGAACGAGATCTTTGGTCTAGTTTTGTATAACTAGCTGTGGAAAAATTTCTCAGAGTTTTACACGATTTTCTCGTCGAGTAACATGGAACGTTGGCTCCATAAAAGACATTAAAATAAATTGATGTGACGTCACGATGTTCGACACATACACACCTTACTGAAAAAATTTGTTATACCGTATCTGATGTTTTTCTAAAACTAAGAATTTTGTTTAATTCATGAAAATACGAAGAGTCAGGAATACTTGTAATAAGTAATATATCGCACATTTTTGGGGTGATTACCGACAATGTCTATTCATTCAAACATACCAAACCAAGGTACCTACGCTACGCTATATTCATATTTAAAACTGTTTTTGTTTCAAGTTACAGATGAGCGACATCTGAAATGACAAAAACAAAACACAGTTAGAAAACAAAGCTTAAACAAAAACACGGACAGTGACGGAGATTGATAAATCTGTATAATAAGGCATTAGGGTGTTACATACTTTTAGGTCCCCAAATAACAATAGCGGACTGAACTTTATAAATATCGTTTTTAATAATAAATTTTGTTTTACCCTCATCAGTTATGACGTCACATGGCAGCCATGCTGAATTTTCGGGACTAAATTAAATTCCTCTGTTTTCCTTTAGACAAGATTTTGTGCTGGAAATTTCGGTCAGTAAGATTATTCATTCGAATCTCCTTCATCAAAACTTTTACAATTAAGTTTGATCTTTGAAACGTTGGAAACAGGAACTATTTTTTTGTGTCGGTTCTCTTGTTGCGCAAACGAAGCGTGGTGCGTGAAAAACTAGAAAACCGTAACACGGATTTATGGTGAATATTAATGTCTGAAACACTTTCATGTGTCTTTGAAAATAGAGTTTGATTATGCGAGGAATTCCAAAGGAGTCGCATCACTGGATGGAAATACTGTTATGAAACAAAACTCACTTGTGTTAGTCTAACCTTAAAAAAAAGTGTAGTTTCCAGGATTTTCTCATTTGTCTCAGTGGTCTTATGGTTCTTTTCAAAGGCTTTGATGATGCTTTGATGATGATTGATGATGACAACTTTAAACCTAGATCCCGTTTACATCATACTATAAAATGTCTAGTCTTATGATTTTGAAGTCTTATATCTGTGATAATAAAACCAATGATCATGCCACAATTGCCTTGATTTGTAAATACAAGTACACATTGGTATGTATCGGGGTTGCAAGCGTGACCTTCCATTCAAGGTCAATCGTCAAACTAAACGAGCCACCGACGACACTGGGACGAACATTGCTTCAAATAGAAGAGCTGGGTTAGAAAAGTATTTTAAAATATAGATTCTATATAGGTAATTAGTGTGCAAGCAAAGTAAAAACACTAAACTGGCGTGCTAAAGGTTCAATGAGGCCTGACAATTTCTCATGTTGAATGATACGACCTAAACCGCCGCGTGATCAAGTACCTATAAGCCGACTAAAAACAAAAAATGCTGATAGTATAAGCATGATAACGTTGACATGTTTATTTAAAAGTCGGGTTATGCCACGGAATTATGACTTTTTGACAGTGATTTAAAACTGGAATTTTCAGGCTAAAATTGTCAAAAGAGAACCAAAGTTATTTATTAATATTGTAATGGACTGTTCTGGACGCGACACTCATAATATATGGTTTTTTAGCCATTTAGAAACCGAAGGATAAAATATCAGAGACAAAGATGGCGGAACAAGCTCAACTGATACGACGAGGATTGATTGGATTGAATTAGCTATAGATTGGAGCGCAATGGAAATGGATTGAGATCAAGGAGCGCCATCGTAAGAAGCGTTACGTCTCTTGTATCCGCTATACTCAATTTACACAAAAACAATAGCTCGAAGATCTAATATCCGTCCGAGTTCATAAACCCAAGGGAAGCCTTTGTATGTTTTCAATTTCATTATGTTTACGAAGGGTAAACATAATGAAAGGTTTAAGAATTTAAGGGTCCGTGCTGTAGAAAAGTGCCCTTAAATTGTCCCTTGTCCCTCGTTTCGGACAGGACAATAAACTTGATAGTTGCTGGAATCTTGTCCTTGAGACCGCCCTTGTTCTGTAAACACGCACTTGACAAAAACCATGGAAAAAGGAAAACGGGAAGCAATTTAAAAAAAGAAATTGTCGTGCCCCGTGGACTGGACACGTCATCACCGTTTGTTAGCTAACATTTTTGTGGATTCATAAAACAATAAGGATTCTGAAAATAGATTTCATTCTCCTTTTTCGAAATATTTCATTTACGTAAAATAGAAGGTAGTTCAATGAGAAAAGAAAAGCCAAACCTACTTATTGCTCGAGATTCATACAAACCTTAATTAAAATATGATTTCTGGTGTGGACATTATAAAAGCAGTAGATATTTTTGCCTTTAAACCAAACTAATTTATAAGAAGAAATATTCAAAAATGCCAAACACCTACTAGCTAAGTTTTTATTCGCAGATCATGTAACAAAGTTATATTAGCACCGCACTATTTATAGCATTTTTGAAGTAAACAGTTTACGAGACTGTTATATTTAGAAGATATGCAATCTGAAATATCAAGTAAAGTTTATTCTTTGCGTGTATATTTAGTCTACGACGTTTTGTCAGGCGATGCTCGCGTTTATTTGCGAAGAAGGTTTTATTTAGATGACATCATGCTCACCTGGCAAGCCTGATTTTATTCGTAAGTACTAGGTACCTATATTGAAGTAGGTACTGGTTTTTCAAGACTCGAAATAGAGTAGGTACTTTCCTAGTTACATAGTATCTTTTTCCTGCCTGTACTACTGTGGAATTACTGATAATAGCTGTAGCTAAGCTAACAGACAGAGTTTTAGGTAAGTTTCTATAGCTTTTACAAATTATAAATAACACAAAAGTGTTTTTACTCATTAGCAGTTGCGGTGCAGTATTGCGCCTGTCCACCGACTATTGTGTTTTTCCGATTATCAAAACGCAATCGCACTGTAAACGATAGAGCGTTAGTACGCTATGGGGGACAATCCCTATTTTTTATCAAAACTTACTTTAAACCATAAGTACATTTATAAACCACGCCTACACCATTTTGCCTTTCCAATAAATATTCCTTTAACACCGTAAGTTGTAATCAGATTAATAGCACTAAGTACAATCTTGATTTGTAGGCAGATAATCGAGCTCCGTGGGTGGAAACCTATAAACAAACCTTGTTTGAGACCAAGGACATCTAAAACAGGGTAAATATCTGTCAAGGGCAGTTAAACGGCAGCCGATAAGAGGCAATTCCGACCCCCAAATTACTGGAACTCATTTCATTAAATTAGAAAATAAATAGTGCCTTGATTCAATGGCGTGGTGATATTTTGTTACAAAAACATGTAAACATAGCAGCATTTTTGAGTATAGGATGTAAATTAACACCTTTAATAACCCAACTTTTAAAATGACACGAATGAAACCGACGTTACGCCATCGATGAATGTACCTAGATGAAGCGAAAGAAGCGTGCTTAGATCGTAGCAAGTGGAAGGAAGTCGTTTTTGTCTACCCCGGTGGGGAAGAGGCGTAAAATAAATGACCGCCCGTCTACTTCGTAATTATCTTGCCAAAATTATATTGACTTGTATTTAGTGAGTTTTACGGTCTAGTGTTTTTCACAGTAGTTATAAGTTATAAAGGCTGGCATTGAGTCACTGAAAAGAACGGCCCCACTCTGACTCTACACACAGTCATATAGGTACATACGAGTACAATATAACTATTTATAATATAACATTTGTTTAAGATCTATATGTACTACATATACCTTCATTTATTAACCACTCAAAGACAGAAGATAAGAAATGGGCATGCAATTAATTGTATCTATTGCCCTTTTACTTATTCTATACTAATTAGGTGCTGCCCGCAACTTCGTACGCGTTTATTGTTACTTAATAGAAAAAATACAAAATATCTACAAATAATATAGCCTATGTGTTATTCTGATGCATAACCTACAATGTTGCCAAGTTTCATCAAGATTAGTTCAGTAGTTTTTACGTGAAAGAGTAACAAACATCCATCCATCGGCATACACATTAAAATTTATAATTTATTTATTTATTTATACAATACATAACAACAGATAATTCCAAACGTTATGCTTAAGAGATAAATTTTACAAAAGAAAACTAATAACATAAAATGAAAATACTTACAAACTATTAAAACATCAAATAAAAGAAGAACAGCTTAAAAACTAATTAACATAGATATTCTCGGAATAACTTAAACATACCCGGAGTACTGTGCGCCAGTAGTCAGCGAAGATGTCAAGGGACGGGGTCTGCTCCAGGAGTGCATTGAGATGGACAAGTGCATTCGGGATCGGAGAATTAGTAGGATTGAGAAACACAAAGTTACCTCCACGTTTTCACTCAAATAGCACGCTAGCTTCAACTCCCTTGAGTTAATGTAATCGAATATTGAATAGTAGGTATGTAAGGCTGATTTTACACTATGAAATAAATTTTATCTTAGTTTTACCAGAAATCATACTTGTGAGGTGACAATGTGAGATGTGACTGACTCATTACTATGATTTTAAGGTACTTATAGAATACTAAAGGCTGATTATCTTTGCCAATTTAAAAAAAAAAAAAAAAAGTCTGTCCGCGACTTCCTACGCATTTATCGTCATATCTTGGAAAAAAACATTATATACAAAAATAATATAGCCTATGCGTCAACATAATAGATAAGCTAAAATATTGCTAAATTTCATCAAAATCTAACTAGTTTTTGCATGAAAGAGTAACAAGCATTGATCCATCCATCGGCACAAACATTGACATTTATAATATTAGTGAGAGGAAGTAATACAAACATGAAAACACTATGGCAACCACCACTACCACCACCACTATGGCACCTGGCTTTAGGCCCTTACACGTTAGCTGTTTAACCATTTTGACGTTATATACGGTAAATTCCATCCGCGCTATTCACCATTTCATATAAACAAAAGAAAAGAAATAATGTGTCAGAAATGAAAAAAGAAACGTCAATTCAGTTCGACGATTAAAACGCAAATGCATAAACGCCCTCCCTATATGTAGAATAGAGTTCCTTCACGCATGTTGACCCGCACCAAGGTTCCCTTGGCTACTAAGATTTCAAATCGATACATAATTTATAGTCCACTAAGCACTTCGTCTACACTTCCAAGGCTATGAATGGCCCTTTATTTTCAATCTATTGATTTTGGTTGTCAAGTGACTAGTTCTGAGTATAGAATAATATAAATTAGGCCACTTGTTCTAAGTCCCAGTTACTTATGTACATCCTACTAACATTATTAATGTGAATGTTTGTGCCAATGGATGGATGTTTGTTACTCTTTCACGCAAAAATTACTGAATAGATTTTGATGAAACTTGGCAATATTGTAGCTTAAATATTAGAATAACACATAGGCTGTATTGTTTTGAGATAACATTATTTTTTTCCAAGATATGACGTTAAATGCGTACGTAAACATAGTTCGATCACTTCTCTTCTGATTTTATGTCAGCTTTAGGTATTCATTCATTCATTTAACTTAAGAGTTAGACTCCTGTCGGTGGAGCATTCGCCATTTAGGCCTATCATGTGCCAGTGCCTTGACTTCTTGATACGACATGATGTTAACTTAGGTATTATGGAACCAATTTCTTTTTTATTCAACTGGTTAGTAGCAGAACATTTGATTAAAATGTGGATTCGCTATAGAAAAAACAAAGTAGCTACCTATGTACATGATTAACTAAATACATAATTAGGAGTCAGTAAATTATAAGGAAAAGGCTTCAAATTAACCAGAGAGTTTAAAGAATCAGTTACTATGGACTTAATAGGTAAGTATTTCAATAAAGATGAACATTCAACTAGTTGTAAGTAATTGTCCTCAATTTGATCACGAAGTTCTATGTCCTTCATCTCTTTCACGCCTTTAATTAAAATCCAATTCCTTAAAAAGTTAATGTCAATAATGTTCGCTTTCTCTCTCACACTTGTAAAGACAAAAGAAGAAAAAATACTTAATAATGAGACGGTGGCACGCAATAGGGTAATCATTTTGTTACTATGCGGCTTGTAATATCCATTTTCAGGTTTAAATGGCAATTGTATTGAAAGGGAGCATTTATAGAATTGTTTTTCAGTTTATTTTAGTTATTGTGTCTTTGTTCAGGTATCTACTTTAAATTTAAAGTACCTACTTAGGTAACTAATATCAAATTTAGAACTTACGTTTAAGTTTTAGGTTGTCAGAGAAATAACCAAACCTATGTATCGGGTGGTATCGGTCAACTATTCTCGTATAATTCATTATCAAATGATTTCATTATTCCCACAGGTACATACTTAAGGCAAAAAATAAGTATATTTATTTAATCGGATTACAAAGATTGATCTGACACACTCAGTGTTTTTCAAACTTTTTGATATCGCGACCCCTTTCGGGATGAAAAATTTTGGCGACATCCCTTGTTCCATAGACAGACAAGGAAATAATTTAATGAACATGCTATGTTAAAGATTTTTTTTATTTTGGTACAAACGTTCACTAGTTGTAGAGTAGATTTGTAAAACTTTGGCTTTTTCTTTTTACCGGCGACCCCCCGAAAAAGGCTTTGCGACCCCCCAGAGGGTCGCGACCCACAGTTTGAAAAACGAGGTGATACACAATTTGTTATATAACAGAGCGTATTTATACGACAATTTTCATCTAACACGTCTTCACAAATTCCACAAAAACTGTGACATTGAAACTTGTCAAAATAAAGTTATTATAGTTTAGTTTCACAAAACCAGTTTAAAGAGATTTGTCCATTAAACATCGCGCTGTCTTCTTCTAACTTAATATAATGACAGTGACAGAGATTTAATGGGCCGTTAGCTTTCAGAAACTGTTAAATCAAAGAAGAAATATCGTGAAGGCGAGAAAAACGGAAGTGTAAACAAACGGAATGTTTACGATCTATCTCCCCAGGCTGTGATGTATCACGGCTTAAAATACTCGTACCTTGATCTTGGTATAGATCCAAACTGTCTCGGGTTATGACGTCATCGCCCCTATAGACTTGTTGACGACACCTAAATTATTATACTTTCTTACTTAGTTGCGAACTCTCAAGTTTTACGACGATAAATGGTGGGGGCTTTTGCAAAGGAAGTTTTTGTGAAATATAGACCAGATAGAAGCCAGAGAGTTTTTTAGGGTTCCGTAGCCATCCGTTGCCGCTTTAACAACGAGTACTAAAAATTGAATGATAAATTATTAATTAAGGGGGGCTCCCATACAACAAATGAACATATTTTTTGCCATTTTTGCTCGATATCAATAGTGAACGGTACAGAACCCTTCCCGCGCGAGTCCGACTCGCATTTGGCCGGTTTTTCGTTAGTCTTTTTTGTTTCTTTTAGTTCTAAAAGTTAGAAGTGATATTCCCAATGTCTCTTCTGCGCACGTGATTTCGTACATTGAACCTTAACTACCGTACTTATGCAACCATATAGAGATCAAGCAATATGTGACAGACAACTAAATGTAAAAGATTAAAAAAGAAGAAAAATGGTAGAGCTATAGGGGGAGAGTCAAGAGAACATTTTCGCGTGACGTAATGTATGGAACGAACGCTAAGAAAGATACAGCATTCTTTTGTTCCAATAACGTGCTATAAAAATAATCTAGGTAGGTATATGTAAAGCTAAAGTGACTATTAACAATAAGTTTACCTTTCATTAGCAGGGGTAGCACGTTTCCACCAATAGATCTTGTTATATAGCTCTATCCTTATCATCCATTACTAAGTTATAGTAGGACAGCTGAAAATGAGATGAAATCTCGACAAGAGCTGAAGGTAGACTAGTATATAAAGGCCAAGTGTAAATAATTTGTTAACAACAGTCCAATCAGAATTGTTAGCTTGTCACGCAACGGTTTGCAATTACAAGAACAATTTCAATAACTCTACTTAAAACAGTCTGTTGCAGAAAGAGATATTACACTAATGCTCCATTACCTATACCAGTAGCCGCACTTTCGTTGTCACAAATCAGAAAAATACTGCTTAACAGATAAATCACTTAAACTCTCTCCTCTTTCCGTCTCTCTCTCTCTCTCTCTCTCTCTCTAACTCTAACTTTAGTATAGGGCAGTGAGTTACCACTCACGGCACTATCGGCAAATACCTCTGCCGATACACCGAAGGAAAAGAGGAGTAACAGAGTACGTACGTATGCAACTGAGAGTGGGTAAATAATTTTAGATAAAAATATTTTTGCAAATTCGAAACGCAAAAATCGCTTGCTTAAAGCTAATTTAACGAAACTTTCCTGACGTGTGTCTACAATGTCTTAATTATTTTGGATTTAAGAGTATATTAAAATGCCGCTTTCACACACGCAGTCGTTCTGACGGAAAATATCCGCTGAAAGTGTACGAGTAATGTAAGTTTCGGTTCACTAGATCTCTCTCGGGTCGAGTTACTTTACCTCCCTTAATGGATCTGTCTTGGACACGGCTGCTTTTATATTGACAGATTATTATCGGCGCAGTCTATCAGTCGATGAGTTTCAGAGAGCTGCATTTTGGACAGATAACTAGGTGAAGTCTGCAGCTTTACTCTGTGGTAATGTCGCAGTCATCTAGTGGAATCTGTTGTTTATTTGAATGACTAGCGGTTCATTGAATGACGACAGATACAAGCCGCCCCGACCAAGAAATGTGGAAAACTTATGAATATTTTTTTGGTATGGTTAAAGTCTCATTGAATCATACGACAGATGGTTTGTAAGTACTTACTCTACTCTACTATGTATCTTAGTCTCTACTTTACACTACCCCCCTCTCTTCTTCTCTCTTTTTGTCTCTCTCTCTTTTCTCTCTATCTTATTCTCTACTCTACAAATCTCTACTCTACTCAACTAATCCTTGCTCCACCATTTATCTTATTATGTATCTCATTCCAGTCCCCAACTCACCAACACTGGTAACTATCATTCTATATGATGCCTTCCTTATCCACAAACCACTTCTAATGGACTTATGTGGTACGTTCAGTTTGATTGAGAGGCATCAAAGGGCAATCGATATGACTATGGCTAAGATTTGGTAAACTAATCAATTATACGGTTAGCATACATACGTACCTACATGTCTGTCAAGCCTCTTTCTCATCGGAGTAGGCAGAGACCACTTTCCTTCTCTTGCTTCACTCACCATCATCTAAATATAGTACTGATATCGTTATGAAATAAATGTAATTATAAAGGTAACCAGGGAAATGTTTCATAAAATTGTATTTTCTGAAAAAGATGATTGAATTTTTAAAAAAGATCATTACATTTAAAAAGACAATAAAGTACGACGTAACCGCTGAAAAAACGCTACTTAGTTTCAAACGAAGTATGAAAGTACATATAAACATGTTGCGTCAACCAAAAGAAGGGGGTCACGATGTTTTGTATGACGTTCTAATTGGACCACAGTTATACACTCTGCAAAATCACATATAAGCTCTAACACCTTTACTCCAACGAGCTAAAGTCTCGAATTGAAAATTATGTAAATTTGGACAGCAAAACGTGAAGTTGTTACATTGCAAATCGTGTAAATTGAGGAGTAATCGAGTTTGGTGAGATTGGTGAGACAGGAATCTTTGATTCTGATATAATTGGGTATGGACGTCAATGACAGGGTTTTTACGCATTCAATTAACATAGATACCCTGTTGCTACTCAAGACATTTTACCATATACGTAATCGTAGACTAGCTGGCGACCAGAGTAGGTAGTCAACTTGTCAAAGTAGCCTTTAAAATACTGAAGTTCAAATCAAAAGGTAAGTACCTATTTGATCCTGTCGTCATCATCACAAAATTTTCAAAAGATTTCGGATTGCTAGTTGGTTTCAATTGTTTTTCTTGTCGAATATAGTGCTACGCTGCTGTGTTGTGTTTCAAATGAGCAAAATATACCTACGTTCTGAATTCAAAATTCATTTAACATAGCGTAGATAGCACAGATAGTTACTAACCAATAGGCTTGCTACATGAATGATAGGTCCCAGTTTCCTAAAAAAAGATAAAACAGTTATCTTCATCATCTTTAGTTCTAAATGCAGCCTTGACTGCTAACGACTAAGAGCCTTATAATTACGAGCAAATTACCTTCTTTAATGCTCACTTATGTAAATGCCTACTTAGCTAGCTATAATGTGTTTGCGAACAAAAATGTATATAAGCTGAACGATGCAGTTGAAAAAAAAACCATTATTTATCGTCAGAATTTTTATGTAAGTATTACATGTTAAGCAACCCCTTTTGGAAGATCCCAAAGCTTCAATGTTACGCAAAATAAAATTGACATTTCAGTGCTCGGCTGCCCCTTTCGCCATTCGTCAAATATATATCACCTTCTTTAACCTTACTCTTAACGTAATCATAACCATCATCATTAAATAGCGTTTATAGGTGCTTATCATTTGAAATAAATCATGAAAACGCGCGAATTATTTTGTCAGTTTTATTTATATTTTTTTACTGTTTGGCGAGGATTTGTGGCCTAGCAGCGACAGTAGACAGTCGTGGTGTGTTTTCAAATATATATCTTTTTTCTGTGGGTCAAAATGGGTTCTTTAAATTGGTTAGTGCTTGTTTTATTCGTCGCGCTATCTATACGCCGTGGACTCTTCCAATGCCCTACAACTAAGAGTAGAAGATGTTGGTGCGCGCGCGTTTCAAACGTCGGATACAGAACACAAGACTGTATGCGTGGCAAACGAAAGCTTCAACAAAGACTGCAATACTTGCTGGTGCAATCCTGCAGGTACTAACTTCATCTGCACGAAAATGATGTGTGACTTAGAAAAAAACGCAAATAAATATTAAAATAAAACTTATTTTTAGCTCTGCGGCATTTAATTGAACCATTTTTCAGGGTAAAACGCGTGACATGCTTGCGACCGTGATTGCAGTTTTTACTTGGTTTTGACGCAGTGTGTCGGGTCTCCTACTTCCCTAAAATATGTGGAAGGGGTTGATGGCTGGCACATGCGTTGAGAACGGTGCTGCTGCAGTGGTGGGTCATGTTACGCGGTTTCAATTGAGCTAAGCTTGTTACTTTTTATTTGCCCGTTTGTTCATAGGCCATATTTTGGATGCCGCAGAGTTTAAAATTATATGGAATTTCATATCTAAATACAATATGTACTTGAACCTTCATTATAATAGATTGGCACTTTAAAGAAATAAATTATATTTAACGTAGGGCCCTGTGCCGTTAGGTTTCTTGCCGTTTCTTCCTCTCGGGTATTCAGGTAGTGAAATGGAAAAAAAAAATATATAAAATGAATGAGTTTTAGCTAAAAAAATATATAAAATGATATCTATACAATTTTAAATAAAATGTCTTGAATTTGAATTTGTTTTCTTTTTAATAAATTATGTCATAACCGACGACGTATCTATTGTTTTCCCTCCTGACGGGCTACGGCCCGGACACGTCCCGGGCACGGCCCGGATCTGTGTAGATAGAACTTTATTCTTACGATAGTCGATGAAGGTAAGTATGCAAAACTCATTAATATTCGAGTGGCCAAACTAGTATTCGCACTCACACAGAAACAAAACGTATGACCTTTGGAGGTCAACAGTAAAATAGACAAAAACAGCATAAACTGCAAAAAAGGACGTTGCATAAGAATAATCTTGAATTTAAATAGAAAAACGTGAGTGTCGCGAGAGTATTATAATTATAATAATACTACTTTATATCGAGGTATGCAAAACTACTACTCAAAATTCGTCACCTTCGCAAAATAGATAGACGTGACATGCAAGTTGGAAAGACTAAAGTCTCATTTTCACTAAAAACCCAATTTCCCTAGGTGGGGGTCACCTTTTATACTCGTGGGTAAGTACTTACATTATTTACAACAATATAGAAGATATTATAATTATAAGAGTGTATTTATTATAGTATAATATAACACTCGTGGGTAAGTATATTATTTACAAAAATATCCTTTGTATTATGTATCATGGGTCTCCCGTAGCAAACGGCCACAGATTTTTTAAACAATATAAAAATTAAAGAGCATTTTTACTTCAAAAACTACTCGGCTAAAGAGTTTACGAGAGAGTTCATAATAAAACGCGCATAAATAACATCCTTAATCACAAAACCTATTAGCAGGCAGCGTAGTTATTTCCATGCATTTTCTGCAAATTTCCTAAGTGCTGGTCGCAAACAACAAACATTAGTTTAGTCCCGAGGATGTCAAACTGTTGGGGCTTTCATACATACAATAAAGAATTCAGTTTATTGGGATAGGTACATTTCTTTTGAAATAAATAATACTTAAAAGTCTTCTTCCAAAATATATACGATAATAAAATATATACTGTTGTTAAATAAAATTGTTGAAAAAGTTAATATATTTACGTATTTATACTAGAATGTGTTTGATATTATTGAATTCTTACTACTAAACCAACCGGCTGCTTTCTGCTTGGTTATTGAACCTACGATTCGATCTTTTGGTTCAATTTCTAATGTCGCTTAACGATAGAAGTAAATAAGTTTGTTATTTTAAAATTAAAAGTAACGATACTGATATAAAAGAAATAAAAACATTTTATGGACTAAGCTAGCTGCCGCCATATTGCTTAACGGGGGGTCGAAGTATCAACAAGTTTGAGAAGCGCTAATTCAGTTCCATCAGACCTATGAATAAAGATATAACTATTAACTAAACTTACACTTGTGTTTAACGTAATAAATTATGCCTTTTTGTTCGTCGTTGATTTCTTTTGCATTATTGCGCATAATTAATTACCTATAATAAATACGAGTACTGGGCATATTGGGCCAAGATATCGACCAACTGGCTGCCGCTCGACAGCTAAAGAAAAAGAAGCGCGACGATCTGAATACGGAGTATAAGATTCCAAGCAGTAGAGTCTAATAGGCTGATAAAAAATCAAGGTACGGTATTTCTTATTTCTAAGAAAAGCAAATGAAAATGACGAGACAATCTTATTATTGCAAAAAAATAACAGAAAAGATGGCAAACAACAGCCAATTTTCACTGTTAATCTATTTTAAATCCTAAATAGACTAAAATAAACGGTAAATAGATTATGTCACAAGTTCATATAATAAACTAAAATACACTTTAGTATTTACAGTAAGTATAATAAAATCCATTCATAATGGTCGCTTGAAGCTCTACATTTAAGGCTTAAATCTGAAGCTTTAATCATGGGAGGTATTTATAAATTCGTATATTTACAACACAATTAAGTACAATATGTTGACCGTTTCACCCCGTAATCCCTACTACGTGTTTTACCCTTTTAATGGACATAATACATGGTGCATCAAGTAGGGTATCCAGTGAAAGGACCTTCTTTTGAAATTGAGCTATTTTTACCGAAGAGCACAAGTCGAGGTATTAAAAAAAAAATTTTGTAATCTCTAGTCTAGACAAATAGCCGGTTGCAATCACAACACGTAATTCATTTTAGGAATTCGTAAAAAAGAAGGTTAGTCTATAAAATAAGTGTATGAGTAAAACAATTTGTGAAGAAATTCTTAATTTTAAGACACATATTCTTTTGGAAAAGTTATTCAAAATCACAAGTACCTAGCTACTATTACTACCTATATTTTGGCCTCGATCATTCTATCTGTTACTCCCTGTATACGATAAGTACCTACATACCTATTTATTGAATCACACATTTATAACAATTGGTCTTACCAACACAATAACACAAACTCAGCTTTACATTGCTCGTGTTTCACAAAGGCTTTTCTCAAAATAATTCTATTGAATTTATAAGGTATTACCGTGTTTACTATTTTGTTCTTAATGAATTGTTTATTAATACTAACGAAAAATCGATAATTTTAACAATGGGGACTTGTTGCAGACCAAGTCAGGAGTACCCTAAAATTTAGGCTGCTGACGAATGTAGATGAAGCGAAAGCAGAGTTTGGATCGTAACAAGTGGATGAAAGTAGTCTCTGCCTACTCCGAAGTATTTGAAATCAACATGTTACTATTTAACGCATTGGCTGTTAGTACCCTTTCTGCAACTAGAGTCAAATATCTAATAAAATCGCATGACATTGAAAGGTCAGGTTATTGAACTACCCATTGCTATTGTTGGAACAAGGAACACGACAACAGGAAAACAATTGCTAGTTGGTCTCTCCTATTTAATAAGAAAAGTTTTTCCTTGACGGTTTACTAAGAAAGGGCGCCGTAGGTCCTTGCCAACTAATTTTATGAGTAAGCTAGATGCTGCCCGCGACTTCGAACCCGTTTATTGGCAATTCTTGGAAATAACACACAATTTTTGGAACAAACATCAGTACAGCCTATATGTATAGTATATAGTAATATACCTACAGTATAACTAGGTATACAGTGTAGGTTATAGTGTGTAGGTATATAGTGTATTTGTATATAATATAGTATATAGTTTAGTCCTTTATACTGTTCTGATGTTTAAGCAACAATAATATGAAGTTCCTTTAAAATCTGTTCAGTAGTAAAGAACTACCTTACCTTTTCTTCACTCTTTCATACACGTAAGACATGAAAGAAAGACAAATAATACAAATATTCATCTATCTTTACATCTGTGAGGACAAACTTTCTTATATTAATACGATATTCTCATGAAATAGACTAAGTTTTTGATGAATTAGGCAATAGAGCAGTCTGTAGGTATAATAAATATTATTAAGTATGAAAATCGCTTGAGAATCAAAGTAGATACTTTTTGAAGTGCTTCACTTGATGACGGACTGAACTATCACTCATTTTTACGATTGAAGAATACATAAAAAATCGGTGATTTATCTCTAACATTGTAAACTTTTCGTCTTAGTACTTAGCTAAGAAATTTATTTCAGAACAGATTACGTATTTTCCTCCTTTTTATTAAGTAACGCGTCTTCTCTGACTTCTTTCACAATTGTGTTTTTATAAGTAAGTATATTTACCTATCTGAGATTAACTATCATAATAATTTTGATATTTCTGTTGGTAGAAGACCACCCTTCTCATTTCCGCTCCGCTACCAACTGTAAGCATGTGTCAAATTAAGTATTAATACAATGTTTCTTTTCTCTCCATTAACAAGAATCCAACACCACCATTGCAAAAACATCCTCTTCAGTGATACATTTTATTTTACACACTGGCAGTCGGGCCGCTCGTCCTCGCGCTTTGATGTTGACTTTGACATATGAATCCAGAGCATAGGTTCGGTTGCATATCAAATGCCAAATTATAGTCGTAGGTTCAATAACCTATACATTTTTGTTTGAACACAGATCTGTCCGTTTCTACGCAAAATGCGAGCATTTTTAGGCCCATTTTCCACGTGCGGTTACGTGGACAATGGACCAAAAAGTATTCAAGAATTCCGTACAACGTTTCAAGGTAAATAATAATGCATTATGTAGAAGTTTGTTAGTTATAAAAGCTAAGGTAAAGTTCGGTTCATTAAGGAGTTGTTCCGCCGCCGGCTCATCCGATAATACCGGGATAACATCCCGATAGTGAGATGTTTCTGAGAAGTTGAGTTGATAAGTTAATAACCTTATATTTTGTACCAGGTAAAGATGGTTTTTATTGTTTTCTTTTCGGATATCAGCAGATCAATCTGTGTTTAAGACGTTTTAAATCAACGCCTGTTAACGTCAAAATTTTCAAACTACTTTTTTACTATTGGTTTTCATTTAGTCGGGTTTTAAATGCAGTAAAAAGGTTTTTGCAGTGATTATTATAATCACTCGATCGACAGTAGAGGTAATCATCTGCTTTCAATCAATACATTGACCATTTAGGTACGTGATCAAATCATCATGTAGAACATAGATCTTATCAACAACAAGAAGGTTGATGTTATTTGGACACAAAAAAAAATCCTTTTCACCCTCGGAACATAGAGTAAATTTTTCACCCGTATTGCTGTATGTGAGTAGGCTCGTGGGCACGAGCCGAGGGGCCTCGGTGGGGACATTTATATGGGCTAACAACAACAACAGCAACATTGCTGCCTTCAAGACTATCTAGATGAAATTGCATACACTCAACCACATAATTAAGCCAGAAACGATACACAATACTCTTAATTCCGGCAACAAGTGCCAAGTATGTCAAGGTCGGAGTATCAGCAACTCCATCTTTGCCAAAAGAGGATGAATGTCGCCAATTCTGCATTTCTTACTTACAATACTTGGCTGGCTGTATTTTACGTTATTGCTTAGGCAAGATATGGGGAATTAATTTTGCTATGTGAATTTTGAACTAAGTATATAAAATGCTGCTTGTGAGTTTTTTGGGCGAGTGAGTGTACCTATCGATTACAGTTATTAAATTAAATAAATGTCTGTGGTAGAGCATTTTATATAAGGCTATTCATACTTGTTGGATCTAATTTTGTATCGATGTTCATACCTAGGTATATATATTTTTTTAAACAGATACTTCACTGGACAAGGAAAGCAGTGCGTAGATAATATCTTTTTTATATCTTCACATAAATATAACTTAAACTTATGCTGCCTACACACCAAAGCCGGCATGCCGCCGGCTATTTGATAGCTGCCATTCGTATGGCGTAAAGCCGCCGGCCTAGCCCGGCGGCATGCCAGCGGCTTTGGTGTGTAGATAGAATTACGTTAGTAAGTATTTAGTAATCTGTGCTTAAACTATAACCTTTGATAACTTTTTCCACAGACAAGCCAAGACTCTCGTAATACAAAAATCTGTAAATATCACCTCCTACACACAGAATTAGGCTTCATTATCTGAATGCTATTTATTTAAGCAAGTAATCCACTCAATTGAGGAAAACATATAGGTTTTATAGCTAGATATCAAGTGGAAGGCGAGAGGGTGGAAGGTCAAAATGGCTAATGAAAAGTTAGTGCGCCCTTGACTGAAACCGATCGACGAATCACGAAATGAAATGTATTTGTTAGGGGTATTTTAATTGGCTACACGTTTCATTTGTTTATTGTTATTGTGCTTTATTTTTGCTTTTTATTTCAGTTTTGTGACGCGCGATCTTCTTAGGTATTGATAAATCTTTTAAACAAGAAAGGGAGAGTAAGTACTTTATTTATTTATTTCTGTTTAATCAGAAAGAGAGAGTAGTTACCATATAATTTACGTTAACATTGAATAAAAGTAAGTACAACTTGAATGAGAACAAAAACCATTCCTAAAGAGAATAATAATATAGACTTTTTATTCGTCGTTAAGTTAATTTGAACTGAATATTGTGGAAGAATTTAAAATCACCTTCCACCACATTTTCTCCAATAATGTTACATTCAATTTAAGATTGAATTTAATTTAAAATGATTATAATTTTTCGTAAAAACCTGCAAAAAATAACAGCTGTCCCGATGTCCTTTCCCGCCAAAAGACATTTTACACTTGGCAGATCTGTTCTTTCTAGTACGAGTATAAATCAATTGAAAAAAATATATATTTGGCCGTTGGGTGAATTTTCTTGGAATTCGCAGTAGACAGGAAACCAAGGTTGATTTATGCGCTCGCGGGACTTCACTTGGAAAAACATCTCTTATTTTAAATCTGTACACAAGTCGTATCAAGAAGTCAAAGAACTGGGAGAGGATAGGCCTAAATGACGAATGCTCCACTGAAAAGAGTCTAACTCTTAAGTTAAATGATGATGACGCAAAGATACGAATAAGTTTTTAAGTATAATACTAAACTACGACACTATCTATCGATAATAGCGCTTGTAAATGCACCGGATATCCATCCGGCAAAAAACGGCTGCCATATTTCTTTTTCCGGATGGATGTCCGGCGCGTGTACACACGTCTATTATAAACCATGCTGGTGCATGGTGTGTGGTACACCACACACCAAAACGGACAGCTACAAGCGTTCTAAAGAAAAAAATCGTTTCATCGATTTCTCTATCATTCGAAAACCAATTAATGAAAATTTGCTCACATATAGAAAATTGTCTCGATTTGCAAGTTAAGTTTAAGTTAAGTTTGTCTAAGTTTCAGTGGTTACATAGAGCTGATAATCTAAAAAATGTATGTTTGACAACAAATAATTACACATTTGATATTTCACCGAAAGTTCGGTTCAATACAGTTCTTCGTGGAATCTTTATTAATAATTTAAAGGGAATATAATGCATTTAATAAGATATAATGAGATAGAAAGTTCCATTATGTGTATATTACACCACTGAAGCAGACTTGTGAATCAATTATTAGCAAAGTCTTCATTTCAGAGAAGGAGAACCGCAACCTCATAAAATATGGATTAAAACTCCAGCTATTTTAAAACTTACTTCATTACAACCTTTTTGTGGCATCTTGTTCGTGAATAAATTAAACTTCTTTTATGAGGTTGGTTAACTTTTTCAAACCGCAGGAGGAACTGGGGAAGTGGGATCAAGTATTCCCAGGTTATGATACTAAGGGCCTGGTCCATCATCTACAGATAAAATGTATCTAACAGATATGTTATACCTGTCTCTATCTAAAACATCATGTTTTATGAAATAGACATAGGTTTATCTGTCAGATTTTTATCTTTAGATGGTAAAAATACCTGCAAAAGATAGGTAACATTTATCTGTCAGATATTTTCAAAAAGAAAGTCAAAAGTCAAAATATATTTATTTCTTTGGCACAAAAATATGCACTTGCAATCGTAACATAAGCATATATTTTTTTTAAAGCTAGCCCTAGATTCACAGGGTGCCGTTGTCCCCAGGGAAAATCTAGCAAGAAACTCGATCGGCTTCCTATTATCATACCTGTCACTGTCTAAAACATCATATCTATGTATTATAAAATAGACATAGATTTATCTGTCAGTTAAATTTTATCTGTTAGTTGTGAAGTTGGTTTCGAAGCTGAGTTAGTATTATTAGTATGACAAAAACGTAAATCAAGAAGGCTAGAATAAATACCCATAAAGTGTGTAACTGCAGTAATAAGAGACTATTCAGTTAAGTCCAGAGACAATAGACCGGAATGTGTAACAAACACAAAAGCTTTGCACCCTTACTTGTGTAGTGTGACCATAAATTTTACATTTTCAGAAAACTGTGTAATTCTATATTATTATGAAGATTTTTAATTGGCATTGTTGTACATAGAAATCGATTTAAGGACTTTATTTTGCTGTAAATCTTTCATAAACTAGCTGTCCCGGCGAACTTCGTCCCGCCTTAGAATGAACTTTATTGTGTAGGAATAAAGTTCAAATTGACTCTACATTTTAGTAAGAAAACATTTGTATAGGAAAAAGAAAAGGTCTGTTTTAGGGCTTTCCCGGCAATTATTCGAATTTTTCTCACCGTAAGAACCATCCTTGGACTTCAATGAACATTTAAAAAAAAGAATTAGCGAAATCGGTCCAGCCGTTCAGGCGTGATGCCGTGACAACGGAAAACGGTAGATAAATAAATATTGTGATTGCCAGTCAGTATATCCTTACTTGCAATATAAAAAAACACAAAAACAAGAATTGATGAGGTTTGTATGGTAGAATCCATATACCTATATTCTTACCTAAAATTCTCATACTTTACCTAACTGGAAAAACATTATACCTAAGTACATAAATTAAAAAATAACAACATCAGGGGGCCAAGTCTGCTAATTTAAGCTTAGCATTTGCGATCCGTTTGCGATCCGTTTGCTTTTCTATTGCGATTGACTTATATTGTGTCAAATTTGGTATTCTACTAAAAGTTTTACCAAACGCAATCGCATCGCAGTCGAATCGTAAAAGCTTTGCAGAAGCACGCATTTGTCGGGTTGCCTATGAAAACGTGACAAAACCTACCAAAGAAAAAGTGCTGTTAGTAAAAACCACCATTTATGTTCTAAGAAATTATTCTGGTTTAATTAAGCTAGGATATCCTTTAATATACAGAATATTTATTTCTACAACATTGAATAGTAATGAAGCTATAATAGTTTTTGATGTAGTAATTCATAAAAGATTATTTTTACCTACTAAGTACATACAACATTTGCATATACTACGTGCAGCTTAATAGATAGCTGTAAAATACGCATAAACGGGCACGCACGCACATGCTGTATAAGGTAAATGATTTCATAAGTGTTTAGGTAGGAAAAATCAACGTAATAAAGACAGTCAAGCGAAACGGTAACGCTGATAGAATATTCGATTTGATCATTTTGAACTGAAAATGAACATTTGCGTGACATTTGTTTATTTACTATGGTAATATACGTGTACAGTACTTCAAATCATGAGAAAAATTCTAATTAAATTTGAAAAACATAAAGTCAAGATTATTGCGCAATTCAATTTCACCCATATGAAAATCGTCGTAAACACACGAACTTCCACGAAAAGATAAAGTAAAAAAGCACATAATCGAGGAAATTCAGCCGCCTACAATTTTTCACATTCACGTACGCCTCCCTCGGGCAAAACATGATCCATATTCCTGGAGCATACGATGGAATATTATTTTAAGAAAAAGATCAAAGAGAGAAAATATTTGGTAGAATAATCTCATTAGGGGCGTACTTTGTGGCCACCGTAGCGATGCCCCTAGGCTAGACGTGGCCCATATTCGCTGGCCTGTCATATGCGCTATTTTTGCGTGCGCCCCCAGTTATTACACCCCACAAAAGCACTAGGATGAAAGCGCAGTTCTTTATCATAAAATGGTCCGTCTGTACTCGTTTGCATTCTGAAATAGATTTTCTTTGAAATTTTGAAGTGAGAAATTGAAAGATAATTTTTATTATCAGCTGTATCCACATTCTACGTTAGCAAAAATGTTGACTTTGAGATGCCCTACCTATTTCATCTTTCCCGCGGATATCGAATGCCAAAACCGGGCAGCTTACGAAACATTTAACATTATCAAACTACAAAGACACTGTTACTATGGCCTTCAAAGTGTGCCTGTGACCACAATTCTACTCTCATACTATTTTAAAACAAAACTTCGCAGACAGTAAAGTTCAAGGTAATTCTCCATTAGTTAGCGAAATTGGCGCCCAACAAGCACGTGCCAAAGATTTCCCGCGGACTCAGCTTGCTCCAGTTGAACAAACGAAGCTATCGCTTTGTTCCCTTTAACACGGAGTTTGTAAGAACCGGACTCAACTAACAGAATTTGTGCTGCGCCAACATTTCCATTTAAAAGTTGAGAGTTGGGAGGAAAACAATAGTCGTTTGTTTTTTCTTTGGATTGACGATGTTTTCTTAACCTATTATCTTAAATGTCATTCGAATTTAGAAGTCATGAATTCATGAATTACGAATTTGTTTACTATTCTTCCAAAACGCTGTAATATGAAACTATTAATACATCAACCAACACAGCATGCTGCCGTTCATTTACAGGTCTATAGATTTAAAGGTAGATAGATAAATTGATTCATAGAAATAATATCAGTAAATAACAACATAAAAACTTCCATACAAGTCCCTCGATTAAGCCATTTGAGCTAATAAAGCTGACGTCATCAAAACATTAGGTACATAAATTGCGTTCCGCGACAACAAAGAGCATTTTAATCGAATCACAGTGCTAGAAATTAATCGGTTTGGGCCTAACAGCCGGTTTGCAATTGGCGGGTGTCAAAGGTACAATCTTTGCACGATTGACGTCAACGCTGTTAGGCTTAGAACATGATTGCCTACTGAAAAACATATCAAAATCTGGTAGGACTATAAATAAAGACACTGTGGCTGTGACAAAGGTGATCAAAAACTAAATTGTATGTTGTCTTTCTATGAGTATTGCTGTTGATGAGTATATTACGAAAGTAAAGAAATCGATGCCTTTTAAATCTAAAGTTTTTATTTTAATGGCAACTACCATTGTGGATAAATGTCACTTGGGTGATTATTTTTTAAAATGACCATTTGGATGAAAAAAATTGTCCATACGCGATATTTTTTATTAAATATACTTTTAAGTATCAAAAAAGTACCTATTATTGTACAATGTTGTATTGTCTAGTAGAATTAAACAGTTTTATGTATTAAATATTACAATTAAAAAAATAATAAAAAAAAATTCTCGGTGGGTTCGGATGGTCCCTATACAAAATTATTTGTCCTCTTCACGAGATACGTTACAAAATTTGACCTAAAAAAGTTACTGGAACCTTTATTTAATAATGAGTGAATATATCGCCTAGACAACAGTGAAAGCGTATTTCTTCAGTATACATTATTTAATTTAAATAATTTTAAATATATATTTTTTACTTACAAAACATCGTCCGAAATTTTGTTCATTTTTGTTTATCATTTTTGTAACGAATAAATCTGGTAATAATTGAAAACTAGAAAAAGAAACACTTAGCAGTTCAACGAGTCAATGGCACGCCAGAAACGAATTTGAATCGGTCATTTCGTTTACTGTGTGAAAAAGTGCACGACGCGTGTTTTTTTGTCGACCGGAAAAATTCCAGTTTTAATTTATCCATTTTGTGTTGTTTGTCAAAATACACAGGTAAGCGGCTCCTTTTTCATTAATTGTTTATTGGAATAGTTTATTATGTATCTTTATAAAAATGCACGGTGATTTCACTCATTGAGATTTCTGTTGTCATAAACTATTTGAGACTATTTTCAAACAATGTTGCTTCTTCATTTTTGTAACGATTTTTGATAACGTTACAAATATGACGTTACAAAAATGAAGTAAAGCTGTAATCACATCGGTGACTATAATTTGGACCACTAATTTAAACATTATAATCGGAGCATAATTAAAGACAGTATTTTAATGTTCCTTAAATGTTTACTAATTCTATTTTATTATGTCAATGAAATATTTTGTTTAATTATGTTTTCTTATATTTTAAGTTAATGAGAATAATCTTTTATGTTGTTTTTTTGTTGTTTTCTGTTGTTTATATAGTGACTTCATTGATTTCATTATTGATAAAAAAAAATACAATTTGTGTTGATTATTGGTATTGTGTTTCATTTCATTGCATGACATTTAATACATGAGTAAAAGATAAAGTGTGCATTGTGAGTAAGCCCTAATATTTAATTTTTGTTATTTTTTTAAAAAGTTTTATTTTTGTAACACTTTCATTTTTGTTTCATTTTTGTCACAATGGTCATTTTAAAAAATAATTACCCACTTACGCTTCCACAATTGCTGTCACTGCCGTTATTAAAAATCAGAAGGAAACACAACAAAGAACCTAGATAAGATTCAGCAATACTGCCGTCTCGTGAGGATTTGATCGAATTCACTTCACAAAAACCAAACTGTACCTATTTAACTCCATTGAATTAAATAAAAAGATTTTTAAAAAGGTAGTTCCAGTAATGTGTACAAAGCTCAACAATCTGTGTCATCAGCGTCCAGACACAATGACAACATTACAGAGCCGTGTTTGCGTTGGCGCCTCGACTGCACCATTCACAATTTGCTCTGCCACTACAGTTGTATTGTTTACACTCCAGTGTAACACCGACCGGCTTTTGTTTTTACACTCGATTACAATACTAAGAAACGGGTCAAGTTATCAATACATCACCAGCTTGAGAATTGGCCACCGATTGTTTACTGTTTGTGTATTTGAACTATTAAAAGAATAATCAGAGTGAATGGTTTTTATTTAGAATAGATTAAAACAGATTATTTGTCGCGCGCGCACACATTCGTTCGAGAGAGAAGGGGGTATCTGTGGCGCCATCTTCGCGTCACTAGTGCTGCTCTCTTCACTGTTACTGGTAGAGATGCGCGTAGATATTTTCCGGCTAACAGAACTTACAATTCTTACATTGTCTTAGCGATTCCAATTTTGATCTTGTCATCTTCATCATCAACCATTTTAACATCCCCATAACAGGGGGTACGACCCTACTTTCATACGAGATCTTGTCATACAGAAAAGTTGATCAAAGTTCACGTTCTTTTTTTAAATCTAGCTAGTGACAGCTGGCTCCTTTTCATAGAATTAAAGAGAATAGCACGATATTCAATACAGAAATAACTTCAACAATCATTCCTGAGACTGAGCCTACTCAGTTAATATAAAATATTTGTATTTTATCAATAATAGAATAGGTATTTTTGATGACATCATAGAGACGTCCATATCATTTGAATATAAGTTAAGTAAGCAGTATAATTTGCTAAATCGGCGTAAAATTCAGCCACTGCAAATAACGATCCAAAATATCGTCCCTTTTATATATATTCTGATCTATTTTATAAGGCGCTCGTACGTAATTCACTAAATTCTCGAATAAATACTCGGAACGCGAGATAAATTTGTGAATTTATACCTAATTTACTCGTGAATGTTGGATTAGGTTCAAATATTAATGGAGTGGAGACGATGATTATAAAGAGCAACCTCACAGAGTTTCTTGCTAGGTTCTTCTCTGGGGGAAACTGCACCTTGCGAATCTAGCGCTAGCTTTAAAAAAAATTACCTTTATAATAATGTAACGGTTTCAAGAGCATTTTTTGTGCCTATGAAATAAATATATTTTTGACTTTGACTTTGACTTTGACTTTATTTTCCTCGTGATTATTATTTCAGAAGGCTAAACGTTTTTAATATTTCAAGGATTTGAACAATGTTGGAATTTAGGATAAATATTTGGAGCATCAGACAAGTTATTCCAAATTAGGGCGTTTGTTACTACTTGTGCAGGTATTTGTTTATACTTGTACTTATTCTAGATAAACAAGAAGATTTCTCATCGTTTATGATAATGGCTTTAAGAGGATAATGTCAATGAATAAGGCGACGACGGATGAATGTGGAAGATGCGAAAGAAGTTTGGTGTGCTTGGACCGAAGCAAGTGAATCGAAGTGGTCTCTGCCCAGCCAGATGGGAAAGACGCGTGACAGATTTGTATGTAGGTATGTAAATTTTCCAGGATATGACGAAAAATGCGTACAGAATATTGTTAGTATTTTTTTAAGTAGCCTATTGTGTCCCATTGCTAGGTAAAGGCCTCCCCAGGATTCCTCCATGCTTCGCTATCTCCGGCAACTTCTGGCCAGTTTTCCAAGCAAGCATCCAAATCGTCGCATCTCCTCTCTACGTCTACAACCAGTAATAAATATAGTATTTAGTATCCACTTACCAAGTAAATATTATTTATGTTATACTTTGATACTCTGGTTCGCTTTATTTTAAGACTCTATGATATCCTGTTATTGGCTAAGATACACTATGTACTATAAATTAATGAAGCTATCTTTTTGTATAAACTTGCTGTTGGATATCTTGAATAAATAAATAAAGAAATAGTAAATACGAAAACCTATTCTCATTTCAAGGAAGAAAAGGCGAGTTCTCTTTTTTCTTCCCAAAGAAATCCCACAACAAAAGCCCAATAACATTTGCCTGTACCACATTTGAGGATGCATTATGCAGACATAGAACGTCTCTCGTCGTCGCTATTTCGCTTGTTTTATTCATGAAGACCTAGACGGCTTTAAACCGTAAACTGGGACGCGGCTAATTTTAAGAGAAACATTCTCATGCTGTTATTAGTGTTGTGTTTCTAGATTTTGTTCATGTTGTTTTATGTACTTATGTTAAATCGAGATTTTGTTAATGTGTTTCATAAGTCCAATTAAACTTTGTTATTATAATAAATTATTATTCTGTCACGTTTAGGATCTCACGCACTAGCGTTAGTACCGCATGAAACGCTCCACAACACCTCGATTTTTTATTATGAAACTCGTATGTTTGACACTTTTGATTAAACGAGGGTATAACTCTGATAAAACGTGAGCTTCATATCAAATACAGAGGCGTTTCAATTGCTAGTGCATAACAGCTTTAAATGAACAGTGAATGAATTTAGAGTTAAATGATTTTAGAATTTTAAAATTTTTACTATCTGAAGTATAAGTAAATAAGAATTAAGTAAGAAAGCACGTGAGTAAGTATAATATCGTGTTTGTATTGGTGGTACCACTATTTATTTTCGCACACAGTATAATGTACTGTTTTTAGAAAATAAACTACTTACTTATCTACCTTAACGTAAAATAAAAAGTTACCTAGTACCTAAAATAATATGACAGACAATAAATCAAGACAAAATAACCATTAAACACATCGCATGACTAAAGGTGAGCAATAGTAGTAAAATAATAGATATTGCTTAATTATAGTTTGTAACACTACGCATTAGTGTTTGTAAAAGAGTTTTTATCTGTTTTGTATTTTTTTGTCTTTGGTTTTGTTATGAATTTTAAAAAGTGTCATTCTAATACAATGTCTTCGTTTGTGTGACTCGCTTTGTTTTTTTGTTCGCTTAGCTTCACAAATTGGCGCCCAACGTGGGGCCGAAGCCACCTCAGCTATTGCTAGCTTTCGATAACTTTTAAAACATTAGTTCGTACAAAATGCGATCCGGTCGACGTCGTAGTATAAGTGCACAACAGCACAACGGACTGAAGAACAATACAGTGAAGCACAAGACGGAGGTTTGCCGCCGGCAATGGAGGCGATGCTGCGGTCGTTTGCTCGCATGCAGGCTGACTCCAATCGTCAACTGGTGGAGTCCCTCATCGCAGCGCGGGCACTCGACTCGCATTCGCACTGCCCCTCGCCTAGCTCGCCGCCGCAACTCGCGGCGCCCGCCGGTAATTTTTCCGGCTGCACATCTCGTTTCCGAGGCGGAACAAACGAACCGGAGGTTTTAGAAACTGTTATAGACACGATAGAGACATACAAAGAATGTACCAACGTCAGTGACGCTCATGCACTCAAGGGGCTATCCATGCTACTAGAAGGCGAGGCTGCGATTTGGTGGCGAGGTATAAAGGCATCCGTCTTTTCATGGGATGACGCGCTCACGCGTTTGCGTTCCATGTTCGGCGTGCCACGCCCGCCGCATAAGATATTCCGTGACATATTCAGTTCCGAGCAAGGTACAGTTCGAACCGAAGTCTTTGTTGCACGGATTCGATCGCACATCGCCTGGTTACCGTACCCAATGATGGAGCAGATGCAGCTCGACATCGTTTACGGCTTGCTTAATCGAAGCATTCGCAAGCGCGTCACGAGGGAGTCTGTATCGACGCTGGATGAGCTCATCGAGAAGGCACGCGGCGTGGAGGAGACCTTGACGGAGGTAGACGAAAAGGCGTCTTCGAGAAGCTGCGTGGAGACCGCGCACGCTGTGAGCGTGCAGTCTGCGCGCGCACCCGGCGCACTGCAGCGCGACGCGACACGCGCGAATCCCGCGCTACCGCCCGCGCCTGCAGCGGAGCCCCCTACTCAGCGACCCGGCCGATCTACGCGCAGCGCTGGCAGCGCGTCGTCGTCGGCGGGCCTGCAGTCTTCTTCGCATCCGTCTCAGGTGGTAAGCGCCACGCTCAACACGGACAGTTAAGGTAAACGTTTCTGTGTCTATTGTAAACGTAGCGGTCTTAACAAAAGTGAGTGTGCGAAGCTCACTAAGAACAAAAGTGTTACCACGTCATGTTATACCTGTGGAAAGGCAGGTGTGATTCGATCAAACTGTGATAACTGCAACGATAAACAAACATTTTTTGCATGTGACTTCGTACCGATGGACCTTCCCGTTAGAGACTGTAGCTTGCCAAATACCGATGTTACACAATGTTTTGATTCCTACTGATAACTTACCTGTTAACTTGTGTGCTCCGAATGTTGTTTTACATGATAACTCAGCCTGTGTTCATAGGAAAGTCTTGTCCGATAACTCGTTAACGATTGATAACAGTCTCTTAACCAGTAAAACTCTAAATCTCGATAAGACGTCACCTATTAACACATTGACTGCGTCTAATGTTAAATTTGTTAACATTTCGACTGCGTCAAATGCTTGTTTTCTTAACATGTTAAGCCCAACGGTTGCTTTATCGGTTAACACGTCGACTTCGACAGATTTTATTTCTTTTAACACGTTGACTGCCGATTCTAACATTAACGTAAATAATAAGTTGTTGTCTTCAAGTTTGACCTGTCGTGAGGGCACAGACTAGGTCAAAAGGGGGAGTATGTAACACTACGCATTAGTGTTTGTAAAAGAGTTTTTATCTGTTTTGTATTTTTTTGTCTTTGGTTTTGTTATGAATTTTAAAAAGTGTCATTCTAATACAATGTCTTCGTTTGTGTGACTCGCTTTGTTTTTTTGTTCGCTTAGCTTCACAAGTTTAATTATATACCTACTTTGATAGAGCAACCTCCACTCATGCAACCTAGGCTAGGTATCATACTAATTTTATAAATGTCAATGTTGTAATGGATGGCAGACTGAGAGGATGTTTTGTTACTCTTTCACGCAAAAACCACTGAACAGATTTTAATGAAACTTTACAATCCTTTAGCTTGCATATTCGTGCTTGCATTAGACTAACAAAAAGCTATATTATTTTAAGATATTAGCTGATTTTTAATTAGTGAACGATAGATAAGGAAATGCATGTACTCGTATAAGAAACAACTTTTACTATAGGGCCAATTTCGAAATCATTAAAAAAATTGTTCCCCCATTCTATCAGCTGGTGCATTTTGTATCAGGAATTCAATTTTTTTTGAATAATTTCGTTCTTGGTCCCATAGTAAAAATTGTTTGTTATTACGAGTACATGCATATCCTTTTCTATCTTTCACTAATTAAAAGTCGCCCTATTTAACCACAAACGCGTACTCTGTCGCGAGCAGCCTTCTAGAACATTTATAAATCTTTAGAATTTTCTGTAGATAATTATTTCTAATAGAAATAGAATAAATGGCTTAGTAACAACTTGTGTAACCGTTGAGAAAATGTGGTAATTATGAAGACGTGGAGCCTAGAAAACTGAAAAGAATATGCAATACTTACGAACATAATCATGCATAATTTGAGCACGTCTAAGCCTCATTTAGCGGTGGTACCTATAGTCTACCCAAAGCCGGGCAATTCCTCTCATTTTAAAAATCTCTGAAGAAGCCACTCCACTTTTACTCAATACTCAACTCAACTTTTTAAACCATTCAACTCAACTTCTAAAATGAACGTCGAACGAAAAATCGGAGGATTTGAATTTAGTCGGGTTATAAGTAAGTAGTTCTTTTTATATTCATTCAGTTGATTGCTTTCGACAGTGATTTTAAACAAGTAAAATGTCCAGCTATATCATTGTGTAGAGAATAATGCCTGTTTCACACGAGGGCAGGACAGTGAGGCTGAACAGTGGGCAGCACAGTACTGCTACTGTTTAAACGCACAAAATAGTACTGTCTCCAACTGCCTTGACAAATTCTGTGCGTTTAAACAGTAGCAGTACTGTGCTGCCCGCTGTTCTGCCTCACTGTTCTGCCCTCGTGTGAAACCAGCATTAATAAAAGCCTTATTACTAAAGCTCACTCTTTTCTTTTTACAAAATAAACAATAAAATGCTCAATAAAAGAACGTCACAAGTACCTAACCTAACTTAATAGGTAAGTATTTGTGTTTCCTTAACAGTAGTGTGTATCACAAAACTAACAAAAATATAGTTTAAAAAAGCGAGCATTTTATAAAAACAACAAAGATTACACATTAATCCTTTAATAGTAGGTTTGAAATTATAGTAAAGATTTTCTAATCGTTTATTTTTACGGTTTTTCCAATGATTTTAGTAATCTAATCTGCATATTGCTACGCTGTAGATATACTTATATCGTTTGTTCCCACCATGCAGGATTAATAATAAATTCACGATTACTATTCATGCAGTGTCAAATCTAAATCCGTTATATCAGAATATCTAGGTATGGTAGATCTTTATCAAAGTCACAAAGGTCGTTACGTAATGTTTTGAACAATAATAGACCGTGCCATAGATTCAGATTTATAGTTTTACTTGAGGCTGCCCGTGACTGTACACATTTATCGTCATTGCTTGGAACAAAATTATGATATCTCAAAATAATATAGCCTATGTGTTATTCTGATATATAAGCTACAATATTACCAAGGTTCATTAAAATCTGTTCGGTAGTTTTTGCATGAAAGAGTAACAAACATGCATTAACTCATCATCGGCACAAACATTGACATTTATAATATTAGTAGGATTCCTTGCACTCGACTAACGGCCGTCATTTTATTAAATTGTAGAATTGCAAGCCACAAGACAAAAGACTGACGCCTTCTTCGTAATTTAAAATGGAAAACTTATGAAAAGAATTTAAAACTGCTTCAAAATTCGAACTTAAAATCCCGTCTGCTTTCGTCTTCATAAATCTACAAGATACCTAGTTCCTCTTGGCACAGAGGGAAACGTGCGCTAACTAGAATATAGGTCAAGCGTTAACACTGTTGAAATAGCAGAAAAGTGCTGTAAAACCCATTTAAAAACTGGCATTTTAAAGTTAAAAATCTGAATTTTTATGCGCAACTTTGCGCAAGTCGATTTTAGTAGAGCAACAATTAAAATCACAACAAGAAGTAAATGGCGACACAATAACATCACAGGCTATTTCATGTCAACACTAACTTGATAACCGCAGAGAATACTATCGGAACTCATTCGATACATACCTACTCGATTTTATTTTGTGATTGAAGTAAAAATAATTCTACATGATTTGTGATAGACTTAACTTACTCTACGTGAAAAGGGTTCATATCTCAGTAGGTAAGCAGTTTTAGCGAAATTAGCATAAAGAAACGAATTAAAAAATAATATTTAAAAATGTATTTTAGTTAGCGATTAAAAAAATTATTACTTAATTTACCTTTTGTTTCTTATAAAAGTAAACACTTTGAAACTATGAACTAAGAAATAATTTATTGAAGGAATATAAAGTGTCCTATAATGGCTTACCTATGTTTTTTGACATTCCACATACTACATGAATACGAAAACACATCGAGTTCCATAAGTAGCGACTAATGGTAGGTAAACAGCAGATAGGCGCCTACGACATGCAAAAAGAACGCTCCAGTAAACAGAAAGCAATTATTTTGTGAGATAAACATTGTGGGGTTAGTGATTTGTTTGATATCTTATCTGAACATCGTACGGGACATGACAAGGCGTTTACGCAGCTGTCGGTACTGCGCGGTGGTATTGACATTTGATATTAAAATACGTGAACCGCGGTTTACGGTTGACATGCGTTTTTAGCATGTTATCAAACGACAAAACGCATAGCGCGCCAGCCGCAGCGGTTCGCATGTCAAAGTAAGTCAAAAATATATTTAATTTCATAGGCTCAAAAAATGCTCTCGAAACCGTTATATTATTATAATATACATTTTTTAAAGCTAGTGCTAGATTCGCAAGATTTCCCCCAGAGAAGAACCTAGCAAGAAACTCAGTGGGGTTGCTCTTTTCAAATAAGGTTTTTTTAATTAATTCTTATGAACCCCAAATTTAATAGTCTGATGTAAAGGGTCTGACACAAAGCAAAAGTTAATCAGTTGAAAAAAGTTTGAAGAAAAGGTCCCATGACATAAGCGCATATGACCTAATAGTAAAGTTATTGAGGCATGTAAATGTTTCATACGATAGTAATATTGGAAGTTGTATCTCTCAGAGAAAGATAAGAGTAGCGTACACTCCACTGACAAGAGCAACGCCTTTAATTTGAAAAAGAACTAATTTGGACATTTACATAAATCTTCGCCTCTCGGTTTTGGAAGTATAACGATACAGGCTCGGTAACTAAATCAATTGAAAATAAACAATTGAAGGATATTTGCTACATAGATAAATTTCTGTAACCTTTTAAGGTTTAAATTACATAATTGTTTGTTTCGTATAAACCAAACAGTTTTAGTTGGTTGCGATTGCGCCTCAAAAAGTTATCTCACAGAACGGAAACCGTACAAAAATCTAATAACTGATTTAAATAACTTGTTTGACAACGAAGTAGGTACCAGCATAACGCAACAAGAAAGTGAAGTAACTTTTAATTAATAGTACTATGTAGTTTTAATGTTACGCAGCAACAAATAGCTGACCTTGCTCGCTTCAAGTATTTGTCAATCCGTTGACCCGTGGTGCTAAATATAGAATCGAACACAATCACCAATTTGCACGCGTACCTATAGGTGTGTAAAACACTTTATATATTCATAGATTTTGGAAAATCTTGGAGCAAAGCTGATTTTCCTTGTTACGGTAAATAGACCAGAAAGCCCAGCGCGGAAGTGGGATTTAACAAACAAGAATTACGAGTAGGTACTTTTTTTTTAACTTCCTATTCGACTTGTTAATAGGTAATCGAATAACGGTATAGATTCTTTATTTAATGTCTTTTTGATTTAACAAAAGTTGAAACACTAAGATTAACTGCTATAATAAAGTTCATCGAGTTTTCATCATTTTATTATTTAATACCCATTAATAAAAAGAATCGGTGTCTTCCTGCTTGAAATCTCAACGTCTGACCGTTTTCGACTTTCGGGGGTGACGTGATTTACAGACCAATTTCTCAATAAAGATTCGATGAAGGGGAGAGATCATAAATGCATATAAACGAGAATAGGTACAAGAGTCGGTAGTTTTCCGTTTCATTCCTCTCAACTATAGCTACCTTTAGTTTATGTAATGTTCATTTTGTATGTTACCTATGAATAACTCGTCAAACTGTGGAACCCTAATTCACACTACAAATATAAATAAAACTATTTAAACAATTAGTAATTTTAACTAAGTATATAAATTTTAAAATAACTATGTTTAAGTTTAAGTAATTACAGTATTGTTGTAACTGATCTCATTTTAGTTTTTAAGTTCGTAGCTTTGCTGCACAATTTGCCGTGCCCTAATCAGGGTCCACATTTGGTACTTTAAGTTGCTTATAAGATCTGTAAAAACCTGTGGAGTGCAATAAATGATTGAGTATTGAGTAAGTCAGCTGACCATAGTGTCGTAGACTCTACTTATACTAAACTTGTCTAAGAGCTACGTATAAGCAGCTCCGATGCAGTTGCATATTGCATAATGACGTTAGCAATCATACGGCCAGGCCTCCTGATCTATAATTTTTAAATCTTTTGACATTAACGACAGTTCCCTATATTCTATCTATTTCTGGTTTTGCCCTATTGGAGACAGAAATAGTTATCTGTCTTAGAATTATTCGTTCGTCGTTCTAAGAATTGAATATAGGGAACGGCTGAGTAGAGTTTGAGATGATGATGATGTTATCAACGTTAACTCTCAATTCAAAATGAACGACAGTATCACAGTTCAGGTACTAAAACATTCATGTCTTCCATAACCCCAATAGGTATAAAACGGCAACCAGGGCCTCGATTCTGTAATTTCTTGTTATTTTCAGTGTAAGGATATCGACACCGACACCGATAAGCCACTGAACTGAATTTTGGTAGTCTCTAAAATTAAAACTTCGGTGTGGCTGTCCTGTCGATGGTGACTTTGCTTTTTTTTTAACACGTTTGATACCCATATTTTTTAATGATTTATTTTTACATTCGTTCTTTTTAGTGGCTGTATAGTCGAATGTCACTGCTTACCAAATATTTGAATGAGATAGAGTCGTTGCAGTGTTGCCGTATGTACGAATTTGTCCGTACACGTACGGAATTTGGGGTATTACGTACGGAGAGAAATGGCGTACGGATTTGTGTTCGGATTTTTAATTATAACACATTATAAATAAAATGTAGCACGCTTTCAAAAATAAAAGTGAATATCTATGTCGATTTCGATAGTTTTTCACTTCCCTCATCTCATAAATTATATTATTGAGTAAGTAATTCCCCATTCTAGACAATAACTTGTCTATGACAACTGATTGTCTATGATCGGGAATTACCGCAACATATTTCGTTTCGTCTGACAGAGGGAGCATGATACACGACTGACATGAATGAACGAAAGAGATACATTATAAATCCATTGTTGTTGTGGTTATTGTTTTGGCATAACGCGCTCATTTATACGCATTGTTCTTTCTTAAAGTGAATAAAGTATTGCTGTGTGCGCAGCAGTTGAGCGTATTTTCTCTGCTATTAACTTAATAAAAACAAAACAACGAAATCAACTCTCAACAGAGACAATCGATACGCTTCTGCATACTAAACAATTGTTAGGAAATACGCCATGTTTTGATTTGAATGTTGATAATGATATGATTAAAAAAATTAATAAAGACATGTATAAATAATTCTTGCTATTGAATTTGTTTTTTTTTATTGTACGGATTTCGTACGGAGTTTCAGATTTATTTTACGTACGGAATTTGTACGGATTTTACTGTCGAATGTACAGATTTTTAGTTCTTGTTGTATGGCAACACTGAGTCGCTGTCAGTTGTCATTGTCAGCGTTGTTTTGACATTGTTTGTGATAACTTGTTGGTGTTTATTTTGTGTTTATTCGTGTATTTATCCACTAAAATGACTTTATAAGTGGTGTAAAAATGACTTTATAAGTGGTGTAATCTAATTCTCCTAAACACCCGAAAAACTGTTTACCAAAAAATTTGAAAATTCGTAAAAAGTGGTTGCAGCTTGCCCGCATGGATCCTAGGAATATGTCTTATAGATCAACTACTTTTTCCTGTGAAGACCACTTCAATGTAAGTTAACATACCTAGAGATAAAAGATTATTGTACTAAAGTGATAAAAGGTACTAAAGTATGTTGTGGTTTTGAGGTTAGCTTATAACTTTGTTATTTTGTTACAGATGGAGCAAGATATTGCTAACTATAGTCAATATAAAAAGGATTTTTTTTTAAATGCATTGATCGATGGAGCAACGCCTTCTAAATCTGATTGCCAACCAGATCGCCGGAAAATAACGTCTGATAAAAGTAGTACTTCTCGGCGAACATTCATAAAAGACAAAAACTGAAATGCTTCTAGAGCTCATTAGAAAAGAGGAAGAATCTCAACCTATTGAAAGTGCGCCTGAAATTTTTATTGAAACTCCTATAACGACAGGTATGTGAACTTCTATATTACCTACATATCCAAAAATAAAGCGATGTGAAATTTTTCATTATGTATGCCTATTATACTTAGTTTATTTCTCTACCTAGATGCTACTATCTGTGTAAGTTAATAAACAAGTGCTTCAAACTCGTGAATCAATTTCTTTGAAAACTATAGACATGACAGAGAAATATAAAGTCCTTATGCGATATTGTTGTTGTCAAGCCAGACTGTATTAGCCAAGCTTCCTAAATTATTTTACAATGATATGTAAGTATTCATATTTTTTTATCTTTACAGAATCACCACCAAGAAAAGATCAATTTACATCAACCGAAAACGATCAATATACATCACAGCTGAAAAGGCAGTCCAATTTAAGGAAAAATTGCATTATAGAAGTAAAGCTTTACCAACAACAATGGTGTCCAAAGATGTCGCACTTTCTCCTTATAAATTGTCAACTATTACAAGTTACACATCTCCATTTAAGATGGAACAGTGCAGTAATGTAATAAAGCCATCAAAAAGGGGTCTTACTGAATTAATAGAAGAATTGAGTTTATTGATGAAGATAAATCAGACAGTGAAAATGTAGAGGTTCCAAAACAGCCAGATTCATCATAATATGCACCTTCTTCATCTATTGTTTCCAACTCGGGTACAACCATAGCAGAAACCAACGAAGATATTCATAAAATACAGTGTTTGCAGCATATTTTGCGCCTTATTCATAGAAAACCTATGATGTACATTGGAATCTCTGAAGATTCATATTTTTTAGTACACCTGATTCATAAACGTATCCGTATACCACATGAACATATTTTGCTTTGTCTTAAAAAAAAAATGATTAGGGAGTACTTTTTCAGAACTTGAAGATAATTTTGGATTATCTCTGTTATATGCTAGTAAATTATTTTTAAAAAATATACCCTTGATTGATAATGTGCTATGAAGTTATATTGTGAATATAGATGTAGTTTCAACTAAAAAGCCACTACCCATTTCATTTCGCCATATTTTTTACAATGTCAGCTGTATAATTGATTGTTTAGAAATTGATATTCATAAGCCACCTAAAGCCCTTTTCCAAGCACTTACTTGGTCTGATTATAAAAAAGGTAATAGGTACAGTAAAATATTTGATTTCATGTACTCTAAATGGATAGGTCAATTACATTTCACCTGGTTTTGGGAGATGGGCCACTGATGTTACAATATTACAAAATTGTGACTTTTTAGATTTATTAGGTCCAGGTAATTATGTTCCAGCTGACTGGGGATTTAAGCATGTTGAGCAAACACTGAATGCAAAGGGAATTAAATTGCTTAGACCACCAAGTGTCCCAGCAGGGTCAAAGCTAACAAAAAAAGAAGTAAGGCAAACGAAAATTATAGCTAGTTTAAGAATTCATATAGAACGTGTGATAAGGAGATTAAGAGAGTTCCACATGTTAAAACAATATCATGTTATCAACAAAAACATTCTACGAGTACTTGATGATGTTATCGTTAAAGCTTGTGCTCTGATCAACACACAGGACTCTCTTATAAAATAAGGAAAATGATGGGCATTAAAATGTACCTACCTATGTACCTTTAGTTTTAGTTATTTGAAATATATGTTATTTGTTAAATAAATCCAGCATTTATTATTTTTCTAATAAAAAATCTCTCTAATGAACTACCTACCTAATCCTTGATAGGAATTGGTAGCTTTGTTTATTACTTTTGGAAGACAGTTAAATGACCCAAGATTACTAAGTTACCTATAATATCCTAGTATGTATGTAAGTACCTAACAAATTCATAGGCACTGAAATGTAGAAAGTGCTCTACTTCAAACTAATTTTTCAATCTTTACTTGTTAGGATGTGCACTCAAATTAGTTAGTCCTGTCAGTGAATAAATTAACTTGGTTTCAATGAGCAATAGTTATTTATTGTATGATATTGACATACCTATCTGAATGGTGTTATGTAAAAAGGAAACAATAAGAAGTTAAAAATATTTTAATTACTTAAATAGTTAGCAAAGACACAATGGTGTATGGTCCATAATGGTACCGTTACCAAATACATAGGTACCTATTATTATTACGATTATGAACAATATGGGACAGATATTTTTTTTCCAAAATAACTCAGGTGAATTAAATAAATAATTTAAATATTGTTCATTAAATATAACTGGAACAACATCCACTTTCTTTGTTTTTTCAAATTCAGGATGTGCAACGCACAAATATCCTTTTTTTAAATTTGTTAGGTACATTTGCAGCGCACTAATTCACAGTTCATTACTTTTCTATCTTTTATTGTTTGAAGGTACTCATTTAGCAGAACTTGCACTGCTGTCTGAAGTCAAAGTTTCTTTATTGCAAAGTTGTTCCACTGTTACAAACTTCAATGTGGTTCCAACATGGGAAAGTTTTGATTTCTTCTAATAGCACTCCACCTCTGTGCAAGAAGGATCCTCGCTTCTTCTGTGAGACCACATTAGGAAAGCAACAGCATGTTTGCAACCGCCAGCTGATGCTGTGCAGTCTAAACATTGGCAGCTTACAATTTCCTCTTTGTTCTCGTCTACAACCATTGTCACATTGTAAGAACCCGCTTTCACTTTGTGTTCTGGACAAATCTTGCATTTAAGTGTGCAGACGCCAGACTCGCGACGCAGTTGCACGTAAGCAATGGCATCGTCACCGTACGACTCTCTTCCACCCCTAAAACAAAGAACAAGTAAGTTAGGTACCTAATGAAGCTGTTTTTCGCAATAGTAGCTAAAATAATGCTATATATCTTTAGTAGTTGAATGTAAATTATATACTTACACAGCAGTTTTCACATTCCCGAGTTCTGCAGCATAAAAGTCTACCGTTTATACCGTCTGCTTTGTCCATTTTAAAAAACTCTGAAGACAAAAGTAGCAGAAACATAAATAACAGAATTAATTCAGAAAATAACACAAAAAGCTATGATGCAGTTTTGACAGTTGGCAGCCATTAAAACTATTGAAAGAAACGTCAAATAATTAGGGAATACGGTTTTGATACGACATCATGAAGCCACTGAAGCAAATTTTGGTAGTCTCTAAAATTAAAACTTCGGTGCCGCTGTCCTGTCGATCGTGACTTTCTTTTTTTTTTTTAAACACGTTTGATACCCATATTTTTTAATGATTTTTTTTTCATTCGTTCTTTTTAGTGGCTGTATAGCCGAATGTTACTGCTAATTCAATATTTGAAGAAAAAAGTGGCATGTTTTTTGTTGGTTGACATATGTTTGACGGTGAAAGTCATTGGAAATTTGGAAGATTCGACTGAAATTGTAGAAAAACTGTTTAAAAACAAATTACTTTTGCTTTGGTAAGTAAGTAAGTTAGTCTTTTTATTACAAATCATTACGTTGTTTAAATGTTCAAGACAATTCTTACTATAAAAACCTGATTGTTTTAGGTAACATCTTGATAGATTATACGGAGGCCCACCCTGACCTGGCACTAGGAAGGTGCACAAGGACGAAGGAGGGCCGCAGTCTAGCTTAAAGCCTCTGAGAGGAATGCGCCCTGCTACTGAACAATGTAGGGGCAGACTGTACTCATAAAAACTAGTGAGGATTATTCATACAATATGATATTAATGTGACGAATTCAAGTGTAAATTTAATGTTACCTACGAATAAATAATTTTTGATTTGATTTGATTTGATTACTAACCTGAGACTACTCTCTGATCAACATTTATTCCTTTTTCAGAATTACAACGAATATAAGAGTAAACTCATAAGAAAAATTAAATCAGAAAGAAAAGACAAGTGCAACAGGAGGAAGGCAGCTGCTAAAATAACATTGTCTCAGGCAGAAGATATAGAGTTGCTTGCTGCAAAGCTTTCAGAAATATCATTGCATGGCTTAACACCAACTAATAGACGCCGCGCCGCCGCCGTAGTCACATTTTGTTTGATCTAAAACTATTATCGTGACCTAATGTAAACCTATAGTGCAAATAAACGTATTGAATATTAACCCATTCAGAATGCTATAACTCCTTTTGAGTTTTATTTAATATATTAGAATTTGTTATGATTAACTACATTAATACGGTACTTATCGCTTACAAACATCTTAGAGCAAATATGTTACTTGTAGGTATTAAACTTTGAGTAGAATGTAGAAATTATTTAATAGGAATTTATTCTTGTTAACTATAATGTAGTCTTGTTTTAGTAGTTTCATTTTGCAAGAAGCAATTGAGTTTTATTTATCTGAATATGTGTACGTCGTGGGTCTCTCATAAACTAGCTAGTAACTGTGTTAAATAAAGGAAGATATTGCAAAATACTATAGCCTTTTATTCTGAAATACTTATACATTTTTACACATTTATAATAATCTATATAAGTACCTATATAAAAGAAAGTTGTGTTGTTTACTGTATTTACATAACTACAAAACGTATACAGGCAAAGGTCCACAAGGAGGAAGATTCAAAGTCCGTAGGTAAACACCAACACAATGAAAAAACTGCAGCAGGAGATAGAGTAATCCAAACGTATATAAAATCAAACATGACACACACACGACATATCGGAATAGGTTTTTTTTCCTTCTTTACCTTCTTTCTCCTAGATATGAATTGTTATTCAAAGAAACATTAAGTGTTTTTTTATCGAGTCTATATAAAATGTGAAAAGACATTGAAAGGACTTTGCTAAAATAGCAGTGTCTGCTCAAATGCAGTTTTGACAGTTGACAGCCATTGAAAAAAACGTCAAATAAATTAGGGAATACGGTTTTGATGCGACATCATGAAGCCACTGATTACGGGAATACCAAAATTTGCTAAGATGGCTCCGTGGCCCCACGATGGCGCCATCGATGTCAAAAATGTATCAAAAAACGAGTTTTGCGGAATACCAAAATTTGCAACCATGGCTCAGTGGCTTCATGGTGGCCCCATTGATCCCAATCAAGCCAAGCCATTTTTTTACAGAATACCAAATGTGTCAAAAATTGCCGTCGACAGTATACCGACACGATATCCACGGCTATTTTAACTTACAGAATCAAGGCCCAGTTCATAATAATGGCCTATAGACTGGCCTCTACATAAAGCCCATTTAATTTTACAGCTCACTGGCTAACTGGAATCGATCACACCACTCTACCATAAGCTTCTCTGGACATATTCATCATATGCTTTGATGATTACACAATACACTGTTCTATATTTATGATAGACCTAGAAAAGGGCCAGAATGTTTTTGTGATATTGGGCGATTCAGAATCTTTATCTTTTGGATATGAAGAACTCAGGTTGAAGAGTAACCAACCAGAGGCTCAAAAATCTGCTAATTTAAAATAGTCTTAGTTGTGTGTCCGCAGTGTGTCAATGTCATTTTTTGACACATTTGGTATTCTGAAAAATAATGGCTTACACTGATAGCGACCTTCTTTATCAGCCCATATATGTCCCCACCGAGGGGCACGAGCCTACTCTCATACAGAGAGTGATTAGGCCGTAATCCACCACGCTGGCCAAGTGCGGGTTGGCGGATTTCACATACACCTTCGAATTTCATCTCTAGTGTATGCAGGTTTCCTCACGATGTTTTTCCTTTACCGTTAGCAAGTGGTAATCGATTAAATTGATCCGTACATGAGAAATAAACTCAGAGGTACGTGCCCGCACCAGGATTCGAACCCGCGCTCTCGGAGTTCGAGGCAAGCGTTCTACCAACTGGGCTACCACCGCTTACTATATATATGTTACGGGCAATGTGATTAATGCGGGCAGTATGCATAATGCCCGGGCATTATGAATAATGCCCAGCTGTATCGGGCAATGTGATTAATTACTATCAATAAAGCGCTATTTATCACATTGCCCGGGCATTATGAATAATGCCCAAAGACCATTGGGCAATTTGATAATAATAGTCCGTTAACTTGATAATTGTAGGTTGCGATAATTCTAAAGTCGCCAAATTTTTGAAATGTTGTCAGACATTTTTTTTGAATTTTTTTTTGAAATTTTAGGTCATTGCTTTAGGTAGAATTTAGGTTTTTGCATTTTTAGCAAGTAAGGTTATTGAAGTAGAGTAGAAAAATAATTTGGCATCTCGTATGTTATGTTATTAAGTACCTCAATACAATTAGGTTTTTAGAAACTTTACGTATGTGCTGCATACTGAAAGGAAAAAATTCTTGTAATTTCGGCATTATAGGAAATTTTTAAGTTTCTAGTTTTAATGAAGATGACGTAAAACGTACTTCTTATGACCTACTCAATCTTCCTGTAAAAGGTTAGAAAATTTTACCTAGTGCCTTTTTAATAATTAGGTACCTTTTTTGTTAGTATTAGGGATACTACTTTTTTTAAATTATGCAATTTCATAATAAAAGTGTAAAAACAACTGTACCAAAAATTTGAACTCAACTTTAAAGCAACAAACCGGTGGCGGCGCAGGGGGCGTACGTAAATTTGGGACTAAGCAAATGTCCAAAGTTTATAAAAACTTGAAAATGAAAATTCTTTTAATCCTGTAGGTTAGGTTTGACAACACTTTGGACGGGTCATTTTTAAAGTTAATGCTAGATTCGCAAGAGTGCCCCCAGAGAAGAACCTAGCAAGAAACTCTGTTGGGTTGCTCTTTTCAATTTAAGTTTTCCAAATTCTTAGGCATAAACACAGAAACAAACATGAAAATTTACATTTCAAAGCTTGTCAATAAACAAATAATAAAAAATTTTCTCCTGCAATATCCAGAACAAGATATAGGTAAGTAAATGGGAAGCTGGAAAGTGAAAGGCTTAGCTTGATAGAATCCGCATAGGTACATGACCGGCCATCACAGCAGCACCTTCACACAGGTCTCAACGCATGTGCCAGCCATCAACCCTTTCCACATATTTTAGGGAAGTAGTATTTCAGGGAAACCAGCGCATATCACCCTTTGACCAATCAGAGTCCGGAATGGCCTAACCTAAACTAAAACCCAACTTAACCTATGAAGAAATGATGAGAATTTTAAGTTTTATAATACCTACACATTTATTTGACTTTCAGTTAGGTTTAGGTGAGATAAGGTTTCATTGTAAAATAAAAAAAGTACTGAAACAAGTTTATTATCACTCTGCCCAATAGGTGACGGGCATTATGCATAATGCCCGGGCAATTTGATTAATTGCATAGTATTTATCACATTGCCCGCTTATATTGGGCATTATTCATAATGCCCGGGCATTATGCATAATGCCCAATTAATCACATTGCCCGTAACATATATATCACACCGATAGCGATCTAATGTATCAAAAAATGACATTGACACTCTCATTGACACTCTGCTTTTTTTTTTGCATTCTCAGTACACACAAATAAGAATATTGTAAATTAGCAGTCTTGGGCCCTAGAATTATTGTGTTTGTAGCATAGAATGATTCAAAATCGATAAACTCTTTTGGATATGAACAACTCAGTTGAAGAACAACCAAGTAAAAAAGTTATAGAAAGTTTTAAACAAAATATGTTTAGGTACAGTCAGCATCATAAGTCGATGAACACATTCAAATTTTTAAAAGTAATATACACCATTATTAGACGTAAAACATTACTTTTTTTCTTTATTTTGAACCTTATTGCATGGTCATTAAACCCTAGAGTATCTTTTGCTAAGTGATTTCGTCTAATAACGGTGTATTTTACTTTTGAAAATGTGTTCATTGACTTATGATGCTGACCGTACAATACATGTTGTACGGTATCTACCTCCATTATTTGGGTTTCGTGAAATTTCACGCATAGATTTCACAGTCAAGTCACAGTTTGTTAGTTTACTTATTGATGTTTTTAAAAGGTATTTTTCCATGTATCTTTTCGACCTTAAACTCGGTTAAGACAATTGAAAACTGTTTACGAGTGGATATATGCTGTTATGTAAAATGTAATTACTTACATAGTTTATTATTGTATAAGCCGCAAATATACCTTTACAAGGTAGTTACTATTTTATACTGTAATGTACTAATATGTAACTTTTTGCAATAAATAATTACTAAATACTAAACTTAATTGATCATAATATATTGCTTACTATGGTAGGAGATGTAGTAACGTAAGCACCTACCTCAGTATCTAAGAATATGTAAATATTTTTTCGTACTAATCAAGTCAAAAAAGCGATGGTAGCCCAGTTAGTAGAACGCTTGCCTCGAATTCTGAGGGCGTGAGTTCGAATCCTGACGGGGGCACGTACCTCTGAGTTTATTTCTCATGTACGGATCAATTTATTTGATTACCACTTGCTAACGGTGAAGGAAAAACATGGTGAGGAAACCTGCATACACCAGAGAAAAAATTCGAAGGTGTATGTGAAATCCGCCAACCCGCACTTGGCCAGCGTGGTGGATTATGGCCTAATCACTCTCTGTAAGAGAGTAGGCTCGTGCCCCTCGGTGGGGACATATATGGGCTGATAAAGATAAAGAATCAAGTCTTAATAACTGGATTTAAACTGAAGACCCTCAATAGATTTAAAAACAAAATTAAATGATAAAAAAGGCATAAACCGATGTAAAAGCCAAAACACTATCTAAAAAAACAGACATTAAGCATGAAGCTTGTTGCAGAAAGTTATTTAGGTACCTAATTGCATATCATGTCGTTTTCTTCTGATGTTCATCAATGACAGTTACAGTTATATGTTTAATGGAGCTTTAGCACTAATGACCTTTAGTACAACATGTCTTAAAGGCAACTTGGTTTATTTTCGCCAAACTCTAACAAGATAAGCCGATATCGAATTATTTAATAGATATCTTCGTGTTTTGGTCACGTACACCTTAGTTAATACAAGCTAATAATGTACTGAAATCGATTCTAAAGTATATAAGCCGTATGCGAAATATAATAATAATTCTTTATTTCCAAAAAAAAAAAAATCATTTTTTTCTTTTTTCTCTTAAACTAAAAATTACAAAGATACACTGAGTTAAAGTTGCTCGTGACGACACGCCTCAGTACAATTTTAACCAAGGAGTGACGTCAATACCCTCCTCCGTACCTTTGATGCTCTGTATCTTTGTATTTATTTATTTATTTTTTATTTCATTTTTAATTTCAGGCATCTAAGGCCCATATTGATACATAAAATACAATACAATTAAAATCTATGAATACTATAAATAGAATAAATAAAAACTTAAAACTAAATCACGATGATGTCACGTTACGTCGTCGCGGCAAGCTACCTCTGAAGCGACGAAATATGACACCCTTCGGCCAGAAGTCCGGCGAGTTGAAGACTCCCAGCAGAACAGTCGGGACTCCCACCACGTAGGTCTTGAAAGGGACTTGGTGACGCGAGTCCAAGGGGTCCACACTCACGCGGAATTGCGGCATCGGCGACGAAGACTTCTTGTAGACTGTAGTGAACCTCTCGTTGATGTAATCCAGCACGGCTTTCCGGTCTTTGTATTTGATCAGGTAAAAAATGTTTTTCAAATATTTTTAGAAGACGGACTAATTATTTTTTGAATTTTTGAATGTAGTCATCATCCCCATTAAACTCTTCTTTTGTCATGCTGTGGATTCTCATTGATAATAGATTCGCCAGATTTCGAAAAGGGTTTTAAATGCCCATTAGATCGTTTGGAGTCTGATTGAAAAACCAAATGACAATCAAAAAACAATTGCTTAAGTTACATTTTAGAAAGATGCTTTAAATTTTTTACGTAATAGGATAGCTCCTTGGTGTTCCATGGAACTTAATCAAGTGTTCCATGACGTCAATAAGCGACAATAGGCAATTTTTCCTTATAAATCTTTGTTTTAAGACCACACAAGAATAGAATGATGCAGAGGTCGGTGACCTAAGCCAGTTGTCCTATATAAAATGAGAGATAAAATCACACAACTAATTAGGTCAGCACTTTAATTATAACTTTGACTAGAGAGAAATGGAACATATTCATATTAAACTAAGACCCAGAACACACGGTGAAACGCAACTGCAACGCAACTGAAACTGCTAGTTAGGTACTTTTGAGTTGCATCGAAGTTTCTGCTATAGACTAAACCACACACGACGCAACTGAAACGAAACTTTTCAAACTAGTTGCGTCGTGTGTTGTTTTCTAAGAAAGTCTAAAGCAGAAACTTCGATGCAACTCAAAGTTTCAGTTGCGTTTCAGTTGTTTTCATAAGGGTTAACGATTCTCAATGTTATTACAGTAATAATCCGTGGTAACATCAAATCGATATATCTGAACGTAAAAAGTTATAGGGGAAGGTTTATAACCACAAATCGTAGGGTGATTTCGGAACGTGACAGTGCCGGATTTGTACATTTGCCGCCCTGAATCTATTTATTATTTATCGCCCATTTTTTATTGAACACAATAAGGTTAATTTCTTTTTTAGGGAATTGTTTATTTTAGACACGAAGATAGTTGAGGCGGCAGCGGCAGGTCCCATTTGTCACTAGTATTTTTTTGCTGTGGGTTTTTGAACAATTTTGTCGCTCCTGTAATTTCGCCGCCCTTCAGTTTTTCCAGTTTGCATAGAAATCCGGTTCTGGTTACCGTTAAGTCATTTTATGGTACTTTTGGAATTTTCCACGCATACAAGCCCCCTTTTACGAACTAGCGGTTTTGGGTTACCTTCGCGACACTTTTGTTATAGCTTGATATTGGCGTTTGACATAGTGGCGGTTCCCATCAAATGTCAAACCATTGGGTAGTGCGGTCACTGTTGCACAAGAGCTCTTAAAAATCTTTCTTTCTATTCTATGCTAGCCCTCAATAGGTTATAACATCATCTTTTGAACACTAACTACAGGTCAAAATCTGTTTTTTTTGGGTTTACTTATTACATTGTGGCTACGATACTTAAGTACTTACATGCTGTTCACAGCAGTATGCTGAGCTGGATAACCTTTTCAGTATCTATGTAATTTGCCTAGTGTTAAGTAAAATATTGTACCTTGAGTGATACCGAACTTTTTCTATTCTATTCTGTTCTGAAAAAGTATTTGAACTCTATCGTTAATAATTAACGTATTGTTAAACACATTGTTGACAGTTTCTCAGAATATTTTCAGCCAAAAACGGATCAACAGCCAGACCACCAAACGTGTTGTTTTTAAATATTCTTCGAAATAGCTCGTTTAACCAAAATATTTATAGTTAGCAGGTATTTTGAAGAGCCAAACAAAAACAATTACTTATTCAGTTTTGATCTTTCATTCAGGAAAAGTTTTTAAACTCTAATAACAATATTTTAAGAATCTATTTTACCACGTATTACGACAGAGACTTTTGATTAAAAACATATTTAATTTATCTGTTTTGTACCTGTCATTATTAATGTTGGCTTTAAAATTCGAATATAATCTCAATGTAGGTATATTAATTCCCGGTAGCACATTGTTCCTTATTACGGAAAGAAAAAAATGTATCTGTCTTCTCTATGGTTCGAGGCAGCCACAAGAAGTGAAACCCGAATGTTCTATAACAAAATATTTTATGTAAAACTTTCCCAAATACCAAAATAAATTGATTCTAACCTTTGTAAGGCGTACACGTGTCAATCGTCTTGATAACTTGTTGTACCTGCAACAGTTTTACACGTAAAATTCCGAGAATTTGTATCAAAACAAGTGACTGCGGATACATATAGCAACCTATTATATCCCAGTTTACTCGACGTTTCTCGTAGTTGACATTTAGCGTTTCTGAGAAGTGCCAGCTACTAATTGTCGTGTGTGGCTGACCCTTATTTTATTCGGCACAGTGAGTTTGTAGGGTGACTAGTATATTTTCTGATTTTGAACATTACAACCGGTTGTACATACTTACTATAAATTTCGTAAAATGAATTCGTAACTACTTAGTCAACAAACTGTTGCACCAAAATTGACGTTCTTTTAAGGAATTTGTAAAATTTATTGATGCATCCGTTCGAATGTTTATGTATGCTGATATTATTTGTTATAATTTATTTGGACTAATATTATGATTCTGGTTTATATACAGACTGCCATTTTAATATACGCTCGGATTTATCTCTAACACCAAAACTTTGGTTGCCAAATTGGTAGGTATAGAAAGTAACGACAATTTTCTAAGACAATTTTGAGAATAAGTAACTCAAATGGGTTTGTTTAGATTTTGAACTACTGAAATGAACAAAATAGAATCATTAACATCACATGCAGAGTAATTATTATTTAATAGATGACGTGAAGAAGAAACACGAACAGAAACCGGTAAAATCCGGTTAATACTGGTATTCTTGGCCATCCTCAACGCCTTTTACATCCAAGTCACTAATATGGAAGGGCGTGTTAATATTTCATACACAGCCGCAGACATGTTACACCTTCAAAGGGGAAAGAAACTCTGTCATACGACTATACGAGTATACCTACCTCTAGTAATACTAATTTAAAATATAATTTATTTTTAATCACAGGCGCAAAAAGAGGCATTTATAAGTTCAACGTTTTGTCTATATGTCTGTTTGTACTCGTCTGTGACATCGTAGCTCATGAACGCGTAATGCGATATTGATTTAAGGCCAAAACACACCCGAAGCGTATGCGTTGCGTATGCGTAGACGTATGCGTACCTCTGAGTTGTAATGTATGGAACTGTCACCGCTTGCGTCTACGTCTACGATACGTAAGCAAAGTTTTGGCCTTTAAGTTTGTTTGAAAGGTGCTTTAATCATCCTAGCTTCTTTGATTTAATTTTTTAAAGTTATATGGGATGAAATCATGAAAGTAGGGATTCTGAACCGAATGTTTCTAACTAAATATGCTAAAATTGGGTATCAAATAAAAGAAAATGATACCTACATTACAAATCAGTTGAGGGTTTTTTGAATTGAAAACCTCCCTCTGATAGCTATGTTGTCGAATAGTTCATGAATGTAGCAAGTTTTTATTGTTCACTTAGCGCCAAAACACACGACGAAACGCAACTGCAACGCAACTGAAACTTTGAGTTGCATCGAAGTTTCTGCTTTAGACTTTCTTAGAAAACAACACACGACGCAACTAGTTTGAAAAGTTTCGTTTCAGTTGCGTCGTGTGTGGTTTAGTCTATAGCAGAAACTTCGATGCAACTCAAAGTTTCAGTTGCGTTGCAGTTGCGTTTCGTCGTGTGTTTTGGCGCTAAGTGAACAATAAAAACTTGCTACATTCATGAACTATTCGACAACATAGCTATCAGAGGGAGGTTTTCAATTCAAAAAACCCTCAACTGATTTGTAATGTAGGTATCATTTTCTTTTATTTGATACCCAATTTTAGCATATTTAGTTAGAAACATTCGGTTCAGAATCCCTACTTTCATGATTTCATCCCATATAACTTTAAAAAATTAAATCAAAGAAGCTAGGATGATTAAAGCACCTTTCAAACAAACTTAAAGGCCAAAACTTTGCTTACGTATCGTAGACGTAGACGCAAGCGGTGACAGTTCCATACATTACAACTCAGAGGTACGCATACGTCTACGCATACGCTTCCGGTGTGTTTTGGCCTTAAATCAATATCGCATTACGCGTTCATGAGCTACGATGTCACAGACGAGTACAAACAAACAGACATATAGACAAAACGTTGAACTTATAAATGCCTCTTTTTGCGCCTGTGATTAAAAATAAATAATATATTTTAAATTAGTATTACTAGAGGTAGGTACACTCGTATAGTCGTATGACAGAGTTTCTTTCCCCTTTGAAGGTGTAACATGTCTGCGGCTGTGTATGAAATATTAACACGCCCTTCCATATTAGTGACTTGGATGTAAAAGGCGTTGAGAATGGCCAAGAATACCAGTATTAACCGGATTTTACCGGTTTCTGTTCGTGTTTCTTCTTCACGTCATCTATTAAATAATAATTACTCTGCGTGTGATGTTAATGATTCTATTTTGTTCATTTCAGTAGTTCAAAATTCGAAACAAACCATTTGACTTACTTATTCTCAAAATTGTCTTAGAAAATTATCGTTCCTTTCTATACCTATCAATTTGGCAACCAAAGCTTTGGTGTTAGAATAAATGCTAACGTAGATTAAAAATGGCAGTCTGTATATAAACCAGAATCATAATATTAGTCCAAATAAATTATAACAAATAATATCAGCATACATAAACATTCGAACGGATGCATCAATAATTTTACAAATTCCTTAAAAGAACGTCAATTTTGGTGCAACAGTTTGTTGACTAAGTAGTTACGAATTCATTTTACGAAATTCATAGTACGTACAACCGGCTGTAATGTTCAAAATCAGCAAATACTAGTCACCCTACAAACTAAAACTCACTGGTGCCGAATAAAATAAGGGTCAGCCACACACGACAATTAGCAGCTGGCACTTCTCAGAAACGCTAAATGTCAACTACGAGAAACGTCGAGTAAACTGGGATATAATAGGTTGCTATATGTATCCGCAGTCACTTGTTTTGATACAAATTCTCGGAATTTTACGTGTAAAACTGTTGCAGGTACAACAAGTTATCAAGACGATTGACACGTGTACGCCTTACAAAGGTTAGAATCAATTTATTTTGGTATTTGGGAAAGTTTTACATAAAATATTTTGTTATAGAACATTCGGGTTACACTTCTTGTGGCTGCCTCGAACCATAGAGAAGACAGATACATTTTTTTCTTTCCGTAATAAGGAACAATGTGCTACCGGGAATTAATATACCTACATTGAGATTATATTCGAATTTTAAAGCCAATTTAAAGCCAAAGAAACAGGTACAAAACAGATAAATTAAATATGTTTTTAATCAAAAGTCTCCGTCGTAATACGTGGTAAAATAGTTTCTTAAAATATTGTTATTATAGTTTAAAAACTTTTCCTGAATGAAAGATCAAAACTGAATAAGTCATTGTTTTTGTTTGGCTCTTCAAAATACCTGCTAACTGTAAATATTTTGGTTAAACGAGCTAGTTATGCCATCACGACCAGGAGGTATCATAACTGTAAGAGCATAAAAGCTGCAAGCTCAGCATTCTTACCATCGGTAAGCTCTGGGTGGCCTAACTGCTCGTTTTGACTTGTTTAGCATTTTAGATTCATTCGTGTAGTACATCCAACTCTGTACACTCGTCTCGTGAATTAATTAAAATCATTAATTCAATTTAATTTTTATTATTTTTTTTAAAAAACCAATTCGCTCGCTCCCAAACTTGACTGGCGCAGCCGGTAGGATTCGCATATCCATCAGGCGGTGCGCTACGCGTGTGCGTGTAAAATTGAGCTAAAACTCGTTCATTTCGTGTAAAGACTGAAAAGTTACGTGTTGGCGCTGAAACCTGAGCGAATCCTGCGAACCAAAGAAATTTGTCACGAGGGACGACGTAACGGTCATCTAAGTTAAGAAAAATCGGAAAATGGGCTTCTCCGGGTACTGGTGAGTAGAACTTTTTGCCTTTCCCGCTTTTCCTTGCCCATCACGTTGTACTTGAGATTAAACTTCTCTCATTTCAAAACGTAATCCGATTTTATTTTGGTTAAATAAAATTAAGTGAAATAAAAAGTTATAAATTTTATTATTATAAATTAATATTGAGAAATCTAAAATATAAAAGTGAATTGATTTAATTTTTAATATTTTAGAATTGTATTAATTAAGAAAAATGGCTACAGCAGAATTAACGATAATTCCAGAATCATTTATTAAAATTATACCATTGTACGGTGGTGATCAAAAGCAGCTTAGTCTATTTATAAGAAAATGTGAATATATAATTTCTAAATTTCGTGGTAATGACGAACAGAATACTTATGTTATGCAAACTATTACGAGTCGCCTCACCGGTAACGCAGCTTCACTTATCAGCGAGCGCGCAGACATCTCTACGTGGAATGAATTCAGGGAATTATTGATACAACATTTCGGTGACCCACGAAGTGAGGAATGTGTAGCTATAGAACTTGAATCTTTAAAAATCAAGTCGGGTGAATCTTTTCTAGAATTTTGCAATAGAATTCAGAGCGTTAAAGCTACTTTGATTTCCAAAGTTAATCTTATTGGTGATGAGACCATGCGTGAAAGTAAAATTATAATTTACAATAAAACGGCGTTAAATGTTTTTCTATTTAATTTACCAGAAGACTTGCTTAGAATCGTTCGCCTTAATAATCCAGTTACTTTAGAAAAGGCACTGTCCATTGTTATGGAAGAAGTTGACTTCCATCAACAATATCAAAGCCGTAACAAAACTTCTATCAATTCTGCGTCGAAACCATCGACACAATTTAAATTCAGTAATGACACACCCCCACAAAATCCCCAAAATCAAGGATTTCGTCCATACCCTCCTAATTATTACCCAAATAATTTTCAACCCAATTTTAAATTTGGAATTCCGCCTAGCCAACAATTTAGACAGACAGTTCCGAATAACCAACAATATTTCGGTAATCGACCAAATAAATTCCCTTCTCAATTCGGCTATAAGCCAAACCTTGGATTTGGTAATCCTCAGCCTCAGTTTGGATACAGACCTAATTTACCACCACAGCCTCCTATGCGGCCCCAGCAGTTTGCACAACGTCCAATTCCTAGACCGCCGCAACCTCATTTTATTAGACATAATTATCCGAACGAAGCTTCTATGCGCACGGCACCCTCAGGAAAACAAGGAGTACTTGTTAATGAAACTCAGTTAGTCGAAAATGAATATCCATATTATGATTTCGATCCATACTATGATAGCGTTCTTCATAGCGACGATACTCCCGTCTACCTTACCGAATGCGATAACGTCGAACAGTATGTGCCCACGCAGGAATGCATGACCTCGGAGACGAATGAGTCTTATCAATCGCAAGTCTGTTATGACGATCAACAGGCGACAAATTTTTGTACACAGGCCTCCAAAGAGAAAACGAAATAATAGAGTTAAATTGTGATTCGAAATTAAGGTTACCTTATATTACGTTACCTGAAATTAATGCTAAATTTATGATCGATACAGGAAGTACTCGTTCATTCATTAACCCTGCAAAAGCCTTTAAATATTTTCAAGCAAATTTAATTTCGGAACCATTTCAAGTCGTTAGTACGCATACAAGTAGTGAACATAACGGAGTTATAATTATTCCATTGATGCCTACATTTAATAGCATTGAGTGTCACAAGTTTTACGTATATGAAGTAGCCCCTGGATATGACGGTTTGATAGGAAGTGATCTTTTAAGAAAAATTGATGCTGTAATTGACCTTAAGAGAGGATTTCTTAGAACAAAAACGATTGATATACCGATAATTCATAACACATGTAATTATACAATAAAGCTTCCCCCACGTTCAGAACTTAAAGTTAAAATACCTACAGACTTATATTGTGGTGATGCGATTTTAAAATACACAGAGTTCCGTAAAGGCGTGCGAATGCCCGACGCCTTAGTCACCTGCTGTAAAGGCTACGCTACTACAGTGATTCAAAACACTTTAGAAGACGAAATAGATTTGATTATAATTGCTCCTTTTAAAACATCTGACCTTAACGAAAGTGCAATACCCACAAACTCTTTAACTGACAGAACCGACATAGGTACTGACAGAATACTTACAGAAAACTTACAAAAACTACGACTTGACCACATGAATGACGAAGAGCGACAAGTTATTCTGAACTTATGTACAGAATATAAAGACATCTTTTATACTGACAAATTACCTTTGACATTTACAAATCAAGTTAAACATTTTATAAGAACCAAACACGAAGACCCTATCTACACAAAACCCTATAGACAACCACCTGCCCAATCCGAAGAAATTAAACGACAAGTAGATAAGCTATTACAAGACAATGTTATTCAGGAATCATTTTCACCATGGAGTTCCCCTGTACATCTAGTACCAAAAAAAATGGATGCATCTGGCGAAGTTAAGTACCGGATGGTAGTTGACTATCGACGACTAAACGACATAACAGTTGACGACAAGTATCCGCTACCTAATATCAATGACCTCTTCGACAAATTAGGAAAGAGTGTTTACTTTACGACTTTAGACCTTGCAAGTGGATACCACCAAATTGAAGTTAACGATACTGACAGACAAAAGACAGCATTTAGTACTCAGTTCGGACATTACGAATTTCTTCGTATGCCGTTTGGACTTAAAACCGCACCAGCGACCTTCCAAAGGACTATGGACAATATATTACGCGGACTGCAAGGCATACATTGTTTAGTTTACCTTGACGACATTATTATATTTTCGGCGAGCTTACAAGAACACTTACAAAAGCTAAGGACAGTATTTGACAGACTTCGACAGACAAACCTTAAGGTACAGCTTGACAAGTCAGAATTTCTAAGAAAAGAAGTTTTGTACTTAGGACACACCATAACTCCAGAAGGACTGAAACCAAATGACGATAAAATAACTGCAGTTTTAAATTATCCACTTCCAAGAACTACAACTGAAATAAAAAGTTTTCTAGGTCTCGTAGGATACTACAGGCGTTTTATCAAGGACTTTGCTAAAGTCACCCAACCACTAACGGTGTGCTTGAAAAAGCGAAATAAAATTGTTATCGACAAAAAATACACAGATGCTTTCGAGAAGTGTAAAGAGCTGCTCGTAAGTGCACCATTGCTGCAATACCCCGATCCTACAAAACCTTTCATACTCACGACGGACGCATCTGCAGTTGCTCTAGGTGCTGTACTTTCGCAAGGTCCTATAGGCCAGGACAAACCGATCGCATACGCAAGTAGGACCCTAAGCGATACTGAATCGAAATATAGTACAATCGAGAGAGAGTTACTAGCCATCATTTGGGCAACAAAGCACTTCCGCCCTTATCTTTACGGACACAAATTTATTATATACACTGATCACAGACCCTTGGCGTGGCTCTATTCCTTAAAAGAGCCCAATAGCAAACTCACACGTTGGAGATTAAGATTACAGGAATATAATTTCGAAATAATATATAAAAAGGGAAAGCAAAACACCAATGCTGACGCTCTCTCTCGTATAAAAATTAATGCTTTAGGTTCTGATACTGAAGACGTGTCAATGAAAGTCAATGTTGATAAGGATGATAAAGAAGTGGAAGACTTCATGAAAGAATTAGATGACAGAATTAAAAAACTCCAAGAATTAAGACGAACTGAAAAACGTATCGATTCCGAAACTATAACCATTTCAGACACATCAAAAACACTGACAATTAGTGATTTAGAAACAGACGATCTGGAATATCCAATTATACCTGACACGAGTTCAACCGAGACCGCACATTCGGCAATAGAATTAGAATCCTTTGGAATTCCTATCCTGCATGAAGCCATCGATACGAAACCAAATCAAATCCTTATTCACACATGGCACAAAAATGAATTGCAAGTGACCAACCAATCCAATAAAAAACACAAAATTTTAGAAATATTCTTACCAATCAATAATGACCAACTAATTAAACAATTTCTAAAAGAATATATTAAACCAAACTCAAAGTACTTCTTATACTTTGAAGACGAACAACATAGGAAAGATTTCTCCAGAATTGTTATACAATTGTTCAAGCGCGGATCAGTAGAGTTTTTCGAATGCACTCAAAGAGTCGTTTACGTAGAGGACGAGAACGAACAAAGGGCAATTATTCTAAAATATCATGAAGGTCCCACATGTCATCGCGGAATTAAAGAAACTACAGTTCGAATTCGTAGAAATTACTATTGGGAAAATATGCCAGCTACAGTAGCCGCAGTCATAAATGGTTGTGAAGCTTGTAAAAAAATGAAATATGACAGAAAACCCTTAAAACCATTTCTTCAACTCACACAGACACAAAGTGCCCCTTTCCAAGAGGTGTTCATAGACCTCTTTACCATTGATGGAAAGTATTATTTGACTCTCGTAGACGCCTTTAGTAAGTTAGGACAGGCTATCGAGATTTCAAACCGTTCAACACCTGAAACAGTACGTGCACTTATCAAGTACTTTTCTATGTATGGAATACCGCGTAAAATCTCCTGTGATCCAGGCTCAGAGTTTAACAATGAACTTATGAAGGAGCTAACTAAACTTTACAAAATTGAATTACACATAACCACCCCTAACAATCCCAACTCCACTGGAATAGTCGAGAGATTTCATTCCACTCTTATTGAAATCTACCGTCTCGCTAAATACGAACAAAAATGTACAGACGCCGCATCAATAATGACATACTCTATAATGGCATATAATAATACTATACATTCAACAACAAATCTTTCACCCTTTGAAGTAGTTTTCGGTCATACCAGCTCCAATGACGCCTTTAATGTAGATTTTGAGAAAAGTTTCACTCAGCAACTGTTAAAAGACCACAATAAACGTCTTAAGTACTTGTATGAATATATTTGTAAAAACACCATTAGTCAAAAAGAAAAAGTTAGAGAAAAGAAAGGCGGAGAAAAAGAACCTGTTTTGGAAATAGGGACAGTAATATATGCTAAGGAAATAAATAAGAGAAAAAGTAAAGACAAACCCAGATATCAAAAAGCAATAGTAATCGGTAAACCTGAAAGAAATATAGTACCTGTTCGCATTGGCTCAAGGGAAACGAAAGTCCCTATTAAAAATATAAAACGTCCTCCACAGGTGGTGCGTGACTCTGACGATAGTATGGGCGATGACCCAGGCCCTTCAACTTCAGAACGTTGACGATAACCCCGGTATATTACCTGTAAAGCTAGGACGAGCCTGTCGACAAGAAGACAAATGGACAGTAGTTAAGGTGATAGATTTGAGCGAAATTCATGATGACTTGCTTTTTAATATTCAAAAACATATAGAATTTGAGAAAATAGTAGATATTCATAAACCATTCACTAATGAATTTTATAATATTAGATTACAAACTCAGAGTTTGCATACCATGACTGTTGAAAAGTTTCAACAACTTGTACCTTCCGGTAGATTTAAAAGAGGACTCTTAAATCCTTTAGGATCATTGATAAAAATTGTAACTGGTAATCTTGATCATGAAGATGCTATTAGGTATGATAGAATAATCTCTCAAATTAATGGTAGTGAAACAAAAATTGAAAAGAAACTGAGCATTATTTCGGACATGTTTGACACTATGATCAATATTACTGAGACTCTGCATAACAACACTTTAATTATAGATGAAAGGTTAAAACATATTGAGAAAATAGTTAAAAATATAGCAACAAAGGAAAATAACTCATTTTATTCCACTTACATACTAGGTATGTATACTTTGTTCATTAATAATTTCCGTACGATATATTCAACTGTAAATGAAATAGAAACAGCATTAGCTTTAAGTAAGGTATCAGTATTGCATCAATCTATTATTAACTCTAATGAGTTAATAAATTTGTTAATTTTTATTTCTAAATATAATAACCTTGTGTATCCAGTAAGTTTAAGTAATTTAGTAAAGATAGAAAGAACAATGGTAGTTAAGGCTTATGTTAAGGAAAATCAGATTACGTTTATTATTGAAATCCCTTTAACTGACGGTAATACTTATAACTATTATAAAATTTACTCCTTACCTGTACGTGATCCTTCTACGAAACTTACTAGTATAATTATTCCGAAATATCCATTCCTTTTGGCAAAAGGTTCGAAATACTTACCTATTAGCAGTCCCTGCGAAGAAATAGCAGCCGAGCAATTTCTGTGTAAAGAACACAATGAAGTCCCGTATCCAGAACCAACCTGTATTCAACAGCTGATGACATTTCAAGCTAATCTTACCTTGTGTAAAGCTCACCCAGTGGAAACTGAAGAAGTAAAAGTACAACGCATAAGCTCCATGCGTTGGATAATCTATATTCGCACAGAAACCGTTATCACGGAAAAATGTAGAGAAGATACTATAAGAAAATCAATTGTTGGAACTTATCTTATTAAAATCGACGTGGACTGTGAAATGTACCTCGGTAACATCAAATTAGCACGGCGACGATCTTCGGTTGCAGAATCCAACTTTAAAGTGACCCCTATTGTTAGTTTACCCGAACTTAAGAAAAAGGTGAATATCAGTGCAAAATTTAAAGTTAACATAAAAGGTGTTAATTTGGACAATGTGAAACATCTTTCTAATATTTTAAAAAGTGTAAGTGAAAATTCTGAAAGTGACGCGTATCCCATCATAAATACCCAAAGTCTTAGTCTGGCTACCATGTTACTTTATGTATTCCTAATTTTAAGTTTTATTAGTCTCCTTGCATGGAAACTTAAGTTGTTGCGAATTCATCGTGACTCAGAATCGTCAGATGACTTCGCACTTGATGAGGGAGGAGTTATGCCATCACGACCAGGAGGTATCATAACTGTAAGAGCATAAAAGCTGCAAGCTCAGCATTCTTACCATCGGTAAGCTCTGGGTGGCCTAACTGCTCGTTTTGACTTGTTTAGCATTTTAGATTCATTCGTGTAGTACATCCAACTCTGTACACTCGTCTCGTGAATTAATTAAAATCATTAATTCAATTTAATTTTTATTATTTTTTTTAAAAAACCAATTCGCTCGCTCCCAAACTTGACTAGCTACTTCGAAGAATATTTTAAAACAACACGTTTGGTGGTCTGGCTGTTGATCCGTTTTTGGCTGAAAATATTCTGAGAAACTGTCAACAATGTGTTTAACAATACGTTAATTATTAACGATAGAGTTCAAAGACTTTATCAGAACAGAACAGAATAGAAAAAGTTCGGTATCACTCAAGGTACAATATTTTACTTAACACTAGGCAAATTACATAGATACTGAAAAGGTTATCCAGTTTAGCATACTGCTGTGAACAGCATGTAAGTACTTAAGTATTGTAACCACAATGTAATAAGTAAACCCAAAAAAAACAGATTTTGACCTGTAGTTAGTTTTCAAAAGATGATGATATAACCTATTGAGGTATAGAATAGAATAGAATGAAAGATTTTAAGAGCTCTTGTGCAACAGTGACCGCACTACCCAATGGTTTGACATTTGATGAGAACCGCCACTATGTCAAACGCCAATATCAAGCTATAGGTAACAAAAGTGTCGCGAACGTAACCCAAAACCGCTAGTTCGTAAAGGGGGCTTGTATGCGTGGAAAATTCCAAAAGTAACATAAAATGTTTAACGGTAACCAGAGCCGGATTTCTATGCAAACTGGAAAAAACTGAAGGGCGGCGAAATTACAGGAGTGACAAAACTGTTCAAAAACTCACAGCAATAAAAATACTAGTGACAAATGGGACCTGCCGCTGCCGCCTCAACTATGTTCGTGTCTAAAATAAACAATTCCCTAAAAAAGAAATTAACCTTATTGTGTTCAATAAAAAATGGGCGATAAATAATAAATAGATTCAGGGCGGCAAATGTACAAATCCGGCACTGTCACGTTCCGAAATCACCCTACGATTTGTGGTTATAAACCTTCCCCTATAACTTTTTACGTTAAGATATTATATCGATTTGATGTTACCACGGATTATTACTGTAATAACATTGAGAATCGTTAACCCTTAAGTTAATACCTAGGTTATAAATGTTATAATAAACTTGTCACCAAGTTACGGTAAAGTATTTTTAATACGATACGAGTATACCTACTGAGCTTTGCTTCTATAACTTAAGTAGTTTTTAAGGTACATCTACACAGATCCGGGCCGTGTCCGGGCCGTGGCCCGTCAGGAGGGAAAACAACACGTTGTTCGGGCCGTGGCATGTCAGGTGGGAAAACAACACGTTGTTCGGGCCGTGGCCCGTCACGTGGGAAAACAACACGTGGTTCGGGCCGTGGGCCGTCAGAAGGGAAAACAACACGTTGTCATGACGACGTATTGTTTTCCCTCCTGACGGGCCACGGCCCGGACACGGCCCGGATCTGTGTAGATGTACCTTAAAAACTACTTAAGTTATAGAAGCAAAGCTCAGTAGGTATACTCGTATCGTATTAAAAATACTTTACCGTAACTTGGTGACAAGTTTATTATAACATTTATAACCTAGGTATTAACTTAAGGGTTAACGATTCTCAATGTTATTACAGTAATAATCCGTGGTAACATCAAATCGATATAATATCTTAACGTAAAAAGTTATAGGGGAAGGTTTATAACCACAAATCGTAGGGTGATTTCGGAACGTGACAGTGCCGGATTTGTACATTTGCCGCCCTGAATCTATTTATTATTTATCGCCCATTTTTTATTGAACACAATAAGGTTAATTTCTTTTTTAGGGAATTGTTTATTTTAGACACGAACATAGTTGAGGCGGCAGCGGCAGGTCCCATTTGTCACTAGTATTTTTATTGCTGTGAGTTTTTGAACAGTTTTGTCACTCCTGTAATTTCGCCGCCCTTCAGTTTTTTCCAGTTTGCATAGAAATCCGGCTCTGGTTACCGTTAAACATTTTATGTTACTTTTGGAATTTTCCACGCATACAAGCCCCCTTTACGAACTAGCGGTTTTGGGTTACGTTCGCGACACTTTTGTTACCTATAGCTTGATATTGGCGTTTGACATAGTGGCGGTTCTCATCAAATGTCAAACCATTGAGTAGTGCGGTCACTGTTGCACAAGAGCTCTTAAAATCTTTCATTCTATTCTATTCTATACCTCAATAGGTTATATCATCATCTTTTGAAAACTAACTACAGGTCAAAATCTGTTTTTTTTTGGTTTACTTATTACATTGTGGTTACAATACTTAAGTACTTACATGCTGTTCACAGCAGTTTGCTAAACTGGATAACCTTTTCAGTATCTATGTAATTTGCCTAGTGTTAAGTAAAATATTGTACCTTGAGTGATACCGAACTTTTTCTATTCTGTTCTGTTCTGATAAAGTCTTTGAACTCTATCGTTAATAATTAACGTATTGTTAAACACATTGTTGACAGTTTCTCAGAATATTTTCAGCCAAAAACGGATCAACAGCCAGACCACCAAACGTGTTGTTTTAAAATATTCTTCGAAGTAGCTCGTTTAACCAAAATATTTACAGTTAGCAGGTATTTTGAAGAGCCAAACAAAAACAATGACTTATTCAGTTTTGATCTTTCATTCAGGAAAAGTTTTTAAACTATAATAACAATATTTTAAGAAACTATTTTACCACGTATTACGACGGAGACTTTTGATTAAAAACATATTTAATTTATCTGTTTTGTACCTGTTTCTTTGGCTTTAAATTGGCTTTAAAATTCGAATATAATCTCAATGTAGGTATATTAATTCCCGGTAGCACATTGTTCCTTATTACGGAAAGAAAAAAATGTATCTGTCTTCTCTATGGTTCGAGGCAGCCACAAGAAGTGTAACCCGAATGTTCTATAACAAAATATTTTATGTAAAACTTTCCCAAATACCAAAATAAATTGATTCTAACCTTTGTAAGGCGTACACGTGTCAATCGTCTTAATAACTTGTTGTACCTGCAACAGTTTTACACGTAAAATTCCGAGAATTTGTATCAAAACAAGTGACTGCGGATACATATAGCAACCTATTATATCCCAGTTTACTCGACGTTTCTCGTAGTTGACATTTAGCGTTTCTGAGAAGTGCCAGCTGCTAATTGTCGTGTGTGGCTGACCCTTATTTTATTCGGCACCAGTGAGTTTTAGTTTGTAGGGTGACTAGTATTTGCTGATTTTGAACATTACAGCCGGTTGTACGTACTATGAATTTCGTAAAATGAATTCGTAACTACTTAGTCAACAAACTGTTGCACCAAAATTGACGTTCTTTTAAGGAATTTGTAAAATTATTGATGCATCCGTTCGAATGTTTATGTATGCTGATATTATTTGTTATAATTTATTTGGACTAATATTATGATTCTGGTTTATATACAGACTGCCATTTTTAATCTACGTTAGCATTTATTCTAACACCAAAGCTTTGGTTGCCAAATTGATAGGTATAGAAAGGAACGATAATTTTCTAAGACAATTTTGAGAATAAGTAAGTCAAATGGTTTGTTTCGAATTTTGAACTACTGAAATGAACAAAATAGAATCATTAACATCACACGCAGAGTAATTATTATTTAATAGATGACGTGAAGAAGAAACACGAACAGAAACCGGTAAAATCCGGTTAATACTGGTATTCTTGGCCATTCTCAACGCCTTTTACATCCAAGTCACTAATATGGAAGGGCGTGTTAATATTTCATACACAGCCGCAGACATGTTACACCTTCAAAGGGGAAAGAAACTCTGTCATACGACTATACGAGTGTACCTACCTCTAGTAATACTAATTTAAAATATATTATTTATTTTTAATCACAGGCGCAAAAAGAGGCATTTATAAGTTCAACGTTTTGTCTATATGTCTGTTTGTTTGTACTCGTCTGTGACATCGTAGCTCATGAACGCGTAATGCGATATTGATTTAAGGCGACGTATTGTTTTGCCTCCTGACGGCCCACGGCCCGGGCACGGCCCGAACAGGTTGTCATGACGACATATTGTTTTCCCTCCAGACGGGCCACGGCCCGGAAACGTCCCGGGCACGGCCCGGATTTGTGTAGTAGACCTTTACTTTGCAACCAGTTTTAAATACAACATGTTAAATTATTGTTCATTTATAGTTATAGTTGAGTCTATCGTTGTCAAAAAGCTGAAAGAGGCAGCGCGAAATACCATGAATATGTAGGTAACATACATAATGAGCCTTGACTGCAGCTATACTAGTCTTTTATTAATTTGTTCATTGGTAATCGAAACATGTTATAGACGATTTTCTAAAGGGTTTTATACCTATAAATATATTTTATAAATATTCTGCTTCATTAAATAATTTATAGATATTTGTAAGTACTTACATCATAAAGTAAGCGTTATCATGAGAATCAGCTGTGCATAAAGGCGTCGAATAATGATGAAATCTTTAAAAAATAAGAATGATCTAGTGCTGCTATAACAAGTCTGTTATTCAATTGTTAGTAATCACAGATAATTTATACCAGACGTAGACAGAACTCAATTTATGACGGCCTATAAGATATTGGGAGTCAATTGTGAATCTGTGACCATTTACACTTTTGGTATGTAGTACTATTTATTATACTGTGCTTTTGGAGACTCGTAACATTGTTTTTAAACCTGTGTGCTGCAAAATTGTACTATGTTGGCTTAAAGATATTAAGATTGTAGTAGCTTCCATAAATTTCTTTTTCTTTATTTTTTTAGATCGATTTTACATTGATTCAATCTTGAAATAAGATTGAGAATTACAAAAAATTGTGGCAAAATAGTGAGACATTTGGGACAATAGCGACTAGACAGATAAAAGGTTCTGATTCTCTCTAAGAAATGGTGATTGACTGCTTGCATACTCATGCTTGACTAAGTTAGTTCACAATTTTCAGGTAAATAACTACACGTAAGTATTTATGTACCTACCTATAGGTAGACGTGGATTCATGAAAAACATGATGATTGTCGATGTTTAAATGGAGGAAAAGACGTCGCTTTTTGTATTGATGTCTACAGCTTCTCAATTCTCTTACTAAGTAAATAATATAGATAAATTATTCTAGTGCAAGAACCGAAATGAAACTGCTAGGAAGGGAGTTGCAAATTGTTATTTAACATTCGGTGAGCGGAGTCAAGACGAGACGCAAGACGGCGCGCCGGAAGAGCTCTTGTGAAGTTACACTAGGGATGCAGTAGAGTATCACTGTTACATTATTACACTGCGAAAATACTCAAAAGTATAACCTAACTTTTTAAATATACGCTTGTGAACGTCGTAGTGCCGTACATTAACATTGATTTGTATTTAGTCGGTTTATATCGTTGTGTAGTATTGACTTTTGACAGTGATTATAAGTGAAATAATGGATTGAAATTCAATTTATGAGGTAAAGAAATTGAAAAATATTTCAGTTCTTTTTCACGGTGGAAGGTTAAACAAACTTTCAGTTAAACGTTGACTATAACTTTATTTTAAACTCATTTAAAACCTTTTTTAAAACAGTAAGAAATAATTAGTAAAGTAAGTACATTTTCAAAAACGGTTTGTACTACTGTTACTGGTTACTGCTTAGTGTTATGTCAAGACGTCAGAGCTATTACTTATAAGGAAACATTGTATCAAATTATACAGTGTACCTGTTACATAAAGTAACAGTGAAATATACTCAAAACTGATTAATGCCAACACCAATGTAAGTTCGTTCGTTCCTATGCGATGTAGCGATACATAGAACTCATATAATATCAGACATATAGATTATACGTAGGAACGTTTCTTCATTCGAGACTTTCGCATACACCTGTTTCAAATTTGATACAAAATGCGAGTAGATTTCTTTTGTTTTCTATATTCTTTTATTTTCAGTTTCGCTGGGGTCGATGAACTCACGACAGACAAATAAACAAAAGGTGATCGTCTATGCCGAAGACCAAATAATTTATGATGCATTGCTGGAAAGAAAACATACATATTGGTAGCTTAGTAGTGCGTCTATAGGTACCTACCAACACAGTTGCCAAAGTATTTTTCGTTTTGTTTTAAGACATTTGTAAACGTTAAAAAAAATGGAAGTGTCAAGACCTAGTACTTTATGTAGAATCTGTCTTTTTTTTTCTTAGCCTATCCAAAAAAATATGGAATGACGACTCATTCAGGGAGGATTGGTGGGATGCACCTAATAACAGGAGTGATTGGAGGGGCATGGGAGAGGCTTTTGCAGTGGGACGAAATAGGCAGAATCTGTCTTTAAGTCTTTTTAATAATTTTTGAGATAATTGGGGCCCAAGTCTGCTAATTTAAATCAGTCACGCAACTGAGCCTATTTTAAATTAGCAGACTTGGGCAGGAATTTCCAGACTGTTAACCAGTATACCTTTAGACTATGACGTCATTCCTATATAGGTATTAAGTGGGTAATCACAGTTTTCGTCATTGTATGTCACCAGAGCGAAGGAGTAAGTGATAAGCGTTCATGTTTTCAGTGGAGAGGTATTGTTAGTGAGAAATCGACCTTTTCGATATCGGGAAATTAGTAATTTTTATTATAGGTATTGTTGTTAGAAACTATTTTTAACTGCATTTACATTCTGAAAATGAAAGATGTTTTACATTTTGCAGAATAAAACTTTTTTAAAACAACGACAAAGTTCATTTCAAAGAACTTTACACCAGCAGCGCGCGAACCGCTTTCATGATTTGACATTTTGATGCCAAACCCTGTCTGCGATCTAAAATGAGACAAAATAAAATTCAAATCAAATACTCGTACTATTATGTCTCTGAGCATCCATGAGACACATCTTCGTCTCTGATGGAAATCGAACCCATGACCTAAGAAAAGGAAAGCACTTCTTATCGTGCAGACCCAAGTCTGCTTATTCGAAATAGCCTCAGCTGTGTATCGGCAGAGTATCAATGGCATTTTTGACACATTTGGTATTCTGCTAAACAATGGTTTACTGATTGCGACCAAATATGTCAAAAAATTACATTGACAATCTCATAGAAACTTGAGCCCTTGGCGTTGTGAAGAAATGGTGAAGGTAAGTACGCAGATTGCCACGCCAGGCCATCTGGATGCAATTTAAAAATCATCATGACAAAACGATTCATATCAAATAGATAATCTCATTTGTAAACCTAAGCACTAACACTGTACGGTAAAGATGTCTCGGTCTGCTTAGCACATATACAGGGTGGAACAGTTTAGATATCGTTTGACACTGAATATGTAATATACACTGCGAGTCACGTCCGACATATGAAACTAGATATTTACGAACGATCACTTTTGAAATACTAAAATGGAATTTTCTATTATTATCTGTTGCAGATATCGCCTTTAAAGTTATTTATAGATTAAACATCGTGTCGTCTTCTTCTTCTGTATTGAAAATGACAAAGACAGCTGTTTTGAGCAAGTGGCTGTTGCTATTTCTAACGATTCACTGAAAAATCAGTTTGTATGAAGCTTTCGAAAATATAAAGTGATCATTCGAAAACCTGAATTAAATAAGCGACGTTTTAAAATCAGATCGAACATACATCAAGTGAAGATTTGTTATATCTACCTACTTAATTTTATAAACAAAATTCTATTTTGGTCAATAGTGCCCATAAAAGCCCATAAAAATTATTTCAATCGCACATATATTTACGGACTTAAAGGAGCGTATAAAATAGCTAGGCATCAAGCGGTTTTTCTTATTCGAAACATGTAAGTAACTATGTTAGATATTAGGTTACCTAAACCCAGCTATCCAGTCTAAATGACGTAAGCAAGCTTTAAATAATTTTCACCTGATCTTATAAAACATTCAGTGGGAGACGTGTTCCAAAAATAAACACGTGAAAATAGGAACATAGAGGATATGACGGAATATTTTTTTACTACAGCACAGAATACCAATTAATAGGTATTACGGCACGTATGTGTTATAAACATGTATGAAAGTTAAAAGATGAATGAATAACGTGTGAATTGGAAGCATAAACGTGGCAAAGTTTTTCCTGTCCTTTTTCCCCATAATATTCTGTAATTTCTGATAAACGGAAGGATCTTTGTCCATTAATCCTATAAATATTATTTCAATGTTTGTGCCAATGGATAGATGGATGGATGTTTGTTACTTTATCACGTAAAAATCACTGAACAGATTTAAATGAAATTTTGCAATAACTTAGCTTGGACATCAGAATAAGACATAGGCTATATTATTTGCAGATATTTTGTGTTTTTTCAAAGATATGACGATAAATGCGTACGAAGTCGCGGGCAGGCTCTAGTATAATAATATAGGTAAGTAGGAAAGGTAAATGTATCTTAGTGACAACTCTTCTAGGATGTACAGATGTAACACTTGTTCTAATTCTGTTTAAGGTCAAACATCTCGATTAAACAATGTCATTAACCATAATCCCCAAGTGTCTCTAACTACACGTTTCTTAATCATTGAAAAAAAAAAAGAAAATTAATTTGCTTTGAAGCATCATGTGAAGCGTTCGACTTTAGGCCTTTCTTCTGCTAACTTTGACTCTTTGATCAGACGTGACATGTACTGTCCTTTCTTTGAGCAAAGTGCATCATGTTCTTCCCCTCTCTTCCCTGGTAGAGTCAAATAGAAAATAGTAATAGATACCAATAACACATAGGGCCGGCGTACACCTGACGGAGCGCAGCACAGAGCATTTTTGATTGTCATGTTATCGACAATCAAATTATATGATATAAGAATCTCATACATAACAATGATATTCTAAATCAGTTGACACAACATTCGCATATAGTCGCTTCAATAAAACAAATGAGCAAAAACGTTTAATGGAGAAGATACTGCTGTTGGCAGCTGTCAACGACATGTCTAATCATGACAACTGACAGCATTTTACCACGAGACTAATTACATGCAAACTGCGATACACGTGAGAAATAATGCTTAGCAACAATGGATTCTTATATCATATAATTTTTACTCGATAACTACCTTTCTGGCTAACCTGACACGATTGAAATTAATAGGTATTCCTTTAAAATCACGATGAAAATGGTTTAAAAGCATGTGAAGATATCTTCAGATGAAGCTGTTCATTTAAAAATATTCGAAATAAATTTTCAGGTACCTACCTAGTTACTAAACTTACTTGCCTAAATTACGAGTAAGTATATTGCTCTCTTTGTCAAAAATCAGAAGAAGCGGCACAATGGTTTATGGAAAAATACTATAATTGATGAGAGTTTCCTTTCTAACTTTATAATATGATACACTTAAGTTGTTGGCAACACCAACAAATATAAAGTTTAGTTTGTCTATAATTTTTGTCTATAGAAAGTTGTACTTCCTGTTTCATACTTCAAATTAGTTACTTACCAATTTGGATTCGACCGACCTACAGTGTTCTCTATTGTAATATTTCTACCGTGCCAATATAGTCTATTCAAACCATATCTAAGTGCAGTTTCTCTTTAATTCTTCGTCCCTTCTACAATACAACTACCAGCTGCCTCAACATAAGTAAATATTACTAAGGAATAATTATCTACAAAACCCGATTCCGATAAATTTCCTGTAATATTGTGATTTCGGTGTTATTACTTTGTTCCCTTGTCAGTAGGAATCAACGCAAATTGAACGACCAGGGAACATTTCCAATTTCGTACAGGCTGCACATATGCTATAGGTACCTATAGATCATCTATTAATAATAATCAAGTGAATAAAACTAGAAATCACTTTGTTGCATCCAAAGATGTACCCTAACTAAACCCTGCCGAATTTCAATTCAAGTTAATTGCAAAAGTTGTTGAAACAAAGCAAGTATTAGTTCTGTGAAGTCTCAAGTCTTACACGTGCGACTTCATAGATTAATTAGGTATAACTATATAGGTAAGTACATCTGTATACTATCCTCTATTTATCAGGCAGTGATAATCAGGAACTTAAACAATCGTTACACAAGCCAAAAACAAATGCGAACATACGCAGCGTCCACTAATCATAGATTGAACGATACTGACTGATAACATCGCTGGCTGAGGGCCATACATTTAGATTCTATGTTTTTGAGCGTCTCTATAAAGCAAAGGTTTTAAGAAGGGCATACATTTGTACCGAAGAAGGACATACGAGTATCTTTGTATCAGAAAGGTTTGTTGTCATTTTTGTCAACTTTCTAAGGTATTCATAGTTTATTTTTCAGATTTTGTAGCTAATTGAAATAGTATGGATGTGGAATTTTTATCTGGATGAAATATAGTGAAATAAATCAGAAATAATTCTAGAAATACAGTCGAACAATAAAATGGTAGATTAGAAAAATAAAGTCCAAGAATGGTTCCCCAACTAAACCAGAAAAAGCTTATAATATAGCAGTCAGGAAAGTAAGGCACCAAATCTATTTCCTTTACTTTTTTGTAACTAATTAAATATACCTAATACGTCATTAATCAAATATGTCACACTTAACAAAGGTATTAGTGATACACAATCTGCCCATAAAATCTGTCCATAAACTCTAGGTTAATGGAACTCGCGGCGATTGGTGACGACATCTAACCTACATCACTATATACATGTCTATAGTAATATATGCGTGTAGGTATATAGATAGAGGGACCGTTTCGATACATTCATGATTGATAATTATGTTAAGGTTAGATTGTAATCAAATTATAATAGGACGTGTTACTTAATGCGGAGATGTTTTTCAGTAAGACATCTATTATATATATACGATTATACAGGGTGTAACAGAAAGGGTATATAAAGCCGAAACACAGCGATAGTCCTCATGAAACTGAACAACTTTCCCCAAGGAACATGGGTCGTAACTCGAAAAAAAAATTTCGCCTCCCCATACCAAATGCCCGATCAGCTGATCGAGTAAGTATGGGCGATCCAAAAAATTTTTTCGACTTACGACCCATGTTCCTTGGGGAAAGTTGTTCAGTTTCATGAGGACTATCGCTGTGTTTCGGCTTTATATACCCTTTCTGTTACACCCTGTATATTCAAAAATATATAGATAGGTACGTATGCATATTATTTGTGTGTGTCATCATTACTGTTATCATTGACTGTTTGTTTATTTACTTGAACGTAAATCAAGCAAAAATAAATGCAAGTAAATATGACGAAACTAAAACCATTTTATAGAGAATATATTAAAGTAATTCAATTTCAGTGAACTCGCTCGTCTCATGCTCATGTAATATTGTAAGATGAAATGGCGCTACAGTAAGTATTCACTTGATCTCGACATGACTACACAGATGGTAAAGCTTTTATATTCATGAAAATACGCTTTTACAATCGCATCGGATTTTATTTCAGACGAGTGGATTTTTATATTTTGACATTAAGTTGATATGAAAAGGTAAGCACTACACATGTATTTGAAACTACATTTTTAAGAATGAAAACGGTCGACGTTCTTTTTTTATGTAATCCTTACAACGTATTTTTTTTCGCTTTTTTGTGAGAGTCGTCTTAAATTTTATTTGGGATACTTAACTACTTAAGATTCGCTGTGGCATGTGTGACGTAGGCATACACAAATCCAAATACACACCTGAAATCCAGACCTGCAACTTAAACTCATCATTTAAATCTCTGCCTTGCTGGGATTCGAACCCAGGCCCTCTGGAGCAGTGCTGACCATTGCGCGAACTGAGCCTTTGAATACGAGCATCCTGAGTAAGTATAATAAGTACATGACATACCCTCTTCTAGTGACAGGCAACTCATTTAAAGTCACCCTACATATGAAGGTCGACATACAATTACCATAAAATTGAGTCTCATAACTCGTAACTCAGTTTGGTTGGCTACCTTCCACAGACTAACATATTTGGGACTGAGTGTAAAAAGAACATTAATTAATGTTTATTGTTTAATCCTACAAGTATTATAAATATCTATGTTTGTGTCGATGGATGACGTGACAATGTTTGTTACTCTCCTACGTAACAACCACTGATCGGATTTCAATGAAACTCTGCAATATTATAGCTTAGACATAATAGTAACATATTAGCTATTTATTTACTCTTTCACGCAAAAATCACTGGACAGATTTCAATGAAACTCTACAATATTATAGATTAAACATTAAAATAACACAGTGGCTACATTATCTACAAATATTGTGTGTTTGTTCCAAGATATAACATTAAACGCTTACGAAGTCGCGGGCGGCATCTAATCTGCTATAATTTGTGAATATTCATCAGTTTTACGGCGCCGGGTTCCAATTTATGGACATTGTAACGAAGTGGATGGGCGCCAATGACTACGGTACTGTATTGCTTTTATAATTTAAGTACCTATAACCCTTTATGTTACTTTCCTACTTATCGACAAGTACCTACTACAAGTACCTACAAGTAAACAGAGTAGAATTTACTTTCGCAATAGGTACAGATTTCGATAAACATTGATAAATATGTGGCTAGGTGTTATTCCGTATATTGAATGTAAACAAGTAAGAATGTAGGAAGTTTATCCACCTTTAAGTATTTAAGGACAATCAACCTAATTGAAAGTAGGCATTTCCCTTCCGTGTTTTTAATTTTGTATCTAATTATGTGATAGGTACGGTAAGTATTTGAGACAAAGCGAAGATAGTATTGAAACACGTCTGCGGTTCGATTTTTTGTCAATAGCACAGAACATCAATTAGTACAAGTTCGATAATTAGGTTCGATAGACATTAAGATACCTACTACGTATTTAGGTAGGTACCTACTACACATACTTACCTATTTTATTTAACACATAGCATAACACTCGCCTGCTTGCTCTATGTATTACTTAAGTATTCCATTTTCGTACTCTTACTCGGTTAAATATTCACTTGACATATAAATCAAACATGTTTACATCTCAGTTTTATAGTTTGTCGTAATATTCCATTCAGCTGTATCTCGTACAAACGTCTAGTCTACTATAAATATGATTTATCGAATTAATAGTCCGTCGCACGATCTATTAACATGTAGTTACTAATTGCTAGCGTTCATTCGATATTTCGCCTCCAAACAGTACGCAATTCAACACAGCTGTGACCTCTAAAATGTTACCAATCCCTCCTCAAAATTGCTATTTGCCTCTCGCTTTTGCTTATGAATTCAGAGAGAGAACACCTCGTGTAAATGTAGCGTAGTCTGCCAAAAATTGTGTTTCTGCTTTTGACGTGTATTACCCAAACATATGAGAGATTATTATCGTAGACAATTATTATGTTACATTTCATTTGCCCACACGTTTATTACAGTAGGCGAGTCTATTTGGCTTAGAACTACCTACACAAATTTAATGACAGTTTTGTTGCGAAGCTATTCTTTCGTGATATCTATTAGTGGTTACATAGCTAGGTAGGTGGGTAATTATTTTAACAACGCATTGTCAATTATATTCCATTGATAACTTTTCACGTAAATAAGTGCCTGCTTGAGTACCTACCTTGTGGAATGTGAGTCCTTCACTATTAATTAGACATTTAACAAGAAATTTAGATACCTACCTACCTCAGTCGTCCTTACATTGTGTAATAAATAAATAAGGAGGTTCATATGCAATAAAAGGAAAACTCTTGTGTATGTACCTACGTATATGGAGTTCAAAATACCCACTTACATTAATCTTTCACATTCCAGAAAAAAAGAACAATAGAAAATCTATTGTGTCTGGGTTTATAAGGGGTCAGTGGGATGTAAGAGGTTAAAGGAAACCATGTACTTCGGTTCAGCATCTAAATAATCATAATGGGTCAGTGGAGTTCATATCAGAAGTAGGTACCCAACGCGAAATCTGCGTCTCAATGAACGCGTTTACGTCAAACAGTTCAATATAACAATAGATACAATTCGTAAGCATAACAGAGACGTGAATTTATAAGAATGTGGCTCCGATCCAAAATAAAAATATATAATTGTTTAGTCGGGAAACAAACGTAGGCAGCTTTTTGTCATTTATCAACACCAGCGATATGAAACTTTATGAACACCGATAGGACCTTTTGCTGCTTCAAGTCGTAACATTCCTCTTGATAACATTTTATATTCGCGGGACAGCAATGGAAGCCGAATTGTAATCGTATCTAAGTAAAATGTAGGAATCACAGTAAAAAGGGAAAATGTCGCAATAAAAATCTAAATGATCTTCTTTTTTAATCTTACTTAGGCGGACCTTAGGTCAAAAAATAAATACTTAGTATTTCGTTTTCAGACTGTCGGAGACTCGTGTAAAAAGGCTCCTACGTATCTAAAATATAAATCTGCCTACGAGTAAAATTTGAAGCACGTAAATACGAATATCTCGATATTAGTTTAGCGTAGATAAGTGTAAGTTACTTTTAAAACATGGTAAATTACCTACCGATCTATAGGTACTTATTACCTTTTCAAGAATAAAGCGACCAGGAAGATACAACAAATCGCTCACAATACCCTTAATCTACAGATTATTGTATCAAACGTTTATTGAGTAGCCTTCATAGTCTATCACGAGTAGGAAGCGTCGTCGGCATCTCGGCATTGTTCCAGAACTTGCTGTATTTACGAGGGACAGATGTTATAGTAAAATTGCACACTACACTAACTAGAAATGTCTGGGAGGAGCGTCACATCCTTTCGGACACCCGGACGCTCAAGTTTATGGATTAAATTATAACTAGATTTGCTTCGCAGCTGGGAAACTGTGGCATTGGCTGTGGCATGTTCTTAAGTTCATATTTACCGGATAGAGCCACACAGAGCAAAACATTGTAGAATCTGTGGAGTTGTAAAAGAGGTTTAGATGACGGCAAATATCTTGAACAATGTCATTGATCCATAGTATAATAACATATTAGGTACGCGAACTTTCCACACCACGACAGATCAAGGGTAGTCAAGAGAAACCATTTGCCTATTAACATCACTATATTGCGTGGGCCATTTCCCCACTGACATCATGACATCAACAATTTAGGTCATATCGTACCTAAATTGTTTCTACGTATATATGGTATTATTTTGTGACAAATTTTTTAATGTGATATTAAGTAAGTACCTACCTTCTACTACCTGTTTATTTATTCGATCGTCCGAAACCGAAAAATAATGAACAAGTCCCACAAGCCAAATTTCTCATTAATTTAACTCCTACTCGTGTCGTTATATCGGATAAAACATTTGCCAAATCTTTTCTACGTATTTATACAACATTCTCTGTCGTCTGAAAATACAATATCGACAAAGCCGAATTTTACCATTACAAGAGCGAAATATGTTTTGGAAAGGTAAACTCCTAAATCTTATTGAAATCCGCAAAACAATGGCATGAATTTGGCTCGAGAAATTCCAAGTTTGCGCTGAGCTGCTCACGTTTCGGAGCAAAATCAAAGCGTCCTACGCGAAATCATAGGGTTTGTAACAAAACGGGACACCTACACTAATCCCTAAGGGTATAAATCCCTAGGTATTAGAGAGGTAAGCTAATATTTTTAGTGGCTGTTCATGCATTCTCCCTTCCGATAATGAATACCGGCTATACGGCAGTGGTATGGTCATGTCAATACCTTATGGGTTCCTAATAGCTTGCACTCCACATACACTGGCGTTGTAAGCTATCAATAAGCAGATACCTTGCATTTTTCCGCCGGATAATGATGCCAGTAACCCCATGTGAAAAGACATTGTAAGTACCTATAAATATCTAACTAAATTCAAAGAAAAATATACAATAGAGCCCGTACCTACAACACTGGACTCCAAATGCACGGAAAAATTATGATAATCTTACTGATTTGAATATAAAATTAATTACAGACAAAGACGGGAACTTTGTTCCTACAATGTTATTGTCATTTAGCAGTGAACTGACCCACGCAGATGCAAATATAAACACGTACTGTATTTACGCAACGAGTGACGCGTGTGACTCGTATTTTATTCAATTTATACGTAAATACTCGTAAATAAAACAAGTTCTACTGACTTTAATCTCGAGTTCTCCAGTGTAGAAACGTTTCGTTTACCTACATTCTGATCTAGAATGCACACTATAGCATCTGCACAGAAGTTCAAAAACATAGACAGTATCTAAGTAGGTACATAACCTACCATGGTCCCTGAACTGAACAGGGGACGGCAATGTAGTGCAGGTACCTAACTTATACACTTAAATATTTAATTAAATAAATCTTAGAAAACATAACATTTACGTCTTTACATTTTACATTGACAGGTACTTAGAGCTGATGGCCATTTTGATAATTATCAAATATTCGATTTTCATAGTTTAAAAAATCGAATAGGTAGCTCTATCTCTGGTATCTAGGTTGAAATTAATTAGTTAGTTATCGAACTAAGTTTCCAAACACATCGATCAACCTACTAAAAGAACAACAAAAAAAAGAGAATTCTTAGATTAGTTCTGTCTCGTCCGTGTTAGTGCAAAAAACTTACCTAGTCCAACAGATAGATCTTAATTTGTTTCAGCTGCGGATTCGTCGTAACTTTTTACGGATTTAGGCCACAACAATTACGTCTTGTCTAGGAGTTACTAATATGTTGCATAAAAGTGATTGTCCGATTTTGGTATTGCATAACCACTTTTCGCAGACGTATCATATCGCCGAACTTCTTTTCGCATAATTTTGTTATCAATACGTACATTTCGCATAATTTTCTATGGTAGAATAATATTTTCACCGAACTTTTTTTGAACTAATTTTAAATGGCATAATAATAATTTCGGCGAAAACTCTATTTGATGTTATTCTATTGTTATAAGTTATTGATTTGCTTTCCCAGTTTTTTTATGATTATACATTTCAGAACCTACTTGTCTATATTAATTCCAGTTTATTAATTTCTTGATTTTCTTGACTTTAAATCTTGACTACAGGATTAGGTAGGTACTTTCTAGGTGTCAAAATCATGAAAATGTAAATGAGCTTATAAACAAGCAACATGCAAGCATGCAAACAAGCAAGCATCAGCATGCAAGAAAGCAAGCAGCATGCAAGCAAGCAAGCAAGCAGCATGCAAGCAAGCAAGCAGCATGCAAGCAAGCAAGCAGCATGCAAGCAAGCAAGCAGCATGCAAGCAAGCAAGCAGCATGCAAGCAAGCATGCGCCATGCAAGCATCAGCATGCAAGCAAGCAAGCATGCACCATGCAAGCAAGCAGGGATGCAAAAATCATGTTCTAACCTAACCTAACCTATCCTATTGGGGTTGGCTGGGAGTTTTTTTTCCTCAGCGGGGGGCTTCGCCCCCCGAGCCCCCCCTCGGGGGCTCCGCCCCCGGACCCCCTCCGCCCTTTGGTCGTTGCCGCCAATACGAATTCTAAAAGATTATTATGCCACATTAAATTCTGCCAAATGAAGTTCGGCATACTAAATATATGCAATATCATATTCTGCCAAATTGTTATTATGATTGCTGACTGTTATGGAAAGTATATATTTATGCAAAATTATCATTCGATTATAAAAAAATATGCGATATTTGTTATGCAAAGTGTATTTCGAACAATCAATATTATGCAAGATAAGGGGAACCCCTTGTCTAGACATAATAGATCTGTTCCCTGGCTCTGAAAATTGGAAATGGTTTCTAAAAACAAACAGCCTAGGAGTAGACTAAATTGCCAATCTATTCTATCCATTAAGTGCTTACTTTATATTTTCTTTTGCTTTCAGACCATTTTTAGACCTAATTAGTCGGAAATAGATAGGAAGTACCCTACTATGTGCTACTACTACCTACGTTCATCGGAACTATCTCAATCTTCAATCTCTACCGTCTTTTCAGAATAGAGTTCCACTTTAATTGTCAATTTACTACTAGCTCTAGGTGTCGGTATTTTAATCTACCTAACCATAACATGACGCTTGAACGGCCATCATCCGAGCGGCTAATCGTATACAAAACTGTCCCCAATAGATAGTACTACTTATAAATATGTAGATAAAACACTAGCGAGATAATATACCCACATTACGCGCCTTTTTGTCTCTTCTATAACCTTGATAAAACTTGACAACTAACTCGAATGTCTGGCAGTATTTTTAGTTTTTTCCTGGATGGAATAATTTGAAGAGGAAAAAAATATTGCTGTTCGAGACTATATTTAAAATGTATATTAACATTGTTCCATTTATGAAATAACTAATTTACAGTATTGTTGAAAAAGTTTCGTTATCTGTAACACAAGAGCATAGACTAAAAAATTGAAAACGACCGCTGACTGAGCCGACATCAGTTGCCACGGCCATCGCGTCCTTCTACTGGGCACAGACCAAGAGCAATGTCATCCAAGATTAGCCCCGGGAACATCTTGAAAACTGTTGAATTGCTGCCAAACCGTCGCCAGAGCCCGACAGAAATACACGGACAATGTCATACAATGGCGAAAAAACTGATGATAATTTTATTCCGCTAAGCTTTGTAAAATGTTTGCGCATTGACACTAGGCGCCTACGTCAAATCTTCGACTTGTATAATAGGGTGTCCCCGTTTTATAGTCTATGCCAAAATAGAATTCATCTTATGAACTCAGTTCTCTGAATTCGTAAACTGAATTAACTATATACTTCCGTTACGTTTAAAAACTGAATTAAGGAGGCAGATATAACTCAACCAGATGCTAGGGCCTTTTATCTTGATAATGATATATTGATAACATGTAATACATAGGCACTGAAGTAAATACATTTGTTTAGCCAACATCTAGAGTAGAAAATAGATAAATCATTATAATTATAATGAATAAAAAATGTTCTAAAAACTAAAACCCGCCTACGGAAAACCAGCGGTCTTAAAAGTAAGAAACAAAAAATAATTCTTGTCTTCTTAACTAGGTACTACCCCATGCATAGACGTTGCGATTTTCAGAGGAAAGCCGTGGTCGTATGCCGAAATTAGAGGTGGTACTCGTGCTAATTTGTAAAATTATTAACCTACGATTTATTTCCGCTGCTTCGGTAGATGTACGAGTATTTAAATTATTATTAAGCTATAACTAAACCTGTAATCGCGATGGAAATGTAGCGGACAGATAAGTCAATCTACCTACCTACTTATTCTCATTAAAATATAATATCCTTCTGTTCATTTGTTTCATTCTTGTCCAATTTAAATGTATTCAGCATCCTTTAAAACTAAAATAATACTTACTAATGGCCGTGCGAAATTCTCGTTTCTGTTTTAACAACTTCTTTCAACGTTTCTTTGTTTACAATATTAAAGATAATGTGTACCGAGGCAACAGAATAATAACTATCGTCAGAACAACGTCATATTTTATGGACGTCACGAGTATTGAATCTCAGGAGAAAATTAAATTTTTAAAACATCTTTTAGTCTAGAAAATCTATAAATAGTTGTGCCTGCTTGTCGATTATAATTTAATAGTGAAATTGTTATGAAAACAAGCGCAGCGACCTCGCGATTTACCCTCCAAAACGCCTGTTCCCTTTATCTCTCGTGATAAGATATCGTCGTCTTTAGACAAGAACCATGATAACTTTCAGTCGGCCCCTTATCTCACAAATTCGTACATTCAACTTTAAAAGATGAACATTTACATAAATTGTATATCTACCTACGCAACAAGGACAGGATCAACAAGCACTGAGCACCTACGCTTTATTCTTTTACGCTGAAATTATTTGGAAATGACAGGACCAGCGACTAAATTTATCATACTTAAATCTAGTTATTTCGTTTGAGGGAAACCTTTAACCATAAATAAGTCGGATTGTGTTGGTACACAGAGTATAACTCTAGTTAGTTAGGTATGTTTATTATAGATACTCTTAGGTACCTACCCGTAGGTATAATTAGAATGTTTATATTTTATTTTGTAGGTATAGGTATAGGTATAAAAAACACGACAAAATGTGAGAGGATAATACTTTAACCCATTTTTAGAAGCGAACATTACCTAACATCATTCTTAGGATCTTAGGATCAAAAACCATTTTATACATTTGACAAGCCGCTATCGGATAAAACAACGCCTGCAGATAAGCACCTGTCACCTAATGACGACATGTAGGTAATATTATGTTGACAAAACGCCCGAGAAGCCTTCTTATGTAACAAGCAACACGTTTACTGTACTAAGAGCATTGCGAAATGTATGTCCTTAGTGCCCATTCATCTTAACGTGACTCTATCTTGGATATAAAACAAGGTTTTTCTAAGGTTATGTTGAGATCACTTGGTAGGCTGTTTTAGCCGTTTGATATACATATGCCGCCACATATAGGCATGTGGCAGATATGAGGCAGGTTGATGCAAAGCGCTGAAGCATATAATCAGAATTTTAACATCTAAAGCAAGAAGACACCCAAGAAGAACCTTCCTAAATATCATTTTAGTTAGACGTTTGCAAATTACGTCACTAACAAACGTTAATTCACCGAGATTAATCTGGCGAAAGTTTGCAGTCTTCGACAGTTGCTTTTAACATGATGCCAGTGAAATTGAAGTAGCGACGGAGAGTCGCTAAACAAATGGCTGCTGAAAGGGTTTAGTTGAGAAACGACCTTTACAGGTAATCTAGGTCACAAAAGGCTTTGTAATTTTACAAGTGAATTATGGGCGTAACGAAGTTTTACGCCTACGTCGATGTTTCGAGTTTTAAGTTTTCAAAGTTATTTCTCGGACCATCAGTGACTTTGACGTGACATTTACAATGATTTAACTGCCTACCTAGTCTAAAATAGCATTTTCCACTTCGTTAATAAACAAAATCACGTTAAAAAATATGAAAAGGGCGAACACAAGCCTTGAATATGTATTTCGACCTTATGTCGTAAAAAAAGATCGCTTTGTAAGAAGGTAGCATTTTCAACTAAAGTTTACGATCGAGCGTTATGAAAAAACATGACAAGCGACTTCCTAGTCGTACCTATAGGGAAAATTGCGATTTACCAAAGTCTTCTTGTGTAAACAAGCCATACTACTTAGATAACTCAACACTAGCAATACTATAATTTATTTATTTATGTACCTACCTTGTTTTGTTTGAAATTGTGTAAAACAAACAACCTGTAACATTTGTAGGTAAACTCCATAGCACTGCATTTTATAAGTTACTAAAATAGTTACTCTGTTATAATAGTGTTTTAATACAAATGTGATGAAATGGAACGTATCTAAACTTCACCTTGAGCTTTATTGCCATGTTTGAATGTGAAAATTAACATGTGCTCACTGACGTAGCGTCGTCGGTATAGAAAACGGACATCTGGCTCGCAAACATTGAAAAGAGAATGGAAAATATTAAATCAGATCCTTAGCCTGGTTGAATCCGATAATGTACAGTTTGCCTTGACTTTTCATCAAAACGCCTAACGCCCTAAGATTTATAGGTAAGGTCGTGGTCTTAATCAAACACATTACACGAAGACGTTTCTTATGATGGATGAAACAATATTAAGGACGGATAATGAACTTGAACATTAGGGCACATTTCCAAAACAGTTCAAGAAAATCAATAAGCCTTGAAGCGAACCATTGTGAATAAAAAATGAGCCTTTTCACTGAACAACACGACACTATAAATAGAATTGTAGATGGTGCGTGAATAAAAGCCATTCTCGACTGGCATATTTCTAATATCTATGTATTGATAGATAAATATAAGATAGAAACTAAAGTCACAAATCAGATGGTAAATAACTCCATTAACACAAATTAGCAGTATCTAAGTGTTTTCCGACGCATTTAAAGAGCTGTATAATTGTTGGTAGTCCTTTTTCATTAGAAGAGATTACGCGGTAGTCACCTCACGATTAGGTAGCACGGCAGTAGCATACAGTCACACACACATGGCGTGTCGTGTGTACATACCTAAACGTAACGAATGCTTTCTCACAGACTCAAGGTTGCGACAGGCAGTTGCGACTCGCAACTTGCGAGAGAACCATTATCAAGCAACACACCCACTGGCGTTTAATTGTACACAACTCATGCAATAGTCTCCTCTTTTAGCTTAATTAAAACGAAAACCTGGACCTATAGGTAAGTAGCAATTTGATAGTTAATAACTAAAATACATTTAAGAGCATTTTTTCGTCTTTGTTTTAAAAGTAGCGATAGTTGCAGTCGTAAAATTCCAATGCCCGCATCTTTATGCGAGATCTCACAGTTGCATATTTGACTTATGAAATACTCGTAACTTTGTAAGAAGAGAAGCGTACTGTTTATGTGTTACAGAATCGACTTTTTTACACATTAACAGATGGCCATATGTCATTACCCGCGTCTTCTGGAACATAGCCAACTTTGAAAATCAGTAAAACATATTTTGCCGAGAAAATATTATGAGATTTCGTAACGCGCACCAGAATTGTTGAGATAATGACGCGTCATTAAGGCATAAGACCGTCGGCATTATCATGGAATTAATCGTTGCTATGGACATGCTCAATGGAACGTGTTGTCAAGACCATGTTACACGCTAAGAGTCCATTGTGTGGATTTTAATGGTCCTTCTATCGCTTTGCAGTAGATCGGTTATCAAATTGAAACTACATACGAACCAAGTCATATGAAACCGTGTAGGTTTTGTTATCACGCTTTTTTCATGAATAATTCCTAGGTTTACATTGAAAAAAATGTTTCCGAACAACACTATTTGTGCATCTACACATGAGCAGTACAAATTAACAGACTAAATTGAAAACAAATACAATATCAACACTAACAGGCATAATACATTGGAACAGCTCGCAATTACCAGCAACCTACATTTGAGTCAGCACTGTTGAGTCAAAACAAGCCACCTTGCCATTTACCCGAATGATTCAGTTCACCACCTACCTACATACATAAGTATTAAACTTGATAAAATTAATTTTACAGCTCTGCCAAATTAATTTACTGGCTGCAGGATGCATCAAATACCAAGCCGGTTGAATAACTAATTCTATTCTTGTACTTGACGTTTTAAACGTTTGAAAATTCTAAACAGAAGTAATCTAATCAGACATCGTAAAATGTTGAAAGGCACATCTATTTAGCTTAATACTAGGCTAGCATAAACATGGCATTTTATTTTGTAGACAAATCAGTGTGTTTCATTTACACGTGCAGTATGTGTTTAACCGGCCGGCAGCCATGTTTAAATTGATGACAGCTAACAAAGCAATCAAGATAAAAGTGAAATTTTCAAACATTGACAGTTCTTATCTTTTATCCTTTTGACAATAATTAAAGTTACGTAAAATAATGCCTTGAAATGTTGTTTGTACTGTCAATTTGCACATCCAACAATTTAGTAGGAATATACATAGGTAGGTAAAGAATGGAAATGTCAAAAAACATGACATAAAACAATGTGATGATTTTCAATTCAACACTTGAATCCACCTGAGATGTTACTATAAATGAAGTGTGAGGTAAAAAATATTCCTTTGTCTGCGAGCAGAAATGAGTGCGGGCATCCAGTTTATTAGGAAGCAGCATATTAACCCGTGCTCTACCACGCGATGACATCGTGTTCCATTCAACGTGACAAACTCTACCTAAGTAGGATATACATTTACATATTACTTAAACACCTTTGCCCTTAAGTTATTTGCTCTTTCTACTTCACTTTAAAAAAATCTAGTCTAATGTTGGCGTTTGTTTTGAGTTAGAAACCCACTCAGTGATTATATTGGTCCCATAAACGGGGAACGTGTGTAATGTAATATTATATGCAATATATCAAGGTAATGCAGACATTGCCAAATTATGAACTATAGTGTAGGTGTAGGTACTGTACCGATGCCTCGCCAATTTCCACTTCAATTAAACGCTACTAAAACGTTTCAAGATCTATTTAAAGTAGTTATACCTATGTGTTGTTTAGTTTACATTAAAATCTATAATTAAAACAAAACTATACTGTTACATCGATATTTTTAATTTCATCGTAATTTTATGGAAGATCAATACATGGTGACAAATAATTACTGAAATTAACTGACTTTTTACACTTGAACTTTCAATGCTATAGGCACTCGATATTAATAGATCTATACGTGAACATTTTAATTATTAATACGCACAGATATAAAAAGACGACTGTTCGCAAATACACATACTGTCACACTAAGGTTTATAATATCCAAAATGGCTTTAAAATGTTCACATTAGAACATTACATGATATTGATGAGCAAGGTGTGAAGCTACTGGAATGAAGGACTGCAGATATCCAAGCTCTGATTATCAAATCTCTTAATTACCGGGGACACAATCACTCTAGATTATAATACAATGATAGTAACAAAAGGTACACCTCAGAGATACCTTATTACTTTCCCTTATTATTTAAATACGATTTAACAAAAATAGAGGTTGCGTTGACTCTACAAAATGCGTAAATATTAAAGGCGCGTAGTTTTAAAACGCTGAACATCTCGTATCAAACAATGTCCAATTGGTGAATGTCAGATACAAAAAACGCGATTACAGCTCGCCGATGAACTAGACAATAGGATTCTCATTGAAAAACTACTGGCGCAGAACAATAGTACGAAAGTATTATGAGAAGCGATTCCAAGCTTCACTTATTGAAGGTCTATCAAAGTAACAGCAAGTGGAAAGTACTTATCACTTATTCCAATCGGTTTTAAACTTACTCTTGTAAAACTTCAAAAGAAACTAACTATACTTAATCAATCTAATATACTAGTAAAAATTCTAAAGCGTTGGACACCGAGCTATGTTATTAATACCACTTTAGAATGTCGTATTAAGAAATTCATAAGGTGGAAGTGACTAGCTACTTGTTAGAGTTGATTGATTCGATTGGTAGTTCGAGTTCATAAATATAGTAGGTTTGTCCTATGTAACTAAGAGCGGTACTGACAATTTCAAGCGCGCCTAAGCGAGGACAACTTATTACGCAACTGCTATCAAGACACACCTGTTATAAAAATTATGAAAACGAATGTGTGTCGTTAAAGCTAACTGCTTCTTTTGGCATCGACAGTCACGTGTTTAAGTTCCCCTAGCTCAAGATAACCCAAATATACCAAAAATATATTAAGTGCCCTTGACTGGTGCGAACATAAAAATATTTATAATACAATTTGCTCACAATAGAAAATATCAAAATAGTATGCTTACGAAAGTTAAATTATTTACAAAAATAGGACCATTTCAGCATAATTTATGGCACCAATTAACAAAATTACAATAAATAAGATACATAATACGATATTGATTTGAATCAACCACATTTTCCAGTAAACATTGTTATCAAGTTTCATAATATAAACAAAGTTATGACCCAGACTTCACCAGTTAAGACATTGTTTTCACAATTCATTTCATTAATAATTTGATCAAATATTTAAAAGAATTAGAACAGGAATATAAGACATTATTGAATAACATTGCGTTAAGAATTAATAGATGGTCAATAAGTTGGAACAATAAATAGGACATTGGTTAACTTTGTTTCACAATTTTGTGGATTATTTGATACAAAAAGGAGATACAGCTGGTTTACAATTTTGATATGATTCTATCCTCTCCATCTAAAGCCCTTTGACTCGACCACGAAGTCATGACACTAAAGTTAAACATACATAAGTGTAGGTCAGAAGTGACATCACTAATACAAGAGATGTGCACAGTTGGGTTAAGTAACCATCCCAGGATATTGAACCTAATGACTATTACCACAGACGCGCACAATGTCTTCACAATGTAAAATGCACTACAAATAACTAGATATTTATTTGTACAGCCTGGATTCAAAGTTCTACATCTAATAGCTAACAAACTTTATAGTAAACATTGCCAGTTCCATAACTCCATGCATGCATATAAATAATGGGTTCAAAAGTAACATTGCAGATGTGTCCATTTCTACACATACACTTATTGATAACATCAGTCTCAACGACAAGATATCGCCATAATGGCATTTTAAGGAGATTTACTACTAAGAAGTGTCAACATATTCCTAGACATAATTGGAAATATTTCAATATAAAAATTCTCTCATATTATAATTCACTTTGTGCTGGAGTGTTGCAATGTATAAAACACATTAAACACAACCTGAAATATTTACCACATTACGTATGGGAATATGTGGAAGTTATTAAAATTTATTGCTTTAAAATACTGATGCTAGCAATAAGTCCCAGGTGAGAGGTTCCAGCTTGCAGCCTGTAGCAGCTAAGATACTGCAGTTATGCAGCAAAAGTACATTACAACTACCAAATAAGGAACTATACAAATTAACTACACTTAAATCCAAACAAATCCCCACATCAGATCACGAACACATAAGTCAAATTGCACAAGAATGAAAACAACTACATACAAATACAATAAATTAATCTCTTCAATATTTGATGTAGTTACAGTCCCTTAAATAAAATATCAACTGATATAACAATATAACTTTTATAAACAAAACCAATAACGAAATGTCAATTAATTAAAACTTATAATAATATAACATTCCATAATGATAATTTTAGGAAATTCAATTGAAAAATGTACTAATAGTTAGTGTTTGATAGTTCTAAATTGATGGTTAAGTGATGCTTAAATAGATATTTATAATTGATTGATTGTGAAGATTAAATCTTAAAAGCAATAGAAAAAATTGATTCATAATATTAATACATAATTTACAAATTGTATTGATGATAAAACAATAAAAATGTATAAATAAAGCTAACCACACCCAAACTATTGAGAGTGGACTACAACACAGTAAAGTAAATGATTTAGAATTACACTGAGTGGTCGGAGTGATGCTCGGGTACAGATATTATCAGTATTACCATGTCACAAGGAATATCACCAGAACAAGGATCACTTAGCTTCCTCTAACTGCTCTATGTTATGTCAACTCGAAAGGGCACTAAGCAAATGAACGCCACCGAAATATCGGAAATCAGTTCTACTGTCGTCTTGCCGGCAGTCAGGCGCGATCAGGGAATGAGCCCGCGCGACAGCGTCCATGGCTACCCGGAGTCGCGGCAGAGACGTACACTCGTCAACTTTCCACGACATGGTCACGGAAGATTCACTAATACAAAAACCTACTCACGGGAGATTCCGCACGCAGGCAATGGCTGCGCGCTCAGAATTCGGCGAACTCCTTCGCACACTTCTCCGTCGATGAGATACGTAGCGCCTCCTCCTCGTAATCGTCAAAGTTGCTGGTGTCACCCGGACCCTTGCAGCGTGGGATGAACGGCGCCTCGATCTTCTTCTGGAAGACGGCGATCCAGTCCGTGCTCGCGAACCACTTGTGTCCCTTGATATCGTTCACACCGGCCTTTAGGTTGCCATAACGCTTGGTGAGGTCTACTTGCAGTAGATTGCGCAGTAAATCTTTAAGGTCGGACCCAAAGTGCGAGGGGAAACGGACTTTTCCTGAAACGATTTTCTCGTAGATCTGGATCGGTTGGTCTGCAAAGAAGGGCGGGTAGCCCGCGGCCATCTCGTAAACGAGGACGCCTAGTGCCCACCAGTCGACGGCCTTGTTGTAGCCTTTCGATAGAATAATCTCCGGCGCGAGGTACTCCGGCGTGCCGCACAGTGTCCACGTACGGCCTTTGACGCGCTTCGCAAACCCGAAATCGGTAACTTTGAGGTAGCCCTGCGAGTCAATGAGCAGGTTTTCGGGCTTGAGGTCCCGGTAGATAAGGTCGAGGTAGTGGAGGTACTCGAACGCCAGCACAATCTGCGCCGCGTAGAACCGCGAGTGCGGCTCCGAAAAACGGCCCACCTTGCGCAGGTGTGAGAACATCTCACCACCCGGCACATACTCCAGCACCATGTACAAGTTAGAGTTATCCTTAAAATGAAATCTGAGGCTCACCAGGAACGGGAAGTTGATGGCTTGAAGAATCCGTTTCTCGTTTAGCGTGTGCTCCACCTGTTTGAGTTTCACCACTTTTTGCTTATCTAATATTTTCATAGCGTAATATTCTTTAGTCGGTTTATGCTGAACTATCATGACCCGGCCGAAAGAGCCCGTGCCGAGGGTTTTTATCCGTTCGAAGTCGTTCAGTCCGGCGGTGTTGGTAGGATTCTTCTTCCATTTCTCCTCGAAATCCTCCTTGGCCTGGTCAAGGAACTCTTTGACGCTTTCGGCGGCGTCCACCTTCTTGTTGGCGGTGGCAGCATTGTTGCCCATGGCGCACACCACTCACTAGTCCGCAGCCTCGATTCGCCGTTATTACAGGCCGCCTTGTTGCACTAATCGATGCCTGCCGAGAACGGGGCAGGTCAACATAAACCGATCTCAAACACGTACATTTCCCAGTTTTAGGATCACGATCACACGTCACAAACTACACTTGACACAGGCACACATTGACACGATTATTTTACAAACTAGAAGTCCCAAAAAATTACCGTCACATTCACAAGAAGAAAAATGGCTTCCACAACCGGACTCGATCGACAGAGCGAGATCGAGCGAACGATTTGCTCACGGGAGGCGGCGGTCAATTATGTAAATGTTGCCATTTTTGAATTAAACCTACCACCATTAGTACATTTCTACCACTAGAGTTGTCATTGTTGCTCAGTGATTTCGTTCACAAGATAGCCAGTCATTTTTGATGACTTCGGATCATTTTATTGTATAATAATATCGTCAAAAAAAGGAATCAAAAGGCAGATTATGTAATCATTTCGTTTTTTTTTTTATGTGGAACAAGTTTGATTTATAAAGTCTAAATTCACTTACCAACAAAAAAAAACTAATTGTTTCTCAATTTGTATTTTTTATTTTATTTAAATGTAACTTATTTAAATGAAATTAATTGAAATCTTCATAAGCCATTAGGTACCCTATGTCTTTATGTAGTACCTAACCTACATCTGTAATGTCACAATACATAGTCACAAAATTAATACCTACTTAAAGTGATAATAGTAGGTACCTGGAACAATTTCAAATACATTTATATCATCACGTAAGTCCAAAAAGAGGCAAACGTGATTATTTTATGTTTATGTTAAGAATAATCATAAAACATTATTTAGGAATAAAGTAAAATATATGTCCATCTTTCAAGTAAAGGTACAATAGGTCTTCACTGACCTATTAAGAAAAAAATACTACAAAGTAGAAACATTGTAACAAAATTGAATAAATCATATTCAAATTCATTACCTCTAGTATTATTAAAAAATTGATGAACCAATCTTTATAAAGATTTACTCACTTTGAAAACTACCACAACTGTTTAGAATTATTTAAATGGCAACACCTGACAGTAAGTTTCAAAGACATAACACAGATGGCGGTATCTGCCACTTTGCGCAGCTGAACTTGCGTGCGCAATGTAGATAGGTAGGTACCTAGGTACCTAGTAGGTAGGCATAATCGTAGTAGGTAAAGTAGGTAGGTACCTATAGATAGTATTTTTATGTAGCGAACGAACACCTTGAATTTCTCAACTCAATACAAAGTCAACCGTATGAGGATGACGACGACTGGGTGTAATAAGGTGGGTAAATAAATACCATTATTATTTATTACCTACCTATATAGAGGCACAACTTTACTATGTATATCAGAGAAAATGATTACATTTTAAAAGAAAAAGCAGCGCCGACGGAAAATCATGTTTCGGATACTTCGTTTTCGCATTTTCCGACCCGACCTAAACATTGTTGTAAAAATAGTAAGATAGAGGGCGCCAGGGGTCTTGAAAATACGATTTTTGTGTCTTCAATGAATAGCAATAAGTCGCTACCAGACTCAACAAAACAACAAATCATTGACTGTATTGCACTAATATCATTAATCTATAATAAATTAAGTTTTTTATGGAACCTGTAATAAAACTATGTAAGAATGTCGGCTATCTGTAGCTAGGTAACCAACCAACGCGAAGAGAATAGCGGCGGCGGACGGACGCCACCGCGAGGACGATAACCATGACTGCTGTCAGTTAATATTTTCTCTGTTATTCGCTAGATGGCGCCTTGAGTAACGGAAAACACATACCTAGATACCTAAGTTAGGTAAGTAATTAGATAGATATAATTATATACCTACCTACACTTACGCGTTTCTTTTATTTAACACGAACAAATTAATATAAACGTCAAAGGAGACGTTGTATGGTATGATATAACCATTTCATTTCATTAATTACCAAATGTTATCTCGTTAGCAGACACATTAAGTAGGCTTAGGTACATTTTTTGATCTGCCGTACCGTACCTACCTAAGTATCTAGCTATTAATTTGATACTGGTGAGGAGGATTTGCCTCTACTGTTAATACCCTATTGGTATTCTGTGCCCTAGACTGATTGACTGAATAGGTATAGGTAGGTACCTAACTACTTAGTTAAGACCAGGATCTATAGGTACCTACCGAATAATTGGGTATAGGTATCTTTTTTTGGTAGCTTAAAGCACACGTGGGCCACGCCGCCGCCGTAGCCTCAGGCCGTAGCATATAGGGGAGCGATCTCCCCTAACTAAGTAAGCTGAGACATAATGCCCGTACAACAAATAAATTAGGGCTATAATTTTAAAGCTGCTTGCCAAAATAAAATGATGTTAACATATTTGGGATAGGTTAGTCTCACTAAGACCTTTTTCTGTTCTATCTTATCTGTCTCGTGACTAGCTAGAATCTATTTAGGTATACAATAAAGGAAGGCATTAAACTGGCATCTGTCAAAATAAAACACTTGGCTTAAATGTCTTTGACACCAGGTCTTCCAGGTCTTTAAGTCTTAAAAAAAGTTTTCCCCTGTATGTACGACGAACCTGCGAAGGTAGGTGTAGGCAATGAGGAAGGAATATAACGAGTGGCCCCATTTTTTTTCATATAGGGGGAGGCGGGGCACATTGATACTTGGGGCACATTGATACAGTACCTGTTTTGAAATACTGAAAAACGATACGCACAAGGACACATCATTAGAACGCTCAAGGACATCCACAAGGATGATAGTTGTGACGATGCTCGCCGCCTATTCGCCGTTTTGCTTTTACAGGCACAAACGTGTTTTTGGGACCGAGAACTAAAATTTTTAGAGCAATGTGTTTGTGTCTCAGCTCCATATTATTAGTTGTTTTCATTGTTTTATTTTACCAAAAGTACGTTTATACTTTAATAAATGTTATTTAATATGTTTATTTAATACAATATTGATTTAAAAAATAATACATTACTTTTTCGTGAATATAGTCCCTTGGGGCACTATGATACAGTAAAGCGCGGGGCAGAATAATACGTATCAATCTGCCCCGTTAGTGTATTAAAGTGCCCCTTTAGTGCATTAAAGTGCCCCGTTAGTATTTTAAAGTAGTCTTGAAAATCTCATTTATTATAGAAAATGGTCCGGACGTTTAAAGTTAAGCAGAGAAATGTGAAAAAATCGTTTAGGATTTCAGTTTTGTGATGTTTTTGATTATGAGTTTTAAGAAAAATTCTCTATAATTTTGATAGAGGATTTTATTTTGTTATTTCTATATTTCACTATGCCATTACTGAGTAATTATGTTTAATTACATGTTTAAGATCTTGATAAATTCTAGATTTTTGATGACAATTTTATTTCCTAGCTCATTTCATTATTAGGCTGGTTGTGATTATCGTTAATACGAATAAATAACGTGATTTTTTCAGATACCAAGCATTATTTGCTTTTTATTTTGTCAATTTATGTAATATAACGATTTATTTTGAAAAAATATTATAATATTTACGGAAATAAAATACGCATCAAGCTGCCCCACTCTCTGTATCAAGGTGCCCCACCGGTGGGGCAAAATGATACAAAATAGATTTTTTATAAAAGTCGCCATAACTTTTTCCCTATTCGTTTCTATCAGCTTTTTTTAAACTTAATTATAAGTTAACATATCAGGCCATGCACCCGGCAAAAAAAATGATCAAATATGTTGACATTTGTGTATTAAAACGGAGTTTGAATTTTTGTGTATCAATGTGCCCCACTTCCCCCTACAAATGGGTTTATAACAGCGTGCCAACGTTGGCGCAAGTTTTTCATAATTTTCTTGGTAGATGACCTGTCAAACGATAAGAAATTCTATACAAAAAGGTAGCCATTTTGCGCCAGATCAGGCACGCAGATCCAGACGGTATGGCACCTCCTTGTATCTTTACTCAAAGGGTGTAGGTATTACGATACGACGACGACGATGCCAGTGCCAAGATTCTGTGGTTTGAGCATTAAAGAGACATTGACCTTGACATTATTTGGAAGTTTTGGGGCATAGTCTTCTAATACTATATGTTTCAACGTGGCTATATTATATGACATGCAATAACTATACTTGAGCTGATTCTGACATGAGATGTAGGCAAGAAAATCTTAAATTACTGTCAAATCTTTTTAAAATAATTGGCTATTGATGGTAACTAAACTAATTATATGGTAACTAAATAACTAATTAAATTTTTAGATATAACGGATGTATAAGTAGGTAGGTACTTAGGTAGGTAGGTAAAATAATGTATTACCTACCTTAGCAGGGTTCTGTAGAAAGAAATTAACTAGGTACCTCTCGTCAAGTCGTCAGGGCGTCAAAAGTGGTCAGTTGGAACACCGTGGGGTTTTAGCCGGTGGGAGTCCGGCATAACCATCCGTCCTTCTCCGCGACGGAGGGTATCCATAATGGATTTCCCCACGTAAAAAAAAAAAAAAAGATACCTAAGGTAGGTTATGACAAGTGATTGTCTACTTAATACATACCCCTCGTCTGTAGATAGCTACCAAATACGTAAATAGGTACTTATTCGATAACATTTTATTCCAAATTTCCCATTCAACCGATATTGCACCCCGGTGTCGCAATATAACGCAATTCGCGAAGATTTTCTTATAAAACATTGCGTTGAAGAATCATCGCATGTACTTACACTACACGTCAGCTTTATTTAATTCCGGTTTGATGAGATCAGAAGTACAGAACCTTTGAAAGAAAAACGATGATGCATCGTCCATAATAATAAATAACACAAAAGGCTGACCGACCACGGAATCCTAAAATGACGAATCGTTCAATCAGTAAAATAAGGTTTATTTAGGTAGGTTTTGATACGTCCGAGTCCGAGTAGATTACCTAGGTACCGGATTCTTAATCTTATGAACACGTTTAGGTGAAATGAATGGATGAGTTTTTTACAAGCTTTTATTTGGTTTACCTGTCCCGTTGTCTGTCGTTCTGTAATCAAATCTTGCAACTTAAATTTGATCCACTTCCCGGTTTCCGATTGAGCTGAAATTTTGCATGCTTATGTATATCGCGTGACAATGCAATATTATGGTAACATGGAGCTGATCTGATGATGGAGCTGGAAGGTGGCCACAGGAACTCCGTAATTAAATGATGCAACCCTATCGAGTTTGGGCTCATTGGATTCGTCTTGACAAGTACTTTGATACTACACTCGGCTTCAAAAAAATCGCACCTTTTAAGAAATCTATTTTAAACATCTTTCAATCGTATTTGTATTATGAAATATTGGTAATGTTCGGTATCATTTGAAAGGTAAGGAAACAGAGAATGCAAAAACAATAATTCATTCAATGTTTTTTATTGGAACTGAGAAAAATTTACAAAACAATAAAAATCCTTAAAAAACCCTAATGAAATCTGATTAATTTTTCAAAACAAAGTTGCATAAAACTAACCTAAAACCTAGTGTTACCCCCCCTAGCCCTAATGACGTCTTCCATGCGCTCCCTCATGGATCGCACCAACTTTAGGACCTCTTCTTGAGGGATTCTGTCCCATTCCTCAATAACGGCGTCTTGGAGCTCCTGAAGAGTCGCGGGAGCGGGATCACGGGATCTAACCTTGCGTTTCAGCTGGTCCCAGAGGTGCTCTATCGGGTTCAGATCTGGACTTCTCGCTGGCCACTGCATGACAGGGATCCCAACCTCTTGAAGGTAGCCCTGCACAATTCCAGCAGTGTGCGCGCGAGCGTTATCGTGCATTAATGTGAACCCGTCGCCAATAAATCCAGCATAGGGGACCACATGTTCTTCCAGGATCTCTGTGATGTACCGGTGAGCAGTCATCGACCCTTGCCCGCGAGCACCGCCGGTCCGAGAGACGCAAGAAAGTTCAGTTTTGCCGTCGCCAGATCGCCGCCCCAGAACATGCAGGAACCGCCCCCGTATTCTACCGTCTCTTGGATGCAGGCTTGGGCAAAACGTCCCATTGTCTTCTGTATACTCTTTTGCGTCTATCGTTGCAGAAAAGGCACACTCTCGTTTTGTCTGAGAAGAGAACAGCTCTCCATTGGTCCAGGGTCCAATTGACGTGGGCGCGAGCAAATTGCAGGCGTGCTCGCCGATGCGCTGCGGTTAATTTTGGACCCGTGGCAGGTCTTCTAGCCACAATATTTCTCTCCTTTAGTCTTCTTCTAACTGTAGAGACACTCACGGCCCTTCTACGAACTGCTTGAAGCTGCTGTTGCAACTCAACAGCATTAGAGAACCGATTTCTCAAAGACTTCGATACGACGAATCGGTCATCTCTCGCAGAAGTGCAGCGATTTCTACCAGACCCACGCCTTCGGACAAAGCCACCGGTCTGCAGGAACCGCTGGTACACTCTTCGAACAGAAAAGCGACTCAAGTGCAATTGCCGAGCAACATCACACTGACGTAGTCCTGATTGCAGTAGTGCGATAACTTGGGCGGCTTCAGTAGCAGTAGTGTCCATCTTCAAGGACGTTTTTCTGATGAAAGATATTCTTCTGTGTCTTCTTCGACTGTTGGTAGCAAATTTATCCCCCGATGAGCTGTATCGACCCTTTTATACCCAAAAAACAAAACAATACAAACAAAATTTGAAGAGAAGAATCAGTTCCATTGTCATTCACAGTGACTTAAAGTGTCAAGCTTTTTCTTTAATCAAATGAAATGGATATTTTTTTAAAGAGTTTTTATAGGGCTCTCAAATGATACCAATATTGCTACGAATAACTGCTTGTCTTAAGGATTAACAGTGCTTAAAGGCTATTTTTACGGACGTGCGATTTTTTTGAAGCCGAGTGTATATGGTAACCAGGGTCTGATGATGGAGCCGGAAGGTGGCCATAGGAACTCCGTAATTAAACGATGCAACCCTATCGAGTTTGGGCTCATTGGATTAGTCTTGACGAGTACTTTGATACTATATGGTAACCAGGGTCTGATGATGGAACTGGAAGGTGGCCATAGGAACTCCGTAATTAAACGATGCAACCCTATCGAGTTTGGGCTCATTGGATTAGTCTTGACGAGTACTTTGATACTATATGGTAACCAGGGTCTGATGATGGAGCCGGAAGGTGGCCATAGGAACTCCGTAATTAAACGATGCAACCCTATCGAGTTTGGGCTCATTGGATTAGTCTTGACGAGTACTTTGATACTATATGGTAACCAGGGTCTGATGATGGAACTGGAAGGTGGCCATAGGAACTCCGTAATTAAACGATGCAACCCTATCGAGTTTGGGCTCATTGGATTAGTCTTGACGAGTACTTTGATACTATATGGTAACCAGGGTCTGATGATGGAACTGGAAGGTGGCCATAGGAACTCCGTAATTAAACGATGCAACCCTATCGAGTTTGGGCTCATTGGATTAGTCTTGACGAGTACTTTGATACTATATGGTAACCAGGGTCTGATGATGAAACTGGAAGGTGGCCATAGGAACTCCGTAATTAAACGATGCAACCCTATCGAGTTTGGGCTCATTGGATTACTCTTGTAGAGTACTTTGATACTATATGGTAACCAGGGTCTGATGATGGAGCCGGAAGGTAGAAATAGGAACTCCGTAATTAAACGACGCAACCCCATCTAGTTTGGGCTCATTGGATTAGTCTTGACGAGTACTTTGATACTATATGGTAACCAGGGTCTGATGTTGGAGCCGGAAGGTGGCCATAGGAACTCCGTAATTAAACGACGCAACCTCAACTACGGACTTCATAACGGAATAACGCTGCTACGCCCTGCGAACTACGTCGTAGTAAATCTCGAATTAAAAATAGAGGTACTAAAAAGTTAAAAATAAAATTAAAGAAAAAAAAAACCTTTTTAAAAACAAGCTTTTATTATTTGTTTATTAACTAAAAAGTTAAAAATAAATTAACTCTAAAAAGAAATATAACACTTTGTAACTTGATTGTAACCTTTAACGACAAATAAGCGTCTTCGTCTAGGACAAAATAATTCCATATTGTACAAATTTATTTAATTTTAACACTAAAACTTTTCACCATACATAATTATTCAATCTCGTCCCCCCTCTTTATCATAGTCCCCATTTATAAATGAAAGCGTGTTACATTGTGATAGCCTGAGGAAAATGTTGTGATGTATTAATTAAATACAACTTATATGTTGTATTTAACAAATTAAAAAGAAAAATGTTGTGTTGTATTAATTAAATACTCATTTTCCTCAAGCTATCACAATGTAACACGCTTTCATTTATAAATGGGGACTATGATAAAGAGGGGGGACGAGATTGAATAATTATGTATGGTGAAAAGTTTTAGTGTTAAAATTAAATAAATTTGTACAATATGGAATTATTTTGTCCTAGACGAAGACGCTTATTTGTCGTTAAAGGTTACAATCAAGTTACAAAGTGTTATATTTCTTTTTAGAGTTAATTTATTTTTAACTTTTTAGTTAATAAACAAATAATAAAAGCTTGTTTTTAAAAAGGTTTTTTTTTTCTTTAATTTTTTACATTGTACCTAATGTTGTTGCTATGGGCCATATTGCTTGTTCCTTTTATATTATTACACTCTTCTGTTTATGCCTTTTTTATAGTTTTAATGCAATTTACCAATTTACCAGTAACTTTAGGATCTTATCTTAGTACAGTCAGCATCATAAATCATATTACTTTTGAAAATCTGAATGTGTTCATCGACTTAATTACATGCACTAAACTGTGACACGTGCTGCCTTTAGATCACCGACACCAAGCGTTCTGGTTGACGAATTCACATTCTGACGAAATCACCTACCTGCGAGTGCCAAGATTTCTTTCCTAAGCCAACGACCGGCACACGGTCCATCAAATAACTACATGCCAGGTTTACAATAAAATACTTTAACACCTTACAATAAAGTTCAATATAATACAGTTTTTAAAAACTAGGTGGTAAAGTTTACGTGGTTTATGGTCCACACAGTTTGATGATTTTCTGAATCAAGTTGTGAACCAAAATCACATTGCCGTGAACTGAAAAGAATAATTTTGATGTTCAATGCTGTTTATTTAATTTATTTCTCTATATCTGTAAAAAAAAAAACAGCTAAGTACGTAAGTAAGAAAGGAGTAGGTAGGTATTTTTTAATTCTCTGAATAATTGGTTGCTAAGCAGCTAGAAGGTACCTGCCTACCTAAACCTAAGTCATATTTTAATGAAACAAAGTTTTTATTACTTTTAAATGTGCAGAATTTTTAAATACCTACCTACGTAATGAATGTAGCCACGGTAGGTAAAAAAGGTCAACGACCTCCTTAAATTCGTGAGTCTGGCGTTATTCGAAGTAAAAATTATTTTTAACAGAATTTTATTTTATTTAATGTTTCAACACTAATTTTGATGGTTTAATTAAGGCTACGATTGAGTGGAGACCGGCCTTAATCGAAGAGCATGGCATGGTCTTTCTTAATATGGTAGGTACGTAGGTACCTAACGCACTTTTTTTTAATCAAATCTTTAATACCTAAATCCGGAACATTTATTTTCTGTGGAGAATATCGTGCACAAAAGTCTAGCATCTTGCCTTTAATTTAAGGACTAGGATATTAATAAAATTATAATTAAAATGCCTACCTATTTTAAAAAAAGTTGCCCTCACAGAATTTTTACTTAGGTATTTGTTTGCCGTCGTCGTCGCGCATCGTCGTTGGTAAAAAATCCTACATCACTTGTTTTAGTCAAGACGTAAGTAATTCTGTATTTTTAAGTTTACAGTTCTAGTTTTTGAATTGAATAGGTACCTAGATAAAAGTTCTAGATTGTTTTCCAGAAAGCCGATAAATTTTTCCTGCGCGTAAAATTATTTTAACGATTGTATGTTTCAAACGGGCGGCGGGCGGGACGACGGAGCAAATAGGTAGGAAATTCAAGGTTGTTGCAATAGGATCTCTACATAATACAGTCATCTCTTTTTGACTTATTGATTTTACTATAGGAATAGTATTGCTACTTCATCACACAGAAGTGCGTGCGCAAGCTTCATGCCAATGCGCGACCCCGTACGATATTTCCTTCCTTTTTTCCCTCCTTCATTTGGTCGGCGGTGTTTGTGCGGTGAACATTGTTGTGCGTTGTGCGTAACACGTGCTTATTTCAATTCTTTTTATCAAGTTTTTCCATTAAATCTATAAAAATTACAATGGCAGACGTAGCAGTTGAGAAGAAGTAAGTTTTTGTCACATTTTTCATTCAACTTCTATCGTATTAATGAAACTTATTTTTGGCGGCTTCGAAAACGTGATCAAAATGGCTTCCTTTTGAAGAGTGAAATTCATGTTTTCTCTTGTTTTTCCGAGATTTTCTCATAATAATTCATCTAAAAATGTCCTATTCGATATCTCTAACAACTAGCTTGATTGTTTTGTTATGTGTTGATAGTTCCGTGGTGGTTATTTAGAGACGCCAATAGCGATAAGTACACGCGGGAAAGTGTACTCGCATTGATTACGTTTCTGCCTTTGTTGTTTGTTGTTCAACAGAGGAGCCAATGAAGTGTTTTATATGTGTACCATTGAAATTGATCGTTTTTTTGGCGTGGTCGTGTATAATAAATCGAGCGGCAAGTTAAGCACGCCGGGCGGTAGCGGCGGCGGCTGGCTTGGGCCAAGATGGCGCAGATGCGCGGCGTGCCGGCGCGGCAAACGCGTCCCCCGCCGGCCGGTGGACCGGCGCGCTCGATTTGAATTCGCCAAGACGCGAGTTTTGCAACTTCGCTTCGTGGTTACGTTATCGCTACTCGCGAGGGCCGTGTGTTGTCATTAGTTATTTTTAACGCTTTATGGAGCCTTGTGGTAACTGAAGGCAACTGGAGCGAATAACGCATTCAATTCATTCAGCGACTTGCATTATTGCATTCGGTTTACTCCGTATAGCAACTTTCCCACATTACCTACTTGCGCAACAGTCAGTTGTTTTTGTTCCGTCAGACTTTTCCTTTTACGCCGCCCCACTTGGCGAGTGTACGTTTGTAACGTAACAGTGTTTTAAGTGGGTTGCCTACTACGTTCCGTTACCGAACGGCTACTTCGCACAAGCATTAAGTTGTTCTTTGAAAAGTTCTGTTATTGTTTAGTTAGAGGCATGTAGGTAGGTTAGGTACCTAGTTGGACAAGAACCTAAATTAAAAATACGAACTCTACCATAAATGGGTTAGTCATTGAGAAAAATATTAAACCTACATCTATTCTATTATTTCTTATTCAATGAGATGTTTTGAAATCATAGCCAACCTTGCCTTCATACCAACAATTGGATGTTTACATTACTGACATCACTCCTATCCATAATAGAGTTGAATGTAGTGTCATTTATTTTATCCCCTTGTACGTTTCCAGAGACGCCGCAACTGAGGAGGTCACCTCTACCGAGTCTCCGGTGAAGAAGTCCCCAGCGAAGAAGGTGGCTGAGGCTCCGGAGAGCAATGGCAAAGAGGAGAATGGAAGCGGAGACGCGCCAGAGGACACTCCAGCGGAGAACGGAGATGGAGAAGAAAGTAATGATGCCACAGAGAATGGAGATGCCACAGGTTAGCTTCATTTTTTGCCTCTATTTGACTTAGTAATATTGTCTGTGGCCTAGCAGTGGCTTAATCAGGACAAACACTGTTAGTTTGTGTTTTCCTCATTAATATTTAAAGTAGTCTTGAATTTAAAAGATTGTTGAATATTCTCTAGTAGTTCATTGAACTTTGGTTAGGGATTATGTTATGGATAATACATATAATATATGTTAGTAACTAAGTAAAATTAAATTACATGTTTGTACATAATTTACATAGGTAATTAATTTTTATTTCATGCACTCAAGTACCTATTCATTAATAAATAATAACAACTGTTACGGTTGGTACACTTTATATGCTATTTCATAATTTTACTGGATAAACTACAGTCCCAGTTGACATTTTTAACCCGCCAAGCTGGTTGGAACTAGTTAACCATGCCAGCGCGACCTTGTCGGCGAATAAATGGCGGATGTAGGGCGAAATTTATTAAATGAACGCTCATTGAATTATTATTCGCAATCCGTATTAAGTTTGCAATGTTTTCCGTTTCAGAAAAGAAAGAGGCCGCCGTAAAGAGGAAATCCGTGCCCGCCGACAACGGTGACGCGGAGAAGACCACACCAGAGAAGAAGGCGAAAGTAGCGGACGATGTAGAGCCCGCCGAACCCGAGGAGGTCGCAGCCTAAGCGGTCTCACACTCGCTTGGTTTACTGCAATGCATCAAGTTCATTAGGGCTCAACTCTCCGCAACATAAAACATATCCTTTTATACTTACCTTATACACCATAAGCCAAACAGTTTATACAGTATTGTATATTGATCTGATTTATCAAACGAGTTGAGCTCTTTTGTGACCACACTTATGTTTAGGTTTATAATACGTTGTGTATTAAACTTACCTGTGAAGTACCTGTAAAGTGTAAATTAATGTTGATACTGTCAGTCGCGGCTGAGATGTGCATCGCAGTGAACCGATCACACGCTCGGTTTAGGTGTTGTATGCTGTTTTTGCGTATCGGTGTCTATTTCAACAGACTAGTAGAGATGGGTTATTGAATTGATGGAAAGTTCACCCTACGTTGGTATCGGAAACTTCATTTCGCCAGTAAAATACTGCCAAAGTAATTCACCCCGAGTGAAATCAATTCAGGATCCGTTCTGTGAACGACGCGGTTTTATAAAAACAAACAGCTTCCGAAAACAAGGATTTAGATAAACTTAAGATTAATTAAAATGTTTAGATAATTAATTCAGTTGTAAATTTAAGTTTAGCCGTTAAATGTCGCACGTTTATGTATTTCATAGGCATTATTACTTAACCATTTAAACATTCCTTTGACACTTGGGTTACGGCTTGCATTGTGAACGCGAAGCTCCCGTGAGTCGGCCGGGGCTGGCGTCGAAGTCTGCTGCATAATGTCTCAATTAATAACTACTTAATATATTTATGTCCGCGAGCTCCGTCCGTCTCATGGGGACGGTCATCATAATAAGTAAACAGTTCACATTGTGACATTAATTTTAAGATTTGGAATTTAATTAAAGTTCAAAGTTGACAAATAAGGTGATAGTTCATATTGACATACTAATTTTTGTGTGCTATTTGTATTTTCTTATGGAGGTCACTATTAATTAATCTTAATATTTTCCTGTTATAATTTATTTTGCTTCTCATTTATATGTGATAGACACAAACCTCGGTTGTAAGATAAACTTATGGAAACGAATCTTTTTATTCCCAAAAATTGTAACACATTGTGTTCTGTGCTAAGGTATTAAATTGTATAAGATTTCGACTAACTCTTTCAGATTTTTAACTTCTTACTTAACAAATTAAAACTTTAAATTTTGATTCAAGAGTACATTTAGTATTAGATTAAAGTAGTATGTACAGTTTAACACTTTTCTCAACCACGGAGTTAGTGTTTGTAAAACGTTTCTGGCAATAAAATAGTCCAATCAAAGCTTTTGTTTCACTGTTTCACACGACGCGCACTCCTCACCACGTCCAACAAAATACATACCTACTTAAAATCACAAAACAATTCAGCATAAATAAACGTACATTGCACTTGCACACATTATGTTAGTTATATGACTCATTCATTCAATAATTGAGTTAGTTAAATCGGCTGGCATACACAGAAATGTTAATAATCCTAACAATTTACAGTAATAAGTCTTCAATCCAATACATATGAATTTAGTTAGAGAGCATTTTACACTACACTAACAGTCCCTGTCCCTACCCTCGAACCATTTGGCACTGTGCCAATTTTCTGTGAACTTTTCCATTATAAAAAACTTAAACTGACTGTCATTCAGATGATTGCTAACATTGAAACTCGAAACTAGGAATTATTAAAAACACTCAGTCGAATCATAATGATCCTTTTACACGAGACGAGACAATCCAATAAGCTTTGCCAACATTGGTTTCGTGAGCTGAGTGAATAGACAGAGTCATAACTGGACTGGCTCTATTCTCACGGAGCCAGCACCGGCCCGGTCCACTGGATTTTCTTGTCTTTTGGCCTCGTGTAAAAGGGCCATTAGATGGTACCGAAATAATTTATCTAGGTATTTTTTATATTTTATAGGTGGTATTATTTACACGTGTTCAATCAAAACCTAAGACCAGTAAGTTTGAAAATAAATGTGACAATGATTGATCTGCCTACGTACCCATAGTAGGTAGCATGGAATATAAAACGCTTGTTTTAACTATAGGTCAAAACATGACCTACCTACTTAATTATTCTCAAACAATGTAATAACGATGAGCATTTTGTCATGCCTTATTGATGGATGTTCCACACGAATCAAGGTCGGGCATCGCCGTGGAAACAAGAAGTACACAGAAATGTGGTAGATACTCTTTTACCCTTTCAGTTTCAGTCGGAACGCGAGGGTGAAGTTAAACAGCTCGTATGGAGTCGCCATCATGTGGCCTTTACCAACTCTGGTCTTGCTTTTAGCCGTCTCTGGCTCATTTTCTCAAACAACGCAAAACATTAATGTTTGTAAGTGTAGATTTATAACTTCGGTGGCTACTTTCAAATAAATCGGGTCGTTTTGTTTTTTACAAACTTTATTTTCAGTGTTGATCAACGAGGAAAATAATGCGTTGGCGGAGAAAGCGTTCGAAGTGGCTAAAGAGTATGTGAGAAGGAATCCGAGCTTGGGTCTCGCTGTCGATCCTGTCATTGTAGTGGGCAACCGTTCCGATGCTAAAGCTTTCTTAGAAAATGGTAAGTAGGTACCTACCTAATGGTATCTACACATCAAAGCCGCCGGCTTTTTTACACTGCCATTCGTATGACGTAAAGCCGTCGGCCTAGCCCGGCGGCATGCCGGCGGCTTTGGTGTGTAGACAGCATAAGATTATACCTGCCTTATCAATTGAGGCCATTCATTATTCAGTAATTTAAAACAATTCTCGTCACGGTTATGCCGCAACTGAAATTACAGCCAGCCTTTTCAAAGTAAAAGTTCAGTTTGCAGAAAGTACAACGACATGTTATCCGCTAAGAAAACCCCTCACGTTGTTCTGGATTTTACAATGACGGGCGTGGGTTCCGAGACAGTAAAGTCGTTTACAGCAGCATTGGCATTGCCTACTATTTCTGGCTCGTTTGGTCAAGCTGGTGACCTGAGGCAATGGCGGTCGCTAAACGCAAACCAGACCAAGTTCCTTCTTCAAGTTATGCCTCCAGCTGATATCTTGCCTGAAGCTATAAGAGCTATTGTTACTAAACAGGATATCACGAATGCTGCTATCATTTTCGATGAATACTTTGGTAAGAAAGGCTATAGTTATGTAGAGATAAGTTTATTAATAACGTCTGCCATTGATTAAAACATAGTTAAATCATTAATGTGTTTCCAGTAATGGATCACAAATACAAATCGCTGCTACAAAATATTCCGACACGCCACGTCATAACACCCGTCAAGAGTTTTAATAAAGACGAGATTAAAACTCAGTTAAGAAGTCTTCGAGAATTAGACATTGTCACTTTCTTCATAGTCGGCAGTCTAAGAACTATAAAGAACGTTCTAGATGCAGCTGATGAGAATCAGTACTTTGGACGGAAAACTGCTTGGTTTGCTCTATCTCTTGACAAGGGGGACATTAGTTGTGGCTGTAAAGATGCAACTATCGTTTACATGAGGCCAACTCCTGACGCGAAAAGTAGAGATCGCTTGGGGAAGATTAAAACTACGTACAGCATGAATGGAGAGCCCGAGATTACATCAGCTTTCTATTTTGACCTCTCTCTACGAACATTTCTATCTGTCAAGTAATACAATCTTTCCTATTTTCTAGCTTTTCTTAGTTAATGACGCAGTCTAGACTAATAAATAAAGTACCTAACTGAGAGTATTTTAGCCTTCAATTAGTTGCAGAGGTGGCGAGGCTATTAGTGTAGCGTTTGTCATGTTAATGAACCGTTAAAGCTTAAATTTACTAGGTAGGTGGGTACTTTAAATTCCAGTAAAAGCATCAACGTTCTCGTGATGCTCAACTCGACGTTTGACCTTATTCCGGTGCTACTGCACTAATTTCGTACACCACGTGTTTTGAAACATCGGACGTAGGTAGGTAATCCATGAGAGTTGAAATAATTTTCCAGATCTTTACTGGACTCTGGCAAATGGCCAAATGACATGAAATATATAACATGCGACGACTACGACGGCAAGAATACACCTAACAGGACCTTGGACCTCAAATTTGCTTTTCAAGAGGTGTGTTGACACAAATACGGTTTTAAAAAATGATAATGGAAAGAGAATGGTGGCGGTGGAAAAATTAGACTTTTAATCGGGATAAGTACCTACTTAATTCATTATTTTGGCTTCCGGTGACCGATTTATGAAATTAGCACAATGGCGCCATTATGAATAAGTTATGATAATTTTAGCAATAGGTGCCTACTATATTTAAAGAATCATTGGCAACTGTTACCTACTGCCTGCAAAACTACGACTGTCTAGTAGGTATTCTGAATCGCAGAAAAGAAAAATTTAAAAATTCGCATACCTAACGCTCGATACAATTTTGTCAAAGATATTTTTGTACCAGCGATCGTTGACGTTTTAATGTTTGTTTAGTTTAGCAGGCAGATTCGAGTCAGTAACCTTTCAGGTTAAAGAAACTCCGACCTACGCGCCTTTTTACATTCCTGAAGATGACCCTATGAATGGGCGGAGCTATATGGAATTTAGTACGGATTTATCAGCTGTTACTGTCAAAGATGGAGCTTCAATTGGAAGTAAGAGTTTGGGCTCGTGGAAGGCAGGTCTCTCCAATCCGTTATCTCTAACTGACCCTGATAATATGAGCGACTATTCGGCACAACTTGTATACAGAGTCGTGACTGTTGAGGTGGGTGAACTCTTTTATTGTGAAACTGACGGCAACGCGATAAAAATTTAAGCAGCTTATCAACAACTGTTTAAACAATATCATTCCTTAGTTTAGTCGCCATGGTAGGTAAAAGCGCGTAAAATTAAAGATGATAAGTAGGAAATCCCATCTAGGTACTTTTTCGCAATTTTAAAACTCAGCTGCATCAACATTATCTAGGTAGGTATCTGAAATCATACATAGAAATTACTCACGACAATAGATAGATTCTCACTTTAGTTCTTAGATGCTTCATTCGTTTTGAATTTTCAGCAAGAACCTTTCATAATACGGGATGACGAAGCACCGAAAGGTTTCAAAGGATATTGTATCGATCTGATTGAAGAAATCCGTCAAATCGTGAAGTTTGATTACGAGATTACATTGTCACCTGACGGAAACTTCGGCACCATGGATGAGAATGGAAATTGGAATGGAATTATAAAGGAATTGATAGAAAAACGTGCGGATATTGGCTTGACTTCCTTATCCGTCATGGCAGAGAGAGAAAATGTTGTTGATTTCACTGTACCGTACTACGATTTGGTCGGCATTACTATTTTGATGAAGCTACCTAGACCTCCGACGTCGTTGTTTAAGTTTTTGACTGTTTTAGAGAACGACGTATGGGCGTCTATTTTAGCTGCTTATTTCTTTACGAGGTGAGTAGGTATATTTTTATTTCCTACCAGCTTTTGCCTGCCAAATTGATCATTTCAAATCGCGTGTAAACGTGCGTGCACCTTTCTCTTCTTTATAGGGTTTATAATTAATCAAGCCGTTATTATAACTTAAAAGTTTATATTTATAGACAGTTTGTTCAGTTTCAATAACCGTTGCGCGTCATCGGAAAGCTTTTAAAAACAAGTTTATTCAAGGTTGGTACATCGCCTCCACTTTCACAAGCTCATCCATCACCGTATTACCAAATATTTAGTAATTGTGGAAATGGACACATGACATTATGACATTTATTAACTGTGTGCCGATCGATTTGAGCACCTGCTTTTATTATTTCTTATCTGATTTTGGAACGAGGTCGTGCGATGGACCTGACACGTTTTAGCTTTAGGTACCTACCGCACGTGTTTATGTTCCTATGTACCTCTACCTTCATGTTATAATGTTTATGTTATGGGGACATAACGTGTCATCCAACACTGGGTAGTACATTAGTGGCATATTCAATTTAATATGGCTCGTTCGATCGTGGGTTTTTACGTCATACTTCGTAAAACGTTTCACTCTGTCGATTTAAAAAATAAAATAAGTATTTTTTACTAAGTACCTACTTAGATAGCTGCTTATTATTCGTTTAACACTAACTTAAATTAAAACTGTGTCAACTTACAAGTTTAGACAGTTGAATTGACAATTTATGATATTCCGTTAGTTTCAACTACCTACATTCTAAGACATTTAGTTACATTGTAGAGGTAAGCTTGACCAAGTCCTAGCTTTATCTACTTACCTACCTACTTATCTTAATACTTAATGTTAGCTCGGTACCTACCGCGTTAGCAGCATGCCGACCTAATTTAAAATGCACGTTATTTTTATCGTCTTAAGAGGAATAACCAAATGAAGTCATCATAACATCCGTGCTTAACTTCTCAGAAAAGAGGTCTTATTGTCGATAATAATGAATCGTTTTAATATAAGCAGCTTCTAAGAAATTCCAAAATAACAATGGCATTTTTATGGTTGATTAGATTACATGATATTTAGAAATTTGCTAATACTGAGGTACCTACCTACATGTAGGTAGGTATCTGTCTAATCTTATATTTAATAGCAAAAAGGCATGAATTACCTATGTTATGTTATGAATTTATGATTATGACGAACGTGAATATTATGGTTATATAGAGCCTAAAGAAATATAAGACTAGGTAGGTAGGTATTTAAAGTTTAGGTATTTTTAAAATTCAAATACAATGTTAAAGTTAAATTGTAAAATTAACCATGAACGAACAGTTCATGCTCTCCCTCAATATTAACCTGTTGCACATTATTACACCTTTACCTACTGCACTTCTCAGTTTTTAATTTCAACCGCAATCGCTTTCAGCTTCCTAATGTGGGTATTCGACAAATGGAGTCCGTATAGCTATCAAAATAATAGAGAGAAATATAAAGACGACGAAGAGAAACGAGAATTCACTCTGAAGGAGTGTCTATGGTTTTGCATGACGTCATTGACCCCGCAGGGAGGAGGGGAGGCGCCGAAGAACCTCTCTGGTAGGCTCGTTGCTGCCACCTGGTGGCTATTTGGGTAAGTAATGTACCTACTCACTCCGCAACGCGTGGCGAAAACGCGTAAAATTTTGCGCACCTAGCGCCTGCTGGTGGAAAATTCGAGAATGATTTCCCTCTAGAGGCACATAATGGCTTGAATGAAGTAGGCAGGTGCTTTTATGCTTTATGGTTTGTTGCGAATTGTATAATTAATTCGTTTTGGTAAGGTGTCCTTCAGTGTTTAAAACTTTGAAATATGAAATTAGTTTCAGTAGAAATAAATTGATAAAACCTGCACTGGGAAGGGATTGAAAGAACGGAACAAGCACTGAACTTCAAAATACGTTTTCATTTTTTTTTGTTTCGAGATGTCTATTCTATCTAAATTACTTCTTCTATACTTTTAAAAGCAAAATGCACATTTTTATCAAAAAATAGGTAGTCTAATAAAGGCAGGTAGGTATCTATCTAAATTTTATACTCACTTATTCAATTCCTATCAGATTGAGGCAAACATGTCCTGTTACTAGGTGTTCCCGTCCGGTATATGACCTAACTTCACCTTGATGCATATCTTAATAGTCTAGTTTGCAAATATCTTCATTATTACGATGCTACGGCTCGTGGCTTTAGGTGCCGGCAATATGAGGATGGTTAACTAACCTACGTTTGAGTTAATATGCTAGCTAACGGTTAAAAAAAGAAAGAAACTTAAATAGAACAATAAATCCAAAATTGAAAGATTCTTTTTCTTACCTACTTAAGTATGTACTTAACCTCTCACATTCCACTGACCCATTATAGATCCAGACACAATAGATTTTCTATTGTTCTTTTTTTCTGGGATGTGAAAGAATACAGTTGCAGAAAAATAAGTAATTACGTAGGTATTTACGAAGATGAGATGTTTGGCAGAACTGTGACATCACTCTCTCTTAATCATTTGACAAGATTTGGCTAACATCAAATCCAAATCCTCAGCTTCATCATCATAGCGTCGTACACTGCGAACCTGGCTGCCTTCCTCACGGTATCCCGACTGGATACCCCAATAGAATCTCTGGATGACCTCTCCAAACAATACAAGATACAATACGCCCCACTCAACGGTTCCGCAGCGATGACGTACTTCGAAAGAATGGCTAATATTGAAGTCAAGTTTTATGAGTGAGTATCGTAAAGAGATAATCCTTTTTGATTTTAGAAACTGTTTTTTTTTAAAGAAAATATGGAGTCGATAGTACCTTGATACAATAGCGATCACAGTCACTTCCGTAATTTGACATTCGTTATTTTACGGAAAGAATGGAGGTTCTATCATTTTGACATAAACATACCTTTAGAGTTTAGTTGTCATCCCGTCACCACATGACATGGAGAATGACTAGAAATTATGATTCATCATCATGTCAAATAGTACTTACTTGGATGGAAGTCTGTAGAAATGTGTAAATACTTAGGTACCTACTGAAATCGACTGACATGACATGGTAAATAAAGTCAAAGAAAATTACAAACAATGAAAAAATACCCAAAAATAGGTGTAAGTATTTACCTAAGTAAAACGGAATCAATTCAGTCAAGACATTGAACTGCGTCTAGTTATTTAACAATACAGTCAATCTATAAGTTTATACCTAGTTTACGTCAAACCATTAAGTCGTAAATAATCGTAGGTAATCGTAATGAATTTCACTTTTAACTGCATGTGCATACATTTGCCTAGTTAATAGACTTACATACGCTTTCCAATCAGCATGTACCAAATGACGTCAAGTTCTTAAAGTATTTGTTACTTATTAATGAAACAAGCGAAGCTAACAAAAGATTGATTATATAGGCACAAAATAATAGCTTCTGATTACAATTGCCACCTGCGAAATTAAAGTCGTTGAACTTTATATGCGGGTAATAAAAATACGATCGGGGGTATCGAACGCTAGTTACAGAATAGGCAGTAAGTACCTTACCTAAGACTCATGGCAGAAATGATTGCTATACCATTTACGGTAAAGCACGCTTAGAAACAACGTGAACTACGTGCTAAGTGCGATGCAAACTATGACGATGGAAATGGTAGGGCACTTAGGACCGCTACTGATTTCATTGACACTCCCTTTTGAGTCAATGCTGTGATTATTTGTATCTATTAGGTTCTATTTGTCCATGATTTGAATTCCCAGATTTCTTCAAGGTATTTTGTATTTTGTTGGTTTTAGATCAGTAACTTTAGTATCACAACTGTAAAACGATTTTTTTCCCACTCTAATTACAACTACTTACCTACGTAAATATCACAAATATCAATTCATTACATTTTCATGAAGTACCTATACCTTTAGATATCCTTCTAAACTTCTAGGATATGGAAAGAAATGAGCCTGAACGACAGTCTATCAGACGTGGAACGTGCAAAACTAGCAGTATGGGACTACCCAGTCAGTGACAAGTACAGCAAAATGTGGCAAGCAATGAAAGAAGCTGGACTGCCTAATTCTATTGAAGAAGCTATTCAGAGAGTCCGAGATTCGAAGAGTACTAGCGAAGGATTTGCTTGGTTGGGAGATGCTACTGATGTAAGGTATGAATGAAGCAGTACTTAGGTTCTTACCTATCTGTTTGTCCTTTTTCAAAGTACCTATGTCTGGAGTAATATGTTGTTCCATTCGCACTATTTCATACGGGTAATCTACCGATTATAAAGAATCGTTACCAAGTAAATGCTTAAAAGTTTCATGATGTGTCTAATATTCAAGGTACCATGTGCTGACAAGTTGCGACCTACAAATGGTTGGAGATGAGTTTTCAAGGAAGCCGTATGCCATTGCTGTGCAGCAAGGGTCTCCATTGAAAGATCAGTTCAATAATGCGTAAGTTATACAACACAATCTTATAAGACGTGCCGTGCCATATTTAAAGTTTAAAATACCATTCGCCGAAGTTTCTAGAATTCAAGCGCCCTATGACAAATTTAAATGTTACATTACAGCACTTCATTTATGTAACATTTTGAAATAATTCTGACTCAGTTAAATGGATTAAGCGACTGAATGTCAATGCTAAGTTAAATCGGTTCCACTAATAGGTACAGTATTATAATGTTTATGTAAATGCGCATGAAAGGTGACTCGGGCACCTACAACATTTTCATTATCATTCATTAAACCGTAAAGGTTTAATAATATTATGTTTCTTTTAACTGCCTATAATTTTCTAGTTTCTTTATTAACTTTAAGTTCTCCAATTTCGTAACAATTTCTTGTTTGTCGATGAGCAGTGCCTCTTTGATGTTAATGTTGACTTAATTTTGTAATTCTATTTGAAATTCAAATTATGGAGAACTTGATGATCAGTATGAGTGCTGTCAATATTATGATTTATTTGACCTTGGATCATGTTTCGTATTCGTTTTTTACTGAAGTTGACGTCTCTTTATTGGTCTCTTTATATATATTTTATTTATGAATAATTATTAACAACTGTCTGCTGGTAATAGCAATTTGTATCAAACACGTTACTGCTTTTATAATACATTTTCAACTCGTTCAGATAGAGAGTTGTCTTCGCTTCGGGCTTATTCGTTTTCCTCTATTGCGTTTTGATAGACACTGATATGATCGATGCGCCAGCATCTAAAGCAGATAGTGCAGATTAATATGATAGATATTGATCTCGGTGCCCTTTTTCAGAATCTTGCAACTCCTCAACAAACGTAAGCTGGAGAAGCTCAAAGAAAACTGGTGGGTGAACAATCCCAAAGCAATGAAATGCGAGAAACAGGACGACCAGTCTGACGGGATCTCTATCCAGAACATTGGTGGCGTATTTATTGTGATCTTCATTGGTATTGGACTGGCCTGCATTACGCTTAGTGTTGAGTACTACTGGTATAAGTGGAGGAAGCGGCCTACTATTGGGGATGTTACTCAGGTTTGTATTACCGACATTAATTTTATCAAATTCTGGGCCGAGACATCAAACTAGGCTTGTAAGCATTGTGCCTATACTGTCTCGTTGTCTGGTTATATTATAATATCACAGGATTGAAAGACACTGATTTGTTGTGCGCCAACCAGTGTCACTGGATTAAAAGCCACTTTGTTCCGTGCCTCTTAGTGTTATTTTACAAAGTGAGATGAAATTATATTTTCCGATTCAGGTGGAGCCCTCAAAGACAGTCAGAAACAACGTGGAATCTCACAGCATTAAGAAGTTTGGCGAGGGATTTTCTTTCCGCTCGCGTAATTTGGGAATTTCTGACTTGAAACCCAAGTTTTAATCAAAAGAATCTTCATCAACCGCCTAATAAATGATTACGATGAAAATTCTTGTAATGCAGAGGTATTTTTAATATGTGTTCATGTGAGTGTTGTTTAATTATATCTATCTGTAAGTTAAGTAGGTTCTGCTCCGAATTAAGTAAGTTTTTAAGATTGTGTGCTTGCAATAAACACATTACACTTTGAATTGCGTGTTGATTCTTGATTGAAACATGAAGTAATCCAAAATAGATTTATTCTATAATAACTTATCGTAATCTTATAAAACTCGTATGCCTATCGATAATTGCTTTAAAATAATATTAATAATGTACAATAATTTAACCCTAAATGTGATATTACGTCATTGTCAGCTGAGTATTATCTAATAGAATTTGTATGAAAATACTGACAACTATCCAAACCACAAAAGGCAAGAACGTTTGCTATTACAGATAACTATTTACAATAGAAAAATAGCCTTGTCTATATAAATATTAAATTAATAATTTGGTAATGTTACAATTCGATTGTTTTCCCAAGTTTGTTCATGTTTTTCATGTTCTTGTTGCAAAGTTCTAGTTCTAGCCTGAGACCGTCTACTTCAGCTTCCAAGGTACGCGTTCTTTTGAACATTTGGACATAGTTCATCTGTAGTTTTTTCTGGTATCTTAAAACTTTATCCTTCTCCTCGGACCATTTTCTTCTCTCGTTGTTGAATTGGGTGTCTTTTGTTTCGAGCTCGCCCTTCAGGCGTTCGACTATTGCGTTGGCTGGGCAAGTCGCTCCACAAGGGTCAGGTAGTTCCCCATTTAGTCTTTGAACTTCTGCATCTTCTAAGGCGCTATCGTTCGAGTTCCAATGGTATTCGTTTGATTTGCACACATCGTATATACCGCGCATCGTTCTCCCGCATTCTATGCCTTCATAGCCGCTTAGAGACACGTCTGATAGTTCCTGTCGGAGTTCTTTGAGTTCGGTTTTTAGTTTTTCTATTTCGTTTTTACTGCTTTCCTTATTTTTGGAGAGTTCAGCGACACTTTCCATGAGGTCATTTGAGAGTCGGTCTACTTCCCCTTGTAGTCTGTTTACAGATTTTTCCTTTTCTTCTGACTCTGCTCGAAGTCTCATTATTTCTTTTTCTTTCTTGTCGAGAGCTTCTCGTAGTTGGCGACAATCTGCTTTGAGCGTCAAATATTCGTGTCCTTTGACGGTTTGTTCATTCTGGAAAGTAGGAAGAATATAGATAATGAATGAGATTAAGGGATTCATTACAATTGGACAATTGTAAATATACGTAGATTAAGAAAGAGTGCAACGTTTTATTTTAATATTTACAGACACCACCAATTTCTGTTATAAACTGTCAATGTGCCGTATCTGTCAAATATGGTCTACCTTGGTTCCAATATGTGATATGTGAAAAATATGTGAAAAAATCATCACGCCACACAAACCTGAGCATCCTTAAGCTGGGTTTTCAACAGAGCAATCTCCCCAGCTCTCTGGCAGAGGCTCCACTCGGTGTCCTCAAGCCGCTGCCGCAACAGCGCCCGGTCCCGTCGGACCCTCGCCAGCTCCGCATCACGCTCGTTGGTGCGCGTGCTGTAGTTCTGCAGCATCAGACCTCTTGGTGCGCGGAGGCGGACCTCGTGGTTTCTTAGGCGGTCGGTGGTACTGGAATTGGAAGGAAAATGTGGTTATTAAATACCTACTGATTTCCAGTTCAAAAGTTTCCAAAGATTGTTCCCAGATCTTTTTGAATGGGTTAGTAACTAAATAGATCTCATATTTGGATTCTTTCTTATGAATCAGGTGGCCAAACAAATATCAGAGTGAAAAACACGTCAAAAAGACCCATCGACAAGTCTTATGTTTTTAATTAAAGAAATTCACGGGAAGTCAGTAATCTTATCTTTTTTCTTAAAAACCGTGATTCAAAAAATGTGCAAAATACCTGCTTATATTGACGATGTAATTGCAACCAACCCAATACTATAGGAAATTCATGTTTGGTATGAGATAAAATACGTTATTCGTGTTTGGGTTAGGAATAAGACATGAAAGTAATTAGCATCAACAGCAACATTTATTTTTGTCACGATAGCAATTGACTATGTCGGCTTGCAAAACGTGCTTCTCTTAAGTATTTATTTAAGTCAAGTATACCACAATTGCCCACAATTACCTACAATAAACATAATAAACCTAATTGGACGGTGTTAAGCGTTTATGTATCAACCCACAAAATGTGCGAAATTGAGTTTTGAATGCAGTTTTGTTCAAAATTTTGTAAAGAACACGACCGTGTTATTAAAAAAATACGATCTACTTTACTTTTTTCATAATTTGATGGTTACATTATTGCTTATTTTACAATCAAACTAATTCCATTTAGCGTTTATGTGTTATGCTGCATAGGACGTAAACGAAAATAATCTTTTGCGTCATTCCTATTTTAGCGTTAATGTACTATCCCTCCTTGATACACAAAAGCAAATTGAAGTTTCAGTACATTTAAAAAGCGTTAATGTATCAACCCTCAAAGCAATTTAAACTTGGCGCCTAGCGCGGGCACCCCGTGCTAGGCGAAAGTACCTCCCTCTCTATTTTTTTCGTCGTTGCTCGGGAGTTTTGTGCATCATTATAATTAAATATTTTTATGTGGTTTTATGTGACAATCTACGGAAATTTGTGCTATGAAACAACTTAGAAGCTGTCAAGGTAAGTAAATTATTCATATTGATTGAAATTACGCTACGGTCGAGTTTACGAAAAAAATACTTTAAGTTGTTGTTATTTAACCTCAAAATTCAAAAACTAAAATTTGAGCATGTCAATTTATTAAGCTAATGACCACAATTTTAATACGTAGGTGTTGAACATAATTATTAGAAGATAAACTTAACATCCTATGGTAAACGACAAAAAGATTAGAGTTGTTTTTACCTATCACTGTTAAAACTACCTACATAGGTACCTACCAACTTTTTAAATCTTGTAAATTCAAATAGTTACTACACAACTAAGGCCATTATTTTTATCAATCAAGTCAAATAACCGAACTTTACTTAGAGAACTGTTGACAAAGTTAACTGGGTGTTTTTTTATATTATTTTATCGATAGGTACCTGCTTCAAACACCTAGATATTCAAATTTTACAGTTGATTGTTGCACTTAGATAATTTAACTTGCCACACTGTCAATCGATATCTGTACATTTACAAAAGCTACTTTAAATAGTAAAAGCGTGTTAAAATTGTTTTCTTCTCTCCATCTAGGTACCTATACCTTGATGTTGGTTACGGCTTAGTTTTTATAGCTGGCCGCCTACCTAACATCAACTCTACTGTAGGCATAGGTACCGTACCAAAAGTACCTACCTATTGTAGCATGGAGTAACCAATAACCGTCTCATTTTTTTTTCAGTTGGTAAATGAATAAGGGTGGCACCACACTGTCAGTGTTTGATCAGGCAACAAAGTGTTCAACAAAAACATATTTTAAAATATTAGTCACTGCTGTATAGTATTACCGACTATAGGTAGGTACTGTGGATTGATCGAATAATCGATGGATCAATTTTAAATTTCATTATCCCGTAACTTTGACTATTTTAACTTGTTTTAGGTATTAGTACCTACTACCAATATGGACGAAGACGGTGAATCGGGACACAAAAATCTGGCTGAAACTGATACCACTATGTGCGAAGACGAAGAATTGGGTATTAAAAACCTGGCAGAAAGGGTTATCACTAACGATGGATTGGGTAATCAAAATCTGGCAGAAAGTGACACAACTTTGTACGAAGACGATGAATCGGGTAGTAAAAATATAACAGAACGTGGTACTACTCAAACTGAACAATTGATGTCGGATGAGTCAATATCAATTTTGAAATCTGGATCTCAATCACTACAGCATAGCAAAGGCGTTCAAGAAAAAAATTCAGCTGATTCTTTTTCGGTTTTGGAACCAGTCAATCTAGGTAGCATGTCTTTTGATAATAATTTACCTATCATATCAGTTCCAGACGACTTTTTTGATGCCGATATACAGTTCAACGGTAATCGCTGTAGTCAGTTATTTTCCTCAATTGCTACTGAAAATACGCTGGAAGATATAGCAGCTGTCAAAAATGATGTCATCATTGAGGTTATTGATAATCATATAATTTCTGCAGTGGATAAAGATATGATAATGTTGGAAAGCGTGAATGATTCTATTATACTTGAACTTGAACCTATTTCTCACTCAACTCCAACTAAAAATATGCCAACAGATTTAAACGCGGCTGAAACAGGTATACTAACATCATTACCAGTTAATGAAATGTCTTCGGAGCACGGTAGTGTTCAAACATATGGTACACCTGATAAAAATAATGAATTAGCTAACCCCAGCATCTCAGTTCAAGTAATGATACATAACCAAGCTTCAGTTTCTAACGGCAATAATAGCAAAGAATTACCACAGCCTCAGGTATCTACAAAAATAACTAGAAACAGAAAGAACGGACGTAAACAAAACTTTCCACAAAATACTATTAATTTTGATAACATTGAAGTATATGATCCTGAACCAAATCCAAATACAGCAATACCTAAGAATCGAAAAAGAAAAACGCCAGCAAAAAAGCTTCCAAAGAGTTCACGCAAAGATGCAGTTGAGGTAGTTGATTCTCCGCAGAAAACTATTACCAACGCTTCAAATGATGGATCACAAAAAGGCAATAGTTTAAATATTCGAGTACATGATCAGGACTGTATCCCTGCATTATCTTCTACTGACAATTCGACTATTAATAATTCTAAATCTTTGGCAGCCGTTTCCAAAGGTCGAAAATGTAAAGGACGTAAGCGAAAATTTCCTGATCAAACAAAAGAAATAAAGAAAGCAAGGATAAATAAAAACGAAGATTATATGAATTGCAAAGGAGTTTTAGTGAAGAAAAAAATATTTTCGGGATATGATTTTGATTGCAAATGTCCAAAAAAATGTACAGAAAAGGTTAGTTCAGAAATAAGGGAACAAGAGTTTAAAATTTTCTGGGGTTGTGGGAGTTATGATTCAAGATGTCTGATAATTCAAAATAAAGTAGAAGAAAAGGAAAAGAAAAGGAGTTATTCAACAAAGAATTCAAAACGCGTTTTTACTCGTATATACAAAATTGGTGATATCACTGTCTGCAAAAAAACTTTTTTGAACACTTATCAAATCAGCCAAAGTCGAATCAATGTTGCTTTATCGAAAAAGAAGAAGTGCATTACTAAAGATTCAAGAGGATCTGCTGGTGGTCAAAACAAAGTCTCTACGGAAAAAAGGCAGGAGGTGGTAGAGTTTATAAATAAATTTCCACGGTATAAATCGCATTACTGCCGCGATCAATCAGAGTCAAAGTATTTAGCTCCTCACCTAAATCTAAGTATATTATATGATAAATATTCCGAAATCTACAATAACCCAGTCAGTAAGAGCACATTTAAGCAAATATTCTACAATGATTTTAATCTGCGTTTCAAGAAACCACACAAGGATACTTGCCTTCGTTGTGATCAATACAGCGCTAATAAACAAGGAGCATCTGGAAGACAGCTAGAGGAATTAGAAGCTGCTCATAAAACACATTTAGATCATGCAACATCTCTTCGTAATCAGATGAACACTGATTTAAAGTCAGCTAAATCTAATCCTGAAATAGAGACACTAACGTTTGATTTACAGAAAACTCACTGTTTACCCTGTATTCCAACTGGTATAGCTTACTACAAGAGGCAGTTGAATTTATATAATTTAGGAATTCACTGTGGCAGTACGGATTGCGGATATTTCCATATTTGGTTAGAACATGAAGCTGGTCGGGGTACACAGGAAGTAGGATCTTGTTTAAGAAAGTTTATTTTAGAAGAGCTTAAGCCGACAGCTAAACATCTGTTTCTGTGGGCAGACTCATGTGGAGGTCAAAATCGGAGTATAAAGATGGTGGTCATGTTACTGCACATATTACAAAATCACAGTATGTTAGAAACTATTACTTTGAGATTTTTGCAGCCTGGACATACTTTTCTCCCAAACGATAGTGAGTTTGGTGATGTTGAATGCGCACTTAAATTCAATGAACGACTATACACAGACCTAGATTACATTAGAGTCATGCAAAGTTGCAGGCGAAAACGAAAATTTGTCGTCAAAAGGATGGAAAAAAAAGACTTTTTGTCAGTTGATCCGCTCCTCAAAGCCATAACAAACAGAAAATTTGACATAGATAAAAGAAAAATATCTTGGCTATCTACTTTTGAAATCCGTTTAGTTAAGGAATTCCCTAAAAATATATATTTAAAGTCAAATCTCAACGACCTGTCTAGTATTGTTGATATTTCAAAACATACTAAACGAGCGGAAATAACTGCCTTTAAAGATATCCACTTACCGGTTCTATGGCCAGAGGGCAAGGCTTTATCAGCAGCAAAAATTCAAGATCTCCACGAATTATTGAAGTCAGTGCCGTCTGATTGTCATGAATTTTACACATTTCTATCCAATGTCAAGTCTTCAGATTTTATTGATGATGTGGAGGGGTTTGGGAGTGCTATCGATTTCAATGTAGAAGAAGAATGAAGATTGTTATTTTTTGTTTTTAATTCAAAAAGAGAATGTTTTTTTTTTCAATTCTTTGATTAGACTTATTGATATTATTATATTTATTTCACACCTTTGTGTTTGAATGATAAGATCGTTTCACTCATGATCCAAAGGTCGTGGGTTTGTTTCCCGTCAGGGGTCATTTTGTATGTTGATTTTATTTTAATTTGTTGATCTGCTAACGTTCGGTTCAATAATTATTTTACCGTCCCTTAAACGATACCGTCCCTTAATCGATACCGTCCGTTGATAAAATCGTTAGGTGTGGTCACACCCTTATGCTGTTTGTGTTGATTTTATTTTATGATTCTATGAAAAATTACTTAAAGTGTTGTTCGTGATATCTTGTTTAATTTTTAATATTCTAATATAAGTAAATAAATCCTGATTTAAACTTATTGTTTTATTTAAGCAACTACAACTCCTATAATAAAATACTTACTTACATACTTGCTTGATACACTTTTTCTAGATGTAAGATCAATTGTAAATTAATCATTCATGTATCAAGCCGCTTTAGGACATTTTTGCTAAAATCATATTTTGAATTATTTTTGTACCAAGCAGCTTAGTACATAAACGCTAAATTCGTAACTCAAGATTCTTATTTGGCCATAATAGTTTTTTGTATTTTATTGAAACAGCAACGAAGTAGCATTCTATTTTGTTTGTCAATTTGGTTAAGTACTTTATTACGCATAAAATGGTACCAAAATCGTAACTATATCTCAATAAACAAACATACCATACCAAAAATACCGTTTGAAACTTTAGAGCCCGTTTTCTCAATTTGGATGACGTTAGGGTTGATACATAAACGCTTAACACCGTCCAATTATGGCATTGGTCTTCCGTGATTAAGTAATTACGTACTTTCTTTAGTGAAAGTCGATTTGAATGTCTCAAATTAAAGTTGATTTCAGGTCTGTTTGCTCAGGATGCAAGTAATCTTTATTATAAACATTATCAGAAACAAATACTTACATTTAAAAATGTGATTTGTTTTAATTAAGTAATTGAAACCAGGAAATGAAGTCTTATTTAAGTGGTTTATGCAATTTTAAGCGATGTTTGTTCTACTTAAGTAAGTTGGCAGTTATGTTGTAAGAAGTGTCTTTTGATTTTAATTAAAAAACTTTTATTTAGGTACGTTTGATGCAAATAAAGATTAAGGTAGATATCTACTTTTATAAAGAAATAAATATCCAATAAAATATATAAATGTGTCTAGAATATATCTCATGAATCATCAAAGGCAATTTCACATGTAATAGTCGAAAGACATTTTTTTCTGTGAGTGCCGTTAAAATGTTTATGTTGGACTTCCATCCATTTGCAGACCTTTTCGATGACCGACTTTTATAAAAGGTATCTATTTGGGTACCATATATATTATGCTTACCTATAGTCATGTTGGTCTCTCTCTAGCTCGGAGACGCCGGAGTCTGCGGGTGACGGCGCCGGCGCAGGCTCTTTGCTGTCCCCGCCTAGACCACTGCTCGATTTTGTCCTGGAAAATTAAATTGTGAACGTTTAGTTATGGGTCATTGAATGTTTAATAGCGTTTCAGAAAAATGTACATAGAATAAATTAAGTTAGGTAAGTAAATAATTTCTCTCATGCAAAAGGAAAGGAAAGAATCAAAAATAAATATTTGTCTTCCTGGCAAGGCCGACACTATCTGACGCTTTTGTTTATGTCTAAAGTTTAAACATGATATGGACAGAATCACACAAAAAAACGGTAACCCCACTGTCCCAGTGAAGTTGCTAAGGCAGCTCATAAAATTGAGCCAAGAAAGGGCCACACAAGATAAAAACCCGCCAATAAACAAAATCTCTCGATACCACGACCGTAAACCCCGTGAAGTATCACCAACAGACACTAAAAATGACAGAAACATAATAAATTACGCATAAATTCGACACGGTGTCCGAAAATAATCATGTCAGTTATATTACCATAAATTGTACGCGTCAACCTAACTTTTAAAGAGTTATAAAACAGTCAATAAGACGTTGCAATAAATCGGTGATAATGTCGTAGTAATGCTGAGTTGCAGTTGGAAAATAACGGATCTTAAGGTAGGTGTTATTTGTGAATTTTGAGATTGGACGCGGGGAAGATGTTTTGCTGTAGGTCTGTGCCCAAGTCTGTAAATTAAACAATATCCTCAGTTGTGCGTCAGCAGATTGTCAATTACATTTTTGGCACATTTGAGCAAGCTATGTCTGTTATGTATTATAAAGCTATGTATTGTATAGCAGAATACCAAATGTGCCAAAAAATGCCATTGACTGCCGATCACAACTGTCGTCTGCATTACCTATACTTTTTAGAGGTTTTACCTATTAAACTATTTAGTTATAGTTTCTATATGCTTATCATCGGTATTTTTTATTATACAGCCGACTACGATAATGTTCCTACATTGTTCACATTCCTATTTAAAAATCATTATCAGCATTCATAAAGGTAGCTTAACGCTATAAACGTTGCCGATTTTGATCAAAAGATATGCTTTGCTAGTTATGTTTACTATTTTGCTTTAATAAAACCACTTCAGAAATACGTATCTAACTAGTTACGACGTAATTATTAAAAATCTAAATTAACCTCGTCTGCTAACTTTTCATTTAGAACATCTAGTAGGTATTTATTTATTGCAAGGATTAAATTGCATATTAATTTAAATCAAGATGCCGATTACCCTCAAAAATCTTAAACTCCAATATCCGTACAATGAATTAAATGCAGCGCAAAGATCGCTCGTTTTCTCCATTCAAGGAAGCTCAGACTCAGTCTTCAATACCGACCGACGATTATCTGTGTGTATATTATCACTCTGATTGCGAATTGCGTAAAATCGTATTGGTTTGGAACGGTAAACGCAATTCTTACGTTTTATTACGCAGTTTTAACGCCGACGATGGATCCGCTTCCACCAGTTGCGTTGCGTCGATTGCAATAATTCCATTTTAAACGGCGCCTTATAGCTGTAAGGCGGTTTTGTATTTCGGATACGAATGATCAGAATTAGGAATGACAATACGCGGGTAAGTTTCTCTCGTTTAAAATCACAGTTAAAACAACTCCACTGTACAACCTGACTTTAATTGAATTCCAGTCAACGTATACTCATACTAGGTACCGGCATTGTTTTTGGGGGCTTTTATCCAGCAGTGGACGTCCATAAGTTGCAGGATGATGATGATGACCGACCGGCATTGTTTTGTGTTATAATGTGGTTGCACAATTTGACAGGTTTTGGTAGTGGTTTTAAACGTCAATAATCGTTAAATAGTCGTAACAATTTCTATGGCATACATAATGAAAGGATTTATGAAATATACCCTATAGTGCGTATATTTTAATAGAAATAATCCTACAGTTCTGAAATCGGATCAGACGTAAGTAGTACGAAACCACTCTAACTCCACATTACGTTAACAGACTGGAGACTTTAAAAAAAGATTATGATCCTAGTGGTTATTAAAGTTTATTCCCGGCATCTCTTTGAACTTTTTTCATAAAGTGAAAGAGTTGGGGTGTTGTTTTATGACTGAACGGTTTGTGGTTTCATTGGATGAAATGAAAGCGAAATGTTCATCTTACTTTTAAGCAAACTTTTCATTAAAAGGCTATAAAGCTACTGTAACACGTCTGTAACTTTTTGACGAGATTTTTTTTATGAAAAAATAAAAAAAGAAAAGTTGTTGACAAAATCCTACATAATAACTTAAAACCTGTATATGCACTCGAAAATCAAAGAACTAACTGAAAAATTCAAAATATTTTTTTCTTTTCACACAAAATGTTATTACCTAAGGGAAGAATATTGTTGTAGTTTGGCTCATGTTTCTTTGGGAGCATTTGTTTTGTTTCTCGACCATACGACATCCCCTGATGTTCGTATGATAATGCAAAATACACCCAGTATAACACTATACATCAACAATATAAACTAAGGTCAATAAACATTACGTAACACACAAAATCGTCCAAAATCTAGGCAATGATTTAAAATCATGGCCCGTAACGAAACATCTTTACGCACGGAAGCCACTTTCTTTGTATTGGTCTATGTCGAAATTCAACCTTGTATGCTTAACAAGAGTAAGGACAAACATCTATTGACTTCACCATATTAGGAAAATTGTAATTAGTTACTTTTGTTACAAGTATTTCATGAATTTTGTTTCGAAAGCTACGATAAATCTTCTAAATAAAATTGAGCGGTAGCCTAGTTGGTAGGTAGAACGCCCGCCTCCAATCTTGGAGACGCGGTTTTGATCCTCGGCCTACACCTCTGAGATTTATTCCTCATGTACCTACGGATTGAATATTCGATTACCGTTCGTTAACGGCGAAGGAAAACATCGTGTCCTCTTCAGACTTTTTTGCAAGGAAAGAATCGACTGAGGTTACCTACTTTAATATCCTTTTATGAATTTGAGGAATCTATAGAAACCGTAAGCATTTAACAAAGTTTTAAACTGTTTATTTTATTATTTGCTAACATTTTATATCTCAGATTTTAAATATAAGTAGGTTCCAAATACTTAAACACATAATAATATTACTTCACAAACACTTAAAACGCGTAACCGCAATTTTATTTCCAACAACAAAGTATCGAAATATTCTTATTACCCGAGAAGTGTGTAGTATGGGTTTTACGGCACTATTACTATCTTAGTATCTTACCTACTCCTTGTAGCACATAATAATGCAAGTAGGTACGTAGATATTTTCCCGAGTATGGTTGCCATAACGGAGGCGTAATGGCGTGAACACGCGTTTCGCTTCAGAGCTTGTTTTGCACCAGCGACCGACCGTGGAAACATCTACATATTCACCTTTATGTTGCTCTTCGTCTTACCTTCTTCCGTATTGATCTGTGCTTTTAAGCAGGGTGTTGCAGATTGCCTATATCGACGGTGATAGTAGGTACTCGTAAAACTGAGTAACTTTTCTTAAGAGGGCGCAGAAACTAGTGGCGTCTTTAGATTTCAATTTCACTAAAACCCTTATGGGAATAATTAGCTCGTTTAATTCGTAGTACTTATTTATACATATAGGATGTGTTGAATGACACTTTTTCTAAGTAATAAAGGTAAATACGAGTAGGTAGGTATGTTTAATCAGCTGTCAACTTAGTACGGAAAAATCGATTTTCCGAAACTATAGTTTTAAAAGAATTTTGGCTATAATACCAGCTTGCTTCTGTTATACCCTGTATAGAGCTTTATCTCAAGATCTTTAACACTAACCGATGCTCGTTTATCTAAGTTACTTTGTACCTCGATTGTTCTTGTATTGTGATGTAATTGGACTCGCAAAGGATTGGATGTTGTAGTGAAATCTTGTTGTTGTTGAAAATCAAAATAGGTGTATACGTTTGCTATACGTTATTTTGGTTTCTGTTTTGGCCTTTTTCTCGGGTTACAGTTTGATATTAAGAATGTCAACTGCGCGAGACGACTGATCGGCGGATTTGTCACTATTTTATACAGGTATCTAACTTAAATGTTCAAAGAATCCAGTGGTTCTATTCCAGTGGACAATTGTTCAGAAATCAACCAAATTTTGCCATTTTTGAAGCATGCTTCTGACATACCCTGACAAACCGTGTTTTGCGCTAAAAAAGTTCCTATTTTTTGCTTTAGGATCTAAGGTACTTATGACAAACTAAAAAACTTTACTACAACAATAAAAACACCAACATTACCCTAAAATTTAAGATAGGTAACTAGATGCATTGTTCTCGAAATGTCATGCTCTGAATGTTTAAAATAAGAAGGCTCAAAAAAAAATGTTATGAGTTTAGGTCAAATGGACTTCATGGTCAGTTCACATAGTGATCGTAGCAAGACGACTTATCCTTGGCAAGTAATGATGTAGAGTAATTTCGCTTAAATGATTTTTAGGTGCTCTGTTCACATCGTTCCCTTTGTTGCGACATAATCTCTTATGTCTATGGTACTAATCATAATTTTCAATAACGCAAAAAGCAGATTATGTACTTCACTAAATCATACAAGAGTATAAAAGGGAAATAAGAATCTTTGTTTAAGAGATTTTGTTAAGATGGTTCTATTTTGTTTAGGAGAGCTTGGTTTTGTTGGAAGAAGGGACCAGGACTATAAGGTAACAAGTATACCTTAGTTATTAATTACAGATACAGTTGGCATGTCATATATATATATATATATATCTCACTGCTGGACAAAAGCCTCTCGCCTTGTTCTTCGTCCAACCCTGCAGTGCGCCACAATTTGCCACTCCCCACGTCAATTCTTCTTTCTCAATTAGTAGGTACCAAATAATTAGTAACTTTGTCAGGACCAGGACATATCATTTAATTCACTTTCCCTCTCATCATTTACTATGTTAGTTTGTTTTAAGCCGGGGTGACTAATAACTGCTTATGTATAGGACAGGCTAATTACCTAATCACCTTTCTTAAAACTTAAATAAGTAATTGAATAAAGAACAAAACCGTTAATTTAAAAAATACTCAAAGTAAAACCTAATTAGCGATTTACGGAATAATAATTGTGTAATAGGTATTGCCTACTTAAATAATTACGTATTTACTAGTATGCAAATCACGCGGGCGCTGGACCGTGCTTCCGTTCATCTCTACAGCCTTGATTGTTACAGCAGCCTTATTATTAAGCCTCTATCTGGTTGTACTATCTAGTGTTCTAGGAAATATTGTAGTATGGTATGTGTGGTAAAATGAATACAGTCAGCCTGGTCAGTCTTCTAATTTACATTACTATACTCTCAGTTGTGTGTCAGTAGATTGTCAATGTAATTTTTTGACACATTTGGTCGCAATCAGTGTAAGCCACAATTTAGCAGAGTACCAAATGTGTTTAAAAATGCCTTTGGGACTCTGCCGACACACAATTGAGGCTATTTTAAATTAGCAGACTTGGGACACACTGTTATGTCCCACTGCTGGACAAAGACCTCCCTCTGTGCTCTCTATTCAGTTCTGCTGTACGCCAAGATTTTCCATTCTTCGCCAAACTCTTTTGAATTTGTTTTTCGAATGAACACTTTTTGAAATGAACAGCTGTCAACGTCATAATTTTTAAACAACCTTCATTGATTTGAAGTCGTGTTCAGTTGAATGGTTTTCACTGTCGTTTCACTGGTTGTTTTAGATCAACGTAAACGTAATTAAACTTTTGTTATCTAAAAGTTAATAGAAAATGGCACTTTGTGTTTTAAAACATAAAATAAAAATTACACTTACGAAGTAGCTGCCCTTAACACAAGTGTACTGAAATCGTAAAAACTTTTAGGCATTATTTGGAACACATGAAACAAATCTTCACTATTACTAAGTAGGTAGAACTAGGACACAGTACAAAATAATCAGGAGAGGAAACTGACGCATGCTTTTTGTGCAAATTATAATCAAAGACTGGCATTCCTGATAAGAAATCAGAGGATGTGACTATACATTGAATGTTATTGTTTATATTTGCTATCAATCGATGACTAATCACCATTGAATGGATTGTTTATTTGAAATATTGTTGATTGATTCATTTGTTTAGAAATTTTCTTGTTTATTTATTAGAGAAGATATTTGATTAACTAGAAGTGGGATTTTAGTTTTGTGTTATATGGGTTATTGCGGATCTTTCAGGCAAATACGCAACGCATAGATTTTCTACTAATAAAGATCCAGTTGCAAAAATAAAGGCACAAATAACTTTTCTGTGTGCAAAAAGTGTGCAAGTACCCTGACCCAAATGTGCAAAACCTAATTCGAAAATTAAAAGCATTTAGTTCTACTCTAAATCACCTAGAATTTATGCAAACTCTTTGCACTCACCTTTGCATAGAGATAAGCTAAATGACTCAACTTTCACATCACTACACGGATGTCAGGCCATTAAAAACCATTAAAAATTTAAAAGAAAATTCTAAATTCCCAACTGGCGCTTAGATTCCTTTTTCAAAAGTTTAAAAAGAAAAATAAAGTGTAACACACACGCGCCTACCGCACCACGATCCGTATGATACTACAGACGAAGCGCGTGCCGGTATTAAAATGTCGCTCCCTAAATAGACATGTTAACGGGCATTGGAATAATCGTAAATAAAATGGGTCAAATGTCTGAATTCATTTGGAACACATGATGTTCCGAGAGGATCATCTTGGGTCCTGTTCAAAATTTAGCCTCATTGACAAAACTTGAAGAGATAAAATTCTTTGCTTAGATTTAGCATCTGTGAGAGAAGCTCCCTAAGCTAAGTGGCACAAAATTAACTTTACCCAAACCCAATTTCAATTAAAAATAAGAGCAATAGCAAGGGGAGCAACTTGGGGAGTTGCAAACAGAACCAACTAGTACTATAAATAAAACAACTTAGACCCCTCGACAGAACATAACTTACAGAAAGAGCCAATACAAGTCATCGTGGGACAGTTTTAAGTGTATTTTAATGTGGTCATTCATTTGGAATCGGAGTAGCATTTTAGCTGCTTCAAGCGCCCATTCAAGAAATAGTTAAAGGCACATCGTCACGCGATGGCTGGTATAAACGACTGTAATTGCAACTGAGACTCTGTTACAATACTGTTGGCAATTTTGTTTGCGAGTCATTGACATTTTAATCTCATTATGGTTCGATTTATTTGGTGCCTTATGACCTTTATTGCGAAGTTAGGTTAGATAATGTCATAATTTTGTTTGAGGCTCGTTTTGGTAAGCTACCTACGTCAATACTCTGATGATTATGTTTGTTCTGTAAATTTAAACTGTAGTAACTCTCTTATTCCGGATCCAAAATAATCAGATTAAGGCATAACATTACAGAATCACTAATAATAAAAGATACGAAAAAAATAACGTCAGATAATCACAAAGTATTAAAAACTAGGTTTTCATAATGAGTATCTAACTATTTAAGTAAATGTTATTGACACAAAGAACAGAATGTATGAAATTTCATAAAATTACAAAAGTCTATTAACTCGATATAAGTAATTTAATCTGCAATCGTCTTCAGAAATAAGTGTAATTATCACTAGGTATAATTACATTGCAATATCTCATCTCGATCTTAGTAATACACATTGCGATTGGCACAGAAGAAAATAATCAAAAAAAGAATATGCAATAAATAACAACAATAATCACCAGTAACGCCTATTATAAATCGATCGATCATAATTAAAAGCGTTGAATTTGTACAGAAAAAGAGAATTAAATGTGCAAATGGAGTGCGCATACTGTGTATTAATTAGACTGTGGTCATAACAACGAGCGGATAAAATTGTGGATGGGTGGAAAAGTAATGATATTAATGGGGGAGGTGAAAAAGTCATGGAAAGTCACAGATTTTGATATTTTTATTTTAAAGAAGAAATAATTTTTAATTGTTGCTACTTTTAATGCTATATTTATTAGACAGTCACTTTCAATACCTATCCAACAAGAAAATTCCTTTTTTTTTCTCCTATGAACCTGGCTGACTAAGTACCTACTTAATGAACCTTACTGACTAAGTACTTAATAAGCAAAATGGCTGCCAATGCAAAAAGCAACGTTAATAAATAATCAGCTTAAAAGCGAAGCCGTAGGTGAATCCAATCAAAACACATCGACAGCTATTTGAAAATGTTACTCGATTATAAATGTGTGCGGTAATCAGATGCCTTGAACTGGGATAATGGTGCATGAGTCTTGCAAATGTAAGTGGAGTCAGGAAATCTGCATACATGTACTTTATTAAAACGTACTTTACTTTGCTCTTGGCGTACTATGTACCTATCTACGAGTAGATACCTATGCAGATCTAACCGATCCTAAAGAAAACCTGCCCCCAATTCTGGTCAAAAACGCTTTCAGAATACCAAAACACTCGTAGCTAGGCCTGGTACCAGCATCATCTACTATATCAGAATTGCTTTTCTTTCCGATCCTCATTTGTTTTATTGAGGTCCTATATGATAATTTTATGGGTCTTTTTAAAATGTTGCCATTCTTGGCAGGCGAAGGAATGGCGATGAAGAGTTAAGTAATCCACAGGTTTGGTAGCTTGAATTGAATGAATGAATCCGACTAATTTCGGTCACGGCGACCGCTTACGTTGAACTTCGCCAGAGCGGCTTAGCAAGACAAGAAAGTGTCTGAAAATGCAGAGATATTTTCTACTGGGCAGAATCAAGCTAAAATAGTACAAATGATACATACACAATAGCAGAATGATGTCGATGGTGCAACGATGACGACAGCGCGGGGGGCGGGAGTGCTGACAGTGACGCGGGTTGCGGGGAGCCACACCATCTCGCCTCGCGGACGTCTGATGAACCTGATGATGATAATATAAGTGATGAGTACAGAAATATGATAGAAACAGATTGATCCCACACACGCAAAGCTTTACGACAATCTGCTCCATATGATTTTCCAGCGCGACCGGTTTATTGCCAAGTTGCGAGTCTCTTTGTTGTTCTTTAATGACAGTGGGCGACCGTTTACGGATTGCTTCAAGCGTTTGAGAACCGACTGCTTGAAGCCGCGACCGCGCGGTGACATTCATTCGCTGCCGCACACGCTACTGCTCGAGCAGTCGCGACCGCTTCAATAGCCTAGCGCGCGGTCGCGGCTCAAAGCAGTCAGGGGCCCATGTCTGCTAATTTAAAACAATCCCAGTGTAAATATGTTATGTCAATTTTTTTGACACATTTGGTCACAATCACTGTAAGCCGTTGTTTAGCAGAATACCATATGTGTCAAAACATGCTATTGTCATTCTGCCGACACACAACTAAGGCTATTTAAATTCTGTTGAGACCTGGAGCCCAAGTTTGAAGCAGTCTGTGTACGACCGCCCTAATATGTGTTATATAACTTACTCCCATAGAGCGTCATATGCGAAGGTGGTCGACTGGCGAGAACAGGTGTAGAGCCATATCGCTCCCCGCCAGCGGAGAGACGGCCACCCAGCGGCTTGAACGCTATCGGACGAATCACTGACTTGCCCTGAAACAAGGAATACATTGCTTTATTTATGTAGTTTATTAAAAGAGGTGAGTGATCAATGTGGATGAGGCGGAGGTGTGTTTGGATCGTAGCAAGTGGAGGGAAGTGTCTCTGCCTAGCTAGACCGATGGGAGAGCAGCGTGACAGATGTTTGTTTATGTATGTATGCTTTTAAAAGAAGAGAGCATATGAACACATTATAAAAAAGTTACAGCATATTTTTTGTAGGAATGAGGTAATAACTGTTACTCGTATCTATTTGTTATCAAGTTACCATCAGTCTATTTAGTTGTGTACGTTAGTATTCGTAGTATCTTATTATGAGATGAAATATAATTTTTTAGAAATAGAAATTATATAAGTATAATAAATCTTTGCGTAGTTCGTAAAAAGTCATAAAATTTATGAACAATACCTAACCCATTAAAATAACGTGAGAAAGACTCGTCCTCATTACCCCATCACAAAATAGATTGCATTTAAAACATTTGTTCGAACTTTACCATTTACGTTTATTGGTACTAAAACAAAGGTCAGAATAAACATTTTATTAGTGGAATAAACGAATTTTTCCCCATATTAGTTACAGTGGATTGGGCTAATGGTTGTCTAATGTAGCTATCTGTTCGGAAAGCGCACGGATTTGACATTTTATACGCAACGCAACGCACTGTCACGATTCTAAAGGTTATTATAGTTTTATTAAGTGCATTGTCATAGTTGGAGACTATGGAAATAAATATCCTTCGCCAAGATATTTAATTAAGACTTAAATGTCCAATTTTGGCGTACGATTGGTAGTTAATGCGCAGAATATTACTTTATACCAATTATTTTAGTTTTTTGCCATCACCTGTAACCTTACTTTATCATAATCAAGAAACGTAACATTAAAATCTACGAGTATATGTATAATTTAAATATCTAACCGCTAGTTGCTAAAAAGTATAATAAAATAAACGATCCATTAAACTCAGCTGATTCTTAAGTTACCAATCAAGAAAACAAAAGCGACTTCAAATTTAAAATACAAAACGTTTCAATAGTTTCGTATCAACAAATCGTACAGTGCGGAACTAGTACGGTGTGGAATGAGAAAAAAACACACGCGGTAACCAAAACATGAATGAGAGGTTTCTCAAACCTACCACCAGTTAACAATGCTTCGATAACGCACGCATTTAGCACCTGCTTGGTAGTTAGTAGGTACCTTGTAGATTGTTCATAAAATTGTGTAGAATGGGGAATTATTCGTAGTTTTGTTTTTGAAAGAAATTGGACTTTATCTTTATGTTAATTTTTAAAGGATCTTGGAGTTTGCATTCTTAATATAACTTGATGGCTAGCGAAGTAAATTTTTTTTTTTTTTTTATAATTTTGTATATCTGTAATGCGAAATATTATAGATTAGGTAAAATAAAATGTAATTTTTAAAGCCGACAGAATCTCCTGCTTCAAGCAAGCTCACATTTGACTTTTACTCGTAAAAAAGAGGCATTATGGGTATTTTTAAAATTAAATAACATTTCACTACATAAAAAACTCTTTGCTCCTTCCTTAAAATACCTCAAGCGACCATCTCAACGTGGTGTCACTACAGTTGAGTTAAATCAGGCATTCATGCAATTAGCCAGAGCAGCAGCGTAAAAAACAAATACCTATCAGCCAATGATGTAGAACGTTAACTCAGAACCGCTGGGAACAACCAGCAGGTACTTAAAGCCTTAAAGATGTGATGACACGGTTCGTTTTATGTCCACTCAATTTTGAGATAGAGCCCACAAGAAGTTGTCAACTTTTCTTCATTTTTATTAAGAATGATTCGATAAATAGCTGTTCGCAGATGACATTTTAAACAGTTTTTTTTTTCTGAGCATAATTGGTCATCTGTAACTACTTGAAACGTAGAATTCTATGAGTTAGCTAGGTAGGTCTGTACATAACAGATACCCTGGATTCTATTTGGTTTGTACCAATCCTTCTTTAAATCTTATTTCTTTAATGAAAAATTAAATGTCTCAAACCTAAAATTAAATACGCAGTACCTACATGTAATTTTGACTCATTTACTCCTGAAATTATCTTTTATCCCGATGACGTTTAAAAGTAGACCATGACCGGGTAGATTCAAGTCTAGAATTACAGTATTACCATAGACACCTAAGTATTCATAGTCATTCTCATCGCGTTGTTACGAACCATCTCGTATGTTCGCCCTTACACGGCACGCTGGGTGTTCCTCGCATGATTTATTATACGGAACCACTAGCCTTTATTACTCGTTATTACCAACCTGTTACTTGCCTCGCTATTGATATTAAAACACGCGTGTCACCTGTATTGCTATGAACATAAATATTTGAATTATGAGGACGTTTATAATGGCTTTAGTTTAACAGTTTTCAATAAAGAGTAGGTATATAGTTTACGCATCATTATCTACTTTAATGGGCGTTTCTGCAACTGAGAGTTGGAATGAAACCAAAGTGTTTCTCCAAATTCTTCGAAACGTTGCGCAAAGTACATAACTTCTAAATTACACGTTACCAAAGCACAACCATTCTACTTCATTATCCTATCAAAAGGATTCTTTAAGCCCCGCCCACACTGTAATCATTGCAAAAATCTAAATTTGCATGTCACTGCGTGAGTATCTGTAACAAATAAGTGATTTGCGAAACCTGAGGCGTTCTCCCACGCTCGACCGCGGACCACGTGTACGACCCATAAACCGGTCTTTTGTTCTTTTCTAAACGTTCAGCTTAGAGAGAGATGATGCTATAAGTGCAAGGTATGATTTGAAATCGCCGTCGGCTAAATCCCAGGCTTGGAGCTCTGAATGTTCGCCATCCGAATCTTTGGAGCGGGACCACAAATTTTCTCTCATTTTTAGTCATCTGCTCATTTTTGCTTAATTATTTCGGTTGCACGCCACATTTGGGAGTTAGCCCGAGGAGGTTCACATTTCCTTGAAAGTTACGAATTTATCACGAACATACACTCTTTAACGGGTTTTTGAGATAATATCCGTTTTGAGCGAACATGCAATCATTTTCTAAATATTTGTCTTTAAAGTCAGAAGTGATTTGAGGAATTGAATCTTAAATGATCATTGCTTTAAAATAAGCACTTGTTTCCATAATTTTAAGGTTTTCAAATTGTTATTTCTTTCGTCCCATTTACCTTTCTAAGAAGGTATTTTACAACGCGACACGGTCCGCGTCAACATTCAAAACAGACTACAACAAATGAATCAAAGTGAAACGCATCAAAACCCCAACAAACACTAAATCAACGCATTGAAGTCTTGAATTAACAGCGACACAAACAGTTAGACATGTGTTGGTGATCCGGCCGGTGGAGAGCGGCGTTTGATTGTGGTACACTACACGATCATAAATTACTCGATTACAATCGACATGAGATGCCTTACAACTTCTACAAGCCTGCACGATGCATCCTTTACTAAGATTAGTGTGGAAACTGCAACGAGAGGGCTTTGTTTCATTATGCGCTGTGTTGCTGTGTCTTTAGCTTTACTCTAAGTTTGATACCTACTTAAGTCTTAATTGTTTTTTAGAAATTATGAATAAGGTATAAATAATAAACGCCGAGTTAGGAGCACCCTAAACCGACGTGAATGTATGAGGTGATTGATGAATGTGGATGAAGCGAAGGAAGAATGTAGCAAGTGGAGGGAAGTGGTAGACACCACTAGACTGGTAGGCAGAAGCCTACCCCGATGGGAGAGAGGCGTGTCGGATATGTATGTACGTAGAAACGAAAGATTACTCTTACGCGTGTCACAGATTATTACTTTATTTCCACCAAAGTGGCAATGAAATGACTAACAAACCAAATAAAATTATAGCATTGCACACAATTTGCATAAGAAAAAGTCGGCGTTGCCGTCAAATCTAGATGCTCCTCATTTTATGGAACTAGCACGATTAGCAAGACTAGATATAAGTTTATATTATAACGTAGCTGCGCTACATAGCCGTTCCCTATTCAGGGAGGGTCCATACCTGGTACTGGATACTTACTTTTAAACTACTTTGTAAAACCTATGGTGTGCTAATAAACATTTTGAATTTGAATTTTTGAAACAACAATGTTGCTATATGAAAGTAAGTAAGTAGTCATCATTAGTAAGTCTAGACCGTAATGATGATTAACATGCAAAGGCCATGATCAGTAATGCCCTAGGACTTAAATATCCTCCAGTTACAAAGGCTTATTAAGTTACTAGAGGCTGCCCGTGACTTCGTTCGCATTTATCGTCATAACTTCAAAAAAAACTTGATATCTTAAAATTATATACCTAACCTATGTGTTATTCTGATGTAAAAGCAGGTATGGTGTACCTTATTGCCAAGTTTCATCAAAATCAGTTAAGTAGTTTTTGCGTGAAAGAGTAACGAACATCTATCCATCCATAATATTAGTAGGAAGTAGGATTAATCTGTTTAACATCGTGCTGTCTTCTTCTGATTATTGACGATGATAGAGTGAGCTCTATTACTTGAAATAGAGTGTTAGATTAATCCAACATTTTTATAAAATGTAATTTAAGATATTTATTTAACATGAATAATAATTTAAACTTGAATTAATGCCATAATATCAACGTTGGTCCTATATTATTTGCCCTAGTTATAAAAAGAGAACCTAAATCATATCACCGATCAAGCACAAAGCCCTCATTCATTCACAAGCGAAAGATAAAATCACATCCAAATTAAGGGGCCTAAAGGTAATATAAACTAGGGTGTTGGAACCCGTATTTTTTGTATAGCCGTATTATGTAGGGTCAAATGCCACGTGGCGAGCAGATGGGCTCGTATGCACCATGTTGCAACGTTGCATCTGCCGATTTGGCACACTCTGTATAAATAGAGAAATAAAAAAACCGGCCAAGTGCAAGTCGGACTCGCGCGAGAACGGTTCCGTACCATTCTCTATTGATATCGAGCAAAAAAGCAAAAAATCACGTTTGTTGTATGGGAGCCTCCCTTAATTATTATTATTATTCTCTTTTTAGTATTTGTTGTTATAGCGGAAGCGGTAATACATCATCTGTGAAAATTTTAACGCTCTAGCTATAACGGTTCATGAGATACAGCCTGGTGACAGAAGGACGGATGGACGGACAGACAGACAGATGGACAGCCAAGTCTCAGTAATAGGGTCCCGTTTTCACACTTTGGGTACGGAACCATAAAAAGGTATAAATGGATCGACAATTAATTTTAGATCGTTTTGACAATAGAACATGTAGGGAACTTTTTGTTGGCTTATGACTAAGGTAGGATAGCAAGTAAGTAATAAAAGTATGTTTTTACATGTGTTATAATATATGACATTTTATTACCACGAATAGCCTGTTATTTGTTTAATTAAACTCTCATTTAACATAGGTAGAAGATTGATCGTCGCATTTAAATATCTTCCGTTTTAATTTTAAAACATGAATGACTGACACTTTTGCAACACCGTACAACTTGTAAGAGAAGGTATTATGCAAAAAATCGATTCAGTAGATTGCAAGATTGTAAACAATAAGAACTCGCGACGTTGACTGATAGCTATAGTACATAACAGCAACCGGAACTGATATACTTATATACTTACTTTCGCTGAGTTCGCGCAAAAAAAACTTGGCCTGAGGCAATCGATCTCTCGAGGTGTAGAACGGAGAGTGGCGAAAACAAACTGCTTTTCCCATACATACTCACGGCCCGACCGAATTTAACGGTTAAATTAAATAGTGTACCAAGCAATTACTTTCGATGAAAATCTACGTAACGCAGTCGAACTATTGGTTTTGTAACAACGTTTATAAGTGCAAAAAAAATTATTTAAGAAACTAATAGCTGCCAACTTTAATGGAAAACTAAAAATACGTTTTAGAAAATGGAAATAAAACAAAAGAAGAGCAGGAGTATACCGCGTATGCATTGAAACTTTTTGTTGGAAAAGAATTAAAAAATCTTTTCTAAAATGTTTTTAAAAAGTAAACCTAAGAAAACTGAATAGAAGTCAGATTAGAACGGATCCTTGTAAGTAAAATCACAGGTAAAATATAATTCTCGTACCTTGTTAATCAAAAGCTGCCTCAAAGAGCTGCCTAAACGTTTCCCATCTCAAGGTGTAACATTTCCAATCGATCTTAAAAAGGTCATTTTAAATAATGGCACCCAATATTACGACATCAAATGCCTAGAAGGTAAACAGTAAGACCCACAACACACGGTGAAACGCAACTGCAACGCAACCGAAACTGCTAGTTACTTTTGAGTTGAAAACTACAAACTACAACTGAAACGAAACGTTTCAAACTAGTTGCGTCGTGTGTTGTTTTCTAAGGAAGTCTAGAGCAGAAACTTCGATGCAACTCAAAGGTTTCAGTTGCGTTGCAGTTGCGTTTCACCGTGTGTTTTGGCGCTAAGTACCTAACTATCTATAATACATATTACAAACATCTATCTTCTACTCGCAAGTATTCATTACTTCACGTCTGTGTTTATTTATTATAGTAGTAAAGAACTTTTTGATCATAATAACTAACTAAGAATAATAATTATTAACTGTACGGTTAGTTAGTTATTGCTACAAACACGTTATAAATATTAAAGCTTAGAAATCAGGTATCATATATACAACATACTTTTGTATTTATGTTTTGTATAATCATTTTTTTACGTGTAATATTTAATATGTAATAAATAGATAACAATCGATAAATACAATGTCTCTACAACTATTTATCTAATTCATAAAAATTAGCTATTTTATAACAAACATTTGGCAAAATGGCGCAGCGGCGTTAGATTTTACAATTCTTTTCTTCCATATTTGAATTCGATGACAACCCTAATTATTACGACGAAAATAAATTGACCAAAGCATTTATTGGGTTAGGTAAACCCTTAAAAACGATAACATGTAAGTAAAGAACAGGTATTAATGTAATTATAATAGAATTATGTGGCTTATCGCAGCGTACAACTTTTTTGTAGGCTTTAGAAAGTTACCAGTTAGTGAAGCGAGAGCCATCATCAGATATATCGATGGATTTATCGAGTTTATTGATAAGTATGTTCCGTTATAAGTTGGGACGGGCTCGTGCCTTACTTGTAGACGTTACTATTAACTAGTAACTTTAAATTTTAATGTTAATTAATTAAATCTAAGGTTTAATTTGCTAGTTAACTAATAAATTGTATTACATTACGAACTTTTCATTGTAACTTGATCATAAGTGAAAGAAGCCATAGCCAGTTAAACGTCTTATTCCGACCTAAATGAATCTCATAAACTGTTATAGAAAAATTTCCTTAACTAGATCTTTTCTCTCTGTATGAGAGTAGACTCGTGCCTCTCGGAGGGGACATAATATATGGGCTGATAACGATAACGAAGATCTTTTCACAATTTAGTCAAAATTAATCTATATTCTATAGGTAACAATTATTCATCAATCTACTGGGTGTTACAGAAAGGGGGTATAATGCTGAAACACAGCGATAGTCTTCATGAGGACTATCATCATGAGGACTATTGCTGTGTTTCGGCTTTATACCACCTTTCTGTTACCCCCTATATATATTATATGCTATGTAAACACCCAAGAACTAACCAAAACAAATCTTGACCCTAAAACAAAATGATAACAAAAGTATTCTATCCCATACGATTGTTGTAAATACTGGTACAATATTAGTGTAATATTTAGAAACCTTGGCACAGTTCTGTATCGTGACGAGACATGAGCAATGCACCTAATCGGATTAGACTCGCATCACGACTGATGCCGAACTCTGCCGAAGTTTTGGCAATACAAGCCGAATCATTATAAGCCTTTGTAGAACATGCTACACTAACTGAGATGTGCTGAGGTCAAAGGGACAGAGTGCTCATGTGAGTAAAGGCTGGTTTCCACCTTGTAGTGTCTGTCCCGTTTTTATCGGACGATATTTTTATAAGACCGCTGTCATCCGACAAGTGTGAAATAGCTTCATACAAATTGTCCTGCCACTGGAATTCCAGCTAACCTAACCTAACACATTCCTGTATTAGAGTAGGCTTTAGTGCGCCTTAAGTGGGCACGTAAAAAGGGCTGACGATGATGAAATGAAACATAAGGAGAAATATTGACACAAATAAGATTGCAAAATGAAAGTTATTTAAATGGATAATTGATAATTTGATTAAGGAAGTAAATCGAGTTATCTATAACAATACTTATCTAATAATAGACGTAAATAAATAAATAGTGCTCTATGTGCATGAAGCTTGGTTATGAAATAGCATAATTCCTTTAAAATAATAGCAACATAATTTGATGAAAACATCAAATTACGGTACAATTGAACTAATCAATCCAATCAAACATGATGGTTCCTAGTTTTATGATCACGATACGGTTACAAAACGCGAAATAGATTTGCACGTTCGTTTTATGGCAAATGTCGAAAGGTTTCTGCTATCGTTAATCTCTATCAATCTTTGTAAACAGCTATTACCCACATGGATGAGTTTAGCAATACTTCGTTGTATTGTTTTGACATTGTGGGCGGATAGCTATCTGATTCATCTCTCACTGATACTTCACACATGCAATCAATTGAAGTAATACATGATTAGTAAACGAAGTGCTAAAATTTCCAAGATGAGAACAAAAAAGTGATAATTACCTTTTTATGCTCACAATGTTTGTCTTGTCTTGAAGTGCCATTAACTTCGATTTGTGAATTAAAGAAGAACGCCAAATAATGAGACGTAGTTACTTAAATCTGTTGTAAATGTAGATAATGAAAAAAAGAGACAGCAAAATTTTAATGGTAAAGGATATTAGAAAATAAATATTCTCAAGTAAATAAAGACTTAAATTCGCGCTAATGTAACTTGTAATAAAGACTAATGTAAACCAGCAACTTTTACTGACACCGAAAACAATCCGCATATCCTCCCAAAGAACAATGACCAAATAATTGCACTTCATTTACTAAAAACCCACGAAATGACACAACAATAGAACGAAGAAGGGGTTATGCTTAGTTAACTTGGAAAAAAACTATAAATACACCAGTGGGTAGATGCTTAAATCAATCCAACCATGTTAGAATTAAAACAATAGTTGGTAAATACAATTAAATTGAGAAAGTAAAAAAGTAATCGTGCATAATTGATAAAATTAATCGAAATCAAGAATGATGTAGAAAATAAAGAAGTAGCAAAAAGTGATACTAATGAATATTAAAGTTTATAATGAGTTTAGCACGATGTAACACGTAAACATGCCTTTGATATAGATGAATATAATACTAGTAAATAATTTACATAGACACAAATTAGGTACAAGCTTGTACGTGATGAATGCAGAAGATTAAGCAATCATATTGTCATGCTGTTTGGTAATATGCATAGCAAATTGATGCAATGCCAAATACCTTACTAAGCCCATCGAGGATTCAAACACGGGTATTACGATTACTAATTCAAAACACAAATAAGTATTCATAAATCTGCGAACATGTTATGATAAAATTTCAATAGCCTACGTGGGCAGATTCTGCGTGTCTCTAAAACATTACCTTAAGCCCGCAACGTTGAATTTAAAACACCAATAAAATCTTATTAGCTTTGATGCTTGAGAATCATTTAGAATATTTAAGGAGTGGAGGAAAGTGAGAGTGAAGTACGTGTTAAAATTTTAGTTAATGGTCTCAGATAAAGACTACAAAACAAATATTTTAAATTCATTGAGCGTGTGAATCGGCAAACGTATTCCACATCATTAGTAGTTTAATCTCGAACGAACAAACAAGATTGATGGTAAACGATGTCTGCTTTATAATGAACTTGACTTCCAGCCGATAACAAAGGTGCTTTATAAACAAACCGTTCTTTTCTTACGGTTTGTAATTTAAAAGCTTATTCCCTTTTACATTTACATAAATCATCTCATTTTCTGATAAAACGTTGGTTAGTTACAAAGTCGCTTGAGTGCTTACAAATAGAGTTGTCAAGTCGACACTTAATATAGGAGGTGTAGGCGAAGTCATCAGCGGCCTGAGGGAGAGACAAGCGTGAATAATCCAAACGTTACACACATTAGCTGCGAGTGCATTTGATGCCAGGGCTGCTGTCATAGACGCATGACGTTGTACAAATGCAATAACAAATAATATTAATAGTTAAGATGGAAATTCTTGGATCGAAATTGGAAATCATAACGGTTTAAGTTAATTTATGGGCTGTTAGAGGCATCATTGAGTTCAAAGAGTACCTATTAGTAAATAATCGGGATTTACAGAAGATAATGAACCATAAAGTTCAGTGTCAAATAGAAATGCGCAATGTGAGAAGACAAATAATACAACAGCAACGGGTGAAAGATTTATAGTGAAATAAAACAGCCCTAAGACAACATTGCAGTAACATGGACGTGGCCTCCACTCGTGATACGGCTATTACTAATACGCACTAATAATGCGCATGATTGCCGGTCGTAAATATTGATAGGGCCCCACGTTGTAATTATCGACTATCTTTCTAATATCGTCTCGTAAATCTTAGCTCTACACGAAGTTTGGTAGAACCTTGATTCGTTAGATACAGCTGTGGGAGTAGGTAGGTACCTACCTACAGGAAATCGAAGCGGATGAATTTCCCAATTATTAAATAACAAGTATTAATACTAGTTACTATATACGTGTTTCCATAATTCAATTCATGTTGAAACAGAATAAAATTAATGTGTCATCAATAAATATTAGGAATGTCAATTTAATAACCGTAAGTCACATCACGAGAAACCTGTAGTCTGCAATTTATCTCCACATAGTATTTACATCCTATCAAAGTTAATGCCGTACAAAGTGATGCTAAGTTAAATGAATAGTTAGATATTGCGGTAGGTCTAACGACAAATCCATTTGGATACCGCTATTTGAGTTGAGCTTTGTAAACACTTGTCTATGAAATTGGTGCTAAGCTTGTTGTATATTAGAATTACGCGGTAAATGAGTTTGATGTGGCATTGAAAGGTCAACGAGACGTACAGTGTACTCATGGTGTGAAATAGACAGAAAGGCTAATCGTAATCATAATCTTCCTATCTTTATTTTAAAGGTCAGTGCAGTGATCTTCGTTCTTTTCTTTTTGCAGTTGCGTAGTCTACTTGTGGTCTTCCTCAAGATGTATCTAGTTCGTATTAAAGTACGAATAATCTAGAAAATTGGATTTAACAATTTAAAATATTAATTTTAGTTCGGACTTAGAAAACCGTGCATAAACTAGAAAAAGAGGACCAAAATAAGAACCATAGGCAATCAGATACGAAATAAAACGCGCTAAAAATAAAGCTTGAAGAAAGGCAACCTAGTAAGAAGGACTAACGGTGTAGCATAGATGCTGGCTTGCAACAGGTTCGAGACTCCGAGCGGCAAGATATGCTAATACCCACAGCCGGTGGTCCCCGATGCCAGCAGATATGAGGCTATATTGTCTCGTTGATCTCTCTATACGAGTCTAGTATAATGTCGAAGAAAACGCTGGCGCATTGAAGCGTCATACTCGCTAACTTGTGGGTGGTAATTCGTTTGTTAATTCGCTTTAGGCTTCCTGTGAACGTATCCGTTTTGTTGTTACTGAAGGTCGCCGAATGCTTGTTACATCTTTCAATAGCTACATACTTTACAAGTGTTACTGTATGAAGGACTTCTTTCATGTTTCTACCTACGTTTTTCTTTGTGTCTATAATTTAAATGTTCCTATTGATCTGTAGGTATAGCCATATCTTGCGTGCACACATTCGATTTCGCAATGAAATTTATAAATCGTTATAACTCAATACGCAATGTTCACAAAATATCTGCATGCAGTTATGCAGATATTTTGCATTGGCATCTGTTCGCTATCATTATTGTAATAATTACAGAATAAATCTCCTCGATACGAAAGTTCTTTGAAATCTTTAGAATATCTATTTACATGAATAGTCAAGTGCTCTGTTAGTAGCACACAATGGGAGAGATTAATACAATATTCCAGCTGCAGTTGCTATGCTGTATTGCTATCTTGTTGTATGTACTTATATGCAATGGGCTCTTCAGCTTAGGTTCTCAGTCCTATTTTGTAGGTTACACGGCCACTGTTGAGTTAAGACGAGTGTTTATATTACAGTGTGAAACTTATTGCAGTAGAAAATATTTCTAATCAATTTGCTCAACGAACATATCTGAAAATAATATGGTCCACAATTCTACATAGACGAGAATATGAAGAAAATTGTGCAACGATTGAAACGATCGGTCATCCAAAACTTGCAATCCGTAAAATTGTTATCAGACACGGTGAATAGTCAATAATAGACATTGGCTACACTGTTTACAGCAGAAACATTCTTAAACTTGCTCGTCAAGAAACGGTTGGCTTGTATTCTTGACATTGTTTTCATTGTGCTGGTCAGTTAGCATTATTAGGCCTGCAATAATTGTATCTACATACACAGATAATGATACAAATTACGAGTAGCTTACTTCCAAATTGGTTGGATAATAGGTAGCCTATTTCAGTACCTATTATAGCCCGATGATTAAGGACAGATTACAGCTGTTAATAAATAGGTGTATTGTCTGAAGTAATAATAATAGTGGTAGTAGAACAGCATTTCCTCCGACCCCAAAAACGGACAACGGCAACGTGATCGTGACCGCAGCCGCATGAATGCTTCGGACGTGCACAGAACCACCGGAATTGGTGAATTTAATGCCACATTACGGCAAAATGCTGAGGAATGCTGACTTTTTCAAAACATCGGAATCTATGGCGTCATTGGTGACCGTGGAGAAATAGTTTAAACCATTCACTGTTGGCTACGATTACGAATTGAAGAACTAAGTGAATAACCGAGCGGTTTACGCAATGATAAATTCGTGGACACGTGCCGGGCGTCTTGGCTTAAGACGCACTTTATACTTGAAGGCTTCAGAAAAAATGTGACTGCATTTACTTCAAATGAAGTAGTTTCTGGTCTATATATAACTGATTTAATACATAAGCATTATGTAATTTAAAATAATGACTATGTACACGCTCAAGGTGCACGAATCAGGGTAATGTGCGGCGATCTAGCTCTAATTCGTAATTCATATAAATTGTTATAATGCAGGTAACATTAAAGGTATCTGTCACAAACATTTAATGTTAGGAATTATCAATATTTTCCGTTGATTTATGCGCGGTAGTTGGCGGCGCCTTTGTTCCAAGTACCGTGCAAACATAATGGTTGGTAAAATAAAGTCGTTTCCACTGTAATTGATAGGGCTAGGCGCCGACGCCGCCCAGTTTAAATTATTACTTAGCACTAACGTAGCGGTTACTCGTGGTTATAATTTTAATTCTAACAATAGATACAGACCAACTGTAGTACAATTAATTAAATAAACTTAGTATAGCATAAATTACACAATTATCTTTATTGGCATCTTACGGGTTTATACAATTTAATCCTTTGTTATAAGGACAGTATTTATTTCGTTGATTTACTTGCAGTATGTATTTTTGTTAAGGTATGAATGGTCTAATATCCTACTTTTCAAATTATTTTGTTGTATCTTGGGGCAATTTCCTTCACAACTCACGATGTCCATATGTGTACTCACGATGTAAACCTTCTTAAAGCTTTGCTTTCATCTCCCTTGCCACCTAACGCAAGATCACGATTCCAGAAGACTCGGATATTTTTCTCTAGTCAGTAACACAAGAAAATACATAGGTATTTAATAAACATTGGGCCTTTTCCTTCTCCGCCTGTAAGTCCACCATAGACAGCACCTAACAGTTTATCACAGCCGTCCAAAGATACGACACAATAGCCACAATTACTATCAGACATTTAGGTACGATCCAGTTCGTGATCGCAGAACAAAATCCGCCACCGGTGGTTGCCCTTGGACCATATCCACCTTTGTTAACCAAAAGGTCAATTGGAAAGTTTAAACTACATTAAATCCGTCTACTGATTCTCTATACTGATTGTTATCTCACTGATGAAGTGAATAGATCCATATCCAAGGTTCCATTAAGCAATTTATAAAACCTAATGGCTTTTAGTTGAGATTTACAAAATAATTAAATGTTATAATTGCTGCTTTTAAGCCCGGAATTGGAGTGACGAAATACAATGATACGAACGTGAGAATTATCATTCTGATTTCTTTTACTTATAGTAGCAGAGTGACAGATTAGTTTCTTGATAATAAAATGGACATAAAAGCCTATTGTCTTCAATTGTATGATATAATACAAGGCCAAGTGCACATAATCGATCGCGCTCGCCGCAAAGCGGATAATGACCAGCAAATGTTAGCTTCTCGTGTTGATTGCGATAGTTTTTTGTTATCTCACGTTGAGTTATAGAATAAAAAAGACGTAGGCATAGAATTTACAATATCTAATCGGTATAAAGGACCTATTGAAGGCAAAATAAGGTTTAATACAAACAGCAATGGAAAAGACAACACAGAAGAAGATACAACCCAATAACATAGCAAAGACTGGTACTGAAGACTTAATAAAAGTAGTTGAACAAACCGTTCGTTCAATCGCCTCTTGGAACCGGGTTTATTTATGTTAATCGTCGTGAATGAGATTAAACATCAGTGATCTAAAGCAGTGATTTGTGGGTGTGACCGGAAGAGCGATGAGCCCCAAATCTTTAGTGTTTCACAGAGGCTGTCCGATCAAATTCGGTCGATCATAAAAATTTCTCGCCTATTATAATGGCAGGCTACGTAGGCGCAAATTGCTCGTTGATTTTTCATATGGAAACTAGTAGTCTTATTTGATTTGGGTTTCCCATAATCAGATATAGTCTTCTTATTAAGTTTATGAGGAATATTATTATGAAGTGGGTCTATGTTATAAAAATAGATACACTTTCGTAGCGTTTTCTAGTCACGATTCACCTCCTTAATATCGACCACAACTGCAAGAGCTCTGTTAACTTGCTCAGTCACCCAAATGGAAGCCACCTTGATATTTCGTTTGAGATTTCACAGTATCTTCACGGGGAAGTGATTAATTTGTTTGTAATCAGTAACATTCATTGAAGCGTCAAGGGAATCACTCCCACGACGGATTCCAATGAGCCGCGAATGTTTCCCAAAGAGATTTTATTGCAAAGATCATGTTTATATTCAAAAGATATACCTACGTACGTACAGTTTATGATTAATAGGATAAGGAAATGAAATTGACTGAATGAGTAGGTTGTATTGATGCCAAGTTGTAATAAAGTGGTAATAGAAGCATTTTTTAAATCTTGTTTTGTAGTCCATCAAAACACTTGTTATTAGAAAAAGTTAGATAGATTTTTTTTTTATAAGTATTTTGAGCAGCGATGAACCTTGAATATTATGTTTTGTTGTTAGTGTCTACTTTGGTGTTAGGTATCATTACGACACCAACAAAACGCATATCACGGTTCCTCAATTAAATTCCAAGGTTATTTTTTGCTTAGTGAGTCAAACACCCTGCTCTAGTTGCAAATCGGAGGCTCATTTAACGTTTTTGCGGTCATCACAGTTTTTCTACAAATAATTACAACGATCGCTTGTAGCTACACAAGGTGCCTTGTTGAAGCAAAATCTCTCACGGAAGTAAATTGAAGCAAAAAGATAAATTATAATATTCCCATCGCTTTGCCGTTGGTTATTGAAAGAGTTGAGGATAAAATGAATGTTATCTACATTCATGCCCCTCGACCTCGCAGTCGAACGCCGCAACGAAAGGACAACAAAAGAGCAAAAACTCGACAATATAGTGAGACAATGCGGTAAAGAGCAGAGAATAGACTTGACAGAGACATTTCGAATGATACTTTTGTTCGTATCATAACAGTAAGAGTCATGGTCCCGCTAAGTAACTCCGAAGGTCCATTAGAAAGACATACTTTTACATTTACGTTCAGATAAACACGGTAGGTATCGATATCTTCCATAAGTAATTTTCTCGTAGTAGCAAAATCCATTTAATAATTCTTTATCCATGCAAGTTTTGTAATGGAACCCTACTGACCTGGTAGTTGGTAATAACTTGATAGAACCGGCTAGCTAGAAGCTTTCGTTTATATAGTGGCTGTGCTACATAAAGTGAATGAACACTTTTATTGATCAAGATGGGAAAATCGTTACGTTTCTTAATTGATTTTATGTTTTTTAAAGTCTGCTGGGTGTATTGAATTTTATATTATGATTGAATATGATCGATCACAAGAAAAATTCAAAGAAATGCACTGAGATGTAAATTGAATTTCATAAAAGTTGCAAATCGTTTTTCTTACAGTTACCTAGGTACCTATAATGTGGTTCAAAGAACGGATATGACTCCTTTACATCGGCAACCGTTTTTTAACAATGGGTTCACAATATGCCCTGTGCTTGGTAACAGTAAGTTAGAAAGGAGCTTGAAGGACTTGCCCAGACGTTCAGCGAGTGAGTCACCGTATGGCGTCATCCCACACCGCCAGACCAACGGACACCTTCCAAATCACCGCAAGCTTAATTTGAATTGCGGTATGCCGGGAACTTGTATCATTATGGTATAAACACCCATAAACATTCATTGGAAGGGAATGCGATTTTGATTGGACCTGCAATTTGTTCGCTAAGTTCGCTGTACTGTTCCAATGTTAAGGCCTTTGAGTATGCTCAAAATTTTGATTACTTCAAGCGCTCTGAACAAAGATAATTTTAACCAATTTAAGATTTTAAGTGTTACTCCCTAACCGAGACGTTTAAAACGTGTTATTTAAACATCATAAAATAAAGGGCTCGTTAAATGAAATACTAGAAGCTATTCTCATAAATCACACTAAAATAACTTAAGGGAATTTAGGTTAATTATTACTTTGATGATTGTTAGTAATATACTCGGATTTTATCGACGTTTGAACTTATGTTTCCTCGCTTTTACTGCATTACCACATTACGTTTAAACATGAAATGAAAGCATGTACTGCGATCGTTTATAAATACAGTACTAGATATTTTAAAAGTCATGCGTAGGTAGGTACCTATACTCATACATACAGTTCCTTATTTGTATAAGCGATCGCATAAGTAATAGGTACTATCAAACTTCAAGTCAATTTCAAGTGAACTATAATGTGGGCTTCGTAGTATAAAGTCTTGTTCATTGATAATATCTTGATGGCATTTTAGTCGAGTTTTTATTACGCTAACTGCCAATGAACCAATTACAAGCCCGCATTGTTAGTGATACGGGTCAACGGTTACCAGCCTACGTTAACTATTACTAGGGAAGACAAAAAAGCTATGAAAGACTTGTAAGAAATACAGTAACGTAAAAATCTCTCATATTTGTGTATTGATTGCAGATTTGTAAAAACCCGAAAGAAATGATGTTGAGACATATCCATTCAACGAAAATCATAATTATCTCCAATGCCAAAAGCATATTTAGCACCTCATCTTAAAGATAATTGTCGTAATTTATGATGATAATCCCAAAATAATGGTTAACACAAAAATAATGATAGTGAAAGTACCCAATGAGCTTTCGAACTACGAATAATGAGGGGTATCGCACATATTATCACAATTTTGAAAGGGAGAAAGTTCCACCGTCAATGAGAGTACGCTCGTCCATCAAACAAGTGTTCGGCTGTGTCGTTTAAACGCATAAACATGATAGCCAAGTCTTTTATTTTAAATTCCTTTGTTGAAAGTTATTGAAAGTTCATGCTTGAATGTGACAATGCACGGATAGATTGCTTTTAGAGAATGCTAGTGACCAAACTGTTGGGTAGAAGGTACTTTAGTGTCTAGTTGTATCGTGTAGTTATAAAATTTTACGATCATCTAAAGTGATTGAAAGCATGAAAATTTATGAGTTTGTACAGTACCTATCTAACCAGGTGCTTGACGTGGAACTCATCAAAAATGATTTATGTAAATTGAATGCTTATCAAAGATACGTTTAACGTTCGATGATGACATTTACATCTTATCTCAAAGTCAATATTTGTTTCAAACGGTCAAAAACGGTCATAAATTTAACGGTTCCACGATAATGTTTTTGAACTACAAAGCTTCGTTTAATAATTTTAACGTTTAAGGCACATACAGGATAAGTTTGTGGTAGATAGTTGAAAAAGACAAAGAGAGGAATATTCAAAACATAAACAAAAGTACGAGATGGAAGAAACAACAAACGAAGCTAGAAATTTCACAGGATTCAATAAACAAACAGTAAAAGTAACATCTAACAAGCAACACGCCAGCAGGTTGCTTGCCGTGGTCGGTCCCGTGGCATAAATCGATCGGAGACGGTAATGTCTTCAGCAAACAACCGAAATGTGGACGTGTGAAAAACTACGAGTGTAAACTAACAAATAGGTACATAGATCTTGGATGTTATGTTTGGTTTGATACCGAATTCCGATAGGTAATGTTTGAAAATTTGATAAACATATCGATGGACAAGCACAAATACCTAAAAGAAAGATTTGACCAATCTTCAAACATTTTACAAGCTTTTATTTAGTTTCACCTGTCCCGTTGTCTGTCGTTCTGTAATCAAATCTTGCAACTTAAATTTGATCCACTTCCCGGTTTCCGATTGAGCTGAAATTTTGCATGCTTATGTATATCGCGTGACAATGCAATATTATGGTAACATGAAGCTGATCTGATGATGGAGCTGGAAGGTGGCCATAGGAACTCCGTAATTAAATGATGCAACCCTATCGAGTTTGGGCTCATTGGATTCGTCTTGACAAGTACTTTGATACTATATGGTAACCAGGGTCTGATGATGGAGCCGGAAGGTGGCCATAGGAACTCCGTAATTAAACGATGCAACCCTATCGAGTTTGGGCTCATTGGATTAGTCTTGACGAGTACTTTGATACTATATGGTAACCAGGGTCTGATGATGGAACTGGAAGGTGGCCATAGGAACTCCGTAATTAAACGATGCAACCCTATCGAGTTTGGGCTCATTGGATTAGTCTTGACGAGTACTTTGATACTATATGGTAAGCAGGGTCTGATGATGGAGCCGGAAGGTGGCCATAGGAACTCCGTAATTAAACGATGCAACCCTATCGAGTTTGGGCTCATTGGATTAGTCTTGACGAGTACTTTGATACTATATGGTAACCAGGGTCTGATGATGGAACTGGAAGGTGGCCATAGGAACTCCGTAATTAAACGATGCAACCCTATCGAGTTTGGGCTCATTGGATTAGTCTTGACGAGTACTTTGATACTATATGGTAACCAGGGTCTGATGATGGAACTGGAAGGTGGCCATAGGAACTCCGTAATTAAACGATGCAACCCTATCGAGTTTGGGCTCATTGGATTAGTCTTGACGAGTACTTTGATACTATATGGTAACCAGGGTCTGATGATGGAACTGGAAGGTGGCCATAGGAACTCCGTAATTAAACGATGCAACCCTATCGAGTTTGGGCTCATTGGATTACTCTTGTAGAGTACTTTGATACTATATGGTAACCAGGGTCTGATGATGGAGCCGGAAGGTAGAAATAGGAACTCCGTAATTAAACGACGCAACCCCATCTAGTTTGGGCTCATTGGATTAGTCTTGACGAGTACTTTGATACTATATGGTAACCAGGGTCTGATGTTGGAGCCGGAAGGTGGCCATAGGAACTCCGTAATTAAACGACGCAACCTCAACTACGGACTTCATAACGGAATAACGCTGCTACGCCCTGCGAACTACGTCGTAGTAAATCTCGAATTAAAAATAGAGGTACTAAAAAGTTAAAAATAAAATTAAAGAAAAAAAAAACCTTTTTAAAAACAAGCTTTTATTATTTGTTTATAAAATGAACTAAAAAGTTAAAAATAAATTAACTCTAAAAAGAAATATAACACTTTGTAACTTGATTGTAACCTTTAACGACAAATAAGCGTCTTCGTCTAGGACAAAATAATTCCATATTGTACAAATTTATTTAATTTTAACACTAAAACTTTTCACCATACATAATTATTCAATCTCTTCCCCCCTCTTTATCATAGTCCCCATTTATAAATGAAAGCGTGTTACATTGTGATAGCCTGAGGAAAATGTTGTGATGTATTAATTAAATACAACTTATATGTTGTATTTAACAAATTAAAAAGAAAAATGTTGTGTTGTATTAATTAAATACTCATTTTCCTCAAGCTATCACAATGTAACACGCTTTCATTTATAAATGGGGACTATGATAAAGAGGGGGGACGAGATTGAATAATTATGTATGGTGAAAAGTTTTAGTGTTAAAATTAAATAAATTTGTACAATATGGAATTATTTTGTCCTAGACGAAGACGCTTATTTGTCGTTAAAGGTTACAATCAAGTTACAAAGTGTTATATTTCTTTTTAGAGTTAATTTATTTTTAACTTTTTAGTTCATTTTATAAACAAATAATAAAAGCTTGTTTTTAAAAAGGTTTTTTTTTTCTTTAATTTTTGTTTTAAAAATCATGTCTTGAACAACATCAGCAGGGAAAAGAGACTTAAATCAGACAGACACAAGACCCTCATTATTGATACGTTGACAACATAATACATAATCTCCGAGAAAACATCAACTTGTGTAGATTATAATGATGCAACGTACAGTCGTTATGAGACATTCGATCTTGAACTTGCCTTCCGTTGACTCTTCAAACATTTACACTAGCTCACTGGCACAGGAAATAGATGCATACTTGATGACATCACAAATATTTTGTTTGACAACGAAAATTGTTGATGTATATTGGCTATTGGAAGAAGAAAAACTTTTAGGAAATTGGAAGAAGGAATTGAGAATTGGATGATTTTGGAACATTTGTTGTTATGTGATTGTTACAATGAAAATTTTTCTTTTTTTCATCCTTAGATAGAAATGGCGTGTAGGTACGTACTGTAAATGTATTCTTATAGGTACTTAAAGATGTCGCATATCGATCTGAACGCATAACATTCATAAATAAGTTAATGAACCAAACCGACTCGATACGTGGTATTTAGGTTAGTGGGTTGAATTGGATTTACGTACAACATCTATATTTCACACATCTAATTTTATTGGTTAAGCACTAAACTTTTTCGACGCTTAATCCGCGGAAAAGTGGGTGAAGCCATCGAAAGTGGTACTACCTACTTAACTTAATTGTAAAGACCGCTTTATAAATTTATTGCCTCCACCAGGATTTATTAGCTGCTGTAAAGCTTTTGACCTCAATTGTGTAAATTAAGATTCTTTTGTAATTTTATCGCGGCTTTTTAGGCAAAAAATTAAAAAGGTTAACGAGCTCCAGCTCCTCCGAGTGTTGGGGTCCAATTGCAGAGTAAATTACTCAACAAAAACATAAATGCCAGGGAAAATGTCGAGCACTCACCTCGTTGTACACAGACGTCATGTTGGCAGTTTACCCGCGTGTTTTGTTTTGCAAACCGGAGCGATCACAATCTAATCACACATTTCACTCTTAACGACAGTCAAAAATAATACTGGCAGTTTGGAAAGTTCACGACAATGGATGTTTGTGTTTAAAAAGGAAACTGTCAGAATACCCGCTGCGTAAAAAAATAAAAAGTGGCGGCGAGCACGCGGAGCAAGTTTACGCAGCCTATTCGTCGTGAGGCGCGTGTGGCGCGTACCGTGTTTGGGATCGGCACTGAGCGAGCAGAGTACAGCCGGCCGGCTGAATGGAACGCCACCGCTCAGCTGGTATGCTCAATGAACCACACGAGTTCGGAGGTCGATCATCCTGACCCCATGGATAAAAGTTTTCTCTATTACCCTACAAACCTACAACAGTATCCAACATGTGGTTAAGCAAGTGGGCGGTGCAGTCGGTTAACTAGTTGCCAAGGGATTTTTCCCACATTTGAACAGTACAGCCTTAAAATGTTTTCTAAACATTGACGCGCCTACTTTGTATCAATCAATTTGAGACTATTTCAACACAAGTCTATACCTGTAGAACACACTTAACTGACATTGTCGTATGTAACAAACAAGATACCAATCCAGCCTACACACAGGATTACAATTACAAATGAAATTCGTGTTCAACGAAAATACTTGTGCAAAAATGTTGGTGTGTAAAAAGAGCACTCCCGTGGTTATCGACCCGATTCTAGCATTTGGTAATCGACATGTTTTTGTGGATGACAGACGGATCGAGTTCGTCGACTGGATTCGAACTTATTTGTCATAGAACCGGTATTCGGGTAGCAATGCCTCCTTTCGGTGAAGCTCGCAGACAATTGATTCAGAAATTAATACTTATCTGTTCTGTATGGCGATATTGAACACTGAACGCAATTTTCTTACTCGTGCTAAGAATATTGAACTTAAATTCTGTGGTGATATCCAAATTGATTATTTTGATACTTCTTTTCTGCTATATTAAGATTTTATAATACCTTCAGAAACCGTTACAGATTTTGAACCTTCCACTTACTTTCTTATTTCAAATTTACATTTAACGGATTTAAAAGTATTATATACAGCAGGATAGTAACCAAAATGTTAACAACATATAACTCGGAAAACTATGCTAATTCATAAGTCTAAAGAACCTCAGTCCTTATATTCCGTAATGCCTTGCAAAGACGTACGGGGTTCCATAACCTACATTAAAATTCTTTACTACTTATCTCGACAACGCGACACGGAAACAATTGAAAACTGAATCAAGTAATAAAATCACTGTCTCAGGGTGCGCCGTTATTACAATACAACATGTAGTTATACATATTATGTTATCCAGCCATAACGATGTTACAGTATGTTACACTATTGTTCTAAGCGAGTGGAATGCAGTAAAAAGTCTCATTGCGCTCAATTGATGTCTTCAAACGTTATTGTCTTTTTATAAATTGCTGGCAAAGTATAACTGTATTGTTTTTGCGGAAAGGGGGATATTGTCTTGGTTATTTTGGAAGTATGATAGTGATACGAATCTTTTTAATGTGTTCTCATTAAACACTTTATCCGAATATTTATGAAATATGCCACGTTATTATTCGAAATTCAAAGTAGCTAACAACAAAATCGAACTTTCCACAATAAAGGTCCATCCTCAATTGACTGTTAAAATGTGACGTGGGAACTCAGGCTAGCTTATTGCCAATATCCTCAATAGCTATACTCTCCAGCAACGGCTTGGTTTAGTACCCATCGATAGAAATCTTGATAGACAGATGTAATGGCGCCAGACGAGAGCCGCACTTAGACCTCGAAGAGGCACTTTATTTCGATGCTATATTTGAGTTTAATATTGTATTTGTAGTCCTATTCAATGATAAATATAAGACTGATCTTACTGTGCATTGTATTTAAATAATTATAAATTGATTTGGTTTAAAATATTTGTAACTGATGTCCTTTCAATTTATTACCAAAAATTTGACCTAGACCTATCTCCAAAAACAATAAAGATTGCTTTGATTTTTTCAGATTTGTATAAAGCTTAAGCAGAAATTATTGTACTGTACATCGTCCGTAATAGTTCTTAAGAATAATTGTCGAATAGAACAATACGAATTAAATTGAATCGAAAACTCTAGCCGTCTCTACAAAGGCAAAGGAACGACTGCGCGTGCGTTCGTTTCATATCGCAGATCTCACCGCAATATGGCGCCACCACGACGATTCTAAATCACCTGTTTAGAAAAAAAAAACAAAACGTTATCTCCGGCAATTCATTATTACGATGGAGATAAAGCCGGCGCGGCTTTAGACAAAGATTTATTTATGACCTTTTGTGGCTCTGAACTACCCCCGTTACAAACGTGAAACAATAATTTTGTTGTTGTTCATTTATTTGATCTGAAGTTGGTACGATATATGGCTTATGATGGTTATTCTCCTAAGATATCAAGTTTTAGTAAGAAGCTCGCCTTATTTTTTATTTCGACTCAATCAAACTCATAAGATTAGCGGAAGGAAGTGTTAGATAAATATAACATAGTTTAGTTTTTTCGCAAAAATAATGGCGGATGAGGAAATAGAGGTCTTTACCCTACAGTAAATTAGCTTCTTAGTCAATATTAGTCATGTAATCAACTAAAATCAAGAAAACAGAAATAAGTTCTTTAGTTAGCAAAATACCAACAGTAAACTAGGTATTCTTGACCTTATAACCTGTCAGTAATTCGATACTGAAACCCAATCCACCTTAGCTGTCAGCAGATCGCATGATATTTGCTTTACATGGCTTCATCCGTCGTGAAAATGTTGAAGGTAATCTAGGTTTTGCTAATCACTGCTCTTGTACTAATAGGCTTTGACTTGGACTGGGCGAAACGCAGACTTATATTCGAAATAAATTGAGTTACTTTGAAAACCACTATGTATTCTTCAGAAAATATGAAATATTTTTTGAGCTTGCATACAAACTTATTTTCTATCTCATAATATGCTTTTCATCAATGCTGTATTCGCCATATGTACCTAGGTACCTACCTACTTACTTACATGTATGTACATCTTTAATGCAAAGTATGTTAAATAAATCAAAAACGAATCCTGCAGAAAAAGTTAAATTCTTAGAATTCATTACATTGCGAAAGAAGTTTAATTTCCTGTTAATCTCCGACGATCTGTTCATATTTGGTCACTAAAGTTGGCATTTACGACCAAATAATTACTCTTAGCAAATATTTTGGTGAAATTCCAAACCTCCATTGGTTAGCACTTAAAATGAAGTCGGGCATGAGAGAAGCACGTTGGCTCATTAACATTGCATAAATAATTATTAGCTTATTGAAAGCTTGATTGCAGGCAGTAGGTAATTATGGTTGAAGAAATAAAGTAAACGTAGAAGGTAAAGCTGAAGGTATTTATTCAAATAAAGCCATCATGCTGGATGATTGTTGAGAAAGGTAAAAAGGTAGGTAATCATCTGTCGAAGATACAGACGTCTTGAATTTTATGTGTAATTCAATACAATGACACGAAAAGAACATCTGAGGAAAGGGTAAAATAATTCGTAAAAGTTTATGCTTGATTTTACAGTTTATGTTGTATTTATGACTTTTGATAAACTAGTTTCTACCAAAATCAATAAGTTTCTTTCACCATTTAATTAAGTTATATCTATGACTGATTGAATCAACTAAGTAGTACAAAAAAACTTATTTAAATTTACAAAGAATACAACTACAGTTTCATGTGACACCGTACAGGGTTCTTCAGAAATTCACCTTCTTTTCGAACCAGTTTAACAACTTTCTACATATTCCCACCTCGTGTGTATCCTTTAAAGTGCTAATGGTTTTTATTGACGATAACAATAAAACAACTGAAGGCAATGAAGCCTCATGTCGTGATGGGCCAGGTGGTCGTCTCCAGGTGCAGAATAAAAACTTTTGACGAAAAAGTTTCGCGGTGAATCGATACGTGTTGGAGAAATTTTGAGTTTTTAAAGTAAGAACAGTGAAGTCAGTTGCTGGAAAGGTTGTTTAAGTTAATTTATCCATTTTGTAAAATTACCCATCGTGCGGCCTTCTTCTGTTTTTTGACAACGAAAAGGACATATAAAAGTTTGATGGAGTTACCTCAAAAAACTCTTTTTTTTTTAAATGTCAAAGGATATATGGAAAGGCTATGTCAAAAGATATACGAAAATGAGAAATGTAATGCAGTCAATGATATTTATGAAGTATATGCTTAAATTAGGTACTTACTGTTTACCTTCTATTTGAATCATTTATAGAATAAACAGGCAACTAACCTACGTACCTTCTTACCTTTACGTAAATGTTTTGATACTCAACAATTCGTTAGATACCTAGGTATAAATATAATGTCATCGACACCACAGAATTTACAAAACGCAAAATTAAACGATATGCAACGAAATTAAGATAAAACTCTAAAACATGTTTTCGCCGTCAAATTCATATTAGCATCTATTTTGCACATGTTCTGTATAAATTCGTCTGCAGTATTATCGGTTAGGTATTTGGCGGCAGTCTTTTATTTAGATTTACAAAGGTCATTGACCATTGTTAATTTGCATTGACGATTTGACGTGGTTTCGAAATGTTTGGTATCAATAGAGATAGGTATTTCGTATGACACACGCAGTTTATTCAAACTCGTAGGTACACCTAAAATTAAAAACAAAAAACTATCTCATTATTTATGGAAATTATTAAACCTGAATCTCCGTCAGACATAACCTGTAGTAAATTTTCAGTAGTTAGGTACCTAATTCTACATTGGTTCTGTTTAAAACAGAAGGGAAAAACTGTAATGCTACATTAATAAGTGCCTACCAAAGTTCGTGAAATGGGTCACAAAATCCCAGACATTAAGATAAACCTAGTCCATTTCACACTGCGAGTTGATGCCTCTGTCCTAGCTCTTAACACATTTTTATTCTGGATTTCTGGGGATTGTCCAGTCTGTTCTGAAATAGTCAAGCTCATCTCGTCATCTTCGTCAAGGTCTGCCGCGATATCTTTTTCCATTGTGATAATCCCAGTATGAGGACAAGGTACTCCTTCCTTGTCCTCCTAGTTTCTTAAGTCCTAGTACCAAAATAACTAAATACCGATTACAAAATGGCAGGTGATTCAATACAGTGTGTAATACCATAGGTATCTGTGGGTGCTATTAAAAACTCGTGAGGTTCGGTCACGGTGGCGTGAGGCGCGTGAAGTGTCGTGAGGTGTCAAGTGACATGCGCGGTGTTGGTGTCTCAGTTGCTGCGCTTGCGCACCGTATCCTATTTTGGCGATGTATTGGGGAATATAAATTTCGATTAGGTTATCAGGAGTGTCAAATATATGGAAAATCAATGTTGTGTACGGCGATATAGAATGCCTTCCAAAATAAGTAATCCAAAATAAGGTAGTAGTAGGAAAAATAATTATGCATCAATCTGCGAAAGGTTGCTATTGCAATTTTTGAGTAGGGTTGTGAGTTGTGACTTACCACTAATAAAATAATTTACATTAGGTAGAGGATAGGCCTAAATGGCGGATGCACCACCGACAGAAGTCTGACTCTTAAATAAAATGATGATGAAGTACATTCCTATTCAACTGTAAGTACCTACAACACTCATTCCGCCACATATTTTCCACATTTATAGCTCCACTATCACAACAAACATAATAACTTTATTAATCTTAAAGAAAAAGTATTAACCGATGTGTTTCTCACAACGACCACTTAATACCCTTCGAATACCCGCACGACTTCATTCTAAGTTGTATCATTACGCACAAAACACATTTATATCCCAGATAATGACTTACCAACAAATAGTACTAGATATAGAGCCAGGAATAGTTTTATTCTATCGTTAAATGTAATCTTTTAAAACAAATTGCAATCCTGCGCACGATGTTTGTAGGTGTCTGTTTACAGGGTGGGTGGGTAATGAAAAAGCTTTTAACTTGTGCTGTTTTTAAAATATTATCAAACATACGAGTACGAGACTTCTTAAATAAATAAAAGTGGTACATAGCGAAACTAGATGGAGAGCAAGAACACTTTTGCCCAGCAGTGGAATATGATAGGCAAACTGGTAGGTAGCTGTATGTTTACAAATAGAACAAATCTTTGTCTTGAGTTTGCAGATGTGTTAAATAAAAACATTGCCAGTTATGTCCTTCTTAAGATTTCTTGTGTTTACATTTATCTGGAACACCTGTAGGTGCATTATATTACTGGGAAAAACAATTGCGACTTTTTATTCGATCTAAAATTGGAAAATGATAATTATTTTTTAGTAATCTTATGAGAGCAACATGAAATTATGTGTTGAAGTAAATTTATAACTGGCTATTACTACTACGATCAGTATCGTTACCTTAAGGAAATAAGTCATTATAGTTAATCTAGATCTGATTACATCTAGATTGAAATCGTATGGTTTAAGTACTAATACTAGAAACTTATTAGCTGATTTATTAAAACTATAGCTTATGGAATTACAAAATGTCAATTGGATTGGGTGGAATCACGGTGGAATGACCTACTCGATATTAATGATAGAAAATTAAAGTGTGTTAGAAGTAAGTATTTACCAAGTAACTGTTTTAAAGATTTGCTTTTAATATCTTGGAACTTATTGACAATAAGAGCGATTGCGTCACAGTTGCACTTTGATGTTTGATAGAGTAAAACGGGAACCGCAAACTGAGGTAGGTAGGTACCTACCCAAAACGTTTATACCTTGCAGATTGTACAGAAGTAGGCACATGTGATAAGGTTAGGAATCTAAGCCTAGTAAATATATAATCGCCTTTCTTGATGTTAATAATATCGTCAGCATATGATTGCTGCTGCCAGGTGACGTGATGACTCATACACCTCCGAAAAACTAACAGTTTAACTCTTGTTTAACTACATTCAAGACACAGCCACACCTCGATTTACTGGTTTGATTACCGCTTTCATTCATTCAACTAAGCTGTTCAATTCATACGAACAATTTAGTTTTATTGTTTTATTTCTCGTAAGTATGCAAAGATTTTATGGATGATTTGAATGATCTTGTAAATTTGTTAGGAAAAAGTTGAGATGTCATATGATGTAGGTAGGTACCACAGGTACCTACCGACCTACTGAATCCTTAAACAAGTAGTACCTCATGGTTTGTTATATTCTATAATACCGTATTAAAAACAAATATCTATCTTATCCTTTTTTTTTTCTTTCTTTTTTTATCTTATTCTTTTTTTTTTATCTTTATCTTGGAGACCTTGCTTTCATTTGTCGTATGTAGGATCCGGTTAACGAAGTCTTCAATAGCAGACTTTTACAACGGTCAGTAACATTTGATCATCCGGAAAAACACAGGACACATTATTATAAGTGGGAGAGCGGTGTGAGTGAGTAGGTACCTAAATAGTTGCAAGATAGGTACTCCAATAAAAAACAAAATTTTGCAAAATTCTCCTTTAGAAAACAAAAAGGTTTTCTTTATCTTCATATTATTTTCCCCAAAGAGCAGTCTTTACAAATGACCCGACTCAAATTTTGGAACACCCAGAAACCCACTTAATATAAGACTTATTAATAAAATAGGATTAAAGTTCCCGTGACATTGGTCCTTGCCCTTGGGTTCATATTAGCAATTTTGAACCACAAGCTGCTTTGAACCGGGTCGTGGGAAGTGTGAGGGCAAATACACCGACCGACTCAACTTTACAACATATAATACTATGGTTGTCGGGTGTTGGAATAAAAATATTAACCTCCTAAGGCCCACGGTACTTCTTGCAGTACATACTTACCTAGGTATAATATCTTTAAAGTTTTCTTTCTTATTTTCTTTCATTAAATTAAAACTACTTACTTAATTTTTTGCTTGTGTTAATCTCTACCATTTAGTTATAATTATTTTATAGCCCAGTAGTGGGACACAAGTGGCTAGATTAGATTAGATTTTTATTAGTACTATTAATGGGTTTTGGGTGATTATTATAATGCCTATTATTGCGTAATTTCTGGTCTGGGTTTAAGGGGAACAAGTACTCGAGAGTTTAGTTTTTGTTAAACAAAATTAAGCAAAGTTATTTATCTAAAAAATGTTGCGGAGATAACGTAAATGTATTTAACGACATTTTTGCCGGTAACTCTCAAAATGACCCGAATTGACTTGACCTTCTTTTGGTTACGTTAACCAGTTCCCATACGTTTTTGCGTATTGTTCTTTATGAATCGGAAGTGTAATAATAGTTTCTTGCTATGAAACGTGCAGGTACCTATAGTAAAATATATGTTTAATTTAATTACCTTTATTTATTTAATAGTTTATTGCAATAAGAAGATAGTACCTAAATAGAAACAGTAAAAAAGAGTTCCTTTAGTAGTAGATGAGTAGTAGAATTTTTCAAAACGAAATTCTTCGGAAGACTTAGGCCTTTGTTCATAGTCTAATCTAATAGGTTCATGTAGAATGATGCATCAGTTAAGTGCCCTACAGTGTCATGGAACTCCTGCAGTTTCAAAGCCCATCCCCCAGGAAAGTTGGCCTTCCCTTAAATCCTAATTAAAGTACCTACCACCCTAGAACTATAAAGTTGTTTCGTAGTGAATCACAACCTACATAGCGAAGTAATTTCTTCTTCAAACCACAAATACAGAGAATAGGAACGTGAGAAATGTAATCTCCGTTTATCATTTTATATTAGGGTTTTACAGTTTTAAGGTTAGTTGAAGATTTCGCGCGATTATGGTTTCTGGTTTCACGGATTAGGGGATTGACCTTATGGTGCGAGATTGAACAATATTGTAATTGAATTATTCAGTTAACACAGAATTTGCTTCACAATTTGTGCGATTTATTATCTTCAAGTTCGGAAATTTGCTGCCAGTATCCTGTTCGGGAACAGTAGAGACAGTTTTTATTTTCTTTGCTTTTATTAGGTACCCTATCTTACTTTGCTTCATATAGCTGTTTTGTTTGTTATCAATTGGTTTATTTTTTGCTATTCATGTAGGAACCTATAGCACTAGTAGGTGTTAATAGGTATCTTGCAATATCGTCACCATTGTGTTTGCATTTGTTACAGAATTTCCGTGAAACATCGCAGAAACACGGAATTCACCACCTATATCGTAAGACGATATTTATCTTCCCATAAATTAATTTGTTGTCGCAAATATTGAGTCATTCCTTTGTTAAATATATTCCAAATAATGCCTAACATTTTTCGTAGCATTAAACCTGTTTCATAGATAAGCTCCGAAGCCTGTAACAATCTAACGGTGTTCAATGTAAGTGTGTCGATTGTCGATGGATTTCTTGCGAATTTTCATCGGTGCACCGTGAAGTTCTAGCCTCTAGTACTCATCTAACTACCTACGCCATTATTGTTAAAACAACTACTGTTATTGTGTTGTTGAAGCGCCGTTGTGGGCTGATTGAACAGATGGCTGTCTTTTGTTTTGTTGTTTTTAGTGTGGGCAAGTTATTTACAAAATCTGGATCTAAAAACATTTAAGTAACCCCCGAGCGATTTTTATTGTACAAATTATCTGCTCTCATTTGACACCCAACTCGGGAAAAAGTAAGAAACCATTGGTGGACAAAAAAAAACTAAATCAGAAATATCAGAATCGCTTTACATTACACCTTCTTTGGGAGTTTCGATGCCATAGACAGGTACGAACATAGACTGACAGACTCATAGATAAACACGTAATGAATATGCAAGTCTCTGCTCTTCATGATTAGTGGACACGGAAGAAGATAGTCATTAAAAAAAGCGGAACAGATGGGCCGATTGAAAAAATGGATCTCACATTACCACAAAGAAACGATGGGAAGTTCCTACGCCGATTGTAATCTTGATATAAAATATAGCGAATAGGTAAAAGCTGTTATAAATGAGCCGTAAGTACCAAATCGGAAAATATATATTTTGTTTCCCATTGTTTCATTTAATGATTTGTTGTGAAAACTTGGTGTTACAGAATTGTATTGCGTTAAAGTTAGAAGATGGGAATATGAAGACAGATAGACTCTAGTCTTTCTAGTTCTGATGATTTACGTACCTACTCTACAACGCAATAAGTTCGCATAGTAGTTTGATAAAGTACTCGTAAATAGACGTGATTCAGGTTTAGTTGGTAAACCAAAGAAAACGGTCGAAAAGAACCCAACGAATAGGCGTCATGCGCATAGGCGTGTTCTCCCATACCTACAAAATTTCCCACAGCTTTATTACTGGAGTACCACATAGATTCTTGTATTTTTTTCTAGAAATAAATAATGGCTAAACAAATACTTTGTGTCAAGCGTTTGCTGGGCGCGGCGCGGGCGCATGGAAGGCGGAAGACGTCTGCCTGCCTGTGCGCAGCAGGTTCAAGTTCGTTTCCTAGATCATGTGCATTACGCATGACGCGAGATAAAAGTTTACTAAATGTGCCATTTTTATAACAACTTTACTGAAAGCTGTTTCACTACTTACAACCTAATAGCGTTCTATTTTGAAGAATTTATGATACTTATTGAAATGATTTTTGCAGTGTTTTTTTGAAATTATTTTTTGAAATTATGCTTGTTTTTGTCTGAGATCGAGATAATATTTGTTTTTTTTTTTTCAAATTATATCTCACAAAATCCAGTTGTTGGACTTTTGTCTCGTTAATTCATAACCTTCCTCAAATAAGAATACATTAAGCCAGCTTTATAGCCGTCTTCATTTCCTCTTACAAACGAAATAGTCTTAACGTAAATACCGGAAGATTCCCGGTGACTGGCAGACCACGCCTTAACACTGTCGCAACATGACACGTCTAGTTAAACTTTATATGCTTGTAACGAGACAATACGCATTGTTAGCTTTTTATTCAGCTTTGCAAAGATTTATGCACTTGGTAAATGCTATTACGCGACTGCTTGAAGGATGTCCCTATAAGAATGTATAGGGTGGTAATATATTTTTCAGTTTAGTTAGAGTGCGTTTGAAATAAAGTGACGAAAATTGCTTCAGTTTTTTCAAGACTTTTGTAATCACGAAAAAGTACCCTATTTATCTATTTTTATGAGTACTGACTTTAAATTGAATCTAATTGAACTTTTTAGGTTCTTCTTTAGAACTTATTTTTTAGAACTTTTAGAACTTCTTTAGAACTATTCTTAGGTTCTTTGTAGTGTTCAGTTGTCGCGTCTTAAAAGTAGATTAAGTAGATACACATACTTAGCTACTTACTTAAATATCTGTCACGCCTCTCCCTCATCGGGTTAGGCAGACAACTTCCTCCACCATTCGGATCATAATCTAAAAACACCTCTTTCGCTTTATCCACATCACTCTCAATATTCTCATAGACGTATCATATTGTAGAATCTGATCTAAGACAATATATTTTTGAAAAAACTGTGTTAAAAAGCGAAAGTGAAGAAGTCAAGTGAGTCTTTCAAAATAAAACTTTGTAAACAGTATCTTAAGCTTTAGAGTGGAAACTAGAAATTACGCGCGTGATGAATGGCTTTGTGACAACTTGCGACGTAACAATGAGTAAGTTTACTTGCATCACACAACCACAGTTTAATAAATAGTACTACATAACACAACTGCACTTTTATTTTTCATAGGATGCTTTAGAACATATTGTAAGCTACATATAACTCTGCCTGTTCAATGGTGTTGTACAGGCTTCAACTTTGCTGTAGTGGAAACTCTTAAGGAACCTTACGCACTGCTAGAGAGTTAGAGCGTTCGGAAACACTTTTTTTTCAGGGTTTTCTGTCTAATGAAACTTACATTGGTTTAGTAGTTCAGACGAGAAAAGAAAGAAAAGTAGGAGGAGTTTTGTAAATTCGTAAGGATTGGTTTGATAGGTAGGTACTACCTACACAATTATACGTAGTTTGAGCTGACACCTTCGCTCAGTCAAAACATGCATTTCCAAATGAGCTGAAGATTTTCCAAAAACATATTTTAATTCTTCGGCACGTATAACTTTCACTGGACCAGAATGTGACCTTCACAACGCATGCGCGAACGTCAGTGCTTCGGTCTGCGCGAGCGCTGCCCCGGTGCGCTACACCCGGCGGCGGCGGCTTTCTCGACAACCAAGGTGTTATTGTTTCGGCCACATTCCTTTTCAGTACATTAGAAAGAGATAATAGGATCATCCTGTGTTTCTATTTTATTGTATAATGATATTGAACTTTTGGAGGACATTGAAGGCCAAAGCTACCATTCGTTCTTTATTTGCTGACATTGGCGCCAAAAAGGAACTCTTCAAGCAGAATCACTTAAGTACTATAAAAGGAATGCATGATTATGCCCACTGTTATAGCAACGACACCCAAAAATACAGGCGTCAATAAGCAACTTAAAGAAAAAGTGCCGAGACACCAATAAATAACAGAAATGAATACAACATCTCAATTTGGTAACGTTGCAGATGTTCTTTTAAAGTAATGTCAAGTGGTTGAGTACATTCGTGGCATACAGCCTGAGGCAGATACGAAGGTCGCACTGTGGTGTGAGCGAAAGTCCACACACGTGGTGGTCTCACATTATGCGGTCAAGTTGAAGGAAAGTACCAGGGGAACAGGAATTAAAAGTGCTCGTATCGAATGTCGGTTCGCAACTTAATCGAACCTGAATTCGCTGAAGAATTCAGTGCCCGTGAAAGGGAAAATACTTTTAAAGGCTGGTTATTGGTGGTGAAAGAATCTTGATTTGGTGTCGCATGTTTAAAGTGAGATTAATGTCGATTTAAATAATTAAAAGCGTCGTCACTTGTTAAATGGACGATAAGTCGAACCTAGCTGTAAAAAGTTTTCGTGACCGATAATCAATGATGAATTTGTATGAAGCATTCGTTAGTTCTACAAAAAGACAAAGGTTTTACTGGATCTTTTTGACATGGTCATGGTCGTTTGTTATTTGTCTGAAAGACGCCATAATTATGTTACCATAAGATAAACTTATCTACGTCTACCACAAAATATACTTGTATGTACCTATTACTTACCTACTATTTCTCAATTCCAATTCAGATTACAGTAAAAAATCTTTAAATTAAAAAATACAAACATCACGAGCACGTCTGATGCATTCATGTACAAATTAAGAAGGTGTACCAATTACTACAAGAATTAATTAAAATAATAAGCGACCATTTCTACTGTGAGAAAACAAGGATATTTCATAGGGGTACAAGATCGATTAATCCATTGAAGCCCGCCGGTTGTAATTCTAGGCTTAACTTAATTAACTCCTTTTGTATGTTGTCCAATTAGCTGCGGGCCCTTTAATTATTATAATTCAATTTAATTGGAGCAATTGCAGTGGAGAAGTTAAACTCGATTGCTGAGATGTTTGTGTTTATTGCAGTTATGCTTTGGTTATTTCAGGGGCGGTTTTTGTAGATTGTTCCTTTTTTTGAGGTTTCACGTATTCGTTTTTATTGATTTCAAACTAAAAACGGACACCTAAAAAGAGGAGGTGGTTTTCAATTCGGGTTAATTTTTTTAAAGTAGCATCGCCAGGTCTTTTGTCTATCAATCTAGTTGTCTAGCTAGGCTTGCATTAGTGATAGGTACTAACAGAGTTTCCCTTTATATTAAACAGCTAGCGTTTTGGCTAGGCTTGCATGAGTACTAACTCAGTTTCCCATTATTTCCGAGAATTTAATGAGTTAAAACTTCCATAAAAAATATTTTCGCCAAGAAGTAACTGAATACCGTCGATAAACAAAATGATCGCAGTTAGGCACCTACTCTCTTTCAGTTGGTGCCCACTTTCACTGCAGTTCGATTGATGGCAACAATATTCGGAACATACAGACGAAATTACAAGTGTATAGGAGGTATACGTAAACTGGTTTAACGTTAGCTTTATTCTACAACTATCTATCTGCAAAATATTGTCAGCAAGTGTGTTTATGCATTGCGACCTAAAATCGAGGGACATTAGGTGCAATTTATGAAATTCTGTGTGTAAAGAGAGTCCACATAAAGATACCTGGGGGCCAAGTCTGCTAATTTAAGCTTAGCATTTGCGATCCGTTTGCTTGTCGATTGCGATTGATTTATATTGTGTCAAATTTGGTATTCTACTAAAAGTTTTGCCAACTTATGAACTGCGACTGCGACTGAAGTCAGAATACATCACAAGCAGTTCAAACGCAGTCCGAACGCACTCCGGTAGAATCGCAGTCGCTTAAAGCGTTAGCAGAATACCAAACCAAATATGTCAAATTAAGCGACTAAAGTGCTTTTGCTTTGCTTTTGCGATTCGATTGGTGCATTTAGTAATTAGCAGACTTGGCCCCCTGTTCGGATTATGAGGAAAACTATCTCGATTTTATGTTATGCGTTGCTAATATTAGGCTGATAGACGCAATTAATAAAATTTTCTGAAAATTAAACGATGATTTGTCAAAAGCATGGAATGTAAACTCCGTATCTTACGAGCTGCCCCTATTCACTCGAACAGACATCTTGTCAATTTTTCAACTTAGATAGCGAAAGTATTGTTTGATGCATAACGAACGTTGTTTTGTGCGAGCTTATTGAATTCTTAAACGAATTTCTTTATTATGTAACCATTATTACTTATCTATTAGTTTTGTAGGAATTGCAGGTTAGGTAGGCACTTACTTACTGGGCTGGTACATAAGAAACGACAAATCTAAGACTCTATTGTTTTAATTTGATATACAGGGTGACTTTAAAGTCATTAGTCAACGATAGAAAAGGAAATGCATGTACTAGTGAGTAGTGATAACAAACAACTTTTACTACGGGGCCAAGTTCGAAATCATAAAAATAAATTGGCCCCCCATACTATTAGCTGATGCATTTTGTATGGGGAGTTCAAAATTTTTTGAATGATTTCGACCTTGGTCCCATAGTAAAGTTGTTCGTTATCACGAGTACATGCTTAACCTTTTGTATCGTTCACTAATTACAAGTCACCTGTATAATATAATCGAAAAATTACAAACAATCATATTCTCTATACTCAGCTCAGCGCCAAAGGTTATTAGGTCCTTAATCAAATAACTTCTTTCCTATTTGTCTGTGACCTGTGATTTCATAAGGTCTGTGACCAAAAGTGACCTTAAACATAGACAAAGATTCTTTTCAAGTCACTACCAACAATATTCCTTACATTGCATAACATAACTTAACAGTACAACTCGCACGAGTACCCAAGAGACTTTAACAATATCCACACTCATACTAACCAGGATTCAAGTAAACCATACTGTGGTAGTGTGGTACAGTTACATAAAACTGTTGACCACTCCAATTTCTCTTTCCATTTGACATTTGAACTGATTTGTGTATTGTTAGGTGAGTACTGCAAGATAATAGTGTTTTGAAGAACTTCTGTCGTGATTTATTAGTTTGGGAGGAAAGCGTGCATAACTTAACTAATGGACATGTTGTTGTAGCCCAAATGTATATTTTTAGTTTATTTTATAATTCACTAGAGGCCCGCGACTTCGTATGCATTTATCGTCATATCTTAAAAAAAAAACATGCTATCTTAAAATTATATAGCCTATGTGTTATTCAGATGTATAAGCTACAATATTGCAAAGTTTCATCAAAATCTGTTTAGTAGTTTTTGCGTGAAAGAGTAACAAACATCCGGTAGGATAGATGGCATTACTCTGTAACACGGTATCGCAGTTTTTCAAATCTGTAGGTAATAAAAATAAGCTCTAATTGATTAGACAAAGGAGAGTTCTTTGACATTTTATCAACATTAGAATCAAAAAGTACGGTTAGTACTTAGAAAGGTATAGATATCAAAAATTCAAATTAATGGTAGGTAATATTAATGCCGATCATAATAATGTCAATGATATTATGATTCATTCAGATTAAAGTTTAAACTGCGTTTAAAAAAGTGACGGTATTTTATTTTATACTAGCTGTCCCGGCGAACTTTGTCCCGCCTTAGATAGAATGAACTTAATTGTGTAAGAATAAAGTTCAAATTGACTCTACATTTTAGTAAGAAAACATTTGTACGGGAAAAAGAAAAGGTCTGTTTTTAGGGCTTTCCCGGCAATTATTTGAATTTTTCTCACCGTTTAGACCTACCCTGGACTACGACAAACATTTTAAAACCAAAATCAGCTCAATCGGCTCAGCCGTTCTCGAGTTTTAATCAGACTAAAGAACAACAATTCATTTTTATTTATATAGATAGATAGATTATGATGCATTTTCCTTTTTGATATCTCTGTAATGTTTATGAATAAATTATTCATAACTTGTGTATTGACTTATTACGCAAGGAATATCAACTTAAGAGGCAGGTAATTAAGTGTATTTTGGTCTGTTCAAGATTCTAAATCAACCATCAACTATTCCCAAATACTTAGACATCACACATTAGTCTTTATCACCACTTAAGGCCCTGTTTCACGATCTACAGATAAAATTTACCTAACAGATATTTTATACCTATCTCTGTCTGTTGTTAGCCCATATAATGTTCCCACCGAGGGGCACGAGCCTACTCTCATGCAGAGAGTGATTAGGCCGTAATCCACCATGCTGACCAAGTGCGGGTTGGTTTCACATACACCTTCTCTGTCTAAACGTCACGTTTTATGAAATAGACATGGGTTTATCTGACAGTTTAATTTTATCAGTAGGTAGATGGTTAAACGAGCAGTTAGACCATAAAAATAAACAAGCTATGTACTAGCTATAAAAACTCCTTCAATCCACCTAACAAACTATTTTCGAATTGATTTCGAGTCGAACACGAGCTGTGTATGAGTTGTAAGTATGTCAACAGGTTCGTGCGCCGGAGTCGAATGCCCTACATCGCCGGTGTAACGATAACATGGGTAAAGGGACTGGCAGGTTGGCGGGTGGTATTGTTGATGCGATTTTGTTTGACGTATTCTGATTTCGAATTCGGAATGACAGTTGAGAAATTTTGATGCGGTTTTGTTTGATGCTTCTTATATCATTGTGTCATGCATGTCGCTTTAAAATACATTACATAGTAATTCCGTAGTAAATGCACCACAACAAATATTCAGATAACAGTACATACCAAAGTTACTTACTATAATTTCAGATAAACCTTTATTACAAAACGAGGTTTAAAGATAGTCCGACGTTAGTTCGTTTCTTTTGACGTTTCGACTATGGACAAAACGTCAAACTAAACGAACTAACGTCGGACTATCTTTAAACCTCGTTTTGTAATAAGAGGGTAAGAGTAAACTTTAGGACTTCCTTTAAGTAAGCATGTGAATGTTGATTAAAGATTTTTCAGCGCTATAAAGACAGTAATAGGAAATTCTAAACCCGAAGCACCCCGAACTTATAACTATAAGTTAAAAGTTATTCGCTTTTGTATTGTAAACTGTCAATGTAATATGTTGTTAAGAACGCGCCCTAAGAAGCCCATTCGATTTGCATTTCATCTCGGACCACTTCTCCTCGACCCTGAAACTACATTTTCACTATCACCGCACATTCATCATTCTGTCGTGGTCTACCAAACTTTCATGGAACTTTCCACGCTCTATAGTGATGGGATCGAGGTAAAATATCGATAAGAATTCGTATTGTTCGTTTCCGGAAATCTTTTTTAGCATCTACTTTTTTATGAGAGATTTCTTTATGTAGTTATTTTTAAGTTTACAGCGAGTATTTTCGGTATCTCTTTTGTTCAGTTTTATATTATAACCTAAAACTATGAATGAGTTCCATATTACAGTGAGGCAGGTTTAGGCCCTAATTCAAAATATTTATGAACTAGCCATAGGTACATATTGGACTCGTAAATAAAAATTAAAACTAGAAATAGATGTATAAGCGTAACATTTCCAGTAAATACAAGAGATATTGCCTACCAGTCTACAAGCTCAAGTGAGAAAAATAAACAAAACATAAAGTGAGTTGTAAGACGGCTGTAAGGAACGCCTTGATTGCTAGAGTCCAATTAGAGCGAAGCCTTTCAAATGAAAACAGAAAAGGAATAACACACAATGAGCCCCTTGCCTCTACCTCACTGACATTAAAAGAAATCAACGCAACACTTGACAAGACGCGTGTGACGTCACGAGGGACCTATCCGCTCGCGCCAAGATGCCAATTTATCGATAAACTAACTGACAGGTAAATCTATCGATATTTCCAATTAGTGGGATTTGCAAACAATGGCTGGAATGCTGGATTTATTTTTCCAGTATAATTGCGCTATTGATTTGGAGATATTTTTGTTCGGTAAAGTTTAAATTGTTGCCTTTTATAGAAATAAAATTGAAAACGCTTTACGCTATCTTGGTTTTGATATCTTGCTCATGACCGGTTGCGTGAAGAAGCGTATATTCAGTAGTGGATGTCTTTTGGCTGATAAAAAGAAGAAGATTTTCTCTTTAAGATGGTAACTATTAAAATAATTTCTCTTTGTCGAATTGTTATGAGACCAACCAAGTAAAAGAGATATTGTTTCAATAATTATGTAGGTAAGTAGGTACGGTACCTACAATAAATTTAAATTAAATTACCAACAACGTAATACGTATTTTAAAATAAAAACTAATTCATTTCATAAGCAACAATAAAACGCATTCAAGTGTAGCTATAAGTACCTATATACTCAGTATTACATCATAATTGGAATATAAAATAAGTTTATCCAGTAACTTGAAAAATAATGAAGATAAATTGATTAATTTATTAAATCTAGTGCAGTTTTATAATGTCCTAAATTGAGGTGTTTTATTAAGATTGTTAGCTTATATAAAGCTATCCACTGACATGTTTATTAATTAAATTATTAGGACGTCGAGAATCACTAATAAAATACTAAAACTGGATTCTAAAATATGCAAGCAACCACTTTTGTATTGCCTCTTTACCTTAGAGGCTATTAAGCGAATAGTTTTAATTAGTGCTTTCAGATCTTCAGATCAAATCTCAGAAGCAATTCATAGTAAGTTATCTTCAGAGTTACCTATTAGGGAGGTGGATAAGAAAAGTTATGGTTCGGTGCTTACTTTTATCTCATTCCTACTCGTAATTATGTATGCAGGTAAGTACTAATAATAAAAGGTAGATGTAGTAAGTGATACCAACGAAAATATAATATTTCAAGCAACAACTAAGTAAGATATCAAGAAAGAACCTTTAATCCATAAATTTTCCTCTCTACTACCTTCTGTCTCAATAGTCACGGAGTCATTTATCTTAAACAACAATAATACAATCATTCAATTTTATTGGAAAATATCTTCAGCGAATCAGGCGCAATGCCCCACTTTCATGTCCCATTTCGTGCAACATAACTTTCCTCGAGATTGGATCAGCGTTAGAACACGGTTTAGAAGCAGTTTGTCATTGGGAATTGCCATCTGAAGCGTTTGCGCGAGCGCCTGCCGCCCACGCCACGCGAGAAATATGGCCCAGCGACGCTCCACATCCGACTAAGTGGAACAAAAACCTAGCAACTTCCACGCAGCTTTACAAATTGCTCAGATTTCTACGTGTTAATTCACCACACCCGACATTCTCTACATAAATTCCCAGGCGCCCATACTTAACCATCAAACGCTGACAATGAAAAATTACTCCACCGATAGCCGCAATATCCTATGTATGGTCCGAGAATATTATTCGCTGTTATTACATAAAAAGTTCCCCGAGGTTTATCTAGAATTTCTTGTTGCTCTCACATCCTGCCCGGCGAGCGCTAGATCGTAGTTTTCTATAAAATAAAAGGCAAATAAGCATAATCTTGCGCCGTCTAGAGGTCAGGCGTGCACTGGCCCGCATTGTCTTCCAATAACCAAAGAATAATGCTTCATTCTGGCCTTTAGTAGCCCTGCACAAAGCACCCTATAAAGGGACCTACATTCTAAAATTGACACTACGAGACTAACACTTATGTTGTGAGCATTGTATGCAACTTTGTAAAGGGCGAACAGGCCGACGGTATTAAGTAGGTTCATAAATAAAGATTGCACCGACTGTGCGCGAACCACTTTATGGCTCTAAAACTGTAGAATTGAAAGCACGACGCATATGTCTCCGGCGGTTGAATGGATGCTCAGTTTAGTTTATTTACGCGAACAATTTCAGAGTTTAACGGCGGAGTAACAACGAGTGATTGTGTGCGGCGGGACTTGAAAGTGGGAGGTCACTATTCACTAGTCACTTGTTGGTAGTGTGGCTTGTCCAAACAATAAATAGGGAGAGAATGTCGGTCACGGTCTGATGCATCAGTGGAGTGTTCCTAGCTAACGGTAGTACTTACTAATTAGCTTCAGGTAACCTAAGTACAAGCATGTATGCCGTAAGGCAGCACGAGCCGAGTTTATGTAACACCGGGATCCTAAACCGAGGCTAATTGGGGCTAGTGTGAACAGCCCGCAACAAATTAGATACCTATCTGTAATCCGATGGAATTCCATGTTATAATAACAGCTTTAAGTTTAACGTGCATGTTTGCACGTGCTCTAATTAGTTGGTGAATATCTGAGAATACAGTCTTTTGCTTCGTTAATAAGTATTTCTTACGATTAAAGCAAAAGAACGAGACTTAAAAGGTAAAGTACCTACGTAGCCGTAAGTCAAGATCAGAAATCTTATAAGCGCCGTGTTTAGGCTGCCACTCATTTGTTGAAAGATTTAGCATCACTTCCTGCACGCCTTCCGAGAAAATTGTATTAAAGCATAGCCTAGGAAAATGTGCCATCGTGTTCGCCTTACTTTATGTTTGTGTGCCCTGCAGACACTGTCATGAGATCCAAAGGGGTAGTCCTATTACGCTCTATTAGGCGTACCATTTTGTGGAATTTGGTTCTAGATCTTATCTTGATGTTTTCAGATGTATTTATTCCAAAGAATTTAATCTAGATATCGGATTATTAAGGAAGAAAATCAGAATAACTAATTTATGAAAGGAAAGGCAAAAAAATAAGTTACGAGAAGTATTTGGTAAGAATTAACGTAGACCTACCGCCAACGCTAAGACTAATAAAATTAAGGTCAACAATCAAAGCAAAATATTTAGAGATCGTAAAGGAATAAACCGTCTGTATGGTTGTAATAAGAGGCTAAAGCTCACTGAGGGAAGCAACGCAGGCAATTTATGGATGTAAGCAGATTGCGCCGGCACATAATCGGCTGCGTTTGCCAGCGGCGCGGCGCGGGCGCACCGGCCTGGAAATTGCTACGATTTGTGATACCCACAGCGCTCAGGTTTTAGCAAATCGTTATAGAATCAGATTATACGCTCCAGACTTGTTTCTTACAACTAATTGCACATCTCAAGTGTAAAGCTATAAATAACAGCACAGTTTGAATTCCAAGAAAAATATCGTTACTGTTTTTACTGCCTATTGTACTGAGAGATCAGGCCACGATTTATGTGTCATTACACGAAACACGAACGACCACAAATAGAGCACGAAATACTGAGCTTAAGATCAACTAGGTACCTTTTGTATAGCACTCGCACAAAATAACCGATTTGAAAAAAAAAGTTCCCAAGAGGATCGCTTTTAAACAAACGAGTTCAGACAGAAGATTATCTCGGTTAATGAATCGTGCGTTTAGATTTATGATCTGTCGACACCGTCAACGCCTTTTTTTCGAAGCCTGCTGATGGTAATGGGTATCCATCATGTCGGCTTTAGACCAGAGATTATTAGTTGCCGAAACAACGGATATTCCCGTCAAGGCCACGTCTTCGATCCCATTTGATTTACGTGTCACTTTCCATGAATACCGTTAATCTTTTCAAATTGCCGATAAGTGAGAAAGTCGGCAGAGACACATCGTTCGCTTATTTTATATTATGTAAATGTGTTTCGATCGTGTGAACTACGCCGCACAATATAAGCATCCACTGAATATGCAACAAGTATGTAGAACTGCATTGGATGACACGCATAACTTGAAATTTGGTGACACACATTGTTGAAGGGAAACTATAGATATGCATAATTTACATGCATCTGATCGGCTACAGCGTAATCAATCTGTTCTACAAAATGTAGAAAAGAAGAAGTTAAGAGCTACCTTAATATGTGTCCAAACAGTCTTTTTGGATATAATTATGATATAATTTAATGTCAGCTCATAAGAACTTTAAAAAATCTAGTAGTTTTGATGCTATTGCGATCTAAATATCGAAACCGAAATATTTGCATCTATAGACAATTGTTCAAAAACCAATCCTATAAACACTTGAAATGATATAAAATATAAATCATAGGTACTTACATTGCCAAGAAACCCGCTGCAAGGCTGTATCGGCGGCGGCAGCGGAGGCAAGTCGGGAGAGCGCCGCGATTCCTCAGTCTGCCCCATACTTAACGTCGCATATCTTTAACAAAACAATTCGATCTTAGGATCTGGTGGTTTTATTGATTGATGATCTAGTCAAATACTTAGGCAGAAAAGGTTAGTCTATTGTAATTGGAAAATAGGGTAGACATTGAAACTACAATGGTGAAATATCTGTTACTGATTAAGACGAAGTTTTTTGTGATATCGAAGCTTAAAGAAACCATGAGCAAGTAGTTATACACATGGATGTCCAACGTTTGAATAAATACGAAAAGAAAGACGTTACACACGTTAAGTTTAAACACAATCAGTTTTTAGAAGAAAACTAGAAAAACATGATAGGTGAAGATTGCGGATGTATTGTGCTCAATATGCAGATTAGAAGCCAACGGTTTTGGCGCCCGAGGCCGTTTGTTCACCTCACCGAAATGCCAGATGCTAAATTACCAAAAAACAACAACTTCACAATCACAAATTAATTGAAGCGCTAAAGAGCCGTGGAAATGCAAATTGTCTAGTGCCCTTTTCTGATCTAACGAAGATAGGTCCTTTCAAGGTAACTGCATGCAGATCTCATGATAACTAAGTTAATCAAGATAGCTAGGGTAGCCACTTTGGTAGTTTTGTTTAGCCTCAATACATATTAAGTTTTGATTATTTTGCAACGTGATTTGGTTGATCTGTTGAAAGAGCAGCAGAATACGATGCTAGAGTTAAAAAGCTCTTCAAATTTACCATGATACAGGTAAAAATAGCTTTTTCTACATTGGAGTGTAATGTAGACCAAAGAAATAGAATATAACTAAAGAAAACCCAGTAAACCACAATACGAAGAATGAAGACAGTTTCGTGGTAACCTAAAAAATTAAAAACCTACAACTGTGCTACAAGGCTCATTAAAATTCCAGATTCAGATCAGTATTCAGAACAACTTCCAACAAACAGAAGTTGAAATACTGATTAAATATATTCTGTCAACAGATATCGATACCGACGATGCGCTTTTATGGAACTGTCAACACGAAACCAGAGAAAGGACTCGTACCTTTAATGAGGTAAAAGAAAGGAGCTTACTTAAAGAGCAGATGGTGAATATCAACCTATAAATCGATAAAACGATAATAAATTTAAAAACTGACTTAAATACGCTCTCAGATAATAGCAATTGTGGTAACCAACACTTAATTGGCAGTAAATTTTGCAAGACAGAGAGTTGACTCGAAGGGTGATAAAGTGCACGGATATTACGATTACAGTTACAGAATACAAACCGGATCAAAATATACAGAAATAGGTTGAGATAAATGAGTTGGATGAGAACAATATCTTGCGGCTTGTAGGATAGGACAGATTTGAATATAAACCCAGTAATACCTACCTACATTATAAACATAGGTAACTAAGACTACGACTGAAGAGAAGCGACATACGAAAGCAACAGATTTTTACTTTCGAACGATAGTCGATAAATAAGTAGTGCTAAAAAAGATGAATTGATAGCTAGGTTAAGAAATAAATTTGTCACTTTGAAAGCAGCTCTAGTTCCACAAGATCTAACTTAAAATATTATTCTAATAAAAACAAGTTGTTGCAAATATTCTGTACCTTGAAGTAGTAGGTGTCTATTAACAACATTAAAGATTGTTTATTTACATGAAATAAAAGTGCAAATGGAGTATAGATGATATCGGCCCTCACGATTTGCACGTTTAAGACTGAATCTTCATTGATTGAATAATAAAAAATGGCCTTGCCTACGTAATAATTAATAAAGTCTCGCCAAATCATTTGCCAACCGATTTTCGACCGGTTTAATGATCGGAGTTTCCATACGTTGGATTTAAATCATAAATCAGAATTTGGAAGACTTTTAGAATCTTGGAAGGTCGTGTCTTTAAGTTATTAACGGAAAGCTATCAAATTTTCTGCTCGAATTTTAAAGAATTAGGTAGGTACTTTTGACAAAATTAAGGCCGCTTCTTTTGGATTTTGGAAGATTATTAATTTTGAAAGGAATAATTTACAATCATTTCATTTATTTTATAGCAGTGGAAGAACGAAATGCAGGCTTTTGCCATTAGATTAAAATTAGAAAGGCAAGTTTTAGGTCTCTAGCTGCGATGTAAGTTGGCCACAAGAATAATAAGTAAGTATGTTACCCAGTGGTTATTTCAGAAGACCAAGGATTATCATCACAATTTCTATTTATTGCACATACTTACTTATTCAACAAACAAAACAATTTAAACTAAAGCTGAATTCCCAAATAATTTATTAATAGCGGACATTCTTTCTAAATTATAGAGTAAACTGCTTATTGTCTGTAGTTAACGTGAACCTCAATTCATGAATTTGGTGGAGTTCCGTAGTCAGAAAGGATTCCCAATAATATCGAACCTTTGTATAAGGATGTGGTAAAAAATGAATTTATTTGACCCCTATATTTGCTTGATGAAAGAGTATCAAATTGCATAGAAGGATACATCTAATCTGGCGGTAAATAAAGTCCAAAAATACGAGTGTAGAGTATGTACGCCTACCCAGTAGAAATTTACTTGGGTTCATTATTTATAGTGGAAGGAATCCATGAACCATTTTTACTATTAATAAAAAGAACCCTTACACTAAAACACGAGACTAGCACTCAAAATGATTTGTTCTTTTTTACGTACATTAGATCGCACGGCGTCGGCGCGACGTCCATTATAATGTTTCGATAAAAACCGAACATCTTCGGGTGCTGGGTAATTGCGCCCGCGCAGCAGGTCCGATCTATCCGGCAGCGTCTCAATCGACGAGGAATTCCTTACTTTTTTTATTTAGTTTCATAATGTTTTGCTGGGAACCCTTGACTGTGATAGTAAAAACTTCGTGCTTGATGTTATCATTCTAAAAATATTTACATTCCTTATTTCTTAATATCATGATTAAAATTAATGAAGAGAGTAAGGAAATTATTAACTTGGATTAGTGAAAACCAAGTTCTAGGTGAACATTTCAAAAAATGGTCTTCCTCTTGCCCAACAGAGGATGCTTCAAGATATTGTAGGTAAAGCATGCAATTGTTGTTCAAAAACTGGCTCAGATTTGATGTAGGTATAGCTCCCAAACGAATGGTACCTACCAAAGAATAGGAACTTTACTACTTTTAATCCAGAACCTAAAACTCAAATATGAGTTAAGTAAATCCAAGTAAAATCATCTTAGAGAGAATGTCAAGTTGGCGGGTGGTCGCTGGCCAGTGGAACGAAGGTGATAAATAAGTCGTTATCGCGATCAATGGGGGAACATGCCGCCCGGACTCCGGACACACGATTGATTTCTAACTCCAGTTACACTACGTAATTAGACGACCACTTTAAATATTTTTTAGTTAGGTACAACATGGAACGTAACACAATAATTTTGTGACGGAGAATTTTTAGTAGATTGGCCAGTTGGCGTGGCTGGTAGTGTACTTTTGCCATGTTGTTGGTCGTGGTTTCGATTTCCACTAGAGACAAACATTGCTGTGATGAATAGAGATGTTTGTTTTAAGTCTGTGCGTTTATATTTAGACTTCGTAAACTATAGAATGTAAGTACTGTATACTTACAAAATATGTAACAAAAATAGTATCGTTAATTAAAACATACTATAGATTGTACGAGTACCTGTAATTCATTTCTTTTTGTGGAAAAACAATGGGTATAAGTAGATAAAATGCAAATAACTTTATGTATCTACCTATGTATCACTTTAACATTACCCGTGACGATGCATTTAAAACTTTTATTTCCTCTGTTTCGAATCCCACATTTATTATTCGAAGATTTCGAAGTCCGTTTGGGAAAGCCTGTCAGAGACCACAGATTGTTTTTATGAAGCATCTCTTATTACATTATGACAATAAATCGGTGGGTGGCCACTTATGACTTGAAGGGATATCTTAACAAAATGCTTTCGAAATATGCAAATTAATAAACAGAAAAAAAAACTGTAAGGCTATGAAGCACGAGAACATTAAGCTATATTTTCTTACGCTGAGGTTTACTGACAAAAGAAAAGTATAAAACGCATAACTTATTTGGGCAAAAGGCCCCCACGCCACTAATTGATAGAGTAAAAAAGGTACCTACCTATCTATCTAAACTGGTAAGCACTTACTACTACATAAAAAGCAAGAGTCAAAACTTCTGTTCAAAAGAAAGAACCCATTGTTTTTGAAACGTTTTTCTTGAAATAGGACAGATTCCTCGAACAGTTAAAATTAAATATGTCGGTTCATTTTACGATTTCGCAACGAAAGCCGCCACATGCCACGGTGGTTGGGATCGCGTCGAGTTTGAGGCGCCGGCGGCGCAACGGACGACAACAAAGGACATCCTAACATACAGCCTCTGGCAACTTTTGAAATCAATTTTATTTTTTGGCAAACGTATAGGTATCCTATTAAATAATATTATAAGTAAACAATTTTTGTGCCGATGGATGGATGTGTGTTCACGCAAACTTCTGAATAGATTTTGATTAAATTTGCCAATATTGTAGCTTAAAATATCAGAATAACACATAGGGCAGGTATATTATTTTTGAATAAGATGTTTTTTTCCAAGATATGATAATAAATGCGTACGAAGTCGTAGGCAGCTTCTAGTATAATCAGTATAATGTGTATTTTCTAATTACCTTCCTACTGTTGCTTTCTCTTACGGGCTTACAAATAGTTTAAAAACATCATGAAGTTACGTTAGTGAGGTAGGTAAACCTTCCTTTGTACAAGAGTTACATCAAGTAACGGCTGTAGGTTATGTAGGTACCTATATGTAATTGACAGCTGTCAAAATTATCAACCTTTGTTCAACTGGCGAGAGCAATGGGCCCGTATTGCAGTCAGCCTAGTCGGTTCGTGTGTATCGAAGCTGGAAACGTTCTACTGGCGGTTTGACAAAGGGAGTCAATTTGAGCGTATCTGGCGATCAGTCGTGACTCATCCGTCTACAATGATTATCTCGAAACATGGACTCGACTCGGGTTAGCTCGTGAGCCCGCAAAGGTGTTCTGACGCGACGCTTTTAGTTGCAAATAGAAATGAGGTTACAACAAAGATTTATAATATCTACATAGAATAGGACAATTAGGTACATTATTTTCTTTTAGTAACTTGGGGTTAACGGTGTTGGTCACACAATTATTTAAGTCTAGGTAGCTTTCATTTAGTTCAATTTCTAGGTACAGATATATCATGGCATATAATATTTAACAGATTTATCACAACGATAATAAAACTGCCGATAACTTAACCTACTTACCTATGTAGGTAAGTATCAGAATTATGAATTTACGAGTCCCCAATGCACTAATAACTTTACAAGTTTCCAATTAGCAGACGGATTCGAACATTTTATGAGTTTAATCTGAGATGTAAATGTAAGTCAATATAGTATTACTACCTGCAAATAGCTATCTAATCGTTTTACTATGAGAATAAATGTGTTTCGACTCGTAAATTGACTGTTTACATACGAAATTGGACCTTATTTCATTTCCACCTCGAATATGGCCCACCAATGTCACTAAAAAAAATCATTATAAATATTTATTCAGCAATATTCCTACGAGTAGTTACTTAGTTGAAGGACGTTGAAGTAAGTTTGGGATTTGGATCGTTGCAAGTGGAAGGTTTGTGTTTGTTTTATGTTTTACCACTATACTATGGGAAAGAGGCGTGACAGATAAATATAATATGTATCGAAGTATGTATTAATTCAGTAGTTATAAAGCTAGGCATTCGCGGAAAGACCTAATTCAAAAGGTAGGTCAATCACGACTTATATTATATGAGAACATGTTGGAATCAATAATGTATTTTCCTGGAAGCCGCTACACGAGATGGTGACTAGCTGTTTGAATTTCAACGCTTTGCTAGTTTCGTCTTAAGAATATTACAGAGATGGATTTAGGATTCATAGTTTATGGGGGTCTAGCCAGTCCAATGATTTCACTGATTCACGTGGTACCTAGTGTTAGCTGTACTTGCTTGGCCTAACAGCATTAGGTTTAAAGCCGTATTGTTTTGTCCATTAAGGTGCGTATGACGAGTAGTTACGTGGACAATGGATGGACCGGTTCTGTGATCGGTTGTCAAAATTAAGTCAAGAAAATGATGGAAGAACACTACAACAGGCATAAGCGTTAAACCTTCAAGAAGCTTTAACCCTCTAAAATAAACACGAGATTTTTTTAAGTCAAGAAGCGTTAGTTATTTCACAAATAATTTAAAAAAAGGAATTCTTATTTCCGACCCCCCACCAAGAAGTTACGAATCGAAATCCGTGCCACTCGTGTGATCCGTTCCATTGCTATTTGATATGCGCATGCCTAGCAGTAACTTTATATTCTAGGCCGAAACACAGGTAAAACCTGAACAAAGGGAACCAGTCCCCTTGAGACGGCGACAAACGAATAGGGAATGGACATCAGGTACCTACACAACTGCGCATATACCTACTCATGTATCTTAGATATGAAAAGATGGACATTATCATCAAAAAGATCGTCGCTCTTGTCGGTGGAGAATTCGTCACACTATTCTCTGAAATCTCTGAGTGTATGGTAGTTAATGATATTTTAGGTGAACTAACTAATTTTCGCCAGTCCAAAACAAATGAAGATAGGGAAACTAGATAAAATAAAAATTAAAACTGTGTAGGTACATAGGTACTTATTTTAATATAAAATATAATATAAGTAGGTAGCTACCAAGGTCTGTGATGTTAATCAGTATAAATTTCATAATGAAGTCGTAAAGTATGAGGCTCTTTACGGCATTAATTTTGGAATTTAAGTACCTACCTAAAAGATAACTCTGCCTATATCTAGGTAAGTACCTACTTCTTTGTCTCATAGACAGTTGCAACAATTAAGCTATAACGAATAAGATACAACGATGTTTAATGGAGTATTTACTGTAGGTAAGAGCCTTTTATGTAACTGTCTGAAGCTGGCTGGATGTTAGATCTTTGTTGCCTTTTCATTCACGCAAAAACTGCTGAACAGATTTTGATGAAACTTTGCAATATTCTAGCTTCAACAACAAAATAAGACATAAGTACGAGTATCTTTACTATATCATTTTAAAATAATAACTTAACTTCTCTTTTTTTTCTGTCTCTATGTACTATCAGGTTACAATAAATTGTTAAATAAATAAATAAATAATTTGTGTAAGTGTTCCAAGATGTCGTCATACGATAAATAAGTAAGAAGTTGCGGGCAGCCTCAAGAAAGACAATAAATCCACAAAAAACTTTCATGCATTATAAACCCTGTTTACGGTTGCATATTTAAGAATTGCATAATAACACACATGCAGTTTCACCATAGTTAATGTACAGTGTTATTTTCTAGAGCGATTTCGCTCTACCTTCAATGAATCCACAAGATCATGACTTATGATTACGAGACTGCGTAATTTTAATCCTTTAGTGAAAGGATACTTGGAGGAAGAATTATTGCATGACAAAACTAACTTGAACCCCGACTCAACGACTTCTAATACAGCCAACAATAGACACCAAATATGTTCAGAGCTCTTTAAAAAATTGACACGTTATGGTACTAATGCTTTAAACACGTTTAAACACAAAGAACTATTTTGTACAAACTTCAGATACGGAGATAATTTAACAAAAGAGGAGTGCAGTGCACTAAGCTTTGCTTATTGGTGTGTTCTGACAGGAAAATTAATGAAAGTTTAACTTATGCAATGTTACGAAACTTAAGTTTGTATTTAAGTAGGTACGTAGGTATACGTGCAGAGTAGGTTGATGCAGTAAGTTGAAACGTTTTTTGGTTTAGCTACCTAAAAACTTTTAATCATCCTTCACAAAAGAATATCCTTAATTAACTAAAAAGAAGTAAATTACCAATAAAATTCATTCTTGCAAACATTATCATCACCATCATCTTTATGACAGCTTATGGACGTCCACCGCTGGACAAAAGCCTCCTCGAAGGATCTCCACAACGACCGGTCTTGCGCTGCCAACATCCATCCAACGCAAAAACAACAACATGTGGTTCAAACATACACCACAGTATAATTTCACTATTTACCTACTAGCTGGACAAAGCAAGATCTTAAACATTTAGATAATTGCGTGTCGCATTGTCCGCTCAACAATTGCACTTTAATTCTCCATTGCTTTAACGTATAGCTTGAGATGAGAGGCGTAGCTCATCCCTCCACGTTGCGAGCCTTCCCGCCTACCAAGCACAATGCACAACATGAATAAACAAAACAAGGTAGAAAGCTAGCACAAATGAAACAGCTTATTAGCTGGCTAGATGGTCGATAGCCGCAGAAGACCAACCCACGGCCCAAACCAGTAATTACCCCTATTGTCCGCCAAGCACCATAAACACGATGTGTGCTTCGATCTCAGATTAAAGGACTACAATATTTTTTATTTGCGATGGCTAAGGACTAAGCATATGGCAATGATAGGGAGAACTATTCTTTGACTAAAATATATGCCTATTTATAGGGACAACGAGATTCAGCCCTAAATACTCCTTTTGATAAAATGCTTCAGTTCAGAATCAAATGTTACCTAGACAGACCTGCCTTACCTATGTTGTGTTTATGTCGCACCGCACATAATCCACCATAAATTTTTAATGTTTTCATTTATTTTGCAACAAACAAGAACTCAGCATCTTTAAAAAATGTGAAGTTTAATAAATAAATGAGTGTAGGTACTAAGCAAGCATAAACGTCTAGCGTCCAGTTTTGTGAGAACAAACGCAGAAAGACCCGTTCTGCAATCTAGGTCTACATTTACACGTGTGACTGGATTGGCTAGATCGACTTCACCCCTGACACTGCTAACGTTAACAATAAATTGAGTAAGTTAACAGGAAAATACAGAATAAGTAAATAATAAAGTGCCTCGGAAGATTGGGTAGGTAAGTAAATAATTTAAATTGATTTGGGTCTATAAAATGTGTACCTACTTACCTAAACTTAGATTTAAATAGAGATAGATAGGTTGTGAAGGGGGTTCCAGATCATTATTTGATCTAAAATAAAAGATCGATTTGGTTAAAAAAAAGAATAGGATAGAATAAGTAGGTTGGTACCTAAGTATAGCTGAAAGTTTCGCGGCCCCATCCCCATGTAACATATCAAGTCGGACATGCTTATAAGTAAGTATACCTGATGAGCTTTTTTATCGATAATACACCGTAACATCGATAGATAAATAGTAGGTACCGACCTACCCTACCGTCCAGGTAACGAATTGTGGGAAATTCTAAACCTAACTTTACACTGAAACCGCTAATGGCTTCCAGTGGTTTTGTTAGGTTGGTAAGTATTTAGATACTTAGTGGCTTAGACAATACTGTGTCTAATTAAGGATGAAAACGGCACGTTAGGACCTTTTTGATTTTTACCATTCGGAATTCTCTAATAAAGAAATATACTTCTTTACAATAATCAGCATCGTAGGAAACAATAGAAGCACCTTTAATTTAAAAAATGCATAAAGCATTAGGTATAATTGCCTACTTGAGTTTGCTTGTGTTTAAAGGAAGTCTTAATTAACCTATAAGCACATACATTATACATAAATAAAATAGCAAAAAAGAACCCAGTTAGGTAATATACTTCGGCATTTACGGCAGGCAACAAAGATTTTAAAGTTTTATTTTACGTTTTGTAACAGTTTCAAAATAATTTGACGTTAGCTTAAGTATAGTTTTAGACTTATTTAGGTCGATTAGAAAGTAAATAAGACTATTTTAATGTACCTATGTGATTGTCATAAATATCCTGTGATACATATTCGTCTATAGCGGGTGACACACCTTTGACTCATTTAATTTATCTATTTACCTACATCCGGCTGATACCAAAGTTGTCCGAATAGTTAGTTAAATTATTAAATATAAGTTGGTTTATTTACTAGACCACAGCCTTGCTACTATTACCTAAGTCGATTACTTAAAGGCCGGTAGTATAGGTGCTCCAAATAATAATAGCTCGGTTTAACTTTTAATTAACTTAGGTGCAGCGTATTTTGAGATTTAATTACAAGTGTGACCAACGGACCAATTTAAAATAGGCACAATATCAGAAGGTTGCGTAATAAATAATACAACTTATGTGTTTTTGTAAATAACGGTTTCCGGCGCTTTAAAATATTGGTCGAAAATGATGGAAAAACACTTGCAAAATAGAAAATTTTAAATCCGTAACAAAGGAGGTGACGATTGTACAATATAGGCCTAAGTTAAGTGAGTAATTTTTAGCAATAAAAGGGAAATCCCATCTACCGATAATTTTAAAGCATAAGTTATTCGCAAAAAGTAAATAAAAGCTGTACTCACCTCTACAAAAGTAACAGGAAAGAAGATCACTTGGCAAATTGTAAAGTCCAGTCCGGTAACTCACAATGTCCGAGTCACAAATCACAAAGTCATTTCATATCACGGCAGCGGCGAGTTATTATTTCTGTTGTAAGCTCGTCTCAAGTTCGAACGACCGGCGTCTGGTCCGCCACGGAGCACCGCGTGCATTTCAACTGATGAAAGTGTAAACCGAGGTTTTTGTATAGCGCTCTCTCGCTTCGCCTCGCACGCCAGAAAAGGACCCAAGACGCGCCTTCAAGTTTGGCTTTTTGAGTTGAGTGGCGACTTCGCCCACTATTTTATTGTTATTCTAATTCTCGGCTTCTCGAGACTCCTTTACCCAAAAGAATGTTTAACTTTTCAACCACGTACGGCCGACGGAAGTGGGAGTGAAATAAAAAGCTCAAATGTGGATTGTTTATTTTTATTTTCTTCCCATAGGTGGCAAGAACCAGAGTAGTGAGCACAACCTAACATATGAAAAATGGTAACTATTTTCAGGGACCACTGCTACAGACAATATTATGGAGAATTTCAAATACACAGTAATAGAATCTTATGTACAGATATGAATCCAGAATTACTCTATTTTTTCTACTTTTAACAATTGGGTGCCAACATAGTACACGATATTAATTTTAAGTGCAGTGTTAGAGACAAATACCAAAAGCTTACGATGCAAATTAAATCTAAGGCATTACAGTAATTTTAATTAAAAATTATTACATTTTCAACAATAATCGTAAAAGTAAAGGCCTTTTAGTCAAAACATTAATTAAATGTTACCACCGAAAGGGCAGTGCATTATAAAGTAATTTTAGTACATTTTGGCACCTAACAAAAATATGTGAAATCCCTCGAGTACTGCTCCTACCCCGGCGTATAAGGTATTTTTTAATCTCTAATGAATTTACGAACTTCCAAAAAGAAAATGATATTAACTTGATATGAAGTAAGTAAGTAACAAATATGCGTGTAACCAAGGCACTCAGCTATCGGTTACAGGCGCACTTGCTCGAGAAGAGAGCAAAAACATTTCAAGAAATTTCAACAACTACATGCAAATATTTTTTATTGAATTTTCCTTTTTTTTCAGTTTTAAAACTTGTGCTAGATAGCTACGTGTCCAAATGTATTCTCGCGTGTTGCTCTCGACTCAACGTAAACATATTCTATTTAGAACGCAAAGATTCGCTGGTGAAGATGTTATAAATATCCAAATACAATATTTTATGAAGAAAAGCTCTTGCCACTGGATATTGTGTGGCTTACAAAGTGAAATGTGAACTTGGGGACGTTTTTGCTGCTAAGACTGCTTGCACTACACATCTGTGGCTATTTAGCGTCACTATTATCGTGCAAGTAGTATAAAAGTTGTAAGATCGAACATCAAGGATTATGATAACGCAGTCGGAAAAATTCGTAATGTATAATACGTTAGCACCTCATTGATGTTCCACCTTTGAAGTTTACGGCGACGTCGATGGTGAAGTCCCCTAGCAAATCACCGCAAACTTTCACAAAATTATTGTTGTCAATAAACAACATTTTATCCATTGATGTTCCGGATACATTATACTCAAGTGCATAGGCACATTACATTAGATTAAAAACTAATCAAACATAATATTATATGCAAACTTGACTCTAGTAACATTTTTTTTTTGTATTTTCTATAACATTTTTATCGAGGTTCTTTAGCGAATATCATTAAATGGAATAAGTACAATATAATAATGAAATGACATAAAAAACCAAAATGATTCTGTGATGATAGATTATGTGATTACACAAAATGAAAGTGAATTAATTAATTAGTTTTAATGAGTTAAGAGATACCCAACCATATTAATGATAAAACTTTACATAAAACGGCGTAATCAATATCTGAAATGAATGCAATAAAAGTGTAGTCGTGAACGGGTAGTCGCGTTCATCAGTCAGATACAAGCGCGCTAATGTAAAGATGCATACAACATAGAGCAGCAAGTGCGCGGCAGCAACACGCGGCACGTCCAGGAAACAATTCTGCCGCGCTCTTGCCGCTCTATGTTTGGACGCACCTTAACGCATCATTTCAGACATAGAAAACAAAAGGTAATCAGCGAACATAATGATAATATTTGTAAACAACTGAAAGTGTCTATACATTAATTCCACAATATACTAAATATATACAATATAGCCTTCCAATGCGATCGTTTGTAATGGCATCTTTTTTTTAATTTTTTTTTTCGTTTTCAGTTTTTACAAACGGAAGTAAATCCACACTACAGAAAAATAAAATATATAAAACACGACACATAAAGTAGCAAAGTTTGCACGAATATAAAATTTTATATGAAATTGTAACTAGGCAAGGCTTTAAATGAAATAAATATAGTATGTTTGGGGTCGACCACCGAGCCGCCGGCGCGCTGGCTGTGACGTCACACACGCGGGCGCTCGGTCGCCGCGTCCGATCGACGGGAACTACCACCCCCGTATAAAATGAAAATATAACAAAATATAACATATACACTTCTTACGCTTTACATAAACTATAATAACAGTTACGCCTATATGAACTGTTATATCCATATTCGGAGTTGTAAATTATATTACAATTTATAATCCGGCGCGCGGCGTCCGTGTGCCGGTAGGTAGAGCCGACGCGCGGACGCCAGCGCCGCAATACTTCGTCGCCAGACACACTCGGGGAGCGCCTCGAGTGCGGCGATGTATCAAAAATACGAAACGACGCTAGTTGGCAGGAAAGCGGCGCGGCGCTGGCCCTCGCCAACTTGCGGCCGCCACATGCCTATCACTAATACGGCTACTCAATAAAATCGCCGCGTACAAATCCTAAGACGTATTGGACAAACCATTAAAACGAGCCATCCACTGCTTCCTATACAGTTGTACACACAGTCGCATCTCTCGTAGCTTTGATCGGCAAAGCTCCAACACTGGGCACGCTACACGAGTTAGTTCCCGAGATACGCGCCCATTGCTGACACGAAATGCGACTTCGCCTCTCCCTAAAATGAACGTCATCAAATAATGCAGAAAGTTAACAGAAAACAGAACCGCTTTAATCGAATTTTAAAATTTTGAATGAACTTTAAGGTAGCGGAAAAAACGTAAACGAAAAATTACTAACAAAAATAAAAATTGCTGCTCTACCTACGCTTTACATTAACAAATTATTAAACAACTTTGGACGATATTATTGTAAGAATTATATTAGAATCGTCCTACACGTCCGAGTGAAATGCTACTGCTCAATCGCTTTATAATAATTTTGTATAACGTTTAAAGCAAGTAAAATCCAAAGTGCATTTTAAAAGTAACATTAGCTGAATATAAAATACTTCATTCATTCCAAAAGTTAAAACATCTAATAGTCGCTCACATTAATCAATCTCGACCGAATATACGTTGATAATGTCGTAAGCAACAGCATTTCATCGAACACAATACATCATATTATATGAAATCTCTACAAAGAAACATCGAACTAAACATAATGTTATATATATACGCCTCCCCTGGATATCTACAGTCATAAGATATGTTAGCACGTTAGCCTTTCTTCTTATAAACGTCTATTCAAACGGGAGAACTTTAAGGCTTCGCTAATATTATCCTATTATTATTGCTAACTTTTTCATTCTAATGCCACTTGAAGATTAAACAACCCATAGTCGAACCGCATGCGCAGTTAGCGACATCTCGTTCCAACGCGGGCGCCGCGGCACTCGCCGTCCTACTCACTCGTACCCTATTTACAGAGAATGCAGTACGATAGCAATAGTACAGACACGGGCCACCTTGACACACACTAGCCGTACGTACACTAATTGCAGTTTCATGATCAAATTTCGAGGTCACTTCACTTCCTTACTACCAGCTAGCACGAGATACATCGCAGACGTCATAAAAAAAAACAATTAAATAAATTTTACAAAAATGTGTCAAAATGGCCAACAATATGAGAAAATAATACAATATTTATCCGTCGCAACACTAACCGAGCCGAATGCTAAAACGTGAAAGGTTAATCGTAACGAATGTCGTTCCCGTATCCGACACCGGGAGACTCGGCCCGATCCAAAATAAAATATCATACTTAACGTGGAATCAAATTAAAAAAATGTATGGTCTAACGACGTCACACACCGAATGGTGAATAATGGTGATAGCGGTATTCGGTAAATACTATCGAAAATAATTTTAATAACATCGGAAGAACAAAAAAAATCGAGACGATCGGAATCTAGATTCGGGCCGCGTCCCCCCCGGCGGCACGCCTAGCGCGTGAGCGGGCGGTCGAGCGCGCTGGCGCAGCAGTGCAGGAAGCGCGCGTGCGGGTGGCTGCAGCCGGGCGGCGGCGGCTCGGCGCGCGCGGCGCTGTGGCGGCGCTTGCGGTCCGCGCGGCTCTCCGCCGCCGCCAGCTCGTCGCCGCGCGCGTACTCCGCGTGCGCCGCGCTGATGTCCTGCAGCAGCTCCTCCCACTCGCGCTCGTCGGGCGGCGCGGCGGCAGGCGGCACGGCCGGCGGTGCGCAGGCGCAGTCGGGCGCGCTCCAGATGCTGTGCGTGGCGCTGGGCCGCATCTTCTTGGCGGTGGCGCCGCACTCGTCGCACGGGCCCCAGGCGGCGGGCGCGCACTCGGTCTGCACGGCGGCGTCGAGCTGGCGCAGCGGGAACCGCAGCCGGAACGCGGGGTCGTCGAGGTCCGGGCAGCGCTGCGCCGCCGTGAGGTTGAGCCGGCCGTAGTCGATGCTCTTGGAGGCGCGGTACTCGAGGTAGCGCTCGAGCGAGCTCTCGAGGTACACGCCGCCGGACTCGCTGCGGTGGAACTCCACGGGGTCGAGGTCGCCGCGGATGTCGAACGTGTCGCCGTCGGCGTACCGCGCCGCGTGCTCGGGGTCGGCCTCGCGCCGGATCGGCCGGAAGTGCGTCCGCGCCGACGTGAGCAGGTCCTCGCGCTCGCCGGACGGCGGCCGCCGCTCCTCCGGCGCGGGTTCGGCGCGAACGACGGGCTGAGGCTCGGGCCGGCGTTTCCGCGGCGGCACCTCGACGAAGCCGCTGCTGTCGCGGCTGTGGTTGAGCGCGGTGAAGGAGCGCATGGTGAGCGCGACGGTGGACACGGCGTCGTAGATGTCTTCGGCGTCGAGCAGCGCGAAGGAGTCGGCGTGCGGCGGCGGGTCGGCGAGGTTGAGCGGCTTGAAGCGGTCGTGCAGTACGTCTACGGCGCGCGACGGGGACTCGCGCTCGGGGCACACCGGAGGCAGCCCGTCGTTGGACCAGATGCTCTCGGTGAGAGATATGAGGCTGCACTTCTCGGCGGACGGGTCGGCGAACAGGTGGTCGGACGGCGACGACAGCAGGTCCTGGAAGTCGATCGGCAGATCCTGGTATTCGTCGTCGGGCGTGTTCTGTTCCTTGGACCACAGCGCCTCGATGCTGCGATCGAACTTCGCCTCGAACTTGGCGAAGAGCTCCTCCTCCATGGGCGTGCGCACCTTAGGCTTGAGGTCGTCGTCGATGACCCACTCGCCGTCCAGGTCGAGACTGTCGTCCCAGTCCGGCACCACGTTGTCGTTCATCCTGCTCTTGGCCTGCGTGATCTCCTTGATCTCGTCGGTGACGGTGTTCTCGCAGGTGCCGTAGCCCTCGTCCAGCGCTATGGCCCGTATGAACTCCTTGACGGGGTCCTGGCTCTCCATGTCCCACACTCCCTCGTGAGTGACCCACTCCGGCAGACTCTCCTTGTTGTCGTAAGACCGCCCGTAGCTGTTGCAGCGCTTCTTGTTCTTCTTTTGCGTGTGGACCAGACGACGTTCCTTGCCAGATGAGAACTTTTTGTTTTTGTTATTCCAATCTTTAGACATTGACAACTCACTTTGCATGTTGGCGTTTGGTTGCGACGGTTTCCGACACCAGGCTGGCGGCGGCAGGTAGTACTGCAGCGGCGACTCCGTTCCTTTCTTTAGCGCCGGGAACGCAGCGTAGTATCGACGTACTGCTTCGCTTTGCTCCAAGGTACACGTTGGCATGCCTACTCGAGAGGCGGTCTCGTGGTCTTTGATGTCTTGCAGTCGTGTGCACAGCTGGTCGACAATGTTGTCAAGATTAGCTTCCTGAAATTAATACAAATGGTATTTTAGACTTACTTCTGTAGCATAAAAACGATGAACATTGGACGGAACTAAGTAGACGCATATCAAATATTAAGCAATACTTTTGCAATACACTGTTATGTTCATCTAAGATAAGCTGTGAAAGTAAAGTGTACAAAGCCATCTCTGAATTATTCAAGTAGTTTACTTTCTCCACAAGAATATACAACCAGTGTGACTGGCAGCAGTTCAAAAAAGATAATAATAATCGGAAAAGTTCAATAACATTAAATTGTTTTCATTTAAAGTGAAATTCCCAGTTTAGATAAGGAAAATAACAACATGGAATTTATATTTATATGTAATAAGGAAAATACTACTCTTATTTAATCATTATTGGCCCATTGATAGGATATACACCTAGAGCATCATCTATTATATTAATCTTTGTCTAATTAATCTATTATGTAAGATTTATCTACTTGTGTTTTATGAATCACGCTTTGCATCACACAATAGAGGGTAAACATTCATAACATTATCATCCCAATAAATATACAAACAAAACAAAAACAATTGAAATACACTTGTTTTCAATAAAACTGATAAGCAAAAAGAAATAACTAATTTATAATGTTAAGCATGATCGCATTTGGTTCAAGGTCATCTATTAGTCATATTTCATTTTGAACACTGAAAAGGCTGCTTATCCATTTCATTGGTCGCAAGTGTATTTGTTATGTCAACAAAACCAAATAATACTAACCAACTCAAAATAACCTACTGTACTTCTAATTTACACTAAAAGCACTGCAAGTTATACACGGTATAGTTATGTAAATAAATTATAATATGTAGCTGAACAATGGAACAAAAGATGAATGCAAGTCTTCAATCAAGGTGCATTTGGAATAGGAAATAAATAAATAGTGTAATACTTTTAAGATAACATTCACAAAACTTCAAACCACTGGTGCATACTATAAGATGTCAAAGGATAGCAAGAGAAAACTGATATTTGCAATAATCCTAAGACAAGTGCAAAGAATAATCAATTTACTCCAGATATCCTGTAACACATAAACACTGAGACTTTGAAGAGGTTTGAAGCCAATGCAATAGCCTTAGTTGGTACATAATTTAAGAAAATGTTTGGAAAACAAGAATAGGGTTGTGCTAAACTAAGCAAATTATAAGGGTTTGGAAAAATATTTCGTTTAACAAAGGACACATTGATTACTTTCATTATCACAGCTTATATTTCACAATTCACAATCCTGAAGGCACCACAACCAATTTTATAACAAGTAGTGACCTTTGGACTCCAAAACCACAAGATATTGATTGGCTATTTTCCCCTCTAAAGTCACTGTGTTCACTAAATTACTTCTACTTTAATTGTCGTAAAGACAGACAAAAATAGAGCAAGACACACCTTTCTGTAAGGATTCTTATAATTGTTAGTCTTCATTTTATTCCCAGTGGCACGGTCTCTTTCAAATGCTATCGAGCACTGCATTTCCTCTTGACAGCACAAAAATTAATAGATTAGTTATTTCTATTTGCTGACATTTGTAAGGTATTTATTTCATAATGTACAGCAATTAACTAATGGTGTCATAGGAATTCAAAACAGTGCTGATAAGTTCTCAATGACATAATTACTCAAGTACCAATTACTTGCAAAAGAAAGTCATACATAGGTACTTCTTAAGGACAACAGGGCTAATGACCTGTTTACCCACAAATATCTATTAAAAAGATTAATTTCATAAGCTTTTCTTTGTTTGTGCACATGGCAATAATACATTGCTGCTTGTTTAGGACGGTCACTGACATACAGGCATAGAATATTAAAATTTATCAAAATACTTTCAATGCTTGACAAGGACTTAGCCCGCCTTGACAAAATAAGGAAAATAAAGATTTTTGTAAACAAAATTATCAATTGTTTATCTTCTTAGCCATTATGTCAATGACCGGTTCAATGGCTTTATCTACACAAAGAAAGTGAGACAAGGCATTTACCTGTGAAGTATGTGGGTATCAGATGTTGGAGCGAGGAGTCTGGGGTTCTTTGGAAGTGGCAGGGCGGCAGGCGCTCGCCTGGCTGTTTCTCTTATGCTTACGCATCCTGCCCTTGATAATATCTGCCGCTATCAAACACTAACATTGTGCTCAAAAATCGAGGGTCCATTTTTCAAATGCCTTTGGCCGTAATATATAAATCGATCCTTTGGATGCTTTTTTTTACTAATACATCCTTAATTTCTTTGGCCTATTCTTTGCTAGTGGTCGGGCTTCGTGTAGTCGCACTTAATATTTATGCAATCGCATTGTCACTAGCTCTAACTTATGACGCACTTCGTGCACCCCTTTACTTCTGGAAACAAAAAAGAAAATTATTTATGACTATGATTGCACGCCGCGTTGTTTTCATACAAAGGTCACTACGGGGAAGGCCACTGGGAAACTCGTGCGAGCCATGCCCGCCCGCCTCGGTCCCGCTAAATGGGTCGATGGCGCCAAAACGTCATCGCTGCGACCGAGGGTGAGAAATAAATACATAGCGTCCTAAGAACGGCGCTCTATGCTCTCTAGCCACGAAATCGTACCTAAGACCAACAAAATACGTTTCACGCGCGTGCAGTGTCCATTTTTACGATTTTAATGCACTGAGTCATAGTCCTAAGATCGCAATGAGCGATGCAATTTCACAACAAGGCGACAGTGTTACATGATGCACTTTCACTGAGGACGCGTAGTGTACTTCCGCGTTGGCAGGTTATAAACACTCAGAAACAACACAGACTTACCTTTTACAGTTTATTGGGGTTAATTTATCATGTTACAAGTTAAACACACACACCCCACATGAAAAAAACATGGCAGCCGTAATGAGTGAGCGAGAGTTGAAAATTTTTAACAAATTTGCGCAACTCCGTCAAAAGACAGAAATGACGTCTTGCTTGTTATCGACCAATCGGGAGGCTATGCTTTTTAAAAAAATTCAACATGGCGGACGGAAGGCCCGTGATTCCACATTGCTGCAATTTGATTCGCTAAAATTATAGACTGCGCTATTCATTGGTCAACAAATTCTTGGCATGACCAATGACACGTCAAAATTCAACCGGATGTACTGACGTTCGCGCCATCTAATATTATGCCGCCAAATTCAAATTAAGCAAAGTCACGCACGCAGCGCAACACAGCACAGCAGACTGTTTACGTCACGTGGCGTTGCTTCAATTCTCGGAACTTCAATTGCTCTGCTCGTTTTTCGTCCGATAGATGGTCTCTTAAACCAGCCAAGCACGAGTCGAACCCGCGCACGTAGGGTTCCGCACTATTCATTTGTTAAGAATAGCGTAATAATGTCGAGCAAAAAAATCACGTTTGTTGTATGGGAGTCGCCCTTCATTATTATTCTATTTTTAGTAATTTGTTGTTATAGCGGCAAAGGTAGTACATCATTTGTAAAAATTTAAAGGCTCTAGCTATAACGGTTCACAGGATACAGCCTGGTGACAGACGGACGGACAGACAGACAGACAAGGACCCGTTTTCTCCCTTTGGGTTTCCCTTAAAGATGACCTCATACAGTTATTTTACTCTTTCATGGACAACAAAAAAATAGGCGGCGTAGCACATACAGTAGAAACCTTAGACAAAGTCTGATTCTTACTCCAAGCTCCAATGTAGAAGAACAGACAACTCTGAACACGGATAGGTCGGACCTGGAAATGTGTTTTTAAGCCCATACTGCCCATACCTATATTTGGATGGCGCAATGCTAAATAAAACACAAAATACTGTATGTATATGATCTTCTATTATTTTATTGTTGTAAAAGTTAGATGCACATCTATTGCACTTATAAAATAGATATTTAACTAGAAAGATTTTAGACATAACAAATCATACAAGGCTAAACTTTAGTTAATTTTACATAGACCAAACATTCATTCAAAGAAAGCGAGACCGACTCTTTATTCATATTTGCATTAGATGTGCGACAACGTTATGTTCATTGATGCTTGTAGCCATTAGGTATATTATACACAGGTCAAAACATGAATTACATGTTATATTAATACTTATATCAGTAACCGTAACCCAAGTGTTTGAAAACCGACATCTTTTGAGACGCCAGTTTCTCTCCCCGCGTTTACAATTTGTGCAAATAAACTATAAAATAACACACAAATATATTACTACTTAAAGGTGGGCCCTTTAGAGGGGACTTGCTTAAAATAAGTACTCGTCGTGTAAAAGAATAAATAAATAATATAACGAGATAAAAAAATATTCACATGTAGGTTAAGGGTTTAAAAAGAGAATAGAAACTGTAAAGTAATTGAAACCTCACGCTGTCCATTACAGCGTAACGCTTCAGTTATTTCACAGTTTCAACTCTCCATCATTTCCAGCAAATAAACCGTGGATCACCCTAAACAATCATTTTACTTTATAAAGCCTCCCTCGGCCCACCTCCGTAGACCGCGGTATAAACAATTACAAAACAAAACTTACAACTGAACAGCGATCACAGAAATGCATAAATAAATCTCTCAGAGAAACAAAAGGTACTCGAAATAAATAACAAATGAATAAAGATATAACTTTGTACGGCTCACATTCCGGGGTTATTTACACTACGAGTGATTGATTACACGGTTATACAAAAATGCTTATTGCCACGGTTAACAAGTAGCGTAGTATTTTACAAGCGCCATATCGATGCCAATTTGAGAGGACAAACCAGTACGGAGGCGCAGACTCAACATTCTTAACAATTATGTCATTTTACTATACAAATGACGTATTAATATTAACACCTAGATATATGTTTGAATGTTCAGTGGCTTTCCGGTCGTTTGGTCTCTTCTGGGGTAGCTTTGGGTGCAATTTCTTTTGCTTCAGGTAATGGGGCTGCTGTCGCCTCTGCTTTTTTAAGTTCCCTTCGTTTTTGCGCCTCTCGAATGATGTCGAATAAACTCTGAAATTAGTTTTTTATATTTTTATAATTATGTTGAACAATGAGTTAAAAATATGATAGTCTACCTACAGCTTTCTTATTATCTTACAAATATAGTCCATTTGTTATTGATGTCTAAGCTACAATATTGCAAAGTTTCATTAAAATCTGTTTAGTGGTTTTCGCGTAAAAGAGTAACAAGACTCCTCACATCCATCCATCGACACATATCCGTAATATTAGTAACATTAAGAGCTATCCACACATTCCCGGCTCAGGGCTATCCGTGTTCAGAATTCTTTGTTCTAGTATACAACTGACACGGAGCTGTGTGAACAAGTTTATATTTGTATAGGTCACGCCACGTAAAAAGAACTTTAGAAACTATTGAAAATCACGTGTTCGCGCATGGGTATACTTGTCTTACGCTCGAAAGTACTAGGGCTATTTTTCGTTTCATTCTTGAAAGAGTCTTTCGCACGCGGTTACGTATGTTGACTTATAGACTATACGTAGGGGATGATGATTCTGATTCAAAAGGTTATGAAAGTGACGACAACGATGATATTAACATGGCCACTTCTGACATCAACACCGCGTCCTCATCTGGTTTTCGCGCCACCCGTGGAGACATAATGGAAGAACAATATGTTTTTTTTTTTAATTTTCGAATATTTTTTTTATATTTTTACTCATTTTACACTAAATCCAATATTGATTGGTAGTTGTGTATTTTTTTTATTTATATTCCACTTCCACCCAATACTACTAATAATATTTTTCTTTCCTTTGTGCGTAAAACCACAACTGTAATTAAACACTTTTGTGCGCGATGGTATTTAAAAACAAATGTTAAACGTCAGACTCAAAAATCGTCTAATGCGCAGCTGTCAGCTAGGGTTCATTTTACGTGGCGCGACCTATACGTAACCGATTTTTGCAGTGTTCCCGGAAATGTGTGGTTACCCCTTTAAGCCCTCACCTTGCCGTCATTCTCCTTACTGCTATGATTCTCCTTCGCCTGTAGAGCTGCCTTATCCAGCGCCTTCTGAATCTTGCTCTCGACTTCGAGTATCTCTTCCTTGTCTAACAGCTCGATAAGTTCCGCCATTTGCTTTTCTGATAGGTGCACGTTTTCATTGCCGACGATTTCTAACATCTGCGGGGGATTAAGAAGGGTTATTTAATAAGCTGTTATTTTTTCGATTTAACCATGTCATTTGAACTCCCTCTCCGATGGGGAAGAGGTGCCAGATAGATGTATGTAGGTAGGTACCATCGGATCCAAATGATATTTGATTACATTGGCTTTCCGTGCATCATGCTACTTAAGATAAGTAGTATTTTACTGACGTAATTCTAAAACATAAGTTAAGAATGTACCAACATTCTTTATTTAACGGCGTATAAGAAATAGCCATTTATAATAATGAGGTTTTGCTTCCAAGAAAAGTTGTAAAAAAACATCTACTCAATCAAGAGTGAGTGAAACATATCAATACCTAACTCTTTAACAGAATTACATTATAAGTTGCTTTTGTTAGAGGAAAACTCCTTTGACAAAACCTCATTCCATTTTAGGCATAGACTTTATACAAAATACTTCCAAGTTATTTTCCGACAGAAAATCTTTGAGCTGTTTCGCACTATGTCCGATTCAATTAAAATTACCACAAAATTCTACGGCAAAATCCCGCTCTTAGCCGATAAAAAACAAAACAACATCTCACCTTTAGAACATCGTCGACTTTCAACTGTCCATCAAAATCGTCATCCAACCTCCCTAGGACGTCTTGTATCAATTTGAGTTTCGCTTCATTCGGCGTTTTCTGCAAGCTCTTTATAGAGTGCATTAGCTCATCGATTTGAATCAATTGTTCTTTAGCCTTCTCCTGGTCGACTTTCGTTTGTTCCAATGTTGTTTTCAACGCTTTCTCCTTTGTTTCAAGTTCAGCGTACGCTGCGTCTAGTTTGCTTATCATGTTGTTAACGGCGCGGTACAATCTGTGGATAATTTGGTATGTAGTGTGAATGATTTTGTTATTCAAGGCTAGTTTTGCTTTTATCGTCTTACTATAGGCTGCCTGCGACTTCGCACGCATTTATAGTCATATCTTAGAAGAAAAACATGATATCTCAAAATAATAAAGCCTATGTGTTATTCTGTTATATAAGCTACAATATTGTCAAATTTCATCAAAATCTATTTAGTAGTTTTTGCGTGAGAGTTACAAACATCCATCCATCCATCGGCACCAACATTGTCATTTTTAATATTAGTAGGATATATTGGAAATATAGGACAATATTTTATAGCCTGAGTCCACGTTTCACGATTTACAGATAACATTTATCCGTCAGATATTTTATACCTGTCACTATCTAGAACGTCATGTTTTATGAAATAGACATAGGTTTATCTGGCAATTAAATTGTATCTTTAGGTAGTCAAATGGATACTAAATATAGGATAATATATAGGTAGACTAATGTGTTATTCTAAAATCCAAGCTACAATATTTTATTAGAATGTAATCAGTGGTTTTTGAGTAAAAGAGGAACAAACATCCGCACATTCGCACCGGTGCAGATGTTAACGTTTTTGTAGTTGGTTTTGGCATTGGAATGCATGTAGGTAATCGTGGCCAATTGGATTCGACAAGTATTGGAATTTTTATGCCCTTACTTTATTTAAATCGAAATAGGTATATTAAAAAAACGACTTGTTTTGTTTCTTTATCGACACTAGGTGGTCTAATCGAAATACTATAACTATACTTTAGCCCACATTAATCTGTTTTAACGTCAAAGAGAGACATTTCGTCTGGGTACTTCTTCTTATCTAGCCATCAATGTCCCACTACATGGGCAAAAGCCTCTCAATGCTACCAAAAATATATTTATATATCAAATAATATATCTTAAATACATAAACAAAGAAAATTATGTTATCATCCATACTAATATTATAAATGCGAAAGTAACTCTGTGTGTCTGTCTCGCTTTCACGCTAAAACGGCTGAACCGATTAAAACGAAATTTGGCACACAGATAGGCTATAGCCTGAGAAAGGACATAGGCTACTTTTGATTTCAATAGCGCAGGTTAAGCAAACGCGACGCGAGCGCCGCCAAACTCAGTATTCCACGCGGACGAAGTCGCGGGTACAGCTGGTAATCTATAAGCAAATGCACATTTGGCATTATATTACATGCTTATCTACATTTAGTATGTCGGCATGACGCAGGTTTTCACATCGCCATAGTGATTGCAGATTAGATACGATCAAAGCGTATGTAAATATTTACAAGGGCATTTTAGCTAAAAGTAACAAGAAGTCAATCTTTTGAAAAGGGGCTAATCGCGGTCTAAAGATTAAAAAAAAAACATTTTACAATTAATAATCGGAAAGAAACAAAATCAATTATTACGAAATTAATTTTCAGCTGTAAGAATAAAGTAAGATTTAAAAATAAGTAGGTATTACATCATATAATAAGAACGCATATTACAATATATGTTTTGTTATCGAATGTTATGTTTTATTTCCGTCCTCATGAAGGTGTGACGAAACACGTGACTTTGTGTTATGAATACGTAAACATCGGTAACCTTACTGAATAAGCTAGCGATGTTTTATTCCTTTCATACTCGTTTTAAAAGAAATTAGATCGACCGAGACAGAGAGAACATAGTTTTTTGTTTAATTTATATTTAGCTGTTTGCTTACTACTGATGACATTTACCGAAAATTTTTAATCTCTAAATTAGATTTCGTTAAAACATGTCTGTAGGGAGGGTGCGATTCATGAAATATGTAGTTCCTACGCCGCCATGTTGGCGACATTGAAAATTTGTACTGCGAAACACGATGAGGGTAATGAATGTGTCAGTTAAAATTTTCAATGCTGCCAACATGGCGGCATTTGAACTATTTCATGAAACGCACTCTACAATATGTGCATAACAAGGTACATAAAACTTTTAAATCCTTTTATAGACATTTATACTTACTAAAGCGGCAACTTCGAGCCAAAAATAGTCTTATCTACCAATAGATAAACATTCAAAAATATACCTTCGTGCGCCTTTAGTAAGCTTGATATCAGCTTTCTTAGTCTTGACGATTTCATCCATCTCTTGCACATCCTCGCTGTACTCCGACATCTCAGCCTTGATCTCTTGGATGCTCTCCTTTTCAAGAAGCAGCGACTTCTTCTGTTCACCTGGAAGGGGTCAGTAGATATTGGTTAGGAATAATTAAAAATATTTCTTAGTTAAAAATTAAGAAAGATGGAAAGGTCTCTGTGAGATTTCTAGCTTTGCCTTGTTCGAATCTTTATTTTAAATGCTCGTGACTTCGTAACAGATGATATCAATATTTATTTATCAAGACCAAAATGTTGGTAGTCGGTCGAGTGCGTGGCAATAGAAAAAAAAGGAGATTCTTAAAATGGCAAAAAAAGATTCGACCAAAAAGTACCTATTGCGTTTATACGATTCCATCATCGTACAATTTTAATAAAACAGACATATTTTGCATACATAATAAAAATAGTAGCCAGGTAAAGATAAGATAGGTACCTAGTTTATAATGTGATTGAGTCATGAACCATAATCATGTCATGATATTCACAACAGTGCAGGCGCGGTCGTAGCCTGAAATTTTGGAGGGGGTCACTCACTACACTAATAAAAAATAGGTAACATCTAAATCTATAGATTGCTGAACATCACTATTGTAGCTGGTCACCCTTTTTGGTATAATTGACAGTTGCACTTGTCAATTTGTGACTCGGATTAAGGATCAGACTATAAACTAGATGTCATTTCCAAGTTCTTTTGGCCATCGTACGTAGTTCATAAAAATACCACAGACCACTAGATATCAGCAAATTATAAATCTATCGCTGTTAGGGGATAGCTAGAAATTTCCTTTTTTTTATTATTATTGTTGAGATTTTTCAATTTGACGTTAGATTTTGGGGGGGGTCATGTCCCCTGTGACCCCCCCTTTAGGACCGCGCCTGCAACAGTGGATCGTGCCATAGCGCGTTTGTTATCAATACTTTTTCAAACAATCAAACAACTAGGCAGAAAGTTTCCGCTCTATAGAATATAATAATAAGGAACTAATTTGTAATAAATAAGTAAAACGGTAAAAAAGAAGAAATCTTATATATTCTTAAAGTGGAACTGTTGTGAAAAAGTGTAACAGAAACCTTGGAATTAAGCTAAATACGGCATCTTCTGATACATATCTCGCATTTCTAAGAATAGGGTCATAGTCCTAATACGTATGTTGAAAAATAACGTACAAATAACTATGGATGCGGCATTGTACGGAAATACATTTGGCTTGAATATTTTCTTTGAAATCTACGTACCTATTAAGCATACTTGTAAAGATTTATATTATAATATAAACTAACTAGAGGCTGCCTGCGACTTCTTACTTGGCACTTAGAAAAAAAAACATATCTCAAAATAATTAGCCTATGTGTTATTCTGATGTGCAAGCTAAAATATTGCCAAGTTTCATCAAAATCTGGTCAGTAGTTTTTGCGTGAAAGAGACAGACATCCATCCATCGGCACAAACATTGACATTTATAATATTAATAGGATAATAAATGCGACTGATTAAATTAAAACCACTCAATGTTTTATTTGTAAGTCACCTCTAATCACAACATAATAATCCTTATCAGACTACATTATAAAATTGAGTGTCGCTCGCCGTTGTGTCTGCCTTGACGCGATAAAGTCAAAACCACTGAACGGATTTTCATACGGTATCACTTTATATGCAAAGGTATATAAGAGGAAGATTTTGATGTTGTCACAATATTAGAACTTCTTATGTTGCATTTTCGATGAAAAATTGCCGGCAAAATCGATTATACTTATAAAATATCGCAAATTCGTCATAAGAAAACCCTTATCTTATCAATAATGTTTTGGCGGAATCAACCTACTTTCTTAAAGTAGCATTGCTATCTGTTTACCCTTGAAATAGTACTTCGATTTAATACAATCCTCGCGGAATATTCCTACAAATCCCTGAATAATTTGGTCACGGTCTTGAACTGGATACGAGAAATGGCCAATTGCCAATTTCACTGAGGTAGCTATAGGCAGACAGCCCGTCGCGCGGACGTCGGTCGTTACTCACACATATGATTATATCTACTAAAATGTCATTGCCATTACCACGTTGTTTACTACCACTAAAATACTCATAAACTTAACCTTTTAAAACCATGCTAGATCTTTTTCGTATGACACTTGTTTTTTTGAATGTTTAAAATACATACATACATACAAATACATCACGCCTCTCTCCCATTAGGGTAGGCAGAGACCACTTCCTTCCACAGGAGTGGAAAGGAGTGGTTTAAAATTGTTGCATTATTATATTCTTAAATAACATTATTTAGTGCTACTCAAATAAGCTAGGCCTAGTTTTCCCTTAATTCCTATCTCAACATATTTACACAACACAATCTATCCCTAAATCTATATCTATATATATCTATATATATAAAAATGAAACCCGTTTCCCGTTGTCACGGCATCACGCCTGAACGGCTAAACCGATTTCGCTAATTCTTTTTTTTAAATGTTCATTGAAGTCCAAGGATGGTTCTTACGGTGAGAAAAATTCGAATAATTGCCGGGAAAGCCCTAAAACAGACCTTTTCTTTTTCCCATACAAATGTTTTCTTACTAAAATGTAGAGTCAATTTGAACTTTATTCCTACACAATAAAGTTCATTCTAAGGTGGGACGAAGTTCGCCGGGACAGCTAGTACAATATAAAAATGAAACCCGTTTTCCGTTGTCACGACATAACATGAAAACGGCTTGACCGATTTGGCTGTTGTTTTTTAAATGTTCATTGAAGTCCAAGGATGGTTCTTACGGTGAGAAAAATTCGAATAATTGCCGGGAAAGCCCTAAAACAGACCTTTTCTTTTTCCCATACAAATGTTTTCTTACTAAAATGTAGAGTTAGTTTGAACTTTATTCCTACACAATAAAGTTCAATCTAAGGCGGGACAAAGTTCGCCGGGACAGCTAGTATTTAATAAATAGAGATCCAAAACATCATTACTAAATGTCTCCTCTTAGAGAATGAATTTAATGTACTCAATACAGATTTTCAGGTAAAATTCCTACCAAGTATAGCATTTTATGGATGAAGTTATGATAGTTTAATACATTAGATTTAAACTTATTCATAACTAGCTGTCCCGGCGAACTTTGTCCCGCCTTAGAATGAACTTTATTGTGTAGGAATAAAGTTCAAATTGACTCTACATTTTAGTAAGAAAACATTTGTATGGGAAAAAAATTTTTGCCAAAAAAGAAACAACTTCAAAACGGAAACTAAAAAGTATGAAATAAATTAACTTGTACAGAAATTTCGAGTTTATAAGTGATTAAAAGAAACATAAACAATTAAATAATTTTATTATGTCTTTAAAATTTTTGAAGACGGTGCCAAGTAAAACAATAACTAGATATAGGTAATATAGGTACTTATAATCAATCTTTTTCACATCTCAAGGAAACAGGTGGCACCGTCTTCAAAAATTTTAAAGACATAATAAAATTATTTAATTGTTTATGTTTCTTTTAATCACTTATAAACTCGAAATTTCTGTACAAGTTAATTTATTTCATACTTTTTAGTTTCCGTTTTGAAGTTGTTTCTTTTTTGGCAAAAATTTTTTATTTCACATTTTTTTGTTTCCATTGACTGTCTTTCATTTTCATTATCAGACCCCTAATAACAGTCACTTAGATTCACTTAGACACCCATTTAGATGAAAGGTCTCAATAATAGAAGTTAATCAAGCCCAAACACAAAGTACTTGCTGTAAGCCGTTGTCGAGTTCCCTCGACTGCCTTTCCGCTCCATCATCAGTCAACGTCAGGCCCTCATTAAATATTAGGGCTTTAAAATTCTTATTATTGCATAATATTAAGAAACGCACTAGTCGCGATGCAATTTTTTCGAGTGTTTCCCTCGATATCTCCAGGTTTCCACCATCAGGTCCTGGTTTCCTTACCACGGGACCACCCTTGGGATACTCCCTTTCTAACAAAAAAGAATCATCAAAATCGGTTGATGGACGACGAAGTTGTGTGAAGAAACATAAGAAACAGACTAGTCGAAAATACAGTTTTTTCGAGAGTTTCCCTCGATTTCTCCAGGATTCCATCATCAGATCCTGGTTTCCTTACCATGGGACCACCCTCGGGATACCCCCTTTCCAACAAAAAAAGAATCATCAAAATCGGTTTATAAACGACGAAGTTTTGCGTGGACACACATAAAACAAAAAAAAAAAAAAAAAATATACGGTCGAATTGAGAAACTCCTCCTTTTTTGAAGTCGTTTAAAAAGAAAAGTCTGTTTTAGGGCTTTCCCGGCAATTATTAGATTTTTTCTCGCCGTAAGAACCATCCTTGGACTTCAACGAACATTTTAAAAAAGAATTGGCCAAATTGGTCCAGGCGTTGTTGAGTTATGCGATTACCAACACATTTTGTGATTCATTTTTATATTATAGATACCATCTTCCTGTGGTATTTAGTTTTGACAACAGTCATTTTATGCTGACTAATCTAATCTAGTCATTTGTGTCGCACTGCTGGGCAAAGGCTTCTCTTCTCACCTGCCATGACTTTCGGTCCCCAGCTTTAAACTAAAACTAAGTTAAAAAAATAGGCTAAGAAAAATAACTCACCTAATCTATTGAGTGCATCTTCAATAACTTCGATATCTTTACTGGATAGACCTTCTTCTACTTTCTTAGGTGTGTCCACTTCAATTTTGGGAGCGGTATCCACCATAGGTGGCTCAACTAAGTTCACTATAGGTGCAGTATCTAATAAAATCTCCTTGTCCTTTAATTTCTCCTTCTGTTTTGCTTCCAATATCTGTTTCTCCTTTTGGGTTTCCTGTAACTCTTGATTTTCCTCCTTGATTCTCTTTTCTTCTAATTTAATTGCCTCAGCTTTAACCTGAAATGGTTTTATTTTAATGATTTAATATGTTGCTTTCAAATAAACATAAATATTCTTTGATGAAGAAACAAGGATAATAATAGAATGAAAATAACATAATTATGTGCTTTATAGTATTGTATACTACATTATTTTACGAATACATAAATAAGCAAATATGTTAATTTCATTTTACGTTTATGCTTAAATATAAGCTAAATTATACACCTAATAGCATAAGAGATTAATTGTATGTGTTACGGGCAATGTGGTTAATGCGGGCATTATAAATAATGCCCAACGTCCTATGGGCAATTTGATAATAAAGCTACATTTAATAGGGTGTGGGGGGGAAAAACAAGTAGTGACGTGCCCAGTCAGTCTGACTTGATTGGTACCCAATTGGTACTCATATACCTACTCGAGTACCTACCTAAAATAGAATTCAGATACTATTTGAAAATAGAAGTTAGGCATTATGCATAATGCCCAATTAATCACATTGCCCGTAACATATAACAAGTGAATTTAAATTAGTGAACGATAGAAAAGGATATGCATGTACTCGTGATAACAAAAAACTTTTACTATGGGGCCAAGGTCGAAATCATTCAAAAATTTTTGGACTCCCCATACAAAATGCACCAGCTGATAGTATGGGGATACAAATTTTTTCTTATGATTTCAAACTTGACCTTATAGCAAAAGTTAATTGTAATCACGAGTACATGCACATCCTTTTCTATCGTTCACTAATTTAAAGTCACTAATGTAAGTTTCATTTTTTCTATACACCAAGTATAAGTAGTAGGTATATTAACTACTGTTTCTTGAATGAAGAAAGATGTTGACAAAACAAGAATGCTCTGACACTTGAGAGCATCAAGTTTCATGTAAACATTTAGTGTGAAATTCAACAATCCTATGTCAGGAAGCTATAAAATATTCTACTTAGGTTCCTCTTTGTTTCAAATATCAAGATAATGACAAAAGTAAGAAGTATATACCTTGAAATCAACTTTGCCCTCCTTCTCTCCAATAGCAGACTTGGTCTGTGTAACAACTTGTTCAGGTAGAGCCGAGATGGTAGCCTTCAGCTTGTAAGTTGTCGGCACATGCTCCGGAACCAACAGAGCTCGCGACAACAACAGCAACGACGGCGGCACCTTCTCATTCAAGGACAAATCCAACCAATTCCTCAACTCCTTCCTCAGACGCTCTTCCGATACGCCATAAGCTCTCATACCCCTACTTTTGCAAGCATTCTGTAACTCATTAAAGTTCAAACTATCTACACCTTCTTTCGCAATCATCTTGTCATCCGCAGCTAGAGATCTCAACTTCATCTTCAAACTCCACCGTAACATTGCACTTGTACCAATTGTGCCAACATTCAACACTTTGCACAGAGCGACCAAGTGTGGCCGCTGAAGAGAGTCCAACGTAATTTCATCCTCAAACAACTTAGAAAACTTCATAATTTCGTCACTAGTAGCCACATCTCCCGATGTACGGATCTTAGTAAAGAACTGCGAGAATTCTTTAGCAAGCTCTGAATGCCTGTTACTGGCCTGTGGAGCCATCTGATCCAGTGTCTCTTGGAAAAACTTAGCCATTTCCAACCTCAGTTTCATGTGTTGTTTTAGTTTAGCATCTCTCTGATCTTTACTCTCAAATGTAGATGGCAACATGTTAGGGAAAAGCTTAATTAACAAGGGCAGAGTAAACTCAAGGAATGGTATAGCAATGATCACAATGAATGGGACCATTCTGAAAAGATCTCCAATTGTTGTGACCAACAGATTGTGTTCTCTTCTTGTTAGGGATTGTCCTCTGCAAATTTTGAAAAGTAAAGTGACTGATATTCTTATTTCGAGGAAAAATAGTCTGAACCCATGATAGTAATGCCTTAATTCATCCATTATTCTCTCTTTTAAACTTTTTTTGGGTACAACTTTTTGAGGTTGTTTATCTTTTTCTTCAATGTTTTTTTTTATAGTTTCAACAGTAGCTTCTACTTTTGAGGATGGTTTGAGAGGTTCCTTGTCGTAATTACATTGTGTTGTGGAGATTGATCTTGAGAAGAGATTTTCATAACTTAAAGGTTTATAAAGTGGCTTTTGAGTGACATCATATCGCAGGCTTTGAGGCTCCGTAGTGTAGTAGGAGAGAGACCTCGAAAGGGAGATGTATGGGTAATTTTGGAACTGCTTTGTCTCCCATAATAAGGCTAAAAAGAAAGTAAATTCTATTGTTACTAAACAGAGCCCTGCTAGAACATTTCACTATCATACAATGCATTGTTCAAACTGTTTTCATATAATAGCTATTAAACAGTTATATTGTTCATAATGAAACAGAACTCGTTCTAAAGTACTAATTATGTTGTTAGTTTTCATGCCGGCCACTACAATTACGCGAAATCGCATGGATTAATCATTACAACTTATTGTGATTGTTGCATCAACCATTAGAACCATGTACCTACTGTTACTGAAATTAACGTAAACCAGTATATCGGAGAAGCAGAATTAATGTAGAAAACAGAAAATGCTCAAGAAACGTTACATAAATATTTTCTGCGATGAAGTCATGAAATAATCAATCAAAACCTTGTTCGGAATGGAGGTTACGAAAATGTATGTTTACGGAAACAAATGTGACACTTACTTGATTTTTGAATGCAGCTGCAGCGATACAAAATTAATCTATTCATGTTTACAATGTGAGTAATTTATTATCACGTAAAAATGGAAAATTTAACCAAAAAACAAAATCAACCTTTACACACCATGACAGACAAAGAATATCCACAGACAAGAAATATATTCACAATTTCTAAAAAAAAAAGCAACACCTTGTCTATGAATTTAAAGGCTTGTTACAGAAAGTTCATTTAGTTTAGTTAGTCGATCAGCTGATGCATTTTGTATGGAGTGATCAAATTTTTTTGAATGATTTCGATCTTGGCCCCATAGTGAAAGTTGTCACGAGTACATGCATATCCTTTTCTGTCGTTAGCTAATTTAAAGTCATTACGTTAGTCGATCGATTATGATTTGTGACCGTTATTTAACGTGCATAGACTGTGGCATAGAGTAATTGCTTTTCGTTTTCTTTTTCGTATTTTTTTACTGTCAATGTCAAGTTATTTACTAATGTCAATGTCAGACCTGGACAATACTGGACATGTGACTGACATTTCGCGATTGGAAGTAAGAAGTGTTTTAATAGAAATAATTATTTTCGAGCTTTATTAAATGAATTTATTACGCCAATGCCTGTATTCTAATGTAAGATTTTTGAAGCAATCTAGTAGGCAACCAATTTTGTCTAGTAAGTCAAACACTTTACTTTTTTAACTACCAAACATGTCGTATGTCGTCCCAGTTTTTATTTTAACTTTTAATTTATTTTAATGAATTACAGATTGTTTTTTACGATCACTTATGGATTCTTCATTAGCTAAAGGAGGTGCTAAACGTATAGTGTGGGTGGATATGGAAATGACTGGGCTTAATATAGAGAAAGACCACATTTTGGAAATAGCCTGTTTAGTAACAGATGGACAGTTAAACGTGGTAGCTGAAGGTCCTCATTTAATTATTCACCAACCAGATCATGTCCTTAAAAATATGAATGAATGGTGTATTCAGCAACATGGAGAGGTATCTAGTTTCTCTGCTCCTTTTTTTCTTGCCCTTAAGCTGCTTTCTTACTTTATTTTGTCAACTTTGTATAGATTTATAGACAGTTGAGTTGATGAGTTAAATTCTTTTTAAGTTATAATCTAGTTACTGTGCTTCTTCTTTTTTCTACCTTATTTTGGACTTATTTAATAATTCAATTATATACCTTAAAATACATTCTTTTTTTACAGAGTGGCTTAACGGAAGCAAGTAGAAAATCAAACATAACACTAGAAGAGGCCGAAAAACAGATTCTAAAATTTGTTAGCAGTAATGTCCCCAAAAGCAAATGCCCACTAGGTGGCAATAGTGTGTACATGGACCGTTTATTTCTTAGCAAATATATGCCAAACGTAAACAGCTATTTACACTATCGCATCGTTGATGTTAGTACAATTAAAGAGCTAGCAAAGAGATGGTATCAGAAAGAATTCTCTAGACTACCCAGTAAGAAATTTAAACATAGAGCTATTGATGATATTCATGAAAGCATTGAAGAATTGAAATATTATAGAGAACATATTTTCAAACAATCCAATATTGATGTTGACTATTAGTTAATTTAAAGTGTTAGTAATGCTCTACTTTTGATAAAATAAAAAAAAAGACTCCTCAATGTTGTAAAAACTGTATTTGAATTTAGAATTGTACCTATTTTCCAATCACAGAGGCAGTATAAAATTGAAATCTTACTTTTAGAGGTGGGCCGAGTACTCGGTTTATACTCGGTACTTGGCGTACTCGGCACTTTTTTTACTACTCGTAAACGGCCGAATAACTCGGTTAAAATGCCGAGTACTCGGTCCAAATAAATCTATCTCGCGCGCTTGGTCTGCTTGGTAGATCATAGTCTAATTCCTTCTAACGATACATATTTAGGTCGTTGCATAGCAGGAGCAATGTTATAAGCTGCTAATATCATTATTATTTAGGAGAAAAATTCATAAACAATACTTTGTCTATATTTTTTTGCCACTTGACGCGTGCTGTTTATTGGTTTAATTCGAATAATAATTAGCGGGAAGCGGAGGAAGTGCCAACACTATTAACACTGCTTACTCCCAAACTTGTTCGCGCACAATTTTATCTATTTCAAGTATACCGAGTAACTCGGCCGAGTACTCGGCTCGGTAAACTTTAAACCGAGTAATACTCGGTACTCGGTTACTCGGTAAAACTGGTACTCGGCCCATCACTACTTACTTTATTATTATTTTTTAATGTCATGGCTGTTGTATTGTACCATTTTACCTCATTTTTAGTATTAATTTAGAATTGATTATGACATCATTATAAAATAACGATCTTTATATATTTTTTTAAATTGCTTTTATTTACAAATTACTAGAGGTGGGCCGAGTACTCGGTTAATACTCGGTACTCGGCGTACTCGGCACTTTTTTCACTACTCGTAATCGGCCGAATAACTCGGTTAAAATGCCGAGTACTCGGTACAAATAAATCTACCTTGCGCATTGGATCTGCTTGGTAGATCATAGTCACATTCATTCTAATGGTACGTATTTAGGCCTTTGCCCAGCTAGAGCAATGTTATAAGCTGCTAAAACCATAATTATTTAGGAAAAAATTTCATGAACAATGTTTTATCTAATTTTTTCCTTTCTTGACCTTGCGGTTTATTGGTTTCATTCGAATAATAAGCGAGGTGCGGAGGGAGGGTCGTAACACCGTTTGAACCCGAATTTGTTAGCGCCCAATTCTAACTACTTCAAGTATACCGAGTAACTCGGCCGAGTACTCGGCTCGGTAAACTTTAAACCGAGTAATACTCGGTACTCGGTTACTCGGTAAAACTGGTACTCGGCCCATCACTACAAATTACTATTGCTAATTATTTTTAAAAAATATATCCAAAAGCTGCAAATTCAAATGCAAAGATCAAAATGAATATCAAAACTGTAATATTGTGTTTTACATCTAATTAGAACAAAACTTAAAATTACGTTTAAGAAACATAATAACTAGAGGTGGGCCGAGTACTCGGTTTATACTCGGTACTCGGCGTACTCGGCACTTTTTTCACTACTCGTAATCGGCCGAATAACTTGGTAAAAATGCCGAGTACTCGGTGCAAATAAATCTACCCTGCGCATTAGATCTGCTTGGTAGATCATAGTCTCATTCATTCATATGGTACATACTTAGGCCTTTGCCCAGCTAGAGCAATGTTATAAGCTGCTAAAACCATAATTATTTAGGAGAAAATTTCATGAACAATGTTTTATCAAATTTTTTCCTCTCATAAGCTTGCGGTTTATTGGTTTCATTCGAATAATTAGCGGGGTGCGGAGGGAGGATCGTAACACCGTTTGATCCCGAATTTGTTAGCGCTCAATTCTACCTGCTTCAAGTATACCGAGTAACTCGGCCGAGTACTCGGCTCGGTAAACTTTAAACCGAGTAATACTCGGTACTCGGTTACTCGGTAAAACTGGTACTCGGCCCATCACTAATAATAACTATATAATTTTTTTATTTCAAAGGAATTTTAAAATCACCTTATCTGAAACTCGATATTTTTTAAAACCTAATAGGTACCTAGGTACCTACTCGTTTCGCAAGGGTGCAACTGTAGTGCATCGGAACTTAACTGTATTTTTTTCATAAATAAAGAAGCATTTCCCTCACTCTTTCCAAAACCTCTTCCATCGAACCTGCAAGTCTGGAGCGCACGGGATCACGACCTCGCAACGATGTCTATAACCGTAAATCGACGCGAGGCCGCCGTGAATTTATCGCGCTACGTTCACGACACGTAACATCGCCTGAGTGTTCGACGTTTCAATGTTACGGTGCTTACGTTAGTGCGATATCTTTGGGGTAGGTGTAGAGGATTTACTTACCTTCGGGGTTTTCTTATTTGGTTGTTGGTCCCACTGTTGAGCAAATGCCCTCTTTCTCCACGAGTCTCTATCCAGACCTGTCTCTACTCAGACATCCATGAAGGTGCTCTGCTGTGACGCCTTTTAGCAGTTTCTGATAGGCTTTATCTGGTTTACCTACTTACAGCTTAGGTTACACAAAAGACATGTCAGTTAAGCTAGCTCCATTAAGTAGGTACATCTTACCTATTGTCTAAAAAGAGATTGAGATGACACGATGTTTAATGTTTTTTTTTTTAACTTAATGAGCTTTTTATGCAACTGGGGCTTAGGGTAAGTATTTAACAGACTAGTTAAGTTAAAGTCAAAGTCGAAAAGTTAATTATGAATCCATTATTAGCCCATTTAAGTATGTACCTAAGCACTTAGGTAGGTACATATCGTATCGACTTCTTCAGATTTAAGTATGACAACTGAAATAAAAAAGGCTTTCGTTAAGTCTTATTTTTTAACACATTTTTTACGCAAGCGGTGTGTAAGTGGCTATAGGTACTAATTGTCAAGCACTAAGAAAACCTTAGTGCTAGAGCTATCTATCTACGTACCTAAACCTGACATTTTTAGCTACCTACATTTTAGTAGGAAGAAGTAAAAATTGAAAAATCGTGTGAATTCCTACTCGTAGCTAAGTCTAGTGGATTTGTTTGTAAATAATTCATTCTAAGAACTACGTATTTCAGTCAGAATCCGCAGTAAGACTGGAACATTTGTATATTTCATTCGTAAATAATGTTGCTGCTTCGGAACTCCGTACTGTCTTACGAGAGATGAATTATTGATAAAACGCCCTTGTTTCTTGTGCAACAGGTTTTGTAAAGGTTATGATGGTCAAGGTGTTTTTAAGTTTAGTAAATACTAGTAGATATTAGTAAATAACTAATAACTAATTAGTAAACTAAATAATTTTATTAAATAACTAACTAACTTACTAACTACCTATAGTTACTAGAGGAGACATTCGTTTTCAACGGTTTTATAAATGGCATTTTCTAAGCCCATTTATTTATATCTTTGGTAGGTTAATAACCTACCTACTTAATTTACCCGTACCTATGCGAAAAACTTTTAAGTACTTAGCTACCTACATAATATAGGTATGTAATGTAATGTACCTACTTATTCCAGGAGGCAGTTAAGTATTAGGCAGAGTTAAATAAAACTAACACCTATTTACCTACCTACCTACCTTCCTAAATCCATTTATTAAGATGTACCTAGATAGGGTAAGGTGGGGCACAGTAAAACAAGGGGTACAGTAAAACAAATGCAATAATACCATCTCTTCCTATGATAATGGTTGAACCTATTTTACTCATTTATAAAGCGATCAAGGCGCTATCTTGAGACTCTTCTAATTTTGGACCGTTAAAGCTACTTGTAGATTTTTTGCAAAAAAATTGTTTTTCGACATCAGTTCGTGGAATTTTTCATCAAAATCTTTTTTAAATTATTTAATAACAACCAGCTTAAGGTGAGTGCGTGTTTTGTCCGATAAAGTATATGTATTACCTGTTATTTTTCGCAAATGTAAATGTCGACAGACATAACCAAAAATTTGTTATGATGTTTTTTTACACCAGAAGTACCTATGGGGCACAGTGAAACGGGGCACAGTAAAACATGTTTAGTGTACCCCTTTTTTTAGGAAAAATAAAGAAGATGATGAAAAGTAGAGAAAGAAAAAGCAATATAGGGCTTCATAACGAAGAGGACATGAAAGACGCCACATCTATATCTTGTTCTGACGAATTTGAACCGGATTTGGCAGTAGTTTTAAAAACAGACATTGAAATTGTATTGAAGCCTATAGAAAATAAAATGGAAACTAAACGCCGGTCAACAATTTATAATTTTCTTACTAAAAAAATTTAAATAAAAAAATATATTAAAATTATTCCATTTCGTTTAGCGTTTTCATAGTGCAACAAGGATTTTGATCTCTGGAACCGTCCAAAAAGATTTGATATTACTCGTGTTTGTATTTAGTTTAAAGAAAGTTAATTTTGAGATGTTTATGCAGAAAATTATAGCATGTTTCACTGTACCCCTAACGTTGTTTCATTGTACCCCGTATCTGGGGTACAGTGCAACAAAAATCTGATCGCATTAAAAGGCTTGTAATTTTTATTTTTATGTTTTTACGTTGAATTTTCTACTTTGATTTGATAGGGTAAAGACCAATCTCCCATCTTGTTGTGAAAAATTATTAAAATATAGAATACATTCGTTGTTACAGTCTAAAAACACTTTTTTGTTTTACTGTGCCCCACCTTACCCTACCTATTAAAAAAAAAAGATGTCAAAACAAAAGAGAAAACCATTTTTCTCTGAAAGCATGCAACGCTCTGAAGTCTAGAAGTGCAAATATTTACGAATACTAATCAGTGAGATGTACGCAGAATATTTTATGATTCGGGGCGAGACAGTCGAGGTCGTTCCACCGTAAAATACATTTCATTTCGTTGTTTCACTGATTGTGTTCAACATTTCGCTGGATGTTTGTAAACAATGTTTTGCCTCGCATCATGGGAGAAATACATTTAGTTTTACGTCTTTGTATACCTACTTGACTGACGACTTGGTGTGGTCTGACGACTTGGTCAAAGTCGCTAGAAGCCGTTGGACGGGCAGCGCAAGACCGGTCGTTGTGGAGATCCTTGGGGGAAGCTTTTGTCCAGCAGTGGACGTCCATAAGCTGACTTACTCAGATCAGATATTACATGAGAATAGATGCTGTTCTTTTGTAGAGTTTTTCAACGAAGTTGGTTGAAAAGTTCATTGAACTTTTATGGGAACGCCTTTCTCCTGTATCTAAGTAGAAAAGGAGTTTGAAAAACCGTTTGTTCGTTTTACATTCGTTTCTTAGATAATGTCTAATTTCAGTACCTACGTTTTGGATAGAAAAGAAATTACTCTTAGATGTAAGTAAGTTCCCCTAATTAGATTTAATTGGAGAAGAAACCCTAGGGCCTTAGGGCCTGTGTACCTACTAGGGTACTACTTTTTTTTTTTTTTATATTGGCGTAGGGTACTACTTAGTATCTAGTTATAGCAGCAAACATATCAATATTTTTTTTAATAAATTCGTTTCGGGAAAGCAAAAAAAATATTCGGAAAGTAAAAAAGTTTCTTCAAAGGAGATTTGTAACAGCTAAGATAAACAAGTCACGTAAAGTTTGCGTTTATATCAAGTAGATCCGTACCTCGTTATCTAGTTTATTTGTAAATAAACGTCCCCGGTTTCGAACCTGAAATGAATAATTTACAGGATTTTTTTTGTACCAGTCAGTTTATTTCGCAACATTAGGTAGTAGGTACCTACCCAGCGAGCAAACATCTGTGTATATGTAGGTATCTACCAATCTACATACGTATTGGTTGGTGCGAGTTAGAATGTCTTTTTATTTACCCATAATTCATAAATAATGCACCATATCAAGGTAATGGGGATGATGACTACATTCAAAAATCCAAAAAAATAATTAGTCTGTCTTTAAGGCTACAAAAAAATATTTGAAACTCATTTTTTACCAGATCAAATACACAAATAAATATAAAGATACAGAGCATCAAAGTTACGGAGTGGGGGGTATTGACGTCACTCTTACGTAAAAATCCTAATGAGGAGTGACGTCTAGAACAACTTTAACCCAGTGTATCCTTGTATTTTTAGTTTAAGAGAAAAAAGAAAAAATACGTGTTAAATATTTAAAATAATCTATGTGATGGACTAAAAAAATTTTTTTAGTCATCATGCCCATTAATACCTACTTAAAACAAAACAAATATCTACTAAAGCCAATAATATCCCGATCGATAGGTACCTACAGTATTCTTTTTAGCCTTTACCTAATACCTGAGTAACACTTTCTACTGTGGAACCATTGTGGACTCTTATAAGGAACCCAACTTTTTAATGACCTGTCAACGTCGTATCTATTTTCCATATCCTGAGATACTACGGGAATAAATTTGTCCGTTATTTTACGGGACGAATTGCCAAGCTGAACGTGGCTGAACTGAATACTAAGTGCACTAGGTACTAGGTACAACAAGCCAGTAAATTGTAAGCTAGCTTATTACCACTCGGCTTTTACGAAGGTACTTCAGTCTTCCAAGCTCCCATCATTGGCCCACATTGGCCAAACTATGTCCGGCTTTTGTCTTCAAAATGTCAAGTGTAGTTCAAGCAACAGGCACCCACCGAGCACTTGTTGATCTTCACTTGTTTATTCATCCATGTGCTAGCTTCCTTAGACGAAAATAGGATGAAATAAGCTGTTTTTATAGGATGATTTATTGAGGGATCAACTTATTGTTTTCGAAGTTTAAAAGTATTTTGTAACGGTTACGTAAGCGATTAATGTTTATAGGGTAAATAGTGTAATCTGTTACCTAATTTTGTTTGCGTATCTCTTAAATCATTTTCTGTTTTTAAGACTTCAAAAAAAGGAGAAGTTTCTCAATTCGAATCAATCAAAAAAATCGAAAATGAAAACGAAAAAAAAAAAAATCGATTCGATTCGAATTGATTTCGATTCAATTTTTTTTTTCTCAATTTTTATATATTTTAAGTAGTGGTGGGCCGAGTACCAGTTTTACCGAGTAACCGAGTACCGAGTATTACTCGGTTTAAAGTTTACCGAGCCGAGTACTCGGCCGAGTTACTCGGTATAGTTAAAGAAGGTAGAATTGTGTGCGACCAAGTTTGGGAGCGAGTGGTGTTAATGATGTTTGACACTTCTTCCGCACCCCGCTAATTATTATTCGAATGAAACCAATAAACGTGCGTCAAGTGGCATAAAAAAAATAGACAAAGCACTGTTTATGAAATTTTCTTCTAAATAATTATATTAATAGCAGCTTATAACATTGCTCTTGCTGGGCAAAGTACTGAATATGTATAATTAGAAGGAAGTACACTATGATCTAACAAGCAGTTTCAATGCGCAAGGTAGATTTATTTGCACCGAGAACTCGGCATTTTTACCGAGTTATTCGGCCGATTACGAGTAGTAAAAAAAGTGCCGAGTACGCCGAGTACCGAGTATAAACAGAGTAGGTACTCGGCCCATCTCTAATTCTAAGTAGTTTAAGTAGAAAGTAGGTTGTAGTAGCTAGATATAGATATGCAGGTTCTTACCTATTATGTCAATTGTATATAAATAATAAATATCAAACACTGCTACCTACTAAGGTATTTTATTACGCCTATCTTTTAACAACCACATAGATACGTGTAGAATATAAATATTACATAGGTATTCTACCCTTAAACAGAAAGAAATATGTTCGAACTTAGAACTAAATATACGTAACTGTCACCAACTCATCAATTTTCAAAATACCCAAAACTACACAAAACATTCCATTTACAATACACACCATAAGAATTAACTTGAGCCGCGAAAACTATAAGCGCCCTTGTAACTTAGGTTTCAAGGTAAAACTGTGAGTTACAAGCAGAGCCACACGTTAGGTTCCGACAGTGACGGATAGTTGCAACCAGCTCATCCCATTATGGGTGTGTCAAGAGAATAGGTAACAAACAGCCTCGTTATCAAGTCTCAAGGTAAATGTTAATGTGCTGTAAATCTTTGGTAATCTGTGTAAGTAATTAGGTAATCATGATAATAAACTTAGAGTAAATTTCACCACCTACGGATAAAATTTAACTGTCAGATAAACCTACGTCTATTTCATAAAACATGACGTTTTAGACGAGACAGGTATAACATATCTGTCAGATAAATTTTATCTGGAAATGGTGAAAAAGGAAATGGTGATAAACTTATGTCTATTTCATAAAACACGACGTTTTAGACAGAGATAGATTTAACATATCTGTCAGATAAATTTTATCTGGAAATGGTGAAAAAGGAAATGGTGATAAACTTATGTCTATTTCATAAAACACGACGTTTTAGACAGAGATAGATTTAACATATCTGTCAGATAAATTTTATCTGGAAATGGTGAAAAAGGAAATGGTGATAAACTTATGTCTATTTCATAAAACACGACGTTTTAGACAGAGATAGATTTAACATATCTGTCAGATAAATTTTATCTGGAAATGGTGAAAAAGGAAATGGTGATAAACTTATGTCTATTTCATAAAACACGACGTTTTAGACAGAGATAGATTTAACATATCTGTCAGATAAATTTTATCTGGAAATGGTGAAACGTGCCCTTAGATTAGATTAAACAGTTTTAAGTAGGTATTGCTTACCAATAGAAAAATATAGGATTTAGTTAGAATAGATACATCTGGCTCTAAGTTTGCTAAAAAAGAATAAACAAACAGCATCTCAATCTCAGAAATAAGTCTAGTAGAGTGTTAATTGAATTAGGTATAATAAAAATATCTTTGAATTTATGTACTAACTAGGTTAATTAGATAGGCTTACAAAATGAAGCAACTTTACACCCCGAAATAAGTAGAGCCATAAATAAATACGACCATAATTTTGGGAGGTGATTTTTTTAAACTCTGCAAGTTCATTATCTTAATGCAAAGGAGAGAGGGGAGGGCTGAAATCATTATAGCACCATAAAATGAGGGAAGCAAGAAACCCACATCATGCCTACTCATTTTACTTACTTTCCTTACGTCAATGTTTTCGTAAACGTATGTGATAGATAAGTAAGGTACGTACATACCTAGTTTTTAGGTAACCTAATTTGATAGGTGATAAAGTAGCCTTATATTCAAGATCGAAAAATTTCTGGGCAAATAAGGACGATAAGAGGGTTATTCTTAGCTCAGATCATACCTACTTACAGTTAGCGGGTTACCGCGCGAATGAGTTTCATACATTTGTGTTAACTTTGGGCCAAGTCAAGAGTACCCTAAACCGACGGGCATGTATGAGGCGACTGATGATGAATGTGGATGAAGCGAAAGAGGTGTGTTTGGATCGTAGCAAGTGGAAGGAAGTGGTCACTGCCTAACCAGATGGGAGAGAGGCGTGACGGATATGTATGTATGCATGTGTCAACTTTCGTCGTAGCGAAATCGTAGCGTTTGCAGTGTTAACTGAACTATGTAAATATGTGGAACGATGGCTTTTCCAACTACTTTTCATTCAACGATGATCTTTATAAAGTTGTCATGTTTTAGGCCTCGTAGATCATATTATATGGAGCAAGTGTAGGAAATGATGAAGCCGGAGTCAAGTCATATCAAGAATTCAAGAGGATAATGAAAGAAGATCCACAGATAGAGCGTAGATAGTTCTTTTTTCAATGATGGATGACGATAAGCTAAAAAAATAATTGACCATCTACGTAAGTAAGTATCACTCTTTCTATACATTTAGAAGTACTATCTTCAATAGGTATCAAAGCCGAAATGACCCGGTAATTTGCCCTAATACCAGTTATTAGGGTGGCACACGCACTAACGGATAATTTCAAGCTCGGTTTCTACCCTAGCGAAACGACCTAAGGAAATGTAATCTAATTAGGTCCCAGGGGTATCAAAGCTAGCTTAAATTCAATCAATTTTTTTAGACCAAAGTGCCTAGTTATGGTAACTTGAAACTTATTTACGGTGAACGATTTTCTAGGTAATAAAAGAGATTTCTAGGTAATAAATTTCAGAGTTTCTCGTAAGAAGAAAAGTTAGGTACTTATATAGTTTTCCGTTCTTAGTAGACGCTTAGAATGTACTTTTGCATTAAAGATAATTCTTAGTTAAGCTCAGTCTAGCTCAATTATCTAGAATTCTAGATTTAGTATCTCGCTTTAAAATCTAGCTTCTCTAGCGATTTTTTCGCAAATGGGTCTATAATTACTCTTTATTCGATCGAAACTGTAGGTACTAAGCAAAGTGGGACGCAATTAAGGGCATACAAGGATGCCCAGCGCAAAAGGAAAAACGGTAAAAGTAATTCCCAGAAATAGATACAGTTGTATCTAATTCCCTCCACTTGCTACGATCCAAACACACTCTGGAGTGGTCCCTGCCTACCCTGATGAGAGAGAGGCGTGATGGCTATGTACCTATGTAGGTATCTATTTTTGGAAATTAGATACTTTATTTTTACCGTTTTCATCGTAATACACAACTATCTACATATTTCTAATTGATCAAAAACTACTTATTTCGAAAGGGTCTCTTGTGGACACAGTAGCAAAAGATTTACGTGTCAAACCCCACTGCTTAACATGGACTTAATGGAGGGGACGATTCACTTTCATGTGACGTTAGGTGAAATGGGCCACCGGGTCTGCGGTTTTCGGTCGATTCATTTGCCACATAAGGGTCACCAATAATTTTATAGCCATTATGATCAAAGGAATATTGGAAATCTGTCGGGTCACTGCTTTAAGGGTGCTTTAGCGAGTGAGTGGTTAACTGGTTCTATACTTAGAATTTGGGTTGAAAGTTAAATAAAAATCTCTATTTTTTATACTTCTATGTAAGGAGTTGTATTTACTTTTATTCAAAACAGCCAGTACCTACCTATCCTATAGGTACTTCTTAAAAGGCCTTTTAGCGAGTGAGTGGTTAACTGGTTCTATACCTACTTAGTTAGAATTTGGGTTAAAAGTTATATAAAAATCTTTATTTTCTTTACTTCTATGTAAGGAGTTGTATTTTTTTATTTAAAACGGCCTTTATGTATACCTGGCGGTTCTACTGAATACGTATCTATTTGTAATATGTTTACGAAATTGTTTTGTTGAATTTCCCGTTTTCTGTTTTTACTGTTTCTTGTTGTTTTTATCAAAAGTTTTGCATTTAAATTAGGTAATAAACGTTGAATAAATATACCTTCTCTATATTCATGGGAAAAAAGGTAACTTTCCGAAATAAGTAGCTACTAGCTATAGAAGAGCAAAAACAAAATACAATTGGATTTTTAAACTTTTATTCTCAAAACTATTATTATTTTTAGAAATCCTATGATAGATAACTAATAATCAAGTTCATTCAGTTCCAACACTGTTTTTTCTCAAATGATTTAGTACTTAGTTTTTTTTACATAGTATTATAACCTACAAACATAGCAATTTAACTATTTTCATCATTAAAAAATTTGCAGTTTACGAAGCGTCTTTAAGAAAATCCATAAGGCATTAAATTATTTGAAAAAGTAAAGAGAGTATTTTATAGTACAAACAGTTATTAATGCTAAAATAATATAGTGAAACATTTTTGTTAAATATCTACTTACCTACATTAAATATGAAAATCACACTAGAATTTCGGGAAAACGATATTTTGGCATTCATAACAAGACTGCTTTTAGCAATTAATTTAATTTTAAAATCTAAATGTTTGATTTTCTGAGTTTATACAACCCTTTTCTTATGAAATTTTGAGTAGGTACTTACTATAATCAAATGCCTGCTCAGAGATGACGTATTTTTTTTTTATTAGAAAGGTAAATTAAAGGGACAGACTATAGTTAATTTACTGACGATCTTCTCGTGTTATAAGATCAAAATAATACTAAAAAAAGAAAATAAAGCAGATTCCTATGAATTTATTTATTTAAAAATATGTTTCGTAATCTAGAAATCTTAAAATTAAATTTAACAACGGAAACATTGAATACACAGTTTTCTTTAAACAAAGTTCTTGAATTCCAAGCTCGAAGTTAAGACGAAGTGAAAATGTTTTTGGCTAAAATGATACCGCATTGAACTCGGTATCAGCTTAAATATAATCTAGTGATATGACAGCGATTACCTTAATAAAATAATAACATTGCAATTTGTCATTTAAACTCAAAATGGTAGAGATCAGGTTAACAACTAAATAAAAACTAACATAAATGCCAATAACACATGGCTTTTTATATTTCTGTTTTCTACATAAACAGTTTAGCCTGCCTGCAGGACTTTATTAAATAAAACATTCATTATAATACCTACGTAACATTTTATTGTTTTGAAACATTCTTGGCACACCTAGATGGAATCTGTCGACCCTATTCAAAAGCAATGTAACCGACTTTCCTTATTTAATTATTGTGACATTTTCAGTAGATTTTCGAGGAAAATAGCGGAAACATTATCCTCAATATTTGCGCTATGTACCCTCCCACAAAACCGACAAGAAAAACACAAATAAAAATAAAACATTGTAAAAAATATCCTATTTTTAGAAAGACTTTTACCTACCCCAATAATCCGAATCCTCAGCTCTACCACTTGAATCCAACAAAATGTAAAAAAAAAACGCAACAGTATTGGATACAGCGTCGCCAAGAGGGTTATTTTGTTAAACAAATTCTTATGCTAACGATCAAAGTTCGAGAGAATCCGAGGTGGCAATATTTCCTCTAACTTTGCAAATAGCTTCCATACTCAACTCGTAATTGCATCTTTATCTCGTTACATAAAACTTCCACGTCTCCGTCTCCACTTGATCTTTAAAATAATTTCGCAACTTTTTATTAGACAGTAAAAGACACAATCTTCTAACTACTTTTCTTAGGTACGTTTCATTCGCGCTCAATCTTACAATCCTATTTTATTTTATTTGAAGTTTGATTTATTCTTACAACTATTACTCTATTATGTAGAAATGACTAGAAAGAATTTAATAAAGTGTATGATCACAACGCAGATTACCCAGACGAGTTTAGCAAGAGTTTTCCACTTTTAATTCAATTTCAACCGAAACCAGCGGCAATAGGATCAAAGTTATAATAATTTGGCATAATTTATGTATCAAAAACAGGTGGCCCACGCAAGTTCTTTCAAGATCTTTTACATATCAATTTTATTACAAAGTAGGTATAAAATAATTAGGAAAATACAGTATGTAGTACATAAGATAGTCCTATAAGGAGATAACTTTTATAACTACTGTTTATTTAATATTTTTTACATTTAATTCTACCTATTTGTTACATGATTATTATTAAGGTCTGATTCATTTATCTACATAAATATAATTTTAGTTCAATGTCAGGAAACTTCTGAAATTACCTAACAAATAAATTTTATTCTACTCCAATACATGTACGTTTAGTAACTTCGTATTTCTAGAATCTGAACATAAACACGACTGCGTGAGGATCACGTAATCAAAACAAACGAGTAAATAGAAATATGGGAACCACTCCGTTACCTCACCGCATTTGCCACATGGACTGACTGCCTTTTCTAGGACCGTCTGTCGCGGTCAGCTGATTATCACATGAATTAACGCTGAATCTATTCTCGCACGAATACAAATTCGTTGTAGTGGTTCCAGCGGTTCTCCTCAGAATCAACCCCGGGTTTGAGCTCGGCTGCACCGCCGGCCGTCCCGCTGCCACAGCTGCCCGTCAGCTTGAAGCCGTTCTCTTGCAGCATGTCGAACGCCTGCTCAATAAACGAGTGCTTCAGGAAGAACCGTGACGTATACCGGTCCGCCAAACCGTGATCGGGATCGCGGGACTCATTTAGCGTCTCCCCGAACACATCACGACAAAGCGTCACCTTCCCGCAGACCAGGATCCTCGACAACTTGCGGAATTTCACATCGGCCAGCCCGTCACGACCGAACGCGAAGCTTCCTCGGTAGCCGACGGTGATACATCCCTTTTCGCGGTTCGGCGGGCGCGGGTCCGAGTCCCTGACGACGCTCTCGAGGCCCGGCAGGCGGTAGTGCTTCGCTTCCCGCGCCAGCCGCTTGTGCTCGCGGAAGCACTCGGGAAGCACCAGGCCGCCGTCGCGAAGATAGTCAAGCACGTATCGGAAGAGAACGCCGTCGCGGTCGAAAAAGATGCGGCCGCGCGCGTCCCTGGGGTGGTCGGGGCTGTGCAGCGCGACGGCGGGCAGCGAGTCGGGTTCGCGCAGCAGCGTGTCGCGCGTGGTGGCGTAGTGCACGCCGCCCACGTTGAGCTCGAGGACCTCGGGCGGCGCGTCCGCCATGGCTGTGGGCTGAGGGCGCAGTGCCGCGGCGGCGCGCGCCTCGCCCCCCCTGACCCACTTTCCGCGCGTCTCGGCGCCGCGCGACCCATCAATAACGCACGCCCGGGTTACTGACTCGAACGTAATTATTTCCTACCCTTTCGAGCGAAAACTCCTCTGTAAAAGCCTTCAAGGTCGTCGTCTATTGTTAGCTAACAGATGGTTTATTATTCTCCGATATCCCACAAAATGCGCTAATATTTGATCGGCTTTCTTTATGAACTCGCGAAATGAGTTTTCCATACGTCATCCGCACACATAAATATGGCATTGTATTTCGGCTGGCCTACTCGGTTACGCCGCCCTAGATTAGGTGGTTACTTCTAACCATTTTAGCTCCATTGTTAAACATTGACGTATCTCGGTCTCCCGAGGCTTAATTCGGGGAAACTTTTTAATTACACCTCGGAGTGCCGAGTTGACACGCACGAAAAAGTTTTTGCAAACTTAATAGCGTAGGACGGATGTAGGTTAAGCGCGCTATGTAGCGACGTAGCGCTGTGAAATTTGAAAGCTTCAAAGTTATTTGCTCCAATCGTACACAGCAAAGCTCTTGTGTAGGAATGTTTGAATTTTGCAATGCGATACGGAGAGCTTTGTTTGTTCTTTTAAATGGACTGGTATTTCCTTTAAAGAATACAATTCTCGACTGCTGTGTCTACAATTTGTGTTGTTGGGTTCAAGAGAGATTTAGGTACTCACATTTTAAATTAATTGCCTTGTGTAAAGGGGAACCGAGCGACGTAAATTTTTGCTCATTACTCGAGTAATGAGCAGGACCAGTTTTATTACAGCCTCGGGAAATAAGCTTTTGTTTTCTACACATTCGCGAAACAGAGGTTGATGGCCGGATGGAGTATAATTAAAATTTTATTAGGTCTCCAATTTTTATTTCACTCCGTCCCTTAAATTAATTCATACAATAAATTCAATCTTTATGCTACGTTTATTTCAGAAACACACTTTATGCATCGTACAGAACGTTTTAAACAGAAAAACAAGCACGTTTTTGAACACGTTTTCCAATAATTAAGTAAGCAGGAAAAGTGGCGGAAAAGAAATATTTTGTACGATTTCACTTAGCATTTCTAAAGTAAACTCAAATTCAGCGACAATACTGGATAACGGTTCATAAATATAATAATATCACAAGGAATAATTCAAACAAAACAAAATCTTGAGATTCATTTTTCCTACCTAATCCTTCCTTATGGAGAAGTCTTCAAAGGTATACTCCGCGATACTTTTCTGGTTGCGGAACTCTGCTTTTTCAATTAGGCTGCTTGGACTGCCTGTTGTTCTTAGCCAGTTCATCCTGTAATAGGGAACAAGCATTACCATACCATAAATTCATAAATATCATGTATTTTTTACTAGATGTTTAATCAAGTTGTAAATCTGTTGGCACACCTTAATAAACAAATATCAAGGTAAACAATGAAGTAGAGGCACGCGACCTTATTGCACGATAGCAATATCTTCCAGGCACCCTTGGTATAAAAAAACAATAATAATAATTTATTGATTATGTATTTTCAAAAACGTAGATATTATTTGTAGACACATGGCTTTGTTTCAAAACAGTTTCAAAAGAATTTTAGCATTATGAAAAAAGACTTAACTTTTCTTCAGTAGGTAAGTAGATACCTACTATTAGGTAAAAAATTGGTATTGCACCTACGTAGTGTTATCACAAGGTCATTATAGCAAATCCTAGGTTTATTTCCGTCGAGCAATGTAGATAGTAAACAGAATTGCCACTAGCATTTAACTACGTAGTTTTTAACTACGTTTTTAATTCTACGTTTTTAGTTTTTAACTACGTTAAAAACTACGTTAAAAACTACTTAACTACGTAGTAGGTAGGAAAAGATTCATATCTATGCGGTTCTAAAATAGTTACGACATTGATTTTATAGGAATGGATAGTGTTTTATCAATACTGAAGATCTTTATACAATGATATTGACGTCAACATGAAAAATAAAGTTTAGTTTGCGAGTTTAGGCCACTTTTACGTGGAAAGCTGGTAATCAGCTTTGATTGATAAAATAAATTAGCTATGACTGGGTAAAAATCTTATTTTTTATGAAATGAGGGCCCAAATTACTATTTAGATTATGGGGACTTAATCCTCAGGCATCTAAATGAATAAATAAACTCTTAATTGTAGTAGGTACCTAATAGCCGTTGTTATATTTATTTATTTATGAAACATCGTGACTTCTTTTTAGGGTTCCGTACCCAAAGGGTAAAAACGGGACCCTATTACTGAGACTTAGCTGTCCGTCTGTTTGTCTGTCCGTCTGTCACCAGGCTGTATCTCATGAACCCTTATAGCTACAGCGTCGAAATTTTCACAGGTGATGTATGTCCATTGCCGCTATAACAACAAATACTAAAAATGCTTTTTTTTGCTCGATATGAATTGTGAATGGTACGGAACCCTTCCTGCGCGAGTCCGACTGGCACTTGGCCAGTTTTTTTAGATTTATGACAATGATAGTGTCAGCTATAGGTCTAACTAACCGTTAGCATTAATGAATTTTTCTGCTAATGATTACATTTCAATAACAGATTAGTCCGCTGACATTCGGGCTTTGAATCACAGCGCTGACAATCAGCGTATAATACGCGAATGAGCCTTTTAGAATAGGTACCTACTTTATAGCTTATGGTTATATTCAAGACCAGTGAAATGGAAAAGGCAAATGGAAGACAAAACTGCAAAGAGAATATTCAAATAGGAAAGGCGAAACAAAATCGACGAAATATTCTGCGACTCGAATATTTTGTGCAAAACTTATAAGACTATGTTTATATCTGTACTAGAGGCTGCCCGCGGCTTCGTAGGTACGTATTTATAGGCATAATAATATCTAAGAAAATTTACGCAACATTTTAATATAATAGGTGTTTAGCCTATAGTCTACTTTCCAGGTAGTTTTCATGGAAACCAGATGAGAAGGTGAATCATTCTGTTCCCTATTACTTGGATCATTCTATCCGAATCCATCCCGAATGCCCATCCAAGTAATCCTGTTAAAAGGATTACTTGGATGGGCATTCGTTGAGGTTTTGGCTGTTGGTTCCTCAGACGACAAAGTATGCTCAAGCAAGCTACAATATTGTGAAGTTTCATAATAATCTTTTCAGTGGTTTTCGCACAGGACTTATCTATATAGAAACATCCTCACATAGGTACATCCATATCGGCACAACCATTGACATTTCTAATATTAGTGTAGTAAGATTCCACCCACAGCATTTTTATGGTTTGTAGTCGAAAATTGTTTTAGCAGCCGTATAAGTCAGTCTAGTTAACTACTCAGACGAATTGGCAGTGAAGAAATAATTTTGATTGGAGGAAAATTCCGGGAGAAACGAAGAGATTTTTTCCTCCTTCAAACGGTTTCAAAAATGTTTAAATTATCATTAAAGTTAAGTTTTCTTTAAGCAAGATTTTAAGCGGCAGACCACGAAAAAGGTGGCGGGATGAGCTTAACACCTTCATTGATGATTGAGCAGTGGCGGCTCGGGATAGAGAATTCTGGAGAAGAAGGAGAGAGGCCTTTGCCCAGCAGTGATACACTGATGGCTAGATAAGATAAGATTTTTATTGGATTTTAAAGTTTAGCAGTGTTTTCTGTAGATACCTACTAAGTAAAAATAAAACTATCAAATGAAACACCAACATATTTCTAAAGTACCTAGATACCAGCACATTTTTTTAAAGAGCCTATTGTGTCTCATCACACAGCTGGGCAAAGACCTCCCCCGCATTCTTCCATGCCTCCCTATCTCCAGCAACCTCTGGCCAGTTTGCCAAGTATGCATCCAGATTTTCGCGCCATTTCTTCTTAGCCCGACCTCTACTTCTGTGGCCGTCGAGCGGCAACCAGTTGGTGGAAATCTTGGCCCATAGTTTAGTATAGTAAGTATTTATACCTAGACAGACTTACATTTGTTCAACTTTTTCGGAAGGCCCCTGCAGATGACCTAAAACAGTTCCCTGGGAAGTGTTCTGGCACCATCCTCGTAGTCCTAGTTTATCAGCCTCTTGTTTTGTGTGCTGCAATACAAATGTTACTATAAATACATTAACTTTTTGGGTTCAGCAGACCTACAGAACCTTTAGTAACTGCTGATCTGCAAATGGCATTTCGATTTATGGTACGAAATAAAGTGCTTTGAAAAACTAAATAATTATGTAGTTGCTTCAGAGGAAATCTTAAGTGTAAAATGTTTGAAGGTTTCAGTGCAAACTGTGCACTGAAAATGGAGTGGGTGGGGAAAAATTGGGGAAAAACTAACCACATTTCAGAATAAAAACTTCAGAAAAGAATTAATGCAATGAAAACACATTTTTTTTTACTTTTTATTACTTATGCTTATTTAAGCTAAAACCCAAACATTGATGTTTGATCTTTTTCCAAAATTTGATTTATCAATTTTTAAAACAACTTTGTTCGGACCTCCAATTTTTCAATCTGCATGCTTGAATCCACAACTCTGTTGACAAAATAAAACTTTGATTAACAAAACTTAGGTTCTTGTTACTGCTTTGGCGCTACAGGAAGTGCAGCCTTGCTATCCTTGAGTAGTAACTGCAGGTACCCATACTCATCTCTGTAACTTTGGCTTTCAGGTCATCTATGCAGATCAGCGTCGGCCGCTACAGCCGGGCAACTATACTTATTATAGCAGGTGTGGGGAAAAAGATACTTCTTCTCTCCGCGCATCCATAGTACAGGGTTAAGGGTTAGGGCAAATAGTAGGTACCTACCATGTGGAATCCGGGTATCCATATAATTTTAATTTTTTTTATTATAAAGTAGGTATCTAATTTAAATTTTAATAGAATAAGTGAAGGAAATAAGCTTACTTATATTTGGAATACACAACAGTCGTAATAATTTGTGTTCGACAATTCTTATTCTTCTTCAGTAGCCAGCCATACATTGAGCCCTGGTTCCCAGTTCTTTTCATAACTTAATAGGTTAGTTTGACCAGCAGCAGACCTCACTACTTCTTCTTTATTTAAATCACAGGCTCACAGCCAAGTAAAAGTCACGAGTTTAATATAGGTATACTTAGTTATATAAAATAAATTTATTAGAACACGTTAGTCTGTTACTAGGTAGGTACTACCCAAAATAAGGAACTAACTTTATAACCTATGAGTTTGTGTGTTAAAGAACTCAACTTGTATTATCTGAACTTATTAAGTACCTTCAAACCATGTTCAAACCTTTTGCAATAATCTTATACTTATTTTAAAGGGAAATCCTGTATTTACCTTTCTGAAGAAGACACCCTGAACTCTCCCGTAAACCTCGAAGTCCGCAGAAAGTAAAGCCATAGTAGCAGCTGTAGTTTGAGACATTGTAGTGGTTGAAGAAGCCCTGAACACACTCGTCACTGAAGTTAAAAGAAGTAAACGCAACATTAATGCAATTTTACTTATAAATAAAAGCCTACAACAACGCAAAGAAATTGCGAAAAATACCTACGAAAATAAACAACCGAACAGCTGCCGGCTAAAATAAAACACAATGTAACGATTTTTGTTCGCATTATTAAAGTCAACAATGACATTGCGACAAATATTCTTTTGAAAACCCAAGTGCTCTCTTTGTCTTTCAAGTAAACTGTGCAATTTTTGCGTTCAGTCAGTGGATGAGTTCGTTCCCAACTGAAAACGAAACGCAACTGCTTTGACATGTGTCACTGTCACGCGAAAGTTCGTCAGACTCAGTGGTGAGTGCGATTTTGTTGTTATTTTTATCAAATAATTAACGATTGAACCATAAAAATTTAGTATTATTGTTCATTACAGAAGCCTACGACGTCTTTTATTGTTCTAAACCATGGCACTGCTTTGTTATGGCAGGTACGTTGATGTTTTATATTATGTAATCTTGGAGGTTGTGTTTGCTATGTTGCTTTTTCTATTTAGTGCGAAATGTTACAGATTGGCAACTAAGCCGGTATTGGCAACTATAGGCAGGCTTCCTGCCACGTTGAGCTCGGCTCAATATGCACAGGCAGCGGCGGGTGCACCGAAAATCACTTTTAAGAAATTCGAGCAACCAAAGCTAGAACATCATGATGTTAAGAATGAGCGGTTGAATAGGCCATTGTCTCCCCATTTAACGATTTACCAGATTCAGTTGACGACCACATTATCCATCACTCATCGTGCTACAGGTAAACAATAACATATTTTTCTTCTACCTGTTCACTTCCATGTAATGTGAAATGAATGTTTTGGTTAGTTCGACAATCAATATTTTTAATATTGAGTACCTAGGTATTATTTTTAATCAGCCTTTTAGTATGTGATTGATATTGAAAACGTCAAATAATACTAGTAAGCAAGACAAACAGAAAACAATCAGTTATAGCCTTCAAGAAAGAAACATTAATACTGACTGAGTAGATTATGAGCAAGTGATAAGTAACTTTACTACTTTATAGTTCTTATTTTACTACCTTTTATTATTTTACTTTTTTTCATAGTTTTTATAATTTGAAAATTCTTTCTAGGTATGCTCCTAACAGGATATGCCACGGCACTAGGTGTTGCCGCTTTGGCTTTGCCGTACGATATGACTGACTATCTCAACATGATTGAGGCTCTTAATCTTTCCCCGGCAACTTTGTTTCTTGCTAAAGCAGCCATTGCGGCACCGTTCGCCTACCACACAGTAAACGGCATCCGGCATTTGTACTGGGACACAGCCAGGGGCTTGAGTATTAAGGAAGTGTACAAAACTGGTTACACAATGCTTGGTGCTGCAACACTACTAACTCTCATCCTAGCAGCTTTATAAGTAGGGAAGAAAACGAAATTAATTTTGGTATTATTTATTTATGAATTTTGAAATGTAAGTGATATTAAAATAAAGTTTATCATCTCAGACTTTTGTTTTGATTAGTAGTTATTAATTATGAAACCTACGTTATTAGTTGTACAAAAGTATATGTTAGTCCCTTACTTATCGCTTTATGGCTTAAGTTAATACCAATTTATACTTTATTGGTAAATCTCATTGTTTTTTATACAACGCCGCACGTAGACATGACATCATGGACTGCTTTGAACTTGTCGAAGTCTATTTGCTCCACAGTTGCTAAGCCTGTTGCTGAATTCTGAAAAAAAAATCATCATTCGATCTCAGTAAGTAGATAGGTACTTAAAAAATACATTATCATTATACTAAAAGTCTCAAAATAAGTATGCTTTGAAAAATGGCAAAAAATCAAAACAACAACACAGCACCCAGCAGTCTATGCAGAACAGTCTATGTTAACTTGTCGTTAAAAATAATCAAAATTTTGTATGACTAATTATAGATTGTAAACGCAAACTTACACTGAAAATAACATCATTATTCTTCAAGAACTCTCCATACATATTAAACAGGTCTGTCTTATCGGTCAGTAAATTTGCAAGGCTCAATGGCGAGAAGGCAATAGACACATCTCCTAGAAAATCTTTAGCTGATAGCCAAGAGCGGGATGGTGCCATGACGATGTTACAAGTATCGTAGTTTGAAAGACTATCTCGACCACCGGATTCTCTGTTTAGGCATAGAAGTTCGAATTCTGATTCGTCGTATTTTGGTAAATCTGCACCTGTAACATAAAATTTTAGTTAGAACTAGAAGCTCTCCGCGATTTCTTATGCAATTATCGTCATATTTTGTAAAACCTAAACAGTATCGTTATTCTGCGTATGCGTTATTCTGATTTATCTATAAGCTACAATACTGGAAAGTTTTATTAAAATCTGTTTAGCGGTTTTTGCGGAAAAGAGTAAACTATTCTCATTTATAACGTAGATTTGTAGTTGTGGAATTATGTTACGGGCTGATATAATAGATGCTCGAATACAGTGTTCGGAATCCCATTTGAAATTGCAATTTAGAATGGACACTCCATTGTCAATTTCGGTTTGAAGACGATTCCGATGAAACCTGACTACAATGCAATCAAACGTTTGAAATTGCTAACTTAATAAGAATAAACCCGATATTCCGAAAATGGGATCAAAGTTCAAGAAGATATTAATCCATTTGAGTACCTACTCAAATGAAACCTTGAATAAGTTCCAAGATTCGATTCATATTTTGGCCCGATTTTGTAGATCTAGGAGCCAATAACTAAGTATCTAAGCTGAAAGTAAACGTAGAAAACTTACTTGAAACAAATGCAATATCACCTCGACCCGATTCGAGACACTTCCGTGGACTGTTGTCATTATCGATTGAACATTGCTTCTTTAAATTAGCTACATTTGCTCCTGAAAAAATGAAATACACTTTATGACCTTAAACACAAGAGGGAATAGAAAAATAGAAGTTGTTTCGTATGAGGTGCTTAAATGGACGGCGGAGAATAGGACAAAATGACGTAGACTCCACTGACAAGAGCAACGCTCATACCTAAATCTTACTGAAGAAGAGGAAACATGATTGTACAAGTAGATTACTTAGTAGGTTTCCTTTGATGGAATTTCGAAACTCAATTCTCACTGTAAGAATTTCATCAAACTATTGCTCGATATAAAGTATCTTTGGATCAATTCCGTGACGCAGCGACAATACTTATCAGAGCCATAAAATAGTAGTCTTTATGCTTATAACTATACACGTTCTTCCTATTGGGTTGAGCAGAATCTTAAATGAGATTGGTTACTCCGCATAACACTGAAGACAAATTTAGCGAAGATTTGGGTTTTTCAATAATCAACTCATATTAAAAGTAAATGGTACTAGGTACCTACAACCTACAAGATATTAGAGGTATGTAGTCCTACCTACAGTTTGTGTGCCAAATTCTAATATCTCTAGAAAACCTCTAAGAAAACTTACCACTAGGATTATTCTCCATCTTGTCAACACCAGGCAAGCATGAGCCTCCGTAAAAGTAGTCAGCCAAGTTGTTTAAGCACTGAAAATTATTAAACAACCCATTAACATCAAGTCCAAACAGTAGTGCTTGCTCGCTAAATAATATGGAACAGTTCGAGTGTCTTGAAACAGTGCCAAATGCAACTTGTTTTTAAGTCAAAAAGCTACTATATAGGGGAGCGTTTGTGAAGCAAAAAAAAAAAACTTTGCAAAAGCTGAATTGTTTTTGGCTTTAATTCTAACTAGGAAAATAACATAAGACTAGGTATCAAATAGGCTTAGGAGATACAGTTTTCTACATATTTTTATATGGAGATAATTAGGTCTACGTCCTAAATATTTTGTGATGTCACAGATGTTACTAGATACTTATAATATACTTAAATATACCTAAGGAGTACATGTAACTAGTTATGAAAAAAGGGTTCTAATGAAATGGAGAATAGGTCTATTTTCTGGATATTTGTGATGTCACAGATGTCACTAAGTAAATGGGTGTTACCTGGTCTGACCCGATCAGCTTTTTGTTGATTAAGTAATAAAGTGGAGCATGGAGACCGCTGAACGTGCCAAAAGAATTGTGGCATGACCTGAAAATATCACAATTTAAAAAGCGTACCTAGTAACACAACTTTCCTATATAGCAGAGCTGTTTGTTTGCTAACTTAGGTAGGTACAGTCAGCATCAGATATATGGTAGCGGTCAAGGTATTCAAATATTTCGGAGCAGCATTAAATTTCGATATGTTCGTTACGATAGATGCGGCCTATAATATCGGGACATATAAAACGTCACAAATTTAGGATCAGAGACTGTTTAATAAGTTCGTTACATACAATCAGGTAATGATATCGGAACGAAAATAATCGTCAATGGTATCTAAGCAGTCAAGATGATCATAAATATCGGAACATTTATGGAAAATGTACTTTAAGTCTGTGCTACATAGTACACATTTGAACTCGGTACTACCTATATTGACTTGTCAACGTCAAGAATATAGAAAACATGAAGAACACAAATATAACTACACGCGTTAAAAGAGTTCGGACATGAAAGATAATTACCAAGTAGGTTCTAGTACTTGATCAACAATTCAATCGTGATAGATACTTAGGTATACTAATAAAATAATTTTAAGTACCAACAACAACATGTTTGCTATTTTATTATTTACTTACTTACTTATTGTAATATTTATTCTTTGTAATTTTCTTTTGTTGTAGAACAATAACTACTACTACACTGTTTATACCTTACCATTTACTTTACCATTGTTCCGTGAAAGGAAAGACATAAGTACAAAATAATAATGCTATTTTCATCCATAAAAAGTAGAAAATAAATAACGCACTCTCATCAGATTTGAACCCACGACTATGTGCTTTAATAGTCAAAGGACTATCAACTACGCCATTAAGTATCTGACATCGTTTTATCGAAATGAAGCTAATCATTCTACGCCCTTCAATTTTGACATTGCGTCAAAAGAACTTTTATATAGGCATTTAGTTTGGTAAGAATATTTGTTGTATTTGAAAGAGACAGTCACAATGACACTCTTTTCGGTGAATGTCACTACAAATTATTGATAACTTCGTGGGTCCAATCTCAAGCATTTTAAATTGTATTACACAGACTTAAAGTACATTTTACATAAATGTTCCGATATTTGTGACGATTTATATGTTCCGATATTTGTGACGATTTATATGTTCCGATATTATAGGCCGCATCTATTGTAACGAACATATTGAAATTTAATGCTGCTCCGAAATATTTGAGTACCTTGACCGCTACCATATATCTGATGGCGACTGTACTAAGTGGGAATACTAGCCATATCTCAAGTTTATTGTTTTAAAAGTTGTGACGAGTTTTTCTTCGTTTTTTCAAAGAAAGGGACATAAGTTGAAACAAAATATTGCTTTGGTGTCATAATCAACCAGTTTTTAAGCCCACTTCGTCCAACTGCTGGGTAAAAGCTTCTCCCATGCTTCTTCACAGATTTGTGTCAGTGGCCACTTATTATAAGGGTCGCGACACATCTGCATTATGTACCGCGCCGGAAGTTCAGCGGCTGGATAAAATGCGACTTACTTTCACATAGGTGACTTGAAACAGCAGATGTGATGTGACCACACACTAACAAAAAAAACATAAATAAACTTTACCTACCTCTTCCCTCTCATATCCCCAATATTATTATAAGGCGTCCCCTTCTTGACGACAGCCACAGCGTAGTTAGGCTTCTTCTTGTCTCCATATACTTCATGGAACACTGGATGCAAATTGTGCCTCTTTGCTGCTGACGCTACCCTCACGTCGTCTACTGACGCTAATTCGGCGCCGTTGTCTAATATCTGGAATAGAAAGGGTTTGGAAGATGACGAAATATTTACTAAGTTAAACTATCTAATAGGTATTTGCTTTTGTACCTTAAAGTACGTACTGAATAAAATATTTTCTATTCTAAGTATTCTTTTCTACTAGGCCTGAGATGAGTCTCTATATCTTTGATTAATCTGTGTTTTGTAATAAGAATTGTTAGTATCGGAATAAGCCAAGTTTTATGAATCTGGTATACTTAAAGCAAAATTATTTCAATTTTTTGTAATAACTAATAAGACTGTATAAGTCTTGAAAGTACCTATAAGTGAATATAGAGTCAGATTTTCTGTGATTTTTTTTCATTCTTCCACTTTTTACCTACTTAAGAAGTGCCTTGCTAGACTTAATGCCAATGAAATTCATTCGCTTTGCAGCTATAGGTACGTTTTGTAGGTAAACTCTTCGCTAAGTTTAATAAGTATTTGACCTTGTAGCTGTTCTAACCCAAAGTTCTACAATTTACATTACCTACTAAAATAGCTTTTATTTAACAACATTATGTCTACAAATATCCGAAAGTCTTTAACGAGGAATTTCAACAAAGGTTTGTTCCGAAATTCTAAATAGAAGTTAGTATTTTGTACTTCATCACATTTATTTCAAATTCCGGTTAACATTTAAATAATTTGACTGATTGCTAAACCTACTGAGTAATTAATAATTTTCAATCCTAGTGCCTAAAGTTGGAATTGCCGAGAATCTAGATTCTAGAACCCACTTAAGTAATAATAGCAATTGAGGACAAACAAATAAATCTCCCGACAAGGTTCGTTAATTTAATTTGGGTTAATTATTTAGGTACTGACTTAGGTTTAGGTACTAAGAGGTACCTACTTGAATTCCTAAATAGTGTATAGTTACTTTTAGGTACGAAAAGTCAAATAAGTTTAAGTTTAAGGATATGGGTACTTAGGATACGAAATTAAGTTAGGTACTTATAAGTAGGTACTGCGATGTTTTGTGCTCACATATTGCTTCTACCATAAATAGCACTTAGGTAAGTAAGTAGGTATTATAGGTACATAGGTAGGTAGGTATGTCTTCCACATTTCTCAGCGAATAAAAATACAAGCAACCCTTACAAAATATCGCAGTAAAACCGAGCTATTCCTTTCAAAGCATACTTACTCTTACAAGACATTCCTCTTCAGAAGATTCGAGCACACAGTCCAGCCTCGGGCGGATATCTCGGCTGAATGCAAACACGGCCATAGCCCTGCACTTCGCTAGAGCCACGTTTGACGTTACGCATAACCTGACAAACAGAATAGGTTATGATCTTGATATATTCAGTGTGGGAGGTACCTATACTTAATAAATTAAGGTTTTACTTAGGCACGTGTTTAAACTCATGTCAACCTTGTGGGTTATTGGTAGGTACTTAATTACCTACAATGTGTTAACCGATTAGCTACCGATATCTTGGTAATTACACTAGTGTTTCTACCTAGGGGAGAACAGGTAGGCTTCGTACAGCAGGAGCATTCGTACAGTAGTCATATTTCCACTATCAAATACATTGGTTCGTTTAGTGTCTGTGTGTTTAATGGCCACTCATACGCATAGGCTCGACGCGTAGTGCTGCGACGATGCTGCCATTGGGTTCACCACTATAGGCCAATGTGTGTTTTCGCTCCGCGTAAATAATTTTTGGATATCCATTTAAAATAGTCTTATTCAATAAGTAATGGTCAAATTGTTTATGTTCTTTATTATGTATGATGAAATAATATCATAGTTTGCTAATTTAATATGAGTTTTGCGATAAGTTAATGGGTGATATTTATTTTGGTTTAATAGTTTGAAAATTTGGATTGGGGTACTTTCGTACAGTTATAGGTGGGGTAGATTCGTACAGTATAAATGTACCCCAACCCAACTTGATAAACAAGAAGGGGTTAAATGTTACCTAGGTAGGTATGTTTATTTGCTAATACACACATTATTGCATAATTTTAAAACTGAAGTCTGAAACTTCTGAAAAAAATAGGGTAGGTAGAAGATGTAGAAATAAGCTAGTGCAGGGGTTCCCAAACTTGTTTACTGGCAACTTTGAGAATACATTATTTTTAGCGCCCCTTTTTTTCCTAAGCCTTCAAGCAACGCCTCGGGAGACCCCTTTTTGGGGTCTCTTACCGCCTTTAGGCCTACATGCCCATAATGGGGCCTTACACTTCGGGAAACACTGAGCTAGTGGATGTAGAAAATTAAGAAGCAAGAGCAAGAAATATAACAGAAGGCTAAGTAAATGAAACAAGCGTTAAAGTTGGTGTCAGAAACAACAGGAAGGATAAGAATACAAAAAAATGAAAGTGATCATAGAAAACTATTAAGACTGATAGTGACAATGAAGACGATTTATTGAGTATAAGAGAAATTTCTTGTTCTTATTTTAATGTTTTGCCTTTCATAGATCTCAATAAATGTTGAACACTATTGGTTTTACTGGTTTTTAATTTCTTTTACCTAGATTCTCACTATGTACGAATCTACCTCACATTATGTACGAAGCTACCCCGCCTGTGGGGAGCTTTCGTACGAATTCCATATTTTGGTAAAATCGTTATAACTCCGAAATGTAGCTTCATATCCAAATAGAACTACACTAAGTACATATAAAGCCAAATAGTGTGGCTGCATTAAAATCATTTCGCCATAGTTATCCGTTTTTCTTTTACAAGCTATAAAATAAAAAGTGTACGAATCCTATCTGCTCTCCCCTACTTATAGCGAATATATTTTGCGTAACCTGTGTAGAAACATAAAAATAAGGTGCCTAGTTAGTTATAAATGCCTTCCTTGCCATACAAAACTAGTCTTCTGATTGTCATGCTTCATAATACAGTCTATTTATAGAGTCCTAGAAGAATTTGATAAAGGTTTTGTTCTAAAAGGTTTAAGATTGTTTTGGCAAATGTCATGTGCTAAAGTTTTCGATTATTTGCTTTAAATCCTGTATAAAGGCGCTTATTTCCAATTGCTGATCTGCTTTTACATACAACGTTAATAAATCACGGACATACTGTCCCCAAATATGCCTAAAACCCGAACACGAGTATAGAACACTCGTACGTGCCGTGCGTAAGGGATTATGTAAATCGAAAGGTATATTTCTGTGCAAATATTTTTTGATTGAAATTTTTCGGTTTAAATATGGATGAATGTAAAAATATATTTTAGCTATAATCCCCGATCCACGTTGTGATTTATTTTAGCCGATTAATGATATTTTTTCGGCAATTTTTTGAGCGGATTATGTGGTTGGATTGAATCATGAATTTATGTTTAGGTCAGGTTGCTTAACCTAAGAATGTTTCATTTACCCAATAGCTACTTACTTAGGTATTAAAAAAGTACTTCTTGTTAAATGAAAAACGAACTTTTATCTGTCTTTTACCTCTTCTTACCGCTTTACCAATATCAAGAATATTTTGTATTTTTCATTCTCTACATTGAATAAATAAGTAACCGAAATATTTTTGTACACAATTAATTAACCGGCGCGGCGGTTTTCTCGCAGTTGTGATGAAAAGAAATGACTTCACTACGGATAAAATGTACTTTACTTACCTCACAACTGGTTCAGGAGCGCCATGTCCTCTCTCAATAACTTCAGTGTAGTTAGCCTTTTTCAAATAATCAGCTGGTTTGATAGGGATATTGTCAGCCACGTGGTGGATCTTTGTTGATAAGCCTAGCACTTTGCTAAACCATTCCGTTTCTTCTTTTGTTGCTCCTATAAAATATATTGAAAAAATTTAGGTACCTACCAGTGTCAACATTTTCAAGCGCATGGAATCGCCTATGAAATAAACGCTTTTGATTTTGAATTTGAATTACGTTTATTGTAAAATATACTAGGTTATTCGTTTAATGTATCACTTACCTGGCAATTACCCTAGTTCAAAACCACTCTACCGAATAACATATTTTTTAAGAGAACGCAGGCCTATACCTATAGGTAACCGGTATAACGAATTCCTTTACGATACAAAAGACAACATATAAATTATGTATAAAGTTTGGTATCTACTTCGACTGTATAATTTTAATTGGATTCGCTACAAAGACATTTTCGGTATAAACTTAATATTCTGAACAAAGGAATCAAAAGACGTCTGAATAAACGTTTGATATTAGCATCATTAGATTTTGAAATTTAAGTAGCTTTGTATTTATTAATAGAAGCTATTTCGTTAATGAGGCAAATAAGAACAATGAAATAGTCTCGTTATAATTATTTTACAAAAAGATATTCCCAACTTTTTTCTGAACATATCATTTTACTTACCGAAATCAGCCAACTGCCTGATTTTTTCTCTCAGCGGGGAAAGCCTGGCCAATACATCATTGTGACCCAACAATCCCTGCCAAGGTCTAGCTGCCCAAGAACAAGCCTTTTCCCTAACCGGTATCTTTGACCCATCTACACATAGATACGCGAACTGGTCAGGGTTCTCCGAAGACTGGCTAGCTGGTATAGTCCCAACTGGCAACTGTAATATTTACGTGAGCATTAAGGAAATTTGATATTTGCGAGACATTAAAGTTGATAGCATTAAGGTGGAATACGCTTCGTTGCCTTTTAATATTATGTTATTTCACGAATCAAAGATTTCTACTTTCGGTGAAAAGCTTTTGGGAATTCCAGAATTTAATGTATTGTAGTAATATCAGAAACCCTGCAGTTTGTTAGATTTATACCTAGATCTACATATAGATAGATTCATTACATAATAGCTATAATTTAAATGGAAGACATGTAAATAACTCTGAACAATTCTGCGTTCGAAAAGTTACTTAATTTTGCTCGAAAAATGTCCAATGAAATCTTTGTAGCCGTCCAGTTTTGTCCACTAGTTTAAACCAAAATTCTATGACAGGAATTTAGTTATTGTTCCATAGCAATATATTTTGCGAACAATATCCGTTGGAAATCCGCCAGTGGTATTAAAACCTCCAATCATGGATCCGCTAAAATGTTCCCCTTAATCCGATCGAATTGGATTAGATACTTTTATGCTCTCAATTTGAATAAATTGATTTGGCCTGTTTCGGCTTCAATGGTGTGCGATAAAATTAAATTGAGCCGAGCTCTGTCATTAGAATTCTTTTAATGATTTCGCGAGAGTTGGAATAACGAAGACTGATTTTTAATTAAGTTAAAAGGTAGGGTAGAAATCGTAGGTTTCATAAGTACCTACCAGGGAATAATATATCGACATGGCTTATAAATTGGATCTATAATCACATTATTATGATTACCGCTTTTTGTTTAATTACTGATTGCTGATGGTCGTTTTCTTACGAACTGGTAGGTACAGAAGATTTAATAATACCTATTTTGTCTAGGGACATGCGTTTCATAAAACCAGGGTCAAACGCGCCTAAAGAACGCTAATCTAAATCCACTCTTAGTCATAGGTATAATTGCATTTTGCCTATAATGCTATCTACACACTAAAGCCGTCGGCATGCCGCCAGGCTAGGCCGGCGGCTTTACGTCATACGAATGGCAGCTATCAAAAAAGCCGGTGGTTTTGATGTGCAGATATACCATATGTTGTGGTATCTATGCTTATAACACGTGATAAGACTTACCCCAAAGAACTTCTTAACAAATATGACTTTAGTAAATGCAACTTCTCCTCCATTATGAGCTAGACACCTGAGAGCTCCTTCGTAGCCACTGAAATTGTCAGGGTAATCGCAAGTCTGGGGGTGTTCGCATAGGGCACACAGTTGACTGTATCGGGTTTCTGAAAGTTATTGAAAGTACATTAGAATAGATACCTAGTGAATATTGACAGGGATCTGCGCAGTCATTTGTTTGATTTAACTGTTAATTTCTTTTTGCTTCTTAGGACTATCAGTTACTTTCTTTGTCAAATAGCGGAAAAACTTGCAAAATCTAAAAACTTTGTCATCTCAGCTTCGATTTTTAAATCATCTGATATAGACGTAGAGACCTGTCATTGATATTTCTGTTTCAAGAAGTATATCGCATTAATCTAGTAAAAAGGTAGTTTTCTATGTACATTAAAGTATGTCTGAATACCAAATATATGACAATTATTCCAAAAAGCTTCTACTAATTAATCAGTAATAACAATCAAACTAAAACGAACTTTACTCTAACAAGATTTAAAAGCAATAAACAACAGAATATTCAGTAAATAATGAGAAACAATTGAATTTCTCATTGCTGCACGTTCATTTAGCTTTAGTATACAAAGTTTAGGTAAACAAACAGACACTGCCAAGTTAATTCAATTGCAGTTTCGTGCACTAATTGCCTTGGGGATTTGAGCTCTTTGCTCAGATGCAGTCTTCCAATGGTGGAGTCAATTTACGTAAAGTCAATGCTCGTGTATAATTGTCTGATGTGATTTAAAATAGAAGTTGGAAAACTTCTAAAACACACTCTTTGAACATAATAGAAGAAGAAACAAAAGAAGTTGACACTTTAAATTACGTGCCCGTATCACCACCTATGGATAAAATTTAACTGACAGATAAACCTGAGGTGAATTTCACATCAGTCAATACCTCATGGAAAAAATGTAACCACGCCTACGGAAATGGTCTCAGCAAAATTTAATTTTCGAAATTGACTTTTAATACGTCGCATGAATTCGTTCCGCAGTTATTGGTTTGGTTGGAAGATGTGAGACGCTATGGGCTTCCATTTGTATTAGAATACATATTGGGACGGTCTCAACTTATCTATTCCTCCCTACTACTATAACCATTAGGTACGGGATTATGTGACTTACTCCAAACAGAATTGGTTTTAGGATCCGGCGACCATTGTCCGACGATACAGGATTGCTTGAAGAAACTTGACAATGCTCTCAGCTCGTTTTCTTTCGGGGAAATGCTGTGATCGTTCATTTTCGGGAAGATTGATCTTTTCATCATCATTGTCAATGGAATCTATTTAAAGAGAAAACAACTTAAATAAAAATGTTGATTTTTTTTCACGCACCAGTAGTAGTGAAGGCTTTAATATTTTATTTATTAATTTTAAAACTTACTAAATTTTCTGTTTTCGGTAATAAATAGCTATAACTATGTTTGAGTGTGACTATACCTATTCGTAGATTCTATCAATATCCATGACTAAACTGTAGTCATTTATAGCGTGCAAAGATCATCTGACGAAGCCCCTTACCCTCCACGATTAATGTGATCAGTGGTTGACACATTAAACTATTAATCCTAGTTTGAAAATAATCCTTGTTTGGCGATAAGTAAAAGGGTTTGGCCATAAGTAAAAGCGACTTTAAAAGGTACAAAAGCAGAAGTCAGCAGCATTTTATAAACTATCGGCAAGCCTCGACACCAATGCAATAAATTCTGTAGTTGAAAAGGTCATTGCGAAACAAGTTTTCGAATATTTACCAGTTATAGGTACTTAAATATTTATCCTTACAGGAATCATGCTGCGAAGATTGTTAATGGTCGTAAAATAAACAAGGCACGGATTCTTTGTCTCCGGAGAACAGAAGATGATAAATGATTGAATAAAATAAGAACGAGTATTTCTTTTAAGATTTTTTGTTTGTTTCCTTTTGTTCAGAAATCTCGTGTATTAAGGATATATTTTGCTGTATTTCAAAATAATTATTAATTTTAGTCCCATTATGATTTCACGCATGAATTAATTATCTAACTTTGTTTGAAACCCTTTGAACTAATGAAATAGCTACTCCGTTCCTAATTCGACTCAATTAATCTTCACACATCAGTTGATATTTGTTAGCAGATTGTAGCTATGTCATCATTAGGAACGTAATTAATTAAAACCTTGTACTACGAATCGAATTAATACGATACGTATGTGTTACTAAGGCGATTAATTAATGTGGATGAAGCGAAAGAAGTGTGTTTGAATCGTAGTAAGTGGAGGGAAGATGTCTCGGCCTACCCCTAAGGAGAAGAGGCGTAACAGATGTGTATGTATGTACCTAGCTATGTGTTATTAGGAAACTAAGCAATATATCTTAGGTGTTCTAGCAAGCGGAAAAGGCCGTTATCATTCTTTGCCCTTTAAGCAATGTGTCGTCTTTTGTTTTTTAACAATGAGAGTATCAGCTAAAATAATATATTACCTCATCGTATAAGTAGGTGAGATGAGTATAGGTTCGTATTTCAAAATCTAAAAATCCTCACGTGATAAAATCAAGCTAACTCTACATGCTATGTCCTGTCCAAATGCGATTCTCTGACTGGCCCGTGTCGGAGCAGAATGCATGCAAATATATTCAGGTCAGATCGTAGGAATTTACAATTCCAATTTACTACATTTTTAGGAGCCGTGCCGGTCCATTATTACGAGTTTCCCTACCTATTCGGACCTTAGGAAATGGAATTTAAGTGGACACTAAATCCAGGTGAAAAGAAATGGAATTTAGCTTCCAGTTTTACGATTCAGACCTATTGAGTTACGAGTTACGAAGGTATTTTAGTTTTTTTTTTGTTTCCTTCCTTTAGGTAGAAATTCTGAAATCTTTGGTCATTGAAGTTGGTGGATACGTGAGAAGAAAACTGATATGTTTTGATGGAGCTACGTGTTAGAGTTTATTGTTTTTCTTTCTGTGTTATAGCATTTATTCTTCTTGAGAGCTTTTGTATGCGAAAGAAATATCAATAAGTGAACTTTTTTGTTTTTGTTTCACTAAGTTTGTTGTAAGTAGATACGAATATAAAATAAATAAAACAATGTTTAATCTTTATAATGTCATGTTAAAGAAGTAAATAAGAAAGAGAAAAGAGTATTTATTCAGTATATTTACTCGCCAATCTAATCCTTTGTACAGCTCTCTCTTTATTTATTTTGCCATTTTGATTTGTCCTTTACAAAAGAACGCTAAGCTTGTAAAAATCATCTGTCAATACCAATAGTCTTGACGGGTTGATAATTGAAAATTTATTTTCTTATTGAATTTACTTACAAATCAATCACATTTTCATCCAAATTGTTTCGTTAAGTCACTGATAGAGATCAGTTTGCCTCCATAATCCGGATAAATTGCTAAATTAATCCGGTAAAATATCTACCAACCGAACATAAATATTTACCTTATATCCAACATTTCTATTGACTCCAGTATGACAGGATTTGAGCCCTCTCAGTTGATCCAAATTGTTTATTTGCAGATCCTTATTGACCACGATGACGGCTTCGTACCGAAACTCCGCTGTAAATACATGAACATTAACACCTTTACTACAAAACGAGGTTTAAAGATAGTCCGACGTCAGTTCGTTTCTTTTGACGTTTCGGCTATGGAAAAAACGTCAAACTAAACGAACTAACGTTGGACTATCTTTAAACCTCGTTTTGTAATAAGGGGGTAAGAGTTATTTCACGAAAACAGTCGTCTCAAAGCAACTATTGTAGAACAAATTTAAGAAGACACGTGTAAAGTATGTTTTTGTTTGATATAGACTACTTTTTAAATATCTGGTGTTATAGAAAGTTATTATGACTTCTGATCGATTTCATGTTTAATAAACGTCGCGGATGGTTTTATAAAATATCGTATTCTGACAGCGCTACGATTAAAAAGAGTAAAATAATAGAGAGGTAACATGAAAATATCATAGCAATGTTTTGAATAGGTATAGTAAGAATCTAACATTTTGTTTTTATGCGACTTTGATGGTATGTAACCTATTCTACCGGTAGCCATGCGTACCTACGTCTGCTTTCATTGCATGATTGTCAGTTTGGCCAATACGCGCACTTAATACTATTGAGACATGATTCTATCTATTCTAAGTAGGTACTTAGTTGTACACTTACACCCAGTTGCAAGAAAGGTCGATTAAACTAATGCTCCATTAGACCTTTAGCTCACCCTCACTTGTCATTGTTACAAATTAGAATAAAGACATTTTTATTTATAAATGTAGATATTACACGAACGAAAAAAAAACACGAAACACGATTATGACGGATTGTTATAAATTAGAATCACTCTCGTGAGAGTAGGCTCGTACCCCTATAGTGGGATCATCAAAGGTCTGATGATGATGATGGTGAGAATGAAACGGCACGATATTTAATTGATGATTAACTTAGGTACTAAAGCCTAATTTCACCAAACTCTGTTAAATATTTAACAGACTGTTAAGTCACTTAACGAGAGATTATGAAAAAAGACTGAACGACTTGCGAGTTATTCAGTTAAATCGTTGATTTGCTAATGGACTGTTACTTTCTTCCTATAGAACGTATTATGATATAACAGCTCTGTTATTATTAACAACTTATTAGTAAATGACTGATTCAGATTTAACAAATATTGTATGATGAAATTAGGCCTAAGCCTTTCAAGCAACTGTTAGTAGATTATCATTAATTCCTTCCATTAGGTAGGTATTATAATAACGTGGTACTGTAACTAGTATACTTGTAACTATACTAAGTACTCATGCTTATACCTATTTAATGGAATTAACCTCAGAAATAATTACAATTACGTATCTCTCAAGCGTCTCTCTTCATCGCAGAATTTGCGTAAAACAAGTGATTTAATTAGAATCCCGGTATCTAGTGCTATATGCCTGGGTCTTGTTATCTCTATTGCCACTTGGCTCTAACAATTTCATCTCAATTTACTAAATTGGTTTAGATTTAGCTGAAATTTGTGTCAAGTTTATTAATTTAGATGTTTAGGCATGAGAATCATCAAAGTTACTTGTATACTATTTAAGCGTAAATATGTATGACAAATATAAGCCTTTTACGCCGTCTACACACCAAAGCCGCCGGCATGCCGCCGGCTTTTTGACAGCCTGCCATTCGTAAGACGAAAAGCAGCCGGCTTAGCCCGGCGGCATGCCGGCGGCTTTGGTGAGTAGATAGCATTAGAGCACTGAAAATGAAAAAAAATATATTATCATATGTTGATAAATATTTACTTATGTCAAGATGAATCGTTTTCACAAGTGACAAGGTACTTAGATAGTTCAAGAGGTTTCACTTAGCTTCCCAGGTACGAGTAGGTACCTACCAACGTTTAAAGTCACAATTTTCATTTAAATAGGTATCGGGTTGAAAAAGTAGATATAAAGGCTGATTTACATTGAGTGAGTAACTGGCGTCAGTTCACTGTCCCGTCAGTACTGACTTTACTATTTCCATACGAATTTTGAAGTCAGTACCTACAGACCGACAGTGCACTAACACGTCAGCAATACCAGGTCAGTTCAGTAATTGACGTCGTCAGTTAGGTACTTACTCAATGTAAATTAGCCTTTAATGTAAGTCATCTTAGTCTCATGGCCTAATAGTACCCTAGTTACTGATTTATAGATAAGAAAATTGCTGCTACATCATCAGAAAAATGTTCTAACATTAAATATAACGAAGTTACGATCTCTCTGGTGCAACGATATCAATTTTATGCTGTCCTGAAGACGTTTGAATTGCTAATAAAATTGCTCGCTGTCTTCGAAGATAAAAATGTCATTAATTGAATTTAATGGGTCTGTCGTCTGTAGCTTTTGATGCCTCTTGGGAATAAAAGAAATCTTATTAAATTATAATAAGGTTTCGTTTTAAAGGATGATAGGTCTTAAAGCGCGGATTTAAATAAGTGAAGTTATAATACTTTCCTACTATAGATACAGATATAGTCAGCGTGTCACGTACCACTGCTGGGCAACAGCCTCCTTGCTCTCCACCCAGTTCAGCTGTGCGCCAGGATTTGCAATTCATCGCTAAGTGAGTTAAGATCTTTTTGCCATTTTTGCGTAGGTCTGCCGCGATGTCTTTTTCCGAGTTTTTTAAACGAAAATTATATTCCTATTAGTCGAGATAGTCTTGCCATCTTTGCCTAGGTCTGCCGCGATGTCGTTTCCCATGTTTTTTAAATGAAAACTATATTCCTGATAAGTACAAAAGTAAAAGTTCTATTATAAGTACTTTTGACTTTGTTTTTATCTTTGATATAATAACCGGTTGGTATTTATCTATAAATTAGATCTACTTGCAACTCCAAAGACACTTTCTCTTCCATTTAGTTTGGATGTTACGTATCTGTTTATTGAACTAAGCTTATTGAATATTTAATCCCAGTAGTAAGTACTTAGGCACATTGTCGAAAACATATAGTTGTTTGTATGAGTATTTATGCACTCCCAAACAAATAAAAGCAAAAGTAATCTGCTCATGAAACTCTACCAGTTTCCTTATAAACATAGATAGAAATATGAATCTCCTCGAACACTAATTGAAATTAGTATGAAAAGATGTTTAGTCCCGTTTCGACCCATATTTCTAGGAAAAAGTTTTTCAGTTTCATGAGGAGATTGAGTTGATTTATTTTCATCATAGAGTCACCATACTTAGAGTGCAAAAGCATCCTCTCGATTCTTAGCCCACCCGAGATATTTAGAATAGAATTAGTTCTCGGATATAAGTATCTCGTAATTATACTAAATATCTGGGATTTGAAAAGAATCGGATGTAGTGCGTAACTGCTCTAAAAACACTCCTGTAGGTAGGTACAGCATTAAAAATGTCACCACATATTAAGGTAAACGTTGATTTACTTAGAAGTACATAATTTGTTCGCAGAAATTCATTTGGAAAATACCTAACGAAGTCGACGACGTCCAGTAAAGTTGACGAATTAATTAAAACTTTGTAGGAATTCAAGTCGCAGTCAGAGTTTGAAGAAAACTTGTTAAATTCCAGACGGATTTGGTCACTAACTCACCGAGTCCGCTTTTATTATACAATTTCTTAAAAGATTTGTCTAATTGAAAAAGAAATACTTAGGAATTTACACATTTAATATTCCATCTGTTATTGTTTGGTTTGATTTTTTGCTCGTGTTTTAATGAATATGTATACCAAAGGGCTCTGGTAAGAATATTTAGGTTTAGGTAGCTTGTGGTGTTTCGATGCTTTGCAAAGAATTTCCTCGCTATACTTAGAAACCGTCCCGTTTTTAAAGTAGGTAGGTTCAAGTATGTCTAAGGTACAAGTACGTACAGTACTCTTAAAAAGGAATTATAACAGACATAGGTACTTCTCTAATATCAAGTAACTTAATACAGGCTGGGTTATAAGTAAATAACATGCTTACCATCAGGCTCTTCATCAGTCCTATACTCCTGGAAGACCACGAAATCCTGGTTCGGGATCTGTGACGCTACATACATATCCTCAGGATCGACTGGTACTAAATCTGCTTGTCTTTGCTGTACGAAGTTCAGGCATTCCATTCTGAAAGGACATAGGTACTTTAATGTCTATCTAGTTGCCGTTAGGTACTTACTCATTATTAATTATAATCTTTTCAGTACGTATTATAAATACATAAAACTTAGAAAGATATTTTCTATAAAAAGCCCACTCACAGGTAGGTAAGTCCTACTTAATGTAAAATTTTATTAGACCGAACAAACTTATTCACAGTAGGTAAGTAAAAAGTACCTAAGTTTGAAGAAAACTGGAGCAGAAGATCGAGATCCGAAACTCTAAGTTCAAGAAGCGGTTCAGTTCAAAGTTCTTAAAGTAGACAAACTTCAAAAACTTATCTTTTGTACGACTTCGAAATTTTGATCCATTCTAGCCGCCGCACCCGTTTTACCTCTGCATTCCTCAATAGTAAAATTTATTGTTTTTAAATTTTATACATAAGGCAAGCTTATCACGTATGGACCCGAGCATTCAATACATTCAGTCTAGGCACGTTCGAACATTATATGAATTGAATGAATAACGTCGAAACGGTCTTTGTTTTCAGAAAATTGAAAAAGGAACGTGTTATGTTATTCTTAGATGCTATCTGTGAATTTCTTATAAATGTTTGTGAAAAAAATACCATAGAAATATTTTATGTAGGATTCAGGTTATTAACCTAAGCTCTTGTTTAAATATTAGGTTAGCTGGCATAAAACTTTAACAAGTTTAGTCACGTAGCGTAGTTAAACTCTACTACATAACAAAAAGTCGGAGTAGGTAAGCAGAAATAACGACACATTGGATAACATTTTATGGTCATATGCATCAAGCAAGACCTCGAAAATATTAAAGACGATTTGGAGGGTACTCTCAAGGGAGTAGCACGTTAAAAGGGGACCGTATTAGATAGAAAGCCGCAAAAGATGCCTATAGCTACCAAAAAAATAACGTTCTTACCTATCCCTAGCTGGAACACATTCTAACTCAGCCTTGCTCTTCGTTGGTACATGTAACATCTCCTGACAAGCCCTCAGATGCTGTTGGGGGACGCATACTTTATCTGAAATAATAAAACATTTATTTAAAAGCCTGTAAATTAAATTCCCCGTGCTCTCAAGCGAGAGCACCGAGAAAAATTAAAAAAGACTTTTAAGTTTTTAATTTATTGCGCGCGGGAACGTACAGTCTACTCTACAGGTTTTTAATTTATACAGGCAGACAAGTCTTTGCTTCTACAAATATTAAGTATTGTATTGTTTTTTTTAACAGAATAACTAGATAAGTACCTACATACACTCAGAATATTAGGTAGGTGCTTCATTATGTAGAGATAGTGAAATAGGTAGGTACTCCATAACTTAAAAGAAATATTTTTTCAAACAAGTATAGGGTTAGTACTTACTTTGATTTTGATAATAAATAATTCTTTTAAAATAACTGTCAATAAATAATAAAAACCTGGACATTACCTACTACAACTTAAAGTAAAGCTAGTTTATTTTTTGCGGAAGTTAAAATTTTATTACCAGAACTTAAATAAATTAAGTTGAAGTAACAAATAAGTATAACACGGTAACATTTGGCATTATTGTAAATTATTTAGGTAAAACGAAAGATAAACATACATTTTGATTTACACTGGACGGCGGTGGTTACGGCTAACAACACAATTATCAGTTTCAAAGTCATTATCACTTGCGTCCGCGCACGTTACTGCGGTCGCACTGGCGTATATCAACTGGCCACAAGCTTTAAACCATTGCATGTGAATACCTATCTTTTTTCCGCGGCTTACCTATAAATTACCGCTGTCTGTGTGCATGACTGTTTGTATCAAGCTTTTATATTGTTATAGGTATTATGAGTCTCATATGCGATTGCATTGTATCTATCTACTTACTGATGCACTACTAAATAGAGTCTCATAATTACTTTTATAATTTTATACGTAGGAAGTATTTAAAAAAGTTTATACACTCCCAACAGTTAGCAACATAACAAAATACTAATGTTTATAATATGATGTATGTCTATATTACGTAGGTATATCTAATAATGTTTAAAAAATACACACTAAAGTATTTATTTGGAATTTAAAAACTTTTTTATTTTTCTGGCTGAATGAAATAATTTCCATAACTTTCATAATTTTGTGAAGGTATTTTATGAGGATTTTTTATTTTAAATAACGAAAGAAACGTTCCGCTGAAATACCTTTTTACTTTTTAAAAGAAAAATGGCGCGCCATGTCAAATTTAAATTAGATGAAAATTAAATTGAAAATCTGAGTTTCAAAATGTTAAATAAATGACTGTCTTAATTAAAGTAGTGAAAACGAAATGGATTGGATTCATTGCAACAAATGTTTTGCTCAATTAGAACCTGGAATAACTTTACATCTGACATCATGTGGTCACATGTTTTGCAACAATTGTTTGGAAAATGGTTAGTGTTTATTCACTTCATTATTTATTCATGTAGCTCTACATTTCCTATTAAGTACAATAATAAAGAAGAATATAGATTACCCAGCAACATATTAACTGTTCTATAAAATGCAGTTGATATACAACAAGATGGCCTTATTCATTTGACAAGAATGTGCCATTTGCTTTTGGTTTTCGTCAGAAACGAGTAGGTTTGTATATTTGTTTATTGTGTGTTTTGTTTTAGGTATCAAGGAAAGTACATGTATAGTATGTCGAATGCCTTGCTCTATAATGAAACTTGTTCCGGATGTACGTATAATGTTTTTATTTCCTTTTTGTTCTTCCACCGTTTCAAGGAGGCTTACTTTTCATTGTAAAAAAAAAATGCTCAAAACTGCCTATTGTAGAGAAAGTTGGGAAGCTAATTGTTCGATAATATATAGGTAGGTTCCTAATTGTTTTAAGTTCTTCAACTATCTCGTGTCATTCGACTCGCTATTAAAAATTTAAAAGAAAAACAATACAAAATAATTAATATTCAGATGAATCCGGAAATCCAAGATTACTTTACGGAACCTGAGGAGATAATAAAAAAGTCGTGCGAAGTCCTTCAGTTCCAAAGACAACATAGAAGACGGCTGCTCTCGTATTTACTGCAATCGGTAAGACAATAAAGAAACACTTTATTCTGTTAGAGATTAGGTTCAAAGTTCTTTCCTGTTCCTGACGATCAAGCATATGACAGCATGCCTAATAAATATATCTAACTATTTCTATCTACTTATACATATAGGTAGGTACAAACGCTACAGTATAATAAGTATGCTCTAGGCAAGTTGACAAGAAATAGTTGCTAGTATCCTCTATATTCGAGAATAACAAAGATATTTTTTGTAATAACACATTTATGTCACGTACAGGTCAATTGGTTTGGCTATCTAAACAAAACAATGTGCAATTTCTTGTGATTCTTGTGTTAAATATAAACTGAAATTCGAATATAACCACAATATTCCAACTCAGACAAACTTTAAAACAACAGCAGACGGTTTCAAAATAACTTTGTGTTCTGATTCCGACAAAACTTTTGTTTGTTAAGTTTGTTCCTCTTACGTAAGAGGTACGAATTCTTTTTTATGCAGCCAGTTCTATTAACATCTTTTTCTTTAAAAATATTTTCGAATATCGCAGTCATCGGTGAAACCTTTTTCAATCGGTAGATACTTAGCTAATTGTAAATAAAACAACAGAACATGTATATTGTATATTGACTTAATGTTACAAGGAGAAAGATATACATAGGTGCTTATGAGATTCCGCGATGAAGCCATCAATTTTATTGTCTATGGAATTTTAAACTATAGGTACATAACCTAGGTGTAGAGTTATAGGTATACCTACCATAGAAACGTAATGCTTTACAGCTTTTTGTCAATGTATATTTTGAGCGGAGATTCGTATTTTTTTTTATTCCGCGATCTTCGAGAACAAAAGAAGATATATGTAGATATATGTATCTAAGACAAAATAGTCAATTTCCTCTAGTTTATCTTGCAATTAAAACTTTTCCACAATCTAGACAAAGAAGTTCTACACAGCGCGAACGGAATTGCGAAGAATGTCGGAACTGTGTCAGAAACAGCATCAGCAATTGAAGGAGTACCAGAAAACTATAAAGAGTTTGCAAGCGCAGTTGGGCAATCAGTCTAGTAAGTGATTAAACTTTCTTTTTTATGCCATTTAATATATATTTCGCATTCCATTAAACCTACCTCATTTCATTAGGCATGATTAGTAGGTACCTACATTCTCGTTAAATAGATTAATGATAGTACTTACCTTATCATTTGGCGTCTTTACTTCTTTCCTTTCATATTTTTATTCTAAGATGTTCATTCTTAGATGTTCTGGATGAAGAATGAATTTTGTTGTAACTTACAGCTTTTAATTTCTTTGATGCTAAATAAATTGAACTTAAAAATAGATTAACCTAAACTTAACTTAGCTCCTTTTACATAATCATGAGACAATCGCTGGTAGAGTCCTATAGTAGAGTAGGTACAATTAATCGAAGACTAAATACCTAATTAGGTAGGTATATACTTAGTATATACAAGAGTTGTTAATAGAGCTTAAATTAGGTTTCTTAAGCTCTTCTATTATTATATTTAGAGTACAGTCTAGATCAGATCAATCTTTGCAGAGTAGTTTTAATATCGACCTTAAGTTGCCATGAAATAAGGTGCTCCTGTGTAAATCTTGTGCCCTCGACTGTACCTTCTATTAATGACACACTACTTAAAAGATTAATGCTTAAATTGGGCTCTACCACAAAGAATTAAAAAATCTTTTATTCCCAGAGCAAGTATCCCCGTTCAACGTACCGATTTCTCCCGGGGAACACATCTCTCCGAGCTATGTACTGTCTACCCCGACTTACAAACGACCTGCTAAAAGTACGCCCTACAGTGTAAGTATAGATAATAAGACTTAGTGCCCGTTTCGATTTATTCGTCATCTCGCACCCAAAAAACTCGCATCCAGGTTTTTACCTTGCTTTGGTGCGAGTTTTTTGGGAGCAAGATGACGAGTAACCCCCCGTTTCATCATCTACAAATTTTAACTGACAGATTCACCTACGTCTATTTCCTAAAACATGACGTTTTATACAGAGACAGGTATATAATATCTGTTAGATAAATTTTATCTGTAGGTATAGATAATCGAACAGCCCCTTAGTAGGGTATATTTTGTGTGAAAAAGAAACCTACAAATATAATTGAACGACAGCAAGTATTGTAGCGACCATTTTGTCAAAAAGAAATCTGCTTAATTGAAACTTTCTGTAAGAAAAAAGGTCTGAAAATTAATTAAAATAGAATCATATTTGTAACGATTTGATAAATATATACTTATTACCAGAGCTAGTAAAAGCCATAAATGATTTATTAACAATATGAAATAATTTTAAACCAACATACTCGTATATACAAACTAAGAAATAAATAACTTGAAGCAACTAAAACATGCAAAACAATTAACTAAGTAAGAAAAAATACTTGTCCCCAAGTAAATAAATACATGCCTATTTTCCTTATTATGTTACTGACTGGGTAATCCCACTTATCTAATGTTATACCATGTTATGACGCTTATTAGATAACGTTAAGTTATGGTCAGGAAAAAATATATTTATCTAAACATTTCAACTTAATTCCGACTTTGTGATAATTTTTTTAGGGGTTGAGAAGTGCTGTGACGTCTCGTTTTTCGGATAATGTTCTTCTAGGTTCTACGTTAGTAGTAGGTAGGTCTTCTAGGTTTCACCACTTTTAGATCTTAAATTGTATTTTTTTTTGAAAAGAGCTACTCCACAAATAGTTTCTTGCTAGGTTATTCTCTGGGGGAAACTGCGCTTTGCGAATCTAGCACTAGCTTTAAAAAATATATATTATAGTAATGTAACGGTTTCCAGAGCATTTTTTGTGCCTATGAAATAAATATGTTTTTGACTTTGACTTTGAAATAGACCCTTAGTCTTGTAAGAAATTATTGTTTATTTCGCGCCCATCCGTATTAAGGGAAAATCCCACAAAGTATCAGTTTAATACAATACAGTGAATGACCTAACACTTTTGGATAACAGCAACCGTATCAGTCTAACCTGGTGACCCCGACGCGCATCAGTAAACAACGATCTGCCAACTTCAGCGCTCACAGTCAGGTATTTATACTTTGCCTTTTTATCGCAATTTTCTAGCTGTTATTATTTAATGTGATAATTTTTATTGGGAGTACTGTAACTATGTACTTAATGTATCACGTGAATACGGATTATCTTACAATGTCCTAAACTAAGTCGTGACCTACTACAGCAAACTACGAAGCTATCGAACTATCAAACTGGATTGAGCAATATTGCAATGTCTTGTCTACTCGCAGATGTTTTTACACAAAAAAGTCTTTATACCTATTTTTGTCACTTAAGTATAGTAAAGTTCTTTTATTTGGCGTCATATCATTTCATGAACGACTGTAAATTATTAGTTTCGTCTAAAAGCAAGAGTAGGTAGGTACCTACTAAATCTTATTACATTAGGTACACCATTATCCTCAAAAGTATACGATTATTCGAAAGTCCCTTTGCTTTGATTCAATAACAATAGGACTATAGTCTGCATTACGTTGTACAAAGGAGATACATTAATCTTATTTTGCCGTAAAATCGTTCCTTTATTTTCAGCGATCGAATATATCGGGCAAGATCACGTCGACGGTGTTCACGCCACCTACACCAGAGTCGGCAGGGTACAACAAATTTTTAAAGAATCTCTAACGGTATCGAAATACTAAACTGCTTGCGCAGCCTATGCGAATTTATAAACACATAAAAACTCCTTGCTTAAAAAAAACTCCAGTTTTTCCACAAAGTTTTTATTTGAAACAAAGACATAAAATCTCCTTGCTAAAAAACTCCCAATTTTCCTGATACATTACCATGTAAACATTGATGAATCAAACCTTTATCAGGCCATCCATCTTAAATCGTGTCTCCGAAAATGTTTTTTCTGTTTTCCTTGACAATATTAAACATAATTTGGCTTTCTTTTTCATATTTTTTGTTACATAAAATGAAATGCGAGCTTATCCGTCTGCCGTGAATAACAATTACGTATGCCACAAGCAGCATTAAATTCGTGATTTTTTATATCTGTGTTGGAAATGTTTATGTTAGATTTTTTTATTCCACCCTAATGGAAATTATTATCGCATTCAAATCAAGAAGCTGCCTGAAAAAATAAATGCTCATAGCGCGACGATTGGATTAAATTGGGCGTTTTATATTCGAATTTCGAATCATAAGATTTATTTTCTGTTTCCTTTTTAATTTTATCTTGCCAGCATTCGGGGCTTTTATTGAAATGAAATCTTTTTTGTAATTGTTTTTTTTTTTCATTTTATTTGTAAGTAATTAGAACTTTTTTTATAGATCTTTCGGCAATGAGTCTGGCTATCTATCAAACAGTCCATTTGGGAATATCTCACCTAGTGTCGTGTACTGCAATGGCTTGGACGCAAAATGTTCTCTGCGGACGAAGACAAAAAAAATTGTTTCTTATAAGTTTAATTAGAAGTTTGATTTTTATTTACTTTTTTTACTGCATGACGAAAGTTCCGTCCCAGTAGCTTTAATAATAATTACTTAGTACCTACTTAGCATGGTTAAGTACATTTTACTATCTAATAAAGTTCTTTGATTTTCCATACTTATTTTATTTTATTTTTTTGAACGTTCTGAAAAGTAGATGCCTTATTTTATTTGTCATATTGCGTAGAAAATTACCGTCTAAACTATTCTAACCTAAAATTACATCGGTTTCCGCTTTGTAAAATAAATGTCTTTATAATTTACCTAAACAAAAACAAAACCTAAAATAAAGCTACCAAAAAAGCAATAACAGCTGCTTACATTAAGATAAAAGGTCCTAACCTAAATACTTCTAAGACAAAGCTAAGCATTTTCAGTAATTTCGGGGGTAGTATAACTAAGAGCCGCATTACCTGAGGGCTACAAGACAAAACGGGTCATTTAGCTAAGTAAAGGCCGCGGGGAAAGCTAGAGCTGCGAATTAAAAAGAAACAAATGGCCAAAACAGGCTATTCACACTTTTAATGTGAATATTCTGTCACATAAAACGAATAAAAGATAAAATAATGATTCAGGAAAATACTCTCGCTGTACAGTATTTTCCTTTTCCAAGATCAAAGAACGAAATGCGCATAAAAGATGGTATTTTCATAATTTTATTTGAGCTTTCGTTTCTTTTTACGCTGTTTTTTTTTAAAGATTCATAGCATAATATTAGTTACTGTATATCTTCGAAGATACGATGTTATTTCCTTTGATGTAACTATGATAGGGCAACTGTAAAATAAACAGCCTAGTGTTTTGGGTCCTTATGAGCGGCAATGGCCACAAATAAATATCTAAATAGGTAGGTATCTTACACCCGTCCTTTACATTTTCTATACAAAGAAAAGCAAGTAATTCAGCGTATGTAATGAACATCACATTTTATCGGAATCAATATAAATGAAAGTAGGTACCTCCTTACTTATCTAGTTATGCGTAGGTAGGTATACTTATGCACATATTTTTAGAAAATTGACGAAAAACGCAATGCGGTAATGTAATATTGTAAAAAAACTAAAAATGGAAGAAAGTTCCAGAAAAAATAAAACAGCGGACTCCAAAAGTTCAAAAAAAGCCTTTAATAAAAAAATGCGAATCCTCCTTTTTAATACGACATTCAAAGTTTCAAGATCTAGCGACGGTGAATAGGCAAGATCCCCTTGTTCTGTTGGTATCCACCACTGGCTTCCTGATGGCCGTGCACTGAATGGGCTCCCAGGTTATTGAATTTTTCCAATTGTTCTGCACCTCCTTTGTAACCTTTTTGCAGGAATTCACCCTGGAAAATAAATACAGTGGATATGTAGAATTTATAAACAATCTCCTTGAGGTAAATAGCAATTGTAAAATATAGTTTTTTTTTAACTACCTACAGCTAGATGCAAAATTTTCTCCCAAGATGATGTGACACATTCTGTAAGCTATTTCTTTTACATCAATAAACTGTAGATCTGAGTAGAAATCACTAATTATGTAAATTCATAACATAGGCTTGCTTTCATTATTTCAATTTCAGACTATCAAAAAATAATTGCCCAACAAAATAAATTAAAAAGAAACCCCTTCAGTCCATGATCTTAATTAACCATGAAATCACCAAATTAACCAAATTTGAATCGGATTAAATATTAGATTAAATGACCAACCTTATTGGCTTTAGCATCGTCAATCTTTTGTTCTGAGATATGATGTCCTTCCTTTCCTTGAGAGTTGGCATCCAGGATTTTCTCTTCGTGAGCACCTTTGAATCCTTGTTGGGAGTTCTCGCCAAAGGTACCAGCGTTTTGTCCAGCAACCTTATGATCAGCTTCATCATGGGCCTCATCGTAGAAGCTTTCTGTCTTCTCTTCTTCATTTTTGCTGCTAGATGATTTGAAACCCTTGCTTACATGACCTTTCTTATGGCTCTTTGCTTTCTTTAATTGTTCTTCGTTGGCACCTATGACAAAATTATGATTTTTTAAATGAAGTCAATGATAGATCGATGATTTTCCAATCGACCTTAATATTAAATTAAAAGATTGTCACAATAATTGTGTTTTATGCTTATTATGAATATTGCATAAATTTTTCAGTGAAATCGTGAATTGTATTTCTAAAATACCTAATCAATTTCATAAATAACTGAGTCCTATCAAATTAAAAAAAAATCTTACCATGTTTATCGAACTTTTGTCCACCTTCATAGTATTTCTCGTCGCCAGCTGCCTTTTTCTTTGCTTCCTCATCTTTGTAGTAACCAGACTCTCCCTTTTCAGCTTTAGCAGCGGCAGCGGCCTGTTGGAAGCCTTCTTGACCGTGTTTGGATTCTTCTTCGGCTTTCTTTTCGAATTTCTCTACATTCTCATCAGCACCTTTCTTCTGCGCGGCATCGTATGCTTTCTTGTCAACGTAACCGCCGCCAACTTGAGCTCCGAAGATTGGGTGGTAGAGCAGACCGCCACCGCCAATGCCCAAGCCTCCAACACCGATTCCACCAAGAGCTGGATTGATCAGGCCAACTCCGCCTACGCCACCAACGCCATTAGCGACACCGATTCCACCAACGCCGCCACCAGCACCAATACCACCTACTCCAAGGCCTCCAACTCCACCCAATCCAATTCCAATACCCTGGCCAAGTCCCAGTCCTCCAATGCCACCATAGCCAATTCCTTGGCCCAACCCGATTCCACCAATGCCAGCGCCGCCAACTCCAACGCCACCGACACCACCAACAGTATTCAAAACGGTAGACGCGGCGCCTTCAAGATGATCGGGATAATCCTCACTTTCTTCCACTTCATATGAATTGGACAAAGGTAGTCCCAATCTCGCGTCATCTCCAATTTGGTCCAAACGTTCCTTCACATAGTCATAAGGTGTCTTCTCGTCAGACAACTCCACTTTATGAAACATTTGCGCGGTCCCTAAAGCCGCAAGGGCTAGACCTAACGTAAACACTTGCGACAACATCTTTTACTTAGTGTCGATCGTTACCGAACTGCGACTGATGACATTTCAGTATTGCGACGTTAATTTATAGTATGGATAAATTCGGTGGAACGAAATGTTTTTTGTTTTGGGGTGTGATAGTTTTCACAGTTGTGTCTGTCTGGTCGTTTCCTTCCTGTGGTATTGTTTCAACTGGTCCTAATGAGAACGACACTTAGTATACAATGCTGGTTAGAGACCTTGCGTTCCAGTTCATTGGAGTCGATAGCGGGCGGTGGTTTCGTAACAGCCTTGCTATGGGTGACACCATTTCTTTATGAATAATAAAGAATTTTGCTACTAGAGCTTTCCATATGAAAAACGACATCTTCTCTGGCAATTTCAGTCCATTCATCAAGTGAAACATGGCTTATTCAAAGGCTTTAATTCAAGGAGGTAATTTGCATTGGTCACGGACTGCTAAAGAAAAACAGTCGCCGCAATTACTGAAGTAGCTACTTTGAGAGTAGAATTATGCAAAAACCTGACTAAGACCGAAACAGTCTGCCTAAAGTTAAACACAGTTCTAAAAGGCAGTGTAATTAAAATCTCAGCTTATAAATAAGTATTTAGTTTACAAAAAAACAATTTGGCAACGTTTAATAAATTGGTGATTAATTTTACTAGTCGTTTTGGCCTTGGTATAGATCAGACGATTTCACGTTATTGTTTTCACGCTCAAAATATATGTCGAGGGCTTAGCAAAGGTTATCATTGGCTATTATATTGTGTATCAATGGATCACCTGATTCATTCTTTGGAAAAATAGGAAGTGCCGGCTACCTGAACCTTGCCCTATAATGAAAGTAGCTATCTGGTAACAAATCAATAACGTGGATAATATCCTATTGAATTTTATCCTATTAACCTTAATTTCGTTTAATATCGAGTCACGGAGGTAAGTCATTTTTATAAAGACCAAACAACAGAGCAGAACAAAATGCTCATTTAATCATATGCAAGTTATAAGTGTATAACTGCTTTCAGACATTCTGAGTAGGCAGGTTATCTTAATATTTTAATAAGTAGTTGCAGATGATAATGTATTATTTGTCATCATAATTAGGTACGTTCTTAAAAGATTTCAATGCATGCCGATATTTATACTATGATAAAAATCTTTTTTGCGAAACCTCATAATTATTTCATTCGTAGACGAAGAGACTTCGTTGGTTTCACAACTTTTACAGGAAAATTTTATTAAACTTTTCGAATTAATGTCGCTATTTTTGGGATAAGTTAATTTCCGATACTATGTAAATAATTTTACTTTGAACTTTCTTCGGAAATTATTTCTCAGTTGAAATTTTACTCTTTGGTCTATGTATTGACATTTAAAGTTAAGAAAAATAAATAAGGTACCTACTGGACTTCTAAAATTAAACTCACGTATAGAACTCGGTAGCCTATTTTATTCCACGATCAAAATAAGATTGGGCAACGGATATACAAGTACCTACGAGTATATAGATATTTATTTATCACTTACTACTATCTTAGGTATTTCTATGACTAGGTTACCTACATGAGTATTAAGCGATTAAACTCAAAAAGCCACTTAGCTTTTACTATCAAAGAAATATCCAAATAAATAATAAACAAAAGTATTCAGCAAAAAAACTCCAGTAAAAACAGCTAACAACATCTTTAAAACTTTAAAAAATCTCTTTGCATAAAGTTTTATCTTGAAAGCGCCTGAGTAAATATTGCAAGCAAAGATTTCAGTGGGAGCCTTTGATACTTCGTTCTCAGCAGGCGTAGATTATTCACGAAACTAATCTTGTTAGTAGCAAGCATGCCAAAGACTGTATTGCTGCGGATATTAAATTATCTAGAGGCTAGAGCAAAGAAAATGAATCAATGGGTTATTTTATAATTATAATTATAGTGTTAGTAAGGTAATCAGACAAGTTTTTAATTAAAAAAATGATTAGTAAAATCCTTGTAGTTCAATGAATTATACCTAATTAGGCAACGTTAAAAAAAAATAGGGAAGATCGTTTACGAGTATCTACGTTTAATTTGTGTAAGCATTAGAGCTTAATAAGTAGGTAGGTAAGTTTAATATTCTACTTATGTTTTTACAGTTATTAAAATCAGAAAAAAGCTCTAGAATTTTATATTTCGTATTAATTTACTCTACCTTTTTAAATTTAAATAGCCTTCCTTATAACCAATCTCCAGAATGGCGTAAAAAATTCCGAGGGAAAAGGTAGAAAAAAATAAATTTGTATTTCGAATAAGAAAAATTAAGTTACCACCTCAATTTAGCTTTCACCCGAGCGTAAATACTGAATTCCTTTAGCAATAAAGTTTCATTTAGCCTGTACAAGGATCAAATAAGACGACGGAACGAAATTACATCTCTGAGATTAGTGTAGGTTTTGAAAGGTGGTGAAATTTGTAATGTGAAGGAGCAACAATTTCGTTTTGGTTGATAATTTTTATAAAATGGTAACATATAGATTATTTTTATAAAAATGGTAACATTTAGAGGTCGATTTTTTTAAATAAGTCGTCTCTTTAGAGCTTTAGAACTGTAACGACTACTATTGAGTACCTATTGAGTATTTTTCGAATAGGGTGAACGAGATGTGGTGTGGTTTTGTTTACACGTAGAGTAAGTATGAGACATACCTATTTCTCTATCGTTTAAGATTTTTATGGTGACGCATGAACATTATTAAACGCCATAGTAGATACCTTAAATACAGAACATTCAATACTTACATATTTTGTGACGACTCTACGAAACAGCTACTTATTTATTTAACAGTTTATTGTAAGATGATAGTACATAGATACAGAAAAAAAGAGAAGTTATACAAAAGGTACAGCATATTAGTTGCTGAAAGAGTCACTAATACTAATGTGACACATTATAGCTGGCCTTATCATTGTCAAAAAATAAAAAATAACCCCACCTGATACTCGTAAAAAACGTTAAATTCTGCAATATCCATTCATCTTGTAAATCACATTTTAAGCACAAGCGATAAAATGAATAAATCAGATTCAAAAAAGGAACGCAAATAAAAAAAAGAAAGTCCGAAAGGAAGTGCGCTGGGGACGTTGTAAAAATTATGCAAATATTCTCATCGTGATGGAGCTTTCATTCAAATGAAATATGGACGTCGATGTATCTCGGTGTTCAACATAGAGTTGGCTAGAGAGAGCCTTGATTTATGATTTGTCCTCTAAATTCTAGTTACTTTAAAAAATGTAAGTAATCGTTTTTTCAGTTGGAAGTTGTTAAGTTCTACTAGTTAGGTAAATAGCATGTAAAAACCCCTAAAACAAAGTTATAGTATAGTTAATTTTCATCACAGTTTTATATAATATTATTATGGAACTATGACTGTTTCGTAATGTCCGTTTTTCATAACTTGCGGTCCTTCCCAATACCTATTCTATCTATCTCTAGTTTTACCCTACTGCAGATAGAAATAATTATCTATCTTAATATTTTTCTTCCCTATAAACCTACCGGTGTCAAAAACTCTATGGGATTCTTCAGAAGGATAGGTCAAAAGTGACACATACGTACTGCCGATTTTGGATATCTATCTATCTTTGTTGGGATCGGCCATTAAAGTTTTTTTCAGTATTTAATGTATAAGACTTATCCACGGTTTTCTTTCTTTTTCAAAACTAAGGTAAAATTAGGAATATTACCATTATCTCCTATTTATCATACGACTCATGACAATTACAAATTCGACGCTCAATCTACACAAAAGTTCATTGATTTACGGCCTCCGTGTTCATCTGGTATCCATGAATCAAACCAGATGATGTTTCACACTGCATTGTGTCATTGTGGCTATGCTAATAGCAACCTTTCTCTTTACTTCGTGTACGTTTTTTGCGCATTGCTCTTTTGCTTTCTATGGCACGTTTGGTGCGTAGATCACTGATTTAACGATGCTTTGATACTGTAATATATACATATGTACATATCTGTCACGTCTCTTCACATCCATCATCATTCATAATTCATCGTCATTCATGTCTTTTTGTCTTCAGTGTGTTCTTCGTCGTCTTCTGTTCGTTTGTTTCGTTCTTCTGTTGTTTAGTGTGTGTTTTTGTTTTGTGTCGTTTGTGTTCGTCTCTTCGTGTTGTTGTGTTTGTTTATCGGGGTAGGTGGGCACCGCTTTTCTTCAATTGCTACCATCCAAACTTACTTCCTTCGCTGCATCCACATTCATTGAATGAACGCAGAATACATGGACGTTGGGGCTGAAAAGTTCTGGAGTGGAGACCAGGGATCGGTAATATTAAGCGTCATTTCAGATGTTCATCAACTAGATTAATTATTGACTTGGTGAAGGCTGGTCCATGGTGGATGTAACCTTTCCAACCGAGATAATTAGAAATGTTTATAGTCATTTCCAACAGTGGACGTCCTGCTGATGATAAGTAATCATGGTGTCATTAAATTGATATTTTTGGCTACATTTGAGCCCATTTATAGGCTCGAGTGGCTTTATAAGGTGAGTTTGGATCGTAGCAAGTGGAAGGAAGTAGTCTCTGTGTACCCTGATAGGAAAGAAGCGTGTCAGATAGGTATGTAGGTACGTAGACATGCATGGTTCTGTAAATAAACATAAGTAGGTAGGTACGATACTCTGTGTACTTACCTAAACTTAGATTTATTAAAAGAGTATTTACACATCTTTAATCACTATAAAAAGCTTTCTAAATCAATGCGATTCCAAATTTATACTCTAATTAATGGTTCACTTTCACTACAAGAGCGACAAAGCTAATAGAATTGCTCAGTATGTCGTAAAAATGATTGTAAATCACTCAATTTCTTTTTAGTAATCATTTAGTAACTTTTTTATTTTAGATCGAACTCCGTGCCGAGAGCTTTTATGAATTTGAAGTGATATGAAGTGTTAAAAAGATGTTAGAATAAGAACGATGGAGTGTAAATGAGCCAATTTGCAATTAAAAATGTCATAGAAAAAACAAAAGACGACAGAAGCATATGAAACGTTGAATACTAAAAATCTAAACGCCAAAATTCGATAGCAACAACAATCTAGAGCTGTCATTAGAGTAAGTTCTCTAAATATGGACCAGTCTCATAATATGGACTACTGCAATAATTCAAAAGAGGGCACTATAATCGCGGCGACGTAGGTAGTATTCGATGCTCCTACCCCTCGCTACCCCACCATTCGGAAACAGCGAAAATACCAGTGTGCATGTATCAGCGGCAACCATTTTGTAATTTTAGCAAAGGTCGATGTAATTTTTTGGTGGTTTTTGTAATGATTTTACTGTTTTTGTTATTATTATTTCACGTTTTTTATCTTTAGCTTAGATTCGTTAATATGTTCTATATTATTGTGTGTCTAACGCATATCTCCATCTAGTAAGAATATTTTTGGCGCGAATAAAATATTTAAGAAGTAGTAGGATCTGAATATCGACCTATGACAAGGTTCTAAATATGAACCACCGGTCCATATTATGACCACGCGGTTTTATTTAATAAACCGTAACTTATTTGTTTTACAAATGGCATAGAATAAAAGAAGTTCCAAGAGAAAAACAAAAGATTGAAGAAATTTAAATCGTAGACCAAGATAGAATATAGAACTTTAAAATAACCAACTAAACATGCCATCCAAAATAAAAAGAACCTGGCGGAACAACAATAATTTCTTCTAGTTTTGATGCCAGCGATTAACCATAGTAATGCGAAATGTTTATACTGTACCTAATGGTCTCTTTTCTGAAGATACTCGTGGAGTATAGTGGATACCAGGCTTGTAACCAGTGGGCTCACGGTAGGTGTGCTGGTTTAGTAGGTGTCAACTTTATTTCTAAATTTTGTTTGCGTAAATTAACCTACTTCTACCTAGTCCAAAAATATTTGAAGTTCCTATATGATTCTTAATAAATTATGTTTAATTTATTACCAAATAATATAATATGGTCCATATTAAATACCCCTAGTCCATATTAAAAACCCCGTGGTCCAAATTGAACTACCATTTTTGAGATGTGGAAATTGGCATAACTTTATAAAAAGATTAAAATTTTAAAAATGTTCATTCCATTATAAGCTTTTTCTTAATATTATTATTACTAATTAGTTTCTTGATCGATTTCAATTAAAATGACTAACTGAGCTTCAATATTTTGAGTTTTATTTAAAGAAAACCATATGGTAGTCCATATTTAGGGACCTTACTACCACCATCCGGTCTACACCTAACATTCGACCGAGTTTATTTAATAATTTCTTAGCGGCGAACAGCAACAACTAAAATGACTGCGAATTACAACCGTGGCAAGGAATTACTCCGGAATCTGAGTTCGAAACTGTAGGGGCCGAGGAAAGTGAGAAATCGCCAATGAAACATTCATGAGAACGGTCGAAAATCTCACTCAATTGGATCGCGATATGATGTTTGGATTTTCTTGTCAATTTAATGTTATTTATCGAGTGTTTCGCACGGTTTGTTAAGCTGAAGTGTTGAATGGTTGTGTTAGTTATCGTTTAATACGGGATGGCGGAAAATCATGTTGTTAGAACATGAACACATGCTCGAATGTAAACAGATATTGTATAGGTCCCGGCAAAGTTCTTAAGCATTATTTAAGCATAATCCTGTACTATTTCATTAAACATATACGATCTTATTTAATTTGTGCGCAATCATTGACCTACTCAAAACATTCGTCACCTATACGAGAGCTTATTTTTGATTTACGTTAACAACCTGAATAAATTAATTCTTTCGGAATTATGGAGTTGAAAAAATTGCTAGATAACACGTAATTAATGACCTGTTTATTCTGATAGCTAGAGGTCCTCCCACAAAGCTAATACCCCTACATTTTCAACAAGACACCGTCCACACACGCCACCAGCTCAGCCTAAAATGACATATTACTTGGGTACACCCATCAAAATTACCTTCCACCATTATCCCGCTTTCGCTCGCAGACGAAACGTACTAACATTAACATTGGTTTAAGTAAATAATAACACGCGAACAACGTAAGTACGTATGGGATAATTGGCTCAGAGTACTCGTGATAAAATCGGACCCATACGCTGCACATTATTATTTAACTCGACAAGTTGAAAATTACCGTGCGCTGCAACCATCAATCAATATAAAACGACTATTCAATTTAACAATGTTGGATAGGTTATTTTGCTTGTACACTTGAACAGGCAACGCAACGCAAACAAGTTTGTTGCGAATCTACGTGTTTTGTGTTTACATGGTTTAAAAAAAAGGCTCTTTTAAGTGCCTTATTGTTAAAATATTGATATTTTTTTCATATTCATTTCAGTTGTTTCATTTTGTATTACATAATGTACGCATTCATGCGTTTAAAATTTGTCAAAATTTATATTTATTCAAGTACTTACTTAACAATAATAAATAACCTTTATTGATACAAATATCTTCCGACAAAAAGAAGACATCAGTCAATAAACCCAAAGAAAAACCATTCATATGAATCACTAAACTATTGAAATATAAATAATAATAACTGTACCAGAACGATAAGTAGCATGGACCAACCTCTTAGAAAAGGGACTTTTAGAAATGTAAGGCAAACGGCAAAAAAATCTTTTGAATGTCAAAGGCGCGATATGCAAATAGATGAAAGGAATCTTTGAAGTCGAAGGGACACAAAAGGTCGCCTCCAATTCCGCATTTGACCCCAAAAACTTGAATTCGCATTACACTTTTCCAATTTGTGCCGATTGTAAACGGTTTAGCTAGAGTTTGATTTGGAACGGTTCTGAATTTATTTTCTAGTTTTAGGTTAGGTTTTTGGGGTAAAATTCCCAAGGGCTATAAAGTTTTTCGATGTTCGATAAATTGTGACGATAGTTTGACATAATTAGGTTAGGGTAAACAATTTACAAGCTCTGACGTTTCGGATTGAGTAAAAATATTCTTCAAACAAAATGACTCTAGAAGTAGCTCTAGAAACATCAACCGAGTTTTATTAAAATAGAGAAGAAGAAAAAAAAGATTTTGAAAAAGGAAGTTTCGAATCAAATTCAAAAGGCTTCACAAATTTCATAGAAAGTAAACTAATTTTTTTTCCAAAATATATATTCTTTTTACGAATTCGGCTATAGATTACCGTATGTGGACTTTTACGAAAGAAAAAGTCATTCGCACATACACACATTGTAATACAACACTATAATGGTTTCTTCTAAATGGCGATGTTTTCTAAGGAAAACTAGCAAAAACTATGTTGACAGTGACCGATATGTGAATAGAGCAATAAGCGATAATGGAACCTAGATATGTCTTTCTATAATACTAAAAAAAACAGTAAGAAGATATAGCAACAATGTATTTTCATTGTTTGTGTTTAATAAGACAACTAAAGAATGTATTTCTATGAAGAGAATTTCAGTAGTTATGTCTGATTTCCCATAAGTACTTCATTGATGAAGTGAGAGAGTTCAAATACCTTCATGTATTCTTTTATTTCCTATTTAGATAGATTTTAGAGAGTTTTTGCTCTGCTAAAAGTTTTAAGCGTAATAAGAAAAATACTTACCTATAAGTCATTGTAGTGTAATACAAGAAATATATTTTTGCCTATTTCTTAATTGATAACAGCACAGGTCACAGGTACAAGTTTAGGAACGCAACTAGCGGGGGTTGCACTAATTGAAGTTTTTTCACTCTTCTACTTTTTATAGTGTGAAAGTGATGGATATATTTTGGTAGGTACTAGCTTTGATAGAGCGACTAACAATGAAGGTAGTTGTATCTACAGTATAAATACCACAATCATGAAACTTAAGGATAAACATTTTCTGAAAGCCATGACAGCCTCCGACATGTCTCCGATGAGTTTGTCGTAACGACACTACACGTCAAAACGTCGTCTGGTCGCGAGATGGCTGTACCCTACTGCGTTGCGTAATTACTTGTCAATATTGCCTTTCTCCCAACATGCGAGCCAATTATAGCTGACATGTTTGTTTATTATTTAGAAGAGTGTACTGTTTACTGTGGAAAACTGTTGCGAAGAACTGTGCAGCAAAAAATAAAAAGGAGAAAGGTTTCATGAATGGTTTTGAGTATCAGAATAAGGCGCCACTTTTCTTTTTTGAGTGAGTTACAAAGTTACCACTTGTAATGTGTCGAGTTTGATTTTTTATCGGAATTTTTTTTTAATGGATTCATCAAGTGTGAACGGTTTCATACAAAACACTTGGCCACTGTAGTCTGCGTTTTATTACCGGATCCGAAACACGGAAAATCTCAACTTTCGAAGAGTGACTTCAATCTAACATTGAAACTGAATAAGTAACCAAAATTACTTAAAACAATAAAAAAACTCGTTTTTAAATCGTATGCAATTTATTCTCTCAGTATTACTGTAATTTCTGTTTACTTTGTTGATTATAACGAACGTTTATTCGGTTTCGTGTTTGTTTGAGTTACTGTGATTTTGCTGTCAAAATTTTGCGTATACGTGCAATTGTCTCTTTCATTATGCTGTATTGTTGTTGTGTCAGCTTGCGACCGGTCGTTGTGGAGTTACTTTGAGGCTTTTGTCAAGCAGTGTCTACAAGCTGACACGCTGTTTTGTTATCCTATTATGTCTACTTTCTTACTCCTAATTCTTCTAAATGCTAATCTATCATACCTCTATTCTACCCAAAGGTAGGCAAAGACCACTTCTCTCCAATTGCTACTACCCATTAAATTATTAAATAAATATTATGATTATGATTATGAAAATTCACACATACAGCCCATTTACTTCCCCCAGTCTAAGTCAAACAATAGCTAATTTATAAACCAATATTTTCTCTTCAAAGGATAATTTATAAGTAAGGATTCGACCCTAAATCCCTTTGAATATAACACCTTTGGGTTGTAAATACATTAATTAATTAATGTCAACGCTTAGGTTGCCTGTCGCTGCCGTGTGACCCTCAAAGGTACAGCCTTTTGGATATCGGTTCTGCCAGGTTCTGCCTTTTGACACAAATGCTAATTAAAAATGCTCTAAAGAAACACAAAAGAGTTTTTATGTAAATTAATAATTTAAGCTTGCAAAAGGTATTTAGTTGCGGTTTGCGTTGGATTTTACTTTAAAAATGTGATTTTAATTGTATTGTGTAAAACGAGGCTTACTCGTAGGTATCATAAAATCTGCAAGAGATAATTTGAAACGCTTTTTGTATTAAAGCGTGTATTCTTTAGGTCTCTTCAGTCTTAAACACGGGTTCTATCGCTTCGTAAAGGCTTCGTTTATAGTAGATGGTTTGACAACTGGGGAAAGAAAGAACTGTGATCTCTACGTGTTGCACTGATCTCATATACACTTTTGTTTCGCCGTCTTAAGCATTCATCTGCTAATAATTTGATGTAAAAAATGTTACAATATACACTCGAGAGCAAAAAATCCTGGTCCCTAACTTATTAATCCTAAAAATATCGCGAACCAAGCATTCTTGGATCGAGAGTTTTGAATTCTTAGAGACCCGGATTCATTGCTCTCGAGTGTATTAACTCAATATTAGTAAAACCAATAACAGATAACTTACCTCGGATTAATTAAACGAAACTAAAAATAAACGTTAAGATAGCTGTTGGTGCAGACATATAACTTAAAAGTAGTTGTTTAACATACAATATTTTTCCATTGAAGAAAGTTATCATTATTTAAAGTTTGTACCTAATTATTTAAGCACTTCAAAACTAAAATTAAGTCATCAACCGACCTCTACTTCAATTAAAACTATCAAAATAACTCAAATTATAATGTTTTAGCATACAAATCATATACACAAAGCATAATTGATTAAGTTTAAAGTCATGATCAGAATTTTCTTAGTTTTTTTTAACCTTAAGAGTGAAGTAACAAGGTACACATTGGTGTAAATTTTATCATCAGTTGAGGAGAAAGCATTGCGTTTATGAAAAGAATAGTGAGGCGATTGTTTTAATTAGAGGATAGAGTTTCAATGAACACGCTCCGATTCTTATAGTGGTCGAGTGCTCGCTTGCGTTTCGACTAATTCACTTAGGTCTTGAGAATGATAACAGGTTAATGATTGCATTTCAATGTAAAGAACTGTGTAAACATAGGTTATTTTGGCTCAAAACGTTACAATTGAACACAAGTATTATATTAATTTTGAGGATGAAAATAGAAACTGGTAAAACGTGTGTGTTCGGATTATCTAAATCTAAATTAAGAGAGAGTTATAATGTGAAACACTAAGTATGCTATAAGTATTATATAAGTCCATGAAACTATTATCTACTAATTTTGGAATTGACAGTTATTTTTATAGTTATAGACGGGAATGATCATACAAGCACTAACATGATACTAGCTTTATTAAAAAAACAAATGCAATTTGAATTTGGAATATGGAAATGGTTGCCATAAAGGCATACGGCGAGTGCACAGCTGCGCGATGCATCAGATAGATTCAGTGCTGCGCACGAGTCGTTTACTTGCGCAAACTTAGTGTAACCTACATTTTCTAGAAGAGATAACTAGGGTGATACATTTTTTAACCAATTTTCATGGGGTTGGTTGGTTTTTGGTGAACCAAGACTGAAGAAATGAGAGTGAGTGAAGGAGTGAATGAGTTTTGATTGTCATTGTATGAGGCGTTTGTGGGGTAGGCGGTGACTATAAAATACTTTAAAGATTCTAATAAACTATCCAATAAAATAGAAAAACAAGAAAAATTATCAAGACTGTTACAATAAGCCAAACCCGGTACATTTTTTAGTCTAAATTATCGAAAATCGTATGGATTACCAATCTAAGAATATACATATAATCGATACGTCATGCTTTTCAATTATCCATAAATAACAAATAGGCATTAAGATTGACACGTAATAGTTATGAACAATAGAATCGTGTTTACGTAGAGTTAACGTCTTATTTAATTAAAAGAACAAAAAGGTGCTAAATGACAGAAATGTAACGTGTCACGCTATGCCACTCTAGAAAAAGGTGTAGTCTTTTATGATGATAAGAGCGCAAAAACAATGTTTATGACATGAGAAATAAACACTCATAACTCGCAAACAATATAGGATCAATTCTATACAGATATATAATATTATATCATATTATTATAAACCTATTTGATTTATGTACCAATACTTTAAACATGAACAATGAAAATGAAAAATCATTTAATCCTGTAGGTTTTGACAACACTTAGGACAGGTTATTTTTTAAAGTTAATGCTAGATTCGCAAGAGTGCAGTTTTCCCCAGAGAAGATACTAGCAAGAAACTCTGTAGAGTTGTTCTTTTCAATTTAAGTTTTACAATTTCTTAGGCATAAACACAAAATATCATTCAATTGTTTTCAGTTTAAAGTCGCTTAAAAAGCGTAATGCCCTAACGAAAAAATAAGCGTACAAATAATACAAAATAAGCTAAATAAAAACAGCGACAGCGAACAAAACAAAGATAAAGTACCAACCCAAGTTTTATTAATGCGCAATGTTACATCCAGTAACTTTATCTTCAGACACATAATATGGCCAATTAAGTATTCGAAACTTGAACTTTCATTGTATCTGTTTGTAGATTTTAGATTGTAGTATGTAATTTATATTAACATAATTACTATTGTGTTAATATATTTCGTAAGTTATGGGTTTACGTTGAAGGCTTTTGATTTTATCGGATCAATTTACTTTGTTGCTAAGTCATTCATTACCTATGTATGTATGTACGTATGTATGTATGTATGTATGTATGTATGTATGTATGTATGTATGTATGTAGGTAGATACTTTCTTTATTACTGCCTAGGTTAATATCAAAGTAATATATCAAAATAAGTTATTATCTCATTAATCTTCTTCGCGACGTCGTTATCCATCCAATTACAAGAACTTAGCCAAGCATTACATAACAAGGTTTATAATATTTCCACAGATGTATATCAAATGGAAATTTCAGAAACATTCATATCATAGTAAAGAGAAATGCTAAATATACTTCAATGAGTATGTTTATTGTAGAGGTGAAATTCATGACCACTCGCAAATCGATTTTTATTCTTTCTTTTTTTTCTTATTCTTATTTTTTTTCTTACTTCTTTTCTTTCTCTTTTCTTTTGTTTCTTATTTATTCTTATTTCTTTTTCTTTTTTTTAAATTCTTTTTTCTTATTTTTATTTGGTTATACAAACACCGTTAATTACACGCTTCAGTTTATGTTACTTACTATCTGTAGATGATACTTACCTACTTATATGTAAGGTCTGAAGAAAAAAAAAACACATTGGCTTTCCCTTTGGCTGAGTTATTGAAAAAGGATGAGTAGTTTACATAAAATTATGTTCATAAATGACAAAAGAAACACATCAATGTAACAAAAACATTTATGTACATAAGTACAACAGTACAAGTAGGTATTTTCCTTTAGGTTTTTGGTTTCTATCCTTAGTGCAGGTTTTATTTTCGATAGAAAGTACATTTTCAATTATACCTATCTATGTATTAGTTTTTAAATTATAGAGGGTGTTGTACTATATAGTACTTCTTTGACATCTTGCTACTTGAACACATGCTCATTGAACAAGTTAAAATTAAGAAAATCCGGCACTTTCACTCCTCTGTGAAGAAAGCGTGCTTTGAATTAACAATCTGTAACAATATTATGATAAGCAAGTAAAACAATATTAGTATATGTTTTGCAAGATTATTCGCTAATTAGTATGAACATACGCAGTTAGAACTTGCAATTATTATCTTGGCACTCACACATTACGCACTCTCATAGTACAGCAGTTTCCAGTTAAACATTGTCGGTTAATGAGCGTTTAAGTGAGTTTGTCGAATCTTGTTTTAGAATCACTTTCTAGAGAGTAGATGTTATAACACGATTAAGTCATAAACTACGCACTTATTAGCGGTTATTACTAATTCTAATTAAATAGTAAAGAGGAAAAGTTTGTATTTACGTTGGAAAACAGCCGTAATAAACCTCTTTGGTCTATCTGAGAGTTTAAATGTACTGGTAAGCTTGTTTAGGTCATCTGCGAAGTTTGAGAACGTCCCAGAGTACCGAGCATCGTAAATATTGATATATGTATGCTGATTAAGCGGATTCATCCTGCTTTAATGTTTGTGATTCATATTGAAGGTAATAATGAAGAGTATAAATACTTACTTTAAAAGTAAATCTACTATACAAGAAGGTGTTGCAAAATAATTAGTTAAAATCTACTAATTTATGTTTTATTTTTAAACTTACTAAATAATGTCAATAAATTGTCTTCAATCTATACAAGAATATATACCGACTCATAACGAAGGGAAAGACTAAACTTAAGAAGAATTTTCAATTTAGGGGAAGCCAATTCGACTCAGTCTACCCCCTGGGTACCCAAATCTATCATCCCGATGGTTAAGGTTAGCCTAAGAAATTCAAGGTCTCCTTAGTTTCTTATAATTTTCTGTATTTTAGCTCAATAGTGGTAGATAAAAACGTGTCAAAATTATTATTAAAACTCAAGTCTGTGTTCCAGACCATGATCACCTGTTACTCAAACATCTAATCTAATTTAGCCCCCTATCAAAACCTCTTGCTAAGACTAACAAGCAGTGAAAGAATCTAGATAGTGTTTACGATTAGCGGCAATTAGAAGAGAGGGTCGGCGCGCTTTGTGCCCTCGTGACGGCCGGCTTGAAAACGCATTGCTTATCTATGGCTCTTACCATCGGAACCAAGAAGTTTACCAAACTTTTTTGTGAATAAAGTGATCGGCAATTGTCACAAAAGAGGCCTTTGCTTTTACTGGAGTAAAAGCTGATTTACATTGGTTAAGTAACTGACGTCAGTTACTGAACTGTCTTAATACTGCCATAGTGTAAATTGACCACTGACGTGTCAGTGCACTATCGCGTCAGTACTGACTTCAATATTCGTTTGGAAATAGTAAAGTCAGTACTGACGCGACAGTGCACTGACGTCAGTTACTCACTCAATGTAAATCAGCCTTAACAAGTAATTTGGAACTTTAGTCTTCGAGTAAGGTCTCTTAAAGAGCTAGAGGTGCTGCACGTAGGTATACGTATAGGTACATACATAGGACTTTCTTAAAAGGGAGATCTATTGTGCGTAGCATTTCTATTGTCTTTTTTTACAGAATTTTGTAAGAAGTAGAATAGTGTTTAAGCAAAATGCCTGTTATCTTTTTAAAAATTATTTTTTTCCATTTACGACGTAAAAATCAGTTTCCTTATTTTTGAGTATTGAAAGATTTTACGTATTCATAAGATTTTTGTTAAATCAAGAAATTAGATAGTCAGAAAGCTTACTTAGATGTCAAACTCTGATATTATAATTTCACTTCTCACTTCCTCCTTTCTCACGTCATTCTCGCAACACGAAACAAATCGAGAACCTCTCGTACTAATCTCGATTATTATCATCGAGACAGATTGCGAGTACGACTCGTTAGCGAGATAAGACGATTAATGCTCGCTGTTTCTCTCTCTTAGGCTAGGATGCGTGAAGGTAAATGCAGTGGTTCAAAAAGTTACAGGTCTCTTGAGGGGGTCCCGTAAATGTCAACAATATACAGGGTTTTGTTTAGCTTTAAGAAGAATCAAAAGGCGTTATTTCCTCGCGAAACTCAACGACTTTCTCCTAGAGACATAGGTCGAAATATTGTTTTTTTTTTCTAATATTTCATAAAAAGTGCTCGATTAGCTGATCAACGTATGGGAGGATATCCTTTTTCGTCATATTTTGACCCAAGTTTTTGTGTTAAAGTAACAACGTTGTTTATACTATTATAAACTAACTTTCTCTACTAAAACGACCAAGATTAGTTTACAAAATACTCTATCCAAAGTTTCTACTAAGTTTCAGAAGGGCAACTCTACAACGATTCGCCAGTTCTAAACTCTAAAGAGCCCCCAGACACCAGTTTAAGAACCGTAGACTTGGAGTATAGAATGTGCAACTACGAACTATCTAACGGCTAAAGTAACCTTAAATCATGAACTTGTTGCTTAGCTAAACGCAAGTGCTTACAAAGACATAGATGAAGTACTTAAATGGGAAGTATGTTACGTAATTACTCTCTTAATATGCATCGATAAAGAAATTCTATTGTGGCATTTTTAGAAGAGTTTTAGCCAACGCCCAGGTCCAGAAAATTATTTTAAAGTTAATTATTTATGACATAGGGAAACATTATTTAAAAGGTTTGATAAATATGCTGCATCCGACGATATGAGGACAACATTCAATTTTCAAACTTATCGCCGACATTTCAGTAGAAGCACCACCTATTGCTCTTGGGTACTTCACTTACTTAAATTATATTTAGTATTTTATATTACATAGAGTGTTCCTATTTCAATCTTCCCAAAAGGTTGTCAACGTGACGGATTGATGCGGTCAGTGGATTGATTACCCATCTTCAATATTGATCACTTGCAACTGCTCCCAGACCTTTGTTTACGCCATTATATGACGATAGTAGGTAATTTTAAGGGCGCTTATGTACCTACTTAAGTAAGCTTGCATGGGTAAGCTTGCATGGGTAAGCTTGCATGGGTAAGCTTGCATGGGTAAGCTTGCATGAGTAAGCTTGCATGGGTAAGCTGCATGGGTAGTTTGCTCTTCTGTAACGAAATGTGATTAAAAGAAAAGATAATTGTCACTTGGCACAATAATTGTCTAGCAATTCCTCTTCTTTAAAGTCACTGTAAAAACCATTCAACCGTTTCACCTGAATAAATAAAAATTAATTAATAAATCTATATTTGACATTAAAAAAAACAATAACGGTAATGAAATCGCAGTAGACTCAGGCGAATATGGCGAGAAGAGTTCGAATCATTCGGTGAAGATTAAATTTCAATGAAGGTAGCAAATCTTGGCGCACAACAACACTGGTTGGAGAGCAAGGATGGGAGGCCTTTGCTGCAGTGAGACATGACAGGCTGACTGTATTTGACCCTATCATTGTCAAATATTAGAAGAAGATGGCACGATGTTTCACAGATAAATAACATCTGATTCAAAATTGTTTATCTTTGTAATGTAACAGAAATTGATTTGAATTAGCAACTTCTTTACAGACTTGATTTAATAGTAAATCACAGGTAAAACCTAACAGTCAAGCAATCAACTAACCCTCATATACAAGTGATCTATTAAATGCTATTACTTTGTCCGTGAACGACTTTCATTCTACAGGCTTTTACGCTGTGGCGGTTGTAACTCTTCTATACTAGTTATATGAAAACTCCATTTGGCTTTAAAATCGTGTGAGGAACTTGTCACGCTTATATCTCTTCCGTGAGATAGTAAAAGGGCGATAAAGAATGCACGTCAGCAACCATCGCATTTTCAAATACAAACGAATGCTTATTTCTTAACATCAATATTACCTATTTCATCAATCGTTCACGAGAGTTTAAATTAAGAATTAAGTAACTTATTGTTGCACTCTCTCGCATTTCAATCGCGACAAAACAAACGTCATTGTATGTGCAGCACAAACACATGCCATACGAAGTCGATATTAGCCGATTGTCTCTTTCCAAAGATGAAAATCGTGCGTTCTTTATTGCCTTTCACTGTACTGTACGCTAACCCTACAGGCTGATCTAATAATTTCATTATAAGACATGAAATCGCTTAAGCAGTCCAAACGCAACTGCATAAAAGCCCAAAGTCCACTCTCTTGGACTAAACTGTATCTGTTTTAATGAGTCAATGTATGCGTTCGCCTAATGGATTCTCGCCGTGATTACTTGAATAATGAAGCTATAAATTTGCGTAATAGTGTGTTTACTTGTACTACAGGGCTAGAACTTTAGCTTGGTTGAGATAATTACTCAGAGTTTGTCCTAGTATGTTTTCTTTGGAACGTTTCCTTTTGTCGGATGTTGGTTGTGAAAAGGAGGTTCTAGTGGCAGAGCATTCTGAAACAATTCGCACTTTTCGGACCCGCTTTTGTGCCGGCGCGTATAAAAATGGTTTTGAATATAAAATCCGATCCGATACCCGAAAACTACCTACTCAAAATATGCACTAAAAAAAAGTTAAAAAGAAAATTAACGTCTATTTACTGACTAATTAAATAATCAAAAGCGAAGTACATATTACATTCATTTTCGAAAGATAAATACTGCCATGTTTTTATAGGTTAGGTTAGGTTAGGTTAGGAAAAAAAAGAAAACCATAGACTAGAACCATCCCCGCGACAGTTCAACAACCTATACAAACTCTTTAGTTTATTTCCGTTCATTTCCTGTGAACTTCGGAAACCCGTCTTGTCTCGATAGAATAAAATAAGCATTAAAACACGCAACTTACATAAGACATAATTAATTTCACTTACGCAGCTGTTAATCCGGTAAGAAGCGGAAAAATAAATCGTAATTTAATCTTTGTTCGGTCTATGGGAGATAGGCGTGGTTATTAATTGAAGCCATAGAGATACTGAATAAAGACTTAAAGAGAAATAATTAAAGTTAATCTTTAAGATTATCTAGTTGTAGAGATGGTTATTAGAGTTAAGGTGTCATTAAACTTATTGCTGGTAATATCATTATCAAAATATCAGAAGAAGACTTTAAAAAAAATTGCTTTTGATGTATCAGTCTAGCTAAATAAAACAATTTGCTGATCTTCAAGTATCACATTTGTGTCATTTGCCAAATTGTGATTTCGTCACCCACCAGTTACTCTACTAAATAGTAACGAATGTAACTGGGAATTAAGGTTGTAATCAACTCATAAGGAACACAAAATATATGATACATACATAACATATCTGTCACGAGTGTCACGTCTGTTTCCTATCGGAGTAGACAGAGACCACTTTCGACAAATATGATTATAGGTACCTACCTATGTACCTACGTACCTACGTTATATTAGTTATAAATTCATCATCACCATCATCATGACAGCTTGTGGACGTTCACTGCTGGACAAAAGCCCCCAAGGATCTCCACAATGACCGGTCTTGCGCTGCCCACATCCAACGGCTTCCAGCTACTTTAACCAAGTCGTCAGTCCTCCTTGCTGGAGGCCTTCCCACACTGCGTCTTCCGGTGCGTGGTCGCCACTCGAAAACCTTTCTACCCCATCGTCCATCAGTTCTGCGAGCAATGTGTTATAAATGAACGTTTAATAAAGTAGTAATCCTAAAGGCCACACCACACGGACTTAAAACCAAAGCGTACAAAAGCACAACAAAAGTTAATATGAAATAATAACCAACAATAACGGAGTGTTCACGGCATGGCACGTTGCGGCTGTCACGTGTGCACGTACAAGCGAAACCGCGTGATAACGATAGCGTGACCCAATTACCCCGCGGTTAATTGTTGCCCACAAGACCGCTTGCTCCCGTTGCGGTACGGTTGGGTAAGGCTTTGTGTAGACGGGAAGTATTTCAATTTATACTAAAGGCTGCCCGCGAGTTCGTACGCATTTATCGTCATATCTTTGAAAACTAACGCATTATCTTAAAATAATATAGCCTATATGTTATTCTAACGTGCAAGCTTCTATGTAAAGTTTCATTAAAATTTGGGGCGCAAGTCTGCTTATTTAAAATAGCCTTAGTTGTGTGTCGGCATAGTGTCAATGGTATTTTTTTACACATTTGGTATTCTTTTAAACAATGGTTTACACTGATTGCGACCAAATATGTCAAAAATTGACTTATGCATTCTCATTGAAACTCTGTCGATACAGAACTGAGAATATTGTAAATTAGCAGAATTTGTTCAGTAGTTTTTCGTAAAAGAGTAATAAACGTCTTCATAATTCAGTAAACCTAATTTATTTCGTTTCTTTTCAATTAACCTTTTGCACGCCAGCCATTTTTGACGCTGATACACGCCCGACGCCGCCGAGCCTAGTATTATATCAATTATAATATATCAATTAACACAGGCGGTAGGGCATTATATAAAACAAAATTATTGTTATAAAAATGGCCAAATTTAGACGCTTTAAGGCCAGCGGCGTCTCAGCCACGCGAACAATTTGCGACTAAAGTGGTCATTGGCGTCCAAAGGGTTAAGTCGATTAAATAAATATGTGCAATAAATTTTGTGTTACGAGTATTTTACAGGTACTTACATTAACTTAGTTTCTAAGTTATGTTGTAAAAGTAGGTACTTTATATCACATCTATACTTTTTCTATACTTAACGATTCAGCCACAGATAATAATATCAGATTTCCGAGCTATTTGACTAGAATGCTCGGTCTTTATTTGTTACCTACCATTAAATTCATTTGTTGTTTACGGTTAAAGTACTGAATTTACTGTGCATAAAGTTCTATCTACACAGATCCGGGACGTGCCCGGGATGTGTCCGGGCCGTGGCCCGTCAGGAGGGAAAACAATACGTCGTCATGACAACGTATGTGAACGAATCCATAGAAAATGTATGGAATTATATTTCTTCCCTGGCACGTCCCGGATACGGCCCGGATGTATGTTGACAGACCATAAATATTAAACTCGTAGCATTTACTGAAAGTGCTAAAAGGTATTTTTTATATAGCACAGGTGTATTTTCTGGATGTTTAGTTAGTATTTAAAAATAAACGTAGTGGTTTATAAAATTGACTGCATTTAATTTGAATATTGAATTGGAATCTTGTATTTATAATATATTCGCCACACCACAATCGATAAAAATAAAATATAAAACTATGTCGAAAATGATATATAAATACACACATAAAAATGGTCATGAAAGAATTCACAATATTGAGAAATGAATTTCGTACAAAATTCTTTTATAAGCATCTTTTGAAGACCAATTCATATAATATGTGTTTTGTAGAATTCACTATGCGAAATAATAATACGCAATAGCAACCAATCAATTCCCGTTTAACAAAAAAATCTTAATTTTTTTCTTAACCTAAAAGCAAAACGACTGCCGTTTCACATTGCCTTTTCATTATAATGGAGCGGAATAAACTTTCCTAACGAAGCGTATAACTGAGCAAAAGCCTCTGTCATATTCTTGTCACTTGTAATATATTGCTGTAATGATAAATTTCAAGTTAAGTGTCACTTTTATCCCCTCTCTTAAGATTCACTTCGGTGGCACTTTTGTGGCATATTGGAATTTAATGAGGTTTAAAGGATTTTTGCGTCTCTAACTTGTCGCTCCTCTCATTAGGTGTGTCTCGACCAGAGCGCTTTCACGTTCATCTTGCGTTCTCATTTGACACATGCCCGAAAATGCCACGGTTTTTCGGGCATGTGTCAAATTAACACGCAAGACATATATCACAATGATAAGTGTCGACTGGGTAGTTCTTAATACAGCTAGCTTAGCATACACTCCGTGGCAAGACGTTGTCATGGGTTTGTCACGCTTACGTCTCTGTCCATAGTTTTAAATGTAATAAGGACAGCATGACGTGAGATAATTGTCGCGGCACGTATGCTAAGCCTTCAGGTAGTCCAACTTATCTGTGAAATGAACGGCGGCGCTAGTAATAATACAAAATTGTAATTCTACCAATCACAGCAGATCTGAAATTTGACATTTCCGTATTAGTGGTCTTAGTTCCAATAACGACCGTTTTACAGATGACTTGGTAGCACTGTAATAAGGGTGGACTAGGTAGTTATTAAGCTAGAAATATACTTGTCATACGCACACGTGGGATAGCGTTGCGTGTGACAAGTGTCACAAGTGTCTAGTGCTGTTATTTCTATGCAGCTTATGTCATAATGCGTTGCGTACGTGGGATAAGTCTGTCTCTAGTGTTTTTTCATTTGGCTCTGATTTATACAGAGTGTTGTTTTTAAATCTATGATGTAAATAAATACATACATATACATTACGCTTCTCTACCATTGGGGTAGGCAGAGACCGCTTTGTTCCACTTGTTACGATCCAAACATACTTCCTCCGCTTCATCCACATTCATCAATTGCCTCATACATGCTCGTTGGATGGAAAATGACACGAAATCTACCTACGTCTCTGTACAATTCCACAAGGCTCTTATAGCTCATCCTAACTAATATCTACCCAACAATAGTAACGTCTTGTGAATTCCCCGACTACATTTTCGAGAAAAAAGGATTGCAATCACTCTAAGAGCCTCTTTGTCGAACCTACAGCATTTTGCGGGAAGCTAAGAATTGTAGCCGCGGATAAAATAGTGCCAATGGATGACAGAATAACTAAAGCATTTTTGCACACAGTTTTGAAATTTTTCGTGTTCTTTTTTTAACGATGTAAAAGGTAAAGAAAACAAAAGAGGATCGTATGTTTCCATTACGGCGTATTAGGAACTATTTCAAATGTTACGTTTGAGCATTGAGCTGCCTTCGCGGTTTGTTTGACAATTGATATGAAAACTCATAGCAGCCATAGATTAAATAACCTAGCGTCATTGCCTAGCGTGGTTAGTGTATCCATATTAAACGACACAGCATTTTGTGGCGACCAAAATGCAAATGATTATAATTAAATACTCGTAAACATAGGGGAATCAATGAAATCAATTATTTCTGCCGATAAGTACTCCTTTTACAAAAAAGTAAACCTTTTTTTATCCAAAACAATATTACCCAATGGAACCAAGTTCGTAAAGTTTCATAGATAGAAAGGAATTGCTAGAAACCCACAGAACGAGTAGGTATGTGGGACCTACATTCTTTAGGATAGAAACTAATGAGTACTGTCCGATGGAATGGTCGGTACCTTTACTGCAAGTTGTCGTTTCGTTTGTGTATAAAAAAGTTGAAAAGTATTTATTTTTGTTAATATTAAAGATTACATTAAAAAAATGGTTAAACATTTTTAAAAGCCACTGGTCTTACTATCATAATCATTTATTAATTGAGTGCAATGTTTAAAAAAAGTTACAAAAGATGTTTCAAGTACATGTTTTGGACCCTGATAAAAGCTCGGAAAACAATTTTGGGGAGAGGAAGACCTATATGACTGTAATATTTTTTTAAATACTTACGTAATATTTAAAATTGCATTTCTCAGAGTCACAACTATTTTGGTGGAGAAATGGTTTAACTACTTATATGATTAACTTTGAGCAAAGTATAGTCTTGGTTTTACTCTCTTCTCCTAAACTTTACAAACTTGAAAAACTAACTCAAAGATGTTGTTAAAAAATCTTCCTATTATGTTCTTATTTTATATACTTAACCGTCATTGTCCTACTGCTGAGCAAAGGCCTCTTTCCTTCTTCGCCACGATTGTATATCCTGAGCCGCTACCCAAACATCCACAAAACTTGTGTTATAGTTACAAGCTGTCAAGGTATAGTAATTAACCGATTCCTGGTTTTTACAGCCGCTAGTTGGTTTGTATTGTAAGGATTGATTGTGATTCTGTGTTCTGTTTTGTTTAGCTATGCTATTTTTCTTCTATATCTTTAGTTTTTATTCAATGTTGGTAAAGATTTGTGCCTTATTTGTATTACATTTTGCATTTTTATAGCACGCGTCTGTAACATTTTTAGATACGTAATTAGCTTGTTTATTAGAACAATTTACGTAATCTGTTTTTCCTTCCTAAAAGAAATAAATGTCTGTAGAATTAAGTTTTTATATATTATTACATCATCATCATGTCAGCTTATGGACGTCCACTTCTGGACAAAAGCCTCCCACAAGGATCTCAACAACGACGGGTCTTGCGCTGCTCCCATCCAACGGCTTCCAGCGACTTTAACCAAGTCGTCAGTCCATCTTTTTGGAGGCCTTCCCACACCACGTCGTCCGGTGCGTGGTCGCCACTCGAGAACTTTTCCACGTCATCGTCCATATATGCTTGTCAGTAATTGATCATTTTATTTACAATAAAAGTAACTTAAACCTTAGAAAACGCAAATCTCAATAAAAAGAACTATCTATTTTTAAACTAATTAGAATTCTTTAATGTATAATAGCATACTTAGATTACTCTTTAGATTATGTAAAGAGATGTCTAATTTATATAAATCATTCCACGAGACATTTCTACATTTCAACTAAAGCAATTTCTAGCGAAAATTGATTACGAAGCGGTTTCCCAAAAGAGATGGTTGATAACACCATCGAGGATTTATCCACTTGAGGTGTAACGAACTGTTCCTTAAAATACGTTAGGAGTTAACATTTATTGGGTTGCTTGTTTTATCTTTCATTTTCTAGCCTACATACATAGTCTATGCTTAAAAATTTACTGAAAATGGAAGTGAACTTAATAATTGTAAGTTTGATATCGTATTAACGTTTCTGATCTCTGATATTTAAAATGCTTCAGCAATTTTGAATTTTTTTTATCGCAAAAGTTATTTATTTTTCCGAAATGAAAAATATATTCTATCCTTCAGGGATTTTTACATTTTCTTTAGATATCCATTTACATAATAAATATCATTTAAATTCAAAGATATCTCTGCAGTTCGAAGATACACATAAAATCTATCAAAACTTAAGTATTGCAAGTCTATTGTTTACATAATCATTGTTAACAAGTAACAATTCTCTGAAATTGAATCCTACAATGCCATGTTTAATTAAACAACTTGGATTAAGTACAGTCAAATGCTCAAGCATTTAACACCCTTATTCCATTACCCCAAGAGCTACATTCTAATGACATTGTTAAGCTTGATTTGCACCCAATTTTACTTAAGTTATGAATTATTGAGCGAGTTATACGGCTATCTTAAGGTTTTATTATGACTTAAGAGCTACTGAGATGTACGCTTTTAGATTAAAATCTAAGCTGTGTTTGGATATTAATTGGGTACTTCTGTGAAAATTATGTCGGCAATTTTGTTAGGGTAATAAGGGTCAATGACATTGTTTGCTGAACAATCTTCAAAAAAGTAATTATTTATGTCAAGTATCTTTCTTCTGTAGAGGCGACTCAGGAAACAGAATCTTGGAGAGGGAGGAGAGAGGCCTTTGCCTGGCAATAGGATAGTGATGGCTAGAAAAGATCTTTCTTCAAATTTAGCTTTCTTTGTGGATTTTATCAGAAATAGTTAAAAAGGGTCTATACCCTATTAAGCATAATATAAGCATAAAGTGAGCTATATGCTTCCACATCTCCAGAGACACAAGTCTGCTAATTTGAAATAGCCACAGTTGTGTGTCAGCAGAGTGTAAATGGCATTTTTTGACACATTTGGTATTCTGCTAAACAATGGCTGATTGCGACCAAATGTGTCAAAAATGACATTGATACTGCGGACACACAACTTAGAATATTATAAATTTGCAGACTTGGGTCCCTGGTGTAGACATTTATAATATCAATAAGATGAATGAACCTTGCAAAATACGATTAAAAACTCAAACCAACAACAAGGATTAATGATCCTTCTTCTTCTTATTTAAGAGCTAAGCTCTTGTCGGTGGAGCCTCTTCCATCCCTCCCTATTTTCTGCCTTCTTTTTAACATCTTGATACGACATGACACCCGCCTTTTCCTTCACCTGTTCTAGGAACGTCCGTCTGGGTCTTCCTCTCTTCCTTTTCCCTTCAATTTTTCCTTCTATGATGTTTTTTATGAAGGAATCATGTCGTATCAAATGTCCTAGCATCTTTCCTCTTCTGTTCTCAATAGATTTTAGTAAACTTCTCTTTTCTCCCACAATCTGTAATACCTCCTCATTTCTCTTCTTTTCATTACATAACCAAAAAACTTTCACTGAAAATCTGACGGCCGTAGATTACCGAGAAAGTGCTTGCCAATCACAAATCAGTTGTAAAAACTACATCTATCAAGCACAAGTGCTTCATTCAGTTTCACTTGCCCTTACAACGCGGCGACGTGTGACTCTTTGAAGTTATTGGGGAAAGATCGTAAAGGTTGGTGTAGGATGAGATTCAATAAGATTTCAAAGCATTGGAGTGGTGAAGAGTGATATGAAAAAATTAACTGATGAATCTTTATCTAGATTTAGCAAACGCGCCGTGATATAATTTTGTCACGGATTTGTCACGTCTAAAGTTTGAATGTGACAAAGGCAGTATGATGTGAGATAACTGTCACGGCACGTATGTTTTGTAGGTTCAATATAAGCATGTGACTAATTTGTTTTAAGTTTTTTCAAATCCCTATTTGCTGTTAATTTATATGATAGCGAATAAGCGTACTAAGACGAACGTACCTTGATCAAATCGGGGACTTACTCAAGAAAGGCCAAATCATGAGTACCCTAAACCGACGGGCATGTATGAGGCGACTGATGAGTGTGGATGAAGCGAAAGAGGTGTGTTTGGATGGTAGCAAGTGGAAGGAAAGGTCTCTGCCTACCCCAATGGGAGAGAGGCGTGACGGATATGTATGTATGTATGTATAAGCGTAAAAAATAGGTACCAGCTAAAAATCTATTAAGATCTAAAAAGTAATAAGAAGTAAAATAGTCTAGAATATGTGTAAACCAAGCTTCACATTGAGTTAGGTCTAAACACGTGTCAAGACATAAACACACCGTAAAGGGAATAGTGAAAAGATGTGAGATAAACACAAAGATTTACGACACTAGAACTTAGTGTCCAATTACTTTTTTTTATGGCTTCACAACTATAAAAAACTGCCTATAGTTTTGGACTGTTTTACACCGCGATGGGATTTTTACCTTTGCTTAAAAGGCTTTTATTACATATTCATTGACAGCGTACCTATCTTCTTCTTTAGATTTTTGGACAATATGAGCTACATTTTTATGCAGTTAATGACGAAAATCAGGGAATACAATCTGGCGATGAAACTAATTAACTTTTCCTAGAAACATGGATCGAAAGTTTATTATGATAGAAACAATTTTTCATCTTAACCAATATCGATTAACTAATCGGATATATCTAATGTTTTATTTTTATTTTTATGGAAATTGTGGAGAGGAAAAGCGAGGCTTTTGCCCAGCAGAGGAACATCGACGACGACGGCGACGGATAGATAAGATAAGATCTTACCCTGATCTTTACCAGACATTATGTAAAATCACACACTGTACTATGAATAAGTTTAATCGAGTTCACTTAAATTATACTTTCTTAAACTATCTGTGATCTATTATTATTATCGCGAGAAGAAAGAAATTCTATTGTAAAAGTTCTTTATTTATTATAACATTATAGTTTCAAGTAAAAGTTGTTTATTATGAGTAAAATCACTTGTAAGATCACACATTTCTTTAAATAAAGTCATTTTTATGCACGAAGATTGTCACAACTTTACGACAAGCTAATTAAGATTTTAATTAAAATAATATGTCATTCATATTAACACAATGAGATAACAATCAGACGTTTTGACAACAATGTAGTTTAAGATGATTATCAATATTTTTACATTCGAGTCTGTACAGTTTAAACATATATTATGTATGTTTCATAACATATGTATGGCTGCAATGAGTGTAAGCCATTGTTTATCAGAATACCAAATGTGTCAAAAAATGCGATTGATACTCTGCCGACACACAACTGAAGTCATTTTAGATTAGCAGACTTGGGAGAGAGAGGAGGGAGAGATTAGCAGACCGTTAGATTCAAAGTTGGCTCTAGTTCAAAAAATATTTTTTTCATAATTCTTTTACAAGTCTTTCAAGTTCTTTTATATTTCGGTGAAACAGTACTAAAGTGACAAGTTTTGACAGTTGCTTTCCCATAGGCGAGATGCACTGGCTAATCACTTTCCTATCACTTTCACTCGCTCTCAACTAGACAAAGATGTAGCGAGTTTAGTGATCGGTCGAGTGACGAGTGCTGAGTCAAGTTGAGAAGGAAGTATTGTTTTGGTGAATGCTTTTTTTTATATAGATTTAGGGCCCTATTCGCCACTTACAGATAAGATATAACTGACAAATAAACCTATAATAAATAATAAATAAATATTGGTGGACATTTCACACACGGTCACCTGACCCCAAACTAGGCAAATCCTGAACTATGGGTATCAGGGAGTGATAAACATACATAGATAAATATATAACACCCAGACACGGAACAAACATTTATGCTCATTAAAAAAATACGTTTTAGGCAGTGACATATAAAAAATATCTGTCAGTCAAATATCCATTAGTGGAGTAACGGGACCTTAATTAAGTAACGATGAAAAGTGTGGATTTATCTCTTAAATCTACGAGCATATGGACGATTTTATCGTTATATATTGGAAAACTCTTACAAATGTGTTTCATTAAAATCAGTTCAGTGGTTTTTGTGTGAAATAGTAACAAACAACCTCCCATCCATCCATCGGCACAAACATTGACATTTATTTATTTAACAGTTTATTGTAAGATGATAGTACATAGAGACAGAAAAAAAAGAGAAGTTATACAAAAGGTATGGTATAAAATAGACAGGCAGGTAGGCAGGTTTCATCATATTCAGTTTAAAAAGTAAAACGGGTGTAATATTCACGGTTACATGACACTAATTACTAGTTAGTTACACTAAGTATCTAACTATTTCTAGCAACTCATAAAAACCTTATTTTTGTAACAACTTCCTTTTAGTTTACGAGTTAGTTTACGAATATGCTGTATATTTCTAAAAGAAATTTCTTCCTGCAGACCCCACAGAGTGAGAAGTGATAGCATTTATGTATAGAACTAGAGGCTGCCTGCTACTTCGTACACATTTATCGACATATATTTGGAAAAAAAAACATGCTATCTTAAAATTACATGTATGACATAGGTGTTATTCCGATGTATAAGCTATAATTGCCAAGTTTCATCAAAATCTGTTAAGTGGTTTTTACGTGATGAAGTAACAAACATCCATCGACACAAACATTGACATTATTTAAATACCTATATTAAGATGTTAATTTATAACTGACGAATGGAAATTAAACTTTTATTTTTTTCTTAATCAAGCATGGTGATGACAAATAACATGTCTTACATAATATTTATTACGTCAATTGATGCGGATGATTTGATCACTAATAATCTTTAATGATTTGCGGATTTGCTATAGTCCATTAAACTATGACAGGAAGTATAAATTTTGACATCATTAGCTGAATGCGGATTTCACACGCTACCACACCCTACAACACTTTACTTGACACCTGAGTATTATGTGTTTTCATAGTACTTAAGCTTCAAGTTAATGTGGGCGGGGTTCACACATTTTATTTTTTTTATGGTTTGCTAAAAGAAACCACACTTTTTCTTACTTCTTATTAAAATAGAGAAAAATTAAAAAAATACTTGTGAGAATATTTTTTAAAAGCTAAAGATATGAAATTAATTTCAAAAATGTATTTTAAATTAAAGTTTTATGACAAAATTAACAATTAATTGTTTTTATAGAAAAATATATGCGCAGGCGCACCCGTTGATGTCTTTTGTATGGAATCTTAAGTCATTACATTACGCTTCAAAATTATTGTCAGTTTTTTTAAACAAATTCTATATTTTCACTAAAGGGATTAATTTTGGGATAATAAATAAGCTATTTATCCCAATTTAAACATATTTCATTTTTGCCAGGATGATTTTTTTTTATCAGAAGACCATTTTATATGAGCACCGACCAACACAATTACAAGTGTGAACAATTTGATATAAAATGCTTGGGACTACAATCGCAGACTAATACATAGGTAGACATTTGTACAGATCTGGCATCTGGCCAGTGTAAACAATTTCGTAATGGAAAAACTGAAAAAAAAACCCCAAGAGAAGTTTTCGAAAAAAAAACACATTACGCTATTATTTTGTACATTTAAACATTCAGTTGTCCTACTTGCCTCCACTTATCCCGCACCTTTGACTCGTACCCACCAAATACGCGTAATTTTTTTACATTTCACACAAAAAAGGCTTGTTCTGTACATTTTTGCAATTAACCTTTCTTTTGAGTCGGCGACGTACTTTTTGTTCCGTATAACGGGGACTGTCCGAGATTTGTTTTTTTTTTAAAGATATGCGAGGCACCTTGAAGACTTTATTATCTTTTGGGATTTCGCATGACGCCCTAATGAGGGTGACGTCATGTTTTTTTTCCTCTTTTTTTATACGCGATGAATGGATGTGGAGGGACATGGTCTCTGATTGGGAAAGAAGAGTGAAAGATATGTATGTATTGACGTGTGTTAAAAGAGTTACCTGAAAGAAATATTTGATAATGTAATCTTCGTTTTTACAGGAATTGAAACAAAAATGTCCAAATACTTAGTTACGAATTCAATGTTATACTTTTTGAAACAGATTTTGAAGTTTTGTATTGTCAATGTGATCAATAGTGAGCAATTAATTTGTAATACACAAATATCATCATCAGCTTTTAACATCCCCACTACAGATCCATGAGCCTACTCTCATACGAGAGTGATAAGGCCGTAATCCACCAAGCTGCTGGCCCGAATATCCAAAAAAAAAACGCTACAAGTGTCAAATCCATAGCAATCAATAGCAAATGTCTTCAGATTATATTTTCAATAAGACGCTTAGTTTTAAAACGTATTATTCAAACATGATCATTTCCCAAAACTTTTCACAAAACAACTTGGGTACCTACTAAAAATTAATTTTGATTACAAAACTTCGTATTGTACCTACCTGAGAAAGTACCAAATTATTCTCTCACAAGCAATACTATAGAAATGGAGAATATAACAAGAAAATTGACACTTACATTCTGTAGTGGTACTTTCACGCGTTTCAATCTAAACGCACCCTAAGGGGGTGAGGTATTAGAAGGGTCAAGGGAGAGGTCATGTTATGATTTTGATTGACTTTCCTTTGGTGTTAAGTTATTCTGCTTGGCGTACTTATGAGAAACATTTTTGCTTCCCGACGACTTAACGTGTATGTAGGAAACTTTGAAAATATTTTACTACCATCGAAGGACTTCATTAGATTTTAAGAAATATATAAGAAAAAAAGATTCAATTTCTGTATACGTACATAAATAATGCAAATAAAGTTTGTCATTCATTGATAACAAAGCTACTAAATAATACTGTAAGACTACTGTAAAGAACTACTTATAAGAAACGATACCTTTGACCAATGATTAATTCAAAGTGGAAAGGGAAAGATAAAACGTTATTGAAGCATACTTTTGAAAATGAAATAAATAGCGAATAATTTATCAACATTTTTCTAATTCGCATGATCGTGTGAAAAATTAGTAAGTCACTTCGATAAAGTGATTGGAGCTTCCTGTAGTTCGATTCAGCTGTCAGTCTCACGGCTCATGCCATTTATAATTTATGCGACTCATCAGCCTTCATCAAACTAATGGCGAGTTGGTTTATATAACTGTGTATTTTGGTAGATATAGCTTCTTTATGTATTGGGACTTAGATGGTTATTCAATAGACTTAAAGTTGATTAATCTGGCAAAAAGAAGAAGGATGTAAAAAGAAAAGAAAATCGTGACATAACCTTAAATTACTGTCTGTCATTTTGTTTGTCATCACTATCAAAAGTATATCAAATGCCGATTAAACTTTTAAGTTGTCAGACGTTTCTTTAAAAGTTAGCGTATACATTTGAGCAGTTAATAGTCCAGTTAAATAAGGAAATATACGTTGATATTGATAATTAAAAATAAAGATGCTTTTATATTTTTTGTATGTTAAAACGTTTATAAATACTTATGATGATATTCGGTAAGTATTTCAGAATGTAGAAAGGTAATTAACTATCTTCATTTATGTTTTCATATACTACATATTTATGAGCTAGGTTTTTGTCGGTACCTATGTCGAAGAAATTCTTATCAGTTAATAACCTAGGCTTATTTCCCAAGGTTTACCACGTTTACGACAGCGCACAAACTTCACCTGTATCTCATCAATCATAATGTTTCCGCCAACTTTCCCAGCTTCCATTATCCCGCCACTTAGAGCACATCTGAATTTTTAAAAGGAAGCATAATTCAGCGGCTGATTAGAACCACTTTCCCGTTTATAACACGTTGATTCGCTCCTCATAAAAGTGCAACAAAACTGAGGCGGTCTCGTACCGCAGTTCCCGATCGTTTCATTTCACCGGCGGAGTGGCGCGGCTGAGAGCTGGCATTTAGTTGCGCTCACGCACCCGTCAGACGTACTCGCGCGTCCGTGCATACCCGCGACCGCTCGCGACCAGTGTTACTGAAAACCAAACATCTGTGATAGTGACATGGTTTTGTGCTCATATCGGATTCCGTTACTGTGTTCCTAAAAGCGTAAGTGGAAAAATACTTCAATTTAAAAATTCAGTGCGATTTTTTTTTATTAAACAGCGATAAACCGTTTTACAAAAAAACTGTAGCGATTAAGTTCTTAAATGGAGCAAAGAATAAGAGACAAATTTATCACGCGATCCGATACACACAAACCCAATTCCAATTGGCGATTAATTAACTATCTGCGTTTCTAACATCGTGCACGTATTTAAATTATTTAGAAATCCGAGTCATCAGTTGCAAAAAATGCACGAAATCGCCGAAGCGGCGCGGGCGCAGGCGACGCGATCTCCACATGACGAGCTTGCTAATGCTGGATGCTGGAAAACACTACATACTTATAAACTAAGAATAAACTCTTTTTGAGAAATATGAAGTATAAAAAAATGAAGTGTATAAAAAGATGCTTTAAAATAAACTTTTAAAAAACTTTGAAAAATTAATATTAAAATTATAAAATCTAATATACTTTTTGTTAATCAAAATGTTAAAGATACCTAAGATAATAACAAGAAAAAGGTATTGTGGAAATACAATAATACGTATAAAAATATAGTAAAAGACAGCAATACATAAAAAATATACCTAATCAAATGCGAAAAAGGTTGTACTTACGCAAAAAGCTTAATAAAATTAAATCACTGCCACTCAAGATGTTGACTTTAAAATGTTTGAAAACTATTAGGCAAATGTCCAAAGTTAGTCGGTCAACAGAACTATTAATCTTCGTTAGGACTCAACAAAAAGTACTTTTACTTGCGAAATTGCTTGAAAAATAAACGGGGCTTTTAAAAATAAAACTTTGAAAAAGTAAGTTTAAAATAAATAAGGACTTTGAAACAAAGCATTATAAAGATTTTTTAGTTTAAATTTTTCACGTAAAATGTATTTATTGACGTTTAGTATTTAAAAAAAAAATTGCCACTTAAATATTAAAAAATATCACTAGACGAAAGAAAAAATATTTTTATCAAAAATTACACTTAAGTACTTGTGCTTGTCACGTCCCACTGCTGGAAAAAAGCCTCCTTGCTCTCCATCCAGATTTACATAAAAAAATATTATTCAATCATTTAAAAAAAGAACCATAATTATCGAACAGTAAACCTGCAACAATCCAATGCACACAAACAATAAAGAAAGAAACCGATTCAATAAAGTAGAATAACCAAACGCTATTGACAGAGACATATTTTGCATATTAATACGCTTTTCCCCGCATGCAAAACGTCGGATCGTCTAAGCGTGTGCGCATTGTAGTCCAGGGAATTTATGACGTTTATTGTCAAAATATTCGAAACATTTTCTTCTATTTTTACATATATTTTTATTGTTTTTCAAAGATTATTATTTTTTAAATGATAATGATTATTATGATTTACTTATTTCCAAAAAAGTCAATTTCTTGAATAATTATTTAAATATATTTATTGTATATTTTTCATGAATGCCTCAATAAAAATTATTATGAGTGACTTTTCTTAAAAGTACCTCGGTAATTTATTTATTTATTTAATAGTTATAATAAAATTTTATGGTACATTTCATTTGTATTTACCTTAAAACAGTTTTCTTTTTACTTTCTGATTAAAGAATTAAGTGTTTTTGTAAATCTTGTAGTAAAATTTCGGTTACTCACACTTTCCTGCAATCATTTACATAAAACAAACACACATTCTACCATTTTATATTTAATTAAGTCTCAAAGCAAATTCAAGTCAAGCGCACTGGCCTACACATGCGCATACGCCAGTATGTTAGTGGCGCTTGTACAGTGAGAGTTTAGAATGTGTATCGGCGACCTGCTACCGGTTGACGTATCAACACACCTTTTAATCATTGTAATGAGACTCTTTGCTTGTTTTATTTTTTTAATTTTATTCTTTTTGGAAAAATAATCATTGTTTGTCTCTTTGCTTCATTTGTTTATTTATTTTTTCTTTTCGGAAACTTTTCAAACATACATAGCAGTGATATATGAAACTTAACAGCCAATTACAGTTAGTTTGAGGTTAGGTTTGATTTTTTTTCGATTTCTATATAAGTAATTTGTTTAAGTGTGATGATTCTTTTGTAATTTATGATCGTTTTTTAAAATACACAACATTAATGCAACTTTTTGTGTTTGATGAAACTGAAATGTATTTCTTAATAAAACATTTATAAAAACAATTTAAAAAATACCGTATACCATTCCTTTAACATATTTCTTTTACCAAAATTTTTCATACATAAATATAGCAATTTCTTAAATATATTCCTTTGAAACATGAGTAATAAGTAACATATCATTAAAAGATTATTCATTATTATTTTAGGCACTTTAGTAACATCAAAGGTATATGAAACACGTTCTATTTACTTATCAATCTAATGGAACCGTCCACGAAATAATTGAATTGACTTTGGAATCAGCTGGTTGGTTCTCAAAGTAAGTGCTCTATTTGTATTGGACTTGAAAATGTGTGGGACTCGGTTCTAGAATAAATATTGGAGCTTAGGTATCTATTTTATCGAGAGTTTATTTTTGGCAATGTTAGTTGAATGTCAAATTGAAACGTTGGGGATAAAGTTACGATTTTCTGAAAATATTATTTATCATCATTTTAGCTCACTGCTGAGCATAAGCTTGTCCATAGTTATCATTTTATGTTATTAACGTATATTATGATTAGAAAAAAAAAGTAAAAACTATTAGGTACAAAACAATAATCAAATTGCGATTACTTTCAGTTTCATGTTCTAAATCGCACAAATGTCATAACTTTTTTTTAGCAAGAATTTCAATTAATTACTTCTTTAATATTTTGTTAAAAAATCAAACTTAAAATTGTCACATGGATGTCATATTTATGCACTAGGCTTTAATTTCGTTGTCATGACGACGTATTGTTTTCCCTCCTGACGGGCCATGGCGCGGACACGTCCCGGGCACGGCCCGGATTTGTGTAGGTAGACCTTTTTGCACACAGTCACAGTCTCATAAGCTATCATCAAACCTGTATAAAATATCACCAAAGAAAGAATGCATTTCACCGGTAAAGGGCCGATTATAATAATCCAAACAGTAATACAAACTTCCTTAATGTTTTCATAAAATTACTGAGCTAATAGCATCTTTTCATTACTTTCCTTGTAATTGGCAAACCTGTTATTGCATATAATGAATACGCAGCGTCCTTTTAATTGACAGAAATTACCCGTACTAAGTCTTTCATTTCCTAGCTATTACTGGACTATGTTTTCTAAATTCGAAAATGTGGACGTTTACTTGGACTAGTTTATGCTAGACAGGCTTGATGACTAGGTCTACAGGGCTAAGAACTTTAATAAATCATGTATCATTGCTTGGGTAAACATTTGTTTAAAATATTTTAAGTAGAAGAAATGAACTAAGAAAAAATTAAGCAGTACATCAGTAAAATAATATTTTTACTTTCTAGTCGTTGTTATAAAATGCCAAAAGATTGAATTAAAAACAACAAAATGCATATATTTGTTTCACTATTGCAGTGTCGTACATATTTAATGAAATAAGTATATTTTATCTAATTACTTAGATATTTTGTTGCTAAAACTAACGACAAACGAAAGCATACTTACGCCATTTTGCATAAATCAAAGAAAGCATAACACACGAGATGACTACACTTATCCAACAAAGTATCAAAACGATTAAAGCAAATTACACTATACTACGACGGATGTTCTTGACGCTTTCTCCGAAAGTGAAGTCATAACTTACGTAACTACTTACTAAAGAAGTTTTAAGTGTAAGTTAATTGGTGAATTTACTCGCTTATTAGCTTTCCTTGGCAGCGATACATCAAAATATTTAAAATACTGTTAAGCGAAGTTTTAATCTTTGAAATAACTTGTAAACATCTAGTTTTGAAATAAAAAAATGAAAGAAATACAAAACATAAAAAAATAAATTCTCACTGAATTATATCTCACTGAATAATCACTGATGATTGATTACTTATATGTAATTACTTAATTGGTTCTAAACTATAAGAACTTTTGCGTACTAGCGATTAGATAGCTGCCACAGTTTGCAGTTAGATATCTCGAGTCAAATGGTCTTCATATCAAAAGTCAAATTACACAGATTTCTTTCAATCTTTCAACGACTATCAAAAGAACTAAAATACAAGAGCCTTAAAAAGAACTGAACTACAAACATATTTCTACAATACTCTAAATAAAATTCTACGAAGCTACAAGAAAGTTCACTTCAACGACATTTCGTTGAAAATAGCAAAAAGATTTCCTGGAAATGAAAACTATTTCGTACAACATCGTAACAACATCTTCTAACTGAATTTTCTGACCCACTGATCGGAAAACAAACAACAAATTCTGTTTCAAACATTTTACTTCGAAATTAACTTTGTAAACTCAGACTAAGATATATTTTATTTGGTTCAAATTGGCAAAGATAACATAATTTTAAATTCAGCAAATTATGTTTACTTTGACAGTACGGATGTTAAAATCTAAACCTATATTATGCAAGCTTTGCTACTAGATTGACGCTTGACGAATAATTAACTCAAATGTGAGAAAAAGTCATAAAATATACATAAAATTTATGAAATAGCACATTAATATTGCAGACGCAACAAAACTATATCAAACTATATCATGTAGGTAGGTACTTTTTGTAATCTAGATCTTAAATTCTATAAATCTTAAAATTATTTAAAACATGAAATCTCTGATCGTGATTTAATTACAGAGTTCAATGACCTGTCTAGACACAAAAAAAATCAAGAGGTCACGAGAACAATTCATAGTTCGTGTTAATTATTTTTTTTACGTTAGACCATTAATTTTGGTGTAGATCAGCTGATATGGAGTAATGTTTCGGAGTTCATTATTCATTTTGGTAATCCACTTTCGTTTTGAGTTTGGTATAAAAGTGTAGTTGGTTTTGTATGGTTAGTTGTAACGTATTTACGATGAAAATATATAAAATATACTAATTACAATTTTAACTGGGTATTTTTGTAGGTACAAGCAACTGGTTGTTAGAAGTCGTAAGGTTTGCGAAAACTTTTGTCAAATTCTATAAAATTAATGAAATCTAAGTATACAGATACAAATATAATTATCTGCATACCATTTTTCATAACTTACTCCGTTTATGTCCCATTGCTGGGCCAAAACTTCACCCCTGTAACTCCACAATGCAATATCTTAACCCGCCAAAAATATTTTAATATCTATCAATAATCAAAACCGTTAATTAAAATAAAAGATTGAAATCTAAATTAAAACAGATAGATATCCAAAAGATGAGATTTCGATAAGATTTAACATCTTAGTCAAACTTAATTAGCTATATATAAAGGACATATTCTAAATTCTCCTAATTATCTTTAATTAATTCTTAATATTAACATAATTAATAGTTCCTTGGTTTAATCTTGATTAGAACTAAAAGCTTAACTTTTATAGCATATAAAAGTAAGAATTCAAACTATCTTAATTTTCCACGGCTGACAAAAATAAAGACATAATAAAATGTCTTTATTTTTCATCCTTGTTTCAGAAGGAACCTTTAAATTTATCCATTGAATATCGTGTTGTCTTCTTTTAATCATCCAATAAATATTATAAATTTCAGTGTTTGTGCCGATGGATGGATGTTTGTTACTCTTCCACGCTTAAACTACTGAACAGATTTTGATGACACTTGGCAATATTGTAGCTTGCACACCAGAATAACACAAAGGCTATATATATTATTTCAAGATATCATGTTTTTTTTTCAAGATATGTCTGTAAATGCGTACGAAGTCGCGGTCAGCCTCTCGTGTTTGGTATATGATAGTGTCAGATATAAGCTTTGAGTATAGAATATACTATAAGGAGGTGCCATACCGTGGTCTTGCGCAAAATGGCTACCTTTTTGTATAGAATTTCTTATTGTTTGACAGGTCATCTACCAAGAAAACTATGAAAAACTTGCGCCAACCTCAGCACGCTGTCATAAACTCATTTTTATATGAAAATAAAAATGTGCCACCTCCTTATATATTCTATACTCAAAGGATATAAGTTTAATATGGAGTTAGCCAAAATAACCTTTCCGCAACTGATTTGTTAATCTGTGCTAAATCTTATCTCGAGTTCAATCAAGTGATTTGTTTTCTCATTAATTATTTGCGGAGAGAATTCGATTTTATCTGGAACTAAATAAACTTAAGTCGGATGAAGGGGCGTTATTTCTTATTTGCATTTAATCTGAGGTGAGGTAGCTTTTTAAGACTTAATTACGCGTTTACGGTAGCTTTAAAATACTATTTGAAATTCGAGGTGCCGAAGTCAGGGTGACTCAAAATCAGGGTGACTTAAAATCAGGGTGACTTAAAATCAGGGTGACTCAAAATTAGGGGGACACAAGATCAGGGTGACTCAAAATCAGGGTGACACAAAATCAGGGTAACTCAAAATCAGGGTGACTCAAACTTAACTGATTTTAAAATCCCAAATTCTTCTCATCAATACCAGTTTTTAATTTCGCCCCAAAAAGGATCGACGATCTCCTTTTAATCAGTATTTAAATTATTACCGCAAACCCATTATACCTAAATGCCAATCTTAGGATTAACCCCAATTACCTATCATTATGATAATTAACCAATTTCCATCTCATATTATGCCGATTAGAGTTTAAATTCGCGAAAGGTATAATTTCATGGTCTTCGTTATTTTCTAATTTATTAATAGATTTATCTAAACGGCTATTAATTATTTCTAAATTAATGATCCAATTTAATGATAAGGTTAGTTTCCTATTAACGCCTAATAGCTTTTTTTTAATCTTAAGATCCTGCGTGTAATGGCCAGTGGAGGTTAGCAACAGAGAAAAACCGATTAATTGTTTTAAAAATCGAACTTAGTCGTTGTTCAGATGTTTTTAACTCAATAGTTCGAACTTTGAATTGGAGTATTATCAGGCTTTGTCTATGGTCCTATCTAATATTCTACGTATATTTTCTTGAAATACATCATAATAAATAGAAAATTAGTTAAAATACCTATTCTGCAACTGTTTACAATAACGATTTAAGTTTTCTCACAGCTCTGCCTTCTTCATTTCCTGTATTTAAGTTGACAGTTAAGTAAAATGTGGAATTAAACGAACGGTTAACTCTTCTGCTCACCACAAGGTGTAAAGATTAACTCGTAAACTAGAAGGAAGTTGTTACAAAAATAAGGTTTTTATGAGTTGGTAGAAATAGTTAGATACTTAGTGTAACTAACTAGTAATTAGTGTCACGTAACCGTGAATATTACACCCGTTTTACTTTTTAAACTGAATATGATGAAACCTGCCTACCTGCCTGTATATTTTATACCATACCTTTTGTATAACTTCTCTTTTTTTCTGTCTCTATGTAGTACCATCATACAATAAACTGCTAAATAAAATAATTAATAATGTGGATGCAATGAAAGGGGTGTGTTTGGATCGTAGCAAGTAGAGGGATAAGTACGCATCTACCTCTCTTAACTCTGTTTTTTAATTCTTGTTTATTAAATAAAATATATAAAAGTTTTCAGTATATTTTTAATCATTTTCAAACTAGAACTACACAAACTCTTATGGGATTGGCCAGACGTCTTAGATGAAAATAGAGGGTACAGTAAAATCTCAATAAAAAAATATATTTAAAAAGGCCTCATTAAAACATTAAGCCCTAAACATTTATATTTTAAAAGTAAAACACACAAAGCTTATTACCATAAACACAGTGACCAACCATAGTAAACAAAATCAGCGATGCAAGCAGAAGTTTAAATACTGCTCCCGATCCATAATTATTTTGGACTTACTGCTTAATTAACTGTACATTTACTGGTCACACAGTAACCAAACAATACAATTACTGCCTCGATATATTACAACCGGTATTGATATAACTGGAAATCGAAACAGTATGTTTTCGCATTCAAATATTTTATTTTACGATATTTGTTTTTTGAACGTAACTTCTGAAAGAGTATGTATATTTCGCATATAAAGTATTTGTTTTTCTCGTTCCGAATTTGAAACAAAACTTTTTTAGCAGTAAACAAAAGACAAGTGTAAGACAAAAGAAGTCATTAAGAATATTTTAAAAATTGTTTTGATTTTGATCTGTTCGTAAAATCAAGATGATTAACGACTAGAGGCTGCCCGCGACTTCGTACGCATTTATCGTTATATCTTTGAAAAAACACGATATATCTGCAAATAATATAGCCTATGTGTTATTCTCATGTTCAAGCTAAATTATTGTAAAATTTCATTAAAATCTGTTCAGTGGTTTTTACGTGATGAAGTAACAAACACCCATCCATCCATTCGTCGGCGCAAACATTTACTTACATTTATAATATTATTAGGATGTTTAATTATGACATGTATTTCAAGCATTTATTGATAGTAATCTAAGTAGTAAATCTAATAGTAGGCATTTGCGCTTGCTAATATACTTTGAAAGCACAATACCACAAAATACTGAGTATTACATTCCCATCAAAACTTTTTCTACACGTTTTCACATAGTTTTAACGTGTTCATACACTGTTAAGGTAATCAAAGTAAAAGCAAGATGTAGTCTATAAAAACAAACTACCATGTTATGTTAAATACATGCACGGTGCATATGCACTACGTGAATCAATACGATTCGGAGTGTTTGTGCCGCTACTCCAAGTTGCAATATAACTGTAGGTAAACTGATTTAATAATACGACATACAATAAAACTAGGCTTTTACGTCTATGTTAGACAATTCGTGGTGCGAGCCTATTTTGCGTCTTTGAATGTTTATTATCCGACGAAAAAAATATTTAAGTTTAGGATTGAGGTGGACAAAAGTATTGTATCGCCTGGCACGGAATTAAGATAAAGCAGGGATACTAAGCATCTACATTACCTCTCGGCTTCAATACCTTGACTGAAAGGCTGGACAAAAGTATTGTATCGCCTGGCACGGAATTAAGATAAAGCAGGGATACTTAGCACCTACATTACCTCTCGGCTTCAATACCTTGACTGAAAGGCGCTCCATTTCTTACCAGTCTTGCATCAGATTGGCTTCAAAAATTTTCCGTATTATTTCGGATACAGAGACTGCATTTCATTTTAAAGTTTTTCTTCTAGTCTTTAAGTCGTTTGCCTTTTTTTACCAAGTACTTTAGATATATAAACTTTTAGATTCTAATACTATTTACACACTAAAGCCGCCGGCATGCCGCGGCCGGCGGCTTTATGTCATACGAATGTCAGCTGTCAAAAAAGCGGCTTTGGTGTGGTGATACCATAACATATATTTAAAGCAGAATCTTTCCCTAAGTAGAGGCACTGGTCCCGTTGCGCTGGGTATCAATAACGCATTAGTAATGATCACCGGCTAAAGCACCTACTAAAGCGGACATGAGATAATATAGCTACTCCGTTATATCTTTGTGGTTTCCTTATAAATATGAGGGATTTAATTTTGGGAGTTCTAATGCTATGTACATACCAAAGCCACCGGCATGACGCCGGTCTAGGCCGGCGGCTTTACGTCATACGAATGGCAGCTGTCAAAAAACCCGGCGGCTTTTGTGTGTACATACCATTAAGGTACGAGGCCTTATTCTTCTTTTTTCCTTCAACGATGTTTAGGCCGTGTAAAATCCACTACAGATAGGAACAAGTTCTCATCATAATTAAATTTAAAAGCGTCGCTCTTGTCGGTGGAGTCTATGTCACTCTGCTCTGTTTTCTGCCGTCCTTTTGAGCACCTGATACGACGCAACTTCTATTCCCTCTTTCGTTTGATCTATGGGAGTTCTTCGTGGTAGAAGGAAGTAAAATAGAAGAGCGGGGGTCCCTTCTATTTTCCTTCTACTTTTCCTTTCAAGATGTTTTTTATAAAGTCGGCGTGTCATATCAGGTGACCCAGCATAGGAACAAGGTCTAACAAGGAATATTATTATAGAATCCCCGGATGTAGGATTGATTCAAAACATGGCTTTTCTTCTATAAACTTCGTTTATTTTACACAAACACAAAATCTTCTATATAAAACGTTCGTCATCCACGTCGTAACTTAGCAACCTCCTAACATTCGAAAATATAAATTACAAAGTAGTTCCAAATAGTTCCGATCCCTACATTTTCGGCCATCCTGCAATTTGTCTGTCCCCAGACAAAAACAATTTCAAAATTAAACAACTTAAAACACTTCTTAAAAAAACAAAAACACGTTAACACTTCTGTTAGAAACAAAAAACACTCAAAACTAACTTATTCTAACTACTCACAGTTACAATATCCATAACACTACATTATCAACAATACGTCAGTATTATAAAAGACATCTTATCTTAATAGAAAAGTAACTTATCATTAAAGCAAAATAAAATCTTGAAACCCAACTTCCTTAGGTCAAAACAAAAAATATACATAAAAGAAACTTGAAATCAATCATAACGCCAGAGGCCACCTTTTCATATTATCGGCTGAGGTTGAAGTCTTATTAGGACCCTCAGTCGAGCTATCCACCTTCTCCACGTCATACCTATCTTTACCTTTAGATTGGATAATCTTATAGGGACCTAGAAACTTGGGACGCAACTTCAAACCAGGACCAAACTGAGTCCTCTTAATAGCCACCAGGTCACCTAGATTATATAAAGAACTCACCTTTCTCCTTTTGTTATAGCCTCTTGCATTTTCTTCCTGAATTTTCATAATTTGCTCCCTCGCTTTACATCTACTTACTTCTCTGTCTTCAGAATACTGTTTTGCATCTTCTTCTTGCAGTATTTCTATAATTCTTACATCTTCTTGACATCGCATTTTAGTACCAATCAACAATTCAAATGGCGTAGTATTTATACTACGTTGGTAAGTGCTGTTCAAAGCTCTCTGAACCTTACTCACGTAACGGTACCAAACTCCATCATTCTCTATACATAACTTGGTCAAAGCTGGTATGATTATACGGTGCACTCTTTCTACTTGACCATTACCACGGGGAACTCCGGTAGTGATTTTTATATGCTGTATGTCTTCCTGCTTGCAATATTCCTGGAACTCGTGGCTTGTGAAAGCTGTGCCTCTATCAGTGATAATCCTGCGAGGATTTCCAAACGTCTGTTGATGCAAACGTAGCTTGTTGAGCGTCTCAGCGCTAGACGTTGACTTCGTAGGAAACAACCAAACAAATTTGGTAAATGAATCAATGACGGTAAGGATGTGATTATACTGCTTCTTCGTTTCCGTCAACGGACCAACGTGATCTAGATGCAGCGTGTCAAAAGGTAAGCTCTCTTTATTTATAGGGTTAAGAAATCCTTCTTGTTTGCCCTCTTTTCTTGCTGCCAACAAACATGGAATACAACTTCTTAAAAACTCTTCAATCTTTCTGTTAACATCTTCTATGTAATAGTCTTTTCCTAATAAATCCTTCATCTTCGTCTTCCCAAAATGACCATTACTGTGTACTCTTTTTATAATTTCTTTATCCAAGGTTTTAGGGACAACTAACTGCTTTTGATTGCCTTTGTATAGCACATCATCTTCTAACCAATAATCTTCATAGGAACTCTTCTTTAAAATTTCTTTTATAGCTTTCAAACCATCGTCATCATCTTGTGCTTGTCTCAAGCTATCCTTCTGTACCGTAGTGATTGCCACATGTGGAATTCTACTTAGTGCATCTACATGTCTCATCCTTGTGCCAGCCCTGTGTTCCAACTCGTAGTCATATTCACCTAGAGTCATCACCCATCGTGCCACTTTCGCCGTTAGATCCTTCTTTCTCAGGGTTAGCTCAAACGCTTTGCAGTCAGTCACTATCTTGAAATGAATACCGTAGAGGTAGTGTCGGAACTTCTTTACACCTTCGACTATGGCTAGTGCCTCTAACTCGTAGCTAGAGTACTTACTTTGAGCTTCATTAGTTCTCTTACTCATATAATGAACTGGATGCAGACCTGAACCAGGCTGATACTGCATCAAAATAGCTGCCAATGCTAAACTAGATGCGTCCGTATGCAGTTCTGTCTTAAGCTGTGAGTTGAATATCTTCAAGATTGGTTCGTTCATTAACTGAGATTTTAAAGTCTGAAATGCTTTCTTCTGCTCTTCGTCAAATACAAACTCTTTCTCCTTCTTCAACAAATCGGTCAAGGGTCTCGCTATGATGGCATAATTTTCTATGTACTTTCTGAAATAACCAGTCAAACCAACAAAGCTATGCAGTTCCTTCAAAGTCTTTGGCTCTGGGTATGTAGCTACTGTATATCGCACTGATTCTTCGCTGACCTTCAAGTGAAAGAACCCATTCTTCAGGTCAAGCACGCTAAAAACTTTTCCACCTTGCAACTTGTCAATTAAATCATCAATAACTGGCAATGGGAACTCATCCTTCACAAGCTTTTTATTTATTTGTCGGTAATCCACACAAACCCTCGTAGACCCGTCTTTTTTACGCACCAACACTAGTGGACTCGAATAATCAGAGTAACTCACCCGTATGATGCCATCTTTTAACCACTCTTCAACCTGCCTCTCCACTATCTGCTGCTCCGCCAACGATAGTCGTCGCGGGCGCTGCGCAACAGGTATATCGTCTTTCAGTACAATTTTCAGCCGTATAGGTGCTTCCTCCACCTTCCTAGGCTGGTACTCTTCTACACACTTCAACACCTCGTCTTTGACATCGGGATCTCGTACATGATCTAGAACAATACTTACACTCCCTGAAAAACAATCTATCTTACTCATCCAATCGCAATCGTCAGGTAAAAACTGTATGCGCCCATCTCTAACTAGTACAGTGCACAACCGTAGGAAGTTGTTTCCCAAGATAGCCTCGAATGGCATTACAGTTTGTGGTACGACATGAAAAGTTACGCTATTATACACTTTACTGTCTATTTCTACTTTCAAATACACTTTACCGAGAGAAAATACCTTTGTTTGACCAAGACCGGTCATCATGATTCGATCGTCGTGCAAAGCGTGTTTTCCCTCAGAAATACGTTCGAACACAACATTTGATATTAAATTCACCTCAGAACCCGTATCGACTAAACAATGCAAATCTTTGCCGCCTATTTTAAGTGAAATTAAGTTACGTTTACTATTTTCTTCGTTCTGTGTTGACATCTGCATAATATTCCACGGTTTGTTGTCATCTGTCAAAACTTCTTTCATCTTTGGCTGACTTTTCTGGCCTGTCATCTCACTTTGCGTCGAAGTTCCGTAACCATTCGTTCTTCCATCTTCGTAATCCGCCTCATTGTCCGTGGTACACAACCCGAACATAGCCGATCGTTGCCGATTAGGCCCGAACGACTTGCCCATCGCGCTCGTACCCGGCACTGGCACTGGCGCTCCGCCCCCCGTACCTACATGCTGTTGAGTGCAATTTCGTCCAATATGCCCATATGAGTTACACCTGAAGCACTTTACACCGTTTGTACACTCTGCCGCTACATGGTTTCTACCTCCACAGTTATAACACCGCTTGAAAACACTTGCGTCTTCTTGTTTCGAGCCGCTGTTAGGGTTGGCTCCGTTCGGACGTCTTGTAGGAGGATGCGGTAGTCTCGCAGCTGATGGTTTCGACTTGCGAGAAACTTGGACTACCTTCTCGTACACCTGTAGTTTTTCTTTCAGCACAGAGTAGACCGTCGTCCCATATAACATCATCTTCCATGGCTCATCGTCGTCAATACCGTCTATTATATATTGTATAGCGACGTAATCGGGAAACTTGGCCCGCTTCCCCAACTCCTTCATTACCAGCATATATTGTGTGTACGTCTCGTCCTTCCTCTTTTTCCGCGCAGCCATTAGCTCGTGCATTTCTTTGGCGTTCGTGGCTTCTGGGAACTCTTTTACTAACGCGTTACGTAGTTCTTCATACGTCCTGAACGCTTTTTCCGTCTTTAGCCATAGCTCGGCGGTGCCAACAAGGGATCTACGCGCTACAATTAGCTTCTGTTGAGCTGTCCATTGAAAGATTTCGGCGTTGTCTTCTATGTCTTGCGCCCATTTCGTAGATGAGTAGGTCTTATCATCGCCGCTGAAATTCGCCACTACGCCCTCCATACTGAGCCTCGCCAGCATACTATCCATGGTGGCCACACCACCTCCACCGTTCTTCTCTAAAGCCATGTTAATCCTATTCGTCGTCCGTCGTTCTCGTCGTTATATCCGTCGTTCGTATTCTCGTCGTCCTCCGCCTTATATCAGTCTTTCGTATTCTCGTCGTCCTCCGCCTTATCGCCTTATATCCCGTCGTCGCCGCCTTATCCCGGAGGGGCCCCCACAATTATAGAATCCCCGGATGTAGGATTGATTCAAAACATGGCTTTTCTTCTATAAACTTCGTTTATTTTACACAAACACAAAATCTTCTATATAAAACGTTCGTCATCCACGTCGTAACTTAGCAACCTCCTAACATTCGAAAATATAAATTACAAAGTAGTTCCAAATAGTTCCGATCCCTACATTTTTATGTCCTTATCAATACTATAAAATAAACTGAAAATAAAAAAATAACTTCTAATTCAAACATTCAGAGTCAACACTGCGCAAAATTTTGCCTCAAAGATTTTTTAACATCTCAGACGATTTTCAAGAACCATTCAGTCACCATTAACCTTTATTAAAGACAGTAAATTAGGTAGTCTAGATGAATGGAAACTTTTACTAAAAACTAGGTTTAGAACTTAGTTCAACTGTTTTCACTCTGTAAAACTTTTATTACTGGTAAAAGGCCATGGGAATTTTTTTAAATAGTTTTTTGTGAATTATTCTTTGTGCTATATCATTAAGTTTAATAGAAGGTCCATTCTCTGATTATGCGCAATAAAAAACGTGTTTCAGTGTGAGCACAGATTACCTAATAGTTACTACGTAAGTGTGAGTTCACATCAAGTGTCAAAGCTATCATGGCGGCGGGACAACCGATAGTGTGTCAGAACCCTAAAATGGAGAAGAAGATATTGTGCGTAAGGTAATTTACGAATTGGTGGTTGCGACGAATTTGATGTTTAAAAGGAAAGCAATAGTGATTTCGATATATGAAACATTTCTCGGAATTCTGTCCCAGTTTTATGAAAAAATTGTTTTTTTTAAGTAGGAAAGCACAACCTACTTAATAATTTAAACTTATCTTTAAATAAAGAGTTTATTATAAGTATAATTACTATCTACCTTCTAGTTTTTTAACTATGCAAAGCATTTATTTTTATTAAAAATCTATTGGAAAAACACAATTTGAAAGCATTCGCAAAAAAATATTGAAGGTATGTATATTTCCAAAGGCTTGTTTCGTAAGTTTTAGTTTACCAAAATGTTCGCCGATCGCAAATACAGTGTGTAGTAGCATTTCACAAAAATAGTAGTAATTTGCACACCGCAAATAGCTCTCTCATTACCTTTAAAGTGGTCTCACGTATTGTCTTGCTTCTCTTTTGCCTTTTTACCTTTTACCACGAGTCCATTTAAATGATTATTGACATAATTTTTCGCATCTTTAGATGCTATGTGTCAATTTTGCGGAATGGTATTGGCATTTTGTTTATTCATAAAAAGAGATTATAAGATCGAATCCAGTGTCCAATGAAATCATAAAATAATAAATTATTTATTTTATATCACCATATCGAACTATACTGCCAGTTAGTTTTAGTTAGCAGCAAAAGAGGATAACGTCAACTAACTTTCTCGACTGATACTCATCGTCAAGTGACGTACATCAATTCCACGCCCTTCTCAAACCACATATCATATAAAGTAAAAATGCATATACCTCATTATCTTTCCAATTAACGATACAATAGTAAACAGACTAAATAAAGGGGTCGCGACTAGACAGTTTGCTAAACAGGGCTAAACAGAGTCGCGTGTGCAGGTAACAGTTAGTGACAACCGCTAATACATGCGTCATTGCGCACGGAGGTCAGAGCACTATGCACGCGTGCGGGTCATAGTACGATGTGCGAAAATGGACAATAGTCAGGTACTTAGAATTTGATGTTACGCTACGGTTGAAGATTTTGGTGTGTATTGGGTACTTCAGTTTTTCTAATTATAAGAGATAAGATATGCTTAAGACCCAGAATACACGGTGAAACGCAACTGAAACTGCTAGTTACTTTTGAGTTGCATCGAAGCTTCTTCTATAGTTAGTTAGTTGTTTATAGTTAGTTTCTGCTACAAGTTTGAAACGTTTCGTTTTAGTTGCGTCGTGTGTGGTTTTCTAAGGAAGTCTATAGCAGAAACTTCGATGCAACTCAAAATTTCAGTTGCGTTGCAGTTGCGTTTCACCGTGTGTTTTGGCGCTTAATTGTCTTTGTTCAGACTTGTCGTGGATTCTTCACGGATTTTGATCTTGAGCTCCAGTGTTCTCATCAACCTAAATGTTCTGTTATTTTGTATAAAGCTTTTCACACTTGTCGGGTGACAGAGTTTATTTAAAAATATCGTTCGATAAAACTAGATTGATACACGATTAATGGAACCCAGCTTAAATATCCAACTTTAGTGGTTAATCGAATAAATTCAAGAAAATGCGGTGGTGCAAGTACATTGCATAGATTCATTGGAAAAACGGATTATTTTCCGCTCATTTCGGAATTGAGCATTGACATCAATCATAGCTAAATAACTTATGTAAACTCATATCTACTCGGCTGTAATCACAAACATAAATTCTTATATTCCCTTATCACCATATTTAAACAAGAAACAAACGCTTTGATCTTCAAATAAATGTAAGCAAAGTCTCATTTAGTAGCACTCAAACTTTACGTTCAGAGATACTTAAAACTTGTAAAGTAGCGCGAGACAACATTTAAGTAACTTTAAACACACATTTGTGGTGACGTCATAGGGATTATATTAGGCTACATATGAAAGGCTTGGACGAAATTATTCTCTAGGAAAATTTGAGTTGTTTCAGCCTTTTGGTTGGTATCTAACAAAAGTCTGCGATTTGGGGATAAGTAAAGTGCATTTTTTTTTAGTTTATGATTATGGCACGTAAGTTGTTTTAAGACATATTATTTTTTAAAATACATAAGCAGCTCTTTTAGTAGTTAAAACTTGAAATGAAGTGCGTCATCGAAGTACAAATTAGGAGCTGTAATGTTTTGAATTTAAGTACTTTCACTGTAGTAAGTATTATGATCATGACTCAAAAATGACAATTTTATACACACCAAAGCCGCCGGCATGCCGCCGGGCTAGGCCGGCAGCTTTCTTGACACTGTAGATAGCATTATATAACATCCAAATACGAGTCAAAATCTGTCCGCGTTTCTCGAAGACAGCGAAGAGTGAAGTAAAAAGACTCTCTTTAAACAAATCGCACGTGCAAGATGCATTGCCTTTGAAAAGTAGACTAAAGAGGCAAAACGAATCCCTCAATGGAACAAAAAACAGAAAATCACCGTGAAGAAAACTTACATTAACAACCAAACGTCTAAGAGTACAATGTTTTACTTTATAAAGGTTTTTTGTTGCGACTCAATGATTAGAAGTGGTACAGCCTGTCCCGTTCACAACTAATCCAAAATGAATTGAAAATAAAATAAAAATTTTATTCATTGAAAGTGGTCAGATTTTTAGGGTACTACGGGTTTATTTTCTGAAGTATTAAGTATTGGCGATGATACATTTTTCGTTTAGGTCTGACAGATCTTAATAAGGAAATAAGAGTAAAGATGATAAAGGCATTGCAGATTTTATAGAATTTAACCTTATTTATTTATCTACTTACAAAATTTAAAAATAAGAGAAAACTTTTAAAAAATAATAAATAAATTTAAAAATAAGAGAAAACTTACAAAATTTAGAAATAAGAAAAAAAATATTTTAAAGATTTTTTAAAGCAGTAAATTTTTGTTTAAAACATTTTCTTACATTTTATTGGTGTTTTATTTAAAGAAGTACACTTGTCCTGCTAGTTATACCTACCTCTATAAATATCTGTATTATTAACACAAAACAGCAAAATATAATACGGAACCCAACCCTATTAAAACAGTTTCGCATTTTCTTTCGCCACGCTTGAGTAGTGATAACTTTGGGTGACTGACACAGTGATGGGTTTGACGCCTGAAGATTATTTGTATATTATCTAGGTCATTGGTTAGTGCTTTAGGTTTCTAGGTTTTTGCGTTTTTATACAAGTTTCCGTAGTTTTAGGCTACACGTGACTGCACTGAGAAATAGTGCTTGTTTTTGCTAATCTTGCAAAAGATGTTACCTACCAAACTGATTAATCGATGGCTATTGTTTCTATTATAAAAACAGTCTCACAATAATAATAGTTTGTATTAAGAGACAATTAGGCGTACAGTAATATTAACATTATTATTATTTGTAGTACTTCTTGTTTTGAGTTTAAGTAAATAATGGTAAAGAATAAGTTTGAGGCAATTTTCTTTGGTTTAACATTTTTAAACTTGAAATGAAGCCACTTTGCCCTTATAAGCAAAGTAAATACGCATATTTGCATTAATTCGATTGCGTTTATTTCAATATGTATCAAAATTAACATTAATAAGTCTCTACAACTATATATATTCAATAAATGCTGGTAGTAAATACTAATATAATATGTATTTACCCACAGGTCGTGTGTTGCAGTTCGCAGGTGCGGTGATGCGCCGCGCGCGCCCGCGATCGACACATGCATGCCGCCCGCGCACCCGGTATGTACACACTTTATTATATTCACATAATTATTTATTCATAATTTTACGTATCTTAATCAAATCAGAGACTGGTTAAGGAAGTCCAAGTCAGGAGTATCTTAAACCGACTTGCATGTACGAGGCAGCTGATGAATTTGAATGAAGCGAAAGAAGTATGTTTGGATTGTCTCTGCCTGCCTCAATGGGAGAGACTTATCTTAATAAAAAAATGTGTCGATGAGACTGAATTTAGGTTTAATAATAATATGAGGGCCATATTGCAAAGCAAACATTCTGCATACACCAAATGGAACCTGTAGTTTATTACAAGCCAATTTGACGAAATCAATTCAATTCGCATTCAAATATTCTCCGTGAAAAATTCAAATTGATTAATTGCACACATTCGTCATACTTTTTAATACCAATATTTGCTGGAATATTCCTATTACTGAACTGAATCCACCAACTTGTCGATTGGATCGATCGATACACCGCTAAACTTCCCAAATAGGCTATAACCATCCCATATTTGGGTCCCAACAACATATTCGGTAAAACTCGGTCAGTCTCGGCCGATGTCGGTCAAAGTCGGTTGTAGTCGGGTAAAAGCGCCGGCGAACAGGTTACCGCAATTATTTCAGCTCTAATAAATATTACTTGTATCACTATCACATTACGTGCAACAAGGCGTGTACAGTCAAGTGCATCTAACTTGATCACATGAGTAGGTACTTGCAGTTATATAGTTGGAATGCAAACAACGTCTCGATTTCACTCATTTAAGGTCTATCTACACAGATCCGGGCCGTGCCCGGGACGTGTCCGGGCCGTGGCCCGTCAGGAGGGAAAACAAAACGTCGTCATGACAACCGGACACGTTGTCAGGTATATATTTTTTATTCGTCGTAGGTAATTTTACGAATAAAAATACCTAAATTAATGAAATTAGGTACCTCCCCCCGGTCTAGGGTAAGTACCCTAGACAGGAGGGAGGTACTTACCTACACTTGCTGTAACCGGTCGTTTTAAAAGTTAGGTGAAACAGTTGACTACTATGATCAACTGCATAACCCGTCTAAATACATATCCGTGCTAGTAATATAAAAATTATGACGTTGAACGGGTCATTTAAAAAGTTGGGTTATACAGGTGAATGATTCTAACTATAAATGGATCCAAGTCTGACAATTTAAAATAGCCTCAGTTGTGTGTCAGCCGAGTGTCAATGGAATTTTCGGACACATTTGGTATTCTGCTAAACAATGGCTTACACTGATTACTCTGCCGTCGACGAGAATATTATAAATTATCAATCAGACTTGGGCCCCAAGAATGAGTGAAATTATCAGGTTTATCACTTGGAGTTAAAATAAATACATTATTATAGAGCCTAGTGAGGTTATACATACATACATACATTTCCGTCACGCTTAGTGAGTATAGTATAGAGACACATTTCCGTCACGCCTCTCTCCCATAGGGGTAGGCAAACACCTTAGTGAGGCTATATACTCTTATAACAACCCAAATAATAGAAAGTGGATATGCAAAGAAATATCACAAAGTCAAACATATGATAACTTTCTTTGATTAAGGGAAACGTCCCTTCGAAGGTCCAAGAGAAAAGATAAACAATTTGTTTAACGAAAAAGAAAGTGAATTTCACGTATTCATTACAAATATAAATAAACAAAGGTTTTTGGCTTGTTTTATGCAGATGTGAAAACGAAAGCCTAACAGTATGAGTAAGTTAAATATGCAATGATGGGGGCTTAAATGATGTCCCAAAAAACACATGCTAGGATTGGTAAGCAAATATTTAAGTACCTACAATTGTCATAATGCAAATTCTATGTGTCAAAAGAATTGTAAACTTTATTTGAAAAGAGCTACCCAACAGAGTTTCTTGCTAGAATCTTCTCTTGGGAAAACTGCACCTTGCGAATCTAGCGCTAGCTTTAAACATGTACCTATAATACCTATGCTACGTTTTCAAGAGCCAAAAATGTGCCAAAAAATAAATATATTTGCTAATAAACCAGCCAGGCTTGGTAACTATAACATATTTTCTAGCAAAGAAGTGAGGCTACTGTAGTTTGAACCATTTCACGAAAAAAGGGTCATACACTCGATCGAAAGCCAAGAATCCGGGTAACTTACGGGAAACTTAACAAAGAAGTGAGGCTACTGTAGTTTGAACCATTTCACGAAAAAAGGGTCATACACTCGATCGAAAGCCAAGAATCCGGGTAACTTACGGGAAACTTAACAAAGAAGTGAGGCTACTGTAGTTTGAACCATTTCACGAAAAAAGGGTCATACACTCGATCGAAAGCCAAGAATCCGGGTAACTTACGGGAAACTTAACAAAGAAGTGAGGCTACTGTAGTTTGAACCATTTCACGAAAAAAGGGTCATACACTCGATCGAGAGCCAAGAATCCGGGTAACTTACTTATTAATCCTAAAAATCTAATAAAAAATCTAATGCTAGCTTAATGAAATGGAATCGCAAAATTCTTGGATTCTTAAGAGACCCGGATTAATTTTTGAGTGTATTATTTCGCGATTCGTCCGCAAAGAATCAGAATTTACGTCACGTCACTCATTTCAGAATTCGGGTAAACTTGAGTTGTTTGTTTAGTCAAAATTGATTTCTCATAGCCTCCAGGCTACGTGAAGAATCTCTAATATTTACCAGTGGTGAGCCAATTTTCTTTACTACGTACCAATAAAATTGAAAAGGGTTTCTGAATGTTTATTTTTCTTGTTTTTTTAAGCAAAATTCTCATCTTCTAAAGGATCTTGTTTTGGATAAACTTTCTCTGTTTATACATTTTTTTTGAACTTCAGATGCAAGTAAGGCTTATTGAGTTATTTTTGACAATGACTGAGTCAGCTATAGGCGTTATAGAGGCGTGGGATTAATTGATCGTCAATAAAACTAGGTGTTTACGAGTATTTATGAAGGGTGTACATAATATATCTATCACGATTCTCCCATCGGGGTAGACAGAGACCACTTCCCTCCACTTGCTACAATCCAAACACACCTTTTTCACTACACCCACATTTAACATTCGTCTCATACCTTTTGCCAAAAACATGGTAAGAACTATTGATTAAGGAGAGTCTCTCGTATTATCAAACTCATGCTAAAAACTATGACGAGCTGTTAATAACTCAAAAAAAACTTCCTACAGTTATTTTATGTCAAGTTAGGTGTTAAAAAGCAAAGCTCAACCTTTATTGACTGGCCATTTAACCCGTTAACCTTTTTAATCAACCTCCTTTAGACAATCAATAGGTACCTACTTATTATCACGATTTGCAAAATGGCTGCTCATCTATCAATTTTAACGACTACAAATTATCACTTTCGAAAATAATGGTCGTGAAGTTTAAAATACTGTTTGTAAAAGCCATATTTATACAAATACATATTTATACATAAAGTATGTAAGGTAACGTGAGTTAAATCGAAATGGTAAAAAAAAATAACATCTTAGGTAAAAGAAAAACATGGGTCGAAATATGAAAATATATTTAAGATTTTTTTTTAATAAATCGAGCCTTAGGTGCACTACAAGTTTTACTTTACGAATTTGTAAAAAGTAACGTACTATTTATACAAAATCGACGTTCTTTTTACGAATGTGTAAAATTATATTTATGGTATAACTGGCTATTTAGGAATGATGTGCAGACTCTCATCAGCTGACATAAAAATCTTTCATATAAAGATGAGACACGTCTCTTTATTTATTCAATACCACGAGAACTAATACTGTTACACCATGTATGTAATCATAAGCACGTATTATTAACTCCCAACTAGTCAAATATGTGTTTTGTTTTACAAGTTTCTCGATTTGTTCCTCGTAATGGCTTTTGTTTGTGAAGTTGTGGAATGATATTGATGGTAACACGTCCCAGTAGTTATGGAGCGAATTTGAGTATTCATTCGGTCGTTAGTAATAACTTTGGGAATTATATCAGTGGTTTTAGAGATACATCTATTTTGAAATATTCGGAAATAGTGTAGGATTTCGAGTCAAGTCTTTTTTAAACTATGTTCATCGTGGCGTTTTTTAAAAACATAATGTTCTAAAACACTGTCACTTGTTTTTTTAGAAATTCTTTCGAAATGACGCAATTTTAAACAATAAGGTATTCGATTTATGAATTTTGAAATCGAGAGGAGGAGGAAAATTACTTTTTATTTGGGGTTTAGCCGGATAGTGACTAAGCGACCGCAGCCAAAAAGAATGTCGTAATATCTTTGGTTAAACACATCTGATACACACTCGATACTCGATACGGCACATGAATATGTCGAAATTAGGTATATGACTGGAGATTGCCAGTGATTTCGTAAGTATTTAGTATCATATCTTGAAAATCCTATGCGTAAAATAATATAGCTTATTACCCTAGGTATGTTATAATGATGTGCAAGCTACATTACTGAAAAGCTTGATTAAAATATGTTCCCAATCTTACATTAGTTGCACATTGGAATAACATAAAGGCTATTTTATTTTACTATTATGTTATTTAAATCAAAATATAAGTGCACACGTAGTCGCTGGCAGGTGGTTTGTGTACCTACACATTACATTTTATACTTGGAGCATTAGATAACTCGAATAAATAAGTCTGCCTGCCTCCTGCCTTCATGCTATCACTTCTCACTCTGTGGGATCTGCAGGAAGAAATTTCTTTTAGAAATATGCTGTTCCTTTTGTATAACTTCTCTTTTATTTCTGTCTCTATGTACTATCTTACAATTAATTGTTACATAAATAAATAAAATAAATAGCTGTTCTTAAGTAGGTAGGTACCATATAAGTTCACATTACAGTCGCCTATTCCACATAAAGCTTCCCAATTTATAACTCAAAAACAGTACAATATTTCTAACGCTATCTTCGTGAAATAGTTAATTCTCAATAATTACCGTGAAGACACTTTATCTAGACGATTTATTCTTAAACCGGTTTGGGCATAACCGAGTTGAATGATCGCCGTTTTATGATAGTGGTTAACAATTATAGCAATTTATTGTGGCATTGTATTGCGGATTAATTGCTAACTGGTCGAGTTAAAATGTACCTTTGAGATATGAGATGGGTATTAAAGATGGTGCGCTGTTTCTTGGTTGGGTATTCGCGTTCTAATCTATGAGCTAGAAATTCTTGAGATAACTTAGTTTAAAAGGAAGTAGTTTACAAATACTCTTTATTACGCATAATGACAGAGGAATTAAAGTAACTAAACCATCTTTATGGTAGTGCAGATGCTTTTTAAAAATTCTTAAAAAGTTAAAATAAAAATTGACGTTCTTTTAAAGAAGGCGTAAAATTAAATTTTTATTGCAATCGTCTTTTAATATGAATTTGTCTCATCAAAAATTTATTGGAGTAACTGTCAATTTTATAAAAGGTCGTTGAACTTTCGATATCTTCTTCTTTTGGTTATCGTTTACTTTGGTGATGATTTACGAATAAAAGTAACGAATGAAAATGAGTAAAATACTTAAAAGCGAATGGTCGAGTTTTATATACTCACTTAAAATATATTATAAAAAAATAAAATAGATATATTATAAATATATTATATCTGTGTAATTATCAATATTTTTAATTTAAATAACATTTTAAAGTAAACTTTAATAAGTTATTATGCAAATTAATTATAAAATTTAGTTTTTTCAAAACGACCGTTTATTTTAGTTTTGCTTAATATTCTCATCTCCAAATATTGTATTTAAAATTTAAGTTCGTTTATTTGAGAATTATACAAACTTTTCTTTGAAATATTTGCGTAAACTTTAACTAGTTGTAGAGAAGTTCATTAGTGCTAAAGTTCGATTTAGACTCTACTTAATACTGTTATGTTTAAAAGCCAAAAGAAAGCGGCGCCATGTTTAATGGATAAATGATTTTAACAGATGATTCTGCAATACTGGGACTAACTTTATTTCTAGATACTTTCATACTAATCAAACGGTTGCTTACTTATGATATAAAATTCATAGAAAAAGAACTCAGAAAACGAATCTCAAAGTGCTCGCAGCTTATTGCTTCGCTTTACGATAAAAAAAAGTTAACACTTATTTACTCTGTGAACAAAGCGTTTCATTGTTGAAAAATCATTTTATTGAAGAAAGACTTTTTTAAACTAACTTTTTTACTTATTCTTTTTTACCGATTCTTTTTTTACTGGTTCTTTTTTGCTGAGTTTCCCTATTCAAAGAGAACATCCGTTTGATTCGCCACGGTGGTGTTGCGGTGTCTCGGAAATAAAAGAAACCGATTGAATAGAATCCAGATGATAATATGTTGGATTCGTACACAGATCTTATCGCTTCTAGAGTCCTGAAGCCCTTTTAAATATTCAAAATCTTATGTAAATTAATTGCTAATAAAATGTTAGAGCACTTTCTAGGCAGCATCTGCCCCTTTTATATGTATTCAAACAAAAATTTTAAAGCCAAAGTTTTTTTCTTTTCTTAGTAATTCTGATAGAAACCTTAGCTGATTGGAGAGACTTTGATAGAACTTGGCCTATGAAGATGATACGTTTGTTTTTATTACCTAGGTACGTAATTTTACTTTTTACAAATAAGTTTCCAAGGATACCTAACACAATACGCCTTGCCGATGCTCAATTGTCTTCGTGCTACACTCTCAAATTGATGAAGAACGAAGTCTATCCAACGCCCAATCTGTGGGTAATATATCGTTCACACCAATGCACAGCGATCGATAAGATCTTTAGCAATACAAGACCGGTTTGCGTTCTTAACTACTCAATGCCCGGTAGCATAGTACTGGGACCACTTAATGGAGTGAGTTTTGTAGCGGCTGTGTTTTTCAAAGTTTTAATGTGGAACTGAAGAGTTTGCAGTTGGTTGTATTTATTAAATGGATTCGAAAATGATTTAGGTATTTCTTGATTTTTCTAATATAACTAAAACGTCATTGAAATCTACAGGTAGTCTACTCGTAAATACGAGAAAATGTTTAAGTGTATGTTTCGTATGATTTTGATTTAAACCTTAATTTTTTAAGTTGACTTAAAGCTAATTGTTTTTAACCTTTAAATCAGAAGACTCTTTTTTTTCAAACCACTATAAATAAGTAAAAGCTTAATCTAGTTTGTTTTCATTTTAGATGCAGTTATACAAGATTATGGGCGATATAAGTTTAAAGATGCATATTGTATTAGTATATTTGTCATTGTATTTAAAAAAAATCAATTCTTTAATGCTGACGGTAAAAAAGAAGTTAAGAAACAAACGAAATAGTTTGAATATCACTGTATAAAGATATAGTTAGATAAGCTTATTTATGCCAGGAACTAATGCGGTTAGGGATAGTTCTATCAGTTTGTTATGGCTATTGGTAATGAAGGGTATTTATCAGAATGTGGTCGGTTTGAAGGCTTGTTCGACCTGGTTGTAAATATGATAAGAATGTAATTTTGTATCATAGGAAAAGTGCTTTGAGTGGCTAATTATGAGGGCAGATCAAACTTGTATACCTGTATGATTTTTTTTCTTGATTGAGGTGAATAAAATATCTTAAATTTAAACTGATCGATAAATGTGAAGGCGAAGGAAGTGTGTTTGCATCGAACATGGTTCAAAATACAACAAGAAAATTTTCACTGTCGATCAACTGATTAGGCATTTTGTATGACAAGTAAAAAATCCTTATTGCAACTTATGTTCTTTGAGCAAAGGTCTCCAGTTCCATAAGCAGATTAGGTATATTTTACATACTCGTGAGCACCTTGTTATGTTATTAAAATTTTCTCCCAAAAACATATACTATACAATACATCGAAGACAATTTTGTCATCTACAATCAATCTAAAACTCGTACCTCAAAATTTTTACCCAATTTTTTTTTCTCAAACGAAACCAAAACCGGTGATCACGATTTAACTGGATACGACATTAATGATTGTGTATCCGTTGAACTTAAAGCAAAAGTAATGAACTCTGATGCTCTTTCTAGATAATCTTATTCATTTCCATTCGCTATTATAGAAATAAGAACGCTTAGAGATACCATCACGCAATAAGGGATCGCTCTTAATTAAGTCAATGTCCAATTGAAATGTACAGAAAGCTAGTTGCTAAGGCCAAGTCCAAACCAAACTGATTGTAAGCCGCCATATGTGCAACTTATGAACTGCGACTGACGTGAGATAGATCAAAAGTAGTTCAAAGGCGGTCCGAACGCACTTCGATAGAATCGCAATCGCTTAAACCGTTAGTAGAATACCAAAATGGTAAAATTTTGAATAAGTGAATATGTATGGATATACAATAAACTGCGTAACGCTCGCTCACTTTCGGCGGCTTACAGTCAGTTTGGTCTGGGGGTCAAGTATGCTAATTTAAGCTAAGCTTTTGCGATCCGTTTGACAATCGATTGCGATTGATTTATATTGTGTCAAATTTGGTATTCTACTAAAAGTTTTATCAAACGCAATCGCATCGCAGTCGAATCGCAGTCGAATCGCAGAAGCACGCATTTATATACCGATTTGCCAACTTATGAACTGCGACTGAAATGATCAAAAGTAGTTGAAAGGCGGTCCGAACGCACTTCGGTAGAATCTCAGTCGCGTAAACCGTTAGTAGAATACCGAAATGGTAAAATTTTGCGACTGATGTTCTTTCGCTTTTCTATCGCAATTCTATTGGAGCATTTAGTAATTAGCAGACTTGGCCCCCTGATTGTAAGCCGCCGAATGTCCAACTTATGAACTACAACTGAAGTGAGATAGATCAAAAGTAGTTCGAAGGCGGTCCGAACGCACTTCGATAGAATCGCAATCGCTTAAACCGTTAGTAGAATACCGAAATGGTCAAATTTTGCGACTGATGTTCTATCGCGATTCTATTGGTGCATTTAGTGATTAGCAGACTTGGCCCCCAGGGTTACTGTGAGCAGAACGGTGAAACGCAACTGCAACGTGACTGAAACTGCTAGTTACTTTTGAGTTGCATCTAAGTTTCTGCTATAGACTCCTTTAGAAAACCACACACGTTTCCGTTTCATCGTGTGTTCTGGGCCTTACAGTCAGTTTGGTCTGAACACGGCCTAAGTTTTTAGCTTTCTTTTGGCACAAATATGGATAAATAGTAGGATTAAAATTAAATAAATTGGAGCGATTAAGCGTCGTGTTTTTAAAAATAAAAAAGTTACATAAAATAATCATAAAGTTTGATTAAATGCGACGTTTTATTTCCTAAAGATTGTCTATAAAGCTGTTAATTCACTTTCTACCGTCATTGTAAGTCGAAGAAAGTACAAAATATAATTAGTTGTTGTAATAAAATGGCAATCATGGGACCATTGGCTGTTCGGTTTAGATTGATACGGTAGAGCAACTAAAAAATTATAAATGTAAGAATTTCCTCTAAAGAAAAAAAAAATGTTGTTAATTTTTGCGATTTATTCTTAATATGAAAATGTTTTGTAAATATTAAAAGTTTTTTGAAGTGAAAACCTAATACTTAGCACTTAACATATCATTCTTAAAGTTGAAGTGATGCTTTTTAATTTAGAAAGAAACTGGCTGTAAACGTAGAAAAATAATAAGTATCCACTCCACCCTATCCATATTTTCAAAAAATCTAACCTAACAATTATTGATTGAGTGGCAGCAATATCTTCTATCAAACTTCGATCACTTTTTCTATAGATTTTGAAAATATTTGACAGCTGTCATCTTGAATGACATTGACAGTTACATAATAAGGCATCCCGCTGTTTCACGATTTTGGCAACGTGATTGAATAAAACTGGCTACATTACAATTCGCCAATTTTTGTCTCTGTCTCACGCATTGGTGTGGAAGCTGATGGATAGAGATGGAAAACTGTCCAGTAAGCTTAGTAGGTACAAGATCTGTGATTCAACGTTGTCATGGTTTTCTCACAAACGTATCTGATTAAATTAAGAATGCTATAAGGACGATATTACGAGAGAAAAAATGTCACGGGAAGTATGCTTAGTTGTGTATTAGTGATGTATTTTATTTTCTGACTGCCTTATTACGTACTGTAACTCTTTATACTTTGTTAATAGTAACTATTATGTTAATAGTCATCTCAAACAGCCCTAATAAAAAGTAAAAACTTGTTTAGACGTTGTTTGGGACCACGTGCGTTTAACTTTGTACAAGTTTGCATAAATACACAACTATTTAGATTTTTTGAAGTTACGTAGAATTTGTAATATCTATTTTAAAACATTTCTAAGTCAATATTCGGAATCTATAAGTATTTAGAACTATTAGTAATATAATATTGTGAAGTTTTCAGTTGTTTTTTTGCTATTTAAATGAAAACCTGTTAAAGTAAGATAGGCATTAAGCATCGTGCCGTTTTCTTAGGATTTTTGAGAACTTTTGATATCCACTAGGTATAATAGTGTATATTTTATGATATTTTGCTATTGGGAGTTCGTTTGACATATTCCTTAAAAACCTGACGCAACTAACAAAACTAAAACTCAAAACGAAACGCAAGTTTGAAATTTAAAAACAAGGTGCACGACAAAAACATCGTCATCCAACCGTCAAACTGTAACGGTTAGTCTTTAATTAGCCGAAAACAGGCGAAAGTGAAAACGAGTTGAAAAAGGAACAAAAACCCGAAAAAGTGAAGTTCTTTTTTCGAAAAGTTCTCTCGATAATAACTGTCACCCGTTGCGCAACTGACAGAAGACTGTCGCTTTCGGAATTAGCAATGAATCAATTAATTCGGAGCCGTGACGGGAATGTTTAAGTTTCGGTTTTTACGACGAACGTGACTCGCTGGTTATCGGTGTTTGAACTTCTAATTGGTTGTCAAAGTGTTCAGCTTTACGTAAACTGGCGCGTTTGCGACAAGTACAAGTAGGATGTTAAAACTATCAAATTACTTACATTCAAAAGTCGATATAGAAAAATATTTTTTCGAAATCGAAACCGCGACAAATTCAATCAAAATATAAAATATTAATGAAACATATTTACCTTAACAGATATATCTAAATGAAACTAATTCATTTATATGATAATGTCATGTCATCGAAGAAACTCTATAAAATATAAAATTATAATTTTTCAATTTCCAGTAATGAATTGGTCACGCCTCCATTTTTAAAATCAACTTTTGTAACCTGTCCATTTACTTTTTGTTAATTTAACACCTTGTATATCTGTCAAATGTTTTATTAACAATCATGTTGAATATTTTACTTATGATTTTAGATATTTCGTATCTATTTTATGTTAATATTTTGCATTATTTTATACCTACTTTCACAATTAATTTTGGGTTATGAATATGTAATTTGCAAAATAGATATTTATACTGATTTATGATCACTATTTGTTTATTACTTTTGTAGAAAAATATATACAGGGTGTAACTGAAAGGGGGTATAAAGCCGAAACACAGCGATAGTCTTCATGAAACTGAACAACTTTCCTCAAGGACCATAGGTCGTAACTCGAAAAAAAAATTTCGCCTCCCCATAAAAATGTTTGATCAGCTGATTGACTAAGTATGGGCAATCCAAAAGTTATTTTCGAGTTTTTCGACCCATGTTTCTTGGGGGAAGTTGTTCAGTTTCATGGGGACCATCGCTGTGTTTTGGCTTTATACCCCCTTTCTGTTACACCCAGTATAGTGCAATACAGACATAGTACACATACACATACACATACATACAGTATAGTGCCTAGTACATTAGTGCATAGTACATTGTAGAATAGTAGAATAGAATAGTATCATTATCATTTATTTAAGAGCCAGGCTCTTGTCGGTGGAGTAAACGCCATCTTTGCCTTTCCTCTGCCAGTAATTTCACTTCCTGATACGACACGACGCCAATCCTCTCTTTCACTCTTCACTCTTTCACTCCAGATGTACTGCTGACGTCGTTTCACGAATCGCTATGGCTAAAAAAGCTTTTAACGGCAAAAAAAATCTTTTTAAGGCCAACATAGCCAAAAAGGCCCGGAAACGTCTAATAAAAGTGTACATCTGGAGCATTGCACTGTATGGGTGTGAAACATGGACACTGACACAGAGAGATAGAGAGAGGTTAGAAGCGTTTGAGATGTGGTGTTGGAGGAGGATGGAGAGGATTAGTTGGACGGAGAAGAAGAGTAATGAGGAGGTATTAAGTATGGTTGGTGAGAAGCGCTCCTTGTTGAGAATAATAGAGAATAGAAGAGGAAAGATGATAGGGCACTTGATACGACACGATGATTTTTTAAAGAACATCATTGAAGGAAAGATTGTGGGTAAGAGAGGAAGAGGAAGACCAAGACGTACTTACTTCACTCAAGAATAGTATAATAGTCCTAAAAACAGATTTATAAACAAACAGTTACTAACGTAACGTAAAATGTATGAATTTGAATCTTTTATGTAATTTTTTTTACCTTAAACAAAAGTATCAAAAATCGGTGTCTCATACATAAAGTGGTCGTTATTGGATGTGTTATTGATCAGAATAGCGTTTCCCACGGTGACATGTCAATTTTATGGTTTTACTTTAAAGTTATAGGATTTATACGAGTTTGTTAACCGCATAAAAGTTAGTGGCCAGGGTCGCATGATATTGTCATTGCCACCTACTTCTAACTCTGGTTTAAATCGGTACTAAGACATAGACAATAAAACAAATTAAAAAATAAAAGGCATGTTGAATGAACGTTGTCGTCGTGATTGTCTGAATTTTTTGTTTTGTATTGTTTTTACTTACACCTTAGATATTTCTTTTTAAAACTATGATGATTTCACTAGCAAATACGATACCTATATTGGAACTCTGATTTAGGTATACATTATCCCCCTTATTACAAAACGAGGTTTAAGGATAAAACGTTAAACGTTTCTTTTGACGTTTCGGCTATGGACAAAACGTCAAACTAAACGAACTAACGTCGGACTAACTTTAAACCTGGTTTTGTAATAAGGGGGTATGTGTTTAAGATATATAAAATAAGATAAATAATTTACATGTATGTCCCTTTATTGATTTTGCAATTTATCATTGAATACAGAATTAAAAAACTTATAATATACGCAGTATAATTAAAATGTTTTAAATGCTTTTATTACCTATGCACTTAAAGAGTAGCGAGCGCTAATCCCCTGCGGCCTTATAAATCGTAATTACTTTCATTCTATCCACAAAGATCCCATTTCATTCGCTTCATCGTTCATTTGTTCTCTTCTCTTTTGTTCTGGTCTTTATCGGACAATTTTTCTTCCGAAGTAATGGAAATTACAAAAGAAAGAGTGGCTAAAGGCTTCTATTTGATGAAGGTACATTTTTTGTTACCATTTTCTTGTTTGATATAAATATTCGGTCATATTTGAGGTTTTACAGCTGCTTCAATAGGAAAAGCATTTGGGGAAAATGTATCGAAAACTAATAAGCAAAAAGCGTTTTATACTCCACACACTCTACTAATAAGTACGGCCAATGCTGTTACCTACTTTATTACGTAGGCAATTATACAGTCAACTAAAAATCTCTAAATAAAAGTATCTTTACATTAATTTGGATGTATAAAATGTGTTAAAGATAGATTGTAATTTTGGAATATTATAAATCAACGACGGAATCAAAGAGAGAAAAAAGTCTTCAATATACCTACGTAGTCGTATTTTTGAAATAAAAACTGTTCAATACATAAGATACTGGTCCAACAAAATGGCCAATCTTAACCAACAATAACGCCTTAATCTATCCAATATTTGGTCATAATTGGCCAACACTACCTCCAACTAAACAAAACCAACACCTGCGGCGAACTATCAGCACTTTCTATACAAAACTCATCTTATTGGGCTGGGACGTGCGCCCAATATTTGTTTTTGTCAACTGAAGCCAGACATTCGTCTGTTTGTCCATGTTTTAAGGCCGTTTTCACTTTCATCTGTGTTGCGGCATACGTTTCGGAGGTACTGTTGTGGTTAGAAGTGCTTCGTATTTTGAATTCTAAAGAACAATCCTTAGATTTTATTTTCTAGTTCTTATTTGTTTCGTTCTTTTTTGTTTTATTTTGATTCATATGCGTGGCAAATATGTATGTACCTACCTACCTAAGTATTTCTTTATTGTAAGTACATATTATAAGTACGAGTATTAACATGTTCCTTCAATTTAGTCGTCTTTTATTTATATCCAGCAGAGTGACTTTACTTTTTAAGTCATTGGCACGTCTCTTTCTAAACTTTGAATATGATAAAGACAGAATCAAAGCATCACAGAAACAAAACTAAGTTAAATCCTTAAAAATTACCCATATTTCTGAAATCTTGAACAACTTGTGTACCTGTCAGTTCTTTCTTGTCGCGGTAATCAAGTATTTAGTTTTAATATTTGATTTGCCCTTACGTCTAATAGCTGTACGTATACAATAACAGAAGAAATGAGAAAGTGGTCGGTTTAACCACTAACTCACAGTTATGAGGTTACGTTGTATGGTTGAAATTGCCTTCACAAGTGTTTCTGCCATAATACGTCTGTTTTGTTACATTTCGTAGATATTCTATACCAAAATTGATTTAACTTTGCCTAGAAAGGCATTTCTCTGTAAACATTGAATTTTTCAAAAAAAAAAAAAAAACACGTTTTCAGTCTAAAAGCTTCTCTGTTTTCTGTCTCTATGTAGGTACTGTCATCTTACAATAAACTGTTAAATAAATAATAAATTAAATAAAGCTGTTAATTCTAAAATATAAGGCGTATTTTTATACATATAGCTTTAATTCGTTTGCTTGAAGAAAAGTATTAACGTAGGTAAGACATAATGCAATATTACTTCTAATACTTAGGTATGTGGAACTGAGTTGCTATAACCTACAGGGAATAAATTTAAGTTAGATATAAAAGACAAAGGAAGTGCAATCATGAATTCATATAGATATCATTTCCCATGATTAATATTTAATCCCACTTCAAATTCAACAAGCATAACCTTAAAACAATAATAACTAAAACCTAATACAATATTAAACACACGAACTAAGCCGACAATCCGCTCAAAATATTACAAGCTAGTTTAAACAATAGGGAATTCATTAAAAGATATCGATTTAATTCTAATCGAGTTTTATCGATGCATCAGTGTAGGAGCGGCGGCGATAAATGGATGCCCTATCGATAACCATCGCTTCTCGATAGTAGTATTGATAGTAGATATTGTGCTACGTCGCTACTGAGTTACTTTAAGGTATTTGTGCTATTATTGTCCTACTTCGATTCTAACCTCAATCGCTTAATCCGATTATTGTTTAGAATTGGTTGTTTAATACTACTTTTTTTATTTAGAACAGTAGCTAAAGTACTTACACGAAATCTGGTAAATGTTTTTCAAATATATTTTATGATTTTAAAAAAGGAAAACGAATTAAAAAAAACTGTGTGTATCCAGGTAGTCTTAGCACACGTGCTGTGATAATTATCTCGCGTCACTGTCCTTATGAGAGATAATTGTGACAAAACCAAGATAACGACATGTCACGGTATTTATGCTAAGATTCTTAGACTACTGATCTAGCAAATGCATCATTGAGTAATTTTTTTCGATAATTCACATAGCCTAAACTCTTTTGGCAATATAAAATACAAAATAGTTTTTGAAGCTCAATAAAATTGTTCAATGATTATAAGTTATTGTATTTCTCTGATTAAAAGCGACTATAATTTTTTATGTAAGTATTCTACCCTCTAGAGTGGGTAGAGGCTTTTCAGGATAGAGAATCATGGAGAGAGAGGATATAGGCCTTTTCTCAGCATTGGGACACAAATGGCTATATAAAGGTGGGTCCACTGGTTTTGAACATTAAATAAACATTTTGTTCAAATTAAATTATTTTTCTGACAAATAAAAAAAAAAAATCATTCATTTCGTTCAATGTTTACCAAAAACTGTTTAAAACATTGAGCAGCGGACACGTTTTAAGCTGTGACAAGTATTTCTTTATCATACGTACTTAGTCATTGGAAATAAATTACCTACTAACATATCCTTTTCAAACATACGACGGTATTTTATCCCTACAATATTAAAAGGCAAAGACCATCGAATAAAAAATCCACATAATGTTCGAACCTTTTGTTAAGCTTTGCCTGAAGCCCTAAAACATTAATTAAACGAATCTCATTAGTTCGGTCTAGATTCTAGAAACCGTGTGGAATTCTAGACCCATTTCAACAGAAAAAGAAAAAAAGAAGACTAATGGAGATTTTCAATTACAGTCTGAAAATGTAGTTACAAGCATTGTGCACAAATACTTGTCTGTCTGCAAGATTAAATTACATCTGTTTTCAGTTTATATTTTCATTAGTTTTTAAAATAAATACAAAAGAATCTCTCAGACATTGTTTTGCACTAATTAATTGATGAATATTCATGTACGAGTGTCGTTAATGAATAAATTATAACGTAGCTTAAAAGATAAGTTCGATGTATGGAACCAAACCTAATATAACAAATAATTACAATTCAGATTGCAATCACAATTTACTCGACATACGTCACATTAATATGACGTATGTGATTATACAGTCTTCCACATGTTTTCCAAAACGCCACAAAGAAGGCATCAGAAAAACTTCGCCGTACATTTTATAACACGACAAAAGAAATGAAACCATGTGTCGTGTCGCGTATGTCACACTGCGAAATTGTTTTCTAGAACAGATAAAATCCGGAATAAACAAGAAAAACCCATTTTATCTCGGAAAATATTTAAAACATGTTTACTAGGTTACGAAAAACTTACCACAGGATGCAAACCTACTTAAAACCTTTTTGTTTTGAGATGTACTTTTTTAGGGCGTTTTCAGACCTAGCGTTTCATATGCGCGTCCGGTTTTTTGAAGCGCGTATGTACCTAGGGTCAAATCAGTGGATTCGTGTCACTATCAACATAGACTATACGAGCTTAAAATCGCATCAACGCTCGTATGAGTAAAATATACGCGTACAGTACATTTTTTTTCCATTTTTATTATTTTTTTTATTTTTCTATTGGGCATTTCTTTAAAGAATGGGATAAAGATAGCTCCTTCATAATGCAAAACACCTAATTTCATGTCGTACGCGTGTTATTAAATATTAAACAGAAACTATGCAACTTACAGTAGGCAACCAACATCCTCATCAGGAACGTCCTACATTCCTCGCATTTCGTCTCAACCAGCATTGTTCGCGGGTTAATTAAACCGCATTGCACTCACAAACTATGTGTACTACGCGACTAGTTAATGTCGAGTTGCGTTTATATGCCGTATTGTGATGAGAGGGTTACTTTTTTATTTTGTTGCGTATGTTTATGCTGTGTGAGGTCGACTATGTTTAAGGCCACCTCAACTTGTTTAGCGATAAGTTTAGTTATTTTGTTTTTAAATTTTTAAAAGCCAGTTGATGAAAATGTCTAGAGAGTTAACACCGTACTAAACCTTTAGCTATCAATGTCTTTTTCAAGAAATTGTAGATAGACAGGTAATGAGATAAATAATTTTAAAGAGCTGTTTTGAATCAGCAATTGCTTCAGCATCTCAGTACCTACATCAAACAGCCGAAGTAGATTTCAATTTATAGAGACACTAATAAATGTGAAACTATGCGATAGAATTTAGAAAATCATTAGCAATAAAGTAATTGTGACCTTTTCTATGACTCGATATATAAATCCGCAAGAAAGTTCGTTTTATTAACCCTCAGATTTAATACCGATACAAGTTGACCCGAATCAGTATGAAATTATGACAGACAATGTCAAAGGTGACTTTCTAATGAGATTTTAGTATAGCCTACACCCGATTATCACTAATATTATTAGTTTAACTAAATTACTCGTGACTAATTTGCTAATTTCGTGAAATTTAACTTTCAAACGACAATAAACATGCCATTCTTTTTAGAAAGGTCTAGAATTTTTAGTGCTTTTATCCGCTAAGATATTAAGCTAATTAAACGCTGATTTAGATTGCTAAATAGGCGCCATCTTTTTAAAATGTTTTTTTATTTTTATTTTATCGCTGCTAAACTGCCAGTATCGACTGATTTGAATTTCAAATTTGGAATTTAGAATTTTGATTTATTTCTGCGATCTGTTTTTGTTTTATGTCAAATTAATATTCAGTCTGGAAAGTTGCTTTTGTTGAAGTATAATGAGATGAATCTATTAAGAGACATATTTATTAGTCTTTAATACATTTCTTTCTAACTTTCGTTTATAGATCTTATTATGTAGATATCTTTAATAATGCTTGATTAAAAAAAAGTGACTGATGATTGAATATTAATAAATTATGGTAATTTATGATAATTAATATTTTTATGACGTTTTATGATCTCTTTGCTTAACGCTGTTCTAATAATACTTTTGTTTTAATCTATTAAACCAAAGAATATGACAATTATCTTGATTAAGTTTTGTACAAGCACTTTTCGTGTAACTACATAAAATTCTCAATTTTTTTTAACCTTATTCGAACTCTCAAGCGTTCATTTCCAAGTAGTCGCGTTGTACCAAATCATAACCCAGTTTTGAGCGTAACTAATGTAATATCATTGCAGTATTAGCCTAGCATTAGTTCTACGTAATCTACTTTTATGACTATGACTCTTTTGGAGTTATCGCATTATACTAATGTCGTGGATGGTGTATTTAGGTGCGGGTTTTTAAGTTTCATGTATGTATTTGGAATGATTTTTAGGGTTCCGTACCCAAAGAGTGAAAACGGGACCCTATTACTGAGACTTGGCTGTCCGTCTGTCTGTCCGTCCGTCTGCCACCAGGCTGTATCTCATGAACCGTTATAGCTACAGCGTTGAAATTTTCACAGATAATGTATTACCGTTGCCGCTATAACAACAAATGGGTACCTACTGAAAATAGAATAATAATGTCAATTAAGGAGGCCCCCATTTAACAAACTAGTTTTTTTGCAATTTTTGCTCGATATCAATAGTGAATGGTATGGAACCCTTCATGCGCGAGTCCGACTCGCACTTGGCCGAGTTATTTGTAAAAGAGCTTAAGTAAATACTTCTAAATAAGTATTTCATCCTCAAAGTTATTCCTATACAAACACAGCCGCATTTCATTATAGGTGAGGTATACAGGGTGTAACAGAAAGGGGGTATAATGCCAAAACACAGGGATAGTACTCATGAAATTGAACAACTTTCCCTAAGGAACATGGACCATAACTCGAAAAAAAATTTTGAATCGCCCATACTTACTCGATCAGCTGATCGGACATTTTGTAAGGGGAGGACAATTTTTTTTTCGAGTTACGACCCCTTTTCCTTGGGGAAAGTTGTTCAGTTTCATGAGGACTATCGCTGTGTTTCGGCATTATACCCCCTTTCTGTTACACCCTGTATACTATAACCAACGCAATCACGGATCTACGTTCTAAGCCATGACTTGCTTTTGTAAGAACATTTCTTTAATAACCTTGTATGAATCATTTTACTGTTGAGCTTAGGACACATTGTTAAACCGTTGCAGGAAAAGTTAATGCTTCATTAAAATTACACTGAAACCCTGCTAGTTGCTAGAAAATCAATTAAGGTATACTATACTTGCTGAAAACGTCAATGATAGCTGTCATTGTCATTTATCAAAAAAAAACAAAAGAAGAATGATGACAGTGACAGCTATCGATGCAGTAGAGTGACACCTTTGAGTATAGTATATATAAGGAGGTGCCACATTTTTTTTTATATACAAATTAGTTTATGACAGCGTGCCAAGGTTGCGCTAAGTTTTTCATAGTTTTCTTGGTAGGTAGATGACCTGGCAAAGGATAAGTAGTACCATACAGAAAGGTAGCTATTTTACCCAAGACTAGGCACGCAGATCCAGACGGTATGGCTCCTCTTTATATATTCTATACTCAAAGGTATCACTCTACTGCATCGATAGCTGTCACTGCCATTTATCAAAAAAAACAAAAGACGACACAGTCTTTGATGAACAAATAAATGATCTGCGACTTGGGGATTGACATTGACCAAAAACAAAAGACAGTTTCAAGGGATGGTGTTTTTTGTTATTGATATAGAGCGCTAGTAGGTAATTCTTCGCTTCGTATGATATTTTATTAAATATGTATTAATTTAATAATTCTTGTTGTTCCAGGTATGTACCAATCATCAGTTTTTGACGCTTAGAAATTACTAAGTTATTTGCTTAGTAACCGTATGTTAAGGCAAGTAAAGCAAATGACAAACACTGATACTTAAGACAAACATGTCTGTTCATCGCAGCAATCCTGCAGCTACGAGTGCTGTATAATATAATATTTGCACAATGCATATTTTTGAAGCATTTTGATATGTCAAACCTACAAATAGGTAATCTATTCATAAACGTAGGTACATTAACCATGTAATGAAAAATCGTACCGATTTCGCGACAACCAATAAAACAAGTTGTCATTCTACAGCCTACTCTAACCCTTACAAAAGAAAGTTGAAACTAGCTAAATTAATTTTCCTAAGTCCTTTGATACTTGAAACTTATCATTTTCTTGTTCCGCTGTGATTGGTCGCGATGCCATTTGCATACTAGCAACTTGTAGAATGGGGATATCATTCTGTTTTATGTAGCAGGAATGTTACATAAAACAGAATATCTATACATAATATCCCAGATTCGTCACTGCGACTGCGCTCTTTTTGCTGATGATCTCAAGATATATAAAAAAGTTGATTCAGATGCAGATATGCGTATGATACAGGACGATCTTGACAGAGTCCAGAGCTGGTGCCAATCGAACTTTATGAAGTTAAATGCGAGCAAATGCTCCTTTGTCCGTTTTAGTCGCAAATTAAATCAACATCCCTCGTCTTACTTTGTTGACAACACGGCGCTAAAAGAAGAAATTGAAATACGGGATCTGGGAGTCATAATTGATAATAAATTGAAGTTCGCCTCACATATCGACAATATTGTGCGGAAATCTTCGCAAATGATGGGCTTCATAAAAAGAAACACTAAGTCCTTCAAAATAGAAACCAAGAAACTTTTATTCAATGCACTGGTCCGTAGCCGTTTAGAATACGCGGATGTGGCCTGGAGCCCGTCATATTCAGTCCATTCGCAGCGAGTGGAATCAGTTCAGCGAGCGTTCACGAGACATCTGGCTTTCATCTCACCGGGAATATCACATAGAGCTCCTTATACATGTAGGCTAAAGTTCTTTAAAATAAGCTCCCTTCGTATTCGTCGCGAAATTAATGGCCTGTGTTTCCTACACAAATGTGTTAATGGGACAGTGTCTTGCGGTGTGTTGCTTCAGCGTCTTAACGTATCAGTTCCAAGTCGAATCCCACGTAGACCAATTACAAAAACATTTTGCTTGCCAGTCTTCAGAACAAATGTTGGTAAACATTCTCCAATTTTTTCAATCTGCTCAAATTATAACAGGCTAAGTGCACTAATTCCAAATTTGGATATATTTTGCGACTCTTTAAGCTCATTCAAATCAAAAATAATTAAATATTACAATTCCTAGATGTTACACAAATCATAAATTATTCTCACTTCGAAAGACATCACTTTCTTCTTTTTAATGTACCTATTTATATGTAATCCTATTTTCTTTTCTTTTAAATTCAAATTCAATTATATCAATTGTGCCGGTACTTTATTATCCATTGTAAAGTAAATTTGTGCGTGTAAATTATAAATGTTGTGTACACCTGTAAGTGGTATATGTATCAGTACTGAACATTGAAATCTTTGTATGGATTGTTTTATATATGTACTGTTGGTGTTCCTTATAAATAAATAAATAAATAAATAAATAAATAAATAAATAAATGTTGTGGTGTGTCTAGTTGGCTTTGTGGAATTAAATGTAAGAGCTTTTCTTTATGATTAATTAATTTTTAACATATATGTCTGTCACGTCTCTTTCCCTTCACGGTTCGTAGAGACTACTTCCCTCTACTTGCTACGGTACAAAAATACTTATTTTGTTTCATATGATGTTACGTTCTGTAACAATCTTAAAGCTATGTACTTACTTATAAAATAAAGTTTATTTTGGAATGTATATGTCAAAACCCATCTTATCTTTATCAGCCCATATATGTCCCCACCGAGGGGCACGAGCCTACTCTCATACAGAGAGTGATTAGGCCGTAATCCACCACGCTGGCCAAGTGCGGGTTGGCGGATTTCACATACACCTTCGAATTTCTTCTCTAGTGTATGCAGGTTTCCTCACGATGTTTTCCTTCACCGTTAGCAAGTGGTAATCGAATAAATTGATCCGAACATGAGAAATAAACTCAGAGGTACGTGCCCGCACCAGGATTCGAACCCGCGCTCTCGGAGTTCGAGGCAAGCGTTCTACCAACTGGGCTACCACCGCTTCTTGGGCTAGGCTTCTTACGCTTCAAAACCCATAGGTTTATTTATTTTGTGTGTGAATTCGTTTAGGAAGGTCCTTTCTTACAGAAACATTGTTATGAGCTATCGGAATTCTGGGGCACAAGCCTGCTTTATAATATCCTCAGTTGTGTGTCGGCAGGGTCAATGATAGTGTCAATGTCATCTTTTGACACATTTGGTCGCAATAAGTGTAAGCTATTGCTTAGCAGAATACCAAATGTTTCAAAAAATGTCAATGTCATCTTTTGACACATTTGGTCGCAATAAGTGTAAGCTATTGCTTAGCAGAATACCAAATGTGTCAAAAAATGTCAATGTCATCTTTTGACACATTTGGTCGCAATAAGTGTAAGCTATTGCTTAGCAGAATACCAAATGTGTCAAAAAATGTCAATGTCATCTTTTGACACATTTGGTCGCAATAAGTGTAAGCTATTGCTTAGCAGAATACCAAATGTGTCAAAAAATGTCAATGTCATCTTTTGACACATTTGGTCGCAATAAGTGTAAGCTATTGCTTAGCAGAATACCAAATGTGTCAAAAAATGTCAATGTCATCTTTTGACACATTTGGTCGCAATAAGTGTAAGCTATTGCTTAGCAGAATACCAAATGTGTCAAAAAATGTCAATGTCATCTTTTGACACATTTGGTCGCAATAAGTGTAAGCTATTGCTTAGCAGAATACCAAATGTGTCAAAAAATGTCAATGTCATCTTTTGACACATTTGGTCGCAATAAGTGTAAGCTATTGCTTAGCAGAATACTAAATGTGTCAAAAAATGTCAATGTCATCTTTTGACACATTTGGTCGCAATAAGTGTAAGCTATTGCTTAGCAGAATACCAAATGTGTCAAAAAATGCCATTGACACTCTGCCGATATATAACTGAGGCTGTTTTAAATTAGCAGACTTGGGCCCCTGGTATCAAAACCTTTCCAAAACAGGTTAACTACTTATATTATCATAAGTACAAAGTTATTATCATCAAAAATCTACTAATGTCACTATGTTCACATGAAAACTCATAGGTATAAGTAGGTAGATCTTTATCAGTAAGGAATCAGTGTCAATGCCTCGCTTATAGGATTACGTTTACTGTAGTTATTAAGGCCATGCTTGTTGACTCTTAACAGTTGTAATTTTATCATGTGTTGATATGTCGAGAATAGTTTTCAGAACCTTTGATAAAAAATATAATTTCTAAATTATGAATAGGTAGGTACTTTATGAATTATAGAGCATTTTAGAAAATTGTTAAGATACTTTTGACAGAAGCTAAATATTACGATTTAATTTTATCAAACGTGGCGAAGACTCCACCGACAAGAGCGACACTCTTAAATATGATGATGAAGCGTCAAAATCGTACTTTTACAGTCAAAATTACCGTCAAAATTGTACAAGCCTTTAATATGTTTAAAACTATCTGAATAATCTTCACAAACCTTTGATTAAAAAAAGTGTTTTCCTTAACTAAAGTAGTAATATTAAGTGAATATTTTTACAGATAGATATAAGCTAGGATGTTTGTTATTAACTACATAGTTAAAAAATACCCTAAACCGACGAGCATGTTTGAGGCGATTGATGAATGTGGATGAAGCAAAAGAAGTATATTTGGATCGTAGGAAGTGGGTGGAAGTGGTCTCTGCTTACACTGATGGGAGAGAGGCGTGACGGATTATGTAGGTATTTATGTAAAAAAACCTTTCGCAATTACATAGACCTAATATTCTTATTCCTTTACCAACTAATAAAAATTTAACTTCACAAATTCGAAAGCCGACTGCGTGTGGCGAACACAAACTTGACCCATATTTCGTAGTCTTAAAGCCGTAATTCGCGATTAAGGTTAGCCCATTTAAAACTGAGTGAGTTTACGAGGTTCATTTACCAAAGTGCACTTGATTATCTTAAAAGCATTATAAAACACGATTCACGAGAGCGGAGCCATTCATCAAGGTAGTTAAATGAAATTTGCATCTTGTAGGTAGTGATTTGGGACTGATTTTTGATTGAAGATTATTTAAACGTTATGTTTTTACGGTTAGGTATTTAGGAGAGTGCCTTCCTGAAAAAAGAGGCTAAGTTAGGACGATTCAATTGCATAATCCTGCTCTACCACTGAGTTATCCATTTTTTTTTTCACTTAAAATTTTGCCACAAGAAATTAAAAAATCGGAAACTACTTAGAGTTTGTCAAATGTAATTAGCCGACAAATTAAAAAACCGAATAAAAAACAAAAAAACATCGAAAACAAAACACAATCACGAAAAACCAACATTCAGTTGTCCAAAAATCGAACAGAAAACAAAAGATAATCGCAAAACACTCAACCTCCCTCAAAAAACATCAACAATTTCTCATACACCGACGAGCTATGTAAGTAAGAAAGTACCTACCTACCTATAACTTTTTGCATACCCATGGGTAACCTTTCAAACGCGCGATTAGTCGATAATGCTTCATAATAGCACTCATGCGCGGCCATTATCGCGTAGTGCAGACAACGCTGTCAGTGGGCAACAAAGTAAGTAAGCAAATGGGACGAGAGCTTGCATTCACTGGGTTACTGTGCGGCTACTGAGCTGTGTGTATACTGCTGGGTAGGATGGCGAGTAATTGTCTTTAAACGATGATAATGTTGTTTCTCGTGTAGGTAGATACATGAGTTTATGAAGTCCTCTCCTAAACAAATTAATTTGAATGTAGTAACATTTAAGTAGATCTAGACTTTATTGAGTAAAAGTATTACAATATCTAAAAGACATTTTGTGATATCGAAGTCAGATTTGGCGTAATAAGGTTTTTGAAGATACTTAATTTAGACTTAAATAATAATTCTGATGCAGTGTAGTTTTAGCGACACGTAACTTTTCATCTGAATCTCAAAAGAAAAAGGCAATGAGCTAACTAAGTTATGAAAAAAATTTCATTACTTATAACTTTTCTCTCAGGCTGGCCTAAGAAGCCAGAAAGAAGAAAAAAAGAAGAAAGGTTTTTTATTTGATTGTCTTTGGTCTTATGTGATCAAACCTCTTCTTTTGTATTGACAGTAAAAAAAACTTTTCTCTTAGCTCACAATCCTTCCCACCCGTATGTCCCCGTAAACCCGCCTCATCTGACATGTTCCGCACATCAGATAAGCCGAGCGAGCTATGTGGCGATGTGACGATCGCTATCAGAACACCTTGATGCCACTGGTGCTGGGTATTTAGGAATACTGTGGTCGTTTGATGGGTTAAAATATTTATTCATACTCAGTTCGTCAGCGGGTGAACGAGGAAGCTAGTCGATTAAAGAAAGGATGGGGATGTTATTGCTGATGTAGCGTAGAATGTGAGTCATAGTATGTAAACAGTTAAATAATGCTCTGCTTTCTTCGCTAGCTTGGCTGTAGGTGGTATGTTAAATTGTAAGAGGAAACAGAGACGTAGATGACGTCAAAGCTCAGTAAGAACTATACCAAACCAAAGATTACTAAATACCTAGTTACTAAACCTAACGTTAAAAGTCAATTCAAATATTTAAATGATACCATAGGAATTAAATGTTTTTTTCCTGTCGCGTCGGGGTAGACAAAAACCACATCTTTCTACATCACATTCATTATTCATCATTCATGAAAAATCATTTAATCATCAATTTCATTTCATTTCATTTTCATTTCTTCTTTTTCTTCATCTTTCTTTTTTTTTAGCTACGATCCTCTTTCGCGTCATCAAACATTCATCAGTCTCTTCATACACATACACACGTTTTTTCAGGTTGAGCTGGACAATCTTTCGTACATCCCCTAATATATATTTAATATCAAAACATTTAACACAAAATTAACTTTTACGACCAGATAAACCGAGCCTTTATATCTTTCTCGAAGCAAGTTTTCAAAGCCCCTCTTTACAATAGAATTTGTGCGTAGGTTTTCAAATACTGATATCTATTTGAAGAATAGATTCGATGTCAGTTGGTGACGACTTTTAGATAGGAACCCATTGTGGTAGACTTTAGTAGGAGCTGCGGGTTCCAATCATTTATTATTAAATGCCTTATAGAGAAGGGAGCTGAGAGATTGATCAGTTCATAAATAAATTATTGTTTTATTATAAATGTTATTGTTTGTGCCGATGGACGTGAGGATGTTTGTTACTTTTTCACGCAAAAAACTGCTAAACATATTTTATGAAACTTTAAGAAATTGTAGCTTAGACATCAGAATCATAGGCCACATAATTTACAGATATATCGGCTATTATCGGCTAGATATCGGATATTATCGGCTATACAGGTAGTGAATTGGCAGTAGTTTTAGATCAAAAAAGTGACATCAAAAAAGTGTAATGAATTTTGCCTATTTTTGAATAAACGCTTTTCATTCATTTTCATTCATTCGATACTGTAGATATAATTAAAATAATTATAATTTGTAAAATATAAAGAATCTAGCAAGAAAGATGCACTTAAAAGAAGTATTAAGATATAGTTTAACATCTAATTCTAGTATCAATTTCGCCTTATAACATGAAATCCCACTCAAAAATCCCACCTGAAATTGCGATGCCTTAAAAGGTACACCTACGCATCAAAGTTCAACAAATCAATCCCACATAATTGTTCACAGGTTGTAAACACACTTGCGCGTACCTTCGTACGAGTTATTCCTCAATGAAAGAACACGGTATAGAAGTGAATTGTGCATATTGTGATCCGGTGACCCTAATCACACGCATTAGAATTGAACTAGAGTATGAGCTTGATTCTGATTCTCGTCACAGTTGCATTTTGATTGACAACTACCTTTTTGTTGTATGTTTGTTTGTTATTGTGTAACTTATGCATTATTTATTTATTTAACAGTTTATTGTAAGATGATAGTGTATAGAGACAGAAAAAAAGAGAAGTTATTATTTTGTTTTTTCGTAATAATATCTGTGGTATTTAAATGATTTTTCATTTGCTATTGTAATTATATAAAAATGTACACATTTTATAACAGACAAACAAAGAAATACAAAACAAACACACAACAAACAAACGAATAACAAAAACAACAAACAAATGTTTGTTAACAAATGTTGTGTTGTTGTGTTTGTTTTGTTAACAAATGATTGTTATAAAATATTTACAAACGTTACCAAACATGCATTGTGGGAGCACCATCATATAAAGTAACTTTTGAGGAATAATTTTCTAACTATCCTTTTAGTTGTTTGATATATTGCCTCCTTTCTAAAAAACCTTTGAACGTCACAAATCTCAATTAATATACATGAATATGTAATATCTATCACGCTTCTTTCCCAATCAGGTTAGACAGAGACAATTCCCCTTTACTTGCTTCCTATCTCAATTAAGTTGTAGAAAATAGCACTCACAATATGTACCTAAGCTATACTAGAAATAGACACATATTATTATATCGAAACGACCACCCATAAAAAGTTCATTCCAGTTTAAAATCTGTAATTATTATAATCCGATTTAACTATAAACATTTCCTTAAGACTTCCATTTAAACTGATCTCAATAATTAACGCAATTCCATTCATAAATATAAAGCACATAACCTATATTTTAAACAATAAATTTATGTTATAATACTACGTTTTGATTAAAGCTTTATGACTTTAGTATTTATCAGAATTGCAGCTCGACCAATGGAACAAGAACTTGCAACTTATGATTAAATTCTAATCGAGAACATCTGTTTCAGCATTTAAGATGTTATCATGGTTAATCTGGGTTGCTATTTCTCTTATAGAAGTAGATAATAAGTAACCAACTTGTTATATACCTACCTTTATATGCTAAGTTACCTAAGTGTAATGTGTGTGGGTACATACCCATGTAGGTATACATACATACATATATATCTGTCACATCTCTTTCCCATCGCGAAGAGCAGAGACCACTTCCTTGCACTTGCTATAATCCAAACACACCTCATTTGTTTCATTCACATTCATCAATCGCTTCTTGACTTACTACTCTTGACTTAGCCTTTATTTAACAAGTCCTTGATTTAATCGAATGTGGATATGTCCTTCCGTTTTCATGTTGTAATATGCACTTTTATATTTGACCTTTTTGGATCGTATAATTACTATGCGTCTACATTGAAAAAAGATTTGACATTTAAAATATCTAATGGATAATTGAATTTTCCGTTGTTTATGCAATTTGTTGCAAGACAAGTTTAGACTACAGATTCTATCGACTGATTTAAAGTTTTATTTAAAATCCGAACCCTACCAAAATAACATTCCTTTTTCAAAAGATTCTAGTTCACAGTTCTTATCTAACGGTTTCTTCACTTCATTAAGTTTAAAGGTTCACTTTTATCTTAAAAACCTTCGCTTTCAGTTATTCAATCCGTTTTTTCTCGCGTGATTGTTTAGAAAGTCTTTGTCACGAATATTCGCTGATTTATCTTTTATAAAAATTGTTTCCGAATTCCCTTTAGATTGCGGAACAAAGAGTAAGATAGTATTGGAATGTCAGTACAAATAAATATAGTTGTGCTTACTGTTGATTTTGCTATTCAGAATTTATATAGAGAGGATAATACCGCCTCTATATTTAACATTTGTCGGATCGCATTTTATCATCGACCAATTTCATATTCATGAACCTTACTGACGAATAAATACTGACACACATAGGGTGACTTTAAATTAGTGAACGATAGAAAAGGATATGCAAGTACTCGTGATAACAAACCACTTTTACTATGGGACCAAAGTCGAAATCGTTTAAAAATTTTTGAACTCCCCATACAAAATGCATCAGCTGATAGTATGGGGGAACAATTATTTTTTGTGATTTCGAACTTGGTTCCATAGTAAAAGTTGTTTGTTATCACGAGTACATGCATATCCTTTTCTGTCGTTAACTAATTTAAAGTCACCTTCTATATATTTTACTAAGCTAACATACAGTAATGTCAGTAACATGTCATGTATGTATAGTGAGTACTTGTAAAACTAAATAACTATTTGTAAGGAAAATGTGACAAAACGATAAATACCTACGGTAGGTACTTACTTTTATTGACGTGATATTTTCCGTTGAATCCAAGAAGTTTTCAATAGGTACTTAAAAAACTAAAGTTTTATGTTTTTTTTTTATGATTGCATGTAAAAAAACCTTTTTTAAGTTGACAATGGCGTAAAGGTTAAGCAAATGTTATGATGGACACTTAACTTTGAGTTCTATTCAACAAAAAATAGTTTTTGTACGAAGAAATCGTGGATAGTCAAATATAACTTAATATGCGATATTTGCTGTCATATTTTTTAACTGCATGTAGGAAGAAGTAAGCATTTGTTGTCATTTTCTCACACTAAGCACTGTCAATAGAATTTTACTTTCTGATATTTTGTTACTTGTAATACAGATCCGTGAAACAGTTATTAGGTTAGTGAAAATCAAAATATTTCTTTAATGTCCATTTAAAATAGCTGTTATAGGCATATAGCTCTACTTAGGGGTCCAAAACATATTTTCTGAACATGTAGGTATGTGTATTTCTTATTTATTTATTTATTTATTTAACAGTTTATTGTAAGATGATAGTGCATAGAGACAGAAAAAGAGAAGTTATACAAAAGGTACAGAATATTTCTAAATGAAATTTCTTCCTGCAGACCCCACAGAGAGAGAAGTGATAGCATGAAGGTAGGATAGTCACTTAACCTACAATAAACAATAAATATACAAATATAAGTATGTATGTAGTATATAAGTATGTGTAGTTCTTATGTAACTTTGTTGAAGTATAATAATTAAATAGTAAAATATTAAAAGAAAACCAATATAGGTACTTAATTCTCTCCTTTGTTCTCTACTACAGATGATTGAAACGATTTTTAATAACTTATACAAAAAAGATATTAAACTTTCGGATCACCAAAGAGATTTTTATCAAAGCGAAACAAATAACCAATTAACACTGGCTGGCAACAAAATGAACAAAAGCTATTAAAGGGCTCTGCAGTTGACGTTAAAAAATCATTTTCCATTTTTAAAATTTGCCCCTCCCACTTGGTAGCCATATATTAAAGTGAAAGTGATACCACGGTGCGGCAACGAGACGAAACTGGCGATCAATTTAAATAACAGTCATTTGAGATGTTTGCTGATTAGTAAGACAATTGCTTTGTCATTTTAAAGTTGTTAAGATTTGTTCTGTTATTTTGTTTGTAATTTTCTATAAGCAGGTAATTTATAAGGAAAATGATACAAATTCAAAAATTGTCGATATTAATGCATTTCACTTTTTAATGATACCAATCTCTAGGCTTATTTAAAGAACCTACTAATTCAAAATCAATGTGATATCTAGTCTATTTCAAATTCAAATACGATCCAGCTGTCAAAAAATCTAAAGCCATTCTAGCAATCAACTGAGATAAAGTTATTCGAAATTTAAATCTTCTTTAGTTTTTATACCCTAAAAACATTTGCATTCAACATTTCACCGCCATTATTTGTGTTTAAAGTGCGAATTCTTCCATTGTTACCGATTAAAATAGCAAAGAAGTGAAACCTCACGTCAATCTAGATATGATATGAAAGCAGCTGCGGGACTCAAAAGGTATGAAAATCTCTTATCCACATCTCATCTTTGCGTCACGCCTTTTATATCTAGAACTCACTTTTACTTACAAATGTTGCGAGTAAAAACGTAGGTACTTAGCGATGGCAATTTATGGAGTGAAGGAGGCATGCCGACACTTTAGCGATTTTGCATTCAGTCGCACGGTTTTTAATCTTTTTTGGGTAACTGTTTTAAATTTAAATAGTTTTGTAATGAAATTATTGTAAGTAAACTTGTATTATTTTAAGAGGTGTAAAAATTAAATTTAAATTAAAAAACATAACTTAAATATAAAAAAAAAATTTGTAATAGAAAAGATTCTTTTTTTTATATCTTCTGCATATCTTCTGAAGATATGCAGAAAACAAGAAAAACAATCCGATATGAACCTTAAAACAGATTTTACAGCAAATAAACTGTTACGACGAAAGAAAAGCCCATTAATGTGACCGAAAAAAGATATCAACAATTTTTTCATCCTAAAAAGGTGTTATTACAACATTTACAACGAACTGGCCAAAGATCGGAGAATTCTTACTAATGAAGCCATAAAATAAAGACAAAACAGTAAAAAGAACATACAACATCAGCTGTTTAAATTTCGAACGGTGAAGCACTGGCTAGTTAATTGCGAAAAAAGAAAAAGAAAACTCATACGGTAGTCGAACTATGTGCGAGCGAGTGAGAATATAAATTTCGCCCGGCGCGTTCCGTTTGGCGTATCGTGACCACTACCATGAAATCACGTCAACTCGCATGGAGATATTTTTAGATCGCAATAATCGGATGTTGGAAGATTGGCGTAATGAGAAAATAACGTGTTGAAAATTCCTAGACATTCTAGTTGGCTGACACCAATAGAGTAGCTTGCTGGCATTAAGTTGCCTACTCTAAGATAGCAACTAAGATGTAGGTACTCGTAAGTTTTGATGTTATTCGAAGATATGAAGTTTTAATAAGTGTAAGAAATGGCTTTAGGGTCTTTTAAAAACAAACTTTTTCAGACTAAATAAAACCAACCAATGTCTCTTACTCTTAAATTAAACACACATGTTTTTGATACCTACTTTAACGGTTTATAAAAACGTTTAGCTACTTCTTTTTAGTTACTTATTCAATAATATAACAAATACCTACTTCAAAAGTACATGAACAACGATAAAAGCAATTTCTCCCAAATACGGTTCGAATACAAATATTACCAGAATCATTGCAATAGTTTTAAAGTAGAGTTGAGGCTCCAAAACAAACAGATGGTGAAGTGAAAAGGCTTCCCGCTCCGCAGCATTTGAATTTTGCATAAAACATTAAGGCATTGCGCATCTGAAATAAATGAGGCTTTGTGAAATACTGACGGAATGAAAGCAAACAGTTACAAAATGCGAGGATTTTGAAAGTTTTTACTTTATAGGGCAGTGGAGTAAAAAAAATATTAACGTGTAAATACATGCCTACCTACAAAATTTTATCAGAGTAAAAGTTTTCCAATATGTCCGAATGGTCAGTACTTATCGGACGCAATCATATTTTATCAACATTATTTTTTAATACATTAGATTAAATAAAGCTAAAGTTAAAGGAGGTCTAAAATGGTTGTGAATTCCGGACCTGGGGGAAAAAAATTTAAAAAATCAATATCTAAAACCAACAACTGTTCTAAATTCAAAAGTAGGTCACACAATTTCAAAACGAGTTTAAAAACTGACCAATGGTAGGGGATCCTCTAAAGATCTCGATTTACGACAGAAAGTTTGGAAGTTTCAGAATTTCTGAGCGAATCATAAAGCAACTTGAGTGTTTCTCGGTACCATCGATCGAGATTCCGATTACTCACAACAATGGCCCATAAAAATTCAGACATAAAAAAAAAACTGGGACGACCTATAAACGAGTTTTATGAGTAAAAAAATCACCGAAAAGGGGTAAGGATTTTTGGAAGTTTTGTTTACTTAAGACCGCTTCCTTTTAATAAAAAATTTTCTATTGGAAAATGGGTTTGAGAAATTGGCAAACAATCTCTTGGAAAACGTTTTTAATCCGTTTCCGATTGGATCATAAGGATGGCTAAAGCATTAAGAACTAACTGAAGCCTTGGGTGTAATTTTGTGTTCATGCCTGTGAATTCCACTCTTTAAAAATATTTGTTAAACTCAGTCCCCTGAATAACTGTATTAAAGGTATTCTCTGGTATAACTCGACTAAATACAAAATCAAAGGCAGTAGTTTAAATGTTATGATATTATTTCATTCATTTAAAAAGTAAGATGAAATAGTTGAGTAAGTTAGACAGTGGTTTAAATCAAGAGGCATTCGCTCGCTGGTATCTTTTCGTACGTCCAAACGAAATCTCTTCTTGATATAAGTAATGGTTTTAAATGACCATCAATACATTTTAGCCACTTTAATAGTCTTTTTTAACTAATCTTAAACTGCTTTATAAGGGGCTTTCAGGTCTATCTACAGAGATCCGGGCCGTGCCCGGGACGTGTCCGGTCCGTGGCCCATCAGGAGGGAAAACAATACGTGTTGTCATGACAACGTGTGTGATCGAAACCATAGAAAATGTATGGAATGATATTTTTTCCCTGACACGATTGTCATGATATGACGACGTATTGTTTTCCCTCCTGACGTTCCACGGCCCGGATACATCCCGGGCACGGTCCGGATCTGTGGAGATAGACCTGAAAGCCCCTTATGAAGCAGTTTAAGATTAGTTAAAAAAGACTATTAAAGTGGCTAAAATGTATTGATGGTCATTTAAAACCATGGCATACCTATTCGAACGGATACTCTAACAAAAATAGGTCAAGGTATAAATCATCTGCCAGCATATTTAGAGCAAGTTTGCGCCGATGCATAGTAATGACTAGGCTAGTATCGTATTGAGATTGGAATCTTTGATCAGTCGAAAGTCTAGTTAGTGGCTATTAGACAGGTATTATGTATAGATTATAACTTGTCACTGGATGTTAGGGTTAGAAAGCCACTGGTTTATCTTAGTGCCCTTGTCGGTGAGAAATTGGAATTTCTATGCATGTAGTGTCCACTTTATTTATTGGTTTGGGTAATAAATAACTGTCTGCCATATTTCACGGCATGGAATACATGACGATAATGATGAAACAAAGAAAGCGATGTGACTTTTTGCATTGGTGGTTCTTTGGCCAAAAGCTAAATATCCTCAATCTTTAACCTCTCACATCCCACTGACCCATATAAAATCAGACACAATAGATTTTCTATTGTTCTTTTTTTTCTGGGATGTGAAAGATTAATAAGGGGAACATACTTTCGATGACTATAAAATTGATAACGCCACAAATTCTATTCTACATCGGTATAGCTTGAGCAGATATGCGTTAGCATCTCATGTTCCAAGTTAAGACGTAATCAATGTCAAAGCTCCATTTAATAAAATATTATTGTAGTGCACCTACGGGGTCCTTGTTTTTTGAACAAAATGTAATTAACTAAAGATCTCTATGTAACAAAACATAAATCAGTAAAAAGTTCTGATCAATTCTTTTCTAAAAATCATACGATAGATTTTTTGCTTCAATTAAATTATTTTATTGTCAGATTATGGTACACAAAAGTTGTTACATAGTACTTAAAGTCGCTTGCATAATCTACCCAGTGCAGTGTGGGCATACAATAATACAACACAAAACAAAACTTATACTACTTATAAATTAGTTACTTATTTCTAAGTAATCTTTTACTGTGTAAAACATTTTGCTTATTTGCAACTGAAATAATTGCTTATTTCAGTTAAATACTAGTTTAATGTAAAAGTAACGAGTTTTTCTACCAATTTTTCAAATCTGGAATTGCCAAAAGCTTTATTCAACAAGTAAACAAAACTCCAGTTTTAACCAGAATAAAAACCCTTTTTCATGTTTCGTTTGCACATGATCGAGTCCTTTCTCTCTTTTCATTCGTTTGTATTTAGCAAACATAGAACTCCCACATTCAACAAAGGAATAGTTTTCATACACAAATACCTGTTGAAACGCAAATAAAAATGCCAGAGGCAGCTTTAACAAAAAGCCACTGCAATGTTAGTTTTTTCAAAGCTGTATTCTTATAGGTACTCGTATAAGGTATTCTGAATAGGGATTCCAAAGATAACAACAATTCACAATTCATTACCACACACTATACGTGACACTCACTCTCTTCACATTTTCAAACGGAAAGTCAAAGAGCACTATCTTTCCATATCATAGAGAATACAATATATATTTATTCTTTATTGTTGGTTAAGTGACTATCCTGCCTTCATGCTATCACTTCTCTCTCTGTGGGGTCTGCAGGAAGAAATTTCTTTTAGAAATATGCTGTACCTTTTGTGTAACTTCTCTTTTTTTCTGTCTCTATGTACTATCTTACAATTCAAGTATCTTACAATAAACTGTTAAATAAATAAAACAACGTCAACAAAAACTTCTTTTTTTTTCATTTCTTGCATAGAAAAAGATAGGCCTAAATGTTGGATGCTCCAGCGCCAAGAGTCTCTCATAAATATGATGATAATGTTGCATTTAAGACCACAATTTAATTTTATTTTTTTCTGTTAAATTCTTGATAATCCTACCACAACAAAAATGCAACACTTAATAAAAAATGTCAACGAAAATGTACACGCTTTCGTCTATATAAATAAGTCAGATCATCGCATCCAACTTTTACTTTTCCGATATACAAAGCTATCTGATAATGCCTTATAAAGTCCTTGCATTAAATCTACTTCAAGTTACAGTGCAGTTTAAACATGGCATCATAACTTTACTGCACCTGTTTCGTGGAAAGTTTGCAACGAGACTAGTATAATCCGACCAAATCTAGACATAACTGGCTATTACCTGAAATGTATTACACAATTTAACTTCACACAAATTCTGTAGGCATTTCATTCTGGAGGTTTATCTTTGTGTTATTATGATGAAAGTGATTGGTGTGGATAAACTAGATGTTAAATGGATTGTAGGATTGTTGTTTTTAGAAAGGAGTAGGTATAATAACTAGTAGCTAATTGATCTCATTTAGCATTAAGATCGTACTGCGCTACACTGTATTGCCGTGCCTAGTCAGGGTTTATAGTTGCACTAAAATTATTAATTAGATCTATATGCAATGCTATAGTGTGCAAATAAACGTATTGAGTAAGCTTTTATAACTATACCGTTCTACCCTCCATTTCCCTCTTGACTTCTTGATGATTCCAGCTTTTTGCTTTACCATATGATTTATGAGGACTTCCAAGTTTAAGCCTTATCTTATTTTATCTTATCTAGCCGTTGTTGTCCCACTGCTGGGCAAAAGCCTCTCTCCTCCTTCTCCATGATTCTCTATCCTGTGCCGCCTCTGCCCAGTCGTTCGTGAAGGTGTCCAGCTCATCTCGCCACCTTTTTCGTGGTCTGCCGCGAGGTCTTTTGGCGTTTGGTTGCCATTGGGTTGTTGTGATTGCCCAGAGATCGTTTGGCATACGGCAGACGTGACCGGCCCAATCCCACTTTAGCTTGGCAGCTGTCTTTACCACATCAGCAATACGTGTCCTTAAACTACTTTAAAAATTAGTTGAATATTTTAAATGTTATTATAATTTGGTGACCAAAAATGGTTTAAATTCTCTAGAATTAGCTTGGTACCTAAAATATACGTTAAATGGAATTAAATAATTAATAACTGTACCTACGTTCCTATTCTAAAATCATGGTACAGCCGAGTGCACAACAAGCTTTACACAGAGGCACCTTATTTCATTGCGACAAAAGGGCGATATTAGAACAAAATTGTAAAGGTTGATCTGCTCTCGACTGTACATACCTTCTATTCAAAATAATATCCGGTCTAATCGTAAAATCAAACTTCAATTAATTACCAAATCTAGGTATCACGCAGTGCCTGAAGTCAAGATACCTAGTGCACAACGTGACAACCTGCCACCATAAACTTGTAATCCCTAGACCTATAAACTCGACTCAATAATTGTTATTTAATGTCATTTTAATTAATTTGTCGAAGAACTTGCCTTCTCTTATAGATAAGTAATTAATTTTCTCTTGATCTTTGCGAAATTTAATTTAGCTTTCAGTAGTAAAGTATGAAATTGATTGTAATTAATGTTAAGATATAAAAATATTTAATAAATTACTTTTGGTAGGTATTAGATTGCACGTTATTTAACAGATTCTAATCGGGTATTTTGGGTGTCAATTAAAATGTAATTTAGTGTCTATTTCACCTCCTACGGATAAAATTTAACTGACAGATAAACCTATGTCAATTTCATAAAACATCTTTTTTTAGACAGAAACAGGTATAAAACATCTGTCAGATAAATTTTATCCGTCGTTGGTGAAAACAGCCCCAAAATGTTATCGCTTTATCGGTTCCCGAATTTTGTATGTTAAACAAAATGTAATTTAGTATTTTGACTCAAGTTTCAGGCAGAAGGATCATCAGTGTAATGGATAGATTATCCGTCCCTTTATGCAGGTCTGAACAAGTAATTTTTTCGTAATTTTATCCCGGAAACATATCCCACAAAACCCTTCCTATTAAAATATCGTTTTAATTTTATAACAGGAAGTACAAACAAGATTTCAATTCTAAGAAAATGTACCAACGCGTTCAGATCGAACCTGATCTCTCTTTAAGAAAAACGGGCGAATGAAACCTAGTTACCATTTACGGGTAAATTAATAAAGTAATTCACTGAGATAGGTATGAGAATGACATACCACGTATAAAATATCTCAGCTATGAAGGATGGTCCGATAGGCAATTATTTCTCATCACTAAAGGCCGCTCCCAATATTCTATCTATCTCTGGTTTTGCCCTACTGGAGATAGAAATAGTTATCTGACTTAGAATTTTTCGTGCCTATAAACCTACCGGTGTCAAAAATTCTATAGGATTCTTTTGAGGATAGATCAGAAGTGACAGCGACGTGACATCCGTGACATGCCGATCTCAGACGGTTATTTGTCTTTGAATATTGGGAAATGGTCCGATAGGCAATTATTTCTCATCACGAATATGGTAATGCGAAGGTGTGGAGCTAAAAGTATAGTTTCGCTGACTTTCTTTGGATATTACCTTTAAAAGGTGTGTTTAATTAGGCAAATCAGAAAACTTTGGTCTTAATTAGTGGTTGGTAAATTACAAAAAGTTTTTAGTCAAAACCAATCTAAAAAGAGAAGGTAACTTTAGGGCCCGTTTTACTACTTATAGATAAAATTTAATTGACAGATATTTTATACCCGTCACTGTCTAAAACTCATGTTTTATGAAATAGACATAGGCCGCCTGTTGCTTATTATATTCTTGTTTGTGTCTGTACCTTATATCTTTTTGTGTGCAATAAAGAATATTTGTATTGTATTGTATTGTCTATCTGTCAGTTTAATTTTATCTGTGAGTGGTGAAACTGACCCTTAATCTTATGAACTGTTTAATACCCTCTTCAGTCTTACAAAGAAATTCAATACAGCCAGAAAGGTACGTTTTAAAAATAGAACCCAATAAACTGACAACGACAATTATCCAATTGCTGTCACCCCCAGTTACAGGAAAAAACCATTAAATGTATTTATTCCTTCTCGTCATTAGTCCACAAACAAAAGACAAACAAAACTGGACTGTATCGCCGGATTTTAAAAGAAATTTATTACCTACTACAACGTATAATCATTTCAAATTGTTAAGGTGAAGTACATAATAATATGTAATCAACCCAGAACATTTCTCTTACAAATAAGCAAAACTAATCACAAACAATTAAACACAAAGCAATTAGCTCGTAATTTAAACGCCCATTAACCGACCAATGTCTTTGACTTCTAATAGCAATTAAAATGCTGGAAAAACTAGACGGCTTCGTAAATAGGTTAGTACAGTGGACGATAAGGTACATTTTCTAATGGTCGGGATTTATAGTATGTACATTACCAGTTGCCTTATTAAGTGAAAACATGTGAGACATACGATCGTGGTGGAAACTCGAGGAATTATCAGTTATCTAGAAAAGAAAAGACTTGTTTTCTTAGGCGTTGAACCGATTAGATCTTTCCTACTGTTTGTGTTCGGATTATGTAGGTTACTGTGTTAAGTTGGTTCTATTTTTGTATTTGTCTTTTTAAATATTGGAAATTAAGATTGAGATCTTTTCTTTTATCTTTCTTTTTGTTTTTTTTTGCAAGATCTTTATAAAAGATTGTTTCAAAAAAAAATAGATTGATACTTTGTTTTTATTGCAACTAACTAACAGCTCTCTCACAAAAGCTATTGAAATGTGTTTGCGTTTTGACGATTGATTTGAAAAACACGATAGGCAGTTGTTTCGCTGTTCAGGCGCGGTGGTTTTATAATATATATAAATTTATATATAAAATTTATATCCCTCGAGAACCGCGCAGCAAATGTGGGTGCTAAAAGTCCCTAAATGTCTATCTACAAATCCGAGCCATGGCTCGTCAGGAGGGAAAACAATACGTCGTCATGATAACGTGTGTGAACGAATCCGTAGAAAATGTATGGAATGATATTTTTTCCCTGACTAGTCCCGGACACGGCCCGGATGTGTGTAGATAGATCATAACTCTAATGCACTATTGGTAGATATCCTCGAGTTTTGAATTCATGTTTAGAACTTGCGTTCAACAATTAAAAGGTTAACCCGGGCCTGATAGAGCCGCTTTTGCGCACAATGTTATAGTTTAAAATTTTGTATGTATCTCTTTGTATGCAATAGTACTTATTTCTATCTATCTATCCATTCTCTAATGCCACACTACCGGGGTGGTTCTATCAATCAGTATAGAAGCCTTTAAACAAAACCCTACTTTAATATATTTTACACTCTATTTCTATAGATAGGTAAGTTGCTTAAAAAAGCAAATACTAAAATAGCCTTTTTTCTTTCACAGGTAAGCATCCTTTTCCATCAGCGCAGCGGAGTATAGTCAAACCAGTAAAGTACTTATGTCCTAAAACAAAACTGAACCTATTAGAGCATAAATCTAGTGAACACGGCTATAACTCTTAAAAACGTAGCTAGAAGAGAAACCAGATGTCACATCTAGCATTTAAATTGGTATTTATCTTGAAGAAACTTGTCATCTGTGAAGTTTGAATTGCAGAAGGGTTACTCAGTTTAAAACTAAAAAACTGAGTAACCCTTCTTTTACTTCTTTCTTTGGTATTTTGAAATATATATCTTTAATTTTAATAATATGGGTTGAATAGAGTTCGAAAAGTTCGTCAAAACATCAATATTTTTAGTTTCGTATTGTGACTGACGTTTCTATTTTTTACTAATAACATACAAACCCTAAGCAAACACTTTTAGGTTAAACACACTGTTTTCATAAATTTTCATTTTGTTCACTATTCGAAAACTACACGACGCAAAGACAAAACAACAGTTTAGCCAAAAATTCATCATAATTTTCGTTTGCCAAAAAACTTACTAAAAACTTTTTTTTATTCAATTCAAATTCAAAATAGTATTTTTCTTCTCACAAGTATTTTCCTTACCATAAAAACTGTATGTTTCCAGTTTCTTTTTCTGCGAATTAATCTTTGCCAACACGCGGGTACCATCGTAACTCAACTGGTACAGATCGTCAATTATTTATACCGTCGACGCATCTCCAGTGAATGTGCTAAGGATATCTATTCGACTAGCTTTTGCCTGTGACTTCGTATACGTTAACTATTACTTACTGAAATGTAATTCTTTCTTCAATCACTATTTCAAGTCAAAGTTGTAGACAGAACATTTTGTATGAAGCTATTCACACGGGCCCAAGTCTGCTAATTTAAAATAGCCGCAGTGTGTCGGCAGTGTCAATGGCATTTTACACATTTGGTATTCTGTTAAACAATGACTTACACTGATTGCGACCAGTCCAAAAATGACATTGACATGTAATGTATCCAAAATGACATTGACACTCTGCCGACACGCAACTGAGGCTATTTTAAATTAGCAGACTTGGGCCCCAGGTCGGGTGACGATACGATAATTAATGGGCTTAAGTTTTAAAAGATATGATGCAAAATTACACAATAATATGAATAGACAAAAGTCTATATGTTAGAGTCTTTGCAGTTAAACCATCGAGTCTGAAATCTAAAAATCGTTAAAATGTTTTTAATCTTTTCTTGAATTTCTATAAAACTATAATGAATACAATAGAAGCAATATCACGAACCTGCAAATAAAAGTGCAGTATTCAGCGATTCAAAGGAAGCACCACTAAAATAATACTATAAAAGCTTAAAACATACTCCGAAACGGTTTTCAAATCCTTTTTATTTTCCCTGAATGTTCTTTTTATTGCTTTATACGACTAACACGTATTGCATTGTTGAATATCTATTTGTTTGTTTAAACTTTCCGTATTTTATATGAAAACGAACGTATTTTTGCAGTAAGGTTGCGGTTTGCCGTGTTTTTCTTAGCATACCTCAAATCGATTGTGTGTTTTAACAAACGTCAACGTCAAATCTCAAAAACCTCTATTACGGCAATCGCTTGTGCGTACGAGCTCTTAATGTATTTATTTACTTAATGTAGAGCTGAAATGTTCCTTTGAATAGGAATAATGGCGTAATAGTGAATAATCTCATCTTCTTCAATTTTGTACCTAGGGGGAAGTGGGGCACATTGATACACAAAAATTCATACTCCGTTTGAATACACAAATGTCAACATATTTGATAATTTTTTTTGCCGGGCGCATTGCCTGATATGTTAACTTATAATTAAGTTTAAAAAAAGCTGATAGAAACGAATAGGGAAAAAGCTATGGCGACTTTTATAAAAAATCGGTTTTGTATCATTCTGCCCCACCGGTGGGGCACCTTGATACAGAGAGTGGGGCAGCTTGATGCGTATTTTATTTCCGTAAATATCATAATATTTTTTCAAAATAGTCGTTATATTACTTAAATTGACCAAATAAAAATCAAATAATGCTTGGTATCTAAAAAATCACATTATTTATTAGTTATTATTCCTATTAGCGATAATCACTATCAGCCTAATAATGAAATGAGCTGGGAAATAAAATTGTCATCAAAAACTTAGAATTTATCAAGATCTTAAACATCTAATTAAATATAATTATTCTGTAATCAGCCTAGAAGTACTACAGAATTGGACATAGTGAAATATAGAAATAACAGAATAAAATCCTCTATCAAAATTATAGGAACTTTTTCTTAAAACTCATAATCAAAAACATCACAAAACTGATATCCTAAATAATTTTTTCTCATTTTTCTGCTTAACTTTAAACATCCGGACCATTTTCTATAATAAATGAGATTTTTTAGACTTCTTTAAAATACTAACGGGGCACTTTAATGCATTAATAGGGCACTTTAATACACTAACGGGGCAGATTGATACGTATCATTCTGCCCCGCGTTTTACTGTATCAAAGTGCCCCAAGGGACTATATTCACGGAAAGTAATTTATTATTTTTTAAATCAATATTGTATTAAATAAACATATTAAATAACATTTATTAAAGTATAAACGTACTTTTGGTAAAATAAAACTATGAAAACCACTAATAATATGGAGCTGAGACATAATCACATTGCTCTTAAAATTTTAGTTGGCGGTCCCAAAAACACATTTGTGCCTGTCAAAGCAAAACGGCGAACAGGCGGTAAGCATCTTCACAACTATCATCCTTGTGGATGTCCTTGAGTGTTCTAATGATGTGTCCGTGTGCGTATCGTTTTTCAGTATTTCAAAACAGGTACTGTATCAATGTGCCCCGAGTATCAATGTGCCCCGCCTCCCCCTATACGAATTTGTCAAAATATTGTTGTTGAATATTCTTAACAACTTCTTACGATTGTATCCTAAAAAAGAGCTGTTCGTCTTTTAAATAAAACTTGACTTATTAACTTTCACAGAAGCTAACTTAAAACAACATTGAATTGCTTTGGTTCTGACCCGGCTTAAGGACTTGCCCTCGGGTGTTTTCGGTTACGTTCGGTCGACTTCGGAAACCACAATCACTTTGGGATAACAAGATCCTTGGGCCTTCAGAACCATCGATGTGGCTTCCGGGCTTTGAAGTATGTTGTATGAACTGGTTTGGTTAGGTCGGACGATATAAGACGTAATGGTTTTGCGTAGTAGCGATGCCGTCGGTTTTCCGTAGTACATGGAAAGGTACCTTCTACTGTGATGACGAGAATTTTTTCTAGCGTCTTACCCCCTTATTATATAATGAGTTTTAAAGATAGTTCTAGAACTAATGTAATTTTTGCGTTTTTTGTTTTATTTGTTGTTTTTTATAAAACTCGTCTTGTAATAAGAGGGTTTGTGTTTGGTATTAACCTATCTATATTTACTGCATATTTATTTATCACAACAATAATCTAACTAAAATTGAATAGAACCAGGAATGTTTAAAGGAAAGAAAAGATACTGGATCACCTGTTACGACACGACGACGACTTTGTAAAAAAACATCATGGAAGGAAAAGTAGGTAAACGGAAGAGGAGACCACGGAGGAGTTACATAGATTAAGTAAAAGAGGGAATAGAAGTTGTGTCGTACTAGGTGCTCAAAGAGATTAGAGCAGAGCGGCGAAGACATCACTGACAAGAGCGACGTTCTTTTTGATGATGACGATGAGGAAACAAAATGGTTTCAATATGAAATTAAAAGTAGATTTTTCGTAACCTTAACATTCTCAAACAGAAATTCCACTTATAAAAGAATAAAGTTAATTAAGCTAAGTGTATTCAAATTAGAAGATACTTCCGCAAATCATGATGACAACAAAAACATTAACTTCCGTTTAACGACGGCTTTATAACTTATTGTACTTTCCACTCCCATAGTTAGATCCATTAGTTTATTACATGTCGTAATACTCGGTAATAGATCTCAATTTGTCAACAAATACGACAAGGGCAGCCAATTACCACTTGCCAGTCTTCAGATAGTGAAAGTGAAAACAACAAACTTACATTTTCAGTTGAGAAATTGTACACAAATCACCATCTCTCTTCAACCCGTGAACTTTACCATAACGATGTCTCATTTCGGTAGATTGTTATCTAAATCGATGGCAAAGTGAAGTTTGTTTTGAGCTGTCAGTCATGTGTCGAGAAAGCGCAACAGCGGCGATATTTGCTTGTCAAAACATTATGACGAATTTTGAAGTATGGGAAGAAAGCAATATGGATTTGCTCGTTCACTCTCGTTCATTTTCAAATGTTATTTCACGATTTGTTTTGGTTGGCAACTTTCATCAAGGAAATATACTGCTTTATATAAATCACAAATTATGTAGGTTGGTGTGTATCAAATAAGAAGTTATTTCATTTATTTTAAATAAGCATCTAAAGCGATAAAACTCTTGCTAAGATATTGCTAAATATATGAGAAGAGTTAGGCAATCTTCAAACTTGATCTACATTGTTTCAATCGATTACCGCTGGCGGTTGAAAAGTTATTTAATCTATTACACAAGTCGGTACTTATTTTAAGTTAAGCCCTTCAAAGACCCGATCAGCTAAACGTCCTATAATCAAAACATTCTTGCTTCCCCGTAATCTGCTTCAAACCACTTACCCGGGCCCAAAAACTCAGCAATTTCTGCTGTCCCTTCATTACGTATTTATAATAATTTACCGTCACACGTAATACCCATGTTTATACAATTTTACTCGACGAAAAAGGTTACTTTCGTTTTTAAATATACGAACATATGAAACGGTAAGAAATAAGCGGAACGAGCCTATTACGGACAATAGTAGATAATGATATATCGAGACGCGCTCGTAATTTCTCTACGGTGTAATACTACCACGGGACATCTAATTTGAACTTAAACGATCATTTGAAACGCTTCCGATTTTCCAGTTTGTTTTCCAAAGAATGAAAGTACATTTTCACTTGAATGATGGTGTATAATTATCTGTTGTTAGCCGGTCGGATGATGTATTAGAACACGCAAGAAAATGTTCCGTTCGAATAATTGTCAGACGAAAATGTCTGGCATCTTAATACTGTCTACGCTTGTGTCTGGTTGTGATTTAAAGGTGAAATTGTTGCATTTTTGACAGTTTTTTTGTTACTGTCGTTGTTAATTACTATTTAATGAATGAAGAAGTACTTATGCGTGTGTTAGAAAATAGGATGTAGTATAGAATTATAGAGAAGATCAAGGTGTTATTTACTGAATACGAGATGTCAGGATTTAATTGATTCTAATGTGAAATGTGTACCTAAAGTTACTTTATAGTTGCAATGAAACTATTGTATTGAAAATGTTATTATGTAAGTAAAGGGATTAAGATATTAAAGATGGAGGATTATAAGAGAAACAAGGAATACCATTAAAACAATATTGTATTGTCATGTTAAACAGCGATACAAAAGATAAACCACAGAACAAACGATAATCACAAAAGTTATAATACAAAATGGCCAACGCCCAATTATTTCTAGGAATATTCACAAAATACTTAACTTGTGTCCTGCAGGAAGATAGACGAACAAGAGAGAGAGCGGGAAGTAGGTATCTACCCGTATTTATAACCACCACTATAATATGGTCTGAGACCACCACACATTACACTGCGCTTCAGCCAATCACAGATTGACTTAGAGCCGCGAACATTTAAACACGTATAACTTATGTAACAAAAGACAGTATTTGTACTTAATCTAAACACTATAATTATTAACATAATTGTTGAAGTTCTTCTATAATAACTATCATGTTATTACGGTAGTATTTACTCAATAAACCTAATATGTAATTAGTCCATTAGACAATGCTGCCACCTGTGACATAACAAATAGCTACTGCGGATATAATATTGAATTACATTTTAAAATTCAACAATAGTTTAGTCTAGGTATTAAAACCTAAATACTTAGATTAATTAAATAGGTAATTACTCAAGTCTAAGTACGTTATTTAGTAGTCTCAATAACATTAATAATATAATTAAAAGGTATATCTTATCAGGTCCGATGCTGCCACCTATGTCGTAGATGTGGAACTATTACAAAGAAATGGCCCTTGACCTATAACCCGCCAAATATAAAAGTGAAATATTATTTACAGCATAACTTACATTATGTCTAGGTAATTCAACACTTAGACTATGTTCCAGACAATAAGGGTAATTTATATAATTAATACAATTAATATTAATAAGTATTATCATTTTCTATCTATCGATGTTAAGTATAAAATGTAAAAGACAATGATACTTGCCAACACACTGTGAGCCAGTGTGTTGTATCATTATTATTGAAGCCTTATAAGCAAGGGAAATGCTTTTCCTTAAAGATTAAGTTTTACAAAGTGAATTATCATGAAATCATAGTACTGAAGTACATATATGACAATCATATTCCGTCACGGCCATACTGACAGTACTTCGTCCTCGAAGTACGTACACACCTTTCACAAAAATAGAAAAATAATTATTATCTATGTCGAAAGATCTAAGATAGGAATTTATATTTTATACTTACAAAACAAAATTTTATTAACGTTATAGGTAGGTACTTAATTCTATTCTAATTTTTTAAGTCTATACCATTTTGTATCTTAATTGAATCCAATCACAACTAAATATACCTATGGTTATTAAGTCATTAATTGCAAGGGAATCATAAGCAAAGAAGACACAGGGTATTGCCTAATACATAGACATGCCAATCACAATCACCCGCTGCAAGTGAGACAATTGGCACCAAGTATGAGGCCGACCAGCGGATACCCAGAAAGAACAGTAAGTCAGGGTATTGCCAAATATATAGACATGCCAACCACAATCACCCGCTGCAAGTGAGACAATTGGCACCAAATATGAGGCCGACCAGCGGATACCCGAAGAAGGTATTAACATTCAGGATATTTGCCAGATACATAGACATGCCAATCACATTCACCCGCTGCATGTGAGATAGTTGGCATCAAATATCAGGCCGACCAGCGGTTATCCTGAGAACATAATAGGTATTCACTCAATCCATGCCGATTTCGGCATACACAATCCAATTGCCAATACATACATAGACATGCTGACCGCTTTCACCCACTGCCGATGAGACAAGTCAGCACCAAGCATGTGGCAAGACCAGTGGTTAATGTAGGTAGCAATTTCATCGACCATATGAATGGAGAACTTCAATCTCACAAATCATCCTTCCACAAATGTGGGACAAGTACAGTCAAGTGTAGATTATAGTAGTGTAGAACTAGTGTATCTCAGCTGTACAGATCAAACTACTAGAGCACCTTCAATAGAGCAATAATTGTGATAATTATAAATATAATCAATGAAATACTAATATTAGTAAATAATGTTGTGTATTATTCACATGAAATAGTTCAAATCAATACTGTCTCTCTGTCAGTCATATCAGTAGTGTTCCTTATTTTGGAAATATGTTTCTAAATATGTGTATACCTGCTGTGTAGTCTTCATGAACAAATGTTTATAAATAAAAATGATAGGGGAATGGCATTTTTAACTCAAAACAACTAGTATCATCATATCTAAAAGATCTGTCACAACTTCCATCAACTCTCCGTTCAATAATAAGTAACTTATCAATGTTTTGATCTTTCAATATAAGAAAGAATCAGGCACATTATTATTTTTTTGTATTAAGTAACCATTTATAAATTTCCAATGACATTGTTACATTGTTTACATGATGTTTGTTACATTATTAATTGTACTAAGGTAAGTAATTAATCTATTATCTTATCATGCTTTAAGTTCAGACTAATGGTTTATAATATCCAGAAAACTAACTACCTATGTATGATTATTACCTTTTTACGATCTAATTGTGATTAAAAAATCAGTTGTTTGTTTATGGAATGGAATAAATAAGTAAACAAATAATAATAGGACCAATTGCGAATTTGTTTATTCGCTAGTGAGATCAACTGCGGATACCGGCAATTAGAAATCTGACAAGCCGTAAATGTGACCATTTGCGAATTATACTAATCGCGAAATGGAAAGGTGGAATAAACAATTAGCGAATGGAATAGCGTACCTAAAAGGTAATTCTTCTAAAAGCTAATTTAAAAATCCATGAATTATTTTATAATATGTGAAACAAAGACTATTTTCCTATTTTCACAAATGCCAAAAGAGATTTTAATGAAACTGCAACATTGCAGCTTATTCATCAGGATATCACATCAGATATGTTATTTTAAAGCATCATATCATAATGTGTTTACTTTTTAAAGATGATAAATGCGATGAAGTCGCGGGAAGCCTCTAGTAGGTATGTCAATGCATAATTTTTTCATAAAAGATGTATCTAATATTAACCTCGATAGCATTTTGCTATTTGGACATTTTGCGTGTAGGGTCTTTTACAAATTAGTCATTTTGCGGATTGTTACCAAGCATATACATATAATAATAAGTAATTATCCAAAAATATCAATATACCTACATACATACATAATATACTTATACATATAATTCTAGTGACCTAAAATTCGTTCGGTCAATCTGACAATTCATTACAAAGTAATAAGTCAATACTTGTTGCTCTGTAGAGACTCCACCAATGGGTCAACAAATATATATATATATATATTTTTTTAAAGTAATCAGCAAGTCCAAACTTCGCTAAAGTATAAGGTATCAGGGAGGTAGCTTAGCTACAAATCTGTATATACCTATACATAAAAGGAAGTTCTGTTAGTTACACATTTTATACCAACTCATGGACTGCTGAACCAACTTTGCTGATGATTGGAAGCTACAAAAAGTACAACAAAAATGCTTTTCTAAACAGAGAGGAGCTATCAAATGAGGGCACTTATTCCTCCTTATAACCATTGAAAGATTATTTGGTTAAGTTTAAAATATTAAATGTGAATATTTTATTGTTTAACTAGATGTTGTCAAAAATAGAAACCGCTTGAGACAGCAGATGGAAAGAACCAGTAAGTAGACTAAACAAGGAAAAAAGATTCAAAACTTCATACAAATCTAGAGATGTTACTTGCACCAACCCGTCTTACTAGGTAAGTACTTGATAAATTTGTGAAGTCAGTGAAGCTAAATGAAATAAATAACCTTAAAATGGTTAAGAATAAGTTAGAGAATGTTTTTGCTAAATAAGAATTGATAACTTTTTGCTGAATTTTCAAGTTCAGTGTTAATGTCTAGATTTTAGGTATATACCTAGTACCTAGGTGTATAACACCTGTAATATGATCTAAAATACTTCTTTTTTGTTAGGAGTTAGCAATAGAACTAACTTATTATTTGAGCACTAGTAATGTAGTATTGCTTCATAATTAGTAGGTATCACACTAACAGTACCTATCACCAAATTAAATTTGCTTTAATTTAAAGCGATAGAACACAATAAGCAAATACAAGTTTCTTGACCATGTCATGTTTGGGAAACTATGACAGATAACTAGAACTATTTGTGAAGTTTTAGTAATGATATCACTTATGTAGGTAAATGCTACGATTTCAGAAATGTTTCATACTACCATTGAACAATGCCATAAGGTATAAATAGGGTAGGTACCTAAGTAACTAGGTATATTAATCTATCCTACCCTTTATAGTCAACATTAGACAGAAACTCCCTTTTGGAAAATACCTACTTAATAATTATGGCTCACCTATTTGATCTTGGTACCTAGAAAGGTACATTAGAGACCTATCACAAATAGCCTTCACAATAATAATAGTCAAATGTTATAATGTGTATATACAATGGAGCAGATAGGTAATATACCTTTAAAAGTACTAAGTAACATTTTCTACATTCCTACCTATCAATATAGGTATTATGATGTAAGTATCAGGCAGAAATCTTTAACTTAAGAATACATAACACTCAGTACCTCGTAAGATCCGAATCCGATGACGTATTGGTCTAATCCGTTCAGTGTCACAACCGGGAGAGCTGGTTATACGCTACCAACTGCGTCGAATCACAGAGCTGGTAAGGGTCGTAGCTGTGATGTCTGGTACCACTGCCTCCGTCGCATCACTTAGCCGCCGTGGACGACGGGTAGTTTCACGGTGGGTGGTTTGGGCCTTCGACGACGTCACGTCGACTAAGCCGCCGATGCCGAACATAGATTGTCGTTTGTTGAACAACCACGGCCGGGTCAGCAGCCACCTTCAACGCTTGATGGTAGCTGCGCAGCACAAGGCGCCGCCATATTGTGTAGGTACTGTTGTTTGTTGCTGCTACGATCGTGAGCCGGCCACCACAGGGCCGCCATTGCTGACAATGTCTTCGTCACCACTTTTTCCAACCGCTGGATGGAACTCGCTTGCCGGTTCAAGACGCCGGCTGCTGAGCCGCAGTTGCTAGGTGCACGTTGATAGCGTGGAGAGAAGTAGGTAAACTTTGTTGTGCCGGTGAATGGGAAATTCGAGTCGTCATCCTTGACGTCTTTCCCAGAGCTTTGCCACGTCGCGACGTCTTTCTGAAACTTTTAATTGACAAAATTAGGTCTGATAGGTAATGGATTGTATCCCACTTCTGATGTTAGAAAATAGGATGTAGTATAGAATTATAGAGAAGATCAAGGTGTTATTTACTGAATACGAGATGTCAGGATTTAATTGATTCTAATGTGAAATGTGTACCTAAAGTTACTTTATAGTTGCAATGAAACTATTGTATTGAAAATGTTATTATGTAAGTAAAGGGATTAAGATATTAAAGATGGAGGATTATAAGAGAAACAAGGAATACCATTAAAACAATATTGTATTGTCATGTTAAACAGCGATACAAAAGATAAACCACAGAACAAACGATAATCACAAAAGTTATAATACAAAATGGCCAACGCCCAATTATTTCTAGGAATATTCACAAAATACTTAACTTGTGTCCTGCAGGAAGATAGACGAACAAGAGAGAGAGCGGGAAGTAGGTATCTACCCGTATTTATAACCACCACTATAATATGGTCTGAGACCACCACACATTACACTGCGCTTCAGCCAATCACAGATTGACTTAGAGCCGCGAACATTTAAACACGTATAACTTATGTAACAAAAGACAGTATTTGTACTTAATCTAAACACTATAATTATTAACATAATTGTTGAAGTTCTTCTATAATAACTATCATGTTATTACGGTAGTATTTACTCAATAAACCTAATATGTAATTAGTCCATTAGACAATGCTGCCACCTGTGACATAACAAATAGCTACTGCGGATATAATATTGAATTACATTTTAAAATTCAACAATAGTTTAGTCTAGGTATTAAAACCTAAATACTTAGATTAATTAAATAGGTAATTACTCAAGTCTAAGTACGTTATTTAGTAGTCTCAATAACATTAATAATATAATTAAAAGGTATATCTTATCAGGTCCGATGCTGCCACCTATGTCGTAGATGTGGAACTATTACAAAGAAATGGCCCTTGACCTATAACCCGCCAAATATAAAAGTGAAATATTATTTACAGCATAACTTACATTATGTCTAGGTAATTCAACACTTAGACTATGTTCCAGACAATAAGGGTAATTTATATAATTAATACAATTAATATTAATAAGTATTATCATTTTCTATCTATCGATGTTAAGTATAAAATGTAAAAGACAATGATACTTGCCAACACACTGTGAGCCAGTGTGTTGTATCATTATTATTGAAGCCTTATAAGCAAGGGAAATGCTTTTCCTTAAAGATTAAGTTTTACAAAGTGAATTATCATGAAATCATAGTACTGAAGTACATATATGACAATCATATTCCGTCACGTGCGTGCATGAATGTTTACATGCCTATCTTATAAGCTTAAACACATTTACCCAATAACTTAGTAAAGTGTTCTTGATCGTAGCCAATTACTTAGACCCAGAACACACGATGAAACGCAACTGCAACGCAACTGAAACGAAGCGAAATGTGATTTTCTAAAGGAGCCTATGGCAAAAACTTTGATGCAACTCAAAAGTAACTAGCAGTTTCAGTTGCGTTGCAGTTGCGATTCACCGTGTGTTCTGGGTCTTAGAGTTCTTACACACTAGCGCTCGAACAGCTCTTATCGTTTGAAAATGAACAATCGAGTCTGTTCTTTTCATTAAAAATCATTAAGTACCTATGAACGACCATTAAAATGTTATAACACAACTTTTTAAATAAGAACCTTGTGGTGGCGAAGTTAGACCACAAAATGTCAAACCACATTAAAGGCCAAGTAAATAAAAGCTGGGTATATAGTCCTATAGGCTATTATTTCACAAAAGGCTGGCATTTTGTTACTATATCTATAAGTATAATAAAGACTATAGTAGGCATGTCAACCATTATTGTGCCGGTATAATATAACCGTTATGGTATCTACACACCAAAGCCGCCGGCTTTTTGACAGCTGTCATTCGTATGACGTAAAGCCGCCGGCCTAGCCCGGCGGTATGTTTGCGGCTTTGGTGTGTAGACTGCATTATACACAAACATAAATCAATTAAAATACTTTACGCTTAAAAAGTAATGTTCGTAGTAAGTAATTAAAATAAATTGTTCGCAATAAGTAATTATTTACGGATCCAATTAGTTACGAATATTATAAGGTGTTTAATGAAAGAAACTAATACGATTCAAGTAAGTTTTTTAGTCCAGTGGTGAACATAAGGTATTAGGTACTTGATAGTTTGAAGTCGAGAAAAATCAACATTATTATGGACCGCAAAAGCTGTGAGTTCTGCAATCCAATCTTTCTATTACTTGCAAACATTATTATTTTTAGAATATTATTATTATTATGTTAGTACATCTTTAAAGATCTCGGCTCCATAGGGATCCGGTCATTTGGGAGGCGTGCATGGGGTCGAAGCCAATATGTAGAGGCCCTTTTAAGTACCGTTTATTCTGAAATGTGAGACGGCACGCATCTACCGGAGTCTATCCCCCAACACACTATGGAAATACACTTATTTTTTTATTTTATTTTTTAATATGTAGGCTATTGTGTATTATGAAAGTAGAAAATATACTGTACGGTTTTTAGAATATCTCTAAAAAAAAAGTCCGGCTACTTAATTCCTGCTGTGTGCAAACTCTCATGAGTATAAAACAGAGCTCCCTATAAACAATCCCACTTTCATTTTCAAAACAAATCCTAACCAAGACCAGTAGAACTACAGTCACTGTTTTACCGTTGCCGTTCCCAATATTCAAAGACAGATAGCTGTCCGAGGTCGGCAATACTTAACTGAATCGTAGCTGTCACATCTGATTTATCCTTCAGAAGAATCCCATAGATTTTTTGACACCGGTAGGTTCTTCTTCTTATTTAAGAGCTTGTCGGTGAAGCCTCTTCCACCCCTCCCTATTTTCTGCCTTCTTTTTAACATCTTGATACGACATGACACCCGCCTTTTCCTTCACCTGTTTTAGGAACGTCCGTCTGGGTCTTCCTTTTTTCCTTTTCCCTTAAATTTTTCCTTCTATGATGTTACCGGTAGGTTAACAGGGACGAAACATTCTAAGATAGATAACTATTTATATCTCCAGTAGGGCAAAACCAAAGATAGATAGAATATTGGGAACTTTGCGTATAGAATATATAAGGAGATGCCATACCGTCTGGATCTGGATCGTCTGGTTACCTTTTTGTATGCAATGTCTTATCGTTTGGCAGGTCATCTACCAAGAAAACTATGAAAAACTTGCGCCAACCTTGGCACGCTGTCATAAACTCATTTGTATATGAAAAAAAAATGTGGCACCTCCTTATACTTACGTATATTCTATACTCAAAGATTGGGAATGGCAGTTAGACCAGTTGAACCACAGTCGCTGTTTTACTGTGAGTGATTAGTTCTCACGCTTGTCTGGATTGTTTTCAACTTGAGTGATACACTGTTGAGGCTTTAGATGCAGCTGACGAATGCTTGCTAAAAGAACTACTGGATACGACCATTTCTGTGCAAAAAAGTTTTTCGGTCTGTATGTGGCACCGGTTAAGATATAAAATATACGTTTATATACTTCTTCAAGCCCCTGTTTTCGGTTATGAATTCATTCGAATTATTTTCGAGAATCTTAATTTTTATTGGTAAAATATAATTTAATGCTGTCTACACACCAAAGCCGCCGGCATGCCGCCGGGCTATTCCGGCGGCTTTCCGTCATACGAATGGCAGCTGTCAAAAAAGCCGGCGGCTTTGGTGTGTAGATACCATTAGATATTAATGGATATCTCAAGCTCAAGACACGCGGCTAACGTTCCGGCGAGATTATTGATTTTTTACGCAAAAACTACTGAACAGAATTGAATGAAACTTTACAATATTGTAGCCTGCACATCAGAATAAGGCTATATTATTTTAAAATATTGAGTTTTCCAAGATATGATCATAAATGCGTATGATGTCGCGGGCAGCCTCTAGTAACATCATAAATAGCCATTCAAAGCAACACTTCCAGCAATATAATATTTTTTATCCATGTCCAAAGCTAGTTTCACTTTTTAACACAGCTTTTAAAAAGGGTTTTAGATTTCATTATCTCAGTATAATGACGGTGTTTGTCTAGTTTCTCTTTTGTAAAGACCTATCTTAGGTCTATCTAGCTAGGTATTCTAGAATCTAGATTCAGTAGATCTAGACTTAACTCTACCAATTTACTAAAGTAATCAAGTTTTAGTGCTCAAAGATTTATGCCTTTAGATTTTTAATTTAGTGCCTTAGATCAATAGTTTGTCTTGTAAAGTGAAATTGTTTAATGAGCATCGTTTACTATTTCTTTAATTTATCTAATGGTTTGGTTAGAATAATATGCTAGCTACGATTAATTTAACACAATGATCCTAAAGAACATAATGCAAAGTTTTTTTGCAGGTATTGAAATTTTATTCTCGCTCTCGATTATAAATAGGTACTGTGATAAGCCGAAATTTTCTAAAAATTTTTTGCACTTGAAACTACTTTAGTATCTCTCAAAATATAAGATATTGAATAGCAAAACTAAACTCTTCATATAATATTCAAACCATCAGGTTCCAGGGCTCATAATACCCAAAGCAGTTAATAAAATTCTCCAAAAAATGGCAACGTTTTCATACGGTGACAAGTTGACACGCGCCAAGGTCCCATTTTTAGGTTAACGGATGCGACAAACGGAAAACCTGCGTCATTGTTATGTGACACCGAAACCAAGAAAGGTCTTGCGTCACACAAACGAATGTTTTGTACGTTTTGCGTCACTAGGAACGCGAGAATAGAAATGTGAGTCAGGCCGTCAGGGGTAGGATGAAACTTTCATAACTTGTGGTATTTATATCAGGGTTTGAAATATGTATATTAAAATATTTCAAATGTAAGAATATTTGGAAACACATAAATGTTATTCGGGAAAGTATGTACTAAGCTCAATCGTACCAAGTCTGTGTTATCAGTTGTGTGTCGGTAGTGTCAATGGCATTTTTGACACATTTGGTCGCAGTGTAAGCCATTTAGCTGAATTCCAAATGTGTTAAAAAATGCTATTGACACTTTGCCGATTTACAACTGAGGCTATTTTAAATTAGCAAACTTGGGCCCCGTGTGCGATGCATGGTCCTCGCTATCCGGCACGGCAAATAGCGCAAGTGTTAAAGGCACCATTGATAGCGGCAGGTGCCAAGGATACGGGACGGGCTTCTTCATTAGATATAGTTTTTAGCTAGATATAATTATTATGTTTTATTCTTATGTAACACTCAACTCTATTTATTTGACAATATCTTTTTGGGATAAATAAAAAAAAACAGAAAATGTTCTCTAAAGTTTTCCCTCGGCTATGGTTTCACTGATTTCATTTAATAGAAACTTTTATCCTCATAAATTCATTCTCTATTCTTTTATCTTCAATTTAAAATTGCCTTTGCCAAGATACTCGATCAGATGACACAATGCCAATAAAGTAAGATTTCTTGCTGGAACATTTTCAATAAAAATTCTTGTCTTATATTAAACGAGGAATAATTTATGCTTGTGACTAGGTTCGGTAGGGTTGTCCATTTATTTATTTACTTTTAAATTTATGCCGTGCCTAGTTGTCTCTACCTACCCCAATGGGAGGAGGCGAGCGTGACGGATATGTATGTATGTATGTATAAGCCTAGTATCTTTAGTATGTAGGTTGAGGTAGAGTCTAGTCTAGAATAAGAAATAGGGTGTTGCTTTTTTGTGTTGTAAAGTATAAAGAATTTAAACTTTATCCCCCTTATTACAAAAGCAGGTTTAAAGATAGTCCGACGTTAGTTCGTTTAGTTTGACGTTTTGTCTATAGCCGAAACGTCAAAAAAAAACTAACGTCGGACTATCTTTAAACCTCGTTTTGTAATAAGGGGGTTAGAAATTAAGATTACCCTGTCTAAGGTATTCAATGTAACATTTTTATGATACATTAAATTACGATGTTTTTCGATAAAACTTCTACTTATTGTATCGAAAGTCGAAGTGATATTAATATAGGTAAGTCGTTCTTATAAGTTATAATAATAAGTCAAAGTAAAAAATATATTTATTTCATAGGCACAAAAAATGCTCTTGAAACCGTTACATTATTATAATATACATTTTTTAAAGCTAGTGCTAGATTCGCAAAGCGCAGTTTCCCCCAGAGAAGAACCTAGCAAGATACTCTGTGGGGTTTCTCTTTTCAAATAAAGTTTTACAATTCTTACAGTTTACATATTTACATTATAACAATTATTGTCATTATTAATAAAAGACAATCATCTCATCAGCATCTCATGATCCTCATTGTGTTAAGTTATAATATTTATTTATAATTTATTACAATTATTGTAAATATTTGTTGGTTAGTGCCAACCCTGCATAAACCGATCCATCGAACTCTTCCCAATAAAAGCCGTAGGTATTGACAGATTTAGATCCGTTTACGAAAGTCTTCCACAATTGAACACGAGTACAACACTCTACACGAGCTTAGAAACATAAACCTGGTACATATACAGGGTGTAACAGAAAGGGGTTATAAAGCCGAAACACAGCGATAGTCCTCATGAAACTGAACAATTCTCCCCAAGGAACATGAGTCGTAAATCGAAAAAAAAACAATTCGTCTCCTCAGTAAAAATGCCCGTTCAGCTGATCGAGTAAGAAAAATACTTACTTGATCGGACATTTTGTATGGGAAAGCGAAATTTTTTTTTCGAGTTACGACCCATGTTACTTGGGAAAGTTGTTCAGTTTCATGAGGACTATCGCTGTGTTTTGGCATTATACCCCATTTCTGTTACACCCAGTATAATCCAAGTATTTTCCCACTTGCCAGAAATAAAGGTAATTCAATCATTTGTCACAAAGCTTTACCAATCTGTAAGTAACAACGCACCTAATCGATCTAACTCAAGTTTAGAGTTTCACCTTTCACCCATCCTGTTTTATAGTTGGATTTAAGTGTCTATGAATCTTGTTACAAAATACTAAATGGATGTCGTAATAGTGTTAGAATCGTAAAACTCAACACGAGAAAGATACTTTCACCTTTCATTGCACTTGAAACGCATCCGGAACAAAAACACATCTCGGCGAGTTGCATCCGATTTGAATACTAAAAACCGGTCAAGTGCGAGTCGGACTCGCATACGAAAGGTTCCGTACAATTCACTAAGTATTCTGTGAATATTGTGTGAATATTATGTGAATATTCTGTGATTATTTCAAGTGTATACCAGTAGCCTTTACTGATATCGAACAAAAAAATGCAAAAAAATACGTGTGTTGTATGGGATTGGAATATGGGAACTGGAATTTTTGTTATTATTCTATTTTTTTGTATTTTTTGTTATGGCGGCAACGGTAATACATAATTTGTGAAAATTTCAACGGCCTAGCTACAAGAGTTCATGAGATACAGCCTGGAGACAGACGGACAGACAAACAGACGGCCAGCCGAGCCTCAGTAATAGGGTCCCGTTTTCACCCTTTGGGTACGGATCCCTAAAAATACATGAAATTTTACGTTTACCATCCATTTACTTGAGTTTAATGCGTTTTGATGTTACAATAGTGGCGTCGAAGTATGGTTTTGGTAATAAAATTACAATATTTATGCCCTTTACATGTTTCAATATGAGTTTAAGGTATGTTTTGGATAAGTAAATGGGTTTTGGGGTTTCGAAAGCTTGATTTTAAATGAGATAGCTATGTGTTGCGTAGTTTATTGTACTCTTACATTCAATTTACTTAAAGTTTGTTTAAATACACTGCACTTTTCCTTATCCTTTCAATAATTTCATTGTCATCTTTTATTGTATCTACACACCAAAGCCGCCAGCTTTTTGACAGCTGCCATTCGTATGACGTAAAGCCGCCGGCATGCCACCGGGCTTTGGTGTGTAGATAGCATTACATGATTGGATGTGAGGATATTTGTTGTCCTTTCACAATAAAAGCGGTTGGACAGATTTTAATGAAACTTTACATTAATGTCGCATATTATATCTACATCAGAATAACACATAGGCTATATTACCTAGAGATTTTGTGTAAATTTTTTAAGATATGAAGATACATGCTTACGGACTTTCGGGCAGCCTTTATCATAAGTACTACTTATTTGATTATGTAAGATAATTAATGAATCCGACCGATTTCGGTCACGGCGACCGCTTACGCCGAACTCTGCTGTCGTTCGTGTGCTCTCATGTGGCTGATGTAGCCGATCTTTTTAGAAAACGTTCTATAGCAGTGGGGGCATGTGAGCACACCATCGACAGTATTATATGAAAATGCCACTGTTGGTCGGGCTTTTTGGGCGTCGCGCTTGGCATCAAGCTCAGAGCGCCGTTTGTATAAGACTGAAATCAGAGTGGTCAAACTGGGGCCAAAGTCTGCTAATTTAAAAATAGCCTCAGTTATGTGTCGGCATAGTGTCAATGCATTTTTTGACACATTTAGTATTCTGCTAAACAATGGCTTACATTGATTGCGAACAAATATGTAAAAATGCCATTGACACTCTGCCGACACACAGCTGATAATATTGTAAATTGACAGACTTGGGCCTCTGGTCAATACCCATATGCCTACTAGCCAATCACCACAGTAACCACTCTAGTCCATTAAAAACATTGAATCTGTTAGCAAGGTCATTAAAAAACCGTCCCACTTCTCATAAACCAAGGTCCTTCCTCTCTTAATCACCAACAGAGTCATTAAGAGTAATCAGTTCAGCTTAAAATATCTTTATAAGCAAACGTAATTGCATATTCCAGACGTGAAGGCACTTCTAAGGATAAGAAAACGCTCCACTAATGGGATTTTGATAGTTTACTTCGCGTAGTTTTAGCTTTCATGGGAAAAAATGCAAATGGATTTGTAAATACTGGTAGACATATTTATTATTTCACTAAGATATGCTCTTGTATGTAACTACTCATTTTTCTCTGTTTCTGTGTAGTATCTTCTTACAATAAACTATTAAATAAATCATAATAAGTCCTATTAATATTATAAAATATGTCAATGTTTATGCTGATGGATGGACGGATATTTGTTACTCTTTCACGCAAAAACAACTAAAGAGATTTTATCATGATTTTTTTCTATGACAGGCGTGGGAGAAATAGATCTACTATGTGAATATCATGGAAAGGTAATGCAATGTTTAGCTTTTTATACCCTTTATTTTGTATTCGCCACGAATTTATAAAAGCTGAGAAAAGTGTACTCATTCCGATGGGTTCAATTAATATCTGGACCCAATCTTGCAATAAAGCGAAATTTAAGTGATGGAAACGAAAAGATAAAAATATTTAGAGTTTCACGAGAGATGCTGTCAAATAGGTAAATGTAATAAAAAAACCTTTTTCCATGTTTATCATATTATCGCAAATGTAGCACTCTACCCATCAATCTTATTTCCGCTATAAAGTGTCAAAATATCAACCTTTGGAAACTTAATAAAGTGACACAAACAGTATCAGCGGAACCCATCGCGAGCGGTAACAAAGTTTTAGAACTCGTTCCGTGGACGAGTTTGAACAAACTCCCATGAATATGGCTAAAAAAATATTTACGGAAAAAATAAAATATTTGAAATAAGAATTTTGATCGAACTTTTTAATTTAAGTTTCGAATAGAAGCAGGTATTCTATTTAAAGGCAGAGTAAAATATGTAAAGTGAGTTGAAAGAATATCATAATCATAAGTGGAACGTCTAATGCTGGACAAGATCAGAATTTTTTAATGGCATTATATCAGAAATGATAAGATATGTAGAATAACAGGGCTCACCGATATAGCCAAAAGGACTATCTTCTTTAAAGAATATGCAGACGAGTAATCTTCTAGCGTCTAAGTGACGTCTAAGATCAGGCGACCAATAGGGCAAAAAAGTTCTGGAGTTGAGACCATGCACTACCAAGCACAATGTGAGACGGCTACCTGTCAGATGGACCGAAGGCCTAGAGTAAGCCACAGGGTCTCGTTGGATGCAAGTAGCAATGAACTAGTCACATTGGAAAACCATTGGAAAGATCTATGCTCAGCAGTGGGCAGCTATAAGCTGAAATGATGAATCTACTACCACAAAGTGGGGTACTCTGTGGGGTCTGTAGGAAGAAATTTCTTTTAGAAATATTCTGTACCTTTTGTATAACTTCTCTTTTTTTTTGACTCTATGTATTATCATCTTACAATAAACTGTTAAATAAATAATAAATAAAGTTACATTCTAGTATATTTTAAACCACGTATACAAGTCACACGCAAAAGGATCGTCCATCATCATTCGTACAACAGAGTCCCATCAATAATACATATACGATAAGCCAACAAGCTGCGTACTTTTCAAAGACTCCAAACTTGGATATACGAAATCGCAGACAGATTTCAAAGAACAATGTAAAAGCGATTTGGTGTACACCCGTTTTGTTATCATCAATCATTTTAGTATAAGGAAGGAAGAAACCTGAAGTTTGTAAAGTAATAAAGTAGTCTGTTTCTGTTACTGAAGACTAATGACTGTTTTCTTTTGCAGTACACGTGGTTCTTTTATAAAAAAGATGACCGTAATTTTTTTTTAAATAATTAAAGGAATTGTGGTTCCCTTGTAAAGGTTATTTACTTATGCAAAGATTTACTTTTTAGTGTTTATGTAGTTTGATGTTTATGTAAAGAAAAAAGGCCTTAAATATCGGTATATTTGTAATTTCGTAGTTTGTAGATTTGTAATTGGCATTGTTGAACTTAAAAATCTATTTAAAGACTTTATTTTGCTGTAAATCTTTCATAAATAACTAAATAATATAAGTTTAGAAAAAAACAATGTTTAGTAATTTGAATTTAAATAAATCGTTCTAGTTTAAGTCATGGAATGAAAAATAACATGATGAAATATAAATGATGTTCTCCTACATAAATGTCCACTTACTTTTTGTGTGTCGATTCTGTTTTTTTATCTGACGACAATTTTTATTTATATAAAAATTGTCGTCAGATAAAAAAAAAGAATCGCTTATGCGTTGTCGTTTAGTGGGAATGGCCTTAACACATAATAAAGCATTATATTAAAGTCAAAGAGTCAAAGAGCGAACCAAACATCAAGCAAAAACAAAAGTCCTTGGAACCAACTTATATCGCCATTTATTCAGTACTCCACGTCGTAAATACATACCGGCGAGTGCTTGCAAATGTTATCGCCCATACTTAATAGCCCGCACGACCCACTCTGGAGGTACGCATTATCAAAACTGGGCCAGCAAAAATATAAACCTGAATAAATCTTGCTAAATGTTCTTAAGGGATGGGCTTTGAGACCTAAAATGATGAACGGGGAACTAAGATCCTTATATTTATCGTTCTGAGGTAGTCTTAAGGTTTTTTCTCGGGAATGACCAGCGTGGACAGTGCGTGAGTTTAGGGAGATATCTAAGGGTCATTTAGGATTTTTATGTACATAACGGGATTTTTTACATACCTACAACATACGTATCCGTCACGCCTCTCTCCCATTGGGGTATGCAGAGACCACTTCCTTCCACTTGCTACGATCCAAGCACACCTCTTTTGCTTCATCCACACTCATCAGTCGCCTCTCTATCGGGGACTTGCTCAAGAAAGGTCAAATCAAGAGTACCCAAACCGACGATTTTTTTAGGCTATATTTAAATGCCCAAGTAGTTTTTGAAAAACTGTACCTAATATCGTTTAAACTGGACCGTGTAAATAATGACAAGACTGACAGTTTATGTAATGGATATTCCGAAAAATGATTTTTTTCATATAACTGTTTTAAAACTTACATTGAGTTTATTAATGAATTTATTTAACTTTAGTAGTCTATATTTTATAAGTTATTTTTTAAATCTCAACTGATTTTGACGAAGACTGTCGAATAGCTCATTCAGAATTTTTTATCGATAAATTCGTCACCTGTTTATCCCATCACTAGCTTAGGGATATTTTGTGTAAGCTTTTAACGTTATCGATGGTTTCTCACTTTTCTGATGGAACTATATTGTATTTGTCTACCAACACTTAACCTTTGTCCTTTTGAAGATTTAATGTTACATTCGGACCTTTGGACTCCTTTGCTGTAGTATTAACCTATTTGTGTGAAATATTCTGGTACTTAAGGTCGTTCTTTTAGGTTTGTAATGGTTTTGAGTATACAATACAATAAATATTGAATTACTGGTTGGACTGAAAATGGTTCAAATATTTCATCATAATATTTGCGACAGACCTTAACAATCAGAATTTATGAAGAATGGCAATTCCTGGCGTACAGCAGAACTGGATGGAGAGCAAAGAGGTTCTTTCCCAGCAGTGGGACTATATGGTCCACATACAAGTACAGTACACTTTTCTAAACCTGACTTAAATAAACCTATAACCCCTTATTTCAAAACGCGTTTTAAATAAAGTTAGGACTAGGACTAATGTAATTTTTTGACGTTTTGCTTATAGCCGTAGCGTCATTTATCTGAGTTTTTTATAGGACAATAAATAAAACTCGTTTAGTAATAATAAGGAAGTATATCTTTGATAGCAAGTGGAAGGAAGTAGTCTCTGCCTACCCTAATGGGAGAGAGGCGTGACGGATATGTATGTATATCTTTTATACCCAGGCTAGATTATTTTATAACCTATCTCGGGATCCTTGAAATCTTCCCAAAACACTCGATGAATACTTTTATCACTCTCACATTAAGATAAAGGTTTATGTAGAAAGTTCCATACAGTCTCCTTAAACCTCAAATTCACGTTCAATCAGGCCGTTTACTGATAACAATGTAATGGCTAACGATTTATTTGAAGTCTCGAAGATACCAAATTGTGGCTTTTAATCTTTATGTCGCTTTTTAAACCGATATTTTTGGTGTTTCGTCTTGGAATTGAAGGAAAAATTGTATAAAACTTTTTGGTATTATCGACTCAAATCTGAAAAAATAATAATTGTCCACTCTCTCTGTAAAATTTCAAGGGTTTTCAATTTTTTTTAATATTTATGAATGAATTGAGTTATTCTAACCTAGCCTGATGGGACAGAGGCGTGACCTTTGTCATATTGTACCCAAGACTATTGTTTTTTTTTTTTTAATTTCGATAAATGCTTCATACTTAGTTAAGTTAGTTTATTATCAAATCATCAAGTACTTGCATCTGATTTAACCTTGTACTGCCAATTAACGTGCGATCAACTTATTCATACAACCTATAAATAGACCGTCGCTCTTGTCGGTGGAGTCTACGCCACTCTGTTCTGTTTTCCGCCGTCCTTTTGAGCACCTGATACGACACAACTTCTATCCCCTCTTTCATTTGATCTTTCTCTTCCAATATCTACTATATTGAGTTAGATTGATACTTACTTGTTCTTTGACGAATTCTTCACATTGTAACTAAGCAAACATCTCTTTACATTAACTTCATAATAGTTACCTCATTTGTTTCAGGTGTGGTTGTGATGTCATGGTGGTGTGCGCTTGCGGTGGTCGCGCTGGCGGCGCCCGCCCGGCCTGCGCCGCGAGCGGGCAACGGTGAGCTATTTTACAGTAAGCATCTTGCGCACGCTACACACACTCTTTCTTTGACATATGTCACACTGTGGGACACATACTAAATAAAGGGAAAAAGTCGTAAATACGTCTAGCGTCTACCATTTGTTTGATAGGGATGGTAAGCATTTTATGGTAAGCGTTTTATGCCACGAGCGGGCAATGTGAGATCTTTTATAGTAAGCATCTTGCACACGCTACACACATTCCTTCTTTGACATATGTCACACATTGTGGGGGACGTTAATAATGGCAAGCGTTTTATACTGCGAGTGGTTTCTTTTATATTTTATCTTGCATAAGCTACACACACACATACTCTTTCTTTGACATATGTCACACTGTGAGATAAATATTTTAGACATTTATCTCACAGTGTGTTGATACAGTGATTGTAAGTATTTTTACACAATATTTTCATACAATACACTATTATATTAGGATGCAATAACAGTGACTTTTTTACAGTGCATCTTGCTTAAGCTACATATACTTTTTCTTCACATGGTACTCGTATGTGTTATCAATTGTTTTAAACTCTTATTATACATGACGGATGGGCGAGCGGGATATCATGCGAAGAGCAGGATTCTTGTCTATCCGCCATCAGACTTTCGTTAAGTATCCGAATTATTGCCTAACTAGATGTACTCTTTGTGAAACGCGGAGAGTTCTACACTCCACGTTCATTCGATCACACAGCTCACATTGTTCGCAAATCCACCATTACATGAAGCATAGACCACTCCCAAGCAATGACAGTGGCAACTATCATCACTTGACGTTTCACAGACAATATTTAAGAAGTTTGGTTGATGTTATGACCAAAGAGACGCCAACACGCAGACATACATATTAAAGTGAACTCAATAAGTAGGTACTCACTTTTTTGACCCTTTTCAACTTCTTCTAAGTAATTTAACACCCTCCCTTAATACATACATACACCAAAAGTTCAGCATTATTCTGTAACAAAGAGAAATTGTTACAGCATTGTTCCGTAACAATTTCTCGCTTATATTACGTGTACGTGTAATCGTACTGGAGCAACAATGATAGCATTGCAATTCGTTCTTTCACGTTTCTTATAGGAGCTTTGTAGTTAAACCCGTGATATGGGCAAGACTTTGTTTGAAATCTATATTAAGGTTGCTTTATGTGCGTATTTTTTAAATTTACTGTAATATATTTTTTTTATTCTTAGTAAATACTTAAGCCAAACATTTGACCAGGTAGTGAAATATTAGTGGCTAAATAGAATAAAGAATAAAAACTATAAATTTAGTTTTTTACCGAATACATACTAAAAACAGTTTAAACAAAAAAGAGAAATGGTTTTCAATTTGGCTGTCTTTAAATACAATTATAAGGAGTTCATAAGAAGGTTATTTAACACAAATTTGAAAACAATTTATCATTAACTTATGATTTATTATAACTTAACTATATCCAAGAAATGCTAGAACACATGCGACAACGAATTCAAAATCTACCGCCTTAAAATGTAAATAATATTATAACAAAGCTGTCTTTGTAAACGCAAACGACATTGTAAACGCTTGGAACGGAGTAAATACTGGATTAACACTTTGTAAGCATCTCGATTTAACCTTATTGGGCTGTCAAATACACTGCGGAAAATGCCCTTTGTAGCAAACGTTCTTGTTTACAATAAAGGAACCTTTTAGTTGAGGTTTTGTTTGCAGAATGTTTCTGAATTTTAGTAATCGCTGGTAGAGAGTAGCCGAAAAAATTTGTTGAAAGCTCTTTTATGAATTATTCGTACTAGCTAGTAGCATTAAAAAAAAGGCAACTACTTACCATCGTGGGTTCTACCGATGTCAAGTGAAGTAAAAGCTCAATATAATATTGGACTTATGTTTCATACATACACATTAATTGAATACAAATTATACACGCACTCAATCAATAAAGTGTCACAGATTGTGTCAAACCGCTGGAGGCACTCCACCTTTATGCTGTCTCAAAGAATTTAAACATTAAAGTTTTAAGATACATTTTTTAATAATTTAATCTAAAAAAAAAACAACAAAAGTACTTATAGTAGTTATAATAAAAATTTGCAGTAAAAATAAACTTTTAAAATCTTTCATAAAAGCATTAAAACTTATAGTTCTGAAACACCAAGCTTCACTCAGGTGCTGTTTCAAACTTGTTCTTTTCTTCCAAAATGTGTTTGGAAAGGAAAACTACGAAAATGTCTTAAGAAAATAGTTTGAAATTTTTATTCAGACATTCTAAAAGTTTTCCTTCTATTCAGTTTCGTCTCTTGTTATGCTAAATAGTTTTAAATTTTATTCTTTTGTTATATTTCCGTTTCGCAATGTTACGTTTGGACAGTGTAGTGCATAATTGAAGATATTGTAAAGTATAAACAAGTATTTTAAGAGAGAGAGTCTAGGACTTACATTCATTAACAAATGGTTAGAGAGAATCTAGCACGCAATAGTACTATTTGTTTGTTATAAAAAGTTTTTTTAAAAAAACTTTTTATTTTTTTTTGTTTAAAAATTAAAATTTTGTTTAAATAAAAATTAAATAAAAATTTTGTTTGTTTAAAAGAGCTGTAATCTTAGGCAGAAAAGTGAAATAATTTTGTGTCTCGCAGGCTTACTTCTTACATGCAAAAAAATAAGTAGTTTAAAAAACTAAAACACGCACTAAATATACTCCATCATCAGATCAGTTCGAAAGTACCATATTATTTTATTGTCATCAGAACTCAGAGAGTGTGCAAAATTTCATCCTATTCGAAGACCGGGAAGTAGGTCAAATTTAATTAAGTTTCTAAGATTTGTTTACATACATAGTTAGTTAAAAGTGAAGCTAATATAAAGCGTATAAAAATAAATGAAAATCGGACTAAAATCACAATACTATCGATTCTTCGAATATCCAAACCTAAATAACCTCAATATATTAATTTACTTATACATTCTGGTCGTGCGTTCCGGTCTGACGCGCCAGGGTTTCGTTTCCACTGAAGACATCTATAGTCATGGGAAAGAGGACGTTTTGTAGCACTACGCTCATTTGTTTTGTTTACATATCTTTACAGAGGATATCTCTTATGTTATTTACGCACCAAAGCCGCCGGCATGCCGCCAGGCTAAGCGGCGGCTTTACATCATACGAATGGTAGCTGTCAAAAAAGCCGGCGGCTTTGGTGTGTTGATAGCATTACGTTGTAAAGATCTGTAAATAATTACTGTATTTCTGGACAAACACTACCATCAAAATATTTGATGGAAATATTATGAGTAATAAAATCTAGAAAGATTAAAATTTTGATACTTATATAAAGTTCAGTTATAAATAGTACGTACATTGACTCTTCATCTAGAAGTGTTAAGATTAATTCGCATTTGTAGTTCAATAAAACATGTTTTTTTTTGCCAAAATGCGAGAAAATAATATCTAGACTTTTCCTCTCAAATATAAAATGGAAACGATATAATTATTTCCAGTTCGTACCGTTAATAGTGAATAACACTCGAAACACGAAGTAAAACAAGATAATGGCGTACTAAATCTTATAAAAAAAGGTCAAAAGAGCTGAACAAGTTTGGTACCTACCTAACACTAACCCTACTCTGACTTTCCTTAAACGTTGACTTAAGAAATGGGGGGGGGGATTGTCCAGCAGTGGACATCCATAAGCTGACATGACGATGACGATGATGATAGAAATAGGCATAAAATATCTTTGACAGTTATAATTATCGGGGATAAACTTAGATCACTGTATGTATTAATACTAAAGGAGTTATTCGTCATCTCACACCCAAAAAAAACTCGCACCCACGTTTTTACCTTACATTTTTGCTTTGCTTTGGTGCGAGTTTTTAAGCTGCGAGATGCCGAATAACTCAATCAAAGTTGGGTTTTATAGTTGAGTGAATTAAAACGGAGTTTCCAAGCTGTTGGTTCTAGATGTACAATTATATTTCTTACAGATAATGACAAATTTTGACACGTTTTGCACAAATTTATCTTTCAAATAAACGTGTAAGTATACTCGTAGTAGGTTCACAAAGTTTCGGAAGGGCAATTCGAAGGATCTCTTCGTAATGTAATTTGTGAGGGTCAGTAAGTTTATCTATTTGGAAAGTTTTTTGATGATTTCGTTACGTAGATACTTATTTTCAATTTGATAGCGATGGAGTTTCTGTCTGTGTCTGGAAGTCAATTTGGGATTTTGTTACTATATTCTTTGCTTATACTAGGATTGTAGTGTATTTTCACGGGAAAGACGGGACGCTACCGGAAACCGTGTTAAATAGAAAGTTGCGGAGGAGGCCTTTGCCCAGTAGTGAAATCTTAATGGCTAACAAAAAAGTAGTGTAGCTTAGGAGATTATAAAAAAAAATTGCCTTTACATGTCGTAACTTTTGCAGTAACAAATTGAAATGAAGAAATGTCTGAATAATAAAATTATTGTCTTTCTTGAACACTATCCGCCGCGGTTCGAAAACCACGACACCTCGATTCAACCGGCTAGATTGTGATTTCATATAAAAGGTAAAACTGCAACGCGCGGTCACCGCCAGTGCGTATTATACGAGTACTCTAACATCCGTAATATTAGTAATTTAGAAATATTCAAAGACAGATAGCTATTCGAGACCGGCAGTACTTAACTGTCACGAAGCTGTGATATTTGATTTATCCTTCAATCCCATAAATTTTTTGAAAGCGGTAGGTTTAGTCGGATGAAAAATTCTAAGACAGATAACTATTTTTGTCTCCAGTAAGGCAAAAATAGAGATACATAGATAGAATATAGGGAACGGCCGTTAGTCCAATTTTTATGCAATATTTTATTCCTAGACGTTTAAAAGAACCAATCTAATAAATAACATGAGACTTACACATCTCCTTTCATAACATTCGTCTATAACCCGTCGAAGGTTTGACCTTGTCTAACCTTTGAGGTTTTAGATCTGTGAGAGTGAGACGACAAGAACGTACTTAGTAAAAGCGAATTGGTTTCACTTTCATATAAATTACCACCGGTGAGACCAACAAAACGTTTTATTCGGTTTTAATGCCCCCTAGGGTGACAATGCTGGATGTATCTGAAGGATTTATCAATTCATAGAAGTGTTGGGTACCTTTGCGCCGGGAATGACGAGGAGCGGCTTGTTTGACTAGTTAATTAAGTTTATTATAAGTTAGATATATGTTTAATAATAGCGTTATATATTAATAAATTTATATAACTAGTCTAAAAAATTTAAGTATTTACGTATAAACTATATAAATATTCATAGATGTGAATCAAACTGCTTGTCATATACGTATAGACACAGACATCTTAAAATGAGGACACTTTGTTACGGCAATGTTTTAGCTAAAGCTTTTGAAGAATCGGAATAGGTACCTACCTATGTTTTTTGTCATCTCAATAGTAAAGTTATAGGTAATATTGGTATAATAATTTATTAAATAGTTATTTACAACCCAATAAATAAATATATGTCGGAGATTACGTTCATGAAGGCTATTTTGGAACCATTTGCAAACTCTTTACTGCTAAAATGCAAGAACTGGCATGTTTCGGACTGGTTGTCACTTTGGCGCTTTCATATTTGAGTCGCTGTCATGTATGATGGATTCTGTTTGATTATTGTTTGGATATCGATGGAGACAAGATATCGGAAGTCATCACGTACATCTTATTATTTAATCACGTGATTGCCAACTACACAATAAAGCCAGTTTGTTCGTTACACGCCCACTGTCTTATTTTAACTAAAAGCTTAAACGCCACTTCTGATGACTCGTCTCGCCGACATATACATAATTTCACCATAAATAAATACAATTATAATACAAAATTATTCTACTTAAGTACCTACTATATACATATTATACATAGATAACCTTTTAAATAACCCACTTATAATAAATTGGTATAATTATATAATAACGAAAAAAGATTTTTTTACAGTTTTTAAAATAGTCAGATTTTAGATTTTTGTTACAATTCATGAAGATCAGTTCCTCTTCTTAATGTACCTACTTTATTTGGTGCCAATGATATTAAAAGAAAAAAAAAATGTTTACCAAAATCCCCTATTTTCCAACTTTATGGTGTCAATACAAACACGTGTGCATATTTAGGACTAGAAGTCTTCACCGTCTTCACTTTCAATCGATCTCGCGGCTTTTATGCAAATTATATGTGAGTGAATTTACTCGTAGGTAGCATTGTTTTCTCACCTCTTTGCTTTAGCGAAGACACAACTCTGTTTGACTAACCAATATGCATTTACATAGAGACTTTCTTTCAAAATGGCCGGAATTATGTAAAAATTCAATTTTGCCAATATTATGACGGGTTTTGGTTGGGATAAGTAATTTGCTAATTGCTTTTTTATTAACAAAATTAATTTATGGCTTGATTATCATTATATAAACCTTAATATATGGTTGGATCATAAAAACCTTATCATAGAATTCTTAAATATAACTTCTATAGACTTAAACTCAACTAATCTTTATTTTGTAGAAAAATATACTTAGCACTTGATTATAAAAAAACCGACCAAGTGCGAGTCGGACTCGTGCACGTAGGGTTCCCTACTATGTATTTACTAGGTTAACAATAGTCTAATAAATAAATGTCTAAAAGAAGTCTTTATTGATATCGAGCAAAAAAAGGCAAAAAAATTATGTTTGTTGTATGGGAGTCCCCTTAATTATTATTATTATATTTTTAGTATCTGTTGTTATAGCGACAATAGTAATACATCAACTGTAAAAATTTGAACGCTCTAGCTATAACGACGGACGGACGGACAGCCAGACGGACAGCCAAGTCTCAGTAATAGGGTCTCGTTTTCACCCATTGGGTACGGAAACCTAAAAAGGTAGCAGCTTCTCAAAGAAAAGAATCTAGCAAGAAACTCTATTGGATTTCTCTTCCCTGTAAATTGATAAGTCTTACCCATTCTCAGCATAAACCCATAAGCAAACATAACAGAATGTTGCCAGAAAGCATTTTCATAATCACACGCGAAGTGTTCACACTTTCAATTATTGTAATGCAGTTGTATGTATAGAAGACAAAGCTTCATATAAAACAGTCGAAGATAGTTGGAAAGCCAGTGAAATTATTTTCACATCGCGGAAACTTTAATGCCTTGAAGGTGTTAATTATTGTGAAGGGAAAAGGAAATTTCCCATAGTTGAAACGACATAAACAAGATTGGATATGTATAGCTAGTATATTTGTAATGCTATCTACACACCAAAGCCGCCGGCATGCCGCCGGGCTAGGCCGACGGCTTTACGTCATACGAATGGCAGCTGTCAAAAAAGCCGACGGCTTTGGTATGTAGATACCATAAGTTATACTTGAAGGCACGAATACCCAAGTACGAGTATATGATAGTCCATGCTCAGTCATGTCCAGAAATTAAGAAATATTACGGCCGCCCGACTTCGAACACAGTTATCGTCATATCTTGGCAAACTTACATAATATTCTAAAAAAAACCTAACCATGTTCTACAATACAATACAAATATTCTTTATTGCACAAAAAGATATTAGGTACAGACACAAACATGAATATAAGAAGGAACAGGCGGCCTTATTGCTAGGTAGCAATATCTTCCAGACAACCTTAGGGTAAGAAATAGCGAGAAATAGGTAATAATGGTTGCGGGTTGTGCAAATAATACAGAATACATACATAACCTAGATTCTAGTGTATTAGGCTACAATCTCGTAAAGTTTCATTTAAATCTGTTCAGTGGTTTTTGCGTGGGAGAGTAACAAACATCCTTACATCCATAAACACATTATTAGATTAGTTTAGTAGAATAACCAGTATTAAACATTTGGGAGTGTTATCTCATGAAAGCGTGTCATTATCACTTTCATTGACCGCGGGTGACCGTCGGCAATCGCAGACTGCGCGGCTATTAACAAACCTACTTTATATCCTTTAATATTATAAAATGACAATGTTTGTCCCGATGGATGTTTGTTACTCTTTCACGCAAAAACTACTGAACAGATTTTAATGAAACTTGGCAGTATTGTAGTTTATACGTAAGAATAACACATAGGCTATATTATTTTGAGATATCACGATCTTTTTCCAAGATATTACGATAAATGCGTACGAAGTAGCGGGCAGCCTTTGGTACGAGAATCTAGCATAAAAAAATAACATCGACATAGACGACAAGTGCTACGTATATTTGTGTATGAAATAAAGATTATTTGAATGAAAGCATTTAGCCTTTAGATAAGAAGAAATCTCTCAATACTAAATTACCAGTTGATATAACAATGTATATGTAAAGTAAATATACTAAATATTTTATATTTCAATCCATGTTCTTTGGAGAAAGTTGATAAGAAACATAAGTATAGTACTTATGTTACAGTATTTCGGATTGCAACTCTCTTTCTATTAAGTACCCATACTTTATGTAAATGTTCCTCTTAAAACCTCATACGCGTTTGAACCGCAAAATATGTAATTCCCTCAGTAAAATAGACTTGTTTATTCATTTATTATTTCCACAGTATGTAGGACTTAGAAACTAGAAATTCAGACGTAAAGTTTACAACTTCTACCTTCATTAAAACTTTATGCGATTGTTAGGAAAGTGGTGATCGTTTCCTTTACTTCGTGTTCATGAAAAGAGTATAAACCTAGGTAGGTACGTACGTAAATCTTAATCATAAATTTTATATCATTATCAATTTCTTAAAAATAAATAAATATCAAAATGTTTATACAAATATACAAATTAACTTAAAACTATTTAAACTAAATTAAAATATTTACAAACTTAAACCTACTTATTAAATACATAAAATAAAAATACTACACTCTAATAAATAAAATATAACCGCAAAACTAAACTAAACTTAACCTAACTAACACTAATCCGGGAATAATCCGCCCCTGGTCTCTCCCGGTGCAAACGTGCCCATCACCCCAGCTGCGTTTCCACGCTGGATAGCGATAGACAACCGCTGCAGCAGAAAAGACCCGGCGCGGGGATCGCAGGTCCTCTCCCTCAGTCTACCAGCTAGCTCTTTGGTAAACATTTTGGCTTCCTTACCAAAGCACCCGGTCGTTTCCACTGCAAAAGGGATGCATTGAACACCCAGAAGACAATGTTGTATTGAATCAATTAGTTTCATAAATAACATGTTAAAGTACCTAATGGTATGTACACACCAAAGCCGCCGGCTTTTTTGACAGCTTCCATTTGTATGACGTAAAGCCGCCGGTCTAGCCCGGCGGCTTCGGTGTGTAGATAACTTAATATAATAAGTAGATATTTACTAAAATAATTGATATCTTATTCTGAGTCGTATCGTACATACGTTTTTATAAGAATAACTTCTGTGTTTTTGCGTGAAAGAATAACAAATACTTATCGTACTTACTTATATCATACATAGCCATGCATCGACACAGGCAATTACTCGTAGGTAAACGTAGAAAAAACTATAAAACTATGGTAAAAACTATGGTTTTACCTAGTTTCTGACTTTTGGTTAACTGACTCAAAGAAAAATCATGACTAGCTTAATGCAATTTTTAAAAAACTCAATTTAAACAAATTTTTACAAAAAAAAAACATTTTTTAAAAGACTCTCTGGCTTTGCATTAAATCACAAAAAGATGGTAGGATCGAAAACGATGGTAGAAGAGAAAACGCCATTGCCCAACTGTGGGACAAAGATGTCTAGGTAAAATTAATGACGTACTTGTTTTAAATTTTAATGATCCAGTCTACGACTTAATCTTCCTAACTTTTATCATCCAAAAGGTCAATACCCCATACCAAATGCCATAGATCATTGAACACCCAGAAGACAATGTTGTATTGAATCAATGATTGATGAAGACAGTTGAATAAATGATTAAGAAACATCGAATATATCGATCGTTGTAAAAAATATGTTTGTTTATCTTATGGATTGAATGTACTGTAGAAATCCCAAGACGAAATGAAACTAAACTTTTGGGTTTAGACTTATAATGACAGACTAAAAAGACTATGCAACTTATGCCAAAGACTTCAGGGCTCAAAAAATAACTTACTGCTCAGAAATGAAACATACCTATCACTTTTGCCAGAATATAACTTCGGTGAGCTATGTCTTTTTTCTCCCGAAGGCATTTTTTGACTCGAGATACCTCTAATAAAATATCGGGGCAGTCTAGATTTATATTCTAGCATATGTTTTGTAACTGAGTAGTGTTTTTTTTTTGGGATCTACATATTGCATTACCCTTTGATGACAAATTAGGCAGAGATTACTTCCCTCCACTATATCAAGGCTGATTTAGACAGGATAACTGGCACAAGTCAGCTATTGGCGCCAATGCCAGCGCCTAGACTGACTCCTAAATATTCGTATGCGAATTTACAAGCCAGCGCTGACTTCCTTCTACTGTCTCGGAATCAATACACGGAGTTTTTTGGTCTAGCGCTGACTTGTTTCAATTTCGGCGCCAGTTACCCTGTATAAATCAGCCTTTACTTAAGTATTACTTACATATTCAAGCATCTCTGCAAAAACAGTTTAACAAACGCCAAACCCTTTTAGAGGAACCTTGTTAACGCTTTCTTTCCTCCTCTAAACAAGCTAAATGAAACTTAGGTCTTCCGGATTGAAGTTTCGCTACCTCATTTACCGTTTGTCTCTTTCACTCAGTCAATTGTTCCGTTCATTAAGGTGAAAAGGAGAAAAGTAACGGCTAACACTCAACTGGTCGCCGCTAATAGTTTATACTCACTGTAATTACGTGCGGTGGACTTTGAAACCTGAGGGACTATTAGTTAGTTGCAGAAAGTTCCATTTAAGTTAATGGTACATTAAACCAATAGATAGTTGATTTAAGTAGTTGATAAAAAAAAAGAAATGAGAAAAGATGGCGCGATGTTTAATGTATCATTAGAATATTAATTTAATTGTTTTTTTCTGTAAATGGCTGACACTGGCGTATAAACTAGATTAAGTTACCTAGTGGTCACTTTTAATAGTAAAGACTTTATAAGTAATGTTGCGGCAATTATATTAAAATAAAAACTGCTGAATTGAGAACCTCCCTTTTTTAGTTTGGTTGTTTTAAGTCGTTTAAAAGAAAACCAATATACATTAATGCCTCTTTTCCCATCTGAATAAGAAGAGACCACTTCCCTCCACTTGCTAAAATCCCTTCCTTCGCTTGATCATTCGCCAAAATTAAACCTGCTCGCCAAACTAAAAGGCCGTATGTTCGAAGCGTAAACAGACGCACAATTGAAATCATGCTATTGTACCAAATGAGATTAGATAAAATAGGCGCTGCTTTCGACGTCGGCTGCTTGACTATATTTATTTTCTTGTAAAGGGTAACAAGCTTGATAGAATTAGTTTCTACAAATTACACGCAAAGTGCAGCTGGGTGATTGTGTTTGTGCTGTTTAGGTTAGACGTTTTGCGAAAGGGACTTTTTGCGAAAAGGATGATTTGCGAATTGGGAAAATATGCGACGGAAGGTTTATATTTTTTAGAGAAATGATTAGGGGTGTTTATAATTTGATATTTACTTGAATTCCTTAGAGTACAATTTGTAGAGAATGGCGATTGCGTTAATTTTATTGAATGAAAATAGTAAGGTAAAATTTATGTTTTCGCTTGAAGTAAAAAACACTTTATTTTATTCCGTGATTATTATCGTTAAATTGTTGCCAATTTTCTTTAAATTACTTCTTTAAATTAATTAACTAAATCTTCATTTGACATAGAATCCACAAATAGTTAACATTTAAACAAAAGTAACTTATACTACAATCTTTTGACATTAAAGTTACACCAAAAATACTTACCTAAGGTCTGTTTACACAGCCCGGACACGTTGTCAGGACGACGTATTGTTTTCCCTCCAGACGGGCCACGGCCCGGATACGTCCCGAGCACGGCCCGGATCTGTGCAGATAGACCTTTACTCTGCCTTTATTTCAAATCAAATTTAATACGCCATCACTTACAAAACGGAACGACTTACTCAATAGTCCTCATTAATATACAAGTCAAGCTAAATCAATAAATTGAATCACCAATAAAACTATCATCATTCATCAAATAAGCAATACTTTAAAGACAACTCGGCCCCGATATTTTGAACTTGTTGAACAGCTTGACATAAATGGAGGTAAAAAGAAGCCGCTTCGCTCTCAACTATATTAGAATTTTACTACCTTATCACCCACCCGGTTTCACTCGCGTAGACGAGTTTTTTCTAGGCTGTTGTGACTCTGATCCTAGTTTCTAGAGGAAAGAAAGTGCGTAGGTATTTCAAATTATTTTAACTCGATAAATGTAGGTAGCAATTATTTATTTCGAAAAAAATATTTGCATTAACTTAAAAAATATATATCTTTACAATAAACTTAAAAACTATTTACAATAAATTCTTATAAACTAAACCTTAATCCCTACTTACTTAATCTAAAAGACCCCCTCTGAAAGTACCCGACGCAAACGTACCCATGATACTTGCCGCGTTTCCTCGCTGTATCGCAATGGATATACGTTGCATCAGGTATGATTTACAGCGAGGGTATATATATATATTATATATCAAATAATGTACATACGAATTAAAGGAAAAAGGCATTTTATCTTAATAATGATGAAATATGTAGAGACTTATTTTAAGTTATCATTATACGTCTATTCTTAGGCCCACTTGCGCAGCCAAATAAACCCGGAGTTAGCTGCTAACACAGGGGTAAATAAATAATTTGTATTGATTTATCTTGATTTAACCCTGTGTTAGCTAGTTCTAACCTAACTCCGGGTTTATTGCGTTAACTCTGGGCTGCGCAAGAGGGCCTTATTATTGTTAATGCAATGCTGTTAAGCAGTTAAAATTGCATTAAATTATATCCCTGTCTGACTAGCTCATTTTATGCGGAAATAGTTTAGCATACTAAATATTATACTAATGAAATAAATGCTCTGCAACGTCTATAATGGCATTCTAGTTTAATTTTACGATTTACATTATTAATAGTTGCAGAGGACATGCTTTTATTTTCAAGATGTGAGTAAAAAAAAAGAAAATGTTTTTAAAAAATGTAAAATATTTATAATATGTATTTATGGGTTTTTATAAAGGACCAACTTCTTTAACTATATTTATGGAATGATATGATAAGCTTACATTGCGTTTACGTACATACAAGTACCTTTCAAGTTCTTGAAAAGCATTACCATAGATACTTATCTAACTTAAATTATAATAATAATGTTTTATGTAATAATCCATAAAAGATAACCGCGAGAAATCGTTTTACAATTCCAATTACACGCGTATACTAACCCTAGGTATACTTTTTGCGACAAATCATTTAAAAATCATAAATAAACACACAGAATTCATCATTAGGCGAGTCCACACAGAGCAAGCAGCATCGCAATTCAACTGTTTGGCGACTTAAAAGAGGCCCCTAAGAACTACCCGACTCAATAGGAAAGCGAGGTCTTTCCTGAGCGGTCAAACATCTGCCTTGCGATGCTGCACGCTCTGTGTGGACCCGTCTATTGACATATTGTTGCAGCTGCCACAATAAAACTAGCCAATCAGGTTACCGTGACAAGTAGTTTGTCAAGTTTTCACGTGATAAAAATGTATCGCATAGAAAGTGACGCATCAAACTTTAATTCCGAGATTTATTACTCGAGTCGAGACGCATTGATTAACTGCGGGATACTAGATTAATATTTATGTCAAGTTAGCGGCCGCCCGCGACTTCGTATGCATTTATAGTCATATTTTAGAAAACTTATATAGCGTCTTTCAATGAAATATCGTATACTAGTCTGCCTGCGGTTACAATACAAATATTCTTTATTGCACAAAAGGTATTAGGTACAGACACAAACAAGAATATAAGAAGCAACAGGCGGCCTTATTGCTAGGTAGCAATATCTTCCAGGCAACCTTATAGTAAGAAATAGCGAGAAATAGGTAATGGTTGCATTTATCGTTATATTATCTTGGAAAATTTTCGCAAATTCTCAAAATAATGTAGCGTATGTTATTTTGATGTGTAAACTACAATTCTGAGAAGTTTCATTACAATCTGTTTAGTAGTTTTTGCGTGAAAGAGTAACAAACATCCTGACATGCATCTTTCGTCACAAACATATATATTTAGTAGGATAATATCTAATGTATAAACCATTGTAAAGTTTAATTAAAATCAATTCATTAGTTTTTGCGTGAAAGAGAAACCAACGTCCTCACATCCATAGCTGCAACACATGTCTAATATTAGTAGGACTGGATTTTGTCGTACATAAACATGAATGGTTCAGTCTTCACAGATAAAGGTTATGTTTTGTTAGTACGTGGGTGTTCTCAATAAAAAGATAGAGAGACTAGCTTGAGTCTTGTTTGTTGACATTTCCTGCTGCGCGAGCAATTTATATCGATGCTTTATTTACACGGTATAAGTTTTCTAGTCTTGTAACGTGTTAGAGTGTGTTTTAAGCAGTTATATGAAACGCTTAAGTTCCTTCTCAACCCCTTTTTAATGCCCCCACTACAAGGGCTCGAGCCTACTCTCATACGAGAGTGATTAAGCGGAATGTTATCTAATCCTTTTTCACGTAAAAGACTTCTGAACAGATCATGAAAGTTTACAATATTTTAGCTTGCACATCAGAATAAATAAAAAAAAAAATCTTACATATATTATTTAAGATATTGCGTTTTTTTTTTCAAGATATGATGATATGACAATACATGCTTAAGAAGCATTGCACAGGTAAATCGTAGGAGTAAATTAAGGAGATATCTTTTCGAGTAACCTATTGAGATGCCAACGTAGACCCCCAGCTAATAGGAATGCGATGTTACTATCAAATGTACTTTATTCTAGAGCAATCTTTCTCCCGGAAATCAATAAAATAGGAGCCATAAACCTGAAATAGGCATTTAACCTAATAAGGTTCTTATTTGTAGAATACTTAGCATTTCAGCGGACGAATGATTTCCTAAATCGTTTCCTTGTGTCTTTTTAATCGAAGTAACTGTAAAGTTAGATTTATATGAGTGTTAACAGGAAAGGTCGTTACAGGAATGCACTATACGTAGTTGTAAACTTTGATATAATTTATAAATTGACTATATAGGTACCATACTTATTTAGTTCTCGAAAGACTGATAGACTTACACTTTATTCATAATTTAGTTTTTTCTCATGCGTTTCTTAAACAGTAAAATTTATGATCTTAGCCTATTTTAGTGTTTTCATTATTTATTTTATGTTTTATTTACATCACTGTATTCCACAGTAACAAGTTGGTGATAGCACGATCATTTTTTACACTTCTGATACATACATACTCATACATACATACATAACCGTCACGCCTCAATATTTTATAACAAACTTTATTATTATTATCGCATATTTCCAACCAACAACAAATTGAAACTACTTTTAAAACTTTTGAAAATGGAATTACTTACGGAGTTTTTGAATTACACCCTCTTAAGATTCAATTGCAACATTCTTTTGTTTTATCCATTCCTTCAATTCACTCGCAAATCTCTGAGAAAAAAGTTCATCGAAAAAAGAACTCAGAAGTCGTATTAACGCAGTACTAAAGCGGACTTTTCGCTTACATTAAAGTCTAATTTGCTTTGAGAAATAAATCTTTCTAAGTAGGGATTTGTCTGTAATTTATTTGGTATGTCTTTGTGTCCCACGGGCGCAGGTGGCACGATTTATTTATCTGAATTATACTAAGCACTTCAATCTTATAGTTTATTTTGGGAAAACATCTTATTGGTAGTTTATTTGCTAATGTGAATTTTAGATTAGTTGGCGCAATATTGAATGAATGTCGCTATAAATTGAAATTATCGTGTAAACGACTTTAAATATAAAAATTATATTTATTTTTAAATATTTTACCATATTATGTTTATGGTATTTGTTTATTTATGAATTAGATAATTTGCCGACTCAGAATCAACCAACAGGGCGAAAAGAAGAGTCGAATCCGAACAGAAACGGTATAAGACTAGGCCAAAAAGAAGAAGATAATGTTTGTTCAAAAATATCATCATAACCAGAAAAGAGGTAAACTCATTAAAGTTATACCTTTAACTTCTTAATAGATGAATCATAATCTTAATAATCATTATTATAATCATCCCAGCCCTTTTATTTACCTTCTTCGGACATAAGCTTCCTCCAAAGCCCTCTATTAATTAAGCCATTAGGTGTAGGGTCAACATCTTAATATCCTATATAAAAATTCCAAACTGTTCATCTAAATATATTTCTCAAGATATTGCACCTACGTGATCGTCTCACTCCTAACATTACAATGTCGTTGGCACGAGTCACCTAACCGTAGCCAAGTGTAGCCGTAGGTAACTGTAACGCCAACGAAAGTGAGTCTGGGGGCCAATTCTACTAATTTAAGTTAAGTAACCAACTATTGGGTGGATGCTGGGTCACCTGATACGACATAACGACTTTATAAAAACATCTTGGAAGGAAAAGTAGAAGGAAAACTGAAGAGAGGGAGATCACGAAGAACTTACATAGATCAAATGAAGGAAGGGATAGAAGTTATGTCGTATCAGGTGCTCAAAAGGACGGCAGAAAAAAGAGCAGACTGGCGTAGGCTCCACCGACAAGAGCGAAGCTCTTAAATATAATGATGATGAACCAACTGTTGTCAACACATTGACATAGTATTGCGATAGGTGACTTTGGTAGTCTGCTAAGTGCCGCGACAGATGCGCCAAATCCGCTATTTCGCTAATTTTTGAAAGTCCGATGACTGGATTTTTATTTATATTTGGAACTGCCACTTTTGGGACATTGTGGAGTAGACTACCGAATAGAGCAAATATTAGTAGTTAGGTATGATCTATGTATCGTCTATAGTTGTCGTTGCCAATTTATTCGTTATAGAATACCAAAATGGTAAAATTGTACAACTCACATTCTAAAGACACACCATTTGTGCATTTAGTAACTAGCAGAATCGCCCCCCTGGTCGTTTGCGTACACGCCGCCGAGGCGAGCACTGACGCGGTTTGACTTTTAGATGCGCGGGCGCGTTGTTTAGGGTCATACGAGGTGTTTTATTGTAGATTTATAAATAAATGGTACTCTTTTGCTATAATATGAGAGACGTAGAAGATACTCAATAGTTCAAGCAATAAGACCGTAGCAAAATCACAGATCAAAACGTAAAACGAAACTTTGTTAAGAACGCGAGCAGAAACCAAAAAACATCGGCCGGTTCAGCTTAACTCATGCTTATATTATGAGAATATTGAGAATACCTTTTAACATAGGTGTCTGTCATTATAGGCTACTTACTATTAAATGCTTCCTGCTCATTAATGAATCCCAAGTAAGGTGTTTTGAAAGTACCCACAATCTATTTTCCTTCTTCTTTTTAGTATTGTAAGGAAGTAGTAGTAGGCACAGCCACAATTACTGAAACAGGTGCGACAGAGACGGTATTAAGAGATGCTCGTTACAGTATTACCTAATTATAAATACTCTATCAAAACAAACACCAAAAAGCCTCATTATTTCGCAAAATAATAAATTCGATCTGGCAACAGATTACATATAAAATCCAGATTAAAATCCTATAATTCCATACACGTCTTATGTAAATGCGCAGGTATACCGTCTTCAAGTTCTCAACTAAGTTATGGTTGATAATGAAAACAATGGGGGGAATACTAATGGGTTAGGATGCTTATTCACATACGACTGAATTTTGGCGTTTCGTATGAAAGCCGAAACTTCAAATGCAATCGCACCATTTTGGCGCGTCAGGTGGCTGTTACGTCACAATCAAGCTATAACCACAGGTGCGTGGGCACCCTTAAGTTAAGATAATTTTGGTTTACGAGTACGTATTATATTTTTTAGTCAGATACGTTAGTTAAGCCAACTTTTTAATTGCAGGAAAGTACAAGAAATAATTGGATAACACCCACACTTATATTACAGGACTCGTAATCTGATAAAACCTACGCGTTTTTGCGTTCAAGTTTACCTAATTTAGGATAAGTTTTTTTTTAATTAGTTCATAAATAAAGCAAAGACCTTGTGGATAATAAGCCTTATAGTTTCTGCGACAGATGGAAAGTAATCCTGTTATGTAAGCGAGACGGGATGTGCAAACGTAGGTACCACGTGTATGTTTATGAGTTTGTCAAGTGTGTGCGAATGAATTAATATTTCAAAAGATGCTAAAGTACAAGGTGTATTTGAAAGGGAAAGGTGCTATAGACAATGATGAATTTATGTTTAAAGTGATGATTATCGGGTTAAAGATTTTAAACAAGGAAATCAAAGTTTTTTTATAACTATTTAACTTACCTTTAAATATTAAACAAAGAAATAATAGTCAATGCCAAAAAGGTATTGTGGTATTATGGTTCATTTTGATGGATATTGGATGTTAAGATTCAGTTACGGCTCTAACTAAGTTCTGTTTTTGCCACGTGCACCATATATGTATTTTATTATTTCCATATCAAGATTTGCCAGCAATGAGACGTAAAAGACTAGCTGTAACTAGGTTTTTTAGCGTTATTTACATACGTATTTCTATTATTTATTATTATATTTATCAATAACCTTGTTAGTTATCCTAATTATTTTTAGGGCATTGATAAATACCTAATACATTTATATAATACATATTAGATCTTATTCCAAACTATTTAGAAATCGTAGTTATTACCACCGATGGTCACCAAATCGTAGATACGAAATGGAAACGCGTTCCGTGGCGAATAGCGTGAAATTAAACGATGCTATTCAAAGAGATTTCCTCAGATACGTAAACTGGACTTGGACTAGTCTAGTTACTAGTGCTTATGTGTCTAGACCTTATTCCAACAAATATATATAACATTTGCGTCAGGAGGTAACTCATTCAAAGTCAAAATCAAAATATATTTATTTCATAGCCACAAATATGCTTTGAAACCGCTACATTTTCTTAAATAGGTACATTTTTTTAAACTAGCGATAGATTCGCAAGATGCAGTTTCCCCCAGAGAAGAACCTAGCAAGAAACTCTGATGGGTTGCTCTTTTCAAATAAAGTTTTACAGTTCTTATAAACAGTTATACAGGTAAATATTTACATCATTCTAATTATTGTCCCTAAATGAATCTTTGACCCTTCATCATTCAAACAAACCACATGATGTAAATGGATAGATTGTGGTTCAATCTTTGTCTCTACCACATGAGTAAATAAACTGTGTCTCTACATAGAGCGTACTTACATAGGTATACAGGGTGTAACAGAAAGGGGGTATAATGCCGAAACACATAGCTACTTCTCGTGAAACTGAACCACTTTCCCCAAGGAACATGGGTTGTAATTCGAAAAAAATTTTTGATCGCCCATTGCTCGATCAGCTGATCGGACATTTTGTATGGGGAGGCGAATTTTTTTTTCGAGTTACGACCCATGTTTCTTGGGAAAAGTCGTTCAGTTTCATGAGGACTATCGCTGTGTTTCGGCATTATACCCCCTTTCTGTTTCACCCAGTATAATGTAGATGAATACTTCGCAGGTTTACGGAACAAGTAAATGAAAAAACAGGAGAATGTAAAAACATAATTGTTTCATAGTTTACTTATTACATGAGCCTGTACTTATAGTATGTAATTTTATTATCTGAGTAAGTAAGTAATACTTTTGTTTTGTTTATTTAGACGTAAATAATAGTTTATTGCGAGGAGATAAAACAGAGATATCGAAAAATGAAAAATACTAATTCTAAGAAAAGTTTTCTTAAAGGCCTTGCAGACAGAGAAATGCAAGTTTCAGAATTAAATTATAAACAATGTAAATTATTTCAAAAAAGCAGTTGGAATATTAAAATATTCCAACTGCTTTAGTGTTTAATGGAATGAAACGAATTTATGGTATTGTCATGTTTTAAGTTCGTGACTTGTTCACATATTATGGAAACATTTTATTTTCCGTTTCGTTATGTCAAATTAAATGTTATATTATCCGCAACAAAGTATTGTTAATCATGTTATGATTGTTAGGTTGAATTAAGTATGCAATAAGGAAAGCGGCTAATTTCAGAAAGTACCTACATTACAACGGATATTCGTCGGTCGGGGGTTTTGAGTTATTTCTGTTTCTATCAGATTGTTACCGTCGTCGGTTTTTATCAAAATTTTTAATGTCGCTTAATTTTTAAATCATCATTAAATTTAAGAGCGTTGCTCTTGGCCATTAGGTCTACACCACTCGATCCGCTCTATTCTCCATCGTCCGTTTGAGCACCTGATACGACACAACTTCTATTCCCTCTCTTTCTTGGTAGTAAGTCTTTCGTGGTCTCTCTTTTTATTAAGAAAGCGTCTTCGTAGGCTACGTGGATTGTGTGTCGTGGATTTTCCATGGATTTTTATCATGAACTCCTGTATCAGATAATTTTGGATAAAGCTATTCTGCTTATTTTTAGTGAAAACCGAGGGCCTCGTTCAATGCAGGTGGCAATGAACCGGTCGAACAACATAAAAGAGGTTTATGCGCAGCAGTGGCATAGGATGAGATGATGAAGCTATTCACATTTGCCGGATGATGATACATACAAAATTTGCTTTAATAAATTATGGTTAGCCATATCATATCTAGGTAGACGTAATTTTTTCGCGACAAAAACGAACACAGCTTCAATAAATTTTAGTCTACAAATATATTCTAATTTTAACTTCATTCATCGTTAACTACTATCTAGAGTAGAGGTTTAGTACTTCCAGACTTGAATAGGAGAACACAATTTGTCATAATAAGGGTACTAAGATGGAGGACGATAGAACTAAGGGACATGAAAATGCTTTTAAACAATTCTGAGAGACTTTGATGGATGTTTTGATACTTTGAATATTGTTTTTGAGGATATAATATACCGGGGAAGTTCGTAGTTGTAGGTATAAAAGGATTCAGTTTTATGGGAAAATAAATATGTAGAGGTACATTGTTATAAGGGTGGTTTTATCTTGCTTCAAAGAAAAAACTACTTATGTGCTTTTATGTCGGTGAGTATCTACTGACGTAATTTTTAGATTAAAATAAGTCACATTAAAATTATTTTGACAATATTTTAGCTCTTTTGATATGCCATAAAGGCAAAGCAAAGAAAGCTTTTTGTAATCTAAAAGAGAAAACATTTTATTCTTTTTACATAATTTGAAATAGAAATTGACCCCAAAAACTCTACGCTCTCAATCTTAAAACAAAAGAAATCTAGATAAAACCAGATTTAATCCAATTTTCTCCACAGCCAGCTCTTGACACCATTCGAAAATCGAATCGAATCGAAATTCGAATCCCACGTCCTCACCTGATTCGAGAAAGGCAATACAGACATTCGATATCGCCCGGGGACGCAATCGAGTACGGTCCAATTGGTCTTTACTACTCGCTCGCCGACTCGATTGTTCTTACCACTTGCCAATTTACATTCGAGAATGTTAGGCGTTTATTTGCTATCGATTTTATGCTGGTTTATCGGAGTTATAGTCTATGAATGTCTATCTGATTGGTTAAGAGGCAGTCAAGATGCACTAAGTCGATTTTTGCTGCCTATTTTAACACAATGGTACCAAACTTGTACCAGTAATTTGTTCTAGGTATTTGTTATTTATAGTCAGACTATATATTTAGTACCTATTCATTACTCCGATCAGAAATTACTTAGATGAAGTGATTAAACTATACATAACTTGTAAACATGGGTTTCATTCTGCGGTTAAACTTTAAAAAATATATATAAATGTCTGCAAATGACAACAATCCATTTAACCTAAAAACATTTGAAGCTATGAAATGTTCTGATTTTACAGTTTTCCTTCCCAGCTCCAAAAATGTTAACGCGCAAAAAATCTTCAAGACGACAAAAACATTAACAAAGTATTCCGTTTATTTCGTACTAATTAACAAAATGAGACGAATCTCATTTAAACTGCCAAACTGCTTTTCAAAACCCGAAAACAACATAACAGGCGCGCCATACAAGAATCCTTAACTTAATCAAAATAGTTGCTATGGCATTCCGCCAGCGAGTTCCTCTCGTTTAAAATCACTGTAAAAATAACTCAACTGTATCCAACTTTTGGAATGGGCGACTGTCAACGTCACTTCATACTACCGGAATTGATTTGTATTTAGTCGGGTTATATAGGGTGACTTTAAATTAGTGAACGATAGAAAAGGATATGCGTGTAATCGTGATAACAAACAACTTTTACTATGGGACCAAGGTCGGAATCATTCAAAAAATTGTGTACTGCCCATACAGAATGCATCAGCTGATGGTATGGCGGAACAATTTTTTTTTTAAGATTTTGAACTTGGTTCCATAGTAAAAGTTGTTTGTTATCACGACTGCATGCTTATCCTTCTCTATCGTTCACTAATTAAAAGTCACCCTATATAATAAGATTTGACGGGCCAGTTTTGGTGGTAGCGACCCTGCTTGCTATGCTGCATGTCCTAGGTTCGATTTTCACTACAGACAAACATTGCTGTGATGTACAGGACATATTTGTCTTGAGTCTGAGCATCTGTGTGCATAATATTAAGGACGTATTCGTAGGAAACGAATGTTAAGGTAATTCAACATTTATAAGCACAATACGTATACCTAATTAAAATTGTAGTTATCTTAACTTCACTAAACATTGGTAGAATCGATAATAGTAGTTGCTATTTTAAAAAAATCTGATTCCGCATAATTCAGCAATGATGTTAAACAAATGAATTGCTGTTCGTTCAAACAAGTGAATTGCGAAGCAGTTCGGTCAGTTGGGTCGGAATCATAACAATTCTGTCGGACAATTTCGACCGACAATTTTGCCGATTTTGCCGGTTAATTATACCAAAAAGGAGACTAATGACGTCAGATCGACCCTTTCTGGTGTTATTGCCGATTGGGATCCGGCGAAACGTGATTCAATGTATCCTACATGTAGTAAATTGTGCGATAGGGTCTTTATACATGAGTTAACTTTGTAGGGTTATTTTGGAATTTTGTTTTTGGTTCTGATATATTTTAACTAGGAACTATATGTATAAAAAGCGTATCTTTAGAGCACGGTAATTTTATAAACATATCAGTGGTAAAGAAACATTTTTTTTTGACTACTTAGATTGTAGAGATTTGGTCTGCAATTACGTAAAAGAAATATACAGAATTGATCGTCGATATTAGTCAATCGGTACCTAATAGTCAGCTACTTATATGCTATAAACGTATAAGTATAAGAAAATCTACCGCTACAAAAAGTTCTGTCATCTAAAAGACTCAAACTAATTAAATTTTATTTTGATTAAAAAACCTAAACCTTCAAAACAAAAGAAGTCACTTCCACAGAAAATGAATCGCCTCATGCACAAATCTCCTTACAAAGACATAATAACAATAAACTTTTATTTCACTCAAGCGTTTCTCATATCCTTACGTTTTATCGATGTTAAATTAACCCTTGGATACTTTAAAACTCTTTTCTTCCGTTCTCGGAATCTGCTTACGAAAGTCAAGCATCGTAATTGAAGACTCATGTTTATTATTTTTTTGTTCTCAAATTGCCGCCGACTCGAAAACGGTAACTTACGAGCATGTGAATGGGTATTCTCAATTTTGGCAGTTTGTGAAAAGACTTCTTGTGTATTTGCAGACAATTTTGAAGTAATTTTGTAGCGTTTTAGGTCGTATGTTTCAAGCAAAATCTTAGTGTAAACATCTTGTTTCATTGTAGGCTTCAAGCCAATTTTAGTGTCAACATCTTGTTAGCAAAGTCACTTCTCATTGCATGTTATACAAATGTGTAATCTATAGATTTTGCTTGCTAGTCAATTGAAACTTAAATCCATTGAGAACAGAAGAGGAAAGATGCTAGGACATTTGATACGACATGATTCCTTCATAAAAAACATCATAGAAGGTGAAGAACAGGTGAAGGAAAAGGCGGTTGTCATGTCGTAACAAGATGTTAAAAAGAAGGCTGAGAATAGGGAGGGATGGAAGAGGCTCCACCGACAAGAGCTAAACTCTTAAATTAGAAGAAGAAGAGTCGATTGAGCCCTAAATTTTATTAAAAATTATGAATAAGTTAAGTTAGTATTACTTTTGGTATCCTGCCGTGTACAAAGTTCACAATAATTATGCTTTATTAGGCACATTTTTTCCCAAAATTCTTACCATAAAACTGATTACGAGTTTAAAAACGGTAATGGTGCTCATTTATGACGTCATCATGAGAAAAAACAGTTAATAATGTCCTGTTCTAACAAGTCTAACTGTTCAGCAAATTACTCCCATCTAAACTTTATTCTTCACAATTTCGCAAAAAGCACCCAAACTCAAAACGTCGTATGTTCATAGGAATTTGGCTAACGTTAATACGTTTTGTGATTTGTTAGGTGTACAGCAATTTTTGCTTTTCGCGCTACTGTCCGCAAGTCATCGTAATTAATTTAATTTGAAGTTGGAAAAAAGTGAATTACTTAAGTATAAAAGTTTGTGATGTTTCGCGATAATGTTATTTATAGGATATTTTATCTAATTAGATGGGAACGAAAACAAATTACGCGATCTGGTAAGCTTACCCTATTCTTTCTTACCTATAAAAAACTATTGTTTTCTAATAAAGACTTGGTTTTTCTGGTTGTTGCCTGGTTAAAGTCTTCTTGAACAAAAGATTGAGAAAAACAATACTATTAGGTATTTTTTTACATTATACTTAATTATGAATTTTCTATATTGTTTTTCATTTATTTATTTACATTTAAGAGTAAGGCTCTTGTCGGTGAAGCATCCGCCACTTAGAACGAGCAGAAGACACTCTGCCAGTCTGCTTTGAATTCTTGATGTGATATTTCAAATTTTCTCTTAAATCCTCATGTAACTTTAAAAAGCTTTTTTAATTAAAGTGCCAAAACTCGTAAGGACAAAAAAGGGACAATTTCCTTCTAAGGTTTCACCAACCTGAAACCATAAGCCAATAACGTTAAAAGGCACATGTTCATGCATATTAAACCTCCGTAAATAATGTAGGGGGTAGTAGGGTCGACTACCGGAGACGTAGCGGCTTTCGCCACACTCATTACCTTGCTTTATAACTGTCTGACGGTGGGCAAAGGTAATGTGGATACGGACTTTTTAAAATGCTTTTATTTATCTTGCAATGTATGGATGTTTGTATGGGTGGAAGCTGAGAACTCAATGTTGAAGTAAGTAACTACCTAGATATTTTTAGTTGTGTTTTTGATGCAGATTTTTCTCTCAAAACAAATTGTGGTTTGTTATTTTTTGATTATTTCGCAATGACATTTTAAAATTAATTTTGTTTTTGTTTAATGGGAAAAAATACCTATTTGTCATGTCAATCTGCAACAAGATTTTGATTAGCTTAGCTAAAAGACACAAAATTTTCTTAAGAAAAAAAAATTCTACAGGACTTTTAAAAGGACAAAGACGACCTGAAAAATTTTGTAACGTGAAATATTATCTTGATTATCAAAACGTTTGTATCCCAAATACTTTGCAGTACAGAAATAACGGAATATAAACATGTTATGTCATTTGACATTATTAAATGTAAATAAGAATCCTATTCCACATTTATCAACCTTAAGCACAAAACCAGCGGGTAGGTAAAATAAATCTCCTATTACGAAGTTCCACACTGACTCCGGTGGATGTAATGATGATGTCATTTCATAGCGTCACTTCACGCAACGGATTTTTAGATAATATTCTAATGGGAAATGTAAGAGATACTCGTATGACGAAATAAAATTTGATTGAAAAGAATATTATGTTTGTGGTGTGTTTTTAGGGTGTAATTATGATGGGATTGGATATTTAAAAAGTTAAATCTGTGTTCAAAAACTGAATGTGTAGTAGATAAGATACTATTCAGAGATAAAATTAAGGTTTCTTTAGCCGTTTAGATATTTTAATTATTTGTAACTGAAAAGACCATTCAGTGGAAATACTATAAGATAAATTTTCAACAGACTTTTGGTTGGCCATTTAACTTAAAAAAAAGTAGACAAGTACCAGGCTAAAAACGTTTTCGAAGAAAGAACCTAGTCTTTATTTAAAAAATTGCTTGATAAAGAAGAGTTGCAACGATAAAGAAGTTACCCAAGGCACCATCCTCGGCCTCTTTTAACAAATCATATTTATGAATAACTCTTTCATAGGAAATCTTTAATAACGGTAGACTTGTACTTTTATTAAAAAGATGATATAATAAAAAAGAGTCTAATACAAAAAACTATACAGATGCTATTATCAATCAAAGCACAGTAATGATTTTACCACAATAGAACACCGGTATTTGTTCAATTTTATTCTTGTTCGTCTACGAGTGTCCATCCTTCATTGTACACAACACCTCAAAAGTTCACACTCAATTCATTTCGGATAGCGAACATAAAGTTAGACAAGTTATTCTCGATAAAGCAGAAACAATTCGCAGAACTGTACGCTCGGTCTTAATTGATACAGTCATGTTGTGTTTTTTGTAACCATCAAGATCATCTACCAACTTATATAGTATAAAGAAATTAATTGATGCCCAAACATAAATAAAATCAGTTATTCCGTTACCCATTATGTTTCGATTTAATGTACCGGTATTGTTTTTTTTTTCTTAAAGATCCATTCTTTCGATTAGCGATTTTTATTAGCATAAGATGTGATTGCTTTTTTAATTGGGCTTACAATAAGTTTGCTCTTTTGAAAACTAACTTTTAGACATCGTTTCCACTTGAAACGGATTTTTCAAGCATTTATTTATTACTAATATCACAATAACATTATCATTTCAAACTTACACTTAATTCGGAAATGAATGAAAAATAGGTACTTACTCGTGATCTCCAGTGGTGCTCATATAAAACTTGTCATCAGATAATAACGTGGACCGACACACATCAAGTAAAAACTCTAGAAATTACCAAACCTATTTTTTCAGGACAGGTTTACTAGCAAAATTTAGTCAATGCTAACCAGCATTCTGATATTCCTGCCACAGATTAAACACCAAAAAATATTAATTTTATCCAAAAACACCCTTCCTTTTGGCTCCGTAGTCAGATAAAAACAATTCTAACATAATCATAGTTCACATTGTGATCAATTTGCGCCTGTCTAAGGCTTCATAATCACAATCCCAAAGGCTGGAAGTAACGGGTAAAAGTAAAATGATATTGATTAGTATTCCAATACCAGTTTGTTGAACGTTTATTAAGGTTTAGAATCTGCTGGATCCCTTACTATGAGTTCGAAGGGAATATCTTTATTTCGCTCTACATTTGGTAAGAACAAGATTTTGTTAAATTGATTTAGATTTCAGATTCAGATTGGTCAGTTGGTGTAGATGGTAGTGACTCTGCCTGCCATGTAATAGGTCCTGGGTCAAATGATAGATCTATATTCTATCGCCCGTTCCCAATATTCAGAGACAAATAACTGACTGAGATCAGCATGTCACGGATGTCACGTAGCTATCACTTCTGATTTGTCCTTCAGAAGAATGGCAGCGGTAAGTTTATAGGGACGAAACATTTGAAGCCAGATAACTATTTCTATCTCCAGTAGGGCAAAATCAGAGATAGATAGAATATTGGGAACGGCTGTAAGTATTAACAATGGTAGTTTTTAAACGTAAAAGTTAAATTGAGCGTACTTAAACTCTGAAAGCGGCTTGAAATACCTTGGGTTGTGAGACCAGATCAAAAAATGAAGTATCATTACATCCGTAACTCCCTGAAAATAACAATCCCGTGTGTGACAATCATGAAGGAAAAAGAAAAGACCGTGTAGGAAGGAGGTGGAGGAAGGAGGAAGGTGTAGAAAAAAAAAGACGGTAAAAGACGGTGTTATGCAGTATTTCAGTGTCAAAAGTGCTGTAGAAGTTGTTAACAGTCTTAAATTGACAAATTCTGAAAAACATCAACAGCTGTACATGAAAAAAAATGCGTTTAGAAATTATTCAAGTAGAACTCGTAGTAATTTCACACTGGTGCAGTAGTGTACGTCCTTGTTAGTTAACGGTATACAGCTTTAGCAACTGGTTGCAGATGAGCATGTTTGTAACACCCGCCTTAATGCGCGTAAATACTTCAGAATTAATTAGATTTAAACATAGACTGCCTAATAAGCTCTTTACATTCATAGAGTTTGGATTTTACGATTGCTGTTGTTTTAAAAATGCACGATCGTCTTTTATTTTTTACTTAATTTTCTTTTCGTTTTTTGAATTCAATAAGGTTTTCTATGAACAACCATAGAGTCTATATTATAACAAAAGTGTCTAAAAAATATAATGACGTTATTGTTTCTTCACTTATCTAGCTGTCAGTATCCCACTGCTGGGCAAAAACCTCACTCTTCTTTTTCCACGATTCTCCCTCCTAGTGCCTCTCTGCCTCTGTCCTCATTTCTTAACAAATGGATCCTAGTAATATTATAAATGTCAATGTTTGTGCCGATTGGATGGATGGAAATTTGTTACACCTTCGCGCAAAAACTACTGAACAGATTTTGATGAAACTTGGAGATATTTTAGCTTGCACATCAGAATAACACGTAGGCTTTATTGTATTACGATATCGTGATTTTTTTCCAAGATATTATGATAAATGCGCACGAAGTCGTGGGATGCCTGTAGTAATTATATAAAGGCATTTACAATCAATTCTGTTTCTATCAATATTGTCTTCAACACTTAACTTGCTAACTTTAATACAGTTAAAAAGCGTTGAAACAATATCTATTTTGATTAACGATCGGCTCGAAGCTTAAATGATAAATGATATCGAAGCGGGGCAGAAATTCACTTGAGATTTTTTTATATAAAAAGTCGGGTTTTAATTAATGAAGGCTTACTCCATTAAATGGCGCTTTGGGATCCATCAAAAAACCTTTTGCTCCAGAAGAGGGAAATTAAAAAGAAATTGATACAATTTTGTTAAAAATGAAGAATTTTTATTCAGTAACTCCCTTAAATCGAAGACGTTGTTTTTTTTAAATGTAAAATTAACATAATTTTTTTTCTATCGTACGAAAATATCTATACCTGAGGAAATAAAACAAAATGATTCTCAATTTGAATTTTTAAAAACTAATCATAGAGTTGTTGCTAGATTACATAGGTATATCTACACATATCCGGGCCGTGCCCGGGACGTGTCCGGTTGTCATGACGACGAATTGTTTTCCCTCCTGATGGGCCACGGCCCGGACACGGCCCGGACACGTCCCGGACACGGCCCGTATATGTGTAGACAAACCATTATAGTCATTCAACACAAAATTCAATGATTCATTTTTATATTAAAGTTAAACTACAAAATCAGAAATCAACCCAATCAATTCTGATCAAAATTGGCAGCACGATTAACAGTTATACATTTCAATAGTAATAAGGAATTGATGTGATATAACACAGTGTCATCATATCATGCCAAGTCATTTGGGCCAACAATAGAATGGTCATTTTCCTTCTTACACACAATGAAAGGAAGTTTTCGGCTTAGTTAAACATTTTCTATTGTTCCGTCTTCGAATAAGTTAGTTGATAAAATTGTAGTCGTTTCTTTTTTGTTCGGTTTGTAGTAAGAGTTTCATTTGTTAGTTTGCTGCAATTTATTATTTATTACTGGGGCCCAAGTCTGCTAATTTCAAATAGTCTCAGTTGTGTGCTTTTGAGTGTCAATAGCATTATTTTACTCATTTGGTATTATTCTGCTTAACAATGACTTATACTGATTGCGACCAAATGTGTGCATGGATATGCATCAACATTGACATGTATAAAATTAACAGGATACGGATAGCAACCAGCCCACGACTTTTGGTGCATTTAAGAGGATATAGTTAAATAAAGACTTTAAATATAGAACATTAAAATTAATGTTAAAATACGCACCAAATAAAATAAATAGATAAACAGAGAATTATGAATCAGACATAACAACAATGACGCAAAAGCTCTTAACCCAACTCAACAAGATATTTCTACTAAATTACCCAATTGATCAAACTCTTCAACTCAGACATAACTCCTCGAGGAAAAGTGATTCCATTTGTAAAGTTTTCGACGAAATGACAATATTGCAGTGATTTCCAAAGTGATGTCCTCAAAGTTGATGATCATTATATTAAATTACATCAGATTGACACGCAATCTTGTTTTAGATAGTTTTTTTTGTTTTTGATAAGTCTATTTTATGTCAGTGCGTCGTTCATTTGTTGTTTTGTCTTTTGAGTATTTTATTTTATTTTTCTTTATTAGGGAAAACAAACAGTTATACAATGACATGTTACAATATGTAAAAGCATTAAACATTCTTTTAATTATTGTTTATCCAGCACCGTAATCCACAAATTACTATATAGTGTACAAAATATATAGGTACTACATGATAGTGATAAGTTTGTAACAAACCAATGATTACTCAAACCAATCATAAAAAAAAAACAATCATTACTCAGATATAATAAGAGCCCGTTTCAACATTTATAGATAAAATTTGTCTGACAGATATTTTATACCTATCTCTGTCTAAAACGTCATGTGTTATGAAATATTATAAAGGTTTATCTGTCAGTTTAATTTTACCTGTAGATTCTGAAATGGGCACTAAGAGTGACGTTGACTTGACTGTTCGTTGCTTTAGTAAATAAAAAAAAAAAATCCGATTCCAACTTTAAAAATCCAAAATCCAAATTCTTGAACAAGACTGCTTAATTCAATCAGCAAAAGCCTTAGGGTATGGCTTTAAATTCAACGCAATAATATTATCTAGACTTTAGTCTTCAAGGGAAAGCCCTAGGGTACGACTTTTAATCTCAAAGATACTCTGAGTTGACACTGAGCGCGCTACTTAATCCTATTTCTGACTGCAATATCACGAAAATGTTTAGACAAGGGCTTCAAATGTCAAACTTCGGGTATATCATAGCCGATGATAACATTGTTGATTGGTGGGTGTGTGGTGGAAAAAAATCGCTCATTTCATGTATGGAGTCTTAAGGAAAGTTTCTCCACCTCCAGATAAAATTTAACTGACAGATAAGGCATGACGACAAAAAAAATGTTTTAGGCCCATCACATAGTCTATTTTTAAATATTCGACACGTATTTTTTCTTTTTTCTCTGAAACTAAAAATTACAAAGATACACTGGGTTAAAGTTGCTCGTGACGTCACGCTTACGTACGATTTTTACGTAAGAGTGACGTGAAAATCCCCCACTCCATAACTTTGGTGCTCTGTATCTTTATTTATTTATTTATTTAACAGTTTATTGTAAGATGATAGTACAAAGATACAGAAAAAAAGAGAAGTTATACAAAAGGTACAGCATATTTCTAAAAGAAATTTCTTCCTGCAGACCCCACAGAGAGAGAAGTGATAGCATGAAGGCAGGATAGTCACTACAATAAACAATAAATATATAAGTATAAACCTACACATATATATATATATATATATATTCGATAAATACACATACATAAATATTATAATTTATATAAATATATATTGTATTCTCTATGATAAGGAAAGATAGTGCTCTTTAACTTTCCGTTTGAAAATGTGGAGAGAGTGAGTGTCACGTATAGTGTGTGGCAATGAATTCCACAGCCGGACTTTATCTTTGTTTTTTTTTATCTTTGTATTTATTTATGTATTTAATCAGGTAAAAATTGTGTTTCAAATATTTTTTAATAGCCTAAAAGACGGACTAATTATTTTTTGAATTTTTGAATGTAGTCGTCATCCCTATTCTACAGGTATGACATATCTGTCAGTTAAATTTTATCTACAAGTAGTTAAACGGGCCCTTACTAATTGTAAAGTTGTTTTTATTTTAATTAATCTTTCACATCCCAGAAAAAAAAGAACAATAGAAAATCTATTGTGTCTGGGTTTATAATGGGTCAGTGGGATGTGAGAGGTTAAGCTCTTGCTGTGCCCAATTCTGCATGGACCCGGATTGGGCAGTAAGGATTACTTATTTCACTATTTTATTTGTAGTAATAACTTCTACACAAAAACAATACACACAATTTCAAATACGTTTACAATTTGCTCGAAATATTACGCAACAAAAACCATCTTCAAAGATTTAAGGCGACAATGTTACTATTTGAACATACCGAGCAAAATTTTCAGGCCGTGACATTGCTATGACCTTAATAACTTAAATATTTCTGGACCTTTTGTTATTATAACAAACAATGGCGGTTAAGTAACCGAGGCAGCCCTTTCGTAATTTTTTGGAGGTTTTGCGGACTTTATGTAAAAGGATGAGCATCGAAGTATGCTTTTGTTGCGAAAAAGTGTCGCTATTGTCACCATCTTGAATTTAATGTCGCAATTTTTCTAGATGGTTTATTTTTGAGCCTTGAAATTTAGGTTGTGTTGGTAAATCATGACTCGGAAAAGAAGATAAATAGAAATGCTTTATTACAAACAAAGAAAAGTAAACTAGTTAGGATAGTAATAAGTGACGATCAAGTTTCAATACATTTGTTTCCTTACCTACTTTTTACGACGGCCCACGATGCACTGAATTTAACTTTCCGACTTATAACTACATAAGTAACTTAAGTATTTGAAATAAAAGGCTTTTTATTACTTCAACATTCGTAAAATAAAAAAATTGTATCTCAACGGTATTTTTACAAGCCAAACTTAAACATTTTCCAACAGTTTCTCACAGCTGCACTAAAATGCCACGAAGTCCCACAATTTGCATAAAATTTGTATGCTAAGTGCGAGCCTTTGGTTTACTTCATGATTATTCAGCAAAAGAACGCAATGTCCCTTGACAATCAAAACGTTAAAAGGTGTTAAGAGTCTAGACTGGTTTTTGTTTAGTATTCTTTCCGTTGCTGTTTTTGTAAACAATGTTAATAGGACAATCGTTGTGGAAGCCTCAATGAACAGCGAATGCGGAAATCTGTTTGTATTCAAGACACGTAAAGTTTGTCTGTTTGAAAGCGAAAGTTCTCGTCCATTGGGATTGTGGATATTCCTCTCATAAAGTCTTTATTTAAAAATCAAATAAGACCACTGAGAAATGAAATATTTTTTTTAGGTAGGTAGGTAACAAAATTGTTAATTGGAAAGACGATTTTTTAAATAATACTCGCCTATTTCTACTGTTTCTTGACCTTAAGCAATAAAAATGGTTTATAAGATTACATAAAAGGTACAGCATTTTATTTAAAGATTATTTCTAACAATATAGACTCTAAATTCTAAGAAATAGTGTCACAGTTGTATTACCATGAGAATTGACCTGACAAATAAAAAAATATATTCAAAGGTATACGAGTATTTAAAATGTAAACAAATAGATTATTAAAAAAATACTTATTACTTACTTACTAGTGACTAGCCTATCCATTGCTCAGATGTATATGAATAAGAAAAAGGAAAAAGAAGAGCTTATTTGATAAATAGTAATATTTACCGAAGAAACAATATTGTTTATCATATCTCAAGGGATTTTGTCGACGCAATATGTCTTTTTTTCCTTATTTGTTACACTGATTTCGAAATAGACAGGTTAATATTAGTTTAGGTACTTCTGAACAATAAATAAAGCTTACTTATAAATCTTTGTACCTATCAATAAATAAATATTATTTTTTTAGTTTCTTTCATTCTCGCTCGTTTCAAATGAGATCTAATTTTTATCAAACAACCAATTTATTTGAGTACTAATACAAAATCAACTTCAAAAGAGACTACTCTCTCTCTCGTACCTTAAACTGACGTGCAAAATTGTACATGTGACTGATGAATGTGGATGAAGTGAAAGAAGTGTGTTTGGATCGTAGCAAGTAGAGTGAAGTAGTCTCTACCTACCTCGATGCGAGAGAGGCGTGACAGATATGCATAATCCAACAAGAGTAATCAATTATTACTATATTCGTTAAGTAACTGGACCCAACACAAGACAAGTAAAAACAAAAGACTGTAAGAACAGTCCTCGCTTATAGAATTTCCTACAATTTCGATCACGTAGCGGACTAAAATCAACAGGACCCACTGACCTAAAAACTGATGAGTGTGCACTATACTAGAGATGTGACAAAATCGAGCTAGATTTTCAATTTCCTCTTGGTTTGGTGCTGATGTTAGAAGTTATTCAGTTTTCCAATACCAGTGAAAACTAGTTAACAGCTCGTTGTAGTTTTTTTGTTGCCAAAAAACAGAGAAAGACGAAAAAGTATCAAATTGCTTTTTTAAGGTTGAATTTTTGTTCCTTTGTTCAATATTTTTAATTTAAATTTCAGATCAAGTTGAAAATATACTCGTATTTTTCAGAACAAACAGATTTTTAAAATTTCTTTTATAGTTCGGCGACATGCATTGCTTTCGATTTAATTTCAATCTATTTAAAGAATGGAAAAGAAGAGTTACCTATAAAGTGTTTAGCTTAAAGTTACGAGAGAACCCAGAATAAATCAATTCTGCAAGAAATGACATTACATTTCACTTGTCATGATCCGATCCGATCGAACCCGACATTATGATTAGTTTTATAAAAAATACTTTTTCCTGCAGTTTCTATTTTATAAATCGCTCACGTGGACGTTTAAAAATACATTTTCAAAAATATAGTTTCAGCAACTTTATTGCCGTGTTGGAAATATTTTCCTTTCCGTTTTCCTATCTGGGATGAACAGGGTACGTCGGGGATGTATGAATTTCCACCAGGTTTGGATTTAGGATCTCAAATCGTATAGTTCTCAATTTTGAGGAGACGAATATTGTTGATATTATACCTTATGTCCCTTGAGTGTTGTGTTATTATGGACCTTTTATTATTTATGTTAAGATCGATTTTATTTTGATGTGATGTTGTATTTAGTTTCTTTTGTCATTAATAAAGTAATGTTTTGAAAACAATTTTATTGGTTCTACAATTTTTCTTTTGTTTTAAACATGATCAAAATGCGTAAATCGTAGGTACCTAGCACGTACCTAGTTATCATCATAGCTAACGGACTATTAGAATTCTATATTTAAAAATATATATACCTATTTATAAAATTGTATTGTAATTAGAATAGGCATAATCTGTTACGTTATAAATCTCATGTAAATATGTTTTATTTGATACTATTAACATCGACGATTAAAATACATTGACACATAAAACGCATAAGATTTAAATAAATATTTAGCTAGCGGACAAAATGTCTAATGCATTTGGGATAAACGTGTTCAACCCACCCAACGTTATTTGATCCGCTTTGTAATTCACGAAGAACATAAAACCGGTACCTAATATGATTTGTGTACAAATGTTTAATATATTTTAATATGAGGCATGTTAGGTATACACCCCTGAGGAACACCGCTGACGCAGCATCTATAGTTCAATGGTTCGATTGTGCGTTTTAGATTAATTAGCTTAACGTGACATTAACGTGACTACTTTAGTGCAGATGTGTTAATTTTAGATTTATTTCATTATTGTAATTTTCTATTAATTGCGTCACTAATTATTCTTACTTCGGATAGTTAGCACGTAGGCTAATCTAGGAAATAAGTATTTCTTTGTAATCTTTCAATATTAAATTTAGTTTAAATCATTTTTTGTTTTTTTTTCGATCCTTCGGCTGTAGCTTACGTAATTGGCATATCTATTTGCAATATCCAGCACTTTATTTTACATCCATAAAATCAAAGTATTTTCTAGTAAAATTCTAGCCTAATTAGCGTCTTTTAAAAAAATATGACTCATATTATGAGGTATTTATATAGGTACACACGTTTGGGGTTTTTGAGTCTAAAACTCTAAGTACTTACGTATGCTGACAACCAATTTTTAGTTACCTAAAAAAATAAATAAATTGGTTTAACGCCAATTTGTCTCAAAAATAATATAAACAAATGACTGATTACAAACAATTTCCCAAATCCATTTCTGTTCTAGTGAAAGGCATTCCGGTAGAAGGAAACTCATTTACCCCGGAGATTGTAGAAGCATTCGAGGAAACTCTTCATTTTGTTTGCAATGCCATTCTCGGACTAGGATTTTCGGACAAATATTTCCCATGTTTCCCCGTCCACGTCGTATTTGAAATGCGAACGAAAACTTTACCCCTTTCGAGTTTCATTTGTTTATTTTGTTGAGGATTTGAAGCGATTTGTTGTTCTATATTTGTAACTTTGGGTTAAATCTTTTGGGTTTTTATTTATATTGTCTTAGTTTATAAGTATCATAATTCGAAAGAAGTATTAACTGTTCTACTGTTGCTTTATAGTGCGTTTTTTCGCTATAGTTAACGCCAAAAATAACTTGAGCAATATCATTATGTACGCTCAAACATTATAGGAACGAGAAAACTTCTCATTTTTGATAATATTATGTTGTTTTAGAACTATTTTCCTACGTAACTATGCTACTTTACTACTGGCATTTCTACTTAGGGTATTACATTTGTATAATATCCATAATGTCAAAGAATAAAATAATCAAAAAGAATCGTTACACTTAAGTACCTGTTCAGTTCACGCCCAGACTCTGTCCTCGATAAAATGTATAAGAAACGACCTTTTCACATGCTAAGCTAACATTTCTTGAGCGGTAACATGACCGTAACCTAGCGTTATGTAACCTAAATTATTTTCTTTGTTGCCTTTCATGTAGTGGCACTGAAAAAAGTTAGTTTTGTTTTTCGCGAGGAATTGCTCGAGCTTAAATTTATTTCTTTTTTGTTTACGAGTTCATATTAAGGATTCATTCACCTTTTTTTCATAAAACTAGAGGCTGCCTGACTTCGTATGCATTTATCGTCAATCTTGAAAAAAAAACCATGTCATCTCAAAATAATGTAGCATAAGGGTTATTCTGATATACAGGGTGTTAGGAAAAGTATCACATTCCTTTTAACCAGGTATAGTGTTAGTGATGTAGAACACATTACACTAAAAAATTTTTTTTTGAACTCATTTGTTCTATGATGTTCTACATCACTAACACTATACTTGGTTAAAAGGAATGTGATACTTTTCCTAACACTCTTTATAGATAGCTACAATATTGCTAAATGTCATCAAAATCTATACAGTAGTTTTTGCGTGGAAGAGTAACAAATATCCATCCATCCAACGCATGGGCACAAACATTGACATTAATAATATTAGTAACATTGTGATTGGCGTCATTTCTTTGTTTCATTGTTAAAGTTTATTTAATCCACTTTTTAACTAATTGAAGTTTTTTAAGCTACTATTTTACTTCACCATTTCTTCTTATCTAGCCGTCCGTATCCCACTGCTGGACAAAAGCCTCCTCTTTCTCCACGATTCTCTATTTACAATGAAATATAATCAATTTTATCAACTTACCTTCCTTTCTTCAATACTTCAAGATTAAAGATCACCATTTCCTATTCACTAACTGCCAAGTCCTACAAAGGTGTAACACATGTTAGTACTTCCAAACAGGTGTACTAAGTTCTTACTTGTAGTGTAACTCGTTACTCTGCTGTCTTGTTTGTAAAGTCTGGCACAGACATAGCTGTTATAGCTTTGTATATACTAACTATGTGTCTTTAATAATAATCTGCAAAGAAGACACATAGAACAATATTGATTGTGATGATTTTGCTAAAATATTTCGAGATAAATATATCTTGATATATGTATTTTGAGTATTACGACTGTAAAATGAATTCATACCTACGTATAGGTACATATATTTAATATACGTACCTATATTTTATAAAAAAAATAACTATTTTTGTTCGCTGCATGTGCCAGAATGTGCCTTGGTTTCGTCAGAATTTCAAGTACTTAATTTATAGCTGTAAATTATATATTTATAAGAAATTACAACGTCAATGCCTTATCTACTTATTTACTAGTATATAGTTACATTAGGTCGTGCAATATAGGTATATTTTGTATGAAGTTTCATGGCTCAAAATATACTTAAACTTTAATAATATAAAAATATGTAATTATTATAGCTTGGTATGTAACAAGCTTTATATGTTCGTCCCAAATCCATGACAAACGATGCATCTGGACCCCTCGCTGTGCTAACTGCGTGTTCTATCTTAATCCTCTTACGGTAATCCAGGGTTAAATCCGAATAGCCATTCTCTAAATGGCTACATCTTGGATGTAATCTATGTCTTCTGTATTTTCTTGGTCTAGTCTAGACTAGACCAGTAAACAGCTTTGTTTATTTGTTTAGGTTTCAGATCATAATTTATGTTTAAACATTTATATTTTAGATTTGTGGAGTTTTTTTTGTTTATTGTAAAAAAAGGGACTTTTTCGCTCGGACACGGCACCCCTGTTTTGATGCTCAGTGGCAAAAATTGAAATAAAAACACCTATAATGGTCTTCGGGCAGTATTGCATTAAGTATAATTTTTTTATATTACTCGATAAGTAAATTTTGCATTGTTTAGTGACTTTTCAGAAATATATTTCGTTGTTTTCTAATGTAAAAAATGTTGTAGACAATAAGCAAAACGAAATTCATTTGACTTCATAATTTTTAGTTTTCTATCATGAAAAGTGAGCAAATTATTTTTTAATGAATTAACCTAGCGAAGAAATAATATTAGTCGTACAATGAAATAATTCTCTCTCAGTAACATTTGTCAGTAAAGCAATAAATAAACTATAAGGATGATCGGCAAGAGCACACTTTCTCAAACGGTCGCGTGCAACGATCATATCTGTGGTAAACTGTGTTAAGTTATAAGAGAATTTGAAATGCTAAATACAATTATTGAAACTGCAGAAATATTTATATTAAACCATATAATTATGCTTTTGCGTGTGTATTATTAAAAACCCCTAAAGCAGAAATTGCGTTATTCAAAAATTATCTTCGATGTAAATGGTTACATCGTTCTACGACAATAATATAATAGTGAAACAACAAAAACGAGGTAATAAAATTCAATACCACGTTTGAAGCATTCAATCCCTTAGCAACTTCAAATTTTACCTCCAACGTTTAATATAACTGTAGTCCCTTGTCTCCCAACCAACAGATTTCCTAAAAGCCATTTCCTTCTGCGAAATCTCGTCGCCAATGTCATCTGTCATATCACTTCTTCTACCTTATACCGCTTCACAATAAACCGGTAGCCAACCGTCCGACTCACAATATATTCTGAACAATTTATCGCCATTGGAAATTATTTCTCGATGAAAATCCAACGTGGTACAAAATACGGCGACGTCAGGACCGCAACTAGGAACTCAGCTGGTCATTCGTGACTCGTATTATGTATTTTCGAGTTACGCTCTCTCAATACGGGTATGGTACTTCTGTGGCCAGTTTATGACACTTGTTGTGTGAATGATAGTTATCTGTGAGATGACAAATGATGTCGAGCCCTACTCAGTAATTTAAATATCAGCTTTAATATATTAGGAACCGAATAAGGCCAGAAGGTTAGAGCAAATATGCTCTATATCGTAAATGGTCTTGGGGTATACAATATTATTAAGGGCACTTCTTAATCCTGTTATACAATATACATTATTCTGGGTTAGCTAAAGGCACTGAATGAGCTTTATTTCTTGTTTAATAGCTTGTATACTATTTAATATAGACTTTATACACCCATTCATATAACCACGTAGCGTGTTTCACGTTCGTCTGCTTAAAAATATCTAACAAAGACAAATAACTAAACTATCAATATCAGTCGATCAGAGCACTTATTTTTTATTTAGCCTCTGTCCTCTTTCTGTGCACGTATCATTTGACCAGAATTTGTGGGACGAGGCCTTTTATTGAAGTTGGGAGAAGCAAAATATATGGGTCAAGCATTGGAAGCAATTTTTCTACTGGTGAAATGGGACGTCTTATCAATTGTTTTTCTCGATGTCTTTTGTTTTCCTTTGTCTATTGACTTTGTAGTTTGGAAATGTATTTGCTCTATTGTGTTAGGTTTTGGTTGCTGCTTTTTTCGCTACATGTAATTTGAATCTACCTTTAGATTAAATACCTAGTACAGTTTTAAGCACCAGAATAATTTTCTTGACTTCAACCCTGTGTGGTTTAATATATTAATTCAATTCTTAATCCATTCCTGGATAGCCAGGGGTTCTGGGTACCACATATTAAGGAAACATGGGTTGCTGTTACCTGTTCGCAGTGCGATATCCATATTTATTGTTATTGGGAAATAAACGGCTCTTAGGGTTTGGGTAAGTGAGATATTTTATCGATTCGGAGTTATTGGTTGTAACCAATTCTATTGGGACACATAAAGCAAATATAGAGATATTTTCTTTTGTACCTTCAGTCGAGGTTTGCCTATTGTTGTTCGAAAATTGTATTTCTATTCTATGAAGGTATTTCGTTTATAAAGATGAAGAAGCAATTCGGACCCAACATGTTGCCTTGTGGAAATATAACCTTAGATAATCTTACGCAATATTACACTTGTTTTTTCATAAAATTGGTTTTTCTTAGTATGCGGCTCTCTGAAGTCTCATTTAGGTGAGAAGATTTTTATTTAAGAAACTAGATTTTGCTTACGTGAAAAGCTTTTTTCCTTAAAAACCGAAGTTTTGCGTAAAATTTCGTCATACTGTACGTACAGTCAAAATTTTGCGTAACACTATCGCTTAGGTACCTACTTTAATTTGAAAATGTTTAATCTAAATTTAAAGATCTTTTAACTCTCAATTTATCTTTTTCACTCTGCAAAATATTTCTTCGCCTATCATAACAAACAAAATAAACAAGATAGAACCCTTACTAAGTTTATTGCGTCAACATTAATATCCCCTTTCAAGAAGGACGAAGCAATAAACACCTTGAGTCCGAACGTTATATTAAAGTTACGATTGGCAGTTGTCAATATTATTCTACGGAACAAACTTGGGCCACTTTCAAATCCTGTGCTGTTTTGATCGTGTTTGATAACTTTATGTTAATGGTATTGCTGAACTTACCTCAGGAATATAATTTGAATCCTTGTTACACATAAATTGTTAGCGCTTTGACTGGTAACTACAAGACCTGAACTGTCATTGTCAATTTTAGTGTGATCGACGGAACCAACCGTATTTTGATGTTGGTTTCGTATTTAGTTTTTGTCTATGATTGCGGCTTTTATTTTTTTAATTAGTCTTTCAGCAGCATTGAAAATACAGATTTGTATTCAAAGGGCCAATGGTCGTCATGTGTACCTAGTTTTTTTTTTTACCTCATATACATACTTATCTGTCACGCCTCTTTCGCAACGGACTAAGCAGAGACCACTTCCCTTTTGCTACGAACCAAATATACCTTTTCGCTTTATCCACATTCATTTGACACTCTTCTTGCCCAAGTTTAATTTAAGACTTTCCAAGACTTTTAGTAGAATTAATCAATTTAGTGTGTTATTCTTTGAATGTAATTACTTACATCGAATCTCGACCATTAAAAGCGGTACCATAATCCCACAAACAGAATCCGCAAACCGTTACAAAATCTATATCCAACAGTTTTCCATATTTCGTTGTATCGACATCACGTGCGAGCAGTAACTCGTCGAAATCTCAACAAACGGTACAGAGACGTATCAGTACTAGCCTTGGGCAGGACCACAGCACAGCACAAATTTATTGTGCTACCTCCCTCGTGTGATTTACAATGCTCAACGTGCGCTAGACTTGCAGATTAGGTGCTGCTAGTGACGGGGGTAACTGTTATTTTGATGTAGGTACCTAGTATTTTATGGTGGACGCCCTTCTTGCTTAATGCTGGAGATTTTATGACGGTGATAATGATAGATTTTTGTTAGTAAAATTTCTATTTTCAATAAACTGGCCTATTTAACTGAAATAAGGGAAATATAAATGTAATAATTTTTCACTGAACATAACGCCTTTTAGACAATGTTGTTTAGGTTGATCTATACAAAAGTTCCTGCTTCTAAACATTGATCGTAAATAAATCCCCAATTTCAGTTTTTTTTCATAGGTAGATACTTGAAAATGTGACACAGGTACATAATACTTTATTTCTAAAGCACAACCCTATAGAAACGGCAACATTAGATCGGATTTAAGTAAATGATTTCAGAAGTGGGAAGCAAGCTATGCATTTTAAAGTTTACCCGCCTGTACTTTGTTATAACGGAGTGGCCTGTAAACTGAAGAAAAATTACGACTTGCAATAAATATAGGTAGCTATTTAGGTTAACATAAAACTGTATCGTAAAGTTTGTGTACAAGTATGTTATAGGTAAATATAATTGATAAAGAAATGAAGTCATCGAAAGATATTATGTACTGAGTCATAGATACAATGAATGATACCTTTACATTTATATTTAAACTCTAAAAAAAGAAGTTGCTATGTAATAAACTTCTTTATTTTTAGGTAGATACAGAAAAACTGTGATAAATAAAATAATACAATAGTGATCGTGATTTCATTGTTACAACTATATTAATAAAAAATCTGAAAATGATGACTTTAATTAAAGTAATAGTACTTCATAAGACCTTGAAAATAATGAGTCTTAATTAAATACCTCGACAGTCACAATTTAGCTAAATAATAGTCTGCGGTAGCGCCCCAAAATGCTGATAGAGCAATTTATTAAGGTCGCAGAATTGCTCGTTGAAAAAGCACAGGCGTATATTATCTTGTTAACCAAGAAAGGTAGAAGGAGTAGGTTAATTAATATGAATGCAAAGCCTGTCGAGAAAGTAATTTATGATTATAACATCTTAACTGAAACGTGTTATTTCATTATCCGTCTACATGTTAATTTATTTTTAATTTTATGAATAGTTATCTTTACTTGCCTATAAGTATTAGCTAAATTATTCGTTAAGATGAACTATTTATCCATTTATTATTTACAATCGTTTGCCATCACCAATTCGAATACTAGTCACTCCATCTATAGGGTTATTACGGAAACATAAAACAAGCCGTACTGTACATTGGTGTCAGTTTCTAACAAACGACCTGTGAACTTTCCTGAGTTTTTATATAGATGGCGTTGTTAAATAAATTGTTTTTCATCCTTGGAGGCGCAGTCCCTTCCTAGGTACCTAACTCCCTTTCAGGAAATTATTGTTCGATATAAGTAGATGGCGCTGATTAAAAATAAAATCGGTTAATAAGGTAGAAATTCTGAACTTATTAAAATAATTAACATTATGATAACATACCAAATAACTCCAAAAGTTTGACCTCTTTGAACTTCTTATAAATCGTTTACAATTCCTAGCTATTCGAGCTTCAATATTATACTCTTTTATGATAAACAGTAGGTACCTGTAATGAGAAATGCACATTTTATTATCAACACGTTAAGTTAGCTATTTGGGTACCTAAATACAGCATACACTGCCCTATTTTCCGTATATTATATTCTTATCCTTTTGAAAACTTTTTGTCGCATCCTATTCAATATCTACCATGCATGTGACACGTCTTTCTTTGCTTCAATGTCTCGTTCACTGAAGCTTCTTATTTTTTTTTTATTTTCATGTTTTTTAAAGTTTTTTTTTTTCTTTCTCAGGTTACCAAATGTCAAGGAAATCGTGTGTGGCGGGCGGGGCGCGGGGATCATGTATGTGGGTGCAAGAGTGCAACAGAGCGGGGGGGACGCATGCGGGGGTCTGCGTCGACGGATTCATGTTCGGGTCTTGCTGCAGGTTACCCGACAAGCCGCTTTATGTAGAAGGTGAGTTTGACTATCGAATTCTTATTGGTGATTTAAGTAAGGCTTGGGAAACCATCAATCATAGTTTGACTTCATTTATGCAACTTCAGTGCTATTGTTTGTTGAAGAAAAGGTTACATTTTGTACCATGTTTTTCTCTTCAAAAAGTGTAGAATTTATACTTGGGTTGATTCATGATAAATAACTTGATGACTTTTAACACGCTTTTAACACGCTTTTATTTTTAATTCCAGAAACACAAAGTCCAGTCACTGTGACGGATCGTCCATACTCAGCGCCATCTAGCGGAGCTCACAGCATATCACAGCATCAAGCACATCAAATAGAAACTTCAACACAATTGATATCGCGGCCCAACCCTCAAACACAGCGGCCGTCGTTCATGACGAAACCAATAGATGGCGCTTCCTACAATTATCGACCGCCAGAAATTAACTTACCTTCCCTAGGAAATTTAGATTCAAGTAGCGAACAAAATAGTGATATAGTTAATAAACTAACTTATAACAGTGTAAATAAGTACCAAAATGTAAATAGGCCGAGCGGTGAAGTGGAAACTAGTCCCCACAATAAGATTTCGTCTAGTCTTAGCATATTACCTGGCGCGCGGCCCATGGCCGTTTCTGAGCAACATGCAGAGAACAGCATTTCTACAGGTTGGTATAGTTCTCGTCACTATTAATAGATGTCGCTTACATTACTTTTTGTACAGCGCTTAAAATTTTGTCAGCTTTTTTAAACTTGAGGTAGATGGCGCTTGTCATAGTTAATACTTTGTCCAAAAAAATGATTGGTAAATGTGCACAAGGTTCTTAAGAAACCGTGTATATAGATGCATCAAAAATGTGTTAGTTCTTTTCTAATAGCCAGATCAGACAGATTTTTTGTAATCCTTCATTTTTACAATAGCTTTTGGGTAGTCAGTTATCAAATTATGAGGTATTAACAAATCTTTAATTTCTAATTCCAGCTCAATTCATGTCGCGACCGAACAACTTAAACACGATCCACTGGCAGGCGACAACCGAACCCTCCTTCATAACAAAACCCCGTCCCAACTGGGAGAAGCCGGCGATGAAACCGAAACCGCCGACGAAGAAGTTCACGACCACGACGAGTAAACCTCACAAGAATTACATGAAGCCGAAGGACCCGTCGTTTAATATGATTAACAAGACAGATGAAGGGACGCCAGCACCTATTCAGACGACTGCGGCTACTAATAGTGTCGGTAGGTATAAGTTGCGCGAGGAGTTGTGGCCAGAGAGTATCTAAAATTGCGCTTTTGTAATAATTTTATTATTTATATGATTAAAAAGACCATAAAGTTTAGAATAACCATAAAGATCTTATCGACTGCGCCAAAGTTGCGTCAATGAAAAACCGAGATTTGAAACAATGTTATCTATTAGCAAATATTGCACTAATATTACCTATATGATTTTTCGTGCATAACAAGAAGTACGAAATTTTATTTTGGATCGGAAAGTATCTGCCTACATATTTGTACCGTATTATTCTGGATAAAATGGTTCCTAATTGTACTGTTTACCTTATAGCTTTAAGAGTCGTATCTAAATGTTTGTGAAAAAAGAAAAAAGGACACTTTTTAACGTAATGAAACATTGAAAACCTCTTGCCACTGCTGAGGCCTCGCGCGTGTAGGCAATTTAACGTACACGTGTCAGCATTCAACAAACGAGTAGGTATTTATATTTTATAAGAATCGGATAGGTCGAGTTTGTTGCTTTGTAACAGAAGCAGGTATAAAATGTTTTGTTTTTCTCAATTTACTCAATAATCTTTATTTCTGCTAGCCCAATTAGAATTTGCTTCTATTTTATTTGAACTAATTTTTGACTGGTAATTTTGTTTCAAATGGTAATTGTAGGTATTCATAGTTATAACATTTAACTAAGAACGTTATTTCTACACAAGCATTCTGATTTTAAGAAATAATATAAAATGTCCATCACAATTTGCTCTTAAGCATTTCTTAGAGTCCTGTCCATTTATTCATTCCTTGACCTTGAACTCAAAGCACCTAATCACAAAATTCCAGAATGTGGAGTAACAGCAATGTGGCCGCGACCAGAGACCAGAATCATGGGTGGCAAAGAGTCCAGCTTCGGTCGGTGGCCGTGGCAGGTCTCCGTTAGAAGAACCTCCTTCTTTGGATTCTCTTCGACCCACCGGTGTGGTGGAGCCATCATTAATGAAGGCTGGATTGCCACTGCAGGACATTGTGTTGACGAGTGAGTTTGTTATGCTATTTGAAGAAAAATATTGAAGTAAATGAATAAAAAGAAACTTGTGTCCTTGAGTCATGCCAAGTCAGGCGTTCACTTAACTTGCATGAATGAGCGATTGATGTGGATGGAGCGAAAGAAGTGTGTTTGGATCGTAGCAAGTGGAAGGAAGCGAGGACTGCCTATCCCGATGGGAGAGGGACGTGACAGATATATATGCACCTATGTGTCGTAGAAGATAAATACCATTCTCTTTTTGAAGAATTCTATGCCTTACTACGATATTCCATTAATACTTTTAAAACTTCACAATTTCGTTGGAAAATGCTTTATATTAAATAAATGATTTTGATTCTGTTTCAGCCTCCTCACATCACAAATCCGAATTAGAGTCGGCGAATACGACTTTTCGTCCGTATCAGAGCAATATCCTTTCGTCGAACGAGGAGTGGCAAGAAAAGCTGTTCATCCGAAATATAATTTCTTCACTTACGAATATGATTTGGCGTTGGTCAAGTTGGAGGCCCCAGTACAATTTGCGCCTCATATATCTCCTATATGTTTACCAGCATCTGATGACCTATTGATTGGAGAGAATGCTACTGTGACTGGTTGGGGAAGATTATCTGAAGGAGGTGTGCTGCCTTCTATTTTGCAAGAGGTATGTTTTTTTACCTAAAAGAAAAATTTTATACATAATTTTATATAAGAATTCTGTTTACTTGAGGAAAAAATCGAAAGTACTTTTTGGAAATTCTGTGAAATATTGAATTGAAAGTTGAAAGCAATAAAACGAGGCTTATTTTTTGAGTATCATAAATTTTCCTCGAATTGAAACTATGTTCATGTTCAGGAAACTTTCATTACAGTGAATTTGTAAGCTTTTCGGTAAATTACTTCATATTTGCCTTCCACGTATAGGTAGGTAGTAATAAAATTTCCCGTTTTTTATCTTACTACCTCTTCCGATGAGATCTGCTGCAATATCCATCTTCATTTATTTATAAATTATTTTGTAAATTACAGGTTCAAGTTCCGATAGTGTCGAATGAACGATGCAAATCCATGTTCCTGCGTGCGGGTCGCAATGAGTTGATACCTGACATATTTTTATGTGCGGGACACGAGAGAGGGGGCCACGACTCTTGTCAAGGGGACTCAGGGGGTCCCTTGCAGGTAATTATGATTTTCAATAATAATTATGAAAGTATAATTGAAGCCTAGAAATTTCATCCGCTAGGCAAACACTTATTTGAACATGCTGATACTCGTAAATCAGTAGGAGAGTAGGACTCTAAGCTAAAAAACGACGTGCATAGGTTAGTGGGTTTTGCAGAACCCCTGACAATCTTAAGTTTGATTCTTGCCCAAAACCATGCTAGATTGACAGATCACTTCAAAAATATCAACAATTATTTTCCGATGCAAGCAATACAAAAGAGATTCCTAAATGAGCAATTATTTGAAGCTTTTAGTGTTGAACTCCATTCTGCCGAGATATAATTTTTTTTATTTAATTCTATTTCCAGGTAAAAGGAAAAGACCAGAAGTACTTCCTCGCCGGAATTATTAGTTGGGGTATCGGATGTGGAGAAGCTAACTTACCAGGCGTCTGTACAAGGATATCCAAATTCGTTCCCTGGATTTTACAAACCGTGAACTCTTGAAAGGAGGTGCAACAGTGAGTGAAGTAAACAAATGAAGTGAACATGTCAGTGAAGTGTTACAAACAGGAGACAATACGAATCGAAAAGACTAAACGAAATATAATTATAAGTGCAAGTTACCTTCAAAAATGTTGATGAATGTCAACGTTTTCTGAGGCGTTTTTTAGTCCAGTGGGGGGCTACAGAGCTTATCTTCGCGATTTTCTGTACAATTCCCTACGAAGCTTCAGTGATAAGTTATGGCTTGGACTATATTAAACGCCCTTCAACAATTTGCTTGTTATTTAGCATTAAGCATTATTTTTTTGCCTCATGTACTTACTGTACGATTTATGTAAATAAAAAGTTCTATTTATTCAAGAGCTGTTACATAAATATTATTATTGTAAATAGTCGTAATCTTGCTTGTAACTCTTGCCTTATAATAAGTTTTGTATCTTTTACAGTATTATTTACGCATTGTTAAACTTTTATGTGCACATTCCCTTTTGTAAATAATTCTGTAATATTAGTTTTAAAATCTGTAACTGCCTTTAGTTTTACTGCTGTAATCAATGTTTTTATAAATATTTGTATAATGTGTATATGACTGTAGTTGTGTCTTGGCTATTTTGTGGTTTTACCAAATCTGTAATTGTTGACGTACGTTTTTGAGTCAGCTCGTAGAAGCGATGTTTTATAATGTAAAGAATTTTGTTTGAATGAATAGTTTATGATGACGTTGACTACAATATTGTTCGTTTGCACAGTAACCTTGTTAATGATTAAACATTGATTTATTTAACTAATTTTGTTTCTTATTTTTGTAACAAATACGTTACTGTCTTCAACCAACAACCTATGCAACAGGGACCCAACTCTGCTAATTTAAAATAGCCTGGCATTATATGACACATTAGGTATTTTGCTAAACAAATGGCTTAAAAATACTCATTGCGACCAAATGTGTCAAAAATGCATTAACACTCTGCACACACACCTGAGGCTATTCTAAATTAGCAGACTTGGGCCCCTGGTTCCTTCAAAAGAGTGCGATAATGTACCTACGAATAAGAATCGTATTAATTTTACAATATGTTTTAATATAAATGTAGGTATTTACAAACCTATGAAAATTCTACTTGAATACTTAAAGTTCTCGTAATACCTCAAACACCTAATCATAATAAATTACACCACAATGATCCCAACATAATTTCCTGGGACCATAATCATATTGGCTTTACTCGTACCGTCCCACAAACCTATGCCAAAATCAACAAGCACACGGCCACACATAATTACAGTTAAACAATTCATCAGTAGGAGATTGTGGGCCCTGAATTAGATCCCTATACGTAACGCTTTGCGGCCAGACCGCAAATTCTGATCCCCCATTTGCGTCCCTTGAGGTTGTTAGGGTCAGATAGTAGTTGAAATGGGGACATCATTAGTGTGGAAGAAAGGAATGACCTAGAAAAAGAAATAGGCAGAAATCTTGAATCTGAAAAACTTAGATTTTTGTTTGAGTTTCTTGGATAACAAAATATCATTGTTGGATAAGCAATAATGCAAGACATTAATTGAATTAAGTTTATTAAATACGACTTCACATTATTAATTACATTGCATACATTCAAAATTAGATATAACATATTTACAATGCCATTATAAAAGTTATTATAAATACTTATTTACAAATTATTATGTGCACTACATTATTAATTATCTTAAAATTATCATGCAGTCTTCTTTTAAAATCATTCCATAAAATTAATAATTATAAAATAATTAATTCATTAAGAAATATTTAATAGCAGTTGTGTGGGCAATATTATCACAACCAAGTCATCCAATTATATTGATTCCAATAGTGAAACCTTTCATTTATATGATTAGTACCTACAAACCCTTATTACAAAACGAGTTTTATTTATAGTCCTAGAATAAACTCAGATAAATGACGATTCGGCTATACCAAATCAAACAAATGCAAAACGTTAAAAAAATACGTTAGTCTTAGAACTATATTTAAAACGCGTTTTGTAATAACGGGGACAGAGTTTTTCGCTTAAAATTAGCACATTACACCTAAAACCCTTAAAAACTCGACTTTAAATCAAGGCCAACACAACCCATAAACTTGCATAGGAATCTGCAACCAGGATTGGAAGTTTGCCACAGACGTGTCGCTGTTTACAGCCATAAACCCTTTGTACCACGATGATACAATGCGATCGTAGTAAAACAACATTACTCTTTTAAAATCCTCACTACAGCTCTCAAACCCTGGATGAATCGCTCCAGGAGTATTCTTACAATGAACACTGTTAAATTGTACATCGTAAATAGCTATCGGACGAGTTACTGGCGCTCTAGGTACACCAAACTCTAAATCCAACAACCAAGGAGAATGGTTAAGGATATCCGTCTCTCTACACAACCAATCAATAATTGCATTCGGATTCAGTGATAACATTCGAGCTTTAGGAAACAGCTCTTTAGGTAACGCCAAACAATTTTGTGAGTTCAAAGGTTTTTCAATAAATTCTTTCATTTTATTAGTCATATTTGATATATTAACTTGTGATACTAAATCTGTTCCAATCGGTACAGCATAATCGTTTACATAAAAATTAGCATTCGGACTGGATACGCTAATATTGTAAGGACAAGCGGATGTTACAATTGGTAACAAAGGTTCTGTTACAATCGGTGGAGGTGGAAAACTAGAGTACGGGCAAACTTGTGTTGGCAGGATTTGCGGTTGCATTAGAGGTACGGGCATCGCTGGCATTGGTATTGAGTATATTGGAGTTGGAACAGGCGGTAGTGAAGGAATAAATGAACTCCAAGCTGGTTCAGGCCAAAAGCTATTTATTCCATATTGCGGTGTATAGGGACTCATTGTAACTACAGGGACCGCCGGCAATGGAATATACGAAGGATACGTATAGCAAAAGCTAGACGTGGGCAAAATAGATTGGTTTATATTTTGTTTAATCATCAAACGTGGATCTTTGTACTTGTGTGTTGTTTTCTTCTTCGTAATTTTTTTATCCTGACTCTCATGGAATTTGTCTGTGTTCTCTTTTTTAGAATCCCCTCCATGTTTCTTTTCATTTTTATGCGGGGATATTTTTAAAGCCATTTTTCTTGTCAGATCATCTAAAAAATATGGTGTTGTTAGATTGGTACTCTGTTAAGTTTAGTCAAATGAATATCGATGAGCAATGAAAAATTACTTACCTAACAAAAACTGTTATTTTTATGTGAACACTCACGAAGCAATCTCTTATAAAACAGTCTATCCACAAATAATATTCTATAACTAAATTAAACTAATTAATGCGTATCAAGTACTTTTACTTTCGTCGTTAAATGTAATAAATAAATCAAATTATGACAAGCATTTAAAATATTTGGCAAGTGAGTATTCAAACTACCCTCAAAGTCTGTTGCAATAAATACGTTTCTTTTCACGTAAAATATTCAACCGTTTCGCATCTGAGAAAGAAATTAAGGGACAATTATTGCTTTTCGTGATGGTGTGAAACAGAATCCTGAAATTTGGCATGATAATTAAAATATTTTTTTAGTCCAACACATAGATTATTTTAAATTATTCGACACGTATCTTTTTCTTTTTTCTCTTAAACTAAAAATGACAAAGATACACTGGGTTAAAGTTGCTCGTGACGTCACGCCTAAGTAAGATGTTTACCTAGGAGTGACGTCAATACCCCCCACTCCGTAACTTTGATGCTCTGTATCTTAGATAGATAGATATATCTGTATTTTTTTTATTTATTTATGTATTTGATCAGGTAAAAAATGTGTTTCAAATATTTTTTAATAGCCTAAAAGATGGACTAAAAATAATTATTTTTTTAATTTTGAATGTAGTCATCAATATTTATTTATTTCAAATAAATTTTCAAAAGGTTACCTAACCACATTAATGCTTACTTTTCAACACTTACGGAGCCAAAATGACCTCACACAAAATACCCTCATAGCCAGCCTTACTTAGGTGCATCGAATAAATTTCGAACCGTCCATTGTACTGAAGAAAAGTTCAAGTGTTGAGAGAGAAACACAATAGAGGATCGTTAGACGCTTGTAAAGCCGAGGGAAGCAATTTAAGATGGAGTAAATTTTCTTAAAAATAGCCTTTTCATTCAATATTTAGGATAAGTATTATCATAGCTAAAGGCCATTAAATTTCATTGTCATGGTAAGTGTAAAGATGATGTGTAATTATGAAGAGTGAATGTGAATGAAGTGGAAGATGTAGGAAGAAAAGAAGGGTTTTTCTACTTTGATGGGGAACACGCGTTGTGCATATCTTAAAGGCCAAAACACACCGGATGCATATGCGTTGCGTATGCGTAGACGTATGTGTACCTCTCAGTTGTAATGTATGGAACTGTCACCGCTTGTGTAACGTAGACGTTGACGCTAGCGGTGACAGTATTTTCGTTAATAGGCCAAAACACACCGGATGCGTGTGCGTTGCGAATGCGTAGCCGTATGTGTACCTCTGAGTTGTAACGTATGGAACTGTCACCGCTTGCGTCTACTACGTCTACGTTACGCAATAGTATGGCAAATACTGATTAAGCCGTAAATAGAAATTAAAAATATATCAATTAATCAACTTTATTTCTACTTGTTACTCATGACTGCAGTTTCCAGCGAAAGTCACAAGTCCTGACCAAATCACAAAGTATTTCAAGCAATTATTTGCATAACTCAAAACTACATTAGAAAGATCCTAAGAACCCGCGAAGTTACTATTAAAGGAGTTAGCAAACAAGTTATAACATTTTCATCGAGTGTATTGTAAGAAAGCTTTACTTTTAAATCCCATGGGATCAGTCCAAGTCCTCATTGAAAAAGTCTAGTCCACCCAGGAATAACGAAACATCGACCATGTCAGAAAGCTAAATAAAAAAATCAAATATTTTACTAGAGGTCGGCCCCTAGGGTGGGCGACCCCTGCCTTGTCGCAGGTATTCAAAACTTTTTCGGTTTAGTACAAATTGCGAGGGAATTTTAATGGTTGGGGAAAAATTTCGTATTTCCCGACTGTTGGGTTTGATGTGCAAAATATTAAATTAAAAGTTGGTTGCTGAATTTTGGTAGTAAGCAATCATACAGTTGGATTTATTATTTTTATTTTTGAGGCTATGCTGACCAATTTTTACGTTAGTAACTATTTAGTTATCTGTGTCAATTTTGCATTATTGTACTTATGTAAGTAATAAAGCTATTATATAGTTTATTCCAAAATAAAAGTACCTAAAGATATTCTTAGTCCAAACCAAATAAGGTTATATCGTCGACGATACTGCAAAACCGCTGATGTACCATATGCAATACCGCGTAAATACAAGAAATAGCGAAATTAAAATTAGCGCGCCGCGGTTACATGGATGACATTTGCTCCCGCCCGTATCGTCTCCTGTAAAATTTGTCAGGTTGTAGTTACGCAGTATTGCAAATTGTAGATTAGCGGTTTTGTAGTATCACCGACGATATGTCATTTTGAAAGCATTCCAATAAGTTCAGTACCTGTAACATATTCTTACGTATATTGGATTAAATTAAAACCAAACAAAAGACGAACATACTGACTTCGAATCGCACATCGCGTTTAACGGATAAACAAAAAACAAATATGAGCTCACGCAACAGCAAAAGTTGCGTCGGAAATTCAACACGATTGTTATAAACAAAAACAAGGAAGAAAGGGAAGAAGTTCGTATAATCTTTATTTCTTCACGAAATAACATGAATACTTGGCGCATGAAACTCCTTTTGCGGCTTTGAGCGTGAGCGGTCCTGAAGCCACGTACTGATTGACATTGGGACAAGGTATAAGAGATACCTTTTATTAGGTTTTAGACCTCTTTAGAACTGAAATAAATTAAGAGTAATATTTGCAAATATTGTTTTAAGTTGTTTATAAAGAAAACCCAATGCTGAAGATAGACTTCTCAAAAAAATCTTAGGTAGGTTCAACCATATGCTATGGATACTTACGACAAATACACATCGATTTTTATCTTTTTCTGACTTATAGGTGTCAAAGATGAAGAACTCCTTCAATACCGTACCCGTATAACCGAGCTGATAGACAGAGATAGATATATGTAGTTACTGATGTGAAGGTATAGGGATGACGACTACATTCAAAAATTCAAAAAATAATTAGTCCGTCTTTTAGGCTATTAAAAAATATTTGAAACACATTTTTTACCTGATTAAATACACAAATAAATACAAAGATACAGAGCATCAAAGTTACGGAGTGGGGGGTATTGACGTCACTCTTACGTAAAAATCGTACGTAAGCGTGACGTCACGAGCAACTTTAACCCAGTGTATCTGTGTAATTTTTAGTTTAAGAGAAAAAAGAAAAAATACGTGTCGAATATTTAAAAATAAACTATGTGATGGGCCTAAAACATTTTTTTTGCCGTCATGCCTACACACAGATATTATAATACCTACTAGAGTACTAAAGTATTACGAGTACTGACAGGAACTAAAGGTACCTACTTGAATCGCACTAAATTCCCAAAACTTACACCACAAACAAAAGACGGTTATGACCAATTGCTCATCCCTCTTTTGTCTCTGAATGTCGAAGTTTGCGCGCCAAAGAAAACCTCATTCGTACGTGATCATGTTGGAACTTCTGGTGTCTTCTTTTTCTTTTTGCAGCGCCAGTACGTACGAGTATTGCACTGCGTCAAAGGACGGATTTGAGATAAATGTTTCCACAGTAACTGCCCTCGTTTGATCGCGATGTAGCCAGAAACTTTTTTATTTCTCAGTTGTCGTTGTCCGCAATTAAACGGGGGTTATATTTTTAAAAAGCTATCGATCCATTACCTTTATACAAAATAGCATTTCATTATTGTGGCTTTTTAATAGATTTTTGATATAAAACTGTAACTAGGTAAATGATTTCAAATGTCTATCGCATCTTCACATTTTATTTGATTTTGTTTGCCGTGCCAGGGTTGTGTCGTGCCACATTTGGTACTTTAAGTTACTTATAAGATCTGTAAAAACCTGTGGAGTGCAATAAATGATTGAGTATTGAGTACTAAGGGAAGATTTTTATCCTTCAATACAAGTTCCACAGTAAAAGTGGCTTGTTAAAACCAATCGCTTTTATAAGAATGAGTATCTATTTATAAAACACCCTGTGTACTAAGTATCAAGTAATCCTGGCTGTTCATTGTGCGTTTTATCAACAGACGTTCCGAGATTGGACATCAACTTTTACTGTAATGGATATTGCGACGCAATTACGGGGGAGGCAGACGGGCGTTCTTTCACGTTTATCCTTGTAGTTGACACTGTCTTTTATCAAAAATCTGAAGAAGACGGCACGATGTTTGATGCCTTTTTTGCAGTTGGGGTTATCTTTCTGGTGTTCATTTTAGCATTCCTACGCCCTAATTCTAAATTTCATTTTAAGTTAAGCTAATTTGCTATCCCTGGATCAAGAATCAATGCTGGTTTTAGGGCGGCTGTACACTGCTTCAAGCAGTTCAGATCCGACTGCTTGAAGCCGGAACCGCGCGCTAAACTATTGAAGCGGTCGCGAATGTTCGAGCAGTTGCGTGAACAGCAGCGAATGAATGTCTATAATAGTGCACTGCGCGGTCGCGACTTCAAGCAGTCGGGTGTCAACTTCTTGAAGCCAAACTGTTTCAAGCAGTATGACAGCTCTATAACAGTACAAAATTGCCATGCCACTCGTGATGATGTAAAATAAGTGACATGACAAATACCTAAGTGACATTATACGACGATAGCCTCAACTATGCCTTTCCTTTTTGTTCAGAATAATATTAAAACATATCCAGCAATGCTTGTGATTAATTTGTGCATGAAAATAAACCCGTGTGCATACCCACAAACACAATGGGATGCAATTATGCCAAACGTTCAGACCTCTACACACTTGATTAATATTGGTTTAACACACTCAAATTAAACGTGATTATTCCTCGTTATCGATTCAAGCTTTACTCGAAAACTGATTTAATTGGATTATCATTTATTGTATTAAATATTTTATCACCAAATAATACTAGTTCATTAATGCTCTTGTGTGAAGAAATCGATATTTAAACCTTTATTCTGCCATCGATTTGACTTCTTGATACATTATGATGTTATATTTTTTCCTTTACTTGAGTGACGTAGGCGGACTGCCAAGCGGCGTCGCGGCAGACCACGGAAAAGGTGGCGGGATGAGCTGGATACCTTCTTAAGTAGCTGGGCGGAGGAAGCTCGAGACAGAAGGTCGTGGCGGAAGAGGAGAGAGGCCTTTGCCCAGCAGTGGGACACAAATGGCTAGATTAGATTAGATTAGAGTGACGTAGGTAGGTACGGTATGCCCCGGTCTTCTTCCCCTACATTTTTAAATTTCTTTCAAAGATGTTCTTTAAGTTGCTATATCGTACCAAATGTAATTTATTAATGCTAACAAAGATATTATAGTATTTGTATCTTAAAATCTTTATGGTTTTTAACACGGTTTTTAATACGGAACATAGACTATATAAAGTTTTTAAAATCTACTAAAATAACTCATATATTTTAATTTACAATATGAATAAAGAAATCAAGCGAGAAATAACAAAAGCGAAACGATTCGAAGCAAAATTTAAACTACGTTTAATATCTCACGGGAATTAAAATGTACATTTGCGCAAATAAATTATTCAAAATATTCGTGGATTTCGCTGAATTCTGTCAGACTACCGCATTTATAAAATTAACCGATCACACCGCACATCCAACACTAATAAAGAGAGACTAGAAACACGCTTGTCACATGCAATGCTATCCCACGCAACGTGGGAACAAGTGTGTGTCTGGGGTTACGTATTACAATATCTAAAGTTATTATACCAACGGACGTAATGCCTTTGGATGACAGGCCTAAATTTGAAAAGACCTATTGGATGAAAAGCCTAAGAGTGAAAGAACCATTTTTAAAACAACTAAGTACAAATCGTTTAATCTAACTGTATTGTTGTTGGAGCAGATGTGATGTGATCAGTTTATTTTTAGCTGAAACGTTTGTTTACGTAGGAAAACGCAAGCGCGAAGACTTGAGCACAGCACGTGCGTTTCGATGTGAACACACTGGTACTACGTCGTGAGTTTCATATTTATGCCTACCCATATATCAACGTGATTAAGCATTAAACATTATTGTACCACCTAAGTTTAAAATGAATAATTAATCCTATACAAAATATTTCGCGTATTAAACCTATTAACGGAACTAATGAAAATGGTAATTTAGGTTTTGATTACCCAGACTTTATGTTAATTAATTTCGTGAAATATTATTAGTTTGACTGAAACTATCGTATGGAGTTATTAATTGCGTTTTGATTAGGTGAGGTATGTATGTATACTAAATTACAGGTATAACGTTTACAAGTCATTTAACTAAATCTAATATGTACCTATAGGTATCTAGGTACGAGTATATGCGAGTAGCACAGGACAAACTTGTCGACTTTTATCGTAATATCTTAATAAGCCAGAAGTATCAAACTCGAATTTTAATTTCAATGAAATGTTATGCCTTTGTTACAAAATTTTTACCAAACAACAAATATGAATAGACTCATATACTTAAATTACTCTGGTTTTAAGAGCCGTTAAATTACCAGATACGACATATGACAACCCGAAACAAATTCTAGGTGCCGGGATAAATTCATACTTAGATTGCTAAACTGGTTTGATGTCCTGCAAATTATAAAATCCTGAATGAGCAGATCAATTGTTCAGCGCAGATGGTATCTTCCTTACCAGTAACGTTTAAACGGATTCGGTGATACAACCGAAAACGCGCAAATGCTATGCCATACCTTATCTTAATTAAACAAATAATTGTAAATAGGTATAATAATTGTGATTGTACAAAAAGTTATTTTGTAAAGGCCACAACTTTCATTCATTCGTAATGTATGTGGGTAGGTACATATAACACAAAGATAAACTACAAAATAATTACAAATAGTGGTTAAGAAATCTTTATACATCAATGCATTTACAAAATACAAAGTTTTGATTAAAACCTCGCTGTTGGAAACAAACAATTAATTGTTTTGGGAATGCTGCTGTTAATCAATATTACACAGCGGTTCATAATTACTGTATTGATTAGAAATTATTTGGAAATATATAGATACTCGAAGGATTTCATGGGATAACTTTTTACTGTTTAAACATAATAATATATTTTTTAAGCATAGTATTACTTATATGAAGATCATAATTTTTTCAGTAAATTCCAATATCATTTCAGTTTCAGTTTGGTGGGTTTCTTAGGTAAAGATGGCGATTAATAAGGACTGGATAATGTTGGTCATTGGAGATTAAAAAGGGAGGCCTTTGTCCAGAGTAGTAGACGGACAAAAAATATAGATACGTTAAGTAGGGATTGCAATCCGGTATCATTTTCAATCCGGCCGGATTTTACCGGATTGACGCCAATCCGGCCGGATCCGGAGCCGACTCACCGGATCCGGTAGGTCCAAAAACACGCCGGATCCGCCGGATTACCGGATCAGCCGGACCGGATTGCAATCCCTAACGTTAAGGCTACCCGCGACTTCGTACGGATTTATCGTCATATCTTAAAAAAAAAAAAAAAACATGTTATCGTAAAATAACATAGCCTATGTGTTATTCTGATGTCCAAGCTAAGTAATTGTAAAGTTTGATTAAAATCTGTTCAGTGGTTTTTACGTGATGAACTAACAAACATCCATTCATCCATCCATATCGGCACAAACATTGACATTTATAATATTAAAAGGATAAAGATGTTTCAAAATTATTGTAAATAGCAGCATTACACCAATGAAGGCACAGACCAAAAAACAATCGTTTATTTTCACTCAAAAAAAGCTAAAACAAAATTATAAATACATACGAAAAGAAAGTGAAACACATTTACTTTATTATCTCGAAGTAAATTTTCTGCGCCTGTCGGAATGTTATCAGCATATGAACAGGGTTTGGCCCTTTGAGACTTGCTCTTCGTCCTTACATAGAACTTTGAATACCTATTTACTGGAAATGTTATTTATTTAACAGCCAGTTTCACAATACGGTTTAGAATCACTAATGAATGTGGATGAAGCGAAAGCAATATGTTTGGATCGTAGTAAGTGGAGCGAAGTGGTCTTTGCCTATCCCGATGGGAGAGAGGAGTGACAGATACAAGCATCTCCATCGAGACTTGTGTAGTTTTTACAATGTGTTTTTGGTGGGTAATTATTACACACTTAGGTACATATGTACGGAAAAATAAAACACTACTGTGACAATTCACTTTGAAGCTATGATTTTTTATCACCTCATGTTTTTCCTTATATCTGATACAATGCATCCAGTTGCCCTACTACAATCCAATTGTTATAAATACTTATCAATTTAATTTAGATAAGGAGATTTATTCAAAAAAATATAAAAGTACTTACAGAATCGACAATCCGCAACAGGCTTCGTCAAAAAGGCAGGCTTTCTTATCAATTGGCTAGCTAGAAGAACAACTTATGTAAGGCCCGCGATCGTCTTTGCTCGCAGCGTCATACTGTAGGTTACTCCATACTATGAAGATATATGAAGGTAAATTGTTAAATAACTTAAAATATAGGTTATCATGACCGGACGCGTCTGACGCTGCGAGCAACGCATAAGACTCAGTACATACGGTGAAATGCAACTGAAACTGCTAGTTAGTCTATAGCAGACACTTAGATACAACTCAAAAGTAACTAGTAGTTTCAGTTACGTTGCAGTTGCGTTTCACCGTGTGTTCTGGGCCTAAAACAACCGCACGCCTAGTTTTATAACATTTCCAGTAGCTATAAGTCTATAAAACCCTAATACGAACAAATCTTTGACGTCATCTCTCCTGATAACAACAATTCGTTTACGTAAACAGTATTTATTATGTTTCCCGCAGAAAAATCTTGTTATGACAGTTGATACGAGTATTTTGTTTTATGGGGAATCTTAACAACATATTCTGTGGAAGGTGTTGGTGCAGAACTTTGCAATAGTAAACAAAAGGGGTAAGAAAAGGTTATAGGTTTTGGAAAAGTATAATATCAAAATAATTTTGCAAACAAAGTCGAAAGTGGTTGTAGGCTCAATCCCCATTATTACAAAACAATGCTGGGTCGTGACTCGAAAAAAAAATGTCCATACAAAATGTCCGATCAGCTGATCGAGTAAGTTTGGGCGACACAATTTTTTTTTTTTGAGTTACGTCCCATGTTCCTTGGGGAAAGTTGTTCAGTTTCATAGGGACTATCGCTGTGTTTCGGCTTTATACCCCTTTTCTGTTAAACCCTGTATAGGTACCTTCTTGGTGTAGTAATATTGTAATTGGCAAAATCAAAACTAATAGTTACCATGTTTTTTTTTCGTCTATAGCCGTCTATAGCGTCATTTATCTGAGTTAGTTCTGGGACTACAAATAAAACTCTTTTTGTAATAAGGGGGTTAAAGTTAATAATCTTGTAATTGATCAGTTGGCGTGGTTGGTAGTGGGAGCTGTCATGCTCATGCCGTTGGTAGTGGCTTCGATTTCCATTAAAGACAAACATTGTTGTGATGTACGGAGATGTTTGCTAAGGTTCGGCGCAAACGAGCCACCGACCACAGGCTACATAACACGTTTTTTCATATGAATTGTATGGCGGCGCCGCACACGTGTAACCGGTGGCGGCGACTCACTACAGTAGTGTTCGCTCGCTCACTCGGACGCTCGCACGATACTTGCTCGCTTCTGACATTGTGGCGGCAGCGCGCGACAGCGACCGTCGGAGGCTCATTTGCGCCGAGCCTTAAGTCTGTGTGTTTGTATGTATACGTAAAAGGTATTTATAGTACAATATACTAATTAAAATAGGCAAGCATTACTTAATTTCACATTAGCAGAATCTGCAATGGTAGTTGCCAATTAGAAATAAACTTACTTGTCAAACAAGTCAAATCTTTTGAAAAGTAAAAAAGGTTAACCACTCGTTAAATTGTATTCAAGAAATAAAATAATCACTCATTATCTACTCCTTTGTTTTACAAAATGTGGGAGACGACAAAAATAACGAGACGTGATCCAAAAAATATATTGGCAATTCCAAATTTATTTTATCCGAATGCGGGAGTATGATCAAAAAGATTTTATATTGCCAGAATTCTGGGAACGTACCTTGTTATGTGGGTACTTAGGTACATTCATTCTTTTGCATCCTTTGTGTTCTTTTCGTTTGTTGTTTTCATTATTTGTAAATCATGTCATTATTTGTGCTAACGCTTCTTTAAATATAACGGTGATACCTACTATCTTACCTTATTTAGCCGTCAGTGTCCCACTGGTGGGGAAAGGCTTCTCTCCTCTTTCTTCACGTTTCTCTATCCTGGTATGAAGGTTTACAAATTTTGTTATTTTTATAAAAACCTAGGCATTCCTTTTTTCATCCTATAACCATTAAAGGGACGTCTTCATCAGTACAGCTCTGAGCACACCGTGCAGAGTCCTTACATTGATACCGGTCGTTAGTTTGTTAACCAGATCCTATAATAGGATCAACAATATTAAACATAAACATCATACGTAACTTTGAAAGTACAATTTACGAGTACCTACATACATATTATAATTTTTTATCGTTCATTAATAAAATTAAAAGTCACTATTTGTGATAGCACAATGAATAAGGTGGTCAATTTAAATGAATCCTCACAACAGTGGAGATGGCTTTAATTGTATAAGTGTCGGCGCAAACGGGCCACCGAAAGTGGCTGTCGCGTGCTACCGCCACAATGTCAGAAGCGAGTAAGTTTCGAGCGAGCGAGCACTACTGTAGCGAGTCATGGTAGCGGGAAGCCGCCACCGGCTACACATGTGCGGCGCCGCCATACAATTTATATGACAAAGCATGTTAGGTCGCCGTCGCTGGCCACTGGTGGCTGTGGTCGGTGGCCCGTTTGCGCTGAGTCTAAAAGAATATGCCACGATAATAATACCGCTATAGATTCTTAAGCTCATAGAAACAGTCCCCAAACTAAAAAGAAACTCGACAATAAATCCTTGCATACAGTCCATTGGAAATCGGAATAATGTAAGTTCTGGCAGACACTGCGTCTGCCGAAATCAGCAAGAAGCTGAAAAGTTAGGTATCGCCTGAACTTGGGTTGGAAACTTTGCCGCCTTGTTGCCCCTTGTATTTCACGGGCCATTGGATGTTAGTGGCAAAGAGTTGGAAAACTTATGGATATGTGCTGCTAGTAGTTGTTTGTTTGCTGCTTCCGAATTTTCTGTAAAATTTTATTAAAAAGAGAACGATTCAGTCGTATTTGGTGATCAAACGAAAAGTTTTTTTGATAATGACATTAGTAACTCCACTAAAGAAAGAAATAACCTGATTCAGAAAAATAGAAACCTTTCTTAAAATTTCCGACTAAGTAGATCGATTTGAATCACTTTTGTGTGAGAGTAGGCCCATATACCTGCAGTGAGGATGTTGAAAAACTGATAAAGATTAGGAGAAATGCTCAAGTACACGCAACAAATAAAAAAAATGACAAACAAGGAAATAAAACCATATTTTTCCATAAAATTGATACATTACAATGATGGTATATTTATTTCAGATTAAACTGATCTTATTGGATGCACAAATCCACCGATGTACATCTTAAGTAAAGAAAATAGAACTAAATCCCTATTCAAGCTTAAAATTGACTTTGCAAACTGCAGGTGAAAATTACATAGGTACAATGAATGTAAAACTAGTGGAACGCAGTTTGAAACTTCGGAGTCAAGTCAACTTCCCTGTTTCGCAAGCAGCTACTGTCAAAACAGACCGAAAGCTCAATATACACGTAACTACAGTTGCAATACTTGTCTACGAATCTGAAACAAACTAAGGTACTTAAATAAATTACTTTAAGGCATATGAAAAGATGGAAGAATGCGGGGGAGGTTATTTGACCAGCATGGGATAATAGCTAATAAAAAAATGGCATTTTGGCCGTAGTATGCATGTAAATATTACATATTATTTTAATTACTCCCTTACATATTTTAAGATTGTTTGTTGTGTGCTTTGTTCTTTAGATAATAAGGTAGCTTACTTAATGATATTCATTTAATTGACCCCACAGCATGATTCAGGGCTATAGGGCGTTTAGAGATTAGCATTTCAACCACTAAAACGGTTTGACTATTATATGAAATTGCAACAAAGCCGCGGATAAATCGTCTAACGCAGTTGAAGTTTCTCATATCAAACATCAAACTTGTGTAGGGCTCTTTTTGGGTTTTTTTTCACTTGTTGATATACCTAATACACTACCATTTAGATATGAAATCATGTCTTGAGGGTTATTTTTTTTATTGATTTTTAAATATATCTAGCATTAACTTTAAAAAATGACCCGTACAGGGATTAAATGATTTTTCATTTCATTTCTATACATATGCAGACCATAATAATATTGTTCAGTACCTTAACTGCCACATCAACAAACCATTTACACTTCACGTAAAACTTCCCATCGCCGCACATTCTCTTCCAATAGTATTCAAAAGACATCTCGAATCCACGAGAGACACATTCCGAAAACAAGATATTTAAGGATATAACTTGGAAAATTGAAGCACTCCCGAGGGAGTAGGAACACAATATTACGCCTTGAGTACTTTCGGGCATGTTTGCATGACAATGGAGGCTGGTATTTGATTTTAGGGCCGTAAGTGTTCGAAATTCGAATTACTTTTTGGGCACCTTTTTGTTTTATTTTAAAGCTACTGTTAAGCAAAATCTGCAGATAGAAGCTGGATATGGATTTTGTAAGATATGGAAGTGAAATAAGGGATTTTAGGTTATTATGCTATCTATACACCAAAGCCGCCGGCATGCCGCCGCCGGGTTAGGCCAGCGGCTTTACGTCATACGAATGGCAGCTGTCAAAAAAGCCGGCGGCTTTAGTGTGTAGATACCATTAATTATAAGATACTGACCAGAGACCCACAGAATTTTCCTTTTATCATCGAAAGTATATTACGCAGAATATTTTTGTCATTACTCCTACGAAAGATTCGGATATAGTACTTATTGACTATCCTTTGAATTAGGCCAGTGGTTTCCAAGGATGGACATAAAGCAAAATATTCTGAAAGACCCAATTACTTGAAGCAAGAATCAAAATGTTATTCATATAAAAGATAGAAGGAGCCTTACGTAATAAATTGTTAGAAATATTGAATTTTCAATACAGTGAAGGACAAAGAGTTGACCAAGTAGAATATAATGTTAAAATATCAACAGTAAATGCGAGTATTTTAAAAAGAATTGGAGCATGACTGATATTCTTGTTTTTCCATTTCAAGGTTGTCGCAGGACAAATTCAATAGAGAAATTCATTATTTATAATTTGTTTGTTTAGGATATTTACTTGATAGGCTAGGCTAGGTTGAGATTTCAGTCTTGTTTGTTATGTGACATGATGTGTGTGTATTTTATAAATTTGTTACTTACCTATATAATCTAACTTCATCGTCAGGTCTCTTTTCATTAGTGTAGGCAGACCCAGGCAGTGTACTTATCTTATCTAGCCGTTGTTGTCCCATTGCTGGGCAAAGGCCTCTCTCCTCCTTCTCCATGATTGTCTATCCTGAGCCGCCTCTGCACAGTCGTTCGTGAAGGTGTCCAGTTCATCTCGCCACCGTTTCCGTGTAAGACTTCCCTAAATGAATTTATTTGTTGCAAATAAGACAGCACAGATCCTAGATTTTGACAGATTTGCACTAAAATTCCCGAAACAAGTGTGGCCTACAGAAAGCTATCAGAATATTGCATGCATGTTACCTAAATAAGTTCATCAGCATCGTCCGACGAATTTTGCCTCAAAAAGCTCACCCAACCGTGCATAGTTACATCGAGACAAAGGCCTGATTGTAATGCAAGGCGTTAGATCGCCATATTGTTCCCTAGTTTTGACTCTGAAATTTAGGGGATCAAGTAAAATTTGTTCGGTAGCTATCAACAATAACTATAGGCTATATAGACTATTCCACTGATATTATAAATGTCAATGTGAATGGATGTTTGTTTGTTACTCTTTCACGCGAAAACTACTGAACAGATTTAGATGAAATTTGGCAATATTGTATCTAATGGTATCTATATCTACACACCAAAGCCACCGGCTTTCTTGTCAGCTGCCATTCTTGTGATGTATGTGTGTAGATAGTATTATACGAGTAAATCAGAATAACGCATAGAATATATTATTTTGAGATATTTTTTTCCAAGATATGACGATAAATGCGTACTAACTAAGCTGCGAGCAGCCTCTAGTTTAAGTTTCTATCTATTTTAAGTTTAAAAGTACGGGATGATAAACTATAAACAATAATTTTATTACAAAAGCTTAAACACTTAGAAAATTAGAGATTAAAAGACCTACAAACCTTATTAAGTTAATTATGATAGGCAAATCTAATTTGAATATTTCCTGGAATTTCAAGTTTTACTTAGAACTTCGCTGTACTACTATTCCCCAATTGTTAATTAATTCTTGGAATTTTAACAGGCTGAAATTTTCCTTATTATGCCTATTTCTATATTGCGTTAGGCAGGTAATTAAATAATTAAGAAAAATTAAGATACGTATTTCAATTTACTCATTATTATAAAATCATTTCAGTTTTGATTGTTTTACAATGTTACAAAGAAACATATAATTTCACATTGTAAATAACATATGCTTGACGATATCTACACAATTTAATCAACAATATTCACTTTGATATGCTCGAGAAGCTTCGATTTTGTTCGATTTATTTTCTTATATTTAGGATTCGCTTTGACAGATCTACGGATGCTACTTCTTGTCATGACTCTATCAAATACTTCTTCACTGGTATCTTCACTTCCATCATCAGAGAAATGATTATTCATACTGTCGTTCATTTGTTTAGGTCGAATGAGTATAGGCTCTGGACCATCAGACAAAACCGCTTCCTCAGGCATTGTTCTATCGTCATCACTAGTAGGCCTATCATTACTATACTGTCGATTCAATATCCTCTTATTTATTATTGGTACTTCTAAACTCTTCTTAACTTCTTCCTTCTTCTTTGTACCTTCTCGATTGCACGGTTTATATTTCATAGGTGAGAAATCTACTCGGCGGAAGAAACTTATTGAGTCTGCAAACCTTCTGCTGCACTTTCTTATAGTTTTACCTTCAGTCTTTATTTCTTCTACTTTGCTATGACTGTCTTCGTTCTCCATGGCAACGCCTGAATCAGAATTTGAATCACCTAATGTAATTTCTGGGACAGTGAAATCTGTATGAGATTTGAATTGTAACTTTTTATTCAATTCTTCAATCACTTCTATTTGCTTTTGAATGATTTCATCCTTCTGTGCTAATTGTTTAGTTACACTTTCTGTTCTGTAAGCTAAGTTCACTTCATAGTTATGTAATTCTTTAGCTAAAAATTCTAATTCTCTCTTTCTATTAGATTCTAGTCGCTTTATTGTATCCGATTGCTTTCGAACAGTCTCCTTTAACTTTGTCACCTCCTGTTTATGTGAGGTTGTGAGAAATTTAATTATATTCATAGCTTCTTGTATTGTTGTTGGTTGAAATATGTTTTCCTTGGTAATAGGCTCAGCCATCATTCTTAAATCTGTAACAAAAGAGATACGTCGTTAGCAAATCAATTAACCAGATTTCAAATGACATTGCGTAATGTAAAGAAATACTAGTGGAAGGTTCTTAGTAAATTAGATCACCCATTAGTGCGACGCTAATTGCAGTACAGTATAATATTCTTTATTGAGCAACTTTAGTATTTAATTGCGAGAGCAATTAACGTCACTTTGTAACATTAATGTGTTAATTAACAAAACGTTTTCTTGTACTAAGTTTATTATTGTAAACGCTTCAAGTAATTTATAAAACATTAGTTACATGACAGAAAGTGCCACGTAATAGTTATCATTCCCGCATAACTTCTATGTTTAAACAAAATAATAGTTATCGTGGTGTCAACGGTTGAGTCGGTCACATAGATTTAATAACACTGTCTTATTGTTCTGTTCGACACAAATGACCTTTTGAAAACAAAACTTGTTCTATTTTTGTTTCATTCCCTTCTGTCTGTGAACAATATCACAATGCATCATTCAATTATTAGGTTGAACTAAAAACTCTTTTTCATAGCACTAATTGACTTTTGCTAAACAATTTGAAGAACTGAATAAAACTTATACGAAATTAAAGGCATATGAAAATTATGTTAAAACCATTTCTCAAGCAAAATTGTATGCAAAGAATATTCAATGGCAATAATGACTATCTAATGTTATCTACACACCAAAGCCGCTGGCATGCCGCCGGACTGGGCCGGCGGCTTTACGTCATACGAATGGCAGCTGTCAAAAAAGATACTAGAGATGCGCCGAATATGGGTTTTACCGAATACCGAATACTATTCGGTTTGAAACCATACCGAACCGAATAGTTCGGCCGAACTATTCGGTTGTTATTTCACACTAATTTTGATACAACAAACAGGTAAAGTTTATAAAGAAAAGCGCCTTTGACTGTCACTAGATGGAGCAGAATGTCTAGGTTTCTAAATTCTTTAAGTGTCACTTATTAACTTATCTTTATTTTATCATCTCCTAATAACTCTTGTAATACCTAGATGTGAAAATGAGGATATAAGATTGACTTCTCCTTGCTTTAAAATAATTGAATATGAGTTTAAAATCTTGTTTTATTAAGCAAATTATTACTGAATAAAATAAACGAATAAAATGGTAATTTTAACCGAATATTCGGCCGAATACGAATATTCGGTTGAGGTGCCGAATATGCCGAATACCGAATAGTAAACGAATATTCGGCGCATCTCTAGTAGATACCATTAGAAGAAGAGCCATTGATTTAGTTGGGTCACTTAAAGAATATTACAATAACACTTGACTTTGGCAAAAATTCACGATAATTTTTCAATTAGACATGACGGCAGTTTGAATTACGAACAAACAAAAGGAATAGTTGTAAGATGTTATTTTTCTCTTGATAACACAAATTCTAGAACAACAAGTACCTTTTGAAGGTACTTTTTGAGTATTAAGTACCTATTATATCACTATTGGTTGATTGTATTTATGTTAAAAAAACCGGCCAAGTGCGAGTCGGACTCGCGCACCGAGGGTTCCGTACAAACCTGCAAGGTTTACAAAGTTCGTTCATTACGACAATCGAGTCATAACTATGGTATTTTTATTGCAAAATGAAATTCATAACATTACAATGGGGAAAGATGGAGGAGCATAAATTTAAGACAAAGATCTCTTTATCGTTTAAGTAATCCTTTATTTTATATTAACACATATCATTTATCTATAATATAACTGAAACACTTATACTAGCCTTGCAGCAGACTTGCGAAAGTTCTTTTATTAAAGTTATTTATTTACTAAGTTTTTTAGTCACTATTTAGAAATCTGGTTCAAAAATATTAATTAAGTATTAAATTTGAACCAGACCTGTAAATGGTGACTGAAAAAGGTGTGAATAGCCCCGCGTGCCACCCGTGCCACCAGCGTCCCATCAAACTTCGCCAGTAGAAACAATACAAGCAAGCTGTCTGATAATAACCAACAATAAGAAATATAATAATGTCATTGAATTTAATTATAAGTATAACACTTTAAGCAGTTAGGACGCATTTAGATTATACATACAGCTACATTCACCAAAACATCGGGATTGAATGACGATGAGTGAAGACGTCTTTGCCGTTTGAAAAATGTTGCCCTTCCCATACATAGTATAATAACTCGCGGTCATTGCTGTAACTACAATTATGTTTACAATCACAATTTTTTTGGTGGTATAACTACTTAAAATTTTAAGCTTTTCGGAATTTTTCTGTTACCTGTGCTGTAAGCTATTGCTTCTTACCAAATTTCGAGATTCTATGTCAACGGGAAGTGGTCTTTAGGTTTTAATTCCCTTGCGTGTAGTTGCGAGTTTCAAAATATGCGGTATCAATGGTTGTACTTTTGCGTTTTGCGTTTTCGGGTTGACTTATAATTTTTTTTTTCACGGGTTAAAGGCAATTAGATCTAAGTATTTGATATGAATTTCAACTTAATAGCTCTACGCGTTCATGAGGAAAAAAGTAATAAGTTTATATTTATTAAAAAATATATATTTTGTAATGTAACTAAAAATTTAAGGTTTTCGGAATTTTTCCTTTATGTGTGGTATAAAACGTTGCTTCATGCCAAATTTCAAGATTCAAGGTCGACTGGAAGTACCCTTTAGGTTTTGATTCCCTTGCAAGTACTTGCGAGTTTCAAAATATGCAGCTTAAATTGCTGTTTCTTTTGATTGCGTTGACATAGAAGTTTGATTTTGCTACAGCTTAAAGGTATTATAGACCTGAGTATTTGGTATGAATTTCAATTTAATACCTCTACGCGTTTATGAGGAAATGGGTAGTAAGTTTAAGATTATTAAAAAAAAATATATTTTGTGATGTAACTAAAAATTTATGGTTTTCGTAATTTTTCCTTTATCTATGCTATAAGACGCTGCTTCGTACCAAATTTCAAGATTCTGAGTTCACGGGAAGCACCCTGTAGGTTTTGATTCCCTTGCAAGTGTCGAAAATTTGCGGCATAAATGGCTGTATCTTTTGATTGCGTTGGCTTAGAAGTTTGATTTTTTCACAGCTTCAAGGGACAGTAGACCTGAGTAATTGATATAAATTTCAGCTTCATACCTCTACGCGTTCCTGAGAAAAAGGGTCTTGACAGACGGACAGACGGACAACAAAGTGATCCTATAAGGGTTCCGTTTTTTCCTTTTGAGGTACGGAACCCTAAAAATAACTGTTTCATGAAAACCACGGGAGAGAAACCTGAATTTAAAATCACCACGTTTTATCTACTTTTGGTTTGACAGTCTTTTGTTTTTTTTCTGCTTAGTCTTTTTTTTACGATTACATTGAAAGTGGACGTAAGAAAGAGTGAAACCATATAACATAAAAAAAACAATAGCTTTATCAGGAAATAGGATCAAATCTGGGACAAGTTTAAACATGTTACAATTTTTTGACTTTCACAATTTCTAATAACAAAAACAAAAGCCTACAGAATCATGTCTCACATAACCAAAAAGTCGCTCAATCTGGCCAGATTTTTTATTTTAGAAAAGGACTACAATAATAAGTACAAGAGCACCCTAAACCGACGGGCACATGCCCGTCGGTTTCAACACTCATCAGTCGCCTCATATGTATGAGGCGACTGATGAGTGTGGATGAAGCGAAAGAGGTGTGTTTGGATCGTAGCAAGTGGAAGGAAGTGGTCTTTGCCTACCTCAATGGGAGAGAGGCGTGACGGATATGTAAGTATGTATGAATAAGTACACGACGCTTTGGTAATCGAATCCTCAAAAACCTATAAAGATTTACTTATGTTTATGAGAATGAGTTGCAGAGAAGATTAATAGGACTAACGGTTACTTAAAACAATACTGATACAATATTTTTTTAAATAGATGAAACCTGCACGAAACCTACACAAATAGTTACGATATTAGTTCTTGAGAACAGAAACCTTTTTATTAGAATTTTGTTTTATTAAAAAAACTTAGTGAATAAATAAAACAAAAGACAAAAGTAGATGAAACGTGGTGATTTTAAATTCAGGTTTCTCTCCCGTGGTATTTATGAAACAATTATTTTATCGACGCAATTTTTAATTGATTACTCTAATGGACTATTCCGCAACCACATATTTCATTAAACTAATCAGAAAGTAGGTATGCATAACACTGCGCTCATGAGCAAAGTTGCCAAACTTCACGAAAATCTCAACAAATATAAGGCGAAGTTCCGCAAAAGTTTTTCAATTAGTAACTTTCCCAATTTCTCCTAGTAATTGTATTAAACGTGGTCCTAATTACATTCGTTTACCTTAAATTAGTAAGTTTTGAACTTGATCTTGGAGTAGTACTTTGATTGCATTATTATTTTAAGTAGGAACCTACCTACATATCCTATTGTACATAACTTGGGATTAACTGAAGAAAGGTCAAGTCAAGAGTACCCGAAACCGACGGGCAAGTAGGTATGAGGCGACTGATGAGTGTGGATGAAGCGACAGAGGTGTGTTTGGATCGTAGCAAGTGGAAGGAAGTGGTCTCTGCCTACCCCAATGGGAGAGTGACGTGACGGATATGTATGTATGTATGTATGATGAGACTGACAAATGTGGAAGAAGCAAAAGAGGTAGCAGAACAGGTTTGTTTGGATTAAGGCAAGTGGAAGGAAGTGGTCTTTGTCTACCCCGATGGGAAAGAATCGTGATAGATATGTACCTACTACATGTCCACATAAATACAAAGATTTCACTTTATCAATTTAATCAATTCAAAAACAACTAAAAATAGTTACGGAAAACTGAAAAACTAATGAAATAATGATACAAAACACTACTTTGAGGTTAAAATGTACCTAATTCAGTGAAACAATTTGTACACTGCACAAAAAGACTATATAAGTACAATAACTTATGTTGTCGTTTAAAGAATTAATTTTACAAAATAAAAGTTAAAATGGTTAAAATATCAATTATAGAAATACGAAATATTTCCTTTACCCTATTTTTTAAATGAAAAATCATTTAATCCTGTAGGTTTTGACAACACTTAGGACATGATAGTCTAATATAATAATTCTCAGTAAAATGAAAAAAGTAGCCTTTTTGTAAACGTCAAAGATTAAAAAAGAAATAACAAAAACCAACCTTCAATTTTAAGATCCCAAGCAATCCACAAAACTAAATTCCGAATTCAAAATATCCACAGCACAAACACACTGCTTCCTGTTCGATGATCGAAAACCGACTGATCGATAAATGACTTGGTGTTAAAATGTCGCTAATTATCCCCACTTTCTTTTACCATTAGACGTTGCTTCTTTTGTTCAATTATGACTCCTATTGTTATAGAATAAGGCTAAGGTGCTAATAACTGGGTGGTATTATTATCTTTGTTGGTATTATGACACAATAGGTAGTGGTATAATCGGTAGCAAAATTACGTATGTAAAAGCGTGGTACTTATTTTATTCAAGACTTTTATATAATTTATACTTCATGCATTTTTAAGATTTGATCAGAGTTTTTTTTTTAAATTGGCTGAAAAACTTATATTCCTATTATTGTTTGCTTATTTCACGGTTTGATAAATACACTGCTTCCAACAAAGACAGAAAAAGATAGGTACCCAAATTAAACACGCACGTGGTATTTTAATGTTATGAAAAATATTTAAAAGGAAGTTTTTAATTAATCTTAGAAACATGTGTTACCCGTCTATCCTTTTCAAAAAATAATTAAATAAGGGCATTTTAATTTTATTTTTTTCTATACTAGAGCCTACCCGCAACTTCGTACACATTTATCGTCATAATATCTTGAAAATTTTCACAATATCTTAAAATAATATTATGTATTATTCTGATGTATAAGTAACAATTTTTGGCAACAATATTGCCAAGTTTTATCAAAATCTGTCCAGTGGTTTTTGCTTGAAAGAGTAACAAACACTCATCCATTCATCGGCACAAAAATTTGCATTTATAATATGAAGAAGAAAAAAAGCAATGAAACAATATGAAAATAAATAATAGAACAATGCTATTTATTTACGAAGCTTAAAGTACAGACAGATGACTTCTTATGCAGTTAACGGGATTAAAACTAGTCGCCCAACAGGTTTACAGGCACTGTGGGAACCCGACACAGTAATGCTGTCTTAATTAATAATGGAGACGGTAGGTAATTGGTTTTATAAAAACATAGAATTTAAAAGAAAAAAGGTATGCGTTGAGCAACATATTTGTGATTTAAAAATATATTTTAATTTGAGTATTCTTCAATAAAATAACTAACTTATTATTTCGTATATGCAAACTAAATTAAGCTTCGTTCTTGTCGTGGATTTTCCACGGATTTTAGAAAAGGCAACTTCAATTCAGCTACCTTCCTACATATAAAGTAAGGCAGCACAAGTAGCACAAGAATAAGTAGGTAACCCATTTTTTAAAAGTCTATTCTAAAAACCACGTCTTAAAGCTATAACTAACATTTTAAAATAAAAAGTTCCTCTTTATGTCTCCGTTTAACCTATAGCTGAGCCTTTCATTGTCAAAAATCAAAAGAAAACAGCACAGTGTTTAAAACATACATACATATCTGTCACCTCACGCCTCTTTCCCATCAGAATAGACAGTGACCGACCACTTCCTTCCACTTACTACAATTCAAACACACTTCTCCCGCTTCATCCACACTGTTTTATAAAATACTAGTGGCTGCTCGCGACTTCGTATACATTTATCGTCATATCTTGAAAAAAATTCACAATATCTTAAAATAATATAGCTTATATGTTATTCTGATGTATAAGCTATGATATTGCCAAGTTTCATTAAAATCTGTTCAGTAGTTTTTGCGTGAATGAGTAACAAACATCCATCCATCCATCGGCACAAACATTAACATTTAAAATATTATGGTATCTACACACCAAAGCCGCCGGCTTTTTTGACAGCTGCCATTCGTATGACATAAAGTCGCCGGCTTTGGTGTGTAGATAGCATTAGTAGGAAAAGAAACAACATGAAACTTTACCTACCTTCTCTGAAACTAACTGATAAAAGCTTAAATTCTCAATTACAGTATAAACTGAATATCAAATAAGCATACGGCTTCATTAAATACCTTTTGTTAACTATTCCTAACCCTTTGTATTAATATTAAAGTGAACCCTAACTTCATTTCATTTTCTACGCGTTTTAAGTTTTACTACGTAACAATTAGAACAACACGCAGTTGCTGAATCGATAGTTAATTTAACGCTCCTTTAAACCTATAGCTGTCACTTTCATAGTCAGTAATTAGAAGAAGACGGCACGATGTTTAAGGGATTAGCTTAACTAACAGGCCTTTCTGGAATTGGTTGGTAAACTTCTACAAATTGCCCTTACTACGAATATCTTAGTCACTGGTTTCTCGTTACCAGCGAGTTATATTGTTTTACCTTCTTGGAATTCTATTAATGTATTTTTTATTAAAATACTTAAATAATTACTAGTGGTTATGTAATTAGTTATATAACTTTTATAATTAATGATTAATTTTATAATGCAATTGACGATGTTCATGTTAATTAGCTTTAATGTATTTTTTAAATTACCTCTCTCGGTTTTTCCGCTACCATCATTAGAGTAAAATTAAATACTTTACTCCTTTTTCAAATATTAACTGAAGTTCTCTTTTAGGTATATTTTAAAAACTTTATTTTTTATTAAAGTTAAATACTGTTTAATGTTTTCTTTGAAGAACTTAGAACATTTACCCCGTTATTACAAAACGAATTTTAAATATAGTTCTAGGACTAATGTAATTTTTTGACGTATTTTCTACAGCCGAAACGTCATTTATCCGAGTTTATTCTAGAATTATAAAATAAAACTCGTTTTGTATTATGGCGTGATAGCTGCAGGCGGCGATGAAGTGGACTGTAAACGAAACTAAATGCTTGTGGAAAAGTTTAAAATACTATTTATTCGACCAACTCACAAATAACCAAAACAAAACCCGATGTCAGACAAATATTTTCATCACAAAATTAATGTGAAAACAATGTCAAAAAACTAAAAGTAAAAATGGTAAAAAACATAGACAAATACGACGGAGGTCGCATTACCGCTGAGTTGCCAATAAGGGGGTTAATGTGTATTACATTTAATTTATCCAAATAATGAAATTTCAGTTGTCGATATTAATTCGAGTAATTAATGAGTATGTATGACGACAACTTGTAGTACTAATTCAATTTCGTAGCATAATCCAGTTTCTCTAACACAGGTATTGAACCCCTGAAAATATTTACCTTTCCTACTAGTTTCAAACTGACGAAGTATTCTAAAGGGTTGTATAAATATTTGGAGGATTATATTCAAAATTTTAGCCTAAATAAATTTTGGTGAAATATGCTAATTGATTTTGCTATAACTCGTACTCAGCCTAAATTTTATTTTATAGTAATACGTTTGTGTAACAATTTTTATAAGGTTTTATATGGGTACTACGTACTTTTATAAAAAAGATGAGACAATATGCAAAAACTGTTTTTAAGTATGTTTTTAAGTGCCTAAGTACTTAAATCAATGTCTACTTACTACTAGGTATATCCTTTTTTTAACGAAAACACATTCCCCCTTATAACAAAACGAGGTTTAAAGATAGTCCGACGTTAGTTCGTTTCTTTTGACGTTTGGGCTATGGACAAAACGTCAAACTAAACGAACTAACGTCGGACTATCTTTAAAACTCGTTTTGTAATAAGGGGGATTGTCATTATGTAGGTTTAAGTGCCTATATATACAACTATGACAAGGTATGTCTATGTATGTTTTTGTCTTTTACCTATTCATTCGGAATATTCAAAATCATATTTTTGAAAAATTCAAAAAATTCTTTCCTCAAATGGCGATAAACAAACCAAATAACTGCCATTATTAACCAAAAATTAGGTTCAAATTTCGTTTTCGGTACGCGCCTACGAAATTATTCGTTCTATATTCGGAATTTATTATGACTGTGCAAAAGTTATAATTGGCTAACTTTCTACCGCATTGTTTGAGGGTTATTAAGTGACAATAGAATTGACTTTTATTTGAAACCCTTTAAAAATGTTGAATAATGTTTAATCAGGTAAAATAAAAAAGTAAGTTGATATTTTTGAATAAAAGTTTACCAAGATATACATACATCATATATTGCTGTAAGAAAACATCTAGAAAACAAATACTTACCCACTGGATATTGGTGCAATCAAAGAAGGACCGCTATACTACCAGAAATTGATCAAACACTATTGATTTCAAGTCAGTACAGTACTGACGCGACAGTGCACTGACGTCAGTTACTGACTCAATGTAAATCAGCCTTAAATACTAGTTACTCAATTAGCACTGTAATACTACCTATGTAAATAAAGGTACTTAATATAAGTAACTAATCCAAATTATGTCACTAATGGACATTAGCGTCTTCCTTTCTTTCAACCCAGTGCTATTTTGCGCCAGCACTGGCCAGTATTTGTAAATATATAATTTATAGCTTTTGCCCGCGACTTCGTCCGCATAAGATTTTTTGTTTTCTCCCGGCTGTAAGTCCCCCTGCAACAATGTCCCACCTCAATTCAGTTTTCTGTCTACTTCCTACCCCCTAAGTACGATGACGTGATCATTTTGATCTTATATCCGTTTTTAGGTAATTACCTTACTAAATTTCATCAAAATCCGTTCAGCCGTTTAGGCATGATAGAGCAAAACTCCCAGCAAAAACCATAAAAAAATCACTAACACAATTCAGTTTTTTGCCTACTTTCTACCCCCTAAGTACGATGACGTGATCATTTTGATCTTATATCCGTTTTTAGGTAACCATCTATTACCATACTAAATTTCATCAAAATCCGTTCAGCCGTTTGGGCATGATAGAGCAAAACTCCCAGCAAAAACCATAAAAAAATCACTAACTCAATTCAGTTTTCTGCCTACTTCCTACCCCCTAAGTACGATGACGTGATCATTTTGATCTTATATCCGTTTTTAGGTAACCATCTATTACCTTACTAAATTTCATCAAAATCCGCTCAGCCGTTTAGACGTGAAAGAGCAAAAGTCCCAACAAAAACGACTAAAAATCACTAACTCAATTTAGTTATCTGCCTACTGCCTACCCCCTAAGAACGATGGCGTGATTATTTATAGCCTATGACCATTTCTAGGTTATCATCTATCACCATACCAAATTTCATCAAAATCCGTTCAGCCGTTTAGGCGTGAAAGAGTAACAGACAGACAAACAGAGTTACTTTCGCATTTATAATATTATAGTATGGATTAGTATGGATTTAGTATTAAGTGCCTAAATATAAAGTTTCATGGTTTTATCTTTGAATAATGACGATCTCCCATTCTAACTTTCATCCCTTATTACACCCCCTTAAGGCGTTTTTTTTCTCAAAATAAAAAAATAAAACATAGCGACCTTTCCTAGGCTTTAGTCGAACTCTGTAACAGATTTTATGAAAATAAGTTCCGGAGTTAGGTGTGGAAGCGTAACTTTGATAGGACTTCCATACGAACTTTCATCCCTTATTTCACGTCTATACAGGTAGATATTTCCAAAAAGCTAGAACAAATATTTATTTATTTAGTACTAAGTGCCTAAATATAAAGTTTCATGGTTTTATCTTTGAATAGTGACGATCTCCCATACTAACTTTCATCCCTTATTACCACCCCCTTAAGCCTTTTTTCGCGACAAAATATAGCCTATGTCCTTTCTCAAGGTCTAGACAACCTCTCTACCAAATTTCATTGAAATCGGTTCAGTAGTTTAGGCGTGAAAGCGTAACAGACAGACAGACAGACAGACAGACAGACAGACAGACAGACAGACAGACAGACAGACAGACAGACAGACAGACAGACAGACAGACAGACAGACAGACAGACAGACAGACAGACAGACAGACAGACAGACAGACAGACAGACAGACAGACAGACAGACAGACAGACAGACAGACAGACAGACAGACAGACAGACAGACAGACAGACAGACAGACAGAGTTACTTTCGCATTTATAATATTAGTATGGATTTACATTTCACGGAAGGAAAAGACTTACCTATATACACATACTACCTTTATTTATGTAGAAGTACCTACTTCTAAGTTCTGATATAGTTCTAAACTCGAAGCACGTAGGAAACTTCCTCGGCCACGCGATCTCATTTTTATATTACCTCCTTTATCAAGAAGTTTGTGAATATCTGCCGTTCGCGGCCAAACTTACTACGGCGATTCAGTTCGGGAGTTTCCGGATTTTACCGGACTTTTCCGGAATTCGCCGGACTTTTGCGATACTGAGATATCGTGGTGACCACGGATGCGTCGAAGTTGCTTTGAGTCTTTTGTTTTTTGAAATAATTGAATATCGAGTTCCGATATTTTTTGTTTTACTGTTCTGTTATCAGTTTTTAATTATTTTTATTAGTGGGACACCACCTACTGGGGAGTGTCCAGTCAAAAAAAAACATATTAACATAGTGATGTTATAAAAAACAAAAAGCTAAATATTATTATTATTTTTTATTTGTCTTATAGAGTAGTTCTTAAAACTTTTACTAGACTAGACACGTATTAAAAAAGTTTGAAAATTAAGTAAGTATTTAAGTGTAGATAAATATCATAAAATTAGTACATAACTTTTCTCCTAACTTCAATTTCTCACTTTGACGACATAAGAAACGTTGTTATTTTATATATTGCACAGGTGTACCCGTCATTAATCAAGTACAAAGACCATTAATTAATTGTGTCTCAAGTTGAGACGACAGGCAAAGGAACGAAAAAGTTTTAAAGGTGTCACCTTATCTTATACCATCTTATATAAAGAACTAAAGGTAGAACCTTCTCAAGACTCCTCTTTTCTAATATTTTTAATATGACAAGTAAAACTCTGTGTTAAATAAAAATAAATGCCTAGAATAGGATTTGTGATATTGCTTTCTTTAGAATTGAAGGAGCTGTAGTAGATTTATGGAATACATAAAGTTAATACTTTATATTTAGGGTTCAAATTTAAATAATGTAGGTAATTCAATTAGGTAATCCTAATCGAAATAAAATTAGGTAATCCTAATTGAAATAAAATCAGTAATTAAAATACTAGAAAGCACCTTTCACATTTATACATCAGACAGAATCACAAACATTTGGACCCTAAATTATACAGGCATCAATTAATTGTACATAATAATATATTTTAAGTTTAGGTGTCTAACTAAGTAGTATGTGCGTCATAGAAAGCTAGAAGAATAAACATGTTTACGAATTTAGAATAAAATATTGTAGCAAAAAACCCTCCTGGGAGAAGTCTGATAAAATATTGAAATAATGAGTGACTTAGGTATTACAGGTTTTATAGAGATAAGCTTAACAAGCCGTGAAATTGTTTCAATCATAATAACGAATAAAGTATTTAGTATTCTCTAAGGATTTTGCATATAATTTTCCAACAAATTATAGCCCATTGTCCGTAGGTAGCAGCTTTCATGAGATTAATAAAAAAAGGCAATAAACCTTTTATTTTAACGATGTGAAGCCCAAAAAATGTGGCGCCATGATATTTTATGTGACGTTAGAGGCGTCATGTCAGTACTAAAAAATATGATAAAAGTAAAAAGTCGCGAGAGACTAAGCTTATAACTTTGTGTTCCGCAGAATTTTCAAATAACCATGACTTTTGATTCTTTTTTTTTCATAAACTTTGTTTAAAATTTCAAATTAATAAAATAATGAGGATCACATCAAAAGATTTGATTAGTAAAACTTTAGAATGTTTTTCCATAATTGGGTCAGTAGATGTTCATAGTTCCTACCAGTGTAATCCTTAGCTAATCAATCATTTAAGGTCCAGGGGCCCAAGTCAATTAACACATTCGATATTTTGCTAAACAATGGCTTACATTGATTGCGACCTAATTTATCAAAAAATGACATTGACGCTTTGCCAACACACTTATCTTATCTAGCCATTGTTGTCCCACTGTTAGGCAAAGGCCTCTCTCCTCCTTCTCCATGATTCTCTATCCTGAGCCGCCTCTACCCAGTCGTTCGTGAAGGTGTCCAGTTCATCTCGCCACCTTTTCCGTGGTCTGCCGCGAGGTCTCAGACACACCACTGAGGAAATTGTAAATAAGCAGATTTGAGCCCCAGGTCTCGTTACAATATGGGTATACAGGGTGTAACAGAAAGGGTGTATAATGCCGAAACGCAGCGGTAGTCCTCATGAAACTGAACAACTTTCCCCAAGGAACATTGGTCGTAACTCGAAAAAAAAATTTGGATCGCCCATACATACTCGATCAGCTGATCGGACATTTTGTATGGGGAGGCGAATTTTTTTTTTCAAGTTACGACCCATGTTCCTTGGGGAAAGTTGTTCAGTTTCATGAGGACTATCGCTGTGTTTCGGCATTATACCCCCTTTCTGTTACACCCTGTATAGTTACTTAGCCTAATAGTTTTATTTCACGGCCTTTTGTTTCGAAGCATAGATGAACCCTAAAACCTCTCGTTTACATTTACGGTATACGTTTAGCCTTAATAGAAAAGGGCGCGAAATAAATTCACAAAATATGCGAAACTCGTTCACAGACAATATAAATATTTGGTTTGAGGCCCAAGCAGGCCCATAAAAATGATGCATGCCTCTATGTGGTTGTTGGGTCGAATTATGGCGAAATTGGCTCATTTTTCCTGGATTTAATCCGATAAACTTTATGTTTTTGAACATTATTTTCGGTTATTTGAATCTTTAATAGCTTTTGATGTTTTTGTTGTTGTTGTTAGCCCATATATGTCCCCACCGAGGGGCACGAGCCTACTCTCATACAGACAGTGATTAGACTGTAATCCACCATGCTGGCCAAGTGCCGGTTGGCGGATTTCACGTACACCTTCGAATTTCTTCTTTGGTGTATGCAGGTTTCCTCACGATGTTTTTCTTCACCGTTAGCAAGTAGTAATCGAATAAATTGATACGTACATAAGTGTCCGTACATCACAGAAACATACGAATCTATGATCAGATACATACGGATGTCCGTACATCCGTACATGAACTTTTGATATAAAGTACGATTTGGTTTTGAATAACCATCAAGTACGGGAAAGAAGAAATACTCTGAAGAATATTGTAATAAGTTCGACAAATAAATACCTAAAATAAATAGGTATTTAAATGAAATATAGCAAAGTTATTCATTAGGTACTAGACTAATTATTTGTTATTTATAATGTTATTACACTATTGTTTTATGTTATACTAGAAACAGCCCGCGACTTCGTACGCAATTATCGTCAAATCTTGGAAGAAAAAAATGATATCTCAAAATAATGTAGCCTATGTGTTATTCTGATGTGCAAGCTACCATATTGCCAAGTTTCATAAGAATCTATTCAGTAGTTTTGGCGTGAAAGAGTAACAAACATCCATCCACCCATAGGCACAAACATTGACATTCATAATATTAGTAGGATTGTTGAATAACAAGGTCACATGATGTGGATGTGTCATATAACAAAATGTATATAACATGTTACATAGTCAGAATGTACCGTTATAAATTATTTTTTATTTACTTGTTGTATTTCAAGATACGCAACGCCAAAATGGTCCAACTAGACTCAACCAGTTACGAAATTAAGCTAACAGTATTTTCTTAAGAGCCTGCGCGTTCAATGACATAAAAAATATAAAAATGTATATTTATTATACGCTCGGAAAACATTTCAATCGCCGAGATCGTAACACGTGTGCAATGGACTGGTAAATTCAAGGAAGAAACTTTTATTGGGGCCCTGCTAAACCGAGCGGTACAAAAATATTTTTCTCACTACGTTTAAGGCGGAAAATTGGAATATATTCGTTTACTAAACTTATATTACGTATTTACTTAGACTATTGTTGTTATTCAGAATTCTTTTGCCAATGTCATAAGTCCGAGTTTTTATTTGTTATTCAGTTAGTCTTTAAGTAAATTAAAATTGGATGGTATCTATATGGCTAGTAAGAATCCTGTTTTTTATAATGAAACTCCTTGGTTTTCTTTATTTGTTTTTAAATTAAATACCTAATTGCAGCTATGAGCTCTAGGTAAGATAACAGGCTCATTTTGTGTTATATATTGTAAAATCAGGTTTAGTATATTGTTTTTGTGTAGTAGTAATACTAATTCTAAAAAACAATACCTACTTTAGTAAGTGCCTTAATATACATATTTGAAAGAGTAAGTTTTAATACTAACTAAAGCATATTTACTAGAAAAAGAAATGCCAAAAATCATCACAATCACTAACTCTTCACTGTAGATATTTTCCAAAAAAGACTAGGTATATTTGTAGTAAAAGGGTACAACCTGAAACTGACATAGGCAAAGCTATTATCATTTCGTAACGTTACACTGTAGCGCTTACTTCGTTTCCGAAAGTTCTGAGCTTGACGGATCGGCGGCATTTACTTCAGTTACATTCCATTACGTTTTGGAAGCTATAATATGTTTATGTTTATGTTGAGGACTATAGAAAACAGAAGAGGGAAGATGATAGGGCACTTGATGCGACATGACGGTTTCTTGAGAAACATCATTGAAGGAAAGGTTGAGGGGAAGAGAGGCAGAGGAAGACCGCGACGTACCTACTTCACTCAAGTGAAGGAGAAAGATACGTCATGTCGTATTAAGAAGTCAAGGCACTGGCAGAGGATAGGCCTAAATGGCGAATACTCCACCGACAAGAGTCTAATTCTTAAATATGATGATTATGATGAATATGTTTATGCTTTCAGTTTTAGTTCGCTATTTGGACTTAAAAATTGATAATTTATCATTTCAAACTGGTATAAATTCGTATTCGTTGACGGTCTACTTATTTTTAAGTCAAAAATAAATAATTATTAAAAAAATATATTTAGAAATAAGTTAACTATAATTTTTATTTGAAATATAGGTACCTGGACCTAGGTCCAGGTACAACTGATAGGTACTAATAGGAACCTATCAGTTTTTTAGATTTTGGTAAGGTCAATGAACTCAGTTGTCTGGACTAAAAGACCATCGATGTTCCGCAAATTTTTTGAGTATAATTTTATGATTTCATTACATTTTTTTCCCTGAGAGTATTCAGATCCAAAACTTTGATTTAGTTATCAAGTTTTACTGAAGTCCAACATTTTACATAACATTCCGGTCCCGAAATTATGGTAAACTTGTTCATGTGTCATACAAAGTCCGATTGATAAAGTTTATGGGTTCTGAGGGATGTTTTTGGGTTGGTATTGCGTTTATAGATTCTTTTTAACTTTCTGTGTTCGTATAATACCTTCATTAAAATATTGATGTACTAGAAGTTGCCCGCGACTTCGTTCATCTTACTAAGTAGTGGTACCAGTAACATAAATATCCTAGTTATGTGTTATTCTGATGTGCAAGATTTAAGGTCTATCTACACAGATCCGGCCCGTGCCCGGAACGTGTCCGGGCCGTGGCCCGTCATGAGGGAAAACAATACGTCGTCATGACAACGTGTCCGGGACGTGTCAGGGAAAAAATATTATTCCATACTTACATTTTCTATGGATTCGTCCACACACGTTGTCATGACGACGACGTATTGTTTTCCCTCCTGACTGGCCACGGTCCGTCACGTCCCGGGCACGGCCCGGATCTATGTAGATAGACCTTTAGTTTAAGTTTAATTTAAGGATTAGAATTAAGTTTTATTGTAATTTATCGAAAAATGTAACAACTATACTGCAAAGTTTCATTGAAAATTGAGTGATTATTGCGTGACAAAATAGGTACCTAACAAATGTTTGGTTATCTCACAGAAAAAAAGAAATTTTTGGCCGATGAGGATGGACCTAACATCCAATCGTCGGCCAAATTGATAATAACAATAAGAGCAGGAATCTTTCCTCTCCCAAATCGTTCCCTCATATCTGAGGATCGTGGTCAGCATCAGGGTAGCATTTGGCGCGGATGCTCTGCCTCCATCGGTTTCAATCAAGCGCGTCTCTCGAATTTAGAATTTGGAAGACGATGAGTCTTTTTTTTAATTACTTAAGAGTAGGAATAAGTATAGGTAAATAAGATTCGTGATTCATTAAATTTCATGTAGTAAGTAAATATGGCACAGAACGCCCTTTCTTATAAATCTTAGGTATCTTATGTCATACCTAGGTTTTCTAAAACCCAAAATGCTGTCTTCAGAAAATGTGCTTGGAGAAAAGCCAATCTGACCCGACCCAAGCAATCGTTTGAGGAACGAAAGACAACTGCACTTGTGTTTTTTAAAATAAAAATTGCATTGCATTAGCTTGATGTAGTTGGCTCGGCTGCCAAAAATGTGATGGGTTTCATTCATATATTTCTTGGTCTTTTTAATGATGTTTTGGAGTAAGAACTTGAAATATAGAAAGGGTATTTTAAGTTGAATAGGTACCTAAAGATTCCAACATTAAACTGTAGTTGTATTAGTTTTTAAATTTAACTCAGCATTAAAGAGAGCCCATAAAAAATCTCACTGCTAATAAGTATTTTCATACATCACAGTTTTATTCTTTAGACTTCAGATGTCACGTCTCACTGCTGGGCAAAGGCCTTCCTCCTTGCTCTTCATCCAATTTTATTCTATTTATCCTCGTAAATGATAATGATAAGTAAATAACAGAGGATAAGTAGGTACATAATAATAAAAAAACTTAAAATTATTTTCCTTCGATTTTCAAATTAATACTAGACACTTTCTACTTAACCTTTTTCATAAAAACTCAAATCAGTAAGTTACGCGAAACCCGACACCAAAAAAACTGCAACAAAATTGCAGTGCCAAGCCTGAAAATTAATGGCACCCTAATGGATGCTCCTAACGCATCTAAAAGCGCATGTGCGGTGCTGATATCGTGGAACTAATGACTCGTGAATGCTCCGATAGTGGTAGAGAGCGGTTTTGGTACCTAGCTATATTTTTAAAGCACTTACTTACCTAGCTCTTGTTTAGAACTCAATTGGTGTTTTCGATTTGGTTATTCTTTCAATGTAACCTACTTAGACTGTTTTAAATACCAGATGCTACCTTTGACTTCGTACGCGTTCATCGTCGTATCTAAGAAAAAAAATTTTCTTTATTCAGGAAACAAACAGCAGACAATAATACAAATATTAAAAAACACACTTAGAGTAATACAATATGCCAAACAGTTTCCATTGATGAGTTTTGCATATTATGTTGCACCGAACGTGTCTACTTGGTATACTTACTATCATAATCAACTTATACTATAATAATATGAAGTAAAGTGAAGTAAATGAGTTATTCTGACGTAAAGTTTGATTAAAATGTGTTCAGTGGTTTTTTGCGTAGCAAATATTCTCATATCCATCCATACATCCATTCATCTATCGGTTGATTGACATTTATAATATTTTCTTTTGTAATATTCGAACAACGACGTCCTCAACTGTGTATTTAACTAAAAAGTGACAAATATGATAATCTAATGTTATTAGAAATTCTACAAACATTAGAAACAGCAATCTTTGAATGTATACAGGGTGTAACAGAAAGGGGGTATAATGCCAAAACACAGCGATAGTCCTCATGAAACTGAACAACTTTCCTCTAAGAACATGGGTCTAACACAAAAAAAAATTTCGCCTCTCCATACAAATTGTTCAATCAGCTGATATCGAGTAATTATGGGGATCCAAAAATTTGTTTCGAGCTACGACCCATATTCCTTGGGGAAATTGTTCAATTTCATGAGGAATATCGCTGTGTTTTGGCTTTATGCCCCCTTTATGTTACACCCAGTAATTTGTAAATCTTTCACGTAAATTTTTTTCTTTATACTGCTCCTATTTAATGTAGCAAGTCCTTTAGAAAATACACGCATAATAAAAGAATATGGCAGCAACCCTTTCAGTGTAATTTACTATGAATGCATTCCATTATGTTTCTTGTGCGTACGACCGTGGGATGAAAACAATTTCCGCACAAAAGATAGAAATGAAGATAATGTAAGTCTGTACTTTGTTTATGAATGTTATATAATTTTTTTAATATGGTTTGTCCATTAAGATACATTGATGAACAGATTTTTATCAAAGCTAAAAACATTTTTAATTAAATCAACTTTCAAAAAAGTGTTTACTGAACAATTTTAAAAGCCCTTAACAAAATTATATAAAAAGGTAATAAAACTACGAATCGATTTCATACATTAAAAAAGTATTTTATTTATTTATTTATTGGAAAACCAACAGCTTTATTAAACATAATAGAAAATTATAAATTAACAAACGAGCCAATTATAGGTTTTCACAGACAGAATTTTCAATTTTAAATGTGCATATATATTAATACTTATTTAAAAAAACCCTCAGAACGCAGAAAATAAACCCAAATTCCTATTCATAGTCAAATATAAAAATAATAAGGTAAGGTACACATTGGTATTGTCAGTGCCCCTATTTAGGGCCGGTACAAAGGTCTAACAAAAAAAAAAGGGCACAGATTTGACGGAAAAACTCGTTGCAATAAGAAGATGAAGCAGTTCCCTGGAGTGGTGTTGTAAGGTGCTATTGTAAGCGGATACAGATTCTAAACGCTTCTGTTGTAAAATGAAATATCTTCACAAATTAATATTGCAAACGTATGTGTACTGCTGACGAAGATGGGGCGATGAGCTCGACTCATTCAGCAAAGCATGGCAAATCTTGGCGAAAAGCTGAACTGGGGCCCGAATCTGCTAATTTAAAATAGCCTCATTAGTTGTTGGCAGAGTGTCAATGGTATTTTTGACACATTTGGTATTCTGATAAACAATGGCTGACACTGATTGCGACCCAATCTGTCAAAAATGTCATTGATACTCTGCCGCTTTGAGTATAGAATATATAAGGAGATGCCACATTTTTTTTCATATACAAATGAGTTTATGACAGCGTGCCAAAATTGGCGCAAGTTTTTCATAGTTTTCTTGGTAGATGACCTGTCAAACGATAAGAAATTCCATACAAAAAGGTAGCCATTTTGCGCCAGACCAGGCACGCAGATCCAGAAGGTATGGCACCTCCTTATATATTCTGTACTCAAAGCTCTGCCGACACTCAAATGAGAATATTGTAATTTGACAGACTTGGGCCCCTGAACTGGATGAAAAGCAAAGAAGGAGACCTTTGCCCTGGAGTGGAACATGACTGGCTAACTGTGTCTGTACCTGTATTAGGTAAAAATAGATAAAAATAACTTCTTGGAAACATTGTTCAGGAGATTTTCGGAATTTACTTTCGATGGAATTTCAAAGACTATTTAAACTAGCTGGTTTCCATAAAAAAAATTTGAAATGATAACCATTCTCAGAATTCCTATCGTAACAAAGTTCTCTAGGAGAATCTAAAATAACAATTTTGATAAATAAATGAAAAATCGATAGCTACAAGATATCAAGTGGAGGGAAGGGATCTCTGTCTACCCCCATAGGAGAGATTCGTGACAGATACGTATGTATGTGATAAGTACTAAGTCCGTCTTTTGCTACTTTATTACGCACCTTGCTGTGTAAATTTTGAACCTATACTTGTGAAATAAAGAGTAGACTTTTGTATTTTGTGCTTGTGTTATAAGTAAGGAGCATATTTTTGTATTATCATCGTCAAATATCTCTTGTCGGTGGAGCAATCGCCATCTTTGTCTCTCTTCTGCCAACAATTTGACTTCTTGATACGTCGTATACGTTAATTTTTTCCTTCATTTGAGCGAAGTAAGTACGTCTTGGTCTTCTTCTTCCTCTCTTTCCCTCAATCTTTCCTTCAACGATGTATTTTTGTATAGTAACATAATATTGAGACCCTACCCAAAAGCTTACCTTTATTTTGGGCAAAACCCAAGTGACCCGTTCAGCACATTCCCAAATCAGGAGGACAACAAAATATAACTTAAGACAGTTGTCTTTATTACGTTTGTGTAACTTCAGGAATTTTACATTTTTTGGTCTCAAGAGACGCGAATTCTTTGCTTAGAACATCTTTCGCTTAAGGCCAAGGAATGTTAAGGAAAATCTGGGAAATTGTTTACAATTTGTCTTTATGCTTGTTTAACATATTTTTTAAATGTTAAACTTAATTTGGAGTTATACAATCGTGTGCAATCGTGTACTATATCCTCTCTTAGTTCTTCCCATGTACTGTAATGATAAATAATAATAATCCCCTTTAATTACACTTTAACATTATTAAGTACCAACTAATAGAGGCTGCCCGCAACCACAGATTACTAAATAGATTGACGCGACTTTAACGTATTCATCTTGGAAAAAATCATAATATCATAAAATAATATAACTTATGTGTTATTCTAATGTGCAAGCCATATTTAAGTATATTACCAATTTTCATCAAAATCTGTGAAATAGTTTTTGCATGAATAAGTAACATACATCCATCCATCTGCAAGCATTGACATTTATAATATTAATAGGATTAAGTAGATTTTGTACATACGAGTAGGTACCTTAAATATTATTTATAATATTTAATCATTAAAGGCTTATTTACAGATTTTTAGACATATACATAGACATTTATTTCTTACAAACACAGTACAACACACAACACAAACTTGACAGTTCACAATTACATTTTTAAAATAACACACAGATTTATTTATCACACGAAAAAGGGAAAAAAACAAAAAAAAGAAAATATACCTAAAATAAACAGAAGAAAGAGGTAGGGTGTGTGTTGTTTTTTCATCGTTTGAATCTATTGCAAAGTCTATTTAACGTTAACTTGTAATTTCAAAGTTCCCGAGCCCCAAGTTGAGATAAACTTAAAGATTACTCGCCGATTTTGAATTGATTCAGTAAACTTCTTACAGTGCTCTTGTTTCCTAATTAATACTTCGTTAAATACCAGTTTGGAAAACTTTGATTATTCGCCAAGAAGTTTTAACAAAGGTTTTAAATTTTGCTGAGTTTTATAATGTCAAAGGGTCTGATTGCGGCTGACCTAATTTTTTTGTGATCAACATCTCTTTATGTCCGTCAAGAGTAAATAAAATGAGAGCAGGTCAACAGGTACGCGTAATAAAGTGAATAGGTATTAAAAATGTGTTAAGATATAAGCACTCGTATAGGTACCTGTAGGAAACAAAAACTACATACCTATACAGTATAGTAGGTATGTAGTAGGTAGTAATAGTAGTTAAGTATACATACATACTTACATATGTATCTGTCACGCCTATCTCCCATCAGGGTAGGTAGAGACCACTAGTTAGTATACGAACTGTTTTTTTTTATCTGGATACCATGGAATCATATTATAAACAATTTCTTTAATTTAATTTAGATGATCTATTGGTCATAAGATATCATAAATAAAATCTTGTTTATCTTCATAATTACGATTAGAATTTTAAATAATTAGGTACCTATGTAAAGCTTCTACATAAAATAAAAAATCGAGACTCAAACAAAAAACTCGCTCCTAAATTCTCAAAATGTAAACCTAGATTCTAGTAACTAACTTTAGTACTTTTCAAGCTAACAGGAATGATGTCAAGTGCGTATTGTGCTAGAAAACAGCGAGTCCAACTGGTCCAATCCAATTATTTTGAATAACATTGAAAATCGTTGAGGGAATTTCAAAAAAGGCTGAGCTAGAGCAATTGCGAAATAAAATTCATCTGGGAAATTGCGAGGAAACTATTCTGATTGAAAATATGTTAGGGTTTACGAAGTTTTAGTGATGTGAGAATATCGATTGGTTTTTATCGATATTAATTCGATGTTATGGGTAGGTACTTAAAGTAAAATAAATGAAATGAAGAATTAAATAAAAGAATTACTTTAATATTGTTATTTGTGTACTTAAATACAAATCGATTCAGTCACAATTAAGAGAGTTACAGTAAAAAATTTTTACAAGCGATAAGTTTTTTTTTATTTCCAATCAGATCACACCGCTGCTGGAAGCAAAGCTATAGAAAAAAAAACTTTTGTTATGCAGAACGTGAGAAACGCTCCAATTTGTCACGAGTCCAAACTTGTACTTTAAAATCCTCGACCCTTATCACCCACAAACCCAAGCTTTTAGTCTCCCATTTTCGCCGGAAACTTTTCTAAACTCGACCAAAGTTTTGCTTTCAGAAAAACTGTGCTATTTACCCTACACAAAAAAAACGCACACTCCAAAGTTATAAAATTTACCTGTGACGTGGTACGTCGTAAAAAACGTGCGTAAATTCCCGCGATGAATACAAAAAGCCGCATTTTGCTTTAAATAATATATGGGACGGAATGGGTTCTGCGGTGCTTACTTTCTACGTCCTAATATTAGTGAAGGAATTATTGGCTTTCCATCGACACGGGAGGTAAAATCGTTAGCTGAATAAAATTGTGTGTTTATCCTTTTTTTCGACCAGAAAAACTTAGATTTTTCGACATTACGTTTCGTCGAATAAAAGTGAAGTACTTCTTATTTTACGAGAACAAACATTACAATTAATTTTTATAAACAATAAATCTATTGATACATCCTTAATTATGAAAGTTTTATAATATTTGGTGACTAACACAGATTAGTACACACCTTATGACCACAGAGAATTACAAATTCTCAACTAAATATACATATTAGGTAGCGATCAGATTTTCACATCGAAACCTGAACTTCACAGTACAAATACTAACTTAAACTTACCCAATAACATCGATATGAATGTTGAATCAATATTGCAACTACATCACTAGCCACATTGAGGAAGCATGATAGTTAAATATGCGCGTATCACATTCAAAATAGCACTTGTTGAATATGCGACTTTCATCTTTCGATCACATTGGATGATAGTGTATTTTTCAGTGTCATTGACTGCATAGTTTTAGGGTATTTACTATTTATACACAATTCCAGGTAAAATGGTTTATATTTACTTATACTGGAGTAGGTAAAAGTAATAATAACCTAAACTTTTTATTTTAAAAACGCAATTTTTTTATTTTGATGTACCCAGTTAGTTACTCTCGCTGTAAATATGAATCTTACGACACATCCCAAGCTAAAATCATACATACATACATTCTCTCGAAAAACTTAACCCTACTTCTGGCGCAGTCGGTTAAAAAGATTAGTCATCCTAACCCAGCAAGGCAAAAAATCAAAGAACGTAATCTGACCTTGAAATATTTTCCCAAGAAAAACAAAAAAATAACGATATCAATACAATCAAACAAAAGTTTTCTAGAAACCTATTTCTTATTAGCAAGCGTACGGTTCTAGTCTCAACTAAACTCTTATATAAAGGTGACTAGTTTACAATCAAAAATACCAAAATCACGCAAGTTACTAGAAAGAAACCTAATTCGTATAACTGTGCATACAAGACAGGTTTAAACTTAACTCTTGTTAAACATAGGTACATAAAGCATTAATTGAATATAGAACGTAGAGACTTGATTTGAAATTCTATAATAACAAAAGCTATTTACTGTTCAAATAGACAGGAACTGCGCAGATGATCTGAGGTACAAGTAAACACTGAGTTTGAAGTTTACTTTGTTATCCGTTTTAGATTACTGTGTTGTTATTTATACTGTGTTTATTACTTTAAGGGTACACAGGCTCCAATGAAGTAATTGAGAATCAACATACTATCATCGAACAGTTTATAAATAGATTAATTCATTATCTTTACAAAAAGAATAATTAAATACTCAGTTTATTTAGATTATAAACATGAATATAACATTTTATGTTAATAAATAACATACATTTAGGTTTTGTTTAGCGTTACGTACGTACTCGAACGAAAGTAACTAATGTAACTATAATAATTATGATACTTCATAATTAATATGAGTTTTCAATTAAGTTTACGTAGGAATTGACTGACCGAAAAGGGCCAATCAACTCCCTTTCAAGATAAATCTTAGTTTCAATGATTATTAATCGTCGATAGGTAACGCGAAAAATTCTACACCGGCTAGTCTATAAACGCGTGTAAGCAAACGATACCGCGTTTTAGAGTACAAGTGGCGCCATCTATGAATTTTCTTCAGAACTAATCTTCTAGTACTGTGTGGCTATATCTTGCTTAATTAAAAGTCTCCTTATTTATTCGTACTAAGCTGAAAACACATTAACGAAAGCAATTTTCTATTTATAGATGTTATTGACGGATATCTATAAAGGCATATTTATGGCCATTAAGCAAATGCATGATAAAAAATCGTTAATACTTATCTCTAACTTAAAATATAATTAATCTAATAGGAAGATTCTTCAACTCATATTAAAGTTTCACTTACCTGATCAAAATGATTGTTTTAATTAATGTATATTTATATAATTTCATGTTTCATACAATCTTATAGACACCTGCATTACAAAATGTTTCATAAAATAAAATTGTTAAAGACTTATTTGGAATAAGAGCTCGCAGGTTAAACAGGGGAAGGCAATAAAACGTTAGTGTTGAACGTCATTACAACCGGCATTACTTAATGGAGATTTACTCAAATACTGCTAAGGGTTCTTCCATTGGGTTAGAAAGGCTACTGTGGAACTGTACAGGTAAGAAGCATGGTTTTTGGAATATTTTCATGGGAAAACATCGTCAAGTGACAAGTAAGAATTAGACGTCGATCGAATTCTCAATTTGAAATTGAAGTAGGTTTGGTTTGAACAGGGATTGATTAAAGATAAGTTTAAGATAATATTAATTTACATATTAGGTAGGTACTTGCTAACATTAACTTGACGAAACGTATGGTAAGTATATTTAATGTAAATATTACTGACACGAGAAGATACAATACTTTTTTATTATGCATAGTTAAATGAAGATAGTATGAACATTTTTTATTTAGGTAGTAATTGTGAACAGCTCCAAGCTCCCTCACTTATCAAGCATCACTATGGGAAATTCGAGTACTTATCGTTTGTGTGTTATAAACACTTTCAATTTATATTTCTACCTTAAGAATATTCGACAAATAATTAAATTTGAATCGAGGTCGACAAATTCAGCCCAATGACAATGCAAATACAACAGTAATAAGACTAACAGCCCCTTATCAAAATACCCAATCATCATTAAAAAGATTGTCGCTCTTGTGGGTGGAGTCTACGCCACTCTGCTCTGTTTTCTGCCGTCCTTTTGAAAATACCTAATAGACACTATAAAAACATTAACTTCTTTATCATCGTCAAAAAGAAACCAGTCGTATCTATCAACCCTCGCAGTTCTCTACATTAAACGTCTACCTTAGCATTTTACTACGTACCCTAAACATAATATCTCGGGGTCCTTGTTTATTACAATGATTAAGGCCAGTGGCTGTGTCTCGTTATTAAAGCGTATTCCGGCGATGTGCGCCTGACCTCACGGATTAAAATATAATCTTATAAACTAGAGGTGTTTGGGAGATAAGCTGTGGTTGTTTGGAAATATTTTGAAATATCTATGCAGACTTTTTTTTAAAAGGCTATTTGCAGATTCTGCCTATGTCAATATACCTGTAAAGCTTACAACTTATAATTTCATATATTTTGCAATCATTTATAATACAAACGGCTCAGACTTAAGACAAACATCTCATCACAGCAATGTTTGTTTCTAGTGGGAATGGAACCCACAAGCAGGATCATTGCCAACCATGCCAGCTGGCCATTTCGGACTTCTTCTTTTCTAGATGGTTCACCTTTGAGGGTTATTTGTCTTATGGTCTGTCTACACATATCCGGGCCGTGCCCGGGACGCGTCTGGGCCGCGGCCCGTCAGGAGGGTAAACAATTCGTCGTCATGACAACCGGACACGCCGTGCCCGGGACGTGTCCGCGCTGTGGCCCGTCAGGAGGGAAAACAATACGTCGTCATGACAACGCGTCCGGTTGCCACGACTTGTTGCTTATAAGTGACTTGCATCAAGCGAGAACCTGCAGTCTTCATCAAGTCATCTGCCTATTTTTACCCACGACGGAACGGAGCAGGTACATGCGTTTGGGGTGAGAGATGTTTGTTTGTGTGTGCAAATTCAATGTTCCCTCCTATCTTCTAAATTAATGATCCGATTTTGATGCGGTTTTCAATGACGAGTTTGTGTTTGATAGGTGCATGTTCTTAGACAGGTGTCATTGCTGTAACTCACTAGGGGGCGCCACAATATTAGTGCAAAGCAAAGTTAATGTTCCCTCTTATTTTCGAAACTAGTGATCCGATTTTGATGCGGTTTTCAATAACGAGTTTGTGTTTGATAGGTGCATGTTCTTAGACAGGTGTCATTGCTGTAACTCACTAGGGGGCGCCACAATATTAGTGCAAAGCCAAGTTAATGTTCCCTCTTATCTTCTAAACTAATGATCCGATTTTGATGCGGTTTTCAATAACGAGTTTGTGTTTGATAGGTGCATGTTCTTTGACAGGTGTCATTGCTGTAACTTATTAGGGGGCGCCACAATATTAGTGCAAAACAATGTTGTAATATAATCAAAACGAAATATCGGATTACAATTCTGTTTTCAGAAATGTGTTCATGGTAGGGTAGCTTAATGCATTTAATCACAAGCCGTATATGCTCTCTAAAAAGTCTAAAATAAATAAACAAAATTAAAAATTTTGAAAAATACCCACGACGGTAATTTAATCGAAAAATAATGAAATAACTCAAAAAACCCTCGACCGAGGAATATCCGTCGGGGGCTGCCTTTTCTGTAAGAAATTTCAACATTTAAGTAATAATACTCATAAATGTATTTTATGTAATCGTTAAACATCAATACTTAATTGTACTCGCGTCACTAGGAGTAGAAAAACTTTAGCTGGTTTAAAAAGGCAGCCCCCGACGGATATTCCTCGGTCGAGGGTTTTTTGAGTTATTTCATTATTTTTCGATTAAATTACCGTCGTGGGTATTTTTCAAAATTTTTAATTTTGTTTATTTTGATAGTAGTCTTGCGTGGCCGTCAGATGTATTTGTTATTATTATTTTTTCTTGTAAGCTACGCTGTTGTTTGATGAGTAGGTTCCTAATTAACTAAATATTTGGACGTACATGACATTAGTGTTGCCGAAAAATCGATAGTTTTACAATCGATTGTTAAACGTCAAAAACATGTACCCTATCGATAGATATGTATCGATTGTGCTTTCGCTGCAATAGTATCGGTTAACAGCAATACTATCGATAGTATCGATAGTTTCGATCGCTGCCGATCAATGAACTATCGATAGTATCGATACTATCGATAGTATTGCTCTCCAATATTGAATATACAATCGATCGAATCGATAGTTTTGCACAATCGATAGTGATCATTTTTTCGATAGTATTGCATTCAGTAAGCAGGCATAATGGGTGGTAGAATATATGACATGATCACATACAAGTGTATGACGGACGAATATAAAGTAAGTATGGTCAGTCAGTTGGCCAGCAATTTCGAATCTACCACCCATTATGCCTGCTTACTGAATGCAATACTATCGAAAAAATGATCACTATCGATTGTGCAAAACTATCGATAGTATCGATAGTATCGATTGTTTATTCAATATTGGAGAGCAATACTATCGATAGTATCGATACTATCGATAGTTCATTGATCGGCAGCGATCGAAACTATCGATAGTATTGCTGTTAACCGATACTATTGCAGCGAAAGCACAATCGATAGGGTACATGTTTTTCGACCTATCGATAGGCTATCGATATTGGCCTATCGAACGGCAACACTACATGATATCTCTATCAGAGAATGTAATGTGAGGACTCTATCCAGTAACCTAACAAACCTAAATCATAACATAATTGCCAATGTAATTCATGAGCTTATATAGTGATTATACTTACCTACGGTTAACCAACGGCCGGGCGCATATCTAAATTAAATTAAGGGCTGAATTATTTATAATATTAATTTAATTATATCCCGAGAGGTCATTTAAATGAAAGTGAAACCTACCGGTTCTCGCTAAACGGTTTTAATATGAAATCTGGTGTTCTTTGATGAAGGTTTGAAAGTAACGGTTGAGATGAGAAATACTGAGAAATAGGGATGATCTTCTCGTCTTTTAGGCTATTAAAAAATATTTGAGACACATTTTTTACCTGATCAAATACATAAATAAATACAAAGATACAGAGCATCAAAGTTACGGAGTGGGGAGTATTGACGTCACTCCTTGGTTAAAATTGTACTGAGGCGTGACGTCACGAGCAACTTCAACCCTGTGTAACTTTGTCATTTTTAGTTTAAGAGAAAAAAGAAAAAATACGTGTCGAATATTTTATAATAATCTATGTGATGGACCTAAAAAATTTTTTGTCATCATGCCTATTGTGTCTTTATGACAAAGGGATACTTACTTGGGAAACTAATAATATTTTACCTACATTCTTAGCTTAATTACCACTTGACGGCCACAGAGATAGAGCTCGGCCTAAGAAAACATGTCGCGACGTTCTGGGTGCATACTTGGCCAACTGGCCAAAAGCTGCCAGGGTTAGTGAAGATGGACGAATGCGGGGTAGTTCTTAGCCCAGCAGTGGGATGTAACATACTAATAACCCTTTTCGCCTAATCGTTCAGTCGATGATTCGTTAATCGAACATATTATGACTTTCTAAATTAAGTTACGGATCCCATGAAGACGGTGTCACATTAAGCATAATACCTACGAGCTCTTTTATAAATTACATAATTCTTTGGCTTCTTTATGTAGGTACAGTATAAAGCAATGAAGTTCAAAAAACAATTGCCAAACTTCACATCAGCCGCAGAATATCAATTATCATTAAACCAACTCTGCGGGCAACCACAGTCTATAGGCTTAAACCACTACGATAGGAAGCGATTAAATGGATTCCAATAGATTTATTCTGTATTCGGATCCAATACAATTGTTTTTAAGCCCTCATTATTGCCTTTCGGAAATACATTTTCCGCTGTATTAAGTTTTAATGTTGTAGTTAAGTTTTTTGCATAATGTACTTACATATTGCGTTTTTTAATTACATGGTTGAAAAGATATGGGGCCCAAGTCTGCTTATTTACAATAATACTCTCAGTTGTGTGTCAGCAGAGTGTCAGCAGAGTGTCAATGAGAGTGTCAATGGCATTATTTTACACATTTGGTCGCAATCACTTTAAGCCATTGTTTAGCAGAATACCAAATGTGTTATAAGTACTTAACGACGTGCTTATCGACTATTATCGGTTGACACTTGAAAGCCACAGATGTAGAGGTCTCATATTCCTATATGTTTATTATTGTTTGTAAATATAGCATACTTGCAATAAGAACAATTTAAATTGAGAATAAAAGACAATTGAAAACTACATTGTGTGATTGTACATTGGTGTAATTACGTAAAAATTAATTTTATTTATTTCTATTACGTATTCATCAAACGCTAGAAGTGCTTTATTAATTGGTTTAATTCGCAAATGAATATTACAGCCTACACACGAGTAATTTTGTCAAACGGAAACCCTTTACCAGAACACATTTCTTAACAATATTATAGTACAATTTTAGATACTTTATACTTCCTACGCTTTCCTAGAATCTATAAAGAACAGAAACTTCGGATACAAAGGTTTAGACTGTTCTAAACCATTGCGTTTTACGCTCGGAAAAGCATCGTCTCATTACACTTTCACCATCATAACCTGAACTCCGTATCCTTTATCACTGCTTACACATATGCATTTTAAAATGGTCTACTTATACTGGACAAGGTACTGTTTAAGCTTTTATTCTTTTAATTCAATGCTCGTGGAACACGTGTATAAAATAAAGGTAACACTGAAATACTATAGTTATTAGGTAAGTAATATTAGTAGGTAAGTTAACGCTACTCATAAAGGAACATTGAATATTATAAAATCAAATACACACATATTCGTCACGCCTCTCTCTCATTAGGGTAGGCAGAGACCACAAAAACAAAAGAAAAAAAAAATCTAAATGATAAACACAAATACGTGACTATATTCTTTGTGAAGTGAAGTATTCTGTGTTATTAGATCATCACTATGATGTACAAAATCATAGTGATTGGATTTAGTTAGGAACCTTCATCATGTCAGCTCATGTACGTCCACTGCTGGACAAAAGCCTCCCCCAATGATTTCCACAACGACCGGTCTTGCGCTGCCCACATCCAACGGTTTCCAGCGACTTTAACCAAGTCGTGAGTCCACCTTGTTGGAGGCCTTCCCACACTGCGTCGTCCGGTGCGTGGTCGCCACTCGAGAACCTTTCTGCCCCATCGTCCATCGGTTCTACGAGCAATGTGCCCCACCCACTGCCATTTAAGGTTTGCGATTCTTCGCTATGCTCGGAGTTTCTCTGTATGATCATTGATCACATCAGGAACCTTATTCACTATTAAATATCATCATCAATTATAATTAAGAGCTAGGCTCTAATAAGTAGCTAGAGCTAGGTTTAATCGCCTTAAATTATTGGCAAAAAAGGTAAATATTTAGTTATCTTTAAAATTTTATAGGATCAAAAAGTAGGAAAGATTAAAGGGTAAGAGATGGAGAGGAAGACCGCGTCGTATTTACTTAAGTGAAGGAGAAAGTTAACGTTATATCGTATCAAGAATTCAAGGCAAGAGTGGATGGAAATGCTGGGAGGGGAAGGCCAAGACGAACGTACCTCGATCAAATCGGGGACTTACTCAAGAAAGGCCAATTCAAGCGTACCCTAAATCGACGGGCATGTATGAGGCGACTGATGAGTGTGGATAAAGCGAAAGAGGTGTGTTTGGATCGTAGCAAGTGGAAGGAAGTGGTCTCTGCATACCCCAATGGGAGAGAGGCGTGACGGATATGTATGTTTGTAAGAATTCAAAGCTCTGGCAGAAGATGGGCCTAAATTTTGGACCCTCCACCGATAAGAATCTAACTCTTAAATACTTACATACTTATATAAAAAAAAAAACTCTAAATACCCTCTAGCTAGAGCTTAGTTTCTTTATACCTCAACATTTCCTACATCACAACGTTGCCTTTCTTCTACCTATACAACAGTATAAACCTACAAACGCTTTCTAGTTACGTAATATTCATTATCGTAAAGCCAGGCCAAGTGTTCAGGTGCTTGTAATATGGCCGGCTCTACGTAGATATCTACTCGTAGGATATACCATGTGCACAGATAAACTTGTGCAGTTTAGTTTTTTTTCAGAGACAAACGTTCTAAGGCTTGGTTTTGTATTGGTTTAGAAATATATATGTGTAGGTTTATACTTATATATTTATTGTTTGTTGTAGGTTAAGTGTCTATCCTGCCTTCATGCTATCTTCTCTCTCCGTGGGGTCTGCAGGAAGAAATTTCTTTTAAACATATGCTGTACCTTTTGTATAACTTCTCGTTTTTTCTGTCTCTATGTACTATCATCTTACAATAAACTGTTAAATAAATAAACAAATAAATATATCTTCAGAACATAAACGTAAATTATCTTTATGTCGTAGGCAAATATAGGTAGGTACGTAGCACTTAAAATATGTCAATGCTATTTTTTAAAGCTCTCTACATAATATGATACTTTAAGCTTCCTCAATATGTACAACGAAATTATGATACATACATACATAATATCTGTCACGCTTCTTTCCTACCCGATGTTGATAGAGACCACGCAATTATATCAAGCTACGGTCCAAACAGACCTCTTCCGCACTTTTTTTTCATTGAAATTATAATTTTCCTTTACTCTTGTCGGATGAGTCTACATACGCCATTCTGATCTATTTTAGTACCTTCCGCCACCTTCCACCTTCCGTTTCATCTCCGATACGACATCCTCCGATCCGATACCTCTATGATTGGTTCCTTTTATTTCATTTGTATTTTACTTCTCGGTCTTATTTTTAAATATTTCGACGCCTTATCTCATTTAAATATTAAATAAATTAATATTCAATGACCAGCTGTATTCACGCTTTATTCTTCACGCTTCGAAATTTTTAAGCGTACTGGTACACAAGGCTAAAATTTAAATAACTTTGATTTACTTTTTGAATATGATACTTTCAAATTGAAACATGCGAGAATAGATGAGTTTTGCCGTATAACTTCCGAAATGTGCTTAATGCTATCTACACACCAAAGCCGCCGGCATGCCGCCGGGCTAGGCCGGCGGCTTTTTGTCATACGAATAGCAGCTGTCCGAAAGCCGGCGGCTTAGGTGTGTATATAGCATAAGAACTAAATTCCTTTAAATACAAAGATATTTTAAGTAACAAGGGCGTCATTATAGGCACTAGAAATTTGGTCTAAATGAGTAATTTTTGATCGATCGCTTTCATCACTGAGCTGTTGAAATTCCATAGCGAAAGAGTGATATTTCGACAGCAATATCATAATGTAGCGTTTCTATAGTTATTCATTCATACTATAGGCAATAAACTATATTCATACTATAATAAAATACTATGCTAAAACGCAAAAGTTTGAGCATGTTATTCCGTCATTCACAGGAAAACGGAACGACTAATTGACGTGGCTTTTTTTTAAGTCGAGATAGTTAAAGGGATGGAAAGTCGCATAGGCTACTTTTTGTCTCTTTCTGAAACTTTGTATAGAGGACTCTTTAAATTCGAAATTTATCGCTTGTGTAGTCGCGGACAAAACGCCATTGGTTTTTCTTTAAATTCATCGTCATCATCATCAGCCCATTGCAGTTCACTGCTGGACATAGGCCTCCTATTGCACGCCACTGTGATCTATCTTCGGCTGCTCACATCCAGCTCCTGCCAGCCATCTAGCGCAAATCGTCACTCCACCTTGCCTGAAGACATCATAAACTACGCTTGCTTGCATTTTAAGTTAGCTATCTTATGCTATCTACACACCAAAGCCGCCGGCATGCGGCCGGGCTAGGCCGGCATCTTTAGGTCATACGATTGGCAGCTGTCAAAAAAGCCGGCGACTTCGGTGTGTAGATAATACCATTGAAATGATCGTATATTAAAGTCTAGGCGACGGTGCGGTCATTAATAAAAACTTTTTCTACTGAACGATATTAATAAGCAGATTTTTTTAATTGTGTACAATATTCTTTATTTTCCGTATCACTAATCGTGACTTATTTACGTCAATACCAACCTAATGAGTATTTTTGAGACAATGTTAACATTATTCAGTTGAATGTCGTATGGTAAATGTATTAATTTGAAAGAAAATATTTGAGCAAAATGGATATATCTTTCTGGAGACAAGTAAGTAGGTGTTAAAATTCTTTCTTAAATGATGTACATCGGATCTAATTAAACAAAGGCTTTGCGGGCAGAAAATTAAACGATTCCATTCCAGTTGGTCGGATCAGTTTTTGAGTCAGTCTTAAAAGTTATCTAATCTAATCTAATTTAGCCATTTGTGTCCAACTGCTGGGCAAAGGCCTCTCTCCTCATCCGCCATGACTTTCTGTCTCGAGCTTCCTCCGCCCAGCTATTTAAGAAGGTTGTCGTCTAGTAAAAATTAGCCCTACAAAGATGATTTATATTTTTATCCATTACCTATTACCCAAGTCAAATCTCTGGTATCGTTATCGCCTCGGTGTTTCGAAGTGATAAATATAGTGGTTAAAAAAGTAAAAGTGATAAACGTGGAAAGTAGAATCACTTTGCCGTACCAAGGCAATAAAATGAATATGGATTTGTCGTATCGGGGTAGTGAAAAGTAATAAAATATATTGTCATCTAATTAATCTGAGCTGTGTTGGAGAGGGATAGTTGCAAATTTCATTAAAACTCGCATGACTTTTGGATTGTTAAATAGATAGGTATGTATGTATGCCGCCAGTATCCTTGGCACTTTTCCACCAACTTTGACCTGACCAATTTTGTTTATTTCTTCTTTGTAGCTTTTTCGTTAATATAATTTATTTAATTTGTAATTTGTTGGTTCTTTCAGTTTGGCTTTTTGATGTCTAATATAATATTAGCCACGAGTACCGGAATTATGACTGCTTTTCCAACGCCAATGAATTTAGCCCTTTTGAATCCTAATAACACTGATATAAGGGCTACACCGGATGAAACGTCTTGGCTTGGTACGTATTTGTCATTTAGTATTTCTATTTTTCCTTTCTACCTAAACATAATGGTGTCTACACACCAAGCTACCTTCATTTGCCTTCAAATGTCATCGAAAATGTTTGAAAATGACGTAAGCCGCCGGGCCGGCGGCGGCGTTGGTGTGTAGACAATATTAGGAACATTAGATATAATATTAATAGATAGTCCTCTATGTACCTTCTTGAAAAACATTTTTCCAGTGTTTTTTAATGGTAATGACCAATTATTATTAGTCGTATTTTACAAATTCATAAAAATAATTTATTAGTAATCGTGCCTATTGCATCCTTGCTTACGTCAATGGTAGGTATGCATGGTGTATTATTATGACGTTTTTCTCGTTACAACTTGCCTTTTATGTGAATCATTTATGTCAACATATTGTATAAATACTATTTTATAAATGTCAATGTTTGTGCCGATAGATGGATGGATGGATGGATGTTTGTTACTTCATCATGTAAAAACCACTGAACATATTGTAATGAAATTTTACAATAACTTAGCTTGGATATCAGAATAGCACATAGGCTATATAATTTGAAGATATTTTGTGTTTTTTCAAAGATATGACGATAAACGCGTACGAAGTCGCGGGCAGCCTCTAGTCAATAATATTTCTTATCTTTTTAGCATCCTGCACGGCGATATCAGGACTCATAGGCATCACTATTCTACCACTGATCATGCAAAATTTTGGAAGAAAACAAGTCGTCATAAGCCTTAACACCTCTGTATTCATAGGTGAAATAATTTTAATATTTTCCAAAGATTTTCTTGCAATGCTTATCGGAAGATTTTTTCAAGGCGTCGGATATGGATTTTCCGTTATAGGCTCACAAATAATTGCCGAATACACTGAACCAAAGAGAAGAGGTTACTTTATGATTTTCAAAAAACTTGGCATCACATTTGGGATCCTTCTGTGTCATACTCTTACTCTATGCCTGTCTTGGCAAAATATAGCAGCATGTGGTGCAATTTTTAATGCAGCATCAATAATAATGGTTTTATTTTTCCCGGAGAGCCCTGCTTATTTAGCAATGAAAGGACGATACGAAGAATGTGAAAAGTCTTTCATGTGGCTAAATGGAAACAATTTGAATAGAAGGGAGGAGTTACTAAAATTGATAGCGACTCAACAAAACAAAGCAAAAAAACATGAAAAAAAGAGAGAAAGTAAAATTAAAAAATGTATTCGGAATTTGAAACAAAAAGATTTTCTGAAAGCATTTTTCATAACAATTCTATTCTCAATCATTATTGAGACTAGTGGTAGACATTATTTCGCTGCTTATATTGTTCAAATGATGATTGAATTGACGCATAATAAGTCTATAGCTATTTATTGTGCTTTAGTTAATGATATTCTGTGTTTAATTGCCTTAGTTTTAGCTAGTGTTATGGTCACTAGATACAACAGACGCACTCTGCTCCTAAATTTGGGAGTACTTGCTGTCTTAGCAATGTTTGTGTTAAGTTTTACATTATTTTTGAAAACAAGATATAGCAGTTGGTCAAGTTTAAATCCGATTTCAGTTGTAATGTTATTAATATATAGTTTTGTATCTCACCTTGGTATTGTTCCTTTAGCGTTTACTTTATTTGGTGAAGTGTTCTCTGTTGAACATCGTGGTTTAGGTTCCGCTGCAGCTGGGTCTTCACTCATGGTACTTGCCTTTTTCACATTAAAAGTAACACCAATTTTAATAGCTACTATAGGACAGGCATTGACTTTTACTATTTTTGGTTTGATAACATTGAGTGCTTTAATAACATTGTTCTATGTTTTACCAGAAACAAAAGATAGGACACTTGTAGATATTGAATTTGAAATGAAAGGGATTGATCATTCCGCTGTAGAATTGAAACCTATTATTAGTAGTATACCTTTTAAGGAATAGAATGAATGCAATAGCATTATCGGGCCCAAGTCAAAGGACTTGGGCCCGATAATGCTATTTCATACAATAATCTTAGACGTGTGTTAGCAGAGTATGAATGTTATTTTTTGACACATTTGGTCGCAATCAGTTTAAGCCATTGTTTAGCAGAATACGAAATGTGTTAAAAAATGACACTGACACTCTGCCGACACACAACTGAGGCTATTTTAAATTAGCAGACTTGGACCCGGTTGTAAGAAGATGTATCTAGGAAATATTAAACATAAAACACCTGCCTCATTTATTCATCATGTGATACGTCTAAACGTTCCGCATTAATTGAATACATATCTACCAGTTGCGTCAAAATAACATAATTATGTTATCTTTTCTTAGTTTATAAGTGTTATTTAATTGTATTTTAAAACAATATATTGTTTTACTGGAATAAAAGGTTGCATTATTTTTGTAATACAGGAAATAAACACTACAGCCCCATAATTATATTCCTTGTGCCGATGTTGTCATGGTCAAACACGGTAGTTGGTATTAAAACCCAGGACTCTAAGTGGCAGTCCAGTGTGGTGACCATTGCGGCAACCGCGTCTTTAATGTCCTCTGAATTAGTTATTTAAATATTTCATGAACATAGATCATCTTGCTACATCATCGTCTTGTTAGAAGAATTAAGAAATTAATTCTGCCTTTTTTGGTAAAAACGAAAAACGACAAATTAAAGACGAAATGAACCCAAATAAATACAATTTGGGTTCATTTCGTCTTTAATTGCCGTTTTTCGTATTATGGTATGTACGCACCAATGCCGGCCTTAATTTTTCAAATATGTCATTGAAAATTTTTAAAAATGACTTGAGTCACCGGGACGGCAGCAATTGGTGTCTAGACACCATTAAACAACCAATTTATCAATCTTTTAGTAGTACAGAATCCTATTTAGTAAACAAAAGAAATAGAAAAACAACCCGTTGCTAATTTGCTAAGCCACGGCGGCGTCTGTTTACGAAGCTCACCAAAATTCAACCTTCCCTACGTTAACATTTGATAAAATGGAACCCAATTTGGGCGAAGCTTGTTGTCCCTAATAAATCTATGTCCCGAGTTAGAATCCGCTTCGTGTTTGGAATACCTTACTTTATCGGAAACCGGACAGATTAAGCGATGGATTTCAGGTGGGTGATAATTTGTTGAGGCTGCTCATTGATTTGTAGCCTTTCCGTTTTGGTTACCTTATTTGTTGGGTTTCTGCTTATTTAAACGGGTTTTGATGAATGGAACTTCGATTATGTTCACGTCAAAAAAAATTGGTAGGTATGGCATTTTTAGTTTCTGTGTGCGTTACTAACAAGGTAAGTTTGAAATAATGATTATCTTTTGTTTCATTTTATTTCCCGCTTTTTTGCGCTTGCGTATCTACCTATCGTTACCTACCTACCGTTAACGTCATGCCGTATCAAGAAGCCAAGGCACTGGCTGAGGATAGGCCTAAATGGCGAATACTCCACCGACAAGAGTCTGACTCTTAAATGTGATGATGATGATGACCTACCTAACAATCAAGGTTGGATTATTTATTGATCAATTTATGTGCCAACTGTACCCACAATCAAATTGTCATACTGTATGCAAAGCATAAAAAAAAAGTATGAAAATATGACAATATTCAGAAAACAATGAACTTATATCTTGTAAGAGATAATCCGAAAACACGCCAGCTTCAAAATAAGACTCAGAACAAAGTGACAGTCTGAAGTATACGAAGTAAAGTCTATAAACCTCAATTACGTAGTGAAAAAGAAACCTTTTCTGACGTTAATACAAAGAACCGAGCTTTTTCATTTCCCAACGCGTAAAATGTCAGTCACAATCGCGAGTGAGAGGTAAAAATCATTTCAGGCAACCCTAAAGTAGGAGGTGCTCATCGAGTGTGTTACCAGGTAGAGGATGGATACTCTATTTGTTTTTTTTGTAGGGGTATGTTTATCTAGGAGTTAGTTTCAGAAATTAATCAAGTTAATGGTTTGGTACGAATGGGCATAGAGACCAAAAAAAATTTTTTTAGTTCATCACATACATTATTTTAAAATATTCGACACGTATTTTTCTTTTTTCTCTTAAACCAAAAATGACAAAGATACACTGGGTTTAAGTTGCTCGTCACGTCACGCCTCAGTACGATTTTAACCGAGGAGTGACGTCAATACCCCCCACTCCGTAACTTTCATGCTCTGTATCTTTGTATGTATTTGATCAGGTAAAAAATGTGTTTCAAATATTAATTAATAGCCTAAAAGACGGACTAATTATTTTTTGAATGTAATCATCATCCCCATCGTACATTATAGTATAGCATTTAGAGTACATATGTCATTAATGTAGACAATAGGATTTTTTCTTTTTTCTAGAATAGCCGAGCTAATGACAATTTTTTTTGTAAAATCTCATCATTTTCTCTTTCTATACGATTTAATATTTCCCCTCTTTAATTACTAACTTGCTGGAGATAAAGCGACGAAATGCCGCTAATTAAGCGGTTTTACCTTATACATGACATCACTTTACACGAACATAAGCTTAGTCATACCAACGCCTACGGAAAAGCAATTAGCATATGACAGGATGTGACAATTTAAACGGACATTGAAACATAATCTTTTCAGGACGGTCTCCTTTGTTTATAATATTTATGAGCGTGGCGTGGCTCTTGTCGGTGATGTCTACGCCACTCTGTTCTGTTCATTTGAGATGTTGCCGTCCATTTGAGCACCTCATACGACGTCTTGGTATTGGAAAACATTTAATGAGCATAATTAGGTAGTAGGAATAATTCTACACTGATAAGAAGGGGTTTGGTAGAGTCAGCACAATTATGGAAGCTATTGATAAAGGCTGAAACACACCGGATGCGTATGCGTAACGTAGACGTAAGCACGGCGTAGCCAAGCGCGTGGTTACGGTGTAACCTGATGTGACACCGGGCTACGCGTCACGTCGACGTGTACATTACAACTCAGAGGTACGCATACGTCTACGCATACGCAACGCGTACGCATCCGGTGTGTTTTGGCCTTAAGCTGTATTGTCTTTCAGCAACTTGTATAGATTCGAGAAGACAGCAAGTTGTATCACAAAGGCTGGTATTTAAGATTTAAAAATATTAATAAAGTGATAGAAATTTCACAATATTACCTAATTTTTTTATATACAATGCATTCCTATAGGTTCAACAATATAACAGTTTGCTATCGAAATAGTTCAGTCGAAAAAGAACTAGAAAATAAAAAAGGGCATTTTAAAACACATTGAAACCGAGTGCTAACGGATTCGACGTGGAAAAAAGGGGAAAAAAGGCATACTTGTGGGTTTCCCACCAATAGAAATTCTCGGGCCATCGCAACAGTCGCGCAGAATTTATATTGAAACGGGGCAATAAATAAAATAGTTTGCGCTTCAGATAATCAATTCTCCCCTTTTACGGATGAATTGCTGTGAAGGTGTGATTTTTTTCTATGTGCACGCAATTTTGGGCACTTTAGGGGTTGGTAAAAATGGAAGCAAAGTGGAGACTTTGTGATTGTTATTCTTACTCCGTTGTTGGGAAATTCTATAATTAATGATGTACCTAATGTTATGAAGCAATACCAACGTGCAAATATGAGGCGATTAAATGTGAATGAAGTGAAAGAAGTGTGTTTGGATCGTAGCAAGTGGAGGGAAGTGATACCTGTTTACCCCGATGAGAAACAGACATAACAAGAGCCCAAGTCTGCCAATTTAAAATAGCTTCAGTTGTGTTTCGGCAGTGTGTCAATGGCATTTTTTGACACATTTGGTATCCTGCTAAACAATGGCTTACACTGATTGTGGCCAAATGTGTCAAAAAATTACACTGACACTCTGCTGACACACAACCAATGAGGAAGGAATATAAGGAGTGGCCCCATATTTTTTTCATATACAAATGAGTTTCTGACAGCGTGCCGAGGTGGCGCCAAGTTTTCTCATAGTTTTCTTGGTAGACGACCTGTCGAAAGTTAATTAGTACCATACAAAAAGTAGCCATTTTGCGCCAGACCAGGCACGCAGATCCAGACGATATTACTCCTCCTTATATATTCTAAAATCAAATCACACAACTGAGAATAATACTGCCCTCCAAATTATAAACACAGTAACCCACTTTTTGTAGTTTTGCGAAAACGCGTTTGAAAATTTGAACATGGTTTTTCATATCACGAAGTATACATTAGACTTTAAGAATAAAATTTTCACTTTTTATATAGAAAAATTGACGTAGATTTCAGATATGGCAAAAAAATTCATTATTTTAGGTTTAAACTATAAAAACATTGAAAAAAGTGTTTATACTTAGGAACAAAGAGCTTAAAGGCAGGTGTAAACCATGCATAAATACAGTAACCAGGAGCATAAACACAGTATAAAAGCTAGTTACTGTGTTTATAATAAGTACACACAGTATTTGACAGTGCATTACTGCATTTATGATAAGGAAACGAGCTATTTGGAGGTATACTATTCCTAGGTATAAACAGAGTAATGACCTAAAATCAGAAACAAGTAAAGTTAATTTAGATCAGTATTTTTAAAAAGGTATTAAAATACTCTGCGAATTATACAAAAACCGAAGACTACCAATAAGACACTATGCTTAGCGTTAGTGGACTATGAGAAATCTTTTTATTCGATCAAACTTGGGTGGTACTACAGCTCAGTCTCTCCAGCGGTGCTAATTCAACTACAGATTACGGACAGACTACGGATACATCGAGGTGCCTCAGTGTTTGTTAAAAAACGCCACAATGACAGTTCGGCTTCAGGATCAAGACTCGAAACCTATCCAACTGCAGCGTGGAGTGAGACAAGGAAAATGTTATCTCTTCTAAATTATCCACAGCTGCGTTGGAATATGTGTTCAAGCTCTTGGGTTGGGAAGGACTGGGCATCAACATCAATGGTAGCCTAGTCATAGCTGAAAACCAGAAAGACCTTAGCAAAATGCTCGATGATCTCAGCCAAAGCTTCTCAATAAGTGGGTCTTAAAATGAACAAGGACAAGACGAAGGTTACGTGGAACTCTCCTGTCGCACCCAATTCCAGAACGATTAAAAGGCTTTGCGCTTATAGTTGGTGACCAGTATGTAAACCTAGGACAAACAGTCCAGCTTCGAGGAAGGGATTCTCGACGAATCCAGCTCGGCTGGGTAGCGTTCGGAAAGCTACAGAACATTTTCTCATCCAAAATACCGCAGTGCCTCAAGACGAAAGTTTTTAATCAGTGCGTGTTTCTGGTGATGACTTATGGCACAGACACGTGGTCCTTAACAGTGGGCCTCATAAGAAGGCTCAAGGTCACCTAAAGGGCACCTAAAGATCACATCAGAAATGATGAGATCCGCAGAAGAACCAAGGTCACTGACATAGCTCGAAGAATCGCAAACCTTAAGTGGCAGTGGGCGGGGCACATTGCTCGTAGAACCGATGGACGATGGGGCAGAAAGGTTCTCGAGTGGCGACCACGAACCGGACGACGCAGTGTGGGAAGGCCTCCAACAAGGTGGACTGACGACTTGGTTAAAGTCGCGGGAAACCGTTGGATGTGGGCAGCGCAAGACCGGTCGTTTTGGAGATCCTTGGGGGAGGCTTTTGTCCAGCAGTGGACGTCCATAGGCTGACATGATGATGATGATGAATTTGTGGACCCTCAGTCACCTGACTTCTCACTTCTGGATACGTTTTTAGTTTAGGTGCATATTTTGATTATAGATATTTAGTAAAAAATGTTTTAATACTAAATATATAGTCCCTCAGCTCACACACTATACAAATATAAATTAATAAAAATATCGCAAAATAATATGATGATTACTTATCGATTTCTCGTAATGTAAGTAAAGATGTTTTAATATGTAAAAACACTTTTGTAATACTGATTGATAGCTTTTTATACAGGATATGAGATTTTCAATACTTACTTCTGCTGATGAGTGACTTAATTGCAGTTTTCGTAAAACTTTGCGTCAAAATTGGGCCTTGCGCACGCGTCAATTTATAGCTTTTAGTATCCTTACTGCGTTCATAATAAGGAAAAGTCATTGTAAGAAATGAGGTATTCCTACTTATAAATACAGTTTAATATTTTTACTGTGTTTATGTTATGGACACCTAATCAAATTCATGTTATTTACCAATTGTAAACCACAGTAAGAGCTCTTACTGCACTTATGTTTAGGATTGATGGATCTTACTGTGTTTATGGCCTCTGTTTTTTGTACTTCTAAGGCAGGTAGCGAAAAACGGATCTTTGATTCAGTTAGAGCTCGTTTCAGGGATTCCAAATAAGTAAAAAAAAATTGACATTTTCGAGTTACTGTGTTTATAATTTGGAGGGCAGAATACTGAGTTGTTGTTTTATTGTTGGGCCTCAGATGTGTATGTATAAAGCAATTGTCTAAGGATCCATTCGCAATTTATAGTAAGCCAATTGAAATAATATCACAATAGTACAATTACTAGTTAAGCACTACATACAAAGTAAAGCCGACATTATAAACTACGAGTATGTAATCATTTTGTGACAATCAAAGTGTTAAGAGCCTAATGTGAATCTATTGCATGATTGCAGTTTAATCTTATCTAATCTTTTAATTACTTGTCATTGTACCTACTTAGGTAGGTATAGCTAATTTTATATTAAACTATTTGCTTAAAGGAATTTTCAGTTTTTAATTTTAATTTTGATATGCCAAGAAAGATAAAAAATATTTAAGACACACGTAAGTGATTTTTTTAGTTTTCTTTGCCCTGTTTTTCGAAAAAACTGCAGTTTTACGCTAAGATTGGCTGTTTTGAATATGGACCATCGTCATTAAGTATTTAAGAGCTACTTCCGTTCCGTTCTATCTATCATTTTCCTGTTAACTTCCTGATACGATAAGACTCCAGCTCTTTCCATCACTCGATCATATCTACGAGACCTTTGTCGGTTTCTTTTTTAAAGCCTAATATAGGTCAGTATTAGGTCATGTCATGGTCGTAATACTTATGAAGCCATATTTTTAAATATCCTATCATATTAATGTTATAAAAATGTAAATGTTTGTGCCGATGAATGGATGGATGTTTGTTACTCTCACACAAAAACTACTGAACAAATTTTGATGAAACTTTGCAATATAGGAGCTTGCACATCAGAATAACATATAGACTACATAATTTACGATATCATGATTTTTTTGTAAGATATGACAATAGATGCGTACGAAGTCGAGGGCAGCCTCTAGTTCATATATATTTTACTTTAGACCTGACGCCAAGTATCAAACGCGACTAAATAATCTAATTAAAGCAGTAAAAAGGTACATAAAATGAAAATTTAATATTAATTATGTAGCAAGACTTTAATAAAGGAACCTCCTGCGACAAAATAACGAACAAAGTAAATGTTTCCGCTTTTAATATGAACTCCTGTTGTATGAAAGGTTTAAAAGTTAATTATTCATTAAACATTGTGCCGTCTTATTCTGATTTTTGACAATGACAGTGACAGCTATTAGGTGTAAAGGAACAATAGCTTAATGGGCATGATGACTAAAAAATTTTTTTACTCCATCACATAGATTATTTTAAAATATTCGACATATATTTTTTCTTTTTTCTCTTAAACTATTCTCTTAAACTAAAAATGACATAAATACACTGGGTTAAAGTTGCTCATAATGTCACGCCTCAGTATGATTTTTACGTAGGAGTGACGTCAATACCCCCCACTCCGTAACTTTGATGCTCTGTATGTTTGTATTTATTTATGTATTTGATCAGGTAAAAAATGTGTTTCAAATATTTTTTAATAGCCTAAAAGACGGACTAATTATTTTTTTTATTTTTGAATGTAGTCATCATCCATATTGACCTTTATTGCAACAGGTTGTCGAAGTAACTATCATTTTGTTGAAAGTTATAAATAAATTAAGCACATTGAAATAAAATATTGCATATTTTTGTACTGAAATAATTCATTCATTTATATCTTTTCATGAAAAAATAAAAAATATACATTTTGTTCATAATTATTATAAAATACAACACACACAACGATACCTCTTTATAAATATACGCTTACCTACCAGTTAGTACTTTGCTATATTCTACAGGGTGTAAGAAAGGGGGTATAAAGACGAAAAACAGCGATAGTCCTCATGAAACTGACCAACTTTCCCCAAGGAACATGGGTCGTAACTCGAAAAAAATTTTTGGATCGCCTATATTTACTCGATCAGCTGATCGGACATTTCGTATGGGGAGACGATTTTTTTTCGTGTTACGACCCATGTTACTTGGGGAAAGTTGTTTAGTTTCACGAGGACTATCGCTGTGTTTCGGCTTTATACCCCCTTTCTGTTACACCCTGCATTAATAAGTACATATCAAAGAGAAAATTCACAGACTCGACGAAATATTTTTGATCAACGTTTATTGAAAAAACTTATTTTACGGTCAGGTTATATACAGGGTGGCCCGTCGATTGACGTCCAAAAGGAAAATTTGGATTCCTCGTGTCGTGGGGTATCCGAATCACCCCCATGTATGTTCCGCGATTTCTTACGGTTTCCGATTTCTTATGACGTGTTTTCTGATTTTTTGAGATTTTTCAACCAATCACCCTAAAAAGGTTCGTAGAAAAAAAAGTACAACACTTTTTCATAATTTTATTTTTGCATCAGATGCTTTATGACCCGTACTTTTGCATAAAATATTCAGCTTCGTAACTTTAATAAAAAGTTGGGGAAATGTAGGTCGGAAGAGGAAAAATTGTATTGTCTGAAAAATAATAGAAATCTTCAAACTTAAATTATGAGATTAAAATGATGACTTCATGGATTTTAAACTAGCTTAAAAAATGCGCCAACTTCTCAGCTTTCATAATCTTCGAAAAAAATTCGAACTTAATGGGGTACTTTTACTAGAATCAGCCTTTAAAGAGAGCAAAGTGGAAAAAATTCAGAATTGGACGTTTGAGTATTTTTTTTTCTTTCATATTTTATGATCATCTAAACCTCAGTAGGTTTAAAAACAGTGTTATCTTACCGAAAAGTACAAAAAAGGGGCCAAGATTGACACATTTGGGGGTTTTGGAAGACCTCTAAGAGATGAGTCACAACTTGAGAAAATTATGCAGATATGCATCATTTCTACGGGGTCGCACAAGGAAACGGCCTTGAAGGTTCGTAGGTCCTTTAGGTCATCATAAAATATGAAAGAAAAAAAAATTTACTCAAACGTCCAATTCTGAAATTTTTCCACCTTGCTCTCTTTAAGGGCTGATTCTAGCAAAAGTACTCCATTAAGTAACAATTTTTTTCGATGATTATGAAAGCTGAGAAGTTGGCGCATTTTTTGAGCTAGTTTAAAATCCATGAAGTCATCATTTTAACCTCTTTATTTAAGTTTGAAGATTTCGATTATTTTTCAGCCAATACAATTTTTCCTCTTCCGACCTACATTTCCCCACTTTTTATTAAAGTTACGAAGCTGAATATTTTATGCATAAAAGTACGGGTCATAAAGCATCTGATGCAAAAATAAAATTATGAAAAAGTGTTGTACTTTTTTTCTACGAACCTTTTTAGGGTGATTGGTTGAAAAATCTCAAAAAATCAGAAAACACGTCATAAGAAATCGGAAACCGTAAGAAATCGCGGAACATACATGGGGGTGATTTGGATACCCCACGACACGAGAAATCCAAATTTTCTTTTTGGACGTCAATCGACGGGCCACCCTGTATATCTCTTTATATTATTTTATAGGAACTTTAATTTAAAAGTAACTCTAAAAACAAAATTCTTAACTATTTGGTTAACGCTGTAAGTAAAGGCACAATGCTTCCTAAATCAGGTGCATAATAATCAGGTTGCAAAGAGACGTCATGTGCTTCGATATCTTGTTTTGTAAATGTTGTTAGAACTAACAGCGTTTGGAACCCAGTCGCTTTTCCTAAACGTATGTCTTGATCGAACCTGTAATAGAAAGTATAATAATAATAAGAATTAATGCTCATCCAACATTTAAAAGTACTTAAATATTTTCTGATAACAAGCCATATCAGCAAGACAAGCATACTTTTTCATATTCACGTAACACAAATCAATAATGCTCATTAAAAACTTAAATCTGAGAAAAGTATTTATAATCCTGCGTAAATTATCTATCAATTATTAAGTTCCTTTAACAAGAAAATTATTTCATGTTATGTTATTTCACCATTCTTTTTAAACTATTGTAGTTCATGTTAGGAGTACTAGGTATCTCTTTAATTCTCTCCCTCTCTCTCGATCTCTCCAGCCAATCCTTTCATTTCAATAGCCTTCATCGTCAAGAAAGAAAGAACCAAAAACAATTACTCACATATCTCCAATAAACAAAACCCTACTAGGGTCAGTGACTCCTGCCCTCTTCATGGCAAACTTTCCAAACATCTTTCCCGGTTTGGCTAGAAGAATCGCTTCACGATTTACATGATCAGCTACTATGTCCGCAAATATTCCTGTAGCTGAAAATATCAAGATAGTTTTTCACATAAGTGGAAGATACCCAAAAAATCTGAGGCCCAAGTCTGCTAATTTAAAAAAGACTCAGTTGTATGTCGATTGAGTGTCAATGGCATTTTTAGACACATTTGGTATTCTGCTAAACAGTGATTGCGATCAAATGTGTCAAAAATACCATTGACATTGACTTGGGCTCAATTACCATGGTTAGGGACCATTTCTATGTTTCAAAAGGCCCTTTTTTGATAAACAAAAAACCTTTGTCAAATTTAAGCTCTACAATGTAAGAAATAAAGCGACATTTACTAGTACCTACATTCGTGGTACATTCGTGAATTCGTAACAATATAATGTGAAAGATCTGAGCTGCTAGGCAAAGGACTTCTAAACCACTTATGGCATAAATAAATGAGGCACAAAGTCTATAAAAATTTGAGAGCTGGATCCCAAGTCTGCTAATTTAAAATGAACGGGTACCTATCTTAAGTTCGAATTTTTTTTTGCCGATTATCCAAAGACCGAAAACTTTTCGACTATTTTCGTTTCGTTTTTTTTTACTTTGCCGAAATCACGTTTGCCACTATTTTAGTTGAACTATTATCATTTCGATTTTTTTCTTTACTCCGATGTTTTATTTTGTCGAAAAACTTTCGACTGAAGTTATGCAAGGTCACAATAACGATTGATCGAAGTATTGTATGTCCAAACATTCATTACCTAAACCATTTTTTAAAGACTTTTATTTTTTTACAAGAGGTAGGTACTTACCTTTATTAGTTTAGTAAAGCAACATACAAAATGCATGCAGGCATGTAGGCAAGCATGCAGACATGCAGGCAAGCATGCAGGCATGCAGGCAAGCAAGCAGGCATGCAGGCAAGCAGACAAGCATGCAGACATGCAGGCAAGCATGCAGGCAAGCATGCAGGCAAGCATGTAGGCAAGCAGGCAAGCATGCATGCAGGCTAGCCTGCAGGCAAGCATGCAGGCATGCAGGCAAGTATGCAGGCAAGCAGGCAAGCATGCATGCAGGCTAGCATGCAGGCATGCACACATGCAGCAATCAGGGATGCAAAAATCATGTTCTAACCTAACCTAACCTATCCTATTCGACTTTGCCTGGTTGTGTTTTTGTCTATGCGGGGGGCGTTTCACCCCCCTCCGCGTTTCCGCTTTGCCGCAATTTTTTCAGCTTAACCGGTTTTAAACAATTACCTACCTACAAGTAACATACCTATACATTCGACAAGATGTTGTTTTGGTAAGCTGAAATTATGGCTAATAAATCATCTAGCAAATGAAAAAAAATCCAAAAGAGTCTTCGGCCAGTAGTAAAAGGTAATTTTGAAAATCGAGTAAAGGTGTTTCGGTAAAATGATACTTACGTCAAATGACCTATCGGTGTTTTAAATATATGGCGAATAATACATGTGGCAAAAAAGACATCGACCGAAAGTTTTCGGTAGAATGAAATTCGGGAAAGTCTAGTTCGACTAAGTAATCGGTTTCCAAAATGAACACATTTGATATTCTGCTAAACATTGGCTTATCTTATACAGATTGCGACCAAATGTGTCAAAAATGACATTGACAATCTGCCACAACTAAGAATATTAAAAATTAGCAGACTTGGGCCCCTGCTTAAATACTACTCATTAACAATGTCTGTTACACATTAGGCATTACTCTTCTAAGAAGGCAAGTAATAGGTTCCCCGACACCACACCTTAAGTTTTTTGCTTGTACGCTTGAAGTTTCATAAGCGGCTTATGTAGTACTTATTTCCGTTTGATTTAAAACAAGGTCGCTCCCGGGAAGCTTTTAGAAAAGTGGTTTCTCACTTATTGATGTTAAAAGGGAAGTAAAGTACGATTCTACTTTTACTTTAGGTGTGGGTTTGGTTAAGTCGGGTACTCATTCATTATCATTTCAGCATGTGGACGACCACGGCTGGATAAGAGCCTCCCCCAGGGATCTCCACAACGACCGGTCTTGCGCTGCCCTTATCCATCGGCTTCCCGCGACTTTAACCAAGTCGTCAGTCCACCTTGTTGGAGACCTTCCCACATTGCGTCGTCCGGTGCGTGGTCGCCACTCGAGAATCTTTCTGCCCCATCGTCCATCGGTTCTGCGAGCAATGTGCTCCGCCAACTGCCTTCTCATTAGCGGGTATTCATTAGCAAGCTACAACCGTAACCGTGGCATGCACTATTATTTTTAAACAATCCCCGAAATGACAAGATGAGAGCAAAAATATGCCCTAAATCTTCACTAAATAAACACAGGAACCTTAGATCGATGCATTGCGTACAAAGCACGTCAATGTACCTTCAATTTAGCTTTAGTGAGAACCGTCCCTTACTCCACTTTACGTACCTAAACCAGTGATTCCCGGCGTCAAAGGTACGGTCCTATCAGTGGCTCCGTTCACAAAGAGCACTTCGGGCTGCCGCAGGTAAGTGACCGCCTTATATAACTTGGGGAGGTTCACTTTGAAATCGCTGTCAAATACCACTGCGCCTATACTCTCGTCGTGTTTCAAGTATTGCACGAATTCAGAGTGTTCTGGTACTTCTTCGGGCTGGAAAGGTTATTAAAAATGCTTATTGAGGTGTGTTTGGATCGTAGCAAGTGGAAGGAAGTGGTCTCTGTCTACCTCAATGGTAGAGAAGCGTGACGGATATGTATGTATGTATTGTTTGGTTATAAAATAATTCACTTTTTTGCTCATCAAAAGAACTTCAAGGTCATATGAGCTGCCGCTGTATTAAGGTTATACCTGACTCTGTCATTGTCAAAAAGCATTGAGGACAGCTCGATGTTCGATATAATGTTTAACTTTAAAGTAACGGATATTTATTAAAGTAAGTACCTAATTGTTTATATACCGTAAGAATATATTTTATTGAAATTTCAATTGTAAAAAACTAAAGCATTCCGGAAATTCTTGCAAAAGATTAAGCAAGAACCAGAGATAAACAATTTGTACTAAACTATCTACGGTCTTAAATTATGATTTTCAACATTTAAATGTTGTCTAATTTATTCTGCATCTTTTATATAAAATTATTGCTAGACATTTTTAAGAATCCATACATACATACATAAACGTCACGACTCTCTCCCATTGGGGTAGGTAGAGACCACTTCCTTCCACTTGCTTCGATCCAAACACATCTCTTTCGCTTCATCCACAAGAAATAAGAATCAGTCTAGAATGAACAAATCTTACATACCCCATAAACACATTCAAATCCATTTGATTCCAAAACGCGTATTGTCTCTGCGCACGTCACGCAGTAAACTTTCTTCGTCATGTTCACAGATTTGAGATAATCACTTACTGCTATTGACGGAACTGTCAAGTAGTCCTGAATAAAAAAAATAACAATAGTAAATCTCATCATCATTATCGTCAACATCATCATCTCGACCTATAGCTGCCCACTGCTGAGCATAAGCCTCTTCAATACCTCTCCAACAACGCGACCGGTTCACAATCAATCTCTTTTCACTCGTTCTTTAACATGTGTTTTTGGTATTTCATAAAAGTATTTCTTATTAAATTATGAATATCAACATTATGAAATGCCAATCATAATTTTTTGGGTTTCATAAAAAGCTCACATTCCTTATTACGAATAGATTGATCAACATTTTTATGAGCAATTCCATTATAGGTATAGTAATCACCAAACAGTTTCCACGTAGGCGATAAAAGATATTCTAGATGTAGGTACCTAGAGCTCTTGTTGGTTCGACTTAGCCAATATTATCAAAATCAGACCCCATCCGTTAGAAGTTGGATAACGACCACAATTCCCTCATAATTCCAAAGATAAATCTGATACGGTCTTGTACAAAATGCCCGCTGCTTATTGAATGAACTCAAGCGTAATTATTCCTCATTCTTGGCCCTATTGTGTGCCAAATTGTTTCTTATTGCTCTAACATTTCAGGCATCCAATTATTTTGCTCAGACGAAAGAAGTAGGCACCGCTATACCTCATTATGACAAAAACAAAAGACGGACGATATTATTTTTGGCGGTATGCTTAATTATTTTTGAGGTAAAAAATTGCATCATTAAATATGGATCGTTATGTTTGAAGTTCTTTTTTTGGAGTTTAAGAATTGCAATAGGTGTTTATACTATATATACTTCAGAAATAGGTACTTTTTGCGGCGTTAGATATGAAAAACGCGATCCGCAGGTTGGCAGCTGGTGCTGTGGAGGTTTTGGCGTAAATATAGTAATATTATACTTGGCTTTGTGTATTTGTCATCGATTAATTGTCCGATAAAAATACATGATCGATTAACAACAAATATCGTTCTTAAGCAATCAAGAAACGTCACAGAAATTTAAAAAATAAGTTCTAAAAACTAAAACCCGCCGACGGAAAACCTGTGATCTTAAAAGTAAGAAACAAGAAATAATTCTTGTCTTTTATTTATTTATTTATTTCGGATCGCCAGTGAATTATACATTAGATACAAGGTAACTTAGATTAATGGCTTAAAGTATAGGGTAAATGTATATTCTGTTTAAGGCAACCACAGCATGCATTCATTTATACAGTAACTAAGTACTTAAGTGAAATTCCCTAATTATTATTATATAAAATAGGTAACTCGTTATTTATTAACAAATAAGAGAATTAACCATCTCGAATAAAATTTAAAATCTTTTGTCTAAAGGAGGTAGCAGAATCATAAAAAATGTCTAAAGATTGACTTAGAGAGTTGTATTGTTTGGATAGGCGGTATATAGTACTATGACGACGTAGGTTTGTTTTGGCCACAGTCCTGCCCAAGAGCGGGACCGGGTGCCGAGGTGGCCTACGAGGAACAGCTATTTGGATGAGATTTAATAGGGGAGGGCAATCGATGGCGTTATTTAGTATCTTGAAGATGAACAATAAATCCAAGAGGAACCTTCTATTTTCTAAAGAGTCCATTTTAAAATGTTTCAGCATGTCATTGGTACGAGAGAGAGACCTGAAGTTTACAATGGCACTGGTATATGTAAGATGCCTCAGAAAACGTTTTTGAATTCGTTCAATTCTTAATTTATGGGCATTATATTCAGGAGACCATACCACACAACCATATTCTAAGATGCTCCTGACATATGAGTTGAAGAGGATAATTTTAGTACTTGAATTTTGAAAAACTATACCATTTCTTATGATAAATCCGAGCATTTTTGAGGCCTTAGACACAATATCATCAATGTGCGCGCTAAAAGTTAATTTCGAGTCCAATATCACGCCAAGATCCCTGATTTGGTCCACTTCGTTTAATAATATACCGTTGATATAGTAATTTGTATCAAGTCTGTGGAGCTTACGCGTAAATTTTATGTGGTGACACTTATCGACATTGAGTAGCATATTATTACGTAAGCTCCAGTTGAACAAACTGTCAATGTCCGCTTGGAGAAGCTTTAGGTCATCAGCATAAAGGTAGACACTGCTGTGTTTAATGACTTCAACAATATCATTTACGAAGATGTTAAAGAGCAGGGGACCCAAATGTGACCCCTGCGGAACGCCTGAGCTGACCGGGAAGGAGGACGATTGATAGCCCCGGACTACCACGTATTGCGACCTATCAGAAAGATAGGATTTGAGCCAGAGTAACATAGGACCACCAAATCCATAATTTGAGAGTTTCGTAGATAGAGTTTTGTGACAGACTTTGTCAAATGCCTTAGAAAAGTCCGTGTATATGGCATCGACTTGTCCTTGAGAGTCCATAGCTTCAACAATAGGATCGATGAAGGTCACCAGGTTAGTGTTGGTGGATCTAGCTCTAATAAAACCATGCTGATGATCAGTCAAAAACTGCTTTACATGGCTGTGCAAAAACGGATATATAAGTACTTCAAACAGTTTAGCGAACGTTGATAGTAGCGATATTGGCCTGTAATTGGATACCTCAGACTTTTCCCCCTTTTTATGCACTGGCACCACTTTAGCTTGCTTCCACTGAAGACGGAACGTTCCTGTGCTAAGCGACTTGTTATAGATAAGCGTCAAAGGAAGACAGATCTTTGAAGCACAGTTTACAACAAAGACTGGAGGAATCCCATCAGGTCCAGCACCCTTTGAAGAATCAAGTCTTTTTATGCATCTGATTATATCGCCAGTTGATAAGATACAGTTCGTGAAGAACGACGCATCATTATTACAATTGCTTGCGAGCGGAGAAGTAGCGTCAATATGACCCGCGACCGGTTTAAAAAATACTGCGGAAAAGTGCTCACCAAACATATCACAAATTTCTCTACCATCAGTCGAGATTCTGTTGTTATAAGTCATTTTGACAGGATAAGAAGAAATAGATTTTGATTTTGATTTTGTGAAGGACCAGAAGTATTTAGGATTTACTGCGATGCTTGATTCAATCTTTTCAATATACAATTTATAGCATCGAGTAGTAAGGGCCGAACAGTGATTGCCAACTATAGTGAGTGAAATTTTATCCAAAGGGTTTTTATGAATTTTGTATTTTTTTAATAATTTCTGTTTTTCTTGAAGTCTCTTAATTAGCTGTTTAGAGTACAATGTCGTATACCTTCCAGCGCGAACTTGCTGTTTCGGGATAGTCTTATCAATGATGCTATTCAAATGCCTATAAAATACCGCCACCATATCATTCACTGAATTGAGTTTAGAAAACTCACCAAGCCAGTCGATTCCATCTAACTGGTCGATGACTTTTGAGTAGTCTGCTTTAAAGTAGTTATATTTAGAAGAATTTGCGTTTGGGCTAAGGTTATGAAAGCGAGACTGTTTTATGCTAATGTGTAAGGGAGGATGATAACCATCGACTTTGGTGAGCTCATGAAGAGATCGATCAACAATAACATCGGAAATGTTACTTAACACTTCTCTCGTTTCTCTCGGTCTTCTTAACTAGGTACTTTCAGAGGAAAGCCATGGTCGTATGCCTCTGTGCCTTGATATTAATTACCGTGCAATGTCGGAAACTGTATGACCTACCTACCAAATGTAAGTACCAAAGAGTCGAACCCGTAATTATGAAACACGTGCTTAGCTTTATGCAACTTAATGAAATGAATATAAGTGGCAATATTGTAGTGTCGTCCCATTTTTCTTAGATTGATTTGAAAGTGACAACTCTACAGTGTTGCCACTATTTAATTTCTACTCTTTTTTACCAGACTGTAGAGTAGAGTAGAGCTGTTAATATGATACTTACATATCCATTAGGTATTCCAACTGATTTAAACTTATTTTCGTAATTTTGTTTATTTCTCATACTGTTGTTAGAGACGTAGTGAACGGTTTTCCCCAATTTCTTCATCAAATCAAAAAATACACCGGAATTCGGGAAAGGCTGTGATGACCAAATTACTCCTGTAAAAATGAAAAAATATAATATGCTATGCTAAAAACGAAATCAACAAAAAAAAATTTAAATACTACTCAGGTCATAAACTGATAAATCTAAGACGAAGACATTTTCATTTTTGTATCTAAAATGGAACTGGGCTGGACATGTTTGCCGTATGCACCCGGATCGATGGGCCAAGATTTCTACCGGCTGGTCGCCGCTCGACGGCCACAGAGGTAGAGGTCGGCGTAAGAAGAGATGGCGCGACGATCTGGATGCATACTTAGCAAGCTGGCCAGAGGCGGCCGGAGATAGGGAGGCATGGAAGAATGCGGGGGAGGCCTTTGCCCAGCAGTGGGACACAATAGGCTACTAAAAAAAAACTATTTTTCGCCTTATTAGATAGGTATGTATAAAGCAAACAGAACATCAAGAGCGTTTTTGGAAACGATAAATTCGTTTCAATGGGATAAAATACTTTTCTAATATTCCAATAAAAATACATTAAAAACAAGCAAACAATACAAAAATATCTATCATGTCTCTTTCCCATCGTGGCAGACAGAGACTACGATGTGTTTGGATCGTAGCAAGTGAAGACTTACTTTTTTAAAAAAAATACACCTCTTTCACTTCAACCACATTCATCAGTCGCCTCATACATGCACGTCGGTTTAAAATCTCCAAGGCACTTCTTAATCTATGTCTAACTATAGATACAAGGTTTCATAGTTCTTTAGGTACTCATTCAATGTTAGTGTAGCCAATCGGTAATGTAACGAGGATCTATGGATATCGATTTGTCATTATGGTAAGTATCCGGTCGCAATTTCCGCATCAGTGCTTTGATTTAATGCAAATCTGTGATCGGATTGCCAATGAAGTAATTTTAAGTTATCTTATCTGATCTTATCTAGTCTTTGTTGTCCTATTGATGGGGTTTTGGCGTCTCTTTTTATCCTTAACGTCTTGTAAAGGAATGGGCATGAAGACAAAAAAATTTTTTTTGTTTATTTTAAAAGATTTGACACGTATTTTTTCTTTTTTCTCTTTAACTAAAAATGACACAGATACACTGGGTTAATGTTGCTCATGACGTCACGCCTTTGTACGATTTTTACCTAGGAGTGACGTCAATACCCCCCACTTCGTAACTTTGATGCTCTGTATCTGTATTTATTTATGTATTACTAGCTTTTACCCGCGACTTCGTCCGCATAAGTTTTTTTGTTTTCTCCCGGCTGTAAGTCCCCCTGCAACAATTTCCCTCTATCGTGTTCCGGTCCTCAACTTCACATCAAAATTTGTTCAAAAGCAACCTAAGCATATAATGGATAGCTCCGAATGTTTCCTTAGGAAATATAAAAAGTAAACAATGTAAAACGGTTTAAAATACTACTAACTATACCTACCTGCCAACCCCCGATGTATACAAATCAGATCAATAGTTTTGGCGTAATGTGATTCTAGACAGAGTTTTAATGTTGTAGATAGGTAGCTATGTATACGTTCCTGTGGGACTGAGATATTTTCCCGAAGTAAAAAGTAGTCTGAATTTTGGTACCTTCCTACCCTATAAGTTAAGTAGTGTGATGGAATGTCGCTAAGTTTCGATCCAAGTAAAACTGTTAAATAAAGACAGTTGCATCAAAATTTTATCATAAATTCCATAAATTATGGCCCTCTAAGTTAGAAAAGTGATTAAATACTAACTTGAAGTCTTAGTAACACTCAGTTTAAAAAAAAACATCAAAATCATTTCAGTAGCTATGGCGTCATGCGCTTCTTAACACGATCACGCTAGATTTCCGCGGGAATGAGGTATTTTCCCGCCGTAAAAAGTAGCCTGTGTCCGTGCCTAGGATTCTATCTTTAAATTAACCAAGTCTTATAAAAATCCGTTCAGACGTTAAGGCGTGAATGAGGTAAACTTTTAAAACAAACGATTAAAAATCACTAACTCAATTCATTTTTCTGCCTACTTCCTACCCCCTAAATACGATGACGTGATCATTTTGATTTTATATCCGTTTTTAGGTAACCATCTATTACCTTACTAAATTTCATTAAAATCCGTTCAGCCGTTTAGGCATGATAGAGCAAAACTCCCAGCAAAAACCATAAAAAAATCACTAACTCAATTCAGTTTTCTTCCTACTTCCTACCCCCTAAGTACGATGACGTGATCATTTTGATCTTATATCCGTTTTTAGGTAACCATCTTTTACCTTACAAAATTTCATCAAAATCCGTTCAGCCATTTAGACGTGAAAGAGCAAAAGTCCCAACAAAAACGACAACAAATCACTAACTCAATTTAGTTATCTACCTACTGCCTACCCCCTAAGAACGATGGCGTGATTATTTATAGCCTATGACCATTTCTAGGTTATCATCTATCACCATACCAAATTTCATCAAAATCCGTTCAGCCGTTTAGGCGTGAAAGAGTAACAGACAGACAGACAGAGTTACTTTCGCATTTATAATATTAGTATGGATATCAGGTAAAAAACGTGTTTCTAATATTTAATAGCCTAAAAGACGAACTAATTATTTTTTGAATTTTCGAATGTAGTTGTCATTCCTATTATGACAACATATTAAAAAAATGGCATCCCGTTAGACTCCGTCCCCGTTAATACAAAACGAGTTCTAATAATAAGTAGTTCTAGGAAAAATGTCATTTTTGACGTTTTGTCGATAGCCGAAACATAATTTCTCAGATCGCTAGAACTATGTACTAATAACTAGCTAGAATCATACATAGACTGTCCTAAAATGTCGGACACAAAATTATTTTGTATTTTTGATTAAATTAAACAATAAATTAAAAGGTAATACGAGATAAGGTTTGTGACGTTACTTAATCATTTTTGTTATTAATTTTTTGTCAGTTAATTATTTTAATTAAGAAATTCCAGACATGATAAATCGGGCAAAGTATTGAGCTGATTGTGTAATCTGATAGTGGTTATTAATAACTCGAGGCAACACGATATTATCACGCATAAAACTTTTAGTCACAACAAAAGAACTAAGTACAAAACATGTTTGTCTGGTAAAGTTAGATAGGTAATACAAGATACGTTCAATTTATGTAAATATGCTTGTATGCCAAGGTACGAATAATACGTTTGAAAGCATATTCCAAACTAAAAGATTAATAATGAAACTAAATGTACCATAAAAAAGTTTTGCTTATTTTAGAAGATATATTTATTTATATGATCAACGAGAGAATGCGTTCCTGACACGTGTTAGTTAGACGTGACTAGTGATGTAACTTTACGTAACTGATATTTGTTATGACCTAACTAAAAAAAAAACTCTATTAGATACCTATTATAAAGAAACAATAAGCAACCTAAGAAAATAATATCACAATGTGGTTCGTTATTCTCCTTTGTAATTTTTACCACACTGCGCCAAATCAGAAGGAGGGTTATGTTTTTCGAGAGTATGTATGTATGTATAATATTTTGGCACGCTCTACACTACATAAACAAGATTAGATAACATAATATTTTCGGCCAGTTCCAGCAAAAAACAGATCTCGAAAATAACAGCACGCACTAAAAATTATACTACTTTTAGGGCTTTCGGAAGAAAACGTGGAGCGTTTTGTCCAAAAAGAGTAAAGATTATACACACTTATAAACGCTCCACGATTTCTTCTGAATGTCCGAAATGTCCTTATTATTTTATAATTTTTAGTGCGTGCTAAAAGCGTCTTTTTATTTTTTAAACTATTATTTTCATATACATAACCGTTAATCGTTACTTTTGACTGTTATTTTTGCCACATCACAAAAAAAAATACCAGCAGCCAAAACCTTGTAGCAGCGCAGTTAATTTTTTGATAATGATTGTTTTCTTAAGTTTAAAATTAATTTGTAGTGCAAATTTATGTTATTGTTTATAATTTGACATAATAATGTAGTTTTAAAAGCTTGTTACTTGTTAATAGGGCGAATAAACAAAAAAAAATCGTAAATTGAGCGCCGCCTCAAAGATATATCGGCAAGTCAATCACCACCTGTCAGGAACGCATTCTCTCGTTGACCATATATAAGATAATTATAGACACAGCAAACAGTAATAAAAAATACAAGAAAGATAATATTATTAATTAATTTTAGTTTCTTTTCATTTTTGAAGTTAAAGAGACACTAAGTATTAAAATCTATTAAAAAGACTTATATAATAAATATTATTTATAATACTCGGTTTGTGTCACGAATGATTTAATGTCAAAATCTATAAACAAATCGATACTTTCAGTAAAAATAACAAAAGAAAATTAATTTTACTTACCATCACAATCAGAAAACACATGATCGAATGAGTCCAAAAACTTTTTAAACTCTTCAGTTTTTAATTCCGTAACGTTAATCGGAGCCATTTCTAATAAATCACTTGAAAAACAACTGACTAACACGTGTTTGCCTAACCTTGTTTTGTTGTCGACTGAGTGGCAGTGCGCCGGCGGCGTCGAATTACGTCATACATGCGTATGGTGTGGTATAGTAAAGAGTATTGTATACTGAATGTTGATTTTTCTACTATAATCTTGTGTATCCGCTCATAAAGTTTGAATATTTGAAGGTAAGAACGAGTGAAGTCAAGGGTATCCTAAACCGACGTGCATGTATCAGGCGAGTGGAGGTAAGTAGTTTCTATTTACCCCGATGTGAGAGAAGAGGGAGATATTTTAAAACGTACAGGGGCCCAAGTATGTTAATTTAAAAAAGTCTCAGCTGTGTATCGGCGGAATGTCAATGGTACCTAGGTATTGTTTGACACATTTGGTATTCTGATAAACAATGGCTTACAATGATTGCGACATTGACACTATCATTGACACACAAGAGAATATTGTAAATCAGTTTGGTTGAATGTATTTTTGTAAAATAAAAATAATTCTTTATGCACGCTTAGTTTTATACGAATACGTTCTGATTAAATATATTCCTTATTTGTTATAAGGAAGGAAAATAGTGTTTTGTGTTAAAAATGTTTTTCATCAACACAATATAATTACGACTTCATGATGTAGATTTTATAGTGTTGAAATGACTCACGAAAATATATAAACAACTAGGTTATTTAAATAAAAATAACTTCAGTAATGAAAAAACGTACCTACCAATTTAATTCAGATAACACCAATTTTGTACTTTATCTTTATGAATATTAAGAGTGTTTGGTATTCATTTTCTTGTTCATGTTTATTTATTAATCATAATATTATATTTGTCGGAGACATCTGAAATTTCGTTCATGAAGGCTATTTTGAAACCATTTGCAAACTCTTTACTGCTAAAATACAAGAACTGGCATGTTTCTGACTGGTTGTCAGTTTGGCGCTTTCATATTTGAGATGCTGTCATGTTTGATGGATTCTGTTTGATTATGGATTTGAGATCGGTCAAGAAGAGACATCGGAAGACATCACGTACATCTTGTTATTTTATAATGTGATTGGAAACTACGCAATAAAGCTAGTTTGTTCAGTACACGCCCACTGTCTTATTTTAACGAAAGTCCTGGTTATGATGACTCGTCGTCATATTTAAATTAGATTCAAACAATATCATTGTAGTAACCTACACTTGTTTTTATGCATAGCGGTTTGAAATTTATTGAAAACCATATAATAACATTTTTTTTTTCTTTTTCAACTACCATTGTGGATTGAATGCGCAGTTTTGAGTACATTTCATAATGAAATGACAAAACATCGGGAGCATTTGGCGATGTTTTTGATAATACATTCTTATAATCTACTTTCCTTATTATTCTTATAGTTCATCATCATTATATTTATGAGCGCTCTTTTCAACGAAGTCAGACACAACTTCTATTCCCTTTTTTATTTCTATGTAAATCCTTTCTCTTCCGTTTACCTTCTATTTTATTTAAACTAGAAATATTTTCAATTTGTTCTGTATACTTATATAAAACTTCGACACCGGCACAAATAGTGTAAAAGCATCTTAACAGCATAGGAATTCGTTCCCATGCACAAGCGCCGTATCGATTCTTTTGTTACAACCTTGAACTTTGCAAACAGCTGGCGTGACGTAATAATTTCAAGGGTTCATGCTATTTGAATTATAAAAGCGTTTAACACAATAATTGCCCTTTGATCTCGGAACTCAAAAGTAGAGTAGGGCGAATTTTAAATTAGGTAAGAAATTAGTAAATAATCGTTTAGTAATTTTTCGTTTAAGGTCATCTAATAGCATTTTTGTTAATGATTGAATATTGATTAACCGAGTTTTTTTCTGATTTATTATATTCTACTGACTTATATAGGTATAAGAGGGAGACCAAGTAAAAGGTGGCGGCACGAGCTGGCCACCTTCTTGAGTACCTGGGCGGAGGAAGCTCGAGACAGAAAACCATAGCGTATGAGAAGAGAGGCCTTTGCCCAGCAGTGGGACACAAGTGGGTACATTCGATTTGGTATTGAAAATGGTTTTAAAAAGAAGAACTTATTATGAGTGATCCATTAAAATATTGTGCCTTATACTATCTACACACCAAGGCCGCCGGCATGCCGCCGGGCTGGGCCGGCGGCTTTTCGTCATACGAATGGCAGCTTTAAAAAAGCCGGCGGCTTCGGTGTGTAGATAGCATATTTCTTATTTTTGATAAAGATAATGACAATATAAATATAAATGCTAATGAAACTACCTTTATTACAAAACGAGGTTTATTAACACGCTTTTATTTTATAGTTCTAGAACTAACTCAAACAAATAACGTTTCGGCTATAGACAAAATGACAAAAAATGGCATTTAGTTTTAGAACTATGTTTAAAAATTGTGTTGTAATAACGGGATTTAGGTTTAAAGGTTCTTCATTGACCTTTCTTGCAACTGGCTGACAAATAATCTGCAAAACTTATTGACAATTTAAAAACCGTTCCCTCGAGAGACAAACCGTAACTAAATACATAATATAATTTGTAAGTGCTCAAAATATGCAGTTTTACAACTATTACTTTCCACTGAAATGTCACATAATTATAAATGCCGTATTTAATCTCTCTAAAACATATTTAGAGCACATTCAAAAGTGCAATTTCGGCCAAATTGTTATGAAATAGTTAGTTGTAAATTCTGTGTCCATAGAGGTTATATTTTGTTAACTTGTTGATGATTAAAATAGTTTTGTTATAAATAATTATGAAAATAATTTCTCATAAAGGCAAAATTGGTAATTTTATAAAATAAATAGTCGTTACATTTATCCATTTTCCAAACTGTTTATAAATTGGAATTTCCATTATTAAAATATATTTACCTAATACTATAATTTGTAATAAGTAGACGAAGTAACCTAGAAGTACATAATTTGTATTGGTCGCGCCATGTAAAAAGAAATTTAGAAACAAATGAATATCACATGTTCGCGCATGGGTAAACTTACGCTCGAAAGTACTAGAGCTATTTATCGTTTCATTCTTGTAAGAGTCTTTCGCACGCGGTTACGTATGTTGACTTATAGACTATACGTAGGGGGTGAGGATTCTAATTCCAAAGGTTATGAAAGTGACGATAACGATGATAATAAAATGGCTACTTTTGGCATCAACACCGCGTCCTTATCTGGTTTTCGCGCCACCCATGAAGACTTAATGGAAGAACAATATGTTTTTTTTTTTTCGAATATTTTTTTTAATTTTTACACACTTTACACTAAATCCAATATTGATTGGTAGGTAGGTGTGTATTTTTTTTTATATTCCACCTTACTAATACTACTAATAACATTTTTCTTTCCTTTGTGCGTAAAACCATTACTGTAATTAAACACTTTTGTGGGCGATGGTATTTTAAAACCAATGTTAAACGTCAGACTCAAAAATCGTCTAATGCGCATCTGTCAGCTATGGTTCACGAGGCGCGACCTATAGTACAAGTTAAACATCGATTCATAAATATTTATTTCAATAACTGAATAATGTCTTTAATATTGAAACCTTGAAAAATGACATCAAATCTATTGAAACTCAAAGTACGTACTAAGAACCTTATAACAATTGACAATCTAAAGGAAATAATTTACTTGAATCGATTAAAGCGCGACCTAACTTATAATTTAGAACCAAATTGGATAGTGACGGGCGACAAATTACTGATTGGCAATTGTTTTCTCATTAGTCACTTGTTTCGTTAATTTGTATAATTTCATGCTTCTCTGATTTTCGAATTCAGAAAACAATTATGTTTTATTTTATGCGTTCTGAGCAAAGGGTTCAAATGTTTTTTTTTTTTAATTTTGTGAAAAGGTCTGTTGAAAAAGGGATTGGTGAGAGACTGTTTTTACTCGACTGCGCCAGTAGGAGGGTTATGTTTTTCGAGAGTATGTTTGTACGGTATGTATGTATCATTCTTTGCCACGTTCTACAGCCTGAACGGTTTGATGGATTTTATCTTGGGTGGTGTTGTTAGATTCGCATTTACAGTGAGAGTGACACCGGTTACATCAAAATAAAAAATATATTTTTAAATAGGTTCTTTTAAATAGGTTAGGTTTTGAATTAAAATACATATTTTTTTTGAATAAAATGTTTTTAATTAGTTACATATTATTTGTTCTATTTGTATATTCTATTGGAAAAATATTAATTTCGATTTCATATTAATTCTTTGAAATAACTTTCTGTTCTCAAATACGAGACAAACTAATTGGAACAGTTGTTTAGTCATGGAAAATCATGCTCTCAATACACTCATTATATCACAAAGACATAATATCTCTGCCATTTCTAGGTACCTAAAGAACTTTTGCCCAAAAAAATTCTTTAAAGACTTATAATGAGTCTCGAAAGAGAAAATTGACAAGGTTTTCTTTGTTGACGCCTTGGGTGTGCTTACAAAGTAAATAAAGAAGCCAGGTTCCTAATTTTTGCCTCCTTTTATGCTTATATGAATTTTAAAGAACATTCTCGGAATGAGGACTCATTATTTGGATCGTTGAAAGGCATCGTTGATAAATTATAACGCTTCTTACCTTACTTTCTGAACATAAAAGATTTATTGATCGAATGTTTTTTTTTTTTAAGGCAGAAAAGCGTTTCTATATAACAATAGACTTTTACGTGTCTCCTTATTGAAAATAAAAATATGTTTTCTTTCTATTATAAGCGGAAACAAAACGAAATGAACATAATGGCTTTAATAGTTCTACAGGGTGTAACAGAAAGGGGGTATAAAGCCGAAACACAGCGATAGCCCTCATGAAACTGAACAACTTTTCCCAAGGAACATGGGTCGTAACTCCAAAAAAATAAATTCGCTTCCCCATAAAAAATGTCCGATCTGCTGATCGAGTAAGTATGGGCGATCCAAAAATTTTTTTTCGAGTTACGATCCATATTCTTTGGGGAAAGTTGTTCAGTTTCATGATGACTATCTCTGTGTTTCGGCATTATACCCCCTTTCTGTTACACCTGTATACGTAGGTACCTATTTAATCATCATCATGTCGTCCACCGTGTCCGGCGACGGCGACTCCAGAAAGGTTTACGTTTCTGCAGTAATATTGGAATATGTAGAATCCAAATTAGTAGTTATTATGTTTTTAATAATAATATGTATAATAAAAGTAATAACGACAAGAGATTAGGTAACAAACAAGGTAGTAGTTCTTATATTATATCTGACAAGCCCACAAAATCATTTTAACTCGCATACATTTACCAAAAACGTCTTACAAATGAAGAATGAAGGTAGTTCTAAGGACAGGGTCAAAAGGTTAAATAGTCTTAATAAATCATGGGATATCGGGAAAACTTCGCCATGAAAAACTGCACAGTGAGCAATTCTGATTTATTTACGTCAGAGTTGCTTTAAGATACACTGCTGGTCATATACTGGTCACGTAATGACCAAATGGATCGATTATCTATTGATATTGGAATAGATAAATCAGTGGGTAATCTTATTTGCGGAATAATTGATCGAAAATTCGAAAAAAATACCTAACATTTGTAAAATATTTATTCAAAATTAGGTCATAATTTTATGACATCATTTTTTAACCTAAATCTACCTAGCGTTTCACTTCATTGATCAGAAAACACTTCCAGAATAATCTGTCACAGGCAGTTACAAGATCAAATAAGATAATTTAATTCATAATGTTGGCCCCAACATGGACCACAGCGTAATATAATGAACCGTCGTTCCTATGAGTCGCTAGTTTGATCACACTCAACCACGGTCGAACGTCTGTTTGACCAGCTATGGCGTACGTTGGAGCCAATATCATTTAATTAAGATACTAATTGATTCGTCCAACGGTTGTCCGTAGATCAATTCAACCTTAAAAAGATAGCGGTTGTTTAAGTGATCAGAATTGGCACCCACTTCTTTCAAAGGGTTTGTATTGAAATATAAATTTATGTAAAAACGGTAGGGTACGGATGGCAAGTATATGAGTTTCGGTGATGGGGTATCTTAACTGACGGCGATAAGACGTGTCTTGTTTATATTTTAGTTTTATAAAGGTCAGAACCATGGAAATCGCGTCGAATGAGAGAAGACAAATCTCTCTCTGTCTCTTTCTGCTGGTCTTTTTCACTAAGAATTAGATTGCACAACTCACATCGATATCATCATTATTGTTCAAACCTTCAAGACCCTAAATCAAGAGTACCCTAAACCGACGTGCATGTATGAGATGAGTGTGGATGAAGCGAAAGAGGTGTGTTTGGATCGAGGCAAGTGGAAGAAAATGGTCTCTGCCTACCTCAATGGGAGAAAGGCGTGACGGATATGTATGTATGTATGTATGTATGTATGTATTGTTCTTACCTTAAGTTTGCATATGATTTATGTTCTTAGTTCGCGTATAATATATACCTAGCAATAAGGATGGCTGTTGCTACTTGATTGTGTATTGTTTTGAGTTCTTATTAAATATAGGTTTCATTTATCATTTGTTTATTTTTTTTTCTATTAGCCACTGCTGTGCAAAGGCCTCCCCGCGACTTTCTATTCATTACGGTTCCTTTTTGAACTCTTTCGCTCAAAAAAAAGATACAAAATATTTTTTTTATTGACAATCTATAAACGATTTTCAACCGTCACCACTTTGGAAAATAGCAAAATATACAATACACATATGAACCCGAAAAACCTTTTAATATTGAAGATTTCTGAAGAATACGTAATAAATGGTCCACTGTAGGCCGCTTTACAGTAGCCCCGGACCGTTACCTTCGGTACTAAAAGCTATTTGACATTTTGCGAAAAAATATTCCAATGAAACCACTCGCCGGAGCAATTTCCTTTTTTCAAGTGAATCTTTCATTCGATCACACCGTTGTGTGTAGAAATAGATTTCTAAAAAGTACTTATATAAATTCCAGTACTTTTTTTTTTAACAAACTTATAATTACCTACTAAAAAGTAGAAGTGAAAAGTGTTGTTCTGATACAAAGGTAGAAAAAATTTGAAGGAAAATATAAAAACTAAAGGCAATCTAAAATACAAATATGTACCCCTGATCTAATCGTCTAGCACGGTTGACATATCAACGTATCAAAGTATTATTACATAATTTACATACTCTGCACAAAATTCTACATGGCAACATTGATTCCCCATTTTTGATTTCGCAGATCGACATAAATATAAATTACCGCTTCCGCAATCCTAAACCTTTTACACTTGGCATTTATACTAACAACACTTCTTATTATAATCCAATTAGCCGAATGTGCCGACAATATAACGACATTATTAGTGTACTTTCTGATTCGGAGATTGATGTGTTTAATAGCGATTTCAGGCAATTTAAGAAGCATTTAGACAAGATTAACCTAACAAATTTTGATTAATTGTTGCTATCTACATAATTCTCAATTTTACAAGCTTTTATTTACTTTCACCTGTCCCGTTGTCTGTCTGTCGTTCTGTAATCAAATCTTGCAACTTAAATTTGATCCACTTCCCGGTTTCCGATTGAGCTGAAATTTTGCATGCTTATGTATATCGCGTGACAATGCAATATTATGGTAACATGGAGCTGATCTGATGATGGAGCTGGAAGGTGGCCATAGGAACTCCGTAATTAAATGATGCAACCCTATCGAGTTTGGGCTCATTAGATTCGTCTTGACAAGTACTTTGATACTATATGGTAACCAGGGTCTGATGATGGAGCCGGAAGGTGGCCATAGGAACTCCGTAATTAAACGATGCAACCCTATCGAGTTTGGGCTCATTAGATTAGTCTTGACGAGTACTTTGATACTATATGGTAACCTAACCAGGGTCTGATGATGGAACTGGAAGGTGGCCATAGGAACTCCGTAATTAAACGATGCAACCCTATCGAGTTTGGGCTCATTGGATTAGTCTTGACGAGTACTTTGATACTATATGGTAACCAGGGTCTGATGATGGAGCCGGAAGGTGGCCATAGGAACTCCGTAATTAAACGATGCAACCCTATCGAGTTTGGGCTCATTGGATTAGTCTTGACGAGTACTTTGATACTATATGGTAACCAGGGTCTGATGATGGAACTGGAAGGTGGCCATAGGAACTCCGTAATTAAACGATGCAACCCTATCGAGTTTGGGCTCATTGGATTAGTCTTGACGAGTACTTTGATACTATATGGTAACCAGGGTCTGATGATGGAGCCGGAAGGTAGAAATAGGAACTCCGTAATTAAACGACGCAACCCCATCTAGTTTGGGCTCATTGGATTAGTCTTGACGAGTACTTTGATACTATATGGTAACCAGGGTCTGATGTTGGAGCCGGAAGGTGGCCATAGGAACTCCGTAATTAAACGACGCAACCTCAACTACGGACTTCATAACGGAATAACGCTGCTACGCGCTGCGAACTACGTCGTAGTAAATCTCGAATTAAAAATAGAGGTACTAAAAAGTTAAAAATAAAATTAAAGAAAAAAAAACCTTTTTAAAAACAAGCTTTTATTATTTGTTTATAAAATGAACTAAAAAGTTAAAAATAAATTAACTCTAAAAAGAAATATAACACTTTGTAACTTGATTGTAACCTTTAACGACAAATAAGCGTCTTCGTCTAGGACAAAATAATTCCATGTTGTACAAATTTATTTAATTTTAACACTAAAACTTTTCACCATACATAATTATTCAATCTCGTCCCCCCTCTTTATCATAGTCCCCATTTATAAATGAAAGCGTGTTACATTGTGATAGCCTGAGGAAAATGTTGTGATGTATTAATTAAATACAACTTATATGTTGTATTTAACAAATTAAAAAGAAAAATGTTGTGTTGTATTAATTAAATACTCATTTTCCTCAAACTATCACAATGTAACACGCTTTCATTTATAAATGGGGACTATGATAAAGAGGGGGGACGAGATTGAATAATTATGTATGGTGAAAAGTTTTAGTGTTAAAATTAAATAAATTTGTACAATATGGAATTATTTTGTCCTAGACGAAGACGCTTATTTGTCGTTAAAGGTTACAATCAAGTTACAAAGTGTTATATTTCTTTTTAGAGTTAATTTATTTTTAACTTTTTAGTTCATTTTATAAACAAATAATAAAAGCTTGTTTTTAAAAAGGTTTTTTTTTCTTTAATTTTTTAATTTTATCTAAAATCAGGTCATGTAAAATATGACCATTTTTTGGCATAGTATTTTTGTGTAAGTTATTTCCTTAGTTAGAAAAAGTCAATCAAGAAAATTGTATCGTTCGTTTCACCTTAAAATAATGTTTCTACTAGCATATATTCTCATTGGATTATAGTCTAGTTCATATGATCTTTTAACATGTACTTAACCTACTATTGACTGTAATCTGTTATGTGTGTTTTATAAATAAATAAATAAAAGTGCTGGATATAAATATTCTTATTGACAAACTACTTTTTTTTTTTTACATGAATGTTATGATGAAACATAAATTGTAACATTGATATTATACTAGGTGCAGTTAAGTTATATGCGCACCTATTTTGAAGACTGTAAATTGACCTAACTATGACAACAACAAGAGAGAAAGAGCGATTGATTTTGACGCGAGAGCGATAAGGATGCGAGACATAGGTTAGTTTTGAAGCATATTAAAGTGCTGTCATCAGCTGTCATTTTAATCATTTTTCGGCACATAGTTAAAATGTCAATTACTATGAAAGTAACATATCTATACCTATAAAATATCATTGGGTATAAGTAAAAATGTAACACAACTAAGTATGTTAGTGAGGACGAATAATATCGACAGGTAACGTCAGTAACATTTAGTACCTAAAGCGATATTAAAAGGCAATATTGAGTCTCTTTTTGTACCTAAAATTGTTTAATATTATTTTATGTAGAGTTTTGATAGCGCCTGAAGGACACTATTTAGCAAAAGTTAGGTTAAAAAGTTTCTATTCATATTTTAGTAGGTACAAAGAGATTGTTTGCAGATTTTCCCACAAGTTTAGTTTGCCAGTCTAAAATTCCACTAAAACGGTATCAGTTGAAAACGAATAAGAAAACAAAGTGAAAAACAAATTAATCTGAGCCAGAAATCCGATAAAAGTGCAAGACTCGTCCGGCAACCGCCAACAAGTGAAAAGTAAATGTTTGTTCTAATCAGACACAAAAAGTTGTAGCTAACTCTCTACGTGATGTAAATACGACGACAAATTGAACCAAATTTGAAGTTTGGTTAAAAATCGCTGGATTTGTTCAAGGTTTGCTTAGAAATTATGTTTGTATAGATCGCAGATAGTTGGGAGAATATTTGACTTTGCTAAATCTCATGTTGGATTCTGCTGACCATAAAAATACATACCTACCTACATGCATATCTGTTACGACTCTCTCCCATTGGGGTCGATCGAGGCAGGCTAGGCAGAGACCAATCCCTTCCACTTGCTACGATCCAAACACCATGAAAATCATAACAATAAAAATCATCATATTTTTTTTACCATAAAAATCTGTGTAATAAACTATGATAAGTTTGAATTGCGTAAAGATAAATTAAAACAACACATTTCAATGGTCGAGAAACCCAAGAGCTTCAAAATTCAAGAATCAAAAACAAACCTAATGTTTCTGATTTAAAATAGACTAAAAATAACAGAAACGTTCCAAAAGTTGACAACCCTAAAACCTAAGCAAGCAGTAACAAATTGCCTTCAATAAATAAAGGGACGGCGAAAACTTTTCAAAAATAGCATCGCATTAAAATGAATTGTTGGAGGCCATAGTTAAAACCTAAACACACAAAATGGAGAAGAAACGAGTGAAAATATTTTTCAGATTGACCAAGATAACTTCTGCAAATAATTTGCTTTTTTAATAATCATGGTGGCACTCAAATATTCCATTTTGCTTTGAGACATTTCATGTCGAACAAAGTGACATTGAATTCTTAATTCAAATGAATTATTGTGAAATCGTTATTTATTCTGATAATGTAAAAACATAATCTATGGTTATTGTAGCAAAACCGAAATGACTCGACTCTGAACGTAGCCGTAAAACTCGAAAACATTCTTGGCCTAAAATGTCGGCATACTTGTATTATAAAACTTTTATTTCTTCATAATCCTGGAGAGCTGCGAAACCTCGCGCCAACATTGTTTACTGTAATGGACGCTGCATTGTTTCCCCCATACATTTTTGAGGTGGAATTTTTAAACACCCGCTGCTAGGGTCTTGGAACAAATTTAAAATTTCAGCATAATGAGAAATAAGCTGGTGAGTTTTTACATCGTGGTAAAGCCTGTATTTAAATAGTGGTGTCAGAGGAAAGTTTTCCTTTGAAACAAAAGAGGTATGAAAAAAAAAGGATTTGGGCTTGTCTTGTTTATCAAACGAAGCTGATCAAAAAGATGTTTGAGGTGAACTTTATTTATTACTTTGTTTTTAAGTTCCTGTCCAATTTATTTTACATTTTAATAGTGCTTAAAGAGAAATAAACTTATTTAGGCCTGTCTCTACCTAAGGAGTGGTCTCTGTATTCTATAGGTACCTTAATGGGAGAGTGTTTGTATGTAAGTATGATAATTCCAGTAATCATGTCCCAAAACCCAGCACCTCGAACAACACTGTTTAACTTTTTCAAATTTAAAAGAGCATCGCCCTTGTCGGTGGAGTCTACGTCATTCTGCTCTGTTTCCTGCCATCCTTTTGACCACCTGAAATGACATAACTTCTATTCCCTCTTTCATTTGATCTATGCAAGTCCTTCGTGGTCCTTCTCTTCCATTTTCCTTCTACTTTCGTTTCAAGATGTTTTTTATGAAGTCGTCATGTCGTATCAGGTGAAATTAATCTAAAGATAGATAAACTTAAGTAACTATAATCAACAACATCAATATCACCAAACAAATTGATCACCCAATCCGTCATAGCACATAAAACTCCACGCACATTCGAACTAAAAATATTTTCTTGCGATTCGTCAAGACAGAAACTTGGCTGACGGTATACATCATCGCAAACGAGAAAAGTTTGATTGGGGAACCTTCAGAAATTCATTAGCAAGCGGTCGCAACGAAATTAGCTGAGGGGATGACGTCAGTGGTGCTACGTCTCAGATTCAAGGCTCCAGATAGTGATAGCTAGAGATAGACTGGTCCCAAGTACTGATAGTATGCAATGCTTTATGACATTTGCTCCATATAAATATTATGATTAGAATCACACTTGTAACACGCAACGTGGGACAGCGTTGCGTGTGACAAAAGGTTGTAAATCTCTAAAAACAAAAAGCAAGTTGTTTGTTGCATGGTTGTAATTGCCACATCATTAAGTCAGTACCTAGATCCATTAAATTGTACTCAAATCTTATGCAATACCTACAGAAAATATTACCAGGAAATGCGAAACCTGCAAAATACTTTTCATCTTGAATTGAGCCTTGGGCCGTCCATATTACCAGGAAATACAAGACAAATCTAGCTCAAAATACGCATATAAGATTTGCTGATGTTATTTACGTTACATCGACGCATTAATAAAAACTTGGGTTAACTTGGAACACGGCCCAACATACGCGAACCAAGTCGAATCTGACTTATTCTTAGAAGACTTTCGTAAGTAATTAATTTTACAAAATATTCCATTTAGTAGTTTAAGACTTTGCTATCAGAAGATTTGAAAGTTTTCACGATTTCATATCGATATATAACTTAGATATGTTTCAATATTATGTTATATTAGGGGCTGCCCGCGACTTCGTACGCATTTATCGTCATGTCTTAGAAGACAATCATGATATCTTAAAATAATATAGCAGTGTTATTCTGATACATAAACTACAATATTGCCAAATTTCATCAAAATCTGTTCAGGTAGTTTTTACGTGATAAAGTATCAAACATCCATCCATCGGCACAAACATTGACATTTATAAAATTTATAGTATTATAGGATTATATTTCTTGATTTAAATATAAATACTTATTTACAGTAGACAAAAAACAGTAAACCGTCTCAAGGCTTCCTAAGTTTTGGTCACGAAAATTCCATCATTCAGCTATATACGTAGGTACCCAATTCTGCTGTATACCTATTTATTTTCTTTTACATAGTACATTTCTCATTCTGTTACAAAGAAACTAATTATATAAATTACTTCTTTCTACTTTCCGTGAGTACACTCGTTAAGAACTAACGTTTGATGATGACATGCTATATTTTTCAATTAGAGTGTTCTTCGTCTTTATCTTTTTATTGCTTCTTTGTTACTTAATTGCAGTAAAGGTTACCTAATAGTGATAATTTTACTCAGGGACAATGTAGGTGGGAGTGTTGTTGGTATAAATATACATACCTAGATATACATCACGGCTCTTTCCTATCGGGGTAGGCAGAGACTACTTCGCTTCTCTTGCTACGACCCAAACACATCTATTTCGCTTCATCATTCATCAGTCACCTCATCATATACTCGTAGGTACCTATGCATGTAGGTTAAGGGAAAAGAAAAAAAAAGAAACAAAAGAATAAATAGATCGAGGACAACATGGCGTTTAAATTGAGAACAAGATAACCACTCAAACGCAGAAGCTGGCTGGTTTAAGTGTTTTGGGAAAGAAGATAAAGAAACGGAACACCTAATTACTGTCCTAAGAGTAAGTTTAATCACTTTAAAGGCTTTATTTTACTTATGTAAACGAGGAATATTCATTTGTTCAGACTGAATTCAATACCACATGCATGTAAAATATATTCAGTTTTTGACACTGAAAAGCGCTTTTAAGCTAGTTAGTTGTCAGTTAAATCTCCCTTTGAAATGAAACTCGCTTGACTTCAGTCTCGTTTACATTTCAACTTTTGTTATTTACTTTTTAATTTGGACTGTTGAGTATTTGTATTGTAACTCACAACATATTTGTAACAATTAAGTTTTGGAGATTGAATTGTCGCAAATGAAGGGTTTTTATTTTTATATATGAAGAATAATATTATAATGTATGAAATAATCCTTCGTTGACAAGAAATATACTTAAGTAGATAGGTATTTACCTTGTTTCCTTTTCGTTTACCAGGTAATTTTAAAGTCCAGATAATTTCGAAAAGGGCTGCCTTTCATCTATATAATTTTCCTTCTAATAAAAACCTTTTCTTCTGAATTTTACTAGGAAAATGTTATTTAAATATTCAAAGAAATATCAACTTACTTAACTTAGCTTTTCGGAATTGGTAAACTTTTTGTAATTTCTTGGGAGATTATTCTTGGATTCACCACAAGTTTGATGAAATAAGTAAAAATTAAAAAAATATATCATTATTTTTTTGGTAAACTAATTTACAAAAAATCTTAAAATTTTGCATCACTTGTATCACTCGTATGTGCACTCGTATAACTTCTGTATGTTTAATAACACTATTATCTTATATTTACTACTTTACTTTCGAAAAGTATTCTGAAACTATCAAAAACACCGGTTAGTTGACGCCATATTGAAAACAAAACGCAGCTAGCGCCGCGGTGGTGGCGAGCAACGAACTAACTCTATTACCTGGCGGCTTTTATATCAGCTGTAGTGTTGAACGTTTTAAGCGCCTCAAATATTCAATTAAAAAGCTAGCTGTGTGATTGAATGTCGTTGTTCAATGAAAGGGCTAGTTGTTTAATTGAACAGCTATTTTAACCACTTAGCTGCGACATAGATACCATTATGCTTGTACTTGAATACCGTTACGATTTCTCTTTTTCCCAGATATTCAATTAATAACCTAAGTAGTCTCTAAACATAAACACCAGACCTAACATTTAAACTCTACGTCCAAGTAGTACAGCAGCTAGTAACAATTAGCATAAATTCTCAAGAGCACGTAGTTATAAACCAATTCTGTCTCGCCTTTGGGAGTTGACAAACTGCATCCAGTTGAGTTAACCTGTGCCTCCTACTTCTTGGCCACTTGCAAACTTATGACAGACTATCTCTGTCTCTGGGTAAAGCATTTAGTTTGTGACTTTAGTGATATAGTTCGAACGAAGCTTGTAACCTCTATTTAAATTTTAGAAACCTATGAAAATAGAATAACCTTACCTTTTTACTTCAAGAAAAAAAGCCGACTGCTTTTAAATATATTTTTTTTTTATTTACCCAGTATCACTCTCACAGTAAATACGAATCTAACGACACCTTTCAAGCTAAAATCCATCAGCTTGATGACGCTCTACAGAGCGTGCCAAAGAATTACACATACATACACACCGAAAAGAAAAACCCTCCTTCTGGCGCAGACGGGTAAAAAGGAGGAGGAGTAGGAGCCAGGAATCACCCTAAGCCGGCGTTTATGTATGAGGCGACTGATGAATGTGGATAAAGCGAAAGATGTGTGTTTGGGTCGTGGCATGTGGAGGGAAGTGGTCTCTGCCTATCCTGATGAGAGAGAGGCGTGACGGATATGTATGTATGTTCTTGTTCTAAAATACTCACCAGCAAGTAGGTATTTAATAGTCTTATTTCAATATTTAAAAAAAAACTTAGTACCCACTTTTGAGTTAAAATAACATAATAGGTATTATAATTGAGAACAAACGTCTAGACAAGATGGGCTTGAAAAAATAAATTGCTTTATAAATTGTACAATTACTTTCATCATAATATTTTGATAGTAGGAATTTCACGTTGTTCCTAGAAGCTATTTTCTTTGAATAGACCTTAAACGGAATTCTAGGATATTTTTATTTTAAGTATGATTCTAGGACGAAATAGTGAAATAATATTTATTTTACATTAGGCGTTTTGAAATGTATCAATATTTAGTCAGTGTTTAGGTAAGTGGCGAAAATAAATTGTTCTCTCATATTTTTAAAAGTGCTAAAATACTTGGAATTTCTTAATAAATTCTAATACAAGTGAAATGTATAAAATGTGATTACCTACGTATTTTAAGAAAGAAATTGATCAGTTTCTTGGAATTAAAAAGATAGCTTAGATATTTTAGTAAATTAGAAAATAACCTTGATTTTATAAATCTTTAATTTTTTTCAAATATTTAACAACAACGCCTGTAATTTCACAATAGCAATAATCACTTTTGATGAATAATTATTTTGCTATTTTTATTTGGAAGGCATAGCAACATCGCTTTCAATAACATTGAGATGGAATCTCTGATTGGTCAGAGTCATCGAATTATCTTGATGACTGACCAATGAGAGAAGCTCATAAGCTCCTGACCATCCAGCGTCTACCTTTGTGAAGGCAACAGCACAGGAGTTAAAAGGCTCAACTGCTTGGAGATACGTCACTTCAGGGAAAGGAATATTGTTGTTAGGATAAGCTTCATAAGTGACTCCGTTTGGGAACGTAATGTGGCAGCTTTGCAGAGTGTCGAACCACCATTTTGCGATGGAGATTGCTCTCGGGGCTAGTTCATGAGAGATAAAGGTAATCTCCTCATCGGCTAGGGTCACCGTGGATAGGTTGGCGTAGCCTGAAAAGAAAGAAATAGTTGGTATTAACGTTTAAGAAGTTTTAGTTTTGTATGTCATGCTGAAAACACAAAGTTTGCTCTGCAAAATATACTCAGTATTTACACTTCAATTCTACCACAAAATATAAACACTTTGTATTAATACTGCAAAACATACTTAAAAGTATAAAATAGAGGTATAATCTTGTATCTAGAGACGTCGAACTTTTAAAAGTGCAGTGGTGGCGCTGTGTGTCGGGTCTCCTACTTCCCTAAAATATGTGGAAGGGGTTGATGGCTGGCACATGCGTTGAGACCTGTGTGAAGGTGCTGCTGTGATGGCCGGTCATGTCATGCGGATCCTATGAAACTAAGCCTTTCACTTCTCTGTTTCCCATTTATTACCTTACTTTTCCTGGATATTGCGGGGTCAAATTTTTATTTATGGATAGCTCTTTTGAAATATTAATTTTATTAGGTATATGTTTGTGTTTATGCCTGAGATTTGTAAAACTTAAATTGAAAAGAGCAACCCTACAGAGTTTCTTGCTAGGTTCTTCTCTGGGGAAAACTGCACTTTTGCGAATCTAGCATTAACTTTAAAAAATGACCCGTCCTAAGTGTTGTCAAAACCTACAGGATTAAATGATCATTTCATTTCATTTCATTTCATTTCAAAAATTTGTGTCAGAAAGAGTTATTGAAGTTAATGGCCGGTTAAAACTACAGTCAGTCAAACCCTTTTGTAATTAAAAAAAGGCGGCATGGTGTTATTGGAATTATTAATTTTAACGATTCTTCTGGCAACGAGTGGTTAAAATATAAGAAAAAAGTAGCGTTTTCTGGACCTTTCTATCCCCCAGGAAACTTTTACGACATGTATGGTCGGTAAGATAAGCAGCTGAACTAGTTTTATGTAGGTTTTTACTCACAAACGTACTACCTATCTGCTATATTAATCAGAAAACTCACTGTTTTTTATATGGGTAAAAAAATATTACTCTTAGAAGAAATATTTGATGTTTTATGAAAACTGTAGTGGAGATTACGAAAAGTCAACTTTGTTGTTTTTTACTACTTTTCTTTTAAGTTTTTAGATATTTCAGTTTTAGAATAATATTGAACTATTTATTTATTCATCATCATTATCATTTAATACCATTGCTTTAATACCAAGTGTATTCGGGTCTATAAATAGTTCTTTCAAGTAAAAGAGAAAGTTTTTTTTTCTAGTCTAATATAAAGGAAAAGGGGTTTTGTCGCTTGGACACAGCACCCCTATAATGATGCTGAGTGGAAAGAGAAAGTTAACGTCTGGTCGTATCAAGAAGTCGAAGAACTGGCACAAAATAGGCCTAGATGGCAGATGCTCTACCGACAGGAGTCTAACTTTTAAATACTTAAATGATAAAGTATATAAATAAAATACAACATAAGTAAATAAATTAAAATATATTACCTTGAGTAGCAAGAGCTACGAGTACTAACAAACACAACAGTTTTGAGGCCATATTGCAAATTTCAGTCACTTATGATAACTAAAGATTTATGCAGGACTCAAATATATTTATAATAGACATGATAAATCGTCAATTAAGATATCTAATACATCTAAAACACCGCGAGTGATACGTACCAATTTTTTTAATTAGCAATTAGGAAGATAACGATTTAAATCGGCAATTGATAAGCAAGTATTGCCCGTTATTTAATGTCTCTTGTTAGACAGAAAGACTAAAAATATCAAAATTTGTAGAACCGACGCTTTAGTTTACTTATTGACTCGTTGTGAAATAGAATACCTAATATTATATTATTTATGTTTTTTTTTCCAATACATTATGGATTATAAAAAAATATTGCCCCACACTAAAATTGATCGGATTGCTACAAAACTTCCTCTGAGGCTTTCCAGTATTTTCTGATTTTATTTTTTCAATTTGACCTATCAATCCGAAGTTAACAATTATCTTATTTCTATGGGTATCTTAAATATTTAGTTTAACTCAATGTTAAAAATAATGTTTATATATTCAACAATTTCTAATTTATTATCAAGTGTCGGTTCTCTTACTTCAATAATCATTATTAAATAGGTATCGAGACAGTAATGGAGGATTTTGCTGACTAAAATAATATACTTGTACTTAAGATTTTATCAGTAATACGTGAGATAAGGTGTAAAAGATGTATCTTACTCGTACTTTGACACACAGCTCTGATTCAATCGATCAGTTTATGATTATGTATATCGCGTCACAAACGGTATTTTATGTTGACAAAATAAAAACTCCAAATAAACCTTCAATAATAGATAACTCTTTAAATTCATAGCATTAAATTTCATTAGGTTTTTGTTACTACTTTTTGCAATTGGGTTGTTTGTTCTTTTCAAAGGGGTCTGACTTATTTTTTATTTATCTAGTCCAGACATAGACAAAATTAAGTATTATAACCAAAAGAATAAGACCCCTTATTATGCTCTTTAATTTATACTCTATCGTTTAAGAGTATTAGAAGAGAAACTCAATTTACCTTGATCAGGTATCAAAATCAAATGAAATGAAAACATCCTGTAAAGTGATTGACCCCAAATGAACATTGAGCTTGAAGCCTCAGAGAATAACCCCAAAGTTTTAATACATCAAATACAATTTATTTAGGATATATTATCAAGAGAGAATACTGAGAAATGTGACCAAAATCAATTTACCTTTGAACAGCACACGTTCTTAATTGAGAATTCAAAATATTGTCTAAAGTGGGGTCAAGGGACCCGTGGACCACTTAAAGGACAATGTGCCCAGAAAAGCTCCAATATAGTGTGAACGATTTTACCTTTACACAGCTAATTGAGAATTCAAGAAATTGTCTAAAGTGAGGTTCAGAGTCCGATGGACCACAGAAAGGACAATGTGCCCAGAAGAGCTCGAATATGGTGTGAATGGCGTGAATGGTGCGAACCTGTGAAGATTACCTCGCAACCGCAGGTGCGAAGCGCTTGGAAATTTGCGGCCTTGTCCGAGCCTGGCCACACACACCTGAGCCGCTAATTATACAAAGGCGTTTCAAAGGTTAATTATTTAGTTAGGAGTTTCTTGGTATAAGGGTCGTTGGGACATTCGAGTGGCCAGGCCAGTGACACTGGTCAGTTTCATTTGAGTTTATTTTGTGAAAATGTTTAAAATTGTTGTAAACAGTGTTTTCTGAGAAATGATAAGGTTGTCAACCTGTTTTGAGTGTCCTTGAGTATTTGATTATTTTGACTTTTTATTTTATGCTTCGTAACTCATTCGCAGATATTTGAGGTGTACATTTTAATATTTTCTTGCTATAAATGTATAACTATTGGAACTGGCCAAAAATTGTATTATAATCTGGTTGATGACGTTTTGTCTGTCCAAAATTATATTATTTGAATAAATGCATGAATTTATTGTTAGCTAAGCCGTGTAATGTACTTACTGTTAGTTCTATTTTTGATAACGTATAACATCCGCTTATAGTTACATTGAGAAATTGTTTAAACTATCTGAATTTTACTAAAAAAAGTAGCTGGTTCATTGAAAAATAGACCTAGTGTAGTACAGTCAACTGGAACACACGAAATAAAGCATGGAAAGCTTTTAGCTTGAACCGGTTGATCGAACAAGCGATACAACCTAACAAACCCTAGCATGCAGGTAATCAAATTAAACCCTACCAAACGGAGCGAATTTTTCGAAATTTATTTACTTTAAAATGGAGAGATGCATTTTCTGTGAAATGCAATAAAACTATAGAACCCATTTATAAACGTAACTACTATTAATGTAAACCAGGCACATTAAAGAAATGTATGTTACTTAAGTAAACAGACTATTTTTGTTATCTATGATATTTTTAGTGGTGAGAACCTATAATTGGCTGTTGGTTTGTAAGTTTTGGAAAGTTGTTGTTTCTCCAAAAAAAAAAAAACCGAGTATCTGCTTTTACATTAAGGAATACATCTTTTTGTTCAATGGAATCATTCTTAAAGTTCAGTTTTGTATACACATTGGGCTAGCTCTTACGAAAGTAGACTCATATTTCTGCAGAAGGGGCAATATTAAAAGAAGAATAAAATTCACATAGTATCAAGGTAGAAAAGTATTGACCCCACGTATGCAACGTACGCTATGCATTATGACATTATTATGATTAGAATCACACTTATCATACGCAACGCTGTCTTGCAGGATCAGTCTGTTTCAAACGTTAAGTACTCATATTAAAAAAAAACCGCATCCAAATCCGTCCACGCGTTTAGGAGATACAGTGCCACAGATAGACACACACACACACAAACAGACAGACATCGACGTCAAACTTATAACACCCTCTTTTGGGCCAAAACATAAATTCACGATTCGACGTCGTGTCGCGTCGTGTCGCGTCGCGTCGTGTCGTGTCGTATCGTTTTACGACGCACGACGTCGTGTCGCGTCGTGTCGCGTCGCGTCGCGTCGCGTCGCGTCGTGTCGTGAATTTATGTTTTAGCCCTTTGGCGTCTGGAGTTAAAAAAGATGCTCAACACCAACCAATACTTATGAATCACTCGCAGAAAACATAAATTGAAATCCCGCAAGAGCGCAGGCGAAATTAAAATCTCTAGGACGAAGCATTAGCGATGCCGAGCACGTGTACCGAGAACTCTCGTTCGTTATAATGTGTCACGTAAAACAATTTCCAGTCCCCTTATCCACGGCCGTCTCTAGAATACAATACACTCGGAATGATGTTGAGGAAACCATTTAATTTGGACTCCTTGTTTTGTTTGATAAAATTGAAACGTGTTACGTAGGTACCTAAATTGTATATCCTTTCATTTTGATATCTTTAATCTTAAAGTTTTTTCGTCGATTGTGATATTTTTAGAATGGTACAAGAGTACACTAAAATGACGTAAGTACATTTATGAAGCGACTGATTGGATGAAGCGAAAGAAGTGTGTCTATATTGAAGCAAGTGAAGGGAAGTGGTCTCTGCCTATCCCGATGGGAAAGTGGCGTGTAATATGATAATTCAAAAATAATTTATTCGTAGGTAACATTACATTTACACTTGAATTCGTCACAAAGTAAAAAATAAAATAAAAAACATAATAATGAATTTAAAGAACCAAAAAAAGAAAAACATTAAAGGTCCCTCCTTACTACAGCTACGCTGACTTCGGAAGGCAGATTCCCCAGAGAAGAAGCCAGCAAGAAACTCTAGAGGTTGCTCTTTTTACAAATATTGTTTACAATCATTTGTTTACAAAGAACAACTTATATATTATGATAAATTGGGTACAAAACGATTTTAATCAAACGCAGCGTGACAAATTCCCGGCGTAAAATAAATACAGTTTTGATTAACTCATTTCAACGTTGGCAACTGGAGATAATTATGCCAATGATTATCTCCAGTTGATAGAATTATTATGGCACACGAAAACAATGTAAATGTAATTGTACCTTTTTAGAATAAGAATGTCTCGGATTTTATATGACTCGGAATAAAAATATACTCAGTAATGCCAGGTATTTAGATACGTAAGAATAAAATTTAAATAATTCTGGAAAATATCATATTTTTAAAATGAAGTTCTGTCAATTTTAGAGTAGTAATTTGGAATATGACTAATTTAAATCGGATGATCGGTCATTTTGTATACGAAATAAAAAACAAAAGCATATTGTTTTTTCGGAAAAGCTGTTTCACTTCCCTAATACGCTTGATATTCATCAGAGAGTACTAGAAAAGGTCCCTGGATACTAACATAATATAACATAAACTAAATAATTTATCAAAATCTATCGATTTGTCACAACAAATCTCCGATCAGAATTTTCTCTTCGCTGTTTCTATCAGGCCTAAACACACAAAATCACAAAGATGTTTGACCCAAATTATTACGGTTCACTTCATTTGGGTTTGGTAATAAAAAGCCAGATTTTAGGAGAGTCCTTCTACAAATCATTTGAAATGATCAAACAGTCGTAGTTTAGGTTGAAATAGGTCTTCATTTAAAAGTTTTATTAAGCCCTTCTCCTATTATGATACGCACAGGCGATTCAAGACTCTAAGACTAATCACCGCGGAGTATCCCACATACCTACATTATACAACACCTACTTCGCATTGACTAGTCTTCGAGACTTGCAGGATACTTGAATTACCGGTGCGTATCGTAAGGCGAAAAAGGACTGAGACTAGGTACTAGTAGACTACTACTAGACTAGGATCTTGACAATGAAACACAAATGACATAAAATGGATGTTAAAATCGTAGTAAGTGAAAAGACGTGACAGATATGTATATATACTACTTATAAATATACCAGTTTTAAACTCCTAAGACTTTTTATAGGTACCAACCTATGTGTTCTGTTCTGTTTTCAAAAATACTTCAAAAAAATTCTAATAAAATCTATTTTCGGGTAAACTTTTTTTTTAATCCATTACCGTTATTCTTTTTTTGAAACTCTCTCACATAGAAATTGGTAACTTGCGAATTTGTTTTATCGCTTGTATTTTGTTTTTTCTGTTACTGCCAAACTTTAGGTCGTTACGTACACACCACTTTGTTTACTGTTCTCGATTTTGTGCTTCGATGTAAGAAAAGGTATTTATTTTATTTATGTTTGCTGATTCATTGTGCTAAGTTGTGGAAACGAATTCCACGATTTATTCGCTTAGTTTTTAGTATTTACTGGTTTTTATTAATCCTTTCGTACCTTAGATCCGTAGATTTTTTTTTATAATGTAGTGAGAAAATAATTTCAAGTTTTCTTCTCTACATACTTACCATACTTACCTACATATTTCAACATACTTAATTTAATAGTTATCTATATCTGCAAATTTTATTCTGCGATATCCAATTTCTTATCGTTTAAAACTATAGTCAAATCCTGTATAACTAGACTAAATAAAAATCATTGCGAATAGTACGAACACATGAGATTGACTCTTGATAGCAAAAGATCATGATATCAACAAGCGTTCATTTAAAAAGTTGAGTTACGCTTGAGAGCAACTCAACAGAGTTTCTTGCTAGATTCTTCTATGAGGAAAACTGCACCTTTGCGAATCTAGCATTAACTACGTGTTTCAAGTGATTGTAAAATATTCTTGGAAATAAAGATTATTTGACTTTAAATTTGGAATTGAGTGACGCTATATCATCATCAGCCCTTTAGAAGCGTCACTGTTTACGCTTAATTACACTTTAGTGATTAAAATAGTAATTAAACAAGAATTTCTACTCTATTACATTACAGTCAAGAGCAATAATTGACATCTTCAAAGTATTGTAACTTCTGTCGTTTCAAAAAGATGTTTTCGTCAACTTGTTCAATGATTGTATGATTGTTGGTTGTGTTATTGAACAAATTGATGATTAAATATTTTTGAAACGACTGAAGTTACGATACTTTAAAAATGGGCCAGTGTAGATATCAAAAATCAAAATCAAAAATATATTTATTTTATAGACACAAAAATGCTCTTGAAACCGTTACATTATTATATAGGTATTTTTTAAAGCTAGCGCTAGATTCGCAAGGTGCAATTTCCCCTAGAGAAGAACCTAGCAAGAAACTCTGAGGTTGCTCTTTTCAAATAAAGTTTTACAATTCTTATAAACAGTTACACAGGTGTAAAGGTACATATTTACATCATTATAATTATTGTCCCTAAAATTAATTAATTATTATATTATTGCTCGTGACTGTACATGCATTAACATCTCACGAACTCACCCCTTCAATCATTCCTACAAATCTTACATTCGACGGTATCCAGAAGGGTTGATCTACTTGGACAGTGTGATTGATGAACCAACGTAACCGGGTCCTAATCAGTGTGAGTGAAACATTCAGCAGTTTTTGTGTAACTTAATGATCCTGTTCTTGAGGTTTTGTTGCGAATTCTCGCTCAGTTTGAACGATTGGAACTTAATGTGTATTTTCGTTTCAGATTGTTTGTTTAACGGTCTTTTGGGTGTTTTAAAGGTCTTTTCCGTTTTTTGTGGTAGTTGAATACCTATATAAGAAGAGTTTGTTTCGTGATTATGATGACGGGTTACGAAAAGGAAATAATAAATGCAATACAAAATGTGTTTATACTCTTGAAAAAGCAATGTATGTATGGCAATAGATGAAACATCATTGAAAAGTATTTCGGATCCGTAACTTTATTTCGAAAGTCATATGTTCAATTAACGAATCATCGACAGAACGATTGTGCGAAAAGAATTTATCTATTGCGAAACAACGTTTTGCCGAAAAACGCTTGTTAGGCTCAAAGGGTCTTATCTGATCTTATCGAGCCTTATCTAGTGTCCCACTGCTGGGCAAAGGCCTCTCTCCTCCTTCTCCACGATTTTCTATTCCGAGCCGCCTATGCCTAGTCATTTGTGATCTATATTATCATTATAAGTATATAAAAAAGCAAACAACACAAACGCAAAGTTCAGTACCACATATTTTATATAAAAAAAAAAATAACGTAATATGTTTGTAATACTTTTGCTTATTGAAAATAAAGCTTAATGGAAAAACCATGGAACTGTAATAATTAATATTGCCCAGAAATTCCTTGTTTCAAAAAGGATTAAAACCCAAAACATAACAACAGTTGCGATGTTTGTGATCGCCGGCGCGATGCATTGCAATTCCATTTTCGAAGAGCATGAAAAAAAAAACTCGAGTTGAGGTGAGAGAGAAAAAACATAGCTGCGTCGGGTAAACTGATAAAAAGATGAGATGCGGTATATTTATAGGTCACTGAAGGTATTTTTTTTACGAAGAACTGCTATAAGGCAAAGAAGTAGCAACAATTTTTGCCAATATAGCTTTACTTTAAAAACATTATTGATATAGGTATTTGCGAAATAAAGATATTGATTGATAAATAGTACCTATTACGTAATTACAACGCGTAGTTTAATATTTGGCAGTACCTACCTTGCTGGGTGAAAAAATACGGAAAGTTTATGTACTTACTCGTATTATCCATTTTAAAGATGGCAAAATGAATTTATTTGTTTTAATACATTGATTTGTGATTATTTGCATTTTATTCAAACATCAAAAAATATTAAGGTAAAATACTGAGATGAATGTAAAAAATCAAATACCAAAAAAACATCGTAATGAAAACTGTGCAAGACTGAGTGCTTAACACTCTTGCAAACTTAATTTAACTCTCACAAAATACACCCATAAAATAATTACTTGCAAAATAATATTACAAGATTTTCAAACAGGCATCACCGCAAAAAAACACATTTCAAGCTTCCCCTCAAAATGCGGTGAAAATGGAGTATCGCATTAAATTTAATTGCAAGGCCTTTACATTGCACTGGTGTGCAGGGTGCTTAGTAATGACGTCATTACTGTAATGTTATTACGCAGTAGTTACTGGCTCGTGAATATTTGCTCTTACGAGAGAGGTGAGTACAAATCTATGTTGCTATGGAAACAGGTAGTTTCGATAAATAGGTAACAGCTATAATGCTACAAGGAGGTGCCATACCGTCTGGATCTGCGTGCCTGGTCTGGCGCAAAATGGCTTCCTTTTTGTATGGGATTTCTTATCTTTTGACAGGTCATCTACCAAAAAAACTATGAAAAACTTGCGTCAACTTTGGCACGCTGTCATAAAGTCATTTGTATATTATGAAAAGAAAAATAGGGCCACTCCTATAAGGATCTATTGGCACATGAGTGACATTGTCAGGAGGGCGTGGGTGGTGAATAAATAACTCATGATGAAAATTTGCAAGATGATATCGTTAGTTCCGATTACCGCCACGTCCCAAAAGATCCTTGTGGCACTGTAAAAGCTTAGAATTAATGTAATTTACTGCAGAATCTTACATTAAAAATAGAAACTATAAAATCTATTTATACTTCGTAGTGTTCATATTTTGGATTCATTGTAACGTTGACAATGACATTCAGGTGACCAAACCAAAGAAAACACAAGAAGGGCAGGTCAATTCAAGTATTTGAAGGGTAGCAAAATAACCATTCAAACTATGGCTATGTAGCCATAGTACCATAGTAGCCATACTACCAGTAGTAGTAGATAATGCTATCTACAACTACTGGTAGTATTTAAAATGTCCATAGAAGTTCATTTTATAGTTGTCTTTTACAATTGTGTGGGTTATTATTAATATCAGACCTTTTCATTCTATTATTTACAAATTACAGTATTGTTTTGTCCAGCTCAATATTAATTAATTCCAAATTCACCTTCTAAAAGCGTATTTAGACTACAGTTACCTAACCTTCCTAGAATCAAGATTAATCTTGAAACGATTATGTTGTCGGGTCCTTTCGAATGTGTCCACTGGACTCTGGCTCCATCAAATAAAGATCTCAATTGGTTGTGAGGAACGGAAGTACGGGAAACGACGCGCATTGGTTTATTTTAAATGGAAACATAGTGATACTCATTCTGAAGTTTTTCTTTATAAGTTAATATAACAGGTGTTAGGAAAAGTATCACTTTCCTTTTAACCAGGTATAGTGTTAGTGATGTAGAACACATTCCAGGAATAAAAAAAATTTTGAACTCATTTTTAATTAACACGTTTTTTACCTGATCAAATACATAAATAAATACAAAGATACAGAGCATCAAAGTTACGGAGTGACGTCAATAACCCCTATACTCCTACGTAAAAATCGTACTAAGGCGTGACGTCATGAGCAACTTTAACCCAGTGTATCTGTGTCATTTTTAGTTTAAGAGAAAAAAGGAAAAATACGTGTCGAATATTTTAAAATAATGTATATGGTGAACTAAAAAAAAAAATTTAGTCATCATACCCATTGGGGCTTTTGAATAGGCTAGAAATATTATTTGACCTTGAATGAACCTTGAACCTTGAATGAACCAATGAAAAACAAACCACAGCGGATCCGTTAGAGATACATTCTCGTATATTTCCCAAAAGCAGTCGTGCTCGAGGCCTTGTCTAATATTTTATGCAAAGACGAGACCCGTCTGCCGCGACAGAGTCCTGTTGTTTGCACAGGAGAGATCAAAAAGGGAATTGGCTCTAAATCCTCGACGCTGTGTTCTGAATAACAAACTAATTTATCTGCCGTTTTTGGTGGAAATTTTAGGCTTATAAGTCAATCTATTATAGTATATCATCTGTTGTGGTTTTTGAGCAACTTTTTTTTAGTTTGCCCTTTTTATTTTAGTCGTATTTTTTGGTTTGTTATGTTTATTACGTTTAAAAAAGCTGATTTCATTGTTTGTATTGCCGTTTTTAAAGACTTATGGAAAAACAATAATGACGATATACAAAATCATCTCATGTTACATTAAATGATGCTTGACGTGTAATAATATCATAAACATTAATTTATCATCCGTTGAATGATTTCATATGATAGACAAAGGCCCCAGTTCCCAGAGTTTCACTTGTCTCAGTTAGAAACGTTATCACTGTTTTTTTAAAGCAGCATAGGTACCTATAAAAAGGGTCATAAAACCAATAATTATAGAACATCACATTACTACCACACTTATGACAATATACAATATGATCATATAAAATCATTCACTACAACTATCTATCAATATTAACTTACTTATGCCACAAACTCCGAATTAGGCTCAACTCAAACCAAAAGAGCGACGAAGCGCAGCGAAGTACTATTAGAATATATTTATTAGAAGAATTCGCCGGTATTCCCACGGCTCCGTGGGCATCCACACGCCTCGTTAGTTTCTCATGTGATAATAAGTATTATAGTAATGAAAATAAAGTTAAAATTCTCATGACACTGGAACTGCGCTGCGCTTCGACGCTCTTTTTGTGTGAGTTGACCCAATCATCAATAACCCCAGACAATGAATCATTACCGAAACATCTCTTAAATACAGAAACAGAGCAAGCAAAATTCACTCTATCACCCAGTGTATTCATTGAAATTAATTGCCAAGTGCACAAACGGTCGAAGCCTTTGTGGATACGAGCAGGACCTCATAATCTACGATGACATCGCAGACTGCTAATCGAAATACGGGTGGGAGCATCGACTGTTTGCTTCTTAGATATAGAAGACAATGGGGATGATGACTACATTCGAAAATTCAATAAATAATTAATCCGTCTTTTAGGCTACAAAAAAATATTTGGGACACGTTTTTTACCTGATCAAATACATAAATAAATACAAATATACAGAGCATCAAAGTTACGGAGTGGGGGTATTGACGTCACTCCTACGTAAAAATCGTACTAAGGCGTGACCTCATGAGCAACTTTAACCCAGTGTATCTGTGTCATTTTTAGTTAGAGAGAAAAAAGAAAAAATACGTGTCGAATATTTTAAGATAATCTATGTGATGGCTAAAATATTTTTTTTAGTCATTATATTTGTATTGTGTCATCATTATTAGCCCATTGCAGTCCACTGCTGGACTGCCTCTCCTATTGCACGCCACTGTGATCTAACTTCGGCTGCTTGCATCCAGCTCCTGCCAGCCATCATAAGCAAATAATCACTCCTCTGATTTGTGTGGCATCACTTTAAGTAAGTAATTTGTAACTATTGTCTGTCAGATTCTTTCTTGTTTTGTCTTGTTGGATAATCTGATCAATTAATCTTTCTATTCATCAACTTAATAACAACAAATATACGCGACAAAAATAGTAAAGCCAAAAAATAATTGCGATTTCGCAATCATTACGTCGTTTGTTCTTAGAAAAGAACTGAACGTGATCACAATTATTTCAATAAATACTTAAAGATAAAGAAAGTAAAAACCAAAAAATAGCAGTAAGCCTGTAAAAGTAACAAGACCATACCAATAAACAAAAACTAAGACTTAAACAAAGACAAGTTAAAAAAATCTAACTAAAAAAGGTTGCTATTCAGCTACTGTATCTACAGTTTAAGAAGTCGATTGTCACCGCGGTAAAACAAACGTACAATGACTCGCATAATGACAGATGCAGGGTTATTCAATTTTGCAACCACAAAGACTTGAGATTCATAGTGGCTGAACTTGTTAGAACTTTTAATATGAAACTCTCTATAATTGAAAAAGTCTGAGCACTTTTCATAGAATTTTAAAAGGGCTTCTAGTAAGGATGACTCTTTATTTATGTTGAATTATAAATTAAATTTTGAATACATTAATAAGCAGAGTAATGAGGTTTTTGAACTGTCACGTTATATTGTAATATTTGGATGTTCGCGAAGAAAGTGTGTTTGGATCGTAGCAAGTGAAGGTAAGCGGTCTCTGCTTTTGTTTTTTTGAGATTTCGATGACACATTTGGTTATCTGTTAATTAAACAATGGCTTATACTGATTGCGATCAAATGTGTCAAAAATGCCATTGAAACTCTGCCGACTCACAACTGAGAATATTTATTTATTTATTTACTCACTCACTCACTCACTCACTCACTCACTCACTCACTCACTCACTCACTCACTCACTCACTCACTCACTCACTCACTCACTCACTCACTCACTCACTCACTCACTCACTCACTCACTCACTCACTCACTCACTCACTCACTCACTCACTCACTCACTCACTCACTCACTCACTCACTCACTCACTCACTCACTCACTCACTCACTCACTCACTCACTCACTCACTCACTCACTCACTCACTCACTCACTCACTCACTCACTCACTCACTCACTCACTCACTCACTCACTCACTCACTCACTCACTCACTCACTCACTCACTCACTCACTCACTCACTCACTCACTCACTCACTCACTCACTCACTCACTCACTCACTCACTCACTCACTCACTCACTCACTCACTCACTCACTCACTCACTCACTCACTCACTCACTCACTCACTCACTCACTCACTCACTCACTCACTCACTCACTCACTCACTCACTCACTCACTCACTCACTCACTCACTCACTCACTCACTCACTCACTCACTCACTCACTCACTCACTCACTCACTCACTCACTCACTCACTCACTCACTCACTCACTCACTCACTCACTCACTCACTCACTCACTCACTCACTCACTCACTCACTCACTCACTCACTCACTCACTCACTCACTCACTCACTCACTCACTCACTCACTCACTCACTCACTCACTCACTCACTCACTCACTCACTCACTCACTCACTCACTCACTCACTCACTCACTCACTCACTCACTCACTCACTCACTCACTCACTCACTCACTCACTCACTCACTCACTCACTCACTCACTCACTCACTCACTCACTCACTCACTCACTCACTCACTCACTCACTCACTCACTCACTCACTCACTCACTCACTCACTCACTCACTCACTCACTCACTCACTCACTCACTCACTCACTCACTCACTCACTCACTCACTCACTCACTCACTCACTCACTCACTCACTCACTCACTCACTCACTCACTCACTCACTCACTCACTCACTCACTCACTCACTCACTCACTCACTCACTCACTCACTCACTCACTCACTCACTCACTCACTCACTCACTCACTCACTCACTCACTCACTCACTCACTCACTCACTCACTCACTCACTCACTCACTCACTCACTCACTCACTCACTCACTCACTCACTCACTCACTCACTCACTCACTCACTCACTCACTCACTCACTCACTCACTCACTCACTCACTCATTCACTCATTCATTCATTTATTCATTTATTTATTTATTTATTTATTTAACAGTTTATTGTAAGATGATAGTACATAGATACAGAAAAAAGAGAAGTTATACAAAAGGTACATACGGCGTGCCGCGACAATTATCTCGCGTATGCTGTCCTTATCACATTTAATACTATAGACAAAGACGTAAGCGTGTCAAACGCATGACAACGTCTTGTCACGGATTGCCATGCTAAGCTAGCTGCAGACCCCACAAAGAGAGAAGTGATAGCATGAAGGCAGGATAGTCACTACAATAAACAATAAATATATAAGTATAAACCTACACATATATAAAATAAAATACTGTAAATTAGCAGACTTGGGCCCCTGGTGTTTCAATATTTGGACTAAATAGAATATATTTTTTTTATCTTTTATCTTTCTGTTACGATCAAAACCCTTACAAGTTTGCGCGGATCATCAAAAAAGTACCAACCGTTACCCAGAAACGTAATCCTTTTTTAACAAGCTCGATACAAAATCAAAAGAGGAAATGGTACAAAGAAAGGTATTTCTTTGGACACAAAGCGTAATGAGTATAATAGAAGGAATATAAGAAGAGGGATCAAATTTTAGAAATATTGGGTAGAGGTAAAAACTAACTTATTCGGCATGATTTGGTAAATCTTCCGACTTCAATGTTGTATAAGCAAGAGAATATTTGCTCGGAAAAATATTTTTTGTAAATTGACATACAAACGTACTTAAATAACACGTCTTTTTGCGTCAGGGTAGGTAGAGACCACTTCCCTCCACTTGTTACCATCTTTTCTCTTTATCCACATTCATCATTCCCTTCATACATCACGTTGGTTTAAAGTACTCTTTTAGTTTTTCTTTCTTTCTTTTAGTATCCCCGATTCTTTTAATCGACTCCCGATTTTTCTTGTAAATCTAGCTACCTATATCAAAACATAATATTTCAATTGCTATTTAAGTATGTACCTACGCTGCGGAATAAAATATATTTTAAACTAGCTGTCCCAGCGAACTTTGTCCCGCCTTAGAATGAACTTTATTGTGTAGGAATAAAGTTCAAATTGACTCTACATTTTAGTAAGAAAACATTTGTATGGGAAAAAGAAAAGGTCTGTTTTAGGGCTTTCCCGGCAATTATTCGAGTTTTTCTCACCGTTTAGACCTACCCTGGACTACGACAAACATTTTAAAACCAAAATCAGCTCAATCGGCCCAGCCGTTCTCGAGTTTTATTCAGACTAACGAACATCAATTCATTTCTATTTATATAGATAGATTACCACTACATAAATTGAACCTCATGTCTATGGTGAAGAGGTTCAACATCCGAAATTTGATGCGATCAAAACATACATGTAGACATTACTTTTGAAAGTAACTATAACTTTAATACAAATGCATTCTTTGGTCTTAAACCTAGTGCACTTACCACAGAGCAATAAAATAAATGAAGCAGTAGTAACAAATTACAACATTGCAACTTAATTACTTTAGAGAGGTACTTTTGTTATGTTCAAGTTTTGAATTGGGATAAAGTTTCGAACAAAGAACTATTAATACAATAAGCTAATATATTTTATTTAGTTTTGAATGTTTTAATCACAAACTATTTAAACATGTAATCATGATCAGCCCTTTAAAGTCCCCACGCGGCACGAACTTGCTCTCATACATGTAATACTTACTTAAGTAGGATTATTTTATCAATCTAGCTCTGCATATTTACGTACCCAGTGTACTCTTTTCAACTTAGCCTAAAAGACAGAATCTTAAAATTATATTTATTTAAGTACCTACATAGTTTTTTCGTCACTTATGAATACCATCATCATCGTCATAACTATAAGAACATCAGCGTAGATGCTAGAGAGGTTTATATAGTAAATATTTAGTTAGTCAGATTTGATAAGTTTGTATTTAGTTAGTTTATGTAGTAAAAAGTTCGTCAGATTCGATTTAATTTTAACAATGATTTAAATGAGAGGATTAGCCAGACAGCATAATAAAGATAGGTAGATAGATAACATTTTATATATGTTTACTCTCTGTCTATGTATAGTAGGTATATATTTATAAGTACCTATTTATACAGCACAGTTTTCATTCAAGTTATTGATTGCGTAATAAATCCACGAGTCACTCTTGATGGCTGTTTCGATTTTTAAAGGAAATTGTGCAAGTTGTTCAACTGACGACGTTATATATAAAGTCCCTGAGCGACTCAGCAAATGTATGTTATTTTTCATTAGCTTTTACTTGCAGCTTGGTATCTTTTATGGTAGAATTTTCATTGTTTCAGTATTAACAAACTCCACGGTAGCTTAATCCTACTGATGTTAAAAATGTCAATGTTTGTGCCGATGGTTTGATGTAGGTTTGTAATATTTTCACGCAAAAACTGCTGACCATTTTTAATGAAACGTGGCAATAATGTAGCTTATACATCAGAAAAATGTATCGGCTACATTATTTTAAGATATTGTTATTGTTTTCCGAGATATGACGGTAAATGCGTTCGAAGTCGCGGGCAGCCTTCTTAATAATAATTTAATATGAACATGTATGCATACCATCTAGCTTAGCATGCACTCCGTGACAAGTCGTTGTCATGTGTTTGTCACGCTTACGTCTCTGTCTATTGTTTAATATTTTAAATGTGATAAGGACAGCATGACGTGAGATAATTGTCGCGGCACGCCGTGCTAAGCCCCCATGATCCCATTGTTTTCAATTTCTTATTTATTATAGAAACACATTTTATCATATAACAATTTTGTATAAGCATAAATAATTTTAGCCTCATTTTAGATCGTTGTATTACCAATCTCAATTAAATCAGTAAACAGTACAACAGACCATTTTGATCGCACATAAAAGAAAGGGGCACATCAGAAAACATCGTTTCCAATCGTTATAATTTGCTGGATGTTGTTAACCGGTCGTTATTACAGGTTTATGGCTGACCCCTCTTTACATTGACTATAAAATTGATTCTCGTAAAAATCGGGTGTTACAAGCCTTTTTGATTTGAAGTGATTTGATAAGCTTGTTGGAATTAACGTAAAACAGATTTTTTACTTGGAATAAAATATTTATCTAATATTTATGAATTCTTACTGACTTAGCTATCTATCTTTGTAGTGTAAACAATTTAAAGATAGATACATAGCTGTTTATAGTTCTAGTAGAGTAATCCAGAGATAGTACACATTATTGGGATTGAACGTTGAAAATTTTAAGGCCCACGCCATGGTCCTATTAGCGTACTTATTTTCATAGTTATTTAGACTTAATACCTAGGTACCCTGAAAATATGACTTCAACGGGATTACTAAAATATTAAAAAGATGCCAGTATCGACCTGAATAACAACAAGATATTAGTACTAATAATAGGACCTTGGTTTATAATGAATTGAGTGTGATTTCCGGTCTGGGCCTTAGGAGGCTATGATAAAACTTTTACTCGTAGGTACTAGGAAATGTAAATTAACCTTACATAGCCAGACCAAAGTATTCAAAACCTTTCCTAGAGTTCCAAACTAATAATGAGCCGAAACTTTTCAATCCGCTTCCAACTAAATCGTAGTTTGAATTTTTCATTCGTATTAAAAACTTTTTAGGGATCCTTAGGTCCGTTTGCGGTATTATCTAGATCTGGTAGGTGGTTTGTGGTTCGACTAAATGCTGACCGTCTTCAAAATTATTTAATTGTTTATGTTTCTTTTAATCACTTATAAACTGAAAATTATCTGTAGAAGTTAATTTATTTTTACTTTTTAGTTTCCGTTTTGAAGTTGTTTCTTTTTTGGCAAAAAAAATTAGGCATTTTTAGGCAATTTTTAGGCAGGCAGGCAGGCAGGCAGGCAGGCAGGCAGGCAGGCAGGCAGGCAGGCAGGCAGGCAGGCAGGCAGGCAGGCAGGCAGGCAGGCAGGCAGGCAGGCAGGCAGGCAGGCAGGCAGGCAGGCAGGCAGGCAGGCAGGCAGGCAGGCAGGCAGGCAGGCAGGCAGGCAGGCAGGCAGGCAGGCAGGCAGGCAGGCAGGCAGGCAGGCAGGCAGGCAGGCAGGCAGGCAGGCAGGCAGGCAGGCAGGCAGGCAGGCAGGCAGGCAGGCAGGCAGGCAGGCAGGCAGGCAGGCAGGCAGGCAGGCAGGCAGGCAGGCAGGCAGGCAGGCAGGCAGGCAGGCAGGCAGGCAGGCAGGCAGGCAGGCAGGCAGGCAGGCAGGCAGGCAGGCAGGCAGGCAGGCAGGCAGGCAGGCAGGCAGGCAGGCAGGCAGGCAGGCAGGCAGGCAGGCAGGCAGGCAGGCAGGCAGGCAGGCAGGCAGGCAGGCAGGCAGGCAGGCAGGCAGGCAGGCAGGCAGGCAGGCAGGCAGGCAGGCAGGCAGGCAGGCAGGCAGGCAGGCAGGCAGGCAGGCAGGCAGGCAGGCAGGCAGGCAGGCAGGCAGGCAGGCAGGCAGGCAGGCAGGCAGGCAGGCAGGCAGGCAGGCAGGCAGGCAGGCAGGCAGGCAGGCAGGCAGGCAGGCAGGCAGGCAGGCAGGCAGGCAGGCAGGCAGGCAGGCAGGCAGGCAGGCAGGCAGGCAGGCAGGCAGGCAGGCAGGCAGGCAGGCAGGCAGGCAGGCAGGCAGGCAGGCAGGCAGGCAGGCAGGCAGGCAGGCAGGCAGGCAGGCAGGCAGGCAGGCAGGCAGGCAGGCAGGCAGGCAGGCAGGCAGGCAGGCAGGCAGGCAGGCAGGCAGGCAGGCAGGCAGGCAGGCAGGCAGGCAGGCAGGCAGGCAGGCAGGCAGGCAGGCAGGCAGGCAGGCAGGCAGGCAGGCAGGCAGGCAGGCAGGCAGGCAGGCAGGCAGGCAGGCAGGCAGGCAGGCAGGCAGGCAGGCAGGCAGGCAGGCAGGCAGGCAGGCAGGCAGGCAGGCAGGCAGGCAGGCAGGCAGGCAGGCAGGCAGGCAGGCAGGCAGGCAGGCAGGCAGGCAGGCAGGCAGGCAGGCAGGCAGGCAGGCAGGCAGGCAGGCAGGCAGGCAGGCAGGCAGGCAGGCAGGCAGGCAGGCAGGCAGGCAGGCAGGCAGGCAGGCAGGCAGGCAGGCAGGCAGGCAGGCAGGCAGGCAGGCAGGCAGGCAGGCAGGCAGGCAGGCAGGCAGGCAGGCAGGCAGGCAGGCAGGCAGGCAGGCAGGCAGGCAGGCAGGCAGGCAGGCAGGCAGGCAGGCAGGCAGGCAGGCAGGCAGGCAGGCAGGCAGGCAGGCAGGCAGGCAGGCAGGCAGGCAGGCAGGCAGGCAGGCAGGCAGGCAGGCAGGCAGGCAGGCAGGCAGGCAGGCAGGCAGGCAGGCAGGCAGGCAGGCAGGCAGGCAGGCAGGCAGGCAGGCAGGCAGGCAGGCAGGCAGGCAGGCAGGCAGGCAGGCAGGCAGGCAGGCAGGCAGGCAGGCAGGCAGGCAGGCAGGCAGGCAGGCAGGCAGGCAGGCAGGCAGGCAGGCAGGCAGGCAGGCAGGCAGGCAGGCAGGCAGGCAGGCAGGCAGGCAGGCAGGCAGGCAGGCAGGCAGGCAGGCAGGCAGGCAGGCAGGCAGGCAGGCAGGCAGGCAGGCAGGCAGGCAGGCAGGCAGGCAGGCAGGCAGGCAGGCAGGCAGGCAGGCAGGCAGGCAGGCAGGCAGGCAGGCAGGCAGGCAGGCAGGCAGGCAGGCAGGCAGGCAGGCAGGCAGGCAGGCAGGCAGGCAGGCAGGCAGGCAGGCAGGCAGGCAGGCAGGCAGGCAGGCAGGCAGGCAGGCAGGCAGGCAGGCAGGCAGGCAGGCAGGCAGGCAGGCAGGCAGGCAGGCAGGCAGGCAGGCAGGCAGGCAGGCAGGCAGGCAGGCAGGCAGGCAGGCAGGCAGGCAGGCAGGCAGGCAGGCAGGCAGGCAGGCAGGCAGGCAGGCAGGCAGGCAGGCAGGCAGGCAGGCAGGCAGGCAGGCAGGCAGGCAGGCAGGCAGGCAGGCAGGCAGGCAGGCAGGCAGGCAGGCAGGCAGGCAGGCAGGCAGGCAGGCAGGCAGGCAGGCAGGCAGGCAGGCAGGCAGGCAGGCAGGCAGGCAGGCAGGCAGGCAGGCAGGCAGGCAGGCAGGCAGGCAGGCAGGCAGGCAGGCAGGCAGGCAGGCAGGCAGGCAGGCAGGCAGGCAGGCAGGCAGGCAGGCAGGCAGGCAGGCAGGCAGGCAGGCAGGCAGGCAGGCAGGCAGGCAGGCAGGCAGTATGGATTAATACTATTTGATTATATGGTAATTTAATGTTTCACATCCCAGAAAAAAAAGAACAATAGAAAATCTATTGTGTCTGGGTTTATAATGGGTCAGTGAGGTGTTAGAGGTTAATTGATGGATGGATGGATGGATAGATAAAGTATGATACTTAGTAGGTTAAAACATGCAATGTAAAACCAACGCAAAAATAGTCCTTTAGATTTTTAAATAAGTCTTGAAAACTTGCATAAAGATAGTATAAGGAAAGACTCTATTCATCCCCAGTTAATTGCTTCTCAGTAAAGTTGTAAAGCCCCTAACGACGGCACTGACATGCTAATAAGAATCGTCAAGAGCCATTATGAAACTGAACCTTCGCATAGAATCGAAAACTTGTAGAATTGTTAAGGTTGCTGTCAGTAGACTTTTAACCCCCTTATTACAAAACGAGTTCTAAATATAGTTCTAGGACTAATGTTTTTTTATTGATTTTAATTAATTTGACGTTTTGTCTGTAAGTAGTTGAAATCGGAGTTAGTTCTATAACTATAAATAGAACTCGTTTTGTAATAACGGGGTAAGTGTTATTATACCTTTTTGAAAAGGGCATAAAATTAGTTATATAAAATAAACAATTAGTTACTTATGTTTATTGATTTGTACGTCGAACAAAAAAAATCACGAAAACGGAAGCATAGAACGGTGTTTCCATTTCTCTGAAGAACTCTGGCTGACAGCTGCGCATTAGATGATTTTTGAGTCTGACGTATAACATTTGTTCTAAAATGCCATCGCGCACAAAAGTGTTTAATTGCAGTCATGGTTTTAAGCACTTTTTAAGTTTTAAGCACAAAATATTATTAGTAGTATTAGTATGGTGGAGTATAAATAAAAAAAATATATTGGGAAAGACCAATAGGCATTTAACACTGAATCCAAAGAGTTTTTATTATATTTATACTTCATTTAATATGATTTTCAGTCTATATGTCAACATACGTTACCGCGTGCAAAAGACTCTCTCAAGAATGAAACGATAAATAGCCCTAGTACTTTCGTGTGTAACTGTACCCATACGCGAACACATCCCTTTCAATTGTTTCCATAGTTCATTTTACGTGGCGCGATCTCTAGGTACTTACGTCTCAAAATAGGTAAAGACAATTTCTGTATAATTCGTGACGGGCGATTAATAATATGAATTAATTAATTACACCATTCTCATTTGTGGTATGCGTTTTTGTGTCGGATGGTATTAAAAATGATCTTCCGATAAAAAACCGGATTCAAAACACGACACATGAAAATAGGATTTCGAGTGAGAGTGGGAGTTCTGTACTCATATCATCTACACCTAATGACTTCTTAGAGAACACCGTTGTTGAATAGTTCGTTACGGGGATCTTAAATCTGAATTAGACTTGTTACGAATGACGTGTACATTTCAGTTCTTTTTGTGATATAATGTACCTACATAATTACATATCTGCCACTCCCTTTTCCCTATTTGCGATATAAATCCAAAGTAGAGAAAGACAGATAAAGAGTCATGAAAATCCCCCGCATGACATAGTAACCCTGTCAGTCTTAGGTTTTAATTCTTATTTAAATAAATATAAATTACTTTAATCTAATCTAATCTGATGAGATCTGATCTGATCTGATCTAGCCATTTGTGTCGCACCGCACTGCTGGGCAAAGGCCTCTCTCCTCATCCGCGATGACTTTCTGTCTCGAGCTTCCTCCGCCCAGTTACTTAAGAAGGTGTCCAGCTCGTCCCGCCACCTTTTCTGATGAGTAGGTAAGATATTTTTGTGCAATAAAGAATATTTGTATTGTATAAATAAGATATCAGAAATCTTTTTTTTTAGCCTATGTTGGCCCACTGCTGTGCAAAAGCCTCTCCCATGCCTTCTCCACACATTTCTGTTGGTGACGGTTTCCCACTAATCTTCCCTAAATGTGTTCAAGTTGTCGCGCCATCGTTTCTTCGACCTACCTCGGCGGAGCTGGCCATCTCCCGGAACCCACTCTGTGGCTATTCTCGCCCAACGTTTATTATACACATATAATTCAATAATAGCTTACAATTGTACATTTGAGATGTACTACATCTCAACCTAAACAAACAAATCTTAAAATTAACACTTGAGAAATTAAAGGAATGGATAAAAACTGATTCATATTAGCAAAAGCAATCAAAGAAAATCAACTGTAAAACGTCAAAAACAGATGACAAAAGCCGATCTTTTCAAACATATTTAACCCTTACAACGCTACACGTTCGTTTGACGGTTACCTTTTATCCGGATCCGGGTAGGTTACCGTTAATACTCGTCAGTCGCAGAACCAACCGTGTGAACAGTTTGCTATACCCGTATATCTAGTTAGAAGGGATTTAAGAGATAGACTTCGGCGGTGAAAAACAATTGATGGACTTTCTGACTGGTACTGCGCTGGTAAAAATAAATTAGGTATATCGATAGACACCTAAATTTTGTAATACAAAATGAAACACAACATACATAATACTTACATAATGTTTTTCGTTTTGTATTTTTATTTTTATTTTTTATTTTTTATTACCTGTAGGTAAAATAACATACATACATACATTTCCGTCAAGCCTCTTTCCCATCGGAATAGGCAGAGATCAGTTCCCTCCCCTTGCTACGATCCACACTGCTTTCACTTTCTTTCGTTTTTTTTTGTAATAGAATTTAAAATTATATGTTTGAGATTCTTTAATATTTACTATTATCGCCTTAATTTCTATGCGATTAAGGGTCATTCACAATCGAACGTACTTCATCACAAGTAACGAAGAAGAAAAAGGATAAAAATTTGATCCGGTTAAACTTTTACTCCACACCCGGATAAAGAGTAGCCGGTGTTAGTTTTACTGGTTTTAACAATGTTTAACAATTCTGAACAGTTTCCTGTCCAAAGGCACCACATTTATAAACTTTATTTTACTTCGAAAATGGTTTTAAAGAACACAGTTTTAAGAGTTATTTTAGTGAAACGATGTCTTGTTGTGGATTGAAATGGTACTAATTCAAAATGTTTAAATGTTATACCTGATTTTATTGATAAAGTAGCGTGCAAGGCAAAGGTTCGGCCAATTAAAAGAGATCTCTACGAACTACCTAACTTAAATGAATACCAAGGTTTGCTTAGAATTATCGAAAAATTCTCGCCTATTGAATACGCGGCCATTGAAACTAAAATTCATTTTAATTTCAGTAAGTAAGTAATAATTACAAATTCGCGTGGTTACAATATTATATTATAGTACTTAGAATGAAATTATACCTACGTTTTCCAACTTACATAAAGACATCATTTAACATTCTACTTTCAAGTCAATAATAGTCCTTAACAATTTACATCAATTGCCAATTAAAAAGAAATAAACAAAATAAAAGTTTTCACAGAGAAACTCCCGGCACTTCAATTGTTTTAAGAGCCAAGAAAAACTCCATTCAAATCCACTTTTGTAAATAAAACAAAAGCTATTTACATCTGCGAATTGCATCAGGCTGCGCAAAGTAAGGAAAAGAGAGGTTTGCCGTTACAGATTTTTGTTCACTATTCTTTTACTAATTGTATATTCTGTATTTGATTTTATTGTAAGTGGATAGCGAGTAAGAAGAGCCTTTGACCAGCAGTGGGACGTAACAGGCTGACTATATCTATATTTGTATTTATATCTAACCAGTTTCAATCTGAAACACAGTAATAGTATAGGTCGCGCCAAGTAAAAAGAACTTTAAAAACAAATGAAAATCACGTGTTCGCGCATGGGTACACTTACGCTCGATAGTACTAGGGCTATTTATCGTTTCATTCTTCTTTTGCACGCAGTTACGTTTGTTGACTTACAGGCTATACGTAGGGGATGATGATTCTGATTCCAAAGGTTATGAAAGTGACGACAACGATGATAATAAAATGGCCACTTTTGGCATCAACGCCGCGTCCTTATCTGGTTTTCGCGCCACCCATGAAGACTTAATGAAAGAATAAAATGTTTTTTTTTTTAATATTCGATTTTTTTTTACATTTTTACACATTTTACACTAAATCCAATATTGATTGGTAGTTTTGTGGTTTTTTTTTATCTATGTCCACCTTACTAATACTACTAATAATATTTTTCTTTCCTTTGTGCGTAAAACCATGACTGTAATTAAACACTTTTGTGCGCGGTGGTATTTTAAAACAAAGGTTAACCGTCAGATTCAAAAATCGTCTAATGCGCATCTGTCAGCTAGGGTTCATTTTACGTGGCGCGACCTATACAAAACTATTTGAATAATACGTAACCGACCAATATTTTCATAAGTAAGTATGTAAATTATTAAATTCGGCCATAAATATTAAAAATAGTGTGACTTCACATCCAAATGGTCAAATCAGCTGCTTAAATTAAACTCACAAAAAGTAGGCTCTACTTCACTGGGCATTGGCAGAGTGGTAATGGCAATTGCCAAATTTATCTATACATATAAAAATGAAACCCGTTTTCCGTTGTCACGACATAACATGAAAACGGCTTGACCGATTTGGCAGATTTTTTTTTAATGTTCATTGAAGTCCAAGGATGATTTTTAGGGTGAGAAAAGTTCGAATAATTGCCGGGAAAGCCTTAAAACAGACCTTTCTTTTTCCCATACAAATGTTTTCTTACTAAAATGTAGAGTCAATTAGAACTTTATTCCTACACAATAAAGTTCATTCTAAGTCGGGACAAAGTTCGCCGGGACAGCTAGTTTAAAATAAAAAAAACTTCTATACCGACGGCTTATTACCTGTTTCATTTATATAAGCGTATATCTTTATCATAAAAGAAGTATTTCAAAATATCATAATTTTACCGCTCCATCTATTCATTCTTTAATCTGAGAGCCGTCGACTATCTTAAACTTTCCACTTTACAAGAAGCGGATGGCATTAAAAATAGAAAATTCTTAAAAGCAAAGTCGGGAGTTGCATAATTGTAGTCAAGGAAATTGCTTAATCAGTTGTGTATAAAAGCTAAAGCGACGTTAGAGGTAAAAGATCTCTTCTTGCTTTGTTCCTTAAGTTGATTTTAAATGCTGATCTTAATGACGTTATTGTTAAGTTTGCATAAATTTGCGGTTTTCCTATTGTTGTTTTGTGTTGCTTTGTTTAAAGCAGTCTGAAGAGGGAAATCAGATATCTCTTAGGATAAATAAATACTCTTTGAAGGTACTTTTGATTCACAATTTTCAGCGCTGTAGTCATTTGTTTTATTACAGTGAAGAATAATTTGTTATACGGTTGCCGATGTCACAAACAACAGTAAGGATTTTTTTTTATTCGTGATTTTACTTTTATGAACTGAATCTTTTGTATTTTATTTTGTAATTAGTGGCTGCCCGCCACTTCGTACTTTATCGCTATATCTTGGAAAAATATGATACTTAATTATCTTACAATAATATAACCTATGTATTATTCAGATGAATAAACTACAATATTGCAAGGTTACATCAAAATCCGACCAGTAGTTTTTGCGTGAAAGAGTGACAAACATCCATCTATCGGCACAAACATTGACATTTGTAATATTGTAGGATTGAAAGTAATGGCCTTTGCCTAGCAGTGGGACACAAATGGGTCTAAATTAGATTTTATATTAAACTGCAAACTGCGTAGAGGCATCGACTAATTCCTAACCCTAACTTCACCGTATTTTACAATTTCAGCAACAAACGTGCCTTCAATTCAATACAGGTTCACTCAATGCAGGTTAGGCCTATCACTCGCATGTTGGACGTCGAGCGCAAAAGCGGAATTTAACCGAACTGTACCTTCGTCAGAGGTAATAGCATTTGTTTCCGAGTAAACGAATTGGATGAGCTACTGCAATTCAAATACTGCAGGCTGTATTTTGTGACGTTTTTCTGTTATTTTAGCTAGCAAAATTTTACTTTTGTTTCATTCAATAAAAAGAAAAAAAAAGAGGATACAAGGCAAGAGTGGATGAAAATGCTGGAACGTACCTCGATCAAATCGGGGACTTGCTCAAGAAAGGCCAAATCAAGAGTACCCTAAACCAACGGGCATGTATGAGGCGACTGATGAGTGTGAATGAAGCGAAAGAAGTGTGTTTGGATCGTAGCAATTGGAAGGAAGTGGTCGCTGTCTACCCCAATGGGAGAGAGGCGTGACGGATAAGTATGTATGTATGTTGTATTAAATATTTTATTAAACAAGTACTGAATAATCTCACGTATGTGTTACTTATAACCCGACAAAAAAAATAAGCTCAAAATAAAAATACTTACAAAACTAAAAATCCGCAAAAGGCTTCGTCAAAATTAAAGATAAAAACAAGGAAAGTAAATAACGTCTTAGAAGAAAAAGTAGAAGGAAAACGAAAGAGAGGGAGACCACGAAAGACTTACATAGACCAAATAAAAGAGGGAATAGAATTTGTGTCGTATCAGGTGCTCAAACGGACGGCAGAGAATAGAGAGTGGCGCAGACTCCACCGACAAGAGCGACGCTCTTAAATTTATGATGATGATGAACAAGGAAAGTGTCTGCAACAAGCATCGTCGAAAAACATTAATTGTATAGGTATCTGTCTTTGAATATATTGGGAACGGCTGTTTGTAATAAATTAATGTTAAATAATGCTGTTAGTATGAGAATTATAACGTTGACAGTTCATTTGAAACTTCGATCATACAGTCGAATAGTTTGGACTACATAAATAACAATATTTATCAGTTTAATATAGTTGAAAAGCGATACTTTAATTATTATTCATAATATAATTTCTAACTACAATATTCTTATTAAAGGTGTATTAATCAGGCTTTATTCCCCCTATCCTATCCTATTACACAAATATCGATACCCTGTTGTCCGAAAATAGATCGCAAATTCAAATTGGTAGGTTTTGAACGTAATATTTTGGAGCAACATTGAAACAGCATTTTGGGACATAGTGGCTCATAGCGTGAGTCTTTTTTAACTACTTCCCGTGTTGCTTGTATCACACCTTGTACATATTCATGGGTTCTAAGCCTAACTAACTAGAGACTCTATTTTATATCAACGTGCATGTTTCCCAGGTATCAAATAAAGTATTGCAGGCCTAACGCAATTTTGTCAACATTGTTTGAATATACAGAACGTAGATTTTAAGCTTAATTTGAAAAGTTGTGGTCGTGTTTCATATTAATGTGTATTTTTAATTGATTCCAGGACTGGCCAGTTGGCGTGGTTGGTAGTGACTTGCGGTTCCACAAGTCGTGAGTTCGATTCCCACTTAAAACAAACGTTACTGTGTTGTTACAGAGATGTTAATCTTAAGTCTGAAAAAACAAATACAATAGGGTACCATATACATATAATATAATATACATATAATATATAATTAACTTCACTTGACATCGGACGAATCCGTAATGGTAGGCAGTTACCATAAAAAAATGTTACTTACCAGCATGTAAAAAAATTGTTGAATGGCTATCGAATGAAAGAAAAATTAAAGCATAGTGCCGTAACAATAAAGTTATATACAATTACGTCTTTACAACAAAAGACAAAACTTATTACATTCAAAACACATAAACGTCTTTAGAAATTCCGTTGTACGCGTGTAAAAATAGTACAAGCTTAAACTCTAGACTTTATTTTAAAAGGAAACTTGTAGGACGACTCTTTTGTGTGTGCCGAGTAAATAATTTCGCTAAGTTTATGGAATGAGTGCCTTTTTACCGCCAACTGGTGTGAGTTTATGATGGCAAGAACGTTTTCTTTGCGAAATAAGTGGTACCTATCTTTCTAAAGTCTGTTTTTTAGGTCAGACATGGTTTTTTGTTGAAATTGGTGCATTTTTTCCATTGATATAGGTCGCGCCACGTAAAAAGAACTTTAGAAACAAATGAAAATCACATGTTCGCGCATGGGTACACTTACGCTCGAAAGTACTAGGGCTATTTATCGTTTCATTCTTGTAAGAGTCTTTCGCACGCGGTTACGTATGTTGACTTATAGACTATACAAAGGGGATGATGATTCTGATTCCAAAGGTTATGAAAGTGACGACAACGATGATAATAAAATGGCCACTTCTGCCATCAACACCGCGTCCCCATCTGGTTTTCGCGCCACCCATGAAGACTTAATGGAAGAACAATATGTTTTTTTTTTTAAATTTTCGTTTCTTTTTACATTATTTGACATTTTACACTAAATCCAATATTGATTGGTAGTTGTGTATTTTTTTTATTTATATTCCACCTTACTAATACTACTAATAATATTTTTCTTTCCTTTGTGCGTAAAACCATGACTGTAATTAAACACTTTTGTGCGCGATGGTATTTTAAAACAAATGTTAAACGTCAGACTCAAAAATCGTCTAATGCGCATCTGTCAGCTAGGGTTCATTTTACGTGGCGCGACCTATACCTCAGTTGCATTAAAGGTTAATTAGGTTGATGATCGATTAAACATCGTGCCGTCTTATTCTGGTTTTTGACAATGACAGTGACAGTTAAAGGTGTAATCATTTATTTACAAAATAGATGTTTTTTTTTTTTAAATCTGGTAGTATGTAAAACGGGTTTTATCATTTTACACTATATTGAGTAAACTTAAAGACGCCTTCAGGACCTTAAACCAAACTTAACCATCTTGATTTTTACCATTACCAACCAGTATTTCTTCTATGCTAGTAAATCTCAAGCATTCTTAGGGCCTGTGTCATCATAGATAGATAGATAGAAATTCTTTATTGCACACAAAGAAATACAAATACAACTTAAAACTAAAACATTGTGCGCAAAGGCGGCCTTATCACTAAAAGTGATCTCTTCCAGACAACCTTTGGAGTAGGACTAGTTTAGGAAGACTGTAGAGTAGAGCAGTCATCATTTATACAGATACAATTTATCTGTCAGATATTTTGTACCTGTCTCTGTTTAAATCGTCATAATTTTATTAAACAGACAAAGGTTTATCTGACAGATAAATTTTATCTGTTGATCGCGAAACGGGCACTTAGACCCAGAACACACGGTGAAACGCAAATGCAACGCAACTGAAACTGCTAGTTACAACTGAAACGAAACGTTTCAAACTAGTTGCGTCGTGTGTGGTTTTCTAATGACGTCTATAGCAGAAACTGCGATGCAACTCAAAAGAAACTAGCAGTTTCAGTTGCATTGCAATTGCGTTTTACCGTGTGTTTTGGCGCTTAGTCTATACTCCAATAAAACTATCTATAAGTAATAAATAAAAAAAACATTAAACAGGTAACTCCATTATCCCTTGACAGTAACTAAGAGCACGAACAAAATATTAAAAGTATCAAACTAAATAGCTTTGTGTCCTCCAAAGTTGTACAAAATATTAACATGTTTAAAACTCGACGAACCGCGTATCGCTGCGGGCCAGGATTGGCTTGCCTTGTGTGAACTGAACTTATATAACTTCACGAGTAAAACAACGTAACTTAAATATTATAAAATGTCAGTTTTTTAACCGACGTGCATGGAAGGCGCGCGGTTATTTTATGCGTTGCTCGCAGCATCAGACGCATGCGACCAGGTTACAAAATCTATGAAGATAAATATATGTTTATATAAGTTAAAAAGGTGACTAATGAATGTGTATGAAGCGAAATAAGTGTGTTTGGATTGTAGCAAGTGGAGCGAAGTAGCTTCTGTCTAACTCGACAGGAGAGAGGCCTGACGGAAATGTAGGTATAAAAAAAATTTGGCCTTTTCTGAACAGATTTACTACTTGCTAAAATACAAAAAATAAAAACTAAAACATCTACTTATAACCATACAGAATTTCTATAGTTCCAAAATAAATATAAATTTTGAGTTACAACACTTCAAACTTAAAAGTGCGTTATGTACAATACAAACATTGTGAAATCCTTCTCTCGACGGTGAAGTCACACTTCTGTTAATTAAACTACTTTGTCGTCTTAGAGGTACTTTATTAATATTTACATAATGTACAACAAAATAAATACAATACAATATAATACAAACTTATGCTACTTAAGTACCTACTATATACATATTTATACATAGGTAACCTCATAGATACCCCACTTATAATAGGAAGATATCATCGAGAGCGTCTCCGGGATTCATGGTACCCAAGAGGCTGGCAGCATTTCCTCTTTGAATAGCTATGCTTATTCTTTGAGCAAAAAAGCTGCCAGCTCTCGGATCGCCTGATGCTTCACGGAGACGCGTCGAGATATCGGACAGGAAGGACTTTGCCTCATGGCCCCAGGGGCCAAGCGTTTCGACAGCGAAGGGCACGAAGATATAGTTGCGCGTAATATCGTCATACTTGCGACGTTTGAGCCCTTCAGCTGCCGCTGCAGCCGCGCCAGCACTCAGTGACGTAGATGGCAGGTGAGATGGAGCTAATGTATCCACGCAGGTAAGGTTATATTTTTCATGAAAAATGTTGGCGCGATTGTTTCTTGTTTTATTTTAGTTTCTCGAGTGTTTTGTTTTGGATCTTCTTTTGTTTTTTGTGTTTACGACTAAATGTTATTTATTACGTATGTGAAATATTTGTAAGCTTTTTTATTTCACAATGAAGTCTCTATTATTAGATTGTAGAAGATACCTACATATTAATTTATACATATTTATTAAAAGCGCAATAACGTTCGTCGTGGACATCCTTGGGAAAGGCTTTCGTCCAGCAGAGGACATCCACGGACTAATTGATTGAAGAGCCAGACTCTTGTCAACGGAATGAATCAGTCAGTCAGTCAGTCATTGGTCACATCATCTGTAGCAGATGTTTGTAGCAGCGCATGTAGGTTTAAGGGTTGCCACATCTCCGTTTGTGGCTGTGAAGTCCTATTGCGGCGCGGCATTTTTTGCCACATCGATCGCACACATAGCGGGAGTCTGCAGGTGGAGGTAGAGTACGACGAAGACTTTTCTGCTTTGACGGAATGATTACCATCTTATTATTAGGATTTTTGCCTTACTTTTGCCAACAATATGATTTCTTGATACGAATCAACAAAGTTGTGTGATTCAAACAACTTCTCGTTGTGACAAAACACAATTTTTACACATAAAGCAAACAGCGCGTTGCGTCCTTAAAAAAGCTTACAACAAACATTGTTTCTTTCCGCTCTATTAAAAATAAGTCTACTCACTCCCTAGAGAGACAATGTAATCTTTTAGGTCTATCTACACAGATCCGGGCCGTGCCCGGGACGTGTCCGGGCCGTAACCCGTCAGGAGGGAAAACAATACATCGTCATGACAACGTGTCCGGGCCGTATCCGGGTCGTGTTAGGGAAAAATATCATTCCATACATTTTCTATGGATTCGTTCACACACGTTGTCATGACGACGTATAGTTTTCCCTCCTGACGGTCCACGGCCCGGACACGTCCCAGGCACGTCCTGGACCTGTGTAGATAGACCTTTAGACAGGAAGCTTACCGCGAAAATAGTTTGATGTCGCATTATAATATTTTGTATGAAAAGGTGCCGTGACTAGAATATGTTATAAGCATTACCGTGATGCGATGAATATATGAAGGGCTGAGCTGAATTGCAAATGTTTGTATCGAGTTTGGAGTAGGGACGAATAAGCGGTTTAAAATTGTGGCTTAGGCTTTGCTTTGTTGATCTTGGTGTGCAAAAAAGGTGGGGCCGAATTGTGGCTTTAAAAAACTAGAGGCTGCTTGCGACGTCGTACGCATTTATCGTCATAACTTAGAAAAAAATCATGATATCTCAAAATAATATAGCCTATGTGTTATTCTGATACATTAGCTAAACTTTTGTAAAATACCATTAAAATCTGTTCAGTAATTTTTACGTGATGAAGTAACAAACAGGCAACAGAGGCACAAATATTGACATTTATAATATTATAATGATAAATAAGTAATAGAATAATGTTTCCTATGAAGTGTTAAAGAATAAATGTTCAATATTTACGTAGGTATACTACATATTCGTATATCTGCTGTAACTAAGGCCGCATTTACATTACGAAACTAGTTGTACGAAATTAGTTTCATGACATGAAGGTTTCACGTGTAAATAAGCACTTTTATGGTGAATTTTTTATAATGTAAATCCAGCTTTAGTTTTCAGTCGTACACAGAAAGTCGTAGCTCTTTTGCTACGAACGAAAATAGTCGTAGCAAAATAGCTACAATCGTAGCAAACTCGCAAAATAGATAATATGTTACCAGGCACTACATTAAGTACCTAGCACTTTTGACGTGACAACGTCTTATAATTCGATGGAGCCGGCTGCACGCACGAAAAAACATGACTCATGCGGCGTTACCTCGCTCTGAGGCGTTCCATTTAAGGCTTGAAGTGCAAGCGAGAGCGCGGATCGGGCGACAAAGAGGCACAATCGGCCGCGTTCGGCAGCATTAATGACGTTGTCACGTTCAACTATCGTCAGTAAACCGACTTTACAGACAACCGATTTTTTTAGTATAATATAAGTGTGTATTATAATGAAAGCATTTTAGCACAACACCTAATAATTTAAACATCGAACAATAGCCACTCAAACACCCAATAAAAACTATTAGCCTAAAAACGGCTCCCTTAAACACAATATTAAGAATCAAACCCAACAAACATGGTCGAGGCTAATTTATTCTTCGCCCTACATTTAGCACCTAATAAATTTCTTCTATGTCAAATAAAGGCAATGAAAACTAGATTTATAGGGGGCGAGTGAAATCGGCCAGTATTTGTGTGTTTACTAAAGCTTTTACCTGTATAGTGGCCATTAATATACGTTATTTTTGGTGTTAATAAGAAATATGACGCTCATGAATAGTTATTTGTTTCTTTTTGATATTACAGGATGTAATAAGTAGTAATACAGCGACAGTTACTCGTAAATACTAATTACCAAGGATGAGGATCCCAAGTCTCCTAAATTACAATATTCTCAGCTAGCTTAGCATGGCACTCCGTGACAAGACGTTGTCATGCGTTTGTCACGCTTGCGTCTCTGTCTATTGTTTTAAATGTGATAAGGACAGCATACGTGAGATAATTGTCGCGGCACGCCATGCTAAGCCCCCAGTTGTATGTCGGCAGCTCGCGGCAGTGTCAATGACATTTTTTGACACATTTCGTTAGCAGAATATCAAATGTGTCAAAAATGTCATTGATACTCTTCCGACATAATTGAGGCTATTTTAAATTAGCAGACTTGGGCCCAAAGAAAATATTTTGTTTTTTAGGTGGAGACCATTTTTAACATTTCATATTCGTGATAGAATTTGGATACACTACAATTAACAATGTTTTCTTAGTAAAATTTGTTTGTTATCATAAATTAAATCATCGGTGATGTTTTAGTTATATTATAATATAAAACAACACATTAAAAGCCGACGCAAAAATTAATTTAAAGTAGTAGTAGTGAGTAGTGAGTATACTGGTAGTGAGTCTGCCTCATACGCACGGGTCGCGAGTTCGATCCCCGCCGGTTAACAAACGTTTGTGTGATGAGCATAAATGTTTATTCCGTGTCTGGGTGTTATATATTTATCTATGTATGTTTATCAGTCCCTGATACCCATAGTACAGGATTTGCCTAGTTTGGGGTCAGGTGACCGTGTGTGAAAAGTCCCCCAATATTTATTTTTATTATCTATTTATTTTAATTTACATAAATTTGATCCGTAACAGTTTAAGTTTACCTAAAGTTTAAGTTAACCATCCCTAAAAGCTACTCGTACATTCCGACCAACATAACAATACAAATGTATAAAGGGTGTAACAGATACAGTGTAATAATGCGAAATATGGGATATTCGTGAAACAAACCAACTACAACGAGCAAGGCGTCAAAATAAAAAAAAATGGAGTGAGATGAAGAAAAAAATGGAGAACTCTGTATCACTCTTTCTTCTTTTCCGGAGAAGTATAATTGAAGGAAAGGTTAAAGCGAAGAGAAGGAGAGGAAGACCGCGAAGTACCTACTTTACCCAAGTGAAGGAGAAAGTTAACGTCATGCTGTATCAAGAGGTTAAAGCATTAGTAGAAGATAGAATTAAATGACGGCGGATACACCACCGAGGCTCGGTTTCACCATCTATATAGATAAAATGTATCTGACAGATATTTTATACCTGACTCTGTTTAAAAAGTCATGTTTTATTAAATGAACATAGGTTTATCTGTCAGTTAAATTTAAATAAAAGTTGTATTGGAGTGCAACACTAGGGTTTTATACTTTTAATTACATCACTAATTTTGACAGTTCGTGTGAACCCCGGCCGGGGGAGCGAACCAAGACATCATCCATTCTTAACTTGTAATATTAAACTATTAATAATAATATTAAGAAGTGTATAAAACTTTAAAATAAATCCCTGAAGACCATCTTATGTGTTTATTCTATCTAACAATACAAAAGTAAGACCCACTTGCGCAACCAAATAAACAAAAATAAATAATTTGTATTGGTTTATCTTGATTTAACCCTGTGTTAGCAGCTAACTCCGGGTTTATTGCGTTAACTCTGGGCTGCGCAAGTGGGCCTAAGTGGTGAAAGAGGCACTAACTCTTAAATTTATGATGATAATATCATTTCAGATACATCCTATACAGGGTGTAACAGAAAGGGTATATAAAGCCGAAACACAGCGATAGTCCTCATGAAACTGAACAACTTTCCCCAAGGAACATGGGTCGTAACTCGAAAAAATTTTTTGGATCGCCCATACTTACTCGATCAGCTGATCGGACATTTTGTATGGGGAGGCGAAATTTTTTTTTCGAGTTACGACCTATGTTCCTTGGGGAAAGTTGTTCAGTTTCATGAGGACTATCGCTGTGTTTCGGCTTTATATACCCTTTCTGTTACACCCTGTATATTTTAGACGCTACACTTCCACTTGACTGAAAACACAAACTGTTCCAACAAGTACTTACCTAATCTATAATCAAATAAGGTATTCAAAGGGTACCTTACGTTTAGGGTAATTTACGTAACTGGGGTAACGTATCGCAACTAAGGTAAGGGCCTGACTACATTAAAGAGCCAAAGTGTTACCCTTTTGCCTTTTCTCTGGTAATTGATAGGTTTTAACTCAGAACGTTCTATTTATTCGAATAGTATTTAAACTTTGAATTTTTAATTAGCGGTTGATCAAAGCCTTTTTGACATTTGACATAAATGGCTGTTCTTAGACAAAAATGCTCAACAATATATTTATGTGTCAACAGAAACCATCAATGATCAATGAAACGGTTCTTGTAATGTAACTCGTCTTTTTAACCGATTTCAAACCTAAAACAAAAGAAAGAGGTTCTAAATTTCACTAAAATTAAAATGGCTGCTTCCTGATAGCTTAAAATGTTTAATTACTTAGGTACTTAAATGTAAATTGTAGTCTAAAAATACTTATTAATGTCAAGATATAAACTCCGTAGTGTCTTAATCACAGTAAAATACATCGTAACATCCCACGTCTCTCATTTGTACAACAATATAGGCGTTTTCAGATTAGCGTTTTATGCTGTCTACACACCAAAGCCGCCGGCCTAGCCCAGCGGCAGCTTTCTGTCATACGAATGGCAGCTGTCAAAAAAGCCAGCGGCTTTGGTGTGTAGGTACCATTATACGCGCGTATAAGCTCATCTTTTGAAGCGCGTGTACGCACGTACGCGCGTCTTTTACTAGTACGAGCGTTGACGTGCTTCTAAGCTCGTATAGAGTCTATGTTGATACTGACACGACACCACCGGTTTGAGCGTATATGCGCTGTTAGCAACTCAGCGGTGATGAGACCTCCGTCGCATTTGTCTATGTTTTTCTATAATTTTGACTTTTAGTTTTTTTGACATTACTTTTTATTATAAAAATATTTTCTCTGTCATCTGGTTTGTTTTATTGTTTATAAGTTGGTCGAATAAATAGAGTTATAAAGCATTTAAGTAGTTTCATTTACAGATTTACAGTCCACTACATCGTCGCCTATAGCTATCACGCGCGTCCGGTTTTTTGAAGCGCGTAGGCTGAAAACGATCGTATAAAACGCTAGGTCTGATAACGCCCTGTGGCCACGCCCTCAAGTATCGTAACCGACTATATTTCAGAGAGGAGTCAACTTGATCTAAATTCAATTAAATTATGCAGATGTTGTGGCGACGCGTCGACAGCTTGTCCAACCGAACTTCTGTGTGTTCTACATAGAAATTACAACGGTTTATGTAGATTAGAAATGTTGATTGTTTTAGAGGTTGTCGAGGTGTATAATGAGAGATACACGCATATTTTATCATTGTTTAGGATCTTTACAGATTAGTGTCGCGATAAATCCACCGATCCATCGCCCGGTATGCTTGATTTATCCATGTCAGACGTTGAACCTGATCGTCATTTTTTACAAAGAGCTAGGCTTTCAGTAACTCCTGTCTTTTGCTTGTTAAAATTAAATAAATGGCTAATAAGTAAGGGAAAATAATTTAGTTTTTATTTTCTTTGGTCATTGTTCTGGTTCTTATTTCTGGTTGTATAATACATAAAAATGTTTAAAAATAGATTTAGGAACTATAGGAACTCCAACTTACATTAAAGTCACAATTGAAAATAATTGCAGTAAATAGGTGTAATATCGGTAACAATAAGTCGAAATAAACTCAAGAATTTTTAATTGAAACCTAGAACAGTGAAGCAGTTTTAAAAATAGCTGGAAATAATAGAATCGTGGCCTAGTACCGTAGGTTGGCAAAGAATGGCAAACAGCCAAAGAATGCCTTTATTGCGCACAGGAATCCTCGGATAAGGAATTCAATAAGGCGATAGATCGAGTTAAAATGTAATATTCATACAAACATCTTTTTGTTGTTTATATTTTTCGGTATGCTTTTGTTTAATACATACATTTTTTAAGATTCTTTGGTCGTTGAAAACGGATATTTTTTATGAAATACATGAAGATCAATAAAGTTTTTGTTATGTGTAACTCTAGCTGCTACTATCATTCTAAAAAAAATGGACAAATTACTGTATGATTGGCCCTTTCTGCAATAAAAATTACTCAATAAGGTTAATTAAAATATATTAAAAGCTTTCAATTTGGAATCTACGACCATGTACATATAAAAAAAAAAATACTAATTTAATAATACTAGCTGTTTGGCTATTATTTTAACCTACGAAGCCAAAATTTATATAAAAAAAAACTTAAGCTACTACATTTTAACACAGTTTCCCTAACAATTAGATCTAAGCCTTAAAAATTGTGCCAAATTATCAAAACGTCGAGAACACTTGCAAAATATCTGTGAAAATGTGGTCATGTAGACTCTTACAGATCTTGGCACCGCTCCAAATACACTACGTACCTGTAAAGTGCTGTTTCAGAAAAACGGATAAAACTTAATGAGACAAGTACATTGTCGTGCAATGAACAGGTTTATTTATTCTTATAATTCTCTGGAAGTAGGTTACTAGAGTTTTTAGTAGCAACCCAACCAGCAAAATTGTCCTGGAATCCAGTTTTCTAATGCTAAATGGACTTATATAGCTCCGATTATGGGTTTGATGTGTGCTACTGCGCTTTTAACAGTTTTAATAAATGCCGTTTTGACTTCAGTATGTTTAATCCTATAATTTGAACTTATATCGGTATATAGAAACAATTTCATGACTACTTCTGGATTAGCACTCCTATAAAAGCTGTGAACAAAACTAATTGCACTTAGGAGTAAATAATCCTGTAGCTCAGACTTATATGCGCCTATAAGATTACATATCAGGAGCACTTTAATCTTAAATTCCTCTAGAAGCATTTACCAGGAGTATATACACTTAAGTGCAATCGCTCCTTTTACTTATACTTATATCCTCATATAAGCTAATATTTTATGGTCAATATAAGTAACTTCAATTTTAAGTATTGAAAACCATTTATATTTTTTGTCTGATTTTAGAAGCGATTTTATATCTACGATTCAACGATTAATAAAATCATTAAGATTATATATCACGCAAGAAAATAAGATGTTTTTATATAGAATTATCATAGGCCGTTATAATCTTACGTACACTTACAAAGGCATTTCAGAGTAGTGTTATAGTCTCAGTAATCTTAAACAATCCTGGCCAAAACTCTTATAAGATAATTTCTGCTTAAAACGACCTATATAAGCAAAAACACGCTTTATATAGTTTTGCAAATTCTGGTATAGGATTTGACATCAGCTATGAAGATTGCAACTAGTGTTGCCGCTCGATAGGCCACTATCGATAGCCTATCGATAGGTCGAAAAACATGTACCCTATCTATAGCACAATCGATACTATCGATACTATCGATAGTTGTATTGCTCTCCGATATTGAATACACAATCGATAGTGATCTTTTTTTCGATAGTATTGCATTCAGTAAGCAGGTATAATGGGTGGTAGATTCGAAATTGCTGGCCAACTGACTGACCATACTTACTTTATATTCGTCCGTCATACATTCTACCACCCATTATACGTGATCATGTCATATATTCTACCACCCTTTATGCCTGCTTACTGAATGCAATACTATCGAAAAAATTATCACTATCGATTGTGCAAAACTATCTATATATATATATATATATTATTAACTATATTGTGTATTCAATATCGGAGAGCAATAGTATCGATTGTGCTATCGATAGGGTACATGTTTTTGACGTTTAACAATCGATTGTAAAACTATCGATTTTTCGAGAACACTAATTGCAACTAAGATTGGTAACAATATGGCGTCGGTTTTTGGGTTTGAGCACATGCCAATATAGAACTAATATTACTTATATTGGTGCTAAATCAGACTTGACAATGCTCACCGAAAAAATGGCACCTATTTATGATATTTTTATAGAAAACTATTAAATAATAAAATGCCAATAAGTTAGATACGAGAGGCGCTTTGAAAATTTAATTAAAAACATGCCAAAATATTCAGTAAATTCACATTCCCCTACGAATTTACAACAGACTAACAACAGAAATCTTTTGATTTTGTACTATGGCGGACAGTTAAATAAAATAAAATTATGTAGTATTCATATAAATACTCAGTAAAGCAGTTTAACAATTTCTAGATTTGCAGAACACAATCTGACAGATCACAAAATGTGAGCTTAAAGTAGGATTGCGAGGCTCAAATTCATCTCACTTTTTCCTATAACTTACTTATATTGGGATTTGCAGGACTAATTGAATTTACGTAATTCTATTACAGTAGCAATATAGGAGTAAACGGTATTGAAGCAGTCTAATATAAACAAGATATAAGTAAAAGTGCACTTATAAAGTGGGCCCTTTTCCGGGTTTATATGTGGATGTAAGTCTCATATAGTCCTAGGAAAATTGATCCTGAAGAGAGATTAAAAACCACTTTTTGCTAGTTGGGAAGGAATCTCAGTTGCGTGAAAAGTTCATTAAGTCAATAATAACATCGTAGTCTTATTTTTTATTTGAATAATGACAGAGACAGCTACAGGTGCAAAGGTCTATCTACACAGATCCAGGCCGTGCCCGGCACGTGTCCGGGCCGTGGCCCGTCAAGAGGAAAAACAATACGTTGACATGACAACGTGTCTGGGCCGTGTCCGGGACGTGTCAGGGAAAAAATATCATTCCATACATTTTCTATGGATTCTATCTCTCACGTTGTCATGACGACGCCGACGTATTGTTTACCCTCCTGCCGGGCTACGGCCCGGACACGTCCCGGGCACGGCCCGCATCTGTGTAAATAGACCTTTATGGAGCATTAGTTTAAATTACATTTTTTAAACTGGCTGTTAATTTAATCCTATATTTTATAAATATTAACGTTTGTGCCAATCGATGAATGAATGTGCTGATGTTTGTAACTGAATCACGCAAAAAACACCGAAGAGATTGTTAAGCAGTTGTGGGGTTTGCAATAAGATTTTTTTTCAAGAAATAGTACCTTTTGTATTAACCATGTATGAGTTGTTCTTTACCTATATATTTACCTAACTTAATAAGCTTACCCAGATATAAAGAAACCTTGAAGTTTTTAAAATATTCTAAACAGTATGTAGGCAGCTAATTTGAATAAATTTGTCCTAAATACATTACAATACAACGTTTATCATATCAAAGGAAATGCTTTAAAGGTCTTAATGTAACCAAATATGTATACTGGGTGTAACAGAAAAGGGGTATAAAGCTGAAACACAGCGATAGTCCTCATGAGACTGAACTACTTTCCCCAAGGAACATGGGTCGTAACTCGTAACTCGAAAAAAATTTTTGGATCGCCCATACTTTCTCGATCAGCTGATCGGACATTATGTATGGGGATGCGAATTTTTATTTCGAGTTACGACCCATGTTCCTTGGGGAAAGTTGTTCAGTTTCATGAGGACTATCGCTGTGTTTCGGCTTTATACCCCCTTTCTGTTACAACCAGTAGAATGTTAAGATTGTGAAGGCACATACTTCGAAGGAAGTATTCCTAAAGCCTTAGGACGAAATGTGCAGGCCGTTTAATAGGAAAAGTTAGAAATTGCTAAAGTTTAATGGGACCTTTAGGTATTGTGACAGTTTACAAGCAGTTAAGTTCTTAAAGTACTTCCATTGCAATTATACGGTATAGATATACATCATGGTTCGATGGCAATCTTAAGTGCATGGAGTTGTCTTATTGCATTGTTAATGAGGCTTTAATTAGGATTGTAAGAGCTTTTACATGGAATAGTTGAAACGCTACTGCTATTTGACATACATAGTACCTATAGGTATATAATTCCGCGCCAAACGCGCAAGTCAACATTAGCGAAATTCGTGTTTATCTCTATTATTTTAAATAATATACTTAACCGACGAACGTAAGAACCCCCGACCGATTTGTGTTACACAAATAATTTCCTTTCATTTCATACTCAACTCGGGTATATACTATAGGTAATATACATTACGTTAACGATCCTTACTTTCATGATTTCATCACCTATGTCTGATAAACGCCTAAACATTTTAATAAAATAAACCTTTTAATACAACACGCTCGATTGAAGCACTTTTTTCCAATAAAAATATGACTTCATACGTTTAGTAGTTATAATGCCACACACAAAGACACACGCAGATAAACACGTCAAACTTACAACACCCCCTTTTTTCATCGAAGTTTAAACATTAGGGGATGAAGATCATTAAAAACTATTTCACAGTTTAAAATTTAACATCTTAAGTGCTTAGTAACAAACTTATACAAGTAACAGTCGAGTAGCATCCACTGATTACTAAAACTGTTGACATTGTCTTACCAAACTTGCTTTAAGGTATTTACCAAACACTCCTTGCAGATGGTTACTTGTCCTTGGGATCAAAACTTCGATCTCCGGATAAATTTATTCAGTGATAAGCTGATGAATAATCGATGTGCTAACATGGGCCTCTGCCAATAATCCTCGCCTAAAATATTAAACAGTGTTTAAACTTTACCCCTTTCTACAACACACTTAAAATAACATTGACCTAAAATGTGTTGAAGGTTCTGTTAAAATAGCTTTAAATTTAATTATTTTTAAAATAAACCTTTATTGTGAAGAGACTGATGAATGTGAATGAAGTGAAAGAGATTTGATGAAAGCAAGTGAAAGGACATGCCTTTAGAATTTATCTTATAGGGAATTAGACTTGTCGCTAGAGTGTCCGTCATTAAGGCCTATCTTCTGCTGATGCTTTGACTATTGGCTTCCACACATAAACACGATACGACGTCGTTATGTGTCATAGATCATTTTGTCGTGTTTATGTGTGGAAGCCCTATGATGCGTAATGTATGTCTATGTTAATTTAATATGTTCAAGATGAACTACACCAAAGTAAAATTTATGTCTAAATAAATAAAATACATAAAACTATTAGGTAAAGATTACAAATAGTAAGTAAGTAAGTAAGTCAATCATTTATTCCCAGTTCAGTTACAGTATGAAATAATATTATAGCTCAAGAGATTAAACAAATAAAATCAATTGTGAAGGAATATATTTCGTAGCTTTTCTTCTCGGGACTTAAGGAAATGCAGATAAAATAAATTACAATCTTTTAAATCAAACTGTAAGCGGTTTAAAGAATAAAGAACTAAGCATAGAGAAAGCAAATAAAATTCTGTAAGATAATAAAACATATTTGTAAAGAAAAGAAACTCACCCGTACAAAGTAATGAAATAGCATAATAATCCACTTTGCGAGACGAAGAGCTCGTAACTATAAAAAACTTGGTACTAAAATTTAAACCTGGCAAAGTAAAATAAGGCCGAGTTTTTTCTTTAAACTTCCCACTTTTTACTACTCAATAAGAATTAAAAGACGCTGACATTTACAGGGTGGAGGAAGAAATTTTGCAGTCTTAAAATTTATATCGCTCTACCTGGGAACACGAAGTTAGGCGAAAAGGAGCGTTGAGAACAAAAGTTTATTACACTATCTCGATGCAAAACCTTACTCCATTTATCTTTGTCGACGGAACTCTGCGAACTGGGGAAGTATTTAGTGGGGAAATTAAGGACAAATTTCGGGGGATTGTCTTTTTGCTTGCGAGGTTAATTGTTCTTGTTGCTGTGTAACTTTTGTTGTGATGCTGCCAACTAAGTTGATGAAGTTTGAAATAACTACTAGCTAAATTAAGCTTGATTGGGTGCTTGGCAAGATAAAGAACATATTTTGAAACTCAGACAATTTCGTTTAGAGTCTGCAAACAAAATGTTCATTGTGACACAAAGGAGTTTTTCATACAAACTTCAAACTGTTGGCGCGCCTCTACCGCATATGCGATAGTGCATATGGGGCAATGATTTTTTATAGGTATAGATATGTTATATGCGCGCACATTTTGAAGACTGTAAATAGACCTATTTAAGACAACTTATAGCTAGTCTCAGTTAGTCTGAAGACATTTGGAGTATGATTTGAAGTGCTGTCATTAATGTCATTGTAATCATTGATCGGCACAGATTTAAAACGCCAATCACTATAAAGGTAACATATCTATACCTATAAAAAATCATTGATATGGGGTAATAAGTTTAAACAGGACATGAAAGTACTTTTTATAAAAACTCTTTGCAATAAATAGCCTCATTTTAACCTTACAACAATGTTTTATTAGCAGACTAGTAACATGTCTGACTCTTCTTGACCGAAACGTTACTAACTTAGGTTTTTTAAAGTTGTGTTTTTTTACAAGAGTATTGCTCTCAAATGTGATGATGATGTATGTCTATAACATAGGACACAATATAGTACAATACTCGACAGTTAATATTGAACATTAAGAAATATTTTCATCTCTGTCTCTCACCTTATAGGTTCACACTTATGCGTAGAGACAACAATAAAACCTGATGTATAATATACGTAAATTACTGCGTATTTAAAGGATATTTTACGTTAACTAAGTATGGATATAAATTAGGATGGTAAAGTAGGCTCTACCAGCCCCAACCAAAATAGAACTGTACAGTAATGAACTATACATACCATTTCAAACAAACAAGCATAGGGTTAGTATTTAGCAACTACCAACAATGCAATCTATGTACTAGGCGCATTCTGTGGTTGTGGTCGTCCCAAATTACGCTGTACCGTGCCTAGGAGATGAATCTTACTAGAATTATTACAAGGTGTTAGGCAGTTTAGGTTCAGTGCCATAAATTTTGCGACCATGTCGGCCATGTTGAATTTGTGATTATGTTGTATAGATTTGTCAGCACTGCACACTGCATAGACATTGCTGAAACAGTATTCAAGCAATTCTAATTATTATATTCTTGTTTTGACTTAGTAGGAAAGCGTGTTTTTATATGAAGTATTAATAACAGTATAATTTTCGTAAAATTATTATATGTTTTCTTTACAGTATTGTCATAATTAATCAATTACGTGCTAAAATTATAAGATATTTTAGTATAAAGTATGAATTTAGCAATAATTATCGATAGTCCTTAGAATGTAAAGTATATCGATAATTTTAAGTTAAAGTAACTCTAACAAATGGCAGTCAAATGCTCGCAAGAGAGCACCTGAAAGGTACGAAACGTGCAAAATAAATCGACTATACAAAATCCACTAACAGAAAATACTGCGACAAAATCTTTTCCGTTTTCAAAAACACAACAATCCGTTTCTTCTAAAGGCATTAAGCTTTCTTACTAAGCATTTGTTTCGTCCAAGGAGCTCAGAGAAAACAGTTTAGTTGCTACTTTTAAAATAAAAACAAAACCTTTAGTATCCAGGGGCTGGACTGGGCAGAACTTTGTCCGATACCAAAGAATAAAGTAGGAAACTAAGAAAGAAAAGTGGATTTAATGAAATTGGCTGTTTTTTTAAACAAATGGGCTACTAAGTTTATGTTAACCTAAAAATGTAACTTTATTATGTAACAGTAGAGACTACTTGCAACTTTAATATTTATCGTCATATTTTGGAAAAATTACGCAATACTAGACGCTGCCCGCGACTTCGTACGCTTTTATCGTCATAACTTGGAAAAATAATCACGATATCTCAAAATAATATAGCCTATGGTGTTATTTTGATATATAAGTTAAAATATTGTCAAATTTTAATCAATATCTATTCAGTAGTTTTTGCGTGAAAGATAAACAAAAATTCATCCATTCATTCGTCCATCCGTTGGCCAAAGTGTGCCAATTCTATATTCTAAGATTTAATGGCAAATGCGATAAATTCTCAATTCAATCAGTACAAAAGAATACCTACTATTTTAAAATACATCTTCTTTTATGATATCAATAATTTACGACTCAACTCGATATTATTTGCCAAACACGTGCCGAGACCTTGCCTTGTTCCATTCGTCTGAAATCTCAAAGGAGTCCACTGCAGATGCTCAGATGTTTATGCACCAAACAGCACTTCCAGATGAATAATTCCAGCAAAACACGGGATTATGGTAATATTTGAAATCTGCACTAGTTTCGTATGCTTGTTATTTGTACATTTAACCAAACATTGAGTTCGCAGTTTTGTGTGATTATAACGATGTTTATTAGAAAAGTTAGCTTTGTGTACTGCGTTTGGTTGGGTAATACTTTTGTTGGATTGTTTTAGATAGCGTGGTCTAGTTTTTCAAATATTTCTTGTTTCATTGTCGTTTTGATGAAATTTATCTTTGATTGGATGATGAAGGCATTTTATCATAATTATGTCCCCACCGAGGGGCACGAGCCTACTCTCATACAGAGAGTGATTAGGCCGTAATCCTTCACGCTGGCCAAGTGCGGGTTGGCGGATTTCACATACCTACACCTTCGAATTTTTTCTCTGGTGTATGCAGGTTTCCTCACGTTGTTTTCCTTATATTATAAAATACTTTACCAAAAGATTATTTTAGAAAAGAAAAGTAAATAGCACTAAAAATCTCAGAGGAAAGAAGGAAATATCTCAAAGAAAAAATTGCTATTAAAAAAGTGGCTAATTAAGCAAAGTCCCCGTGCTTACATCGCCACTTTAAAAAAATAGAAATTTTCCTTTTTACATTTTTAATCTGTAACGAGCATTAATTTAACGGAAATCCATTTTAATCCGCATTATGTAAATGGAAAGCACACTTTCATCTAACATGAAATAGGAAAGATTCAGCAAAAGCGTTCCGATTACGAAGTTAAATATCAAGCAGACCAAGATTTTTAATTAAGATACGACTTGTTAATTTATTCTCATCTCAGCCATAATTACAACTTTTGTTTACAAGTCTGCGAAATGAATTATTGCTATCAAACTTTTTTATTTTCGACCACAATTATTATGTCTGAGGGCGTTTTCAGACCTAGCGTTTCATATGCGTGTATGCGGTCGTTTTCAGCATGCACTAGTGTAAACGCTCGCTACATACGCGGTTCAAAAACCGGACGCGAATATAGGGGCGTATACGCTCGAACCAGTGGTGGTGTCGTGTCAAAATCACCATGGACTATACCCCTCTTATTACAAAACGAGTTTTATTTATAGTCCTAGAATAAACTCAAATAAATGACGTTTCGGCCATAGAAAAAACGTCAAAAAATTACTTTAGTCCTAGGACTATATTTAAAATACGTTTTGTAATAAGGGAGTACGAGTTTAGAAGCGCGTTAACGCTCGTACGACAAAATACGCGCGTATTAAACGCTAGTCTGAAACCGCCCTGAATGAAAAATTATAAACTCTATCTTCACGATACTGAAATAATTCATTTTGTCAGTTGACTTTTGTAATTAGAACATTTGTCTTTTTATTTTGTTTTTGCAAAATATGGGAATGAATTCGTTTTATATTTCTTCATTGTGAAAACCTTTTATTAACGCTGTCATGTTTCATTTTTGAACTGATCTTTACAAATGGGTTTAACCTTATAAAAAATTACCTTTGCGAAGAGAAATTGAGAAGTTGGCACAAAATTAATGTAAAATATGTAACAACTAGAAGTGATATTGAGTTTGAGAAATTTTCTGTAATTATAGAGGAAAAAAAATGAAGCAGTTCTTTAAGACATGATGCAAATTCTTTGAACCATTAAAGATCTATCTACACAGATCCGGGCCGTGCCCGGGACGTGTCCGGGCCGTGGCTCGTCAGGAGGGAAAACAATACGTCGTCATGACAACGTGTCCGGTTGTCCGGCACGGCCCGGATCTGTGTAGATAGACCTTAAAACAAAATATCGTGTATTTTGTTTCTAAACCTTAAAAAACCTCAAATTGGAACCACAATATTTACTTCTTATATATTTTAAGCATGAAACATTCAAACAAACACAGTGATTCAAACGCAACTCAAAAGAACACTCGCACATCACCTGAACAACAAAGCCTTACAAATTGATAAACAGGAACAAGAATCTTCACTACGAACCAAGACATTCTAGAACAATCCTTAATTACTACTTGAAGCTACCTACCCTATTACGTATTGGAAGGAAATTAAATTGCTATCACCTCGTTACCATCGCGAGAATTACTTTCCTTGGCAACGGTAGAGGAAATCACTAAATTCATCGGTGAATTTAACGTTTCAGGTGAAATTCTGTGTTTTGAATTATGTTTTGGTAGATGGAGGTTAATGAACTTTAAGTAAGGTTGAATTCTCGATTCGGAGTAGGTAAACTGTCATAAAAACCATAAAAAGTGAGTTCTAGGAATTAAGACTCGACTACTAAAAATCTGTGATCTTAAATACGCGAAACAAGCAATAATTCTTGTCATCTTATCTACTCCAGAAATGCATAGATAAAGCAATATTCATCAGATGGCCGGTTGTCGTATGCTGATGAATAAATATGATGATAATTATTTTTGTTACTCTTCCACGCAAAAACTGCTAAACAGATTTTGATGAAACTTTACAATATTGTAGCTCACACATCAGAATAATGTCGTCGTTATCAGCCCATGTTCCACCGAGGGGCACGAGCCTACTCTCTTACAGAGAGTGATCAGAATAACACATAGATTATTTTACTGTTGGATATTACGTATATTTCCCAAAATATGACTATAAAATGCGAACAAAGTCGCTAGCAGACTCGATTTAGGTAAACTAAATTGTTCAGATTTCTCGTAAATACTATCCAATCTTAGTTTCCATGGCAACACGTAACAAAAACCTCCACAGCTCGACTGCTCCGGTGTCTGATTGTGACAGTAAATTACTCGCTAACGGCACACCACTAATTGGTACAGCACTAATGTGTCGAAGCTAAAAATATTGTGAAGATTAAAAAGAAATATGAACGCGGTCGATTGCAGTACGGATTGCTCTTTTGTTTTAGATCTTTTGAAAGTGATATGTTGTTTAATTGAGTCTGGTTTTCGTTAACTTTATACATACATACATACTTATCCGTCACGCCTATCTCCCATTGGGGTAGGCAGAGACCACTTCGTTCCACTTCATTCCACTTCGTTCCACTTCGCACCACTTCATTCCATTTCATTCCACTTGCTAGGATCCCAAACACACCTCAACACACATTTGCACCAAAAATGAGTCTTATCTGCTCTGGAGATAAGTAGGAAAGTGACACATTTCTGACTTAATACTTTTCAAAGTTATTAAGAAAGGGTTGGCAATTGGCAGTTTGCACGCTTTAGTGATGAAAATCATATTGTTCACCTTTTTTCGTCCTTGTTTTGGTAAACATGTCAATCCATCAATCATCAACAAGAAACCGTGAGAACTTTAGTCATAGCTAAAATTGAGATTTAAATAGATATACAAACTATAAGCTCCACATACATCTTATATGTCGGAGAACATCTGAGATTACGTTCATGAAGGCTATTTTGGAACCGTTTGCAAACTCTTTACTGCTAAAATGCAAGAACTGGCTTGTTTCTGACTGGTTGTCAGTTTGGCGCTTTCATGTTTGAGATGCTGTCATGTTGAATGGATTCTGTTTTGGATATCGGTCAAGAAGAGACATCGGAAGACATCACGTACATCTTGTTAATTTATAACGTGATTGGAAACGACGCAATAAAGCTAGTTTGTTCAGTACACGCCCACGGTATTATTTTAACGAAACTCCTTGTTATGGACGAGTATCGAGCTTCATAAACGCCCCTTCTGATGGCTCGTCGTCATATAAATAAAATTTTAAGGCGTACGCGTTTTCTTTAATCATTTGGGTCATCTACTCACTATATTAACTGCCTTAAAAAAATTGAACGCTAGCATAAAGCAAACTCGTAAGTGCGAGTATGCTTTGCAATTCCGCTCCAAAAACAGGAGGTAGAAATACTAGAAATCCCAATTGTCCACAATGACCGAATCCCCTTCAAATTACTTGCTATAGAACAAAGGGTAACAAGCCCGCAGCCTGCAACAGTTGGGCTCATTCGTACACAAAACGAAACTTTCCGTCCGCTTGATTGCACAAACACACAAACAAATATCTGAAATGCAATTGCAACGAATTCATGCGATATTTCCTTATTTTGATTGCTGCATGAATGTTAAAAAGTATTTTTTGTGTTTGCTTCCAGTTTTTATTAGCAATTTAATATTTTTTTGTGAAACTGAACGAAATAGAGTTTGATTTAAATAAAATGTTATTACTTAACGAATTTTTCATTTTATTTCGGAATAAAAAATAAAATTGAACAGTTCAATACAATACGAAAGCAATAACTAATTCAGCAACAGCTTGCGTCCCAAATATTTATCAAAATATTTGACTTTTAGGAATTAAATGGAAATAAAAATAACACAGTTTCAGAACGCACCTTGACCTAGTTTTATAAAAATAAAAGGCAAAAGGAAATTACAATTCAAATGAATTCATCGTAAAGTTGATTTTTGAAATAGACATTTGCCTAATGGAAGAAGACAAGTCGAATAAATTCAGCAGTTAAGGTGAAACATTAACCTTAAATTGTAAAAAAGGGACAGTAGGATAAGTGGGAGGAGAGGCAACTCAGAGAAACTTAATCCATTTTATCGAATGGTGCCGTTCCGTGTAAACACCCATTAAGGAACTTAGAAAGATGGGGTGTCACTTACAGCTAGTGTAATTAAAGAAATGTGAATGATTAAAACCAAGTGAAAAAAAACTCTTGTACTTGTCTTTTTTTACGTGTCACTACACTATTACTGCTATTACTGTTACTACGCTAAAGAACAATGCTTTTGAATGCTAATCCTACAGAGGCACACCACTAACTAATAGTCATTTCTCTAGGTATGCGCTTTTTATACCCTAAAAATGATATTAAAACGAAGTTAAAAAGAACTTTTGTTTTTTTACGTGTAACTACGCTATAAAGTATCCAAAGCAACCTGTTTCCAAAGAAGAATGCTTTTGAATGCAGAGCCTGCAGTTACACATCAATAACATTTCTAAAAACATGCGCTTGTTTATGCCTAAAAATAAATAATTAAAAATTGTAATAAAAAGTTCGAATTTGACGGATACCGTATCTTATTCGATTATAAAATGAAGGCTCCAGAGTCAGCATTTTGTGTCAGCGCTCATTTTAAAATGGTTTTACGTTACCTTTTTTCGGGTATAGCGCTAGTTTTGGAGCTAGCCTTTTAAACTGTGCCAGCAAGCAATGTGAAAATACCTGAATATGCGTATGTGTGTCTATGTAATTGTACGTGTGCGTGTTATGTTTATTGTTTGTGTCATATGTATTAAAAACAACACCATGCGTTCCCTGATTCTCTTCCTTCATGACACACAATCTAATTAAACCACAATCAGAATGCTCATACCGGCAGCGCTCGGATTTACTGAAATTTCAAACGACAGAAATTGACGTGGAGGTGTTTATGGAGTCAGTAAATACAGTAGCACATAATTACTGTTGTTCTATTCAAATCCAAGCATAAATCAATTAATCTACGGGCCTCGTGAAATGTGCTGCGAATTTTAGTCTGTTTGTAGTAAATCGACATTATGTCGTTTATCAAACAGTTAACGCCCGTTATTAATAACCTATCCTGATCCGTTTTTTACCAAATCGAGATTGAAAAAACAAAACACAATTGTGTTCTTGACATGTTTTTGGTACACAAGTGACAATTTGTGTTTTGTTTTTTCAATCTCGATTTGGTAAAAACGGATCAGGATAGGTTATTAATAACGGGCGTTAGTGAACATTCGGAATCTATAGTCTCTTTATTTTATTTCAATAAACACACACTACACACACACGCACACAAACACACACACATGCCCACACACATACCTACACTAGTGAAATGTTTAGTCTAGTCTAAGGTATAAAAATAACATATAGATATAATTAATCTTTGAATGTTTATTCTTAAAGTCTGCGAAAATTACTATTGTTTTCAAAAAATGACTAAACGTCATTATGTTATAGCACAAAATTTAATTTCTTTATAATCGAATAATATCTACGTAATTAATTTTAAAAATGTAAAATTGAATCGAAAAAAAGTGCAGCTCTAAAAATGGCACTCCACCTTTACTATACCATGTCCAAGACAAATTTCCAACGTGCCTAATTGTGCTAACATTTACTCCCTTAATCACGTACAATGAATGGACCAAGCTATAAATAAGACAAGATCTCGGGAACTAGGCACCGTTAGATATAACCTCAATAAATAACTCGGCCTTATTACTTTTATCGTATTTCGGACGAAAGAATATGGAGGGATTGATTAAATATATGAGAATAATAGGTCTGATTGGTGTTTATGTAACAATGGTGATATTAGGGTTATAATTATAGGAATCTGCGATGATGTAAGCGCTTTCGAGATTGAAGATGAAAAGACCGTATTTGGAAACTATTGTGATTATGCTTTAAGGCGTACAATACAATACAATACAAATATTCTTTATTGCACAAAAGGTATAAGGTACAGGCACAAACAAGAATATAAGAAGCTACAGGCGGCCTTATTGCAAGGTAGCAATATCTTCCAGGCAACCTTAGGGTAAGAAATAACGAGAAAGAGGTAATAATGGTTGCGGGTTGTGCAAATAATACAGAATACATACATACATAACTACATATACATACCAAAAATAGATAGTACCTATAATAAAAATAAACAAATAGATATCCAATAGATAAAATAAATATTACATACATACATATATATATATGATGGCGTAGATGAAAACAATACAAATAATTGTGTTTTGTTAAAGTCAACTTAAGGCCTTATTCTTGGAAATACTGTATTAGTATAATGCGACGTTGAAGGATAAAATCATTAGCAAGATTATGATATTATCATAATCTTGCTAATGGTTTCTGGTCTAAGTTTTGTTGGTGGATTTCAACAACCATATCTTTAGTTTTTTTAAAGAAACTTTACAATATTTTAGTTTGCACGTCTAAATAACCCATACGCTTTATTATTTTAAGATGTTGTGTAAGATTTCAAAGATATGACGACCTCGAGATGTGGCTCAGGATAGAGAATCGCGGAGAAAGAGAAGAGAGGCCTTTGCCCGGCAGTGAGACACCAAGGGGAAGATAACATGACAGCCTCTATTATTATACATAATGCTATATGCAGCTTCATAATTGCTCATCCCATTGAACTAGCAATTAATAAATTGGACCCGCCCGAACACAAGCTGTTATGATTTCAAAGATAGGAATACCACCAATTAATTACGAATATTTTCGAAAATCTCCTACATTTTCCAGCCTACGAGTACCTAAAATGATACTTACCTTCTATTTACTTACTAATTACGTACGTATAATATATACCACAATTAAGCAGATCAAACATATGTTATGCAAACATTATCATAATCCGAATCCTCGAACCATTTAACAATAATTACACCTTTGAGAGAATAGATTACTTGTGCATCATTAATTAGTACTAACGTTATGTTCTGTTGTTTATCTTTGGTAAGTAATAATGCTTGAAATACATTATTCACGATTAAACTGCGGTTCGACGAAATAGTACTCGTGATTATATTGACATAACTTGCTATACGTAGTTGCTAGAAAGGGTGTTTATGTTATTGTAAACTTCATTAACTTCTATTTGCTTATGGACGTCCACTGCTGAACATAAGTCTTTCCCAAGGATCTCCACAACGACCGGTCTTGCGCTGCCTGCATCCAAAACCTTCCCGCTACTTTCGCCAGGGCGTCCACCTGGTCGGAGGCCATCCCAAACTGCGTCGTTTGGTGCGTGGTAGCCACTCGAGAACCTCTATTTAACTTGGTTTTAAAGGCACATTTAAAAGGTTCTGTAAATAAGTCCTCAAACACTGTTATCTGTCATGTAATTGCCAAAAATCCATAAAGCACTGTACGACATAAGGTACTTTGTTAGATGGAAATAACTAAATGAGCCCTTACATAAAATTTTAAGCTTCTATAGTGCCTTTTCCGCGAATAAGGGTAAAACAAGCTTCAGTTGAAGGCTCATATTTACTTACAAACTTAAAGATCACTATTCAAAGTTTGATATAATCCGTTTCACTTACATGTTCCACGCTCGACGTTATTCAAAGGTAATTGTTGTTATGGAATCCTTTAATTAATCCTACGTTGGCAGGTATGCCAAGTTCTCCCAACTTCACGTAACAAAGTTACAACTCTCGAAGCAGACCATGATTTATAATCTTGTAGCAAAATTAAATCAAGCTCTTGAACAAGATGTCAGGGATTTAGGAAAAGAAGATTTGATTAAAATTATGTCAGACTGAGGTTGCCCGTGACTTTGAACGTATTTACCGTGATATTTTTGATAATTTACACAATTTCTGAAAATAGTGCAGCCTATGTGTTATTCTGATGTACAAGCTACAGTATTGTAAGGTTACATAAAAATCAGATCACTGGTTTTTGCGTGAAAGAGTAACATTCTCACATTCTCACATCCGTCCATCAATCCATCCACCAAATAATAAAATACATGTCTAATTATTTAAAAAGCTTTATTAAATTAAATACAAATTTTACAATATTTAAAATTACACTTTTATTAGTCAGAAACGATTAGAAACTTGGTTGTTATTTTCTACTTCGAATTGTTCTATAAATAGTCATTTGGAATCCAAAATCTTTTCAATATCTTTCCCTCTTCTGATTTTTAGTTTTTATCGAGCGGTGATGTCGTGGACTATTCATAGATTCTTCTTATTAATCTTATTCTAATAATATAAATAATAAGATTAGAAGCCCTCTTTTGTAAAAACTTTTCTTACAATCGTCTTCTTATACCTCATTTGTCCATTCTGGTCGAAAGCATCTGAAGGCAGAATAAATTCATTTGTGGAACTTCCGTCGGACCGTATAACGGGATTTGCAATCATGTATTGCTTATCACCAGCATCACCATTTGGTTTCCTCTTAAAGAACCTCCCAGTTATCAAATTGTAAGAAGTATTAGTAGTAAATTTGGCATGAATCAAATTCGGCAGTTGCTGAAAACTTGTAAGTTTTTCCTTTGTATTTTGTATATCTTTTAAAGGTACCACATGTTCTTTGAATAAGCGATAGTTGTGTTTATGCTTTGATTTAGTGTCTAAGTTTTCTTTGGCTTCATGTTTTAATTTATCGTTGTGGTCTATGAAAAATCTTTGTTTATTGACAGCATTTGGTAGGTCTATCATCTTGTCAGCTTTATTTCTATGACGAAGAAGTATGTATTCTTGCTCAGCATTATTATCATTTTTGAATTCTCCAAGATCATGACGTCTAAGACCTATATCATCTTTTTGATCAAAACGGTCATGTTTATAGTAATTATTGTAAGTTTTACCAGTATATTTTAAGTTCAGTTTTGAAACTTTATTTTTAGCGTTTCTTAAATTAAATAGTTCAGTATTTTTCTCCATTGGTAACAGTTTTCCTTGTCTGTTTACTTTGTATTCAATTCTCAGCATCCTATCATTGTTTTGTAACAATGAATCTGTGAATGAACAAACATTTTGAATTAGGAAGTAAAAATCAGTTTAGCGTAAGAATTGTTTTCTAAGATCGAAAATAGTTTCAAATAGGTACTAAAAATTAAAAACAACTAACACCACTATATTCACCTCACACACTCAAAAAATCTTTTTTATAATTAAAAAAATTGAATCTATATTTGTTCATGAATTTGGGAACACAATTGGTCTGTTATTTAAATTGAATTTACTTGCAAAATCCATTAAAAGGAAATAAAAGGCTTATAAAACGATAGTACAAAACGAGATATCGTAAATATGTAATTAAATAGACTTACCGATAGCATGAACTATAAAAAACAGTCCAAATAGAATAAAAAAATAAAAATTCACATAAGCCAGCATTTTGCCCGCATGTCTTAAGCCCACTGACCTTATTCCATGGACAAAAAACAAAACTCAAATGGCTTGAAGTATTCGACAATCGACATTTTACAAAACACAATACCATTATAGAACAATACTGTTACCTATAGAATTTATGAATGGTTTTCTGATTTCTATTACGTTGGTGGTTTTGTTTATTTATGCAATCGAGAATAATGTACAATCGGGAGTTTATCGAGCTTAACTAAGCACCTTATATCATTGCAGGTATAAGGTTTAAATCTAAAAAAATAAAAGGTCTGCTTTCGGCTATATCGTAGCTCTTTGGTCTTTGCTCATTATGTAATGGCGTATTGTGTAATTGTATACTTTTGGAGAATTTTCCAGATTTTTCGTTCATTGTTTGTGAGTGTCAATAGGTAACAGTTAGAGGCGTTTCTGATCAAAAAAAATATCTTCTACGAGTAATTTTAATTTCTAATTATGCCTTCAATAACAGTTATAATATTTTTAGTGATTTTTAATGAAATCTTGTTTGAAAAAAAGCTTGGCATCAATAACCACCATTTCATGAAAATATTCTTAAAAAACTTCTGTTAACCGGTAAGTCGTAACCAAATTCCACTTGCTTAAAATCACTGTCAATGTTGTTAACAAATTACGACAGTAACTGGCGTTCGTTTTAAAAGTTGGCTTATACTCGTAGTATTATATACTACGAGTTTATTATGTAACTCACTAGTGAAGAAGATGTGTTTAGATCGTAGCAAATGGAGCGAAGTGGTATTTGCCTATCCTGATGGGAGAGAGTCCTGACAGATATGTATGTAATACCAAGGAATTAAATGTGATGTATGACCCGCATCGGATCAGCAGCTTGGTGGATTACGGCTTAAAATAATCACTCTCGTATGTAGGCTCGTGCTCCTAGTGGACACATTTAAAGGGCTGATAAGGATACAATGAGTAGATTTACCATTGATTTTATAAATAAATTGACCATAAGTTGTAAACTAAAAGAGGTAGTCTTATGGTAGATACCATTAGACTGTGTGTAGATACACACCAAAGTCGTCGGCTTTTTTGACAGCTGCCATTCGTATGACGTAAAGCCGCCGGCCTAGCCTGGTGGTATGTCGGCGACTTTTGTGTGTAGATAGCATAACCACAGAGGCGATTTGAAACTGTGATACTACAAACAGCAGTAAGGGTACCCACGGCCCAGATTTACGAGACAATAAACTCACGAGTCTATTCATTTTACGGTCGAATTTCATCAGTTCTCTAGACTTGCTTTCAGTTATCTTTATTTTTTTATTTTACGACAGACGCAGATGAAATGAAATATAAAATTGAATGGTACTTCTGTTATGGTTTAAGAATGATTTGAAAATATTAGTAACTACGCATATATAATGAGATTTTTCAGTACTGTAGATGATTTTTTAAAATAATTAAGTGTCAATGGATCGTAGCTAGTGGAGGGAAGTGGTATCTACCTACCCCAATGGGAGAGAGGTGTGACAGATATGTATGTATGTATGCAAAATATGTAGTTACAGAAAAAACCGTTAAAATTATCTATTTATCCATCAAACATCGTGTCGACTCTTTCTGATATTTGATAAAAACAGTGTTAACTATAGGTAGATTTTGTATTAACAAAATTTTTTTAGCGCTTATGGAATTCAAAATAATCGAAATAAGTAGTAGGTGGCAAAAATAATGGTATTAAGAACACAAACGAATTAAAATGTTTTCTCTCATTACAGGATTTACAGGCATTGGGTTAAGAAAGTCATAACTCTTTAAAACTTTTCAAATAAACTGTAGGTACAAAGTTTTCAAGGCTCAGCACTTAATTATAACGGAAGCCGTCAAAATTTTACGACTCTATTCAGTAAGTATTAAGGTACTTTGTTGTAAAATAATAAGAGTATTGATTAATTTGTAATGTTTTTGTTTTATTATGCTATTTTGTTATTTTTAAACTGTCAAGAATTCAGTTTGTTAAAATTCACTACCTAAATTACATAGGTTTTTAATATTATTTTGTGGCAGTGGCAACAAAAGAAAGAAGAAAGAAAGAAGATAGAAGGAAGACTGAACTTTTGGAAGTGTCCAAAGTTATTAAATTAATACAGTATAATTCGACTAAATGAAAAATGCATTAGTAGTGTGAAAATTATGACTTAGACTAGTGTTTATTTAAAAAATTGGTTTGCAAACTTCAGTGGCTTTAAAATTTAAATAAGAAATATCGAGCTGCTGGTAAAATATAATAATTCATCTGTAATTGAAGCATGCATGTTATATTCGATGACTTTATTTTGTCAATGTTCAAAATCAACACCTTAACCAAAAATTCCATTTTACGAATTAATATTTGGCACAGCTTCTACTTTAGGTATCTACTCTAAAAGAATCCACAAAATATAATGACACAACCGGCTGTTTGCGTTAAAGATTCGTATTTATGAACCACATTCCAAATTCAACCTTAATTCATTAATTTAGCTCGCAAATATTTCAGATTGAATGTCAGCCTTCCAATTTCGGACTGAATAAATTAAGGTGACTCCGAACGACCTAGTCCATAACTTACACCAAAAAGTAAAGACGAAAATCCTCTAAAGTTATTCAAATGAAGACCACAGACTTCCGAATAAATGCATATTGAATTTGTTTACGTACGGTACTGGGAGATAGACTATACTTCTCTATTTAAATTTGGTCCTGCGATCTCCATATTATTGCCCGATATCTAGTTATTTCAAATAGGCAAGGTGGAATTGCTTCTTTTGATTTACAGGATTTTTTTAGCAGCAAGGCTCGAAACTGCAAAGGGTCTTTGTCTAAATGACGATACCGTATCCTGCACATATGGTTTGTTGCCAGTATTAGCACTTAAAATGTGTCGCGTCAGTTGGAAATAAACTTTCCACAATAAGTAGACCAATGAGAGCCAAAAACAGACAATTATTGGCTAGTGATAAAAAAATAATATTGATTAAATTCGTGATAGAAACGCATCAATTTTAATATACTTACACATAGAAATGGCGGCGCTGCTGTTTCACTTTGCCGTTTAATACTAAAAAACGCAAAACGAGGTTGGTGGTTAACCGCGTGGTATTGGCGCGGCTTCATTGCACCCCAACAGTCACTTGTTTTTAAGATCGCTTACTATGGTAATAAAACACTCACAAATTGTGCAACAACAAAGCTAGAGTTTTACCACGGGATGAGAAAAAACAAAAGAATAAAGACACTAGTCATCACATCTTTCTAAAGTACTTACTCCATTAATGACCAATAAAAATAACTATTTTTTTCTTTTTTTTGCACTATAGAATTATCTGCGATATTATCATGTTTATATTCATGATACTTTTTATGTAATGGTTACACTTATATATGTATCTTATTTATTTGCTCTTTGGTGTGCAATCATAGTTTCCACATTTTTAATTACTTACAATCTACCTAAAATCATAAACATCATCACTAAAAGACCGCTCTAAGAATTTATAGCGTAAGTATAGGATTATTTTTTTACAGCGTTAGTAAAGAGCAAACCAAGACAAATAAAGACCTTCTTCTTTACCAGCCCATATATGTCCCCACCGAGCTTTTAGTTATTTATAAAGCCGTCAAATACAAACGACTAAGACCATTTTAGTCTTCCAATAAAAAATCCGATGCAATAAACAACAGATTTTTTTATATAGAATTTCAGACAGTTTAAATTTCAACCAGGTATTCCCGACTCTATCTTTTCTACTTGTCACTTAACCTAGATACTCGTACTTACTACCATCCATTATTATGCAGATATTGCTTCCATCTAGAGCTCAAGAAATTATTCCTCAACTCCACTGCGCCACTTTCCATCCAATCCAAGATTAAAACTCCACCACGGTGGCTCAAGACAAAGCTCCTGCCTTTTTAATCAAAGCCTCAGCTCGGTTTCAAAATTAAATTCCACGTCAAAGGATGTTTGTGGATATTTTTGTTAGTTTCTACTAGATAGACTAGTTGGTAAACAAGTTGTTAGTTTTTATCAAGTGAACGCGCCTTTGCAAACGGAATTAAACGATTTATGAATTTTATATATCATTATTTATGTATAAAATATAATAATGATAACAACTAACGTTATGCTATTCTAATATTTATTATAAAAGTCAATGTTTGTGCCGATGGATGAATGGATGTTTGTCACTCTTTCACGCAAAAACTACTGAACAGATAATGCTGAAACTTGGCAATATTATAGTCTATACATTAAAATTATATATATGCTATATTATTTTAAGATAGTATGTTTTTTTTCTAAGATATGACGATAAATGCGTACGAAGTCACGGGCAGCCTTTAGTACATTATAAAACATGAAATCCCAGTTTTCTAAGCACCTTTTTCTTTTACGATGCCATAACTCAGTCAATAAGAACAGTTTCATGTTATTATTATTATACCGTCTACATTTATGGATATCTTTAAAGATTAACAGCTGCATTACGTACCTATAACTTCTTCTTAAGATGCGTACAGACCATGTAACATGTTATTTAACTTGTGTTTTATAACACATCCACACTACGTAACCTTGTTATTCAACATTGCAACATAAAATAATACTGTACACATTAGAATAACAATGCAATATAACAATGTTATATAACCATTGTCGTTTGTCGTTCTTCAGTCAATCCACGCGATCAAAGTTATATAACATTGTTGTACATATCAATAACATGTTATGTTACATGGTCTGTACGCACCTTTACAGTCTTTTTACTTAGCAAAAGAGTTGTAAAAGCAAAGTTATTGGGAAAAGCTGAGACAAGTTTTCTTTTAAAAAGATAGAACAGATAAGTGATTTTTAAAGTGATGCCAAACAAGTTGATAGATTTTCCCGGGATAAGACGTCACCTTCTGTAATACATAGGTATAGCTAGTAGTCAAGTAGTCCCATTGCAAATATTTTTTAAGGTCTAAATGTCACTACACTTTATTTAACCCGCATTCATCAAAACAAGGAAATCTGGAACACACGTCCAAATAGAATAACGTTACCATTTCACAATTTAGTACAAGAAAGAAGATACCGAATGAAATATCTGTATAACATTCCTAACATAAATATAGAAAATTTTCTATTTAAAATAGAAGTTTTAAGGTCTTTCTACACACATCCGGGCCGTGTCCGGGACGTGACCGGGCCGTAGCCTTTCAGGAGGGAAAAAAATACGTCGTCATGACAACGTGTGTGAACGAATCTATGTATAGAAAATGTATGGAATGATATTTTTTCCCTGACACGTCCCGGACACGACCCGGATGTGTGTAGATAGACCTCTAGATTTTATTTGATATTGTATGCGACCAATAACGTGACCAATCTAAAAATGTATGTCGGAGACATTTGAGATTACGTTCATGAAGGCTATTTTGGAACCATTTACAAACTCTTTACTGCTAAAATGCAAGAACTGGCTTGTTTTTGACTGGTTGTCACTTTGGCGCTTGCATATTTGAAATGCTGTCATGTTTGATGGATTTGGTTGGATTATGGATTTGATATCGGAAGACATCACGTACATCTTGTTATTTTATAACGTGATTGGAAACTACGCAATAAAGCCAGTTTGTTCAGTACACGCCCACTGTCTTATTTTAACTAAAAGCTTAAACGCCACTTCTGATGACTCGTCGACATATACTTCTTTCCACACCTTACCATCATAACCCATTAAAGTAAAACCAAAAGCGGCCCCCGATGCTATGCAGCCATAAGTCACCTCGGTTCCCGACAGGACAATGCATAGAAAGTAGGTATGCTATCAAAAAGCGAGGTATAAATTCACGCTTTTGACAACCGAAAATTGTATTGTCTTCCGCATTTTTTTCTGTCAGCACCTCCGATATGCCTTTATGATGAACAACAGGTTTTGGTACCTATGACAAGTGACTCTTGTATAGGTTGTTGCAAAAATAATGGTATCTACACACCAAAGCCGCCGACTTTTTTGACAGCTGCCATTTGTATGACGTAAAGCCGCCGGCGGCTTTGGTGTGTAGATAGCATTAGGTACTAGCGTACTTATATCAAAGGTCATCGTCAATAATTAAAGAATTACGCTCTTGTAAATTTGTAAAATGAGAGAACTCTCGACAAGGCGAACGTGTCTATATTAAATCTGGGACTTGTTAAAGAAAGGCCAAATCAGGGGATGTGAAAGGGGAGTGACAGATATGTATGTATGATAAATATGATACGATAGATATGTATGTATGACAGATATGTATGCACCTTTTAAAGGTAATTATAGGCCTTCGGCCTCTTATATAGGTCATTATCAGTGGTTATGTGATAAACTTTGTACAAAAGAGTGCCACCTGTGGTAAACGTACCCGCTTTGATATTTCCGACAAGCTGGCATTTTTGTTTCTAAAACGTACCACGGAGCATTATTTCAGGTTTGAGTGAGGTTCTCTTAACCTTCTCCACGTTGGCAGAAACCTTGCTTGGCCATGCCACAGGTCGTGGATAGCGACTCCCACTAAGCTATACCTAGGTAATTCAGGTCATTCATCATTTTCACCTTAATGCACCGGGACATCTTCAGAAAATGTCAAAAGTCATCATCACTTTTAGTTATATATCCTGTGAAAATGTAATTTTTTGTATTTCTTTATTTTACGAAGATGTACAGCGATTCTGTGTACATCTACAATAACAAAATCATTTTTCAAAAAATGCGTGCGCCTAAGAATATGACAATTTGGCGAGTTTTTCAAAGCATTCAATCAATACAGAAACAAAAGGAGGTGCCATACCGTCTGGATCTGCGTGCCTGGTCTGGCGCAAAATGGCTACCTTTTTGTATGGAATTTCTTATCGTTTGACAGGTCATCTACCAAGAAAACTATGAAAAATTTGCGCCAGCCTTGGCACGCTGTCATAAACCCATTTGTTTATGAAAAAAATGGGGTCACTCCTTATATTCCTTCCTTATTGACAGAAACAAGTACGGCCTCAAATAAAAATGTCAATAAGTAGAATAATAAGTCGATAAGGAAAACAGGAGACAGGCAAAGGGAACAAGCCGTGTAAAACCAACGAGAGGAAACTGGGCAATCCATCTTAATTCCCTGATTGGTGCTTACCGAACCACATCTGACAGGATTATTTAGCTAAGACAGTTTGCACTGCAGTGTGAATGCTCGGATAATATTTGTTGGGTTATTTATTGGAATAGTGGTTTTGCTATAAATAAGTAGGTATTCATAAATTAGACAATTTTGACGTTATGAAAATATATGTATACACGTTTTGTTTTTTTAAAAAATAAGTCAATAATTTGAAGTTAAAATCTTGATACATCATGTATGATAATCGTCGTTCCTTTTTTCTCATATAAAATTAGCCGGTCTGTAAAAAAGGCTATTAAATTGAACGGCCTATTCAACAATATTTCTTAGTTATTAACATTTTCAACGACATAAGACTGATGGTGTTTTCAAAACCTAACTGTTTAACTGTAAATGTTATTGTAGGTAGTTACAAACTGAATTACCTACATTCACTTCCAATTTCATCTTAACCTAAAAAAATCTATAATTACAAATGTGTAGACTAGCTATTCTCATCCCACGTCCAATCTTCAATCTCAATAAAAAAAACTAATCTCATGAAAGGGCCACAAAAACAGCTCTAGGCCTATGAGTGATAGATTGGACACACAGACTCACATCCTTCGTCTACGACGATGATCCAATTAAACTATCTTGATATATTAGGGAACAGAGACTGTGATATAATTTAATAGAATTAGCCCCCGTTTCACCATCTATATCAAAATATATAATTAATTAGTATTTATCTATATAAAGTTGTTAGTTTTAAGAGTAGGTCTGTTGACGCGCGCATTTATAATTATCTTTTATCATTGGTCAATTTAACCCTACTATCTAAAAAATAACTTCAAGTTGTAAAAACCGGTGGTAAAGGGAAGGGATGACGATTACGCGCGGCCACAGTTTTACTCAGTCGTTGGAGGATTATTAAACAGTGTTTAGTGTAAAACTTAGTACAGTAAATAGGGAAACACCTACTCTGCGAGTTTAAATTTCACCTATCTGTCTCTATCAAAATGTCATGATTAATGAATAAGGTTTATCTGTCAATTAAATTTTATCTGCATGTTTATAAACGGGCATTTCGATAGCTTACGCACCTGGTAGATGAATATTTGAAGAAACGTTCAGTCGGAGAAGGGGTTGTCGAAAAAATATTGTTTCGCAATAAACTCTTTTCGCACAATCGTTCAGTCGATGATTCGTTAATCGAACTTATGACTTTTTAAATTAAATATACCCCTCTGTTGTTGCGCGTTTGGAGGTGTATTGAAAAACCGCTATTGAGCTGATTGACTGCATGAAACGTGATACTCTTTACAGATTTAACATTGTTTTTACGTCTGCCGCATGCCAGAAGGCTTGTAAGCTAAAACAGCTACCCAATAGCTATCAACTGCCACACGGCAATGCGGCAGACCAAGGAAAAGGTGGCGGGACGAGCTGGACATCTTCTCGAGTACCTGGGCGGAAGAAGAAGTCATGGCGGATAGGGAGAGAGGCCTTTGTCCAGGGGGCTTAGCATACGTGCCGCGACAATTATCTCACGTCATGCTGTCCTTATCACATTTAAAACTATGGGCAGAGACGTAAGCGTGACAAACTCATGACAGCGTCTTGTCACGGAGTGTATGCTAATCTAGCAGCAGTGGGATAGAAGTGGCTAGATTAGATTTGATTTCATTTTACATCTGGTTTATCAAATACCAGTACCTACCACAATACTAAAATCTAAGTTCACAATCAAGAATTCGAAATGGAAATGCAGGTACAGTTTCAAATACAATCAATCACCCACCAAGTTGAGACTAAGACGAAGTGTTCAATCGTTTTGTAATGACTCCGGCGATCTGGGATCTACCTTTATTTTACATAAGTTTACTTGATACCTGGGGGCTAGAAGTACTCAAAGAAGTTGGGTCTCGAGGATGCTGTTGCTGGTTGTTTAACTGAAATCTAAGATCGGAGGCGTATTTAAGGGATTTGATTTAGGATTGGGTTTCCAGACTATCGTAATAACTGTGCTCTTTAGACAGAGCTGCAAATGATTTAAAAATACTTAAAGTATATTTTTTATCAGTTTTATTTATGAATTAGTTAACAAAGCACAGAAATGGGGATATGAATTTTAACTTCACAAAAAACCATTGAAATTATTTGAATTACCCACAATAGTACGTAATACTGGGTGTACTTACGACCCATGTTCCTTGGGGAAAGTGGTTCAGTTTCATGGAAACTATGGCTGTGTTTCGGCTTTATACCCCCTTTCTGTTACACCCTGTATAAGTAATGCTTTTTCATGGAGGAACGCTCAAGCACGCGGCGGTGTTGGCGTAGTGTGAACACTTTGGTATTACGTCGAATGTTTGATACAGACCGCGACGTACTTCACTCAAATGAAGGAGAAAGTTAACGTCGCGTCGTGTCATATCAAGAAGTCAAAGCACTGGCAGAGGATAGGCCTAAATGGCGAATGCTTAAATAAAATAATGATGATGATGTTCGATACAAGATACAGTTAGCCTATCACGTCGTACTGCTGAGAAAAGGCTTCTCTTTTTACTCTCCATCCAATTCTGCTGAGTGTGTGTGTGTATCTTTAAAGGTCTATCTACACAGATCCGAGCCGTACCCGGGACGTGTCCGGGCCGTGGCCCGTCAGGAGGGAAAACAATATGTCGTCATGACAACGTGTCCGGGCCGTGTCAGGTAAAAACTATCATTCCATACATTTTCTATGGATTAGTTCATACACGTTGTCATGACGACGTATTGTTTTCCCTCCTGACGGGCCACGGCCCGGACACGTCCCGGGCACGGCCTGGATCTGTGTAGATAGATCTTAAACAGCCTTCTATTTATAAAATTTAAAAAGAGCCTTTGTTACATAAGAATATACCGTATTTAAAAAGATTTCTAAGATATCTCGATAAAACCATAGCCTATTCATTTTACCTTTTAAATATTTCCACAAATAACATCGTGTCTTCTGAACCCTTGTTTATATTTGAGATAATGGCAGCCTCCGTTGTGATAGTAACGCGATTGTTTCGGGGTGCGACCTCCAATTGTACTTTATTGATATTATTTGCTTCTATTTGTAGACACGATTTTGTTTACCTTACATTTGAGTGACTTAGATTCTGATTTCTGTCCTTTGTAAGTCTTTCCTTTCTTTGTCTTCGGGTTGAATTGTTGGGTTGAAAAAAATATAAATGTTTTTTTTTTCTTTTTGTTTGGTAATAGGTTATTTTTATAGCTTTGTGATTTCATGAAAACAATGTTTAGTTAATATAAGTTTACAAACATACCTATGTGTATTGTGTAGGTATCTCTCGGTGGTATTGGCTTTTAGTGCTTTTTTTATGAAACATTTATTTGAATCACACTCATTTCTGGTAGTTAAACATTTACGTCCTAAGATTTTTAAGTAACACGGGCAATAAGAGATCTTAAAATAGAACAAGTTATATTAGAATTTAGTAAGTGGGGAGTATAAATATTATTTTAGTCCCCTAAATTTGTGAAAGCGGATACGTCATTAATACGCCCAAAGGGCCAAACCCAACCCTTTAACTACGGAAACTATGTGACAATGATGTGATGAGGACAATGGGTCCTAAAATTATTATTAATGTAGCTGAAAATCTGTTTGTTACGTTAAATTACCCTTGATTTTAACGATACTTAATAATTATTTTTAATATATTATTTAAAAAGATACATTGTAAAGAAAAAACGGTCTGTCTTCTTGCTAGACTTTTTTTTGAGGAAAACTGCTACCTAGCGAATCTAGCGGTATCTTTAATAAAAATAACATTGAACGTATTTCAAGTGCTACAAGTTGGTACATATTTATGCCTCCGACTTATAGATAATTTAAATTTGAGTTTCAACAATAACAACATAATATACATAGTGCGTACATTACTGCCCTTATAAATCTTGTCTGCGCAAGACACGACGCGGCGTAGATACGGTTGCTAAGGAGTGATGAGCGGTGAACAGACAAAATTCTTGTCGTGTCCACGAAAAAATCTTGTCTGCCGCAGACACGATAAATTTCTTATCGTTTACACACGCCGTATACTTACCTCACATACATCACAAGTTTTGGTAAATTGCAAAGGGCTTATCCATAACTTAAATTGAAACTAAATTGGAACCCCTGCCATTAATACTTAATCTAGGATTAAACTTAAGGTTTTGATACTCTGTATTTACCTAAATACAGAACATTTATTAACGTTTTGAAAGCAAACACTATGCAATATTTTAATCTACTATATAAAAATAAGTCGGGTTTTCCTTCCTGACGCTATACTCCAGAACGCACGAACCGATTTCCACGGTTTTGCATTCGTTGGAAAGGTCTCAGTCTCCGTGAGGTTTATAGCAAAGAAAATTCAGGAAAAATTTCAACAGAAAAGCGGGAAAATCTTTTTTCACATACAGAGGATACTTTGAGGCGGTACGAAGTTCGCCGGGTCAGCTAGTCAATAAATAAAAGCAAACAAAATAATTACGGTACCTATTAAATTACGAGTATTTTGCTATACGATGTGCCCGTTTCAACCCCTAAAAATAAAACATAACTGACAGATAAACCTTCTTCCATTTCATAAACCATGACGTTTTAGATAGAGACAGGTATAAAATATCTGTCAGATAAATTTTATCTGTAATGGTGAAACAGGCCCTGAATCTTTGTACATACATACATACATACATACATACATACATACATACATACATACATACATACATACATACATACATACATACATACATACATACATACATACATACATACATACATACATACATACATACATACATACATACATACATACATACATACATACATACATACATACATACATACATACATACATACATACATACATACATACATACATACATACATACATACATACATACATACATACATACATACATACATACATACATACATACATACATACATACATACATACATACATACATACATACATACATACATACATACATACATACATACATACATACATACATACATACATACATACATACATACATACATACATACATACATACATACATACATACATACATACATACATACATACATACATACATACATACATACATACATACATACATACATACATACATACATACATACATACATACATACATACATACATACATACATACATACATACATACATACATACATACATACATACATACATACATACATACATACATACATACATACATACATACATACATACATACATACATACATACATACATACATACATACATACATACATACATACATACATACATACATACATACATACATACATACATACATACATACATACATACATACATACATACATACATACATACATACATACATACATACATACATACATACATACATACATACATACATACATACATACATACATACATACATACATACATACATACATACATACATACATACATACATACATACATACATACATACATACATACATACATACATACATACATACATACATACATACATACATACATACATACATACATACATACATACATACATACATACATACATACATACATACATACATACATACATACATACATACATACATACATACATACATACATACATACATACATACATACATACATACATACATACATACATACATACATACATACATACATACATACATACATACATACATACATACATACATACATACATACATACATACATACATACATACATACATACATACATACATACATACATACATACATACATACATACATACATACATACATACATACATACATACATACATACATACATACATACATACATACATACATACATACATACATACATACATACATACATACATACATACATACATACATACATACATACATACATACATACATACATACATACATACATACATACATACATACATACATACATACATACATACATACATACATACATACATACATACATACATACATACATACATACATACATACATACATACATACATACATACATACATACATACATACATACATACATACATACATACATACATACATACATACATACATACATACATACATACATACATACATACATACATACATACATACATACATACATACATACATACATACATACATACATACATACATACATACATACATACATACATACATACATACATACATACATACATACATACATACATACATACATACATACATACATACATACATACATACATACATACATACATACATACATACATACATACATACATACATACATACATACATACATACATACATACATACATACATACATACATACATACATACATACATACATACATACATACATACATACATACATACATACATACATACATACATACATACATACATACATACATACATACATACATACATACATACATACATACATACATACATACATACATACATACATACATACATACATACATACATACATACATACATACATACATACATACATACATACATACATACATACATACATACATACATACATACATACATACATACATACATACATACATACATACATACATACATACATACATACATACATACATACATACATACATACATACATACATACATACATACATACATACATACATACATACATACATACATACATACATACATACATACATACATACATACATACATACATACATACATACATACATACATACATACATACATACATACATACATACATACATACATACATACATACATACATACATACATACATACATACATACATACTAGGGATGTAACGAATGTCGGTTTTTAAGCATTCGCGAATGCGAATGCGAATGCGAATATCTGTTGTTGACATTCGCGAATGCGAATGCGAATGCGAATATACAGATATGAAGGTATGTGTAGGCAAGACAAAGACAGATCAATGCATTACTTTAAGTACTTAATAACCTCCTAAATGACATTGGGACTTGGATTCTTTCTTGACCCATTTTGCAAACATGAATGAAAATTATAGAAGTTTTTGGATAACCTCTCAAGTTTTATAACTGTGCAATTTTTTGTATATGTTACAGTCAAAACTCATATCCAGTCAAAACCACTTTTAACTGCAATAACCACAGTCAATATCCATTAAAATTTAAGGTGGTGAAAATTACGAGGAAAATCATCACAGTAATGTCATATACAATCTTTTTTTACGTGATGTGTGCTTATACAATCGACTTCACACAAAAGGGTCAATCATCTGATCGATTTGATATAAAAAAATAGCTAAATCACATTTTGGATTATGTATGTAAGGAACATAGATATGTCTTGGCTTAATACATCAGCTACCAAATACACTGTATATTATAATTTTTACCTGGAAATTATTTAATAACGTCATTTTCCTCTTAATTTTCACCACCATAACTTTTTATGGATAGTGACTGCTGGTTATCGCAGTCAAAAGTTTAGGTTTAGGTTTCGACCGATGTCTTCAGTTTGACTGGCAATGAGTTTTGACTGTAACATATATAGGGTGACTTTAAATTAGTGAACGATAGAAAAGGATATGCATTTACTCATGATAACAAACAACTTTTACTATGGGACCTAGTTCGAAATCATTCAAAAAAAAAATGTTCCCCTATACTATCAGCTGTTGCCTTTTGTATGGGGAGTTCAAAAATTTTTGAATGATTGCGACCTTGGTCCCATAGTAAAAGTTGTTTGTTATCACGAGTACATGCATATCGTTTTCTGTCGTTCACTAATTTAAAGTCACCTTATATAATAATAGGAACGCTGAGATAATAACACAAATATAATACAATTTTCGCAAAATGTAATAGGTGCTCAATAATATTAGTAAATAGGTAATTAAGTTAATACAAAAAGTGACTAAGGTCATCATATAGGCGTGGAACTCGGCAAAGGGGACGAGAGAACGACACATTTTTATGATATCTACCTAAATACCTCATTATTGAGATTATTATCATGATTTTATACAAAAAAATAGTTAAGAGGGTAAAAGTAATCATACTTTTATTTATGATTCATATTCCCATACCCTAATTTATGCTCATTAAACCAGTACATGTAGGTATGATTCAACAGTAATTTTTCCACAGTAAGTCTCCCAATGTCTTTTACCTACTCCCAATGTCTTTTACCTAATATTTTTTTGACACTCTGTATTTTTTCAATTTCATATTCGCAATTTATTCAAAAGATATTCGCGAATGCGAATGCGAATGCGAATATCAAAAATCATGCGAATATTCGCGAATGCGAATGCGAATGCGAATATTCGTTACATCCCTAATACATACATACATACATACATACATACATACATACATACATACATACATACATACATACATACATACATACATACATACATACATACATACATACATACATACATACATACATACATACATACATACATACATACATACATACATACATACATACATACATACATACATACATACATACATACATACATACATACATACATACATACATACATACATACATACATACATACATACATACATACATACATACATACATACATACATACATACATACATACATACATACATACATACATACATACATACATACATACATACATACATACATACATACATACATACATACATACATACATACATACATACATACATACATACATACATACATACATACATACATACATACATACATACATACATACATACATACATACATACATACATACATACATACATACATACATACATACATACATACATACATACATACATACATACATACATACATACATACATACATACATACATACATACATACATACATACATACATACATACATACATACATACATACATACATACATACATACATACATACATACATACATACATACATACATACATACATACATACATACATACATACATACATACATACATACATACATACATACATACATACATACATACATACATACATACATACATACATACATACATACATACATACATACATACATACATACATACATACATACATACATACATACATACATACATACATACATACATACATACATACATACATACATACATACATACATACATACATACATACATACATACATACATACATACATACATACATACATACATACATACATACATACATACATACATACATACATACATACATACATACATACATACATACATACATACATACATACATACATACATACATACATACATACATACATACATACATACATACATACATACATACATACATACATACATACATACATACATACATACATACATACATACATACATACATACATACATACATACATACATACATACATACATACATACATACATACATACATACATACATACATACATACATACATACATACATACATACATACATACATACATACATACATACATACATACATACATACATACATACATACATACATACATACATACATACATACATACATACATACATACATACATACATACATACATACATACATACATACATACATACATACATACATACATACATACATACATACATACATACATACATACATACATACATACATACATACATACATACATACATACATACATACATACATACATACATACATACATACATACATACATACATACATACATACATACATACATACATACATACATACATACATACATACATACATACATACATACATACATACATACATACATACATACATACATACATACATACATACATACATACATACATACATACATACATACATACATACATACATACATACATACATACATACATACATACATACATACATACATACATACATACATACATACATACATACATACATACATACATACATACATACATACATACATACATACATACATACATACATACATACATACATACATACATACATACATACATACATACATACATACATACATACATACATACATACATACATACATACATACATACATACATACATACATACATACATACATACATACATACATACATACATACATACATACATACATACATACATACATACATACATACATACATACATACATACATACATACATACATACATACATACATACATACATACATACATACATACATACATACATACATACATACATACATACATACATACATACATACATACATACATACATACATACATACATACATACATACATACATACATACATACATACATACATACATACATACATACATACATACATACATACATACATACATACATACATACATACATACATACATACATACATACATACATACATACATACATACATACATACATACATACATACATACATACATACATACATACATACATACATACATACCCGTCACGCCGCCTCTCTCCCATTGGGGTAGGCAGAGACCACTTCCTTCCACTTGCTACGATCCAAACACTCCTCTTTCGCTTCATCCACACTCATCAGTCGTCTCTAAATCTTTGTATATTTTAAACATTATGTTTGTTAAACCTAATTTTATTTTTAGCCAAAATTTCTTCACCCAGACATCTCCAAGGGGTATACGATATTAAATTACGCTTTATCCTAATTTAATATTTTCTAGGTCACTTAATACATCTTCCCGTAAAGGAATAAAGTTATTTTTAGAAACTTTTTATCTACAAAATTAATGTTTTATTTTTAGAGTGACTAAAGTAACATAAGAATTAGATTGTATTGGTTAATATCGATTAAAGGTATAGTTTACTCTGATAGATATTAAATTTTCAACATTGTTCGAAATTGGCGAGATTAAGTATATATTTTTTACCTGACTGCGCCAGAAGGAGGGTTATGCTTTAAGGGAATATGTATGGATGTATACGTATGTTTATGCATAATGTTTGTTTTGTATGTATGATTCTTTGGCACGCTCTACAACCTAAACGACTTAATGGATTTTAGCTTCAGAGGTATCGTTAAATCCGTATTTATATTAAAAGTGACACTGGGTACATCAAAATAAAAAAAATGCGTTTTTAAAACGCAGTCGAGCTTATTTTAATATAAAGGTTAGGTTATTATGCCTTATAAGTAATTATGATGAACTGAAAATTGTTCACCGACGCAGATGTACAATATAAACTCTCATTTATCAGTCAGAAACCGGTGTACGTTTTTAAGCACGACAACACATACAAAATTAATCTATTAATCCGGTTTATTTCGAAAATTTTCATTAACCCCATTACCATAGCTGGCGTGGACACATTTAAATTAATCACCAGAATTACGTTTACTTACGGAAAGGGCGACCTTCCAATTTAATTTGATCTGCCGTATTATAGGATTAAAACCTTAAGCAGGGCAAAACATACTGGATGAAGTTATTTTAATTTCGTTTTCCGGTTGCTGGCTGTTTAAGGCGAAATTTTTTGAAAAAGGAATTTCTGCTTTGCATGTTGACTTTGATTGTTCTTTTTTCATTTCTTTTTGTATTAGGCAATGCTTGTTGGTAATGCCTCCTGTATAAAATCTGCGGGATAAGGTCTCAACTGTACTATATATTTTTTAACGGTATCTACACACCGAAGCCTCCGGCTTTTTTGACAGCTGCCATTCGTATGACGTAAAGCCGTCGACATAGCCCGGCGGCATGCCGGCGGCTTTGGTATGTAGGTAGCATTATAAACGCCTGTCAATTTCATCAATTATTACGGAAATTTTTAATAAAGTAAAAAAATGTTTATCAATTTCATTTATTTAGTACAAAAAATCAAAAAATATTACAACTATTTTATTAAAATGGTGTTTGGATTGTAGAAAGTGGCAAAAAGTGGTCTCTACCTACCCCGATGGGAGAGAGGCGTGGGATATATACGTACATATATAGGTAACACGTTTGTATATCAAGAAACGTATTTAACGCTATCTACACACCGAAGCCGCCGGCTTTTTTGACAGCTGCCATTCGTATGACGTACCTAAAGCCGCTGGCCTAGCCCCGCGACCTGCCGGCGGCTTTAGTGTGTAGATAGCATAACAAAATGCTGACATTTCAATTATATCGCAGTTCTCAAAAAGAAAAATCGTAACGGCAATAAAAGAAGATTTTTAATACAATATTGCTTAAGCTTCACCTACTTAAAGATTTTCTTTTTAATTACCTTTCTATGTCTCAAGGTTAGGTCAAGGTCTGTTGGCAAATAGAAAATGTATCTTTAACTTTTGAACTAGAATTATTTTAAGTCTTATTAAGTTTTTAGTACACGAATTCAATTCGTAAGTTTATTCGGACCTCACGCACTAGCGGTTTTGCGATGCGGTTGAATTTTGACATTTGTGTCGAAACCGTGTCAAAACCGCTGGTCAACCGCCTACTGCATGACATGTTTTTTATCCGCAATAGGGACAATCTTCAGAAAATGCCCAGAAATTTGAATAATGGCCGTTAAACGTCATCATCACTTTTAGTTATATATCTCCTGTGAAATTGAATTTGTAGTTCTTTATTTCACGAAGATGTATGGCGACTCTATGTACATCTACAATTATAATAATATTTTTCAAAAAACCCGTGAGCATAGCAAGATGGCAAGTGGTTCGTAAAGCATAATGACGATGAGAATCATTTTTGTCATTGTTCTTATCCGGAGATTGTCCCAATAGCACTACAACCGCTATTATTTTATGCCCTTAAATTATTCTAGATAGGTCATCTGGTGGTTCAAATGACTCATATTTTTTTCAGCTCAGGTCCATAGTCTACTATTTCATAAGAACCCTTTCAGAATTAACAAGCAATTATATCTATTCATCATTTTGCTTTGTGTAATTTGAGCATGTATGAGGCGACTGATGAGTGTGGATGAAGCGAAAGAGGTGTGTTTGTATCATAGCAAGAGGAAGGAAGTGGTCTCTGCCTACCCCAATGGGAGAGAGGCGTGACGGATTTGTATGTAATTTTGCTTTCAAACAAGCTTGTACTAGGCAGAGAAAAATCTGACAGTACCATTACACGGACAAGATTTCTCTTGAAATATGACGATGAATCGTTTCTACCAAATTAAAACATTGTTAAAACTTTTCTTTTTTTACATAAAGATAATCCAAAAATACTCCGGTATTCTATAGGAATTTTAATTACATAAATTGTACCTGCGTTTGAGTTTCCATTGTGGATACGGTATGCAAGGCAATTTAATTTGAATTTCAAATTTGGATCATTATTGCGATTTGGTTTGCTTGCCCCTGATTTTCTTTGTCCAGAGGCTTTAACTGCTTATTATTTTATTTAGGTGTTCACTACAATTTTCTACTTGGATTACCAGGATATCTGTTGAAAAAAGACACGCAAATCTTGGCTCTAGTTTACCTTCGTACCTATTCAGATTTTCATTTGTTACTGTGTTACACCATTGTTGATAATTAGACGAAAAAGTACGCGCCCTTTACTTTTTAAATGTCTGTTTTAACCTATTTACATTCTCATTTTGTTACTATGTGTGTCTCAATTATTGATAATAGATGAATTGGTAAGCAGCGTTTGCTTTTTAAAAGTCTTAATCATGAATATTGTGAGATATTTTGTTCCGAAAACTAGCGTTCTTAAAATTTCCTACGCAAATCACCCTAAATTGTAATTCATTAACAATTTCATTTCATTAATAACTTATATTTTTCAGAAAACATCTAAGTAAGTAACATTTATTCTGTTTAAAAATAAAATGAAACACAATTTATACTCGTAATTACATCGAAACCAATTTGTGAAACCAATGAAAATCGCAACAAAACTATTACATTTACTAATTTATTTCCGAAACTAACAATTTGTCTATCAAATCAAATCGCCAACTTCTTATTTCGATATAAATAACTGCCTACACCCCTACATCGAAGCTTCGAAACAGAGCACCCCAGTTTCATGCGAACCTTCGGAGAGAGCGGACGTTTGTGTGTTTCTCTCTCAAATCAAACACAAATATAAACTTAGTCGGCGACAGTGTTTGACCATAAATCCAGTGGCTCTGTGTGACTTTTTTGTGTAGTTACGAACGAAGGATACTTTTGTTTTCAATTTGGGTAAGTACGTCCTTCAGGTGATCTGGTGTAATTTATGATTTTTGTCTCGTTTTCGATGTGCGGTGATGTATTTTGGGTTTTTGTAGGTAAGTGTTAGAGTTTTTCGGAGCTGATTTTTTTTTAAAGTACTATACCTGATTGTTTAAGTATTTTTAGTGAATAATGACGTTAACACTTTTTACAGTATTTATGAAACGCATGAAAAAATATTATGCTTAAGGTATATTTTGCTATTTTTGGGTACTACTTAATCATTAGTCACTAAAGAGTTTTCTTAACGATTATTTTATTTTGCTTTAAAGATAAAATATCGTTCTTTTTTCTCGTGGCTTTTACGTCTTTCTTTTCTTTTACGTTTTTTTTACGTTTGTACAGCAAATTGAGAAAGAGAACTGAAAAAAAAATCTATTTTTCAGGTAAAATTTTGTCAGGTATTTTTTGTTATACATATAAGCTTCTAATACAAGTAGTATATAATTATTATAATAAATAAATAGGTCAACAAGTGGGATACATATAAAACTATACCATCACGTATATGTAATATACCTGTATCATTTTTAAACATAAAAAAAACGTTTTAGTAAAACCTTTTCATTAAATTCTCTTTGAAGATAGATTTTGCTTGATTTTTTTAATTTGTAAGCCAAATTTTATTATGTCCTTTGCCAAGCTTCTGCCAAACCAACAGAATCAAAGCCTTTTTAACGTTTTATTCTAAAAAGCTTTTTTAATTTTGGTACGAGTACATTGACACATTTTTTTTGAGTTTTCGTTTATTTAGAATATATTTTCAGAATTCAAAACTATGTGATATCAAATTGAAACGTTTTCTAGGAAAGTTGTATTGAAAAGTTCTTCAGTAAGCAAGCCTTTAATTTCAAGGTAAAGGTATTTTGAATATTGGTATAATATTGATAAAAAAATATTATGTTTGATCTTTAATAGAAGTCTTATTGGCTGTTCCATCATCTACAGATAAAATCTATCTGACAGATATGTTATACCTGTCTCTGTCTAAAACGTCATGTTTTATGAAATGGGCATGTTTATCTATCATTTAAATTTTATCTGTGAGCTATAGTCTCAGATTAATGTTATGAGAACATAGAGAACATAGAACATAGAGAACATTATATTTCTAGGCACCCACAGCAGCAATTGAACCACCCCTTCGGTTTTTTTGTTAATACTAGCTTTCGCCCGTGACTTTGTCCGCGTATGGTTCAGATTATATCCTTTGGTAACTGGTAGAACCCAGAAACATTATACCTTTAGTGGTTAAGTTTCTGATGGCGCAATTTCCTTAATTTTTTCTTTGATGAAGACCTTCTCCTGACTATAATAACATCATAAAAAAATATTTTTTAAATTGCGTCAGCTGCGTTTATTAAGGGTTCAATATTAAATATCAAACAACATTACCTTTATGGCAGTTAGCTTCTAGAGTAAAAGAGCAATAATTAGTCTCTCGAAAATACTTATATTGTTTTCCTTGTTATTTTCCTCTTAGTTCACAATCATATCCACCAAAATACGGCGAATTCCTCAAATCACTTTACATAAATACATACATAGGTACATATCCGTCACGGCTCTCTCCCTTCAGGGTAGGTAGAGATGACTTCCCTCCACTTGCTACGACCCAAACACACTTCTTTCAAACACACATTGTTCAGTCAATTGTAGCAAGTAGAGGTAGAGAAAAGTGGTCTCTGCTTACCGCGACGGGGAAGAGGCGTGTTAGACATGTTTTTATTTAATTTACGTACATTTTAAAATTACCGTTAAATAAGAAAGCACAAAAACATCCCGCACATTGTTTCACTCATTTTACGAAAATCGAAATTATTCGATATCACAACACAGTTGATTGATTTCTTACAACTTTCACCAGATAAGTTGACCAACTTGTTGTAATTTGTTAACGAGTTAAATTTTCCTATCCACTAAGCTTTTTGATCAAAATAATAGCTCAGATAACTCAACTTATCGCTCAACATAAATCCGTCATCCAAAATGAATGCCTGTCAATAAGACAAAGCAATTGATGTTTATATTTATTCATTTTTAGATAGATAGGTACAGATTTTTTATTTAAATACAAAGACATATGTTTCATACTCAAAATACACAGTCATACTTACAAAACGAGTTTTATTTAAAGTCCTACAATAAACTTAGACAAATGACGTTTCGGCTATCAAAAAAAAAACAAGAAACGTCATTATTCCTAGAACTATATTTAAAACGCGTTTTGTAATAAGATGGTAAGAATTAATGAAAAATTAATCTTTTTTTTTGTGTGAATGTAAGTATCAATTGACCATACGCACTCTTTCGATTGTCAAACAGTTTTCCGATTTGGCCGGATTAGAATCTACAAACAGTTTTAAAATACCAACCGTGCCTAGCCGATGGATTTCTTGAGATCGGAAAACATCATTGTGACAAACGTCTTTAACCCTAAAAAAAACCGACATTGTAAAGACAAGTCTCTTCCAATTCACTCAACATCTACAAACAACGGGCATTCATACAAGTCTCTTCCAATTCACTCACTATCTCCGACAAAACACACAACAGAAGATTAAATCTGCAGCCTTTTACAATACAATAAGTCACACCACCCACCAATTAAAATATTCAAATCAATTTCTCGTTATCTCCATTCAGCTTTGAACTAAATTTTACGCCAATCCAAGATTCGCTCGCCGCGAGTTCAGAAACAATAGAACCGGTTGAAGTGCTTTCGTATAATAAATCTGAATTGTGGAATTGTGCACAATAATAACCTTAATTCCTTCTGTTAACGTGGTGCCCTCTATTGTTCTGTAAATGTCTAATTCATTATTCTGTGGCGGATGCTTTTACACCGTTAGCTTCAAGTTTTGAGGAAAAATTTTTTGTTCAGCATTCCGTGACTTTAAAGAAGTTTTATTGACATAAGAAAACTTACAGTATTTATTAAAATTATTACGAACTTGTTAGTCAGATAATTAAACTACAATACTATAAAGTTTGATTAAAATCCAATTAGTGGTTTTTGCGTTAAGCTTTGATAACATCTTCTGTGTTAACTTTTAGATTGTTTCAATCAATCAAATATTATATACAAGAATTCTTGCACCATGCAATTTTGGATAAAACTTTCAAATTCTTTCAATCAATCAATCAATAGGTATACCTTTTATTTAACTACTTGAATTACTTATTTTAGTAAGTAGATACACTCAACTCTTCTTATTTTACTATAGGACATTTTACTATAGATATTTTATGGTCCATTTTACGATAGATTATATACCTTTGAATCAGAAACGTCGAAATTTTCCGAGATTCAAAATTGAGCATGAAACCCGTGTGGGATTTGCAGCTTACGAATATCGAATACTTCCGAAACGGTATTCCGACTATCTGCTCGTACTGTTTCAATTTTACGTTAAAACTGGATGGCCAAATCTGGGAGAAACCTTTAAAATTCGGGGATCTTCCTTTGCCAATTAATTTATCCAAAAATTTTTTCCACATTATACAATGTTTATAGGCTTCATAGGTAATATAAATCTGTATACATACATATCCGTCACGAGACGCCACTTTCACAATGGGAGTAGGTTTTACACTTCTCTCTACTTGCACGGTCCAGACACACTTCCTTCGCTTCATCTACATTCACTAACTTAAAGCTACGTCCACGCTACACAAGCCTCGAACGAGCGCGCTCCGAGCACTTCGCTCGTGCTCGATTGCGTTGCACCAGTTGTCGGTTTTTTGACGAACACAAAGGGATTTGAGGATAGTACTCGATGTAGGTTCGTCGTACGTCCACGTATGACAACGCGAGCTACGAATTTGAACGGCTCTGCTGGTGCTCGGTTTGTGTAACCTGGAGTCCAGAGAGTGTCAATGTCATTTTTGATACATTTGGTCGCAATCAGTGTAAGCCATTGTTTAGAAGAATACCAAATTTTTCAAAAAAATTATATTGACACTCTCATTGACACATAACTGAGATTGTAAATTAGCAGGCTCCTGCGTGCCGCTTAACACATTCCGGGTTTCATTATTCCAATTACGAATGAAAAGTCAAAGACGTTACACCGGTTTCTAGAATATTCACCAATTCCACCATCATTTCGTCATATTTATCTACCAATATATCGATGTTGAACAGGAAAAAATAATAATAAAAGTGTCTTTCCGTTACCCATATTGAATTTCGTTTTCACTTTATTACTTTCCTTTTCATCACAGAATGGAATGTGTATTTTGCAATATTTCGGATTTTAATAATAGGCTTCTTTTTGATATAAATCCGTAGTAGTTTTTATGTTAATTTATTTATGTTGAAACCAACTTCACTTGGTTATGACGTCTTGCATATGTTGAAAAATGTAGCATTTTGAGAGTTTTAAACGCGCATGCATATACGGTCGTTATCAGCACACAGACGCGCGTATTTGGGCGTAAGAATTTGCTCAAACCTGTGGTGTCGTGTCAGTATCAACATGGACTATACGCTAACGCCCTTAGTTGAGACAAAACAAGGGACCGGAGATGTTGGTGCTTTCAACTCAAGTACCTATAGTTAAGGGTCGTCTGTTGACAACAGATTATTGTCATTAATACAGCCTTCATCCTCATTTCACAGAAGTAATTACCTCTATAAGGATAAGTAAACATTAAATTATGCCAATAAGGTTTTTTACTACCGTGATACTTAGACAGGTATGAAATGAAAAGAAATTGAAAAAAAAGAGTCATATTGTTGGCAGAAGAAAGGCAAAGATGTTGATTATTCCACCGACAAGAACCTGGCTCTTAAATATATCCTAATAACCTTCTTCTTATATATAAAAATGAATCGCAAAATGTGTTGGTAAGCGCATAACTCAACAACGCCTGGACCAATTCGGCCAATTCTTTTTTTTAAATGTTCGTTGAAGTCCAAGGATGGTTCTTACGGCGAGAAAAAATCGAATAATTGTCGGGAAAGCCCTAAAACAGACCTTTTCTTATGAATGTTTTCCTACTAAAATGTAGAGTCAATTTGAACTTTATTCCAACACAATAAAGTTCATTCTAAGGCGGGACAAAGTTCGCCGGGACAGCTAGTATATTATAAATATCAATGTTTGTGCCGGTGGATGTCTGTTATTTCATCACGTAAAAACTACTGAACAGATATTGGTGAAATTTGGCAATATTGTAGCTTTTTTAACAGAATAGGCTATAGAATTTTATGATGGCATATTTTTTTTTTTAAGTTAAGACGATAAATGTGTACGAAGCCGTGGGCAGCATCTAGTGAATGAATAAATCTAACGAGAATTTATAAGTAAACGCATGTCAAATCATAGTTTTCATATTAACATTATTAATAATAATATATTATTTATAAGAATAAGTAAATAAAAATAATATAGGATATTGCGGGGTAATTTTTTTATTATTTATTTATGGATAGTTGTTTTGAAATATTAATTTTATTATATGTTTCTGTGTTCATGCCTGAGATTTGTAAAACTTAAATTAAAAAGAGCAACCCTACAGATTTTCTTGCTAGGTTCTTCTCTGGGGAAAACTGCACTCTTGCGAATCTAGCATTAACTTAAAAAAATGACCCGTCTTAAGTGTTGTCAAAACCTACAGGATTAAATGATTTTTCATTTCATTTCATTATTTCATTTAACAAGTTAGATTCTGAAAGCAGCGCTAGAATTGCGCTTGTGATTCGAATTCAAAGGTAAGGTCAAACGGTTAATTTTTGTCGTTTCACACTGAATGGGGTTCTTTACTCTTTTTGTCCCTTTGTCTGATTTTCCACTGTTTGGGGGTCGAGACCCTGTTTATTTCTTTTTAGAGCAAAAAATAGGTACCATGTTTGTTACTGTTAATTGCAGATAGAGTCTTTAAAATTAAAGCCTGATTAAACTTTAAGCTAATTCTTACGTTATTTAATTCGAAAGAAGACGGCATATATATTGATAGATTTAAAGTTTATTTATAATTATAATATCTTATTTATTACTATATTTTTACATATTATATCTTACTGCCTGTATAATAATGATTTTATATTTTGTTTTTTATAATTTACATCCATTTTGTTCTTTATTACCGTTACCATGTATTCCCCAATCCTGACACTGGCAAAATTGTGATGACAGAAGCCATGTTATAAAATAATAATAAGAAGACGGCACAATCTTTAATGAATTCCAGAGAGAAAAAAGAGGCCTTTGCCCAGCAGTGGGACACTGATTGCTAGATAAGATAAGAGACTGTGCCCGTTTTACTGTACAGATACAGACAGATATATAATATCTGTAAGATAAATATCTGTAGGTGGTGAAACAAGGCCCGGTTTTTAAATAGACAGATTAATCTATGTCTATTTCATAAAACATGACGTTTTAGACAGAGACAGCTATAAAATATTCTTAGGAATAAATTTTAACTGACAGTTGAAAAACCAGGCCTAAATAAAAGCAGAGATGGTAAATGACAAGTAAACATTTATAACATACATACATATCCGTGACGCCTCTCTCCCATTGGGGTAGGCAGAGACCACTCTCTTCCACTTGCTTCGATCTAAACACACCTCTTTCGCTTCATCCACACTCATCAGTCGCCTCATACATGCCAGTCGGTTTAGGGTACTCTTGATTTGCCCTTTCTTTAGTAAGTCCCCGATCTTTTCTTTTTCTTCTTTTAGTAAACATTTATTAATTACCTAATATTTAGCTTTTGATTAAAAAATATCTTTTATAAGATTTTCTTTACCTCCAGATTCGATATCCTTTCAAATATTACTTGGCTGCCACAGAAATTCGTCCGAAAATATTTTCTCTTTCATATCTGTCAGCTATTCCTATTATTATTAGATCCATTTACTTTTACAAGAGATTGACTCAGCAAACATTTTGTAGAAATAACCTCAGTTTATAAGTATTTAAAAAAAAAACCGACTGCGTTTAAAAAATACTTTTTTTGTTATTTTGATGTACCCAGTGTCACTCTCACAGTAAATACGAATCTAACGACACCTCTAAAGCTGAAATCCATCAAGCCGTTTAGGCTGTAGAGCGTGCAAAAGAATTATTAGTACAAAGAAATATACATACAAACATAATAAATACATACATACTTACACTGAAAAACATAACCCTCCTTCTGGCGCAGTCGGATAAAAAGTTAAAGTAAGTATTATAAGTACTGTCCGGATAGACTTGTCATGGAAAATTAAAACTAAAGACAGGAGTAGGTACTTACTTAAAAAATAAATCTACTTTCCCAAAGAAATGTTTTCCTAGAACCACAAACGCTTACGAGTATATACCTACCTACCCTGTTGGCAACTTTGCTGTGATGTAGCCTCCTTCGCAGAAATCTGTGGCTTTTTATTTTTGTTTCTTTTCCATATGAAAATGTTGTTCCAAATAGAGCTCATGATAGAAATGTATGACAAGAGGGTACACGACTACAAAGCTTTAAGGCGCTATCTTCACGAGCGAAAAAATCGCGGCGATGTCGCTGTGTGGAGACGGCTCCACAGAGAGTGTATAGAAATACATGCCATGACGATAATTTCGCCGCGTTTCTCTCGCTTGTGTAGACAGCTTAGAGAGAATGCTTACAAGGCCTTTAACCCAATCTGTGCCACGCTTTGCCCTCTTGTAGCATACTATTCAATTAGTTTCGCTCTTAACCCGATATTGTCTTTGAAGATGTGTTGTGAGTGAAATTACATTTATTTCAGATGCAAATTGTATTCGAAATATAAAGAAATTGTAAAGATTAAGGAGATTTAACAAGTGTGAGCTCAAAAGTATTTTATTAGCTTTCTACGAATTCTGTAAATTTTTACTTATTTATTTATTTATTGTTGGTTTACCAATTTAAAAACATAATGCAAAGTAAATACTTAGTAATTTTTGCAAGATATTCTTTTAGTTTGAGATTTCATGTAAATAAGTAAAACTTTTATCTGCAAACTAAAACTTCAGTATATGTATATACCTACTTCCATAACTTAACTACTTCCACATTTTTCAACTGAAGTTCCTATGAAACAAGACCAATAAATTATTATCCTAATTTTACAATCGACTTCATATTTTCAAAGACGTTGCTTTATTGAATAACTTTGATATATTCGAAGTAAGAGCGATCGACGTTTTCTTAAAAACAGGACTGTAGCTTAGCAACACGAGGCCCAATTATACGTAAAATTAAATTTTAATTAGCCCTTTTCCCGACTGCGGCTCCAAAGAAGTTGTTTCAATAAACGTTACCTGAGCGCCTAAATAATAAATTCCTTTGGGAAAGCTACCTCTTCATTATACGGCTTTTCCTACAGTAAAGTATGTAAATTTTGACTTTTTGAAGCTCAATTCGTAATTAAGAATGTTCAAACATTTAAGGTAAATAAAGAGGGAAATGCTAAAATATTGGTAGGTAACGCTAAAATACCGCTAGTAATTTTCATAACGGGTTATTAATTAATTACCTAGAAATCAGCCGAAAAGCGCTACACAATTATTCTGTCGTCTGTTCCTTTTTCCCTTTTCTTATTATTAATATTTAAAACGGGAAAAGCATGGGTAAATTTTGATCTAACACTTTAACAAACCTTTTTTGTTTACAATACCTGGTCATCACTTCCACTAAGGATTTCCACTAAGGAAATCTATATTTTCAGTTTCTATTTATTTGGATATTATTTTTGAAAATTCAGCGTTTTCGCGGTCTTCTAAAAATGCAAAATCTGTAAGCAGGATTCATACAAGAATCTTACGCTTGGCATATGAACTTTTATAGAGTTGGCTACACCAATATTATGTTTCTCAACTGAAAATCATAAGACAAAATATTGCTTTTCCACGTTGATCTTCTCCTTTTTAAAAATTCAATTTTCTTTTGTTTTTTTAAAACCGTTCATTATTTTGGTCTACTTTCATTTATTTTGAGAGGAATGTCGCTATCTTTGTCAAGCCCTATGGGAAATAGGCGTAAATTAATCTACCCCGTAACTGAAATTATTCAGTTTCTTTGTTTTTCTACATAAAATCTTCATAAAAGATTATGGTAACAAAAAAATTTTTCTTGTACGGTTGCTTACAGCCAGTTGAGAGAAAAACAAATGTAAGTTATTTTAAATAAAGCTTTTTACTTTTTAAGTGCCTATTAACATCTTTTGGTTTATTTTGGATGCTGCAGAGTTAAAAATTTATGTAAAACAAACTACTCGTACTGTGATATTCATGTAAATTACTGTGATAACAAGTTAAGTCAACATGTAATTGAATATAAGAGTCTCGATTTAAAAAAAAGATATATTGCACATAACGTAGGGCCCTGTGCCGAAGGTTTCTTGCCATCTTCTTCCTCTCGGCTATACAGGTAGTGAACCGGCAGTAGTTTTAGATTAAAAAAGTGACATCAAAAAAGTGTAATGAATTTTGCCTATTTTTGAATAAAACACTTTTCATTTTCATTTTCAAATGAAAGGGACATACAATATCCATCACGCTTCTATCCCATTCGGGTAGGCAGACACCACGTGACTCCACTTGCTACGATCCAAACAGACTTTTTTGTTTCAGCCACATTAATCGCCTCATACATGAACGTCGTCGGTTTAGGGTACTCTTGACTTGGTCTTTCTGTAACAAGTCTCCAATTTGATCCAGTGATATAAAGAACACACTTAACTTCTCCTTTCTTTTCTATCTTTGTATACTATCTTCTTGCAATAAACTTTTAATAAATAAATAAACATAGAAATACTTCATTTGACAGGCCAGTTAGCGTAGTCGGTAGTGAGTCTGCCTCATACGCACAGGTCGCGGGTTCGATCCCCGCCGGTTAACAAACATTTGTGTGATGATCATAAATGTTTGTTCCGTGTCTGGGTGTTATATATTTATCTATATATGTTCATCAGTCCCTGATACCAATGGTACAGGATTTGCCTAATTTGGGATCAGGTGACCGTGTGTGAAATGTCCCCCAATATCTATTTATTTTATTCAAATTAATCAGTGTCCACAAAATTCACTGTCCTCCAAAAATACCCTTCAAAGTTCATGACAACCGACTATAAACCGTATCAAACAACGTATAATGATAGTGCGAACTCATATTTGGACCAATTCTAGCTTTTAATGACCCATTATATACCTTCTAATTGCGTTCTATTTCCAGTACCATTATAATAACTTTTGTCGTCTACGTAATTGTGTTCTGTCTGTATTGGTTGGAAATGTATCGTTTATTTTTAGATGTCTGTAGGTAATTGAGTGGGTTTTTGCTATTTTCGTGTTGTATATTTTATATTTTAACCACGCAACTATTTTTTTATACATCTTGTGTGTGTAGGTGAAAGTAGTTTTTAAACGCCAGTGCATGAATTTATATTATGTGTTTTTAATCTTTAAACCAAAACTCAATGATAGAACTCATAATATCCATTTGTTAGAAGTCGAAGGCACGTTTTTTATGTTCCAGTTTTTCTTGTTTACGGTTAACGCCCGTTATTAATAACCTATCCTCCGATCCGTTTTTTACCAAATCGAGATTGAAAAAACAAAACACAATTGTCACTTGTGTACCAAAAACATGTCAAGAACACAATTGTGTTTTGTTTTTTCAATCTCGATTTGGTAAAAAACGGATCAGGATAGGTTATTAATAACGGGCGTTAGTCGGTTAAGTTTTACGGCCAAGTCTGTTAATTTACAATATTCTCAGTTGTGTGTCGGAGTGTCAATGTCATATTTTGACACATTTGGTCGCAATCAGTGTAAAAGCCATTGTTTAGCAGAATACAAGATCTATCAAAAATGCCATTGGCACTCTGCCGACACACAACTGAGGCTACTTTAAATTTAGCAGACTTAGGGGCACGTGTGTAAAGGTACTTTATATTTGTTTCATAATATTTTTACATTATTACAATAGAATAACGTTATAACAAGAGGACGTCTAAACAATTTCGGTGCTCCAGCTCTTTTGTCTGATTTTCCATCATGGCAGAAACAGAAACGAATTCAAAACCACGATAAGAGTCTAAAAATATTGCTGCTATTCATAACAATACTTTTGTATAATATTGTTGAAATTTTAAGGGCTTTAGCGTAAGGTTTATTTTAAGCTTCGAATATTTTGAAAATACCTACTATTTAATGTAGGTATTATAACATTATTGATTTAATCAGATATGAAAATAAGCAATATTTACTGCTTTTATGGGAATCCAAATTATTGTCTTCAATCTAATAATAATGGTACGTTTGTATTTAATCCTGACAGATCACAATATATCAAATGTTAATAATAATAAAATGGAGCCGTATTTAGCTCTAAACATAGTTGCTTGGAATTAGTTTATTATTGTTGAAGACATTTTATTTATAAACAGTTCTTTGCTACGCGCGTCTTTTACTCGTACGAGCGTTGACGCGCTTCTACACGTACAATTCAACTCGTATAGTCCATGTTTATACTGACACGACACCACCGGTTTGAGTGTATACGCCCGTATACGCGCGTCCGGTTTTTTGATGCGATTATGTAGCGCGCATGTACGCGCGTATGCTGAAGATGACGCGCGTATGAAACGCTAGGTCTGAAAACGGCGTAATAGAAGCTTTGAGGTCGACACGTGTAAATATTTACGTAAAAGAGTTACAAATAGACAATTACACTATATCTAACTAGTAATTAATGGATAGTTGTACTTAGTTCACTAAAAACGGTTTGTTTGCCTAAAGTAGTGTTGCCGCTCGATAGGCCAATATCGATAGCCTATCGATAGCCTATCGATAGGTCGAAAAACATGTACCCTATTGATAGCACAATCGATACTATCGATAGTATCGATAGTTCATTGATCGGCAGCGATCGAAACTATCGATACTATCGATAGTATTGCTGTTAACCGATACTATTGCAGCGAAAGCACAATCGATATTACTTTCTTATTGATTGTGCTATCGATAAGGTACATGTTTTTGACGTTTAACAATCTATTGTAAAACTATCGATTTTTCGGCAACGCTAGCCTAGAGTTTAATGTTATTTGTGGCGTATAGTGGTATTTTGTGGTACTATCGCCTATTGCGCGTAACTAATTTATTACTATTTGTTTGTAGTGGCTAAACGCTTAGCGATTTATATAGTTCCTATATCCATGTGATATCATTATAATTGGTTCGAAATTGTGTACGTTAATTTGTTTGTGGTCATTTTGTGTGTGGGTTTCCGTGGGGCTATTTATATAGGTCTGCCTATTTTATTAATGATTTTGTGGAAAATGTGGTAGAATTTGATTAGATTGTGGGTTTCATTCCAGATGGCGATAAAATGGTACTTAATTGTCGATGTTTGTGACTGATTGTTTCGTATATAGGGAACGTATTGTCAATAAATTAAGGGTTCGTGGGTTACGCCCCCGGTGTGTTTTGCCCCCGTGGTGTTTTCCCCCGATTTGGTTTTAGTGCCAAAAAAAATATTTGTTGCATATTTTAATCCAAAGTACAGTCGGGTAGAAAATTTTGCACTTGCACATTGTCACTGTCTTCGTTTAGTTTCACGGAACCCTTACACTTGCCACGTCTTATAATAACACATGTCCACACACTCGACTTTTAATTTTTTTCTGTGGAAATTATACGCAAATCCGACGTGTAAAAATGAGCGTCCACCGGATTTATTTAAAATTATTTTATAAATATTTTCGACAAAGCCCTGCGAGGGACCTGCTTGCTTAGCATGGCACTCTGTGACAAGACGTTGTCGTGCGTTTGTCACGCTTACGTCTCTGTCTATAGTATTAAATGTGATAAGGACAGCTTACGTGAGATAATTGTCGCGGCTCGCCATGCTAAGCCCCCTGGACTTGCCATTTTGGGATGACATGGCCGACTAAGCTTTCTAATCAGTAACTTAATGCAAAAATTACGACTTCTGTGCTTAAGGGATAGAATTTGTGCACTCACCTCTGTTTTCGCTATTGTTTATGATGTCCGTTTACCTGAGCTCTATTGCGTTCAACCCTTTGCACGAAAGAGATAGTTGAGGAAAACGAATTGACTTGCCTAAAACCGGTTTTCGTCCACTGGCACGTTAAGAAAAGGTATCTATAATAACTACTACTATTATTATATAAAAACTAACTATTATTATTATAGTTACTACTTGTTAAAACACCTTAAGAGAGAGTTTTAAACATTTTTCCAACCTACAACCTATTTTCAATAGAAAACTCATATATGCTGTTATTAATCTGTCACGCATTTTTCCATCAGGATAGGCAGAGACCACTTTCCTCTACGATCCTGACAAGTTTCTTTCGCCTCATCATTAAGTTTAACCAACCGCAAAAATGCGTAAAATTGATCCATACAAAAAATCTTCAAACCCACCTTTCAATTGCCTTACTTCAAAATTACAAACACGTAGCAATTCCAAATAAACAACCGTCGGAAATTAACCAGGTACAAAAATAACAACAACCTAACTTGAAATTACAGTTTCATAAAATACAATACGAACTGGCTAAGCGACCTATCATAACGTTTTTATGAGTCACGAAAGGTAAAATTTAGTGAGCCGTAATGATTAAAGTTTGACGGCAACAATAAAAAATATTTTGACGGAATAAAATAGAACAAGTGGGCTTGATTATTTGGGTTAGAGAATATTCATTTGATGAATTGAGTTGGTTGGCACGTGTGAGAATATATTGCAGGTATCGAATGACAGATCGGCGTCTTGTCAAAATAATAACAAATGTAATAAATAACTTCCCCACTCAAAGCTTCAAAATAGCATTACGTGTGCCGCCTCAGGTGATGGCATACGTTTTGCCTTTGTTTCTGTTATTCAAAATTCGTTATTTAAATATCTGTCCACCGGGGATTCGAACCTAGGACCATTTAAAAGACAAATAAAGTAGACTTTGGAACTGCGTCAGTGACGCCGCGTCACAGAAGCTCTACGCATACGCATAGTTACTGACGCGTTGCTAACGCTCAGTTCGAAAGCGGTCCCATATGATTCCATAGCGCACGATCTGTCGCTCTGTAGCGGCGTCTACGACATGACGTCACTGAGACAACAGACGCTAAGTTAGTCTACTTCTAAACATGGTGACTATTATTGCTGCTGGGTTATGATAATATTGAAATTTCAGTCATTCTTACAGCCGATCCTTATATTCAAAGACAGACAGCTATCCGAGATCAGCAGTACTTAATTGTCACGTAGCTGTCACTTTTGATTTATCCTTCAGAAGAATCCCATACATTTTTTAACAGCGGTAGGTTTATAGGGACGAAAAATTCTAAGACAGATAACTTTTTCTGTTTCCAGTAGGGCAAAACACTCTGGTTTTATCTTCTCTATAGATGGAATATAGGGAACGAACGTTAATAAATCTTCTAATTCAAAAATCACTTCCCTACTTCCATTCACAAATTAACCCAGTCGCATATTAAAACAGTTAAAATTATTACTACCGATGCCTCGCTTACGACAGAAGGTTCAGTAACAAATCTGTGCGTTTATCCAAGCTTAGCTAAATAACCTTTTGAGGGTCTCTTAAAACCGTAAAGGTCTTTTATGACTAGATGAATGGGGTACCTTTGCAATGGTAACTAGTCCTTTTCTAATCTCTGACGTGGTATAATGTAAGTATAAAGATTATCATTAACTGGATTTGCATTTTTGAGGATGTTTATAGCACAAATTAGTTATTCTTAGTTTCTAGGAAAGTGTATCATTGAGCCACTGTAAAAACTGTACAAACACGACTGTACAAACAAACCTAAAAGATAGATATCAACACATTCATTCATTTACATTTACCTACATTTAAGAGTTAGACTCTTGTCGGTGGAGCATCCGCCGTTTAGGCCTATCCACACATGAAGGGTGGAAATCAGTGAGAAAAGAATGTGAAAATTATGAAGTTGACAGGTGACACTTTAAAAATTCTGTTAAACAGTTCAAAAATCGTAATGTCAGTTATTTAAAGCGAGAGAGTCGGACAAACATTTAAACGATGCTTATGAGTTTCATAGACATCATTCAAGAATAGTAAGTACTTAGATTTTTAGGTAGGTATAAGAAGGGGGGAGGTCATTGCCCAGCAATTGGACGTGAGATGCTGACTGTTTGTTTATGTATGAGAAAACAATAGATATTTGAACCCATAAAGTAACACACGTATTTCGATTACTCCCTTTCCTATTTCTAACACAAAAGAAAACCTGTCATCTCAATCGCAATCGCAATAGACCACGAATAGGCTATTTTCCCGTCTTTATATGCCCATACAATCTTCTACGCGTCGACGATTTGAAAGATCATTTCTGACAAGACATATTTTTATGATAATGGCATTCTTTGGCACCTGTCGCTCGGGCTTGTATGCAGAGGTGACGGTGTATGGAATAACAGAATAACATTTTCAGTGTGTTTTCAAGAGCTGGCGAAGTGCTCTTGTTAGGAATATTCCTTGTAAGATGATATGTTTTCCTTGTTCATATGTCATATGTTGTTTTTTTTTTTTTTAACAGAATATTGTAAGATGATAGTACTTAGAAACAGAAAAAAAAGAGAAGTTATAAAAAGGTACAGCATATTTCTAAAATAAATTTCTTCATGCAGACCCCACAGAGAGAGAAGTGATAGCATAAAGGCCGGATAGTCACTTAACCTAAAATAAACAATAAATATATAAGTATAAACCTACATTACTACCTTTTATCTTATCGGAGTTATATGACAGATGTTTATCCAATACAGATATTCATAAGGTCATATTTTGCACAAATTGTGCAAAACAAGGCAAACAATGAAATAGCAACAACCTTAATTAGAACTAAATAGTAAATATTGGTTTCTAATATGATAAAGGGTCTATAGAAAGATAAATCAATTGGTAATGGGAGTATTAGAAGCTAACTTTAAGCTATCTACACACCAAAGCCGCCGGCATGCCACCAGTCTAGGCCGGCGGCTTTACGTCATACGAATGGCTGCTGTCAAAAAAGCCGGCGGCTTTGGTGTGTAGATACCATTAGACACATAAAATGAAAATATTAATTATTAACAAATAAAGTTTATTTATGTTTATTATCTACGTAATTAAATAAATTAAAGTGAGGTAGCAAAAAAAGTACAAAACCTGACAAGAAAATCTATTTTGGTTTATTAAATAATAAAAAATCTCGCCCAAAATAATTCACGTCAAAGAGACGCACCCAAGCTCGTTAATTTTAAACTTATTTTCTCCCCACTTTAAGGGTGATAACAAAAATGCCACAAGAATTTGCCAACGGGCTACAAATTTCCCTCTTTTAAGTCTCGCCTCGGGGATCAGCGAATCTGAGGAAACCACTGGGTTGTAATCGTGAAAAATGCGAGTTTAATTTCTTTCACTCCCATATGGTACTTAGTGATGTGACACCATTGTGTTAATTGTCAGTTTTATCGATACATGTTTTTATGGACGCTATAAAGGGGTCGATTACAAAGCCAAAGCATTTAACCCGGCGTACTAACGGAAATACTTAGCTAACGGAAAGCTAAACAAATTAATTGAAATATTTATAGGTAAGTAACTACATTTTGTACAGAAGCAACAAAAAATATAGGCTTTTTCATTTTTGCTTGCATTGCCCAAAATAAGATTTTAAAGTTTTTACAATCAAAATACTTTTGCATACAAATGTCAGTATGTATGGTATTTCAAACTGGACTAAATTGTATCCGAATATCTTCTTTACCAACAAATTAAAATATATACTCATAAAAATTCTTGGTAATAAGCTTCCGTTTAGTAATCGGAAAGGTTATCAATCAAGTTTAAACGTGGATATGCTCGCTTTTATCAAACGCTACTCGGATATTCTAGTCATGTTTGCACCTCGTCCAATGGACGTCAGAGCATATTTTCTTTAGCCATAACTCAGAAGGTTAATGTGGCAAAATCCGGGTAGGGGTGGTCTTGGTCGATACGTCAATCACAGCCTATGTTCGTTTTCCTGCTTTTGAATTGCATTAGTTTTTTGTGGGTATTTTCCGCATATTGTTGGTCTTTTCTTTCGGGTAAAGCCTATTAATTTGATTAATGAACATTCAATTAAATAACCGGAATTTTGTTTTGTATGGCATTTACCCCAGGGAACTAATTTAGGTCCGTTATTATTCTTTTTTTACATGAAAGAATATCAAAGGTATCACTATTCTATTAAAACTCTTTTCAAGATATTTTCAAAATACTTTTTGTATTTAATGATAGAAAGACGGTCCATTGAGACTGGACCTCGCGAATACTCTTGGGCATAAAGAGCAATGGTCAAACACTTTCAATATTGATTTTTCTTCGCAGAAAGAAAATTGAAGCCAGTTTAAAAGATTTCATTTTACAACGAAAAATAGTAGAAATAGTTAGACAGCATTGCCTTGTCATATTGAATTTGGTTTTTATAAGAATGCCATTTTTATATGAGCACTTAAACTATACATGATTATGAAACCTACGTCTATAACGGCATACAACATACGATTAATAAAAAAACTGTTCTTAATTTTTTGACGTGATTTTTAATGAAACGTCAAACTGCCAAATCAGGAATGCCTAAACCAACGAGCGTGTATGAGACGATTGATGTACGTGGATGAAGCGAAATAGGTGTTTTTGAATCATAGCAAGTGGAGAGAAATGGTCTCTGCCAACCCCGACGGGAGAGAGGCGTGACGTAATTTGCATAAGTATGTATGTTTACTGCAACCGCAAGTGTGTGAGCACCCTAAAACAAGAATTGCGTCAAACCTGCTATCTAGGTCACTGCTCATATTCTCGATCAATTTTCATACGAAACTTCGTACAGTACCACAACTCGTACATTTCTTATGAAGTTATCACTGTTCTTACAAAGGAGGCAAGTCACGAAAGGATTGAAATGTCGGGCCTCATTTAGAAATGTCACAACGAAAAATGGGTTTGCCTTTTGACAACGTGATATGGTAAGAAGATAATTTAAGATTCCGCTTCGTTGTTCTTTTGAAAGAGATTTTTGGATTGTGCTTGTGAAAAGTTTGGCTGTTTTTTGTGTCTAATGAAGTGTTGTAAAAGTGAGCGAATACGCGAGTACTCTAAACCTACGGGCATGTATGAGGCGACTGATGCGTGTGGATGAAGCGAAAGAAATGTGTTTGGATCGTAGCAAGTGGAGGGAAGTGGTCTCTGCCTACCTCAATGGAAGAGAGGCGTGACGGATACGTGTACGCTAGATGTGCAGAATAAATAAGTGCTCTTAAAGTGTTCTGTGTAAGCTAATTATTACGCTTAGAAAAAAAAAAACTAAATGGTACCTACGAGTATATTATCAAATTGGCCAGAAATTTTGTTTTCTTCATGAAAAGAAATGCCTTTTTATATTTCTTAATCTTAGTACAGATCTGAGTCTGGCTGCCAAAATTTCCTTTAAGATTATAAGTGCTGAAAAAGCACATTTTTTTGACGTACATTCGCACATTATGCTTTTGACTTTATTCCTCCTATTTCTCACTTCTTTTGCCAAAAAACGGATGAGCTAAGATTTTTTCTAGACCTTGATTTAAGGTATTTTAAGAATGATGAATGCTATTTCTAACATCATTAGTGTTACTAACAAGATCTTTGGAATAAAAACAGTCTTTTTGGAATTCAATTTCAATGTTTGATGTTATAATGAAATCTTATTCCCCTACTTCGTACTACTCGTAATAGGATCAAATCATTACTAATAAGCAAAGATACCTCCAAAAATCCGTTAAAAATTTTGTATTCGTCTGGGTACAAAACAATTCGCAAATTCAAAAAGCAGTACTAGTTTAGTTAGGTTTTCTTTTAATTCTATTTTTTGCATTCGTAGCCAAATTTGTTACTTGTAAAATGTTAAAACTTATTAGAAGGCTGACCATAGGTGCCAAATAGAGCACATGTGTGTGATTTAGAAAATAAATATGTATCATATCTTGCATTATACATAGAAAAGCATTTATCTCCCAACAAATAGATATTATGCAAAAATAAAACCTTCTGCTATAGGTATATAGGTATTTTCGCAATTCATATTTTTTGGTTCATGAAAATCTAAAAATAATACATAAAAATGGCTTAGATGATTCTTAAGCTTAAAAGAGACGATAATCTGATAATCTGCAAGCACATTTAGAATAAACATGGTAATGTATGAGACGTATGTATAAAGCAGTAAGGATCATTTTGTTTTACGATCGCATTATGCGAAAAGCGACGATACGTCGCATAAAGCAGACGATGGCTTTCCTTTTACATGATTTTAGCTAGAATCACTTAAGAGGGAAAATATGAAACGCGACAAAAAAGTAGGTAGGCATTGGCCAGACACTTGCGTAAGTCCTTTCAGAAGGACTTTTTGTGGACAAAAAATATCTAGACTATGTATTTGTAGTAAGTTTGATATTTACTTGTCTAAAAAAAATCAGACAGAGCGTGTTGCAATGTAACTAAACAAGGTACTTTTTCTCTTGCTCTACTAATAATAAAAGAGAAAATGTGAGAATTGATTTATGTCTTTTATTCACAAAAAGACACTGAAAACACGGACACGGGCACGGACACGAACACGAACACTGAGTGTAGTTGAAAATCTAAGTAAAAAAATAAGCTACATGATTCTAAGAGATTGCGTTAGTTTTACAAGACATAACAAAATAAATAAGTTTAGTAATTGATGACAGCTTTAGTGACATAACTATCATCATTACACTTAAGAGCATCGCTTTTGTCGGTGGAGTCTACGCCACTCTGCTCTGATGTATGCCGTCCTTTTGAGCACCTGATACAACACAACTTCTATTTCCTCTTTCATTCGGTCTATGTAAGACCCAGAACACACGGTGAAACGCAAATGCAACGCCACTAAAACTGCATGTTACTTTTGAGTTGCATCGCAGTTTCTGCTATAGACTTCCTTAGAAAACCACACACGACGCAACTGAAACGAAACGTTTCAAACTAGTTTGGCGCTTAGTCCTTCGTGGTTACTTTTCCTTCCCAGATGTTTTTATAAAGAAATCGTGTCGTATCAGATAAACGACAAACCATCAAAATACACTTAAGGTAAGTACTCTTTTTGTCTAAGCGGTTTTCGACCAATCAGATCAAACCATTAACTCAAACTCAAAATCTACTAAGTACCATTTTTGTCAACATGTGTTCAAATAACAAGCATAAGGTAGTATGTATACAAAGATTTTCCTATCTGTAAGTATAAGAAGGTACTCAAGAAGGCTTTAGGGGCTCTTGTAACATCGTGTGAGTCTTAGGAAGGCCCCATTTGATGGATTAAGAGGCGATGCTGTATAAATCGCTTTAACTAGAGAACATGCTGTGTAGGTATGTCGATAGAATATTGGTAAAGCTGTGATATTGGAAATTTTGTTGTGCATTGGAGCTGGTAGGTATTTAGAGAAGTTATTTTTACAATTACCCGAAAAAAGTTTAAAACAAACTCATTTCTCGTAAAGTGTCGTACTGTTCATCATAAAAGGTTTAGAATAGACCATCTAGTCTTTGAGTATAAAATTTATTAGGAGGTGCCATACCGTCTGGATCTGCGTGCCTGGTCTGGCGCAAAATGGCTACCTTTTTCTATGGAATTTCTTATCGTTTGACAGGTCATCTAGCAGGAAAACTATGAAAAACTTACGCCAACCTTGGCACGGTGTCATAAACTAATTTGTATATGAGAAAAGAAATGGGGCCACTCCTTACATCATATAGTGGTGGACGAATGTGATTCTAAATACCCTGAATATACCAACAATTAGCTACTTATCAATGGGCATGATGATTAAAATTTTTTTTAGTCCATCACATAGATTATTTTAAAATATTCGACACGTATTTTTTCATTTTTCTCTTAAACTAAAAATGATAAAGATACACTGGGTTGAAGTTGCTTGTGACGTCACACTTCAGTACGATTTTAACCTAGGAGTGACGACAGGTACCCCCCACTCTGTAACTTTGATGCTTTTTAACTTTGTATTTATTTATGTATTTGATCAGGTAAAAAATGTGTTTCAAATATTTTTCAATGTCCTAAAAGACGGACTAATTATTTTTTGAATTTTTGAATGTAGTCATCATTCCCTATACTATAAACACTATCTGTTATGTCTTACCTTATTTAGGAACTTAGGTAACTTAAAATACATCGTGTTAGTTATTTCTACCATTTCAAAAGAACTTTTTGGTACGTAGATGGGAGAAAGGCGTGGCAGATATGTATGAATGTATTTTGCCAGATTCTCGTATGATAGAAATATCAATTCGTCGTAAGTATTAAATAAAATATTGCGTCGCTAAGCAGCGTAGAAGGAAATCTTAAGAAAATGCCGAGTGCGAAAAAGGTTGAGAGGTTTCATGGAAATGTGTTTCGCATTATATTTCACCACGCTTATTTTGTACTTGTGAACCGTAAATACTTGACATAATTTCTTATCTTTTTGTTCAGAAGATTTTAAATATTCATTGTGTTTGTATGAGAAAATGTATAAGGCTAAGGTACTGAAAATAAAATAACTACCTATATACCTACATACATCCATATTCGTCAAGCCTCTTTCCCATTGGGGTAGGCAGACACAACTTCCTTCCATTTGCTACGACTTACTCTACTCTAATTGCTTACTCTACTTCCTATAGCTATAATTTTAAAAAATATATTAACCTTAAGTATACTAATAAAAAGTGTGACTCTTGTCGGTAGAGTCTTTGCCACTCTGCTCTATTCTCTGATGTTCTTTTTAACATCTTATACGATACAACTTCTATTCCCTCTTTTATTTTAATCTATGTAAGAACTCTGTGATCTCCCTCTCTTATGGTCTACCCACACATCCGGGCCGTGTCCGGGACGTATCAGGGACATGTCAGGGAAAAAATATCATTCCATACATTTTCTATGGATTCGTTCACACACGTTGTCATGACAACGTATTTTTTTCTCTCCTGACAGGCCACGGCCCGGTCACGTCTCGGGCCCGGCCCGGATGTATTTAGATAGATCTTTATGTTTACCTTCTATGAAAAATATATTATACTTACGTTTTATAAACTGAAAAAACTCTAGTTTTAAATATTAAATTTCAATTGAGTACCTTTATGTCTTTTAATATTCCGTACATTTCTACTTTGAATAAACCTGAATCAATTTTCAGAGTTATATCCATCCAATTATAGATTTTTGAAGACAAAAATAGATTATCTGTAACCCTGAAACTTGCTTAGACCCACTTCAAAAGAGTCTGTCTTAAATTGGGCATTTCATTGAGACAGCTGCGGATATTAGAAAATTTGTATTTATTTATCAGGATTGATTTGTAGGCAATTAAAGTAAATTATTAGAATTTATTGGTAAATAAATTAATTGACAATTTACCATTTTTATAAACTATAAAATGAAGATCAACTTAAAAAAAAAAAAGAAAACAAACACTCAAACACGTCAAAGTTAATGTCCATGATGTGAGGTTAAACATATTCACTCTTTCAGACAAACATCACTCAATATATATTTTAATAAAAATTGGAAAAGAAGGGCTTGAAACATCAAGAGTAACACATATACTAGTAGGTACTCTATTTAACTTAACTAAACCACTCATAACTTAACTACAAATAAATAACCCTTCCTGGCAGTCGGGTAAAAAGACATTTCAACATAAGTGCTTGACAAGGTTTATAACGCTCCAATCTGTAGCTCCAAATTAAACCATTTGTTTTTTTTTAGTAGGTTTAAGTTTGTAAATATTTAAATTTAGTTTATAAGAATTGTAAATAGTTTTTAAGTTCATTTGTATACTTTAATTGAAGGATTAATGAAACAATTATTTAAAAAAAAATACTAGGTCAATGCGGATTTTTTTTTCCAAAGAGATTTTAAATAATAAATATTAATTAAATTCATAATGGAGCTTTTAACGGGTAAAAGTATTCCGGAATACTTTACTCATTCATTTTATCAATACGAAGTTCGTTTGTGAAATGTTTTCCATACTATTAAAATGGTTCTCATATTTGAATTCGGTCTGCAGTTCACAAAATTGTTTTTTTTAATATAAATAACAAAGCAAATGAGCGAAAGACAAATATTTTGCATTTTTCTAAAGAGATTCTCTTTGTATTTATAACTTCTGTATTTTCAATAATGTTATTTAGAGCTTATAGTCATATGTAAAAATATTCAATGTAATGCTATTCAATATTTTTACCCACGACGGAACGGAGCAGGTATATGCGTTTGGGGTGAGAGATGTTTGTTTGTGTGTGCGTTTATGCAAAGTTAATGTTCCCTCCTATCTTCTAAACTAATGATCCGATTTAGATGCGGTTTTCAATAACGAGTTTGTTTACATATGATATTATTATTCAATTTTCAGAGCTTCTAGGCATTAGCGTTAAAAACCGCTCTAATATGATTTAACATTTTTTTACGAAACATTTTCATTAGTTCACATACGCACTTACTACCCAATTATGCTAATTTCAAAATAGTCGCAGTTGTGTGACTATTAAGTGTTAATGGCATTTTTTGGCGCATTTGGTATTCTGCTAAACAGTGGTTTACATAGATACTGATTGCGACCAAATGTGTCAAATATGACATTGACATTCTCATTGACACTCTGTTGACACACAACTGAGAATATTGTAAATTAGCAGACCCGTTGCCAAAATTGAAAAAAAAAAAAAAAAAAATTAGCAGACTTGGGCCCAAGTTGTGACGCAGTAGTTGTTGTTTGATATGAAACCGCATATCACCGTTTCGCGAGATTTTCTTAATTTAAATCAAATGTCAACCCCCACAGAAACTGCTAGTGAGTAAGCGCCCTAAACTTCGCCAAAGAAATTACAGACTAAAATAATAAGAAACTAACTTAAAATCTCCTTGTTTCAGGTAAAACAATGCAAAATCGAAAACGGTTAAAGCGGAGAAGAGAGAAGTTAAAACCAGGGTTGTATCCAGGGAATACTTGATGTCAGTGACAATGTTACCTGTGTCCGGCCCCCGGTGGGGTCTGCGGGAACTGTTGGGAGTCCTGTTGTTATTGTGTTGGACGATAGTTTGTGACAGCCAGTGTCCGAAGTTCGCTGAGAAACCGCTCGAGACTCGGGTGCAAGACGCTTCCATAGTTTTTAGGGCAGTTGTTGTACAGACACATTTTCAGGTGAGTTTCATTTTTATTGATAAGATACTAGAGGCCTCCCATTTTTTGGTTCCGTCTTTCGTTTTTACCCTATGGGTATAGGGTAAAAACGAGGCCCTTTTGCTGAGACTCGGTTGTTCGTGTACCCGTTTGTCCGTCTGTCACCAGGCTTTATATTATGAACCGTTATAGCTATAGCCTAGAAATTTTCCCAAGTAATGTACTATCTTTGCCGCTATAACAACAAATACTAAAAATATAATAATTGTAATAACTAAGGAAGGCTCCAATATAACAAACGTGTTTTTTTGCATTTTTTTCCAATATCTATAGTAATAGTACGGAACCCATCCTGCGCGAGTCCGACTCGCACTTGGCTGGTTTTATTTGTCAAATGAGTCGAGCTTGTCTCACCATCTTCGCCTAGGTCTGCCGCGATGTCGTTTTCCGTTTATGTTTTTTGGAATGGCAAACTGATTGTACTTGTCTGTCATGCCTGCAATGCCATAGGTCGTGGGCTGTTTCAAGTGGGGGCGTTTATGTGTCGTAGGTACTTGTTTCTAGTACATGGGCATTTTTACTTTTTTGCCCCCCCGTTGGAAATTTTAGCATTATTTTTAGACATGCGTTTTTTGAAAGATTTTTCATATTAAAATATTCTTAAAAGCCCTATAAATTAGAAAATATAGCTTGTTCCAGAGATATTACTGGATTTTTATGTAAAAAACATTAATAAAGTGGACAGTATAGTGAAACAGTGGTCAGTTTGATGACTTTTCAAAAGTGCTTTAATTTGAGAATTAAAAGCATTTTGAGTTAATTTTTAGTTTTACGAGATTCTAAATTAATGAAATTATTTAAAAAAGACACAATAATAAGCTATAATAATGTATTTTAAGCTAAAAATCACGTTTTACTTTCAGTTTGGTGACAAGTGATGCTATTGCTATATCATTTTTTTCTTTTTTTATAGTTTTGAAAGCAGTTAATCAATGTTATTTATTAAATTATTAAATGAGTGTCTAATACAAGCAATATAAGGAATAATTACTAAACAGAAAACTGGAAACAAATGAATAAATGAGTAAAATATACCCAAAAAAAGTGTGACAGTCACCAAACTGAAACAGCAAAAATTCTTAAGGTAGGGACACATGATAAAAAAAAATCCATTTTCTGTTAACGAATTATATAAAAAAAATACTCTACTTGATTAATATGTATAGCTCTTGAACTTTTGTTAAACTAATAGGATCTTCTAGGTAACAATTATTATTATTAAAGTACAACTTTCGATCTAGCGCGACATCGTAACTGAAAACAATGATATCCTATAGTATTTTGATCTATATTGCAAAGTTTCATTAAAATCGGTTCAGTGGTTTTTGCGTAGGTATACGATATTGTCATTTACTCATAATATAAGTAGGGTTTGTTTTATTAGAAACCAATTAGAAATCAAAACACCTAAAAGATGATAGCGTATGTGAAAACAAACAACTTTTATTGGCGTGATTTTTTGAAATTTTAAAAATATGTCCCTTACAAAAGGTAAGGATTAATAATCAACGAACATATGGATCAATTTCTTTTGAGAATTTCACAAATTTACTGCAGTAGAAGTTGTTATCGTCTGTTCGCGCCTGAGAAAGTTAATTTAGCTATCAATAATTACCTAATAAAACAATATCCTTTAATAAAGGTACATAAAATTAACTTACCGCTTGTTAATGGAAGACAGTCGTCTATGAAGATATGTGATAGTATTTAACGTAATAATAAAATAAAAATATATGTGTGTCAGAACCGTATTATTAAACTCATTTTAAATAACAAAATTACTAAAAGTCATATCATACTATGTAGACCTAGCCTTAGGCGTCAGTTTGGTGACTTTGGTGGTCAGACCTATATGTGACGAACTAAAAGTCACTAAACTGACGTCACATTTTCACACCAAATTTTACTTTTATTCAAATTATAACCAAATGTATTAATAATTGTGTGAACTAAATACAAAAAACGTTAGCTAAATAATGTATGAATCGATTTAAAAAAGTTTTATGTCAAGATGTATACAAAAAAATAAGATAACATGATTCAAACCTGACCTCAAAAAACGTAACCTGGGACTAGCACCAACAAAACTTGCTTCTCCCGTGGCAATGGACAACAAATTAACGATTTCAAAATGGCAGATGGGATCCTTTGTAGATAATGTTGCCATTTTTAACAACATAAATCGATTTAGTATAAAATTTAATACCATTTCGGTCGTCACTGTACTGACTTGTCAGTCCGACTCGATTTTGAGGACAAAATTAAAATCTATTTTACGCTTAAATGAATAGAGTTACATTTATAATTTTGATTTGATGAGATAGAAGGCATTTTCTTCTACACGTAGACATAAACATTAGCAGGTATGTGGAAGAATTTTTTTTGGTAAATTCAATAGTTTTGATGCTGGGTAGCCGTGTGACCTGTCAAAAACAGCTGTCTTTTTTATTTCAAATGATCATAATTCTTAAATTAAGTTAATTACGTAAGGTTTATTGATTTAAAGTTTAAGTTAAATAATGTAAAAATACTATGTAGTCCTCAAAATATCAATAGGTGTTCAAATTAATTCACAATTCACCTTCAAACTCGTGGACACGGTCAAAACCCAGGGGGGGCACTTTTTTTGAAAATGCCCACATATCTTAGGTTCTACATACTATTACTAGTACTACATACTAAGGTATACATGTACTTATAGTAAAATTATGATATATTAAGGATAGTACACGTAATATGGTATATTGTAGTAAACTTTAAGTACTTCACTTGACATTGGAAGAATCCTCAAAATGGTAGTTGCCATTTTTGTAAAAAAAAAGCCCACGACAAGTTTTTATAAGCCACTTCATACATCATTCTTCTTAGATTAGAGGCGTAAAACAACACACGCAATGTGTGAGCCAATGATAAATGATGGAGTGTATCTTTGATCCCGACCTCTAAGGCTAATATCGGGCGATACTACAAATAGTTGCTGCTTGTAGACAGGTAGGGAGCTAGGACAGTAAATGAGGCCCCAAAAATAGTAAAATAAATATTAAAAAGCAAAAAAAAAAAGGTTTAGCTTTAGGGTGTCGTGAATCGATTAAAAGCTAACGAATTTAAGATGAAGGCCAACAGTTGCCATTAAATGCAAAAAAATAGACATTCTAGTATAAAAAAAAATGGATTAGTTCCTAGGTATGTACATGAGTCTGGAAGTAAAATGGACATAGAAATAGTAAGATATTTTTTATTGACATAATTACTTGTTTGGACTTTTTAGGATGTTAACTGATTTTATCAAATTCATCTTTCGGTAAAAGAATTCGCAATATCTAATCCCACCAAAAACAAAAATGTAAAATTGCAAGTCTCGCTGTGTTTTCCTTCCACAGTAAAAAGTTATGAGATCAAATGTCAAACCAAGTCGTATGTATAGCGGTGGTTTTGATATACGCCACCTTTATTTTTCTATAATAAATACCTACAAAGATTTGGCAATCGCATGAAAACAACAAATCACTTCACTAGGTCCCTAGAAATTATGAGCGTGTGCTTCTCCCAAAACAAGTGTGACGCCTTGACTTGACAAATTGACAGGCCTTACATTCATATCTTATATCAATATTGATAGTATGAGACTAAAGTTTTAACAGCAAACTGGTGATCAAACCCGAAGAAGATTTCGTAATTGGTAGACTGCAACAGATAGCATAGAGACGGTTGGTTAGCCATGTAATCGGAAAGTAAGTCATGCGATAGCCAAGTCATTGTAGGTATTTATTATAGAAAAATAATGGTGGCGTATATCAAAACCACCGCTATACATACGACTTGGTTTGACATTTGATCTCATAACTTTTTACTGTGGAAGGAAAACACAGCGAGACTTGCAATTTTACATTTTTGTTTTTGGTGGGATCTCACTTCTTTTTGTAAGTAATCCTTCTTTTCTTCGGCTCCAGTAAGATTTGCTGTACCTACATCAGCAACTGCTTTTTTAAAGCCCACTCCCTATCCCTTTTGCCCTTTCGTAGAGGCTTTGTTATTATGAACTTAGACAAGTCCGGACGGTAAATATTTCTGAGGCGATTATCAGACCTAGTTACTATCTATTATCAAAGTACTCGTCAAGACGGATCAAACGAGCCCAAACTCCATAGGGTTGCGACGTTTAATTACGGAGTTCCTATAGTCACCTTCCAGCTCCATCATCAGGCCCTGGTTACCATCAAGCATGAAAGTACTCGTCAAGACAAATCAAACGAGCCCAAACTCGATGGGGTTGCGTCATTTAAATTACGGAGTTCCTACGGTCACCTTCCAGCTCCATCATCATACCCTGGTTACCATCAAGTATGAAAGTACTCGTCAAGACAAATCAAACGAGCCCAAACTCGATGGGGTTGCGTCATTTAAATTACGGAGTTCCTACGGTCACCTTCCAGCTCCATCATCATACCCTGGTTACCATCAAGCATGAAAGTACTCGTCAAGACAAATCAAACGAGCCCAAACTCGATGGGGTTGCGTCATTTAAATAACGGAGTTCCTACGGTCACCTTCCAGCTCCATCATCATACCCTAGTTACCATCAAGTATGAAAGTACTCGTCAAGACAAATCAAACGAGCCTAAACTCGATGGGGTTGCGTCATTTAAATTACGGAGTTCCTACGGTCACCTTCCAGCTCCATCATCATACCCTGGTTACCATTAAGCATGAAAGTACTCGTCAAGACAAATCAAACGAGCCCAAACTCGATGGGGTTGCGTCATTTAATTACGGAGTTCCTACGGCCACCTTCCAGCTCCATCATCAGACCCTGGTTAACATCAAGTATGAATGTACTTCTCAAGACAAATCAAACGAGCCTAAACTCGATAAGGTTGCGTCATTTAATTACGGAGTTCCTATGGCCACCTTCCAGCGCCTTCGTCAGATCAGCTCCATGTTACCATAATATTGCATTATCTATCACGCGATATACATATTAAGCATGCAAAATTTCAGCTCGATTGGAAACCGGGAAGTGTGTCAAATTTAACTTGCAAGATTTGATTACAGACAACGCGACAGGTAAAAGCTTGTCACGCGCCTAAGTAACCTCGGTCGTATTAACAAACTTATTTTTGCGGCTCTGAAACTGAGTCTCAGTGAAGTTTTGTATAAAGATTTAGTTTACCAACCGCAAATAAAAAGAAGCGATTAACTTATTATTGCAGTTAAAAATTAATATTTTTTAAGTTTTTCCTGAATTTACTCAGTATAAAAACACTACCCTCCAAATTGCAAGGTTATGGGTTTGCTAGAAGTACCTTAGAATTTTGATGATCGGTCAGTGAGTCAGTGAGTCAGTGAGTCAGTGAGTGTCAAAAGTAGTGAACTTTGACTGGCGGTAACTTTTAAACTATTGATAATAATTGTACGAAATTTGGTACAATAGCTAGTTATAGTATATACTCTCGATTGTTAAAAAAAATTGGCTTCTAGCTTTATCCACTAGTAAGCTACAGGGGGGTCAAAAGGGCCTTGAATTGCTTCGAGAAAAGGATGGTACGGCCGTTTTTTTTGGCTCGACTTGGCGGGGGCACGGCCGTGCCCCCAGATGTCTGTCGTTTTGCCTTCAAATTTTCGATAAGTCTATGTCAGTTAAATAAATGCGCCTATACGGCCCATATTGCAACTAAATCCATCCCTGGATACCCCGCACACAAGACAAATAGGGTCATTATTGTTTTTCATTTGCGCCTGATCCAAGCCTCTTTTATACACAGACATGCTGGAAGATTTTCGCGAGTCACTTTCTACATTTATGTTGGTACCTGACAATTTGTGAAATTGTATATATTTTTCTAAAAATATCATTTTATTAATGTTGTCAATATCTGAGTCTATTTAAAAGTATTCTTTAATGGTAATTACCATTGTACATTCTGTTATTTAAATAAGGGCTTATCATCAGAATTCTTAGTTCAGAAGTACCCTAGACCGACGTGCATGTATGAGGCGACTGATGAATTTGGATAAAGCGAAAGAAGTGTATTTAGATCGTAGCAAGTAGAAGGAAATGGTCTTTGTGTAATCCGATGGGAGAGAGGCGTGAAAGATATGTATGGATATATGTAATTCTAAGTTTTAATAAAAACTCTTTTGTTTCAGAGCAAGACATTCGACTTAGCTCTAGTGTCGATATACAGAGGAGGAGTAGAATTAGCGTCAGTCAGTCAATATGCTGGCTCACCATACAACACTACGGATAGGTGAGTCTTTAAAACAAAAGGTTGTTTCTCTCTATGCCGAAAATAAAAAGACGAAAAATATAAGTTTTCGGCCGATCCCAATATCTATCTATCTCTAGAGATAGAAATAGTTATCTGTCTTAGAATTTTTCGTCCCTGTAAGCCTACCGGTGTCAAAAAGTCTATGAGATTCTTTTGAAGGACGGATCAAAAGTGACAGCTACGTGACAGTTAAGTTCTGTCAATCTTGGATAGCTATCTGTCTTTGAATATTGGGACCGACCGATTCACAAAACCTGTGTTCTTAAAAGTGAGAAACAAAAAATATTCTTGTTTTCTTTCCTATCCGAAAAGTACACAAATAAAGCGATGTTCATGATCGTAATATTCGGAGGTCCTATTTGGAAAGTAATATTTTCTAAATAGTAAGCAATTTTATGTTAGTTTAATAATTAGGGGGTTTCAGACTGCATAAGCATTTAAACCTTAATAAATCAATCAAGAATATACTAAAACGAAGAAACAAATAAAAAAACGCAAAGTAAAACATAATAAATTGTAACGCGAAGTCATTTAGTCGTTTTTCACTTGTGAACTGTCGAGAAAGGTACGAAACCTAGAAAATAATTAACGGTATGAATTGCCGAACAAATACAAACAAAAGCTGGTTGTTGGGTGGTTTTGAGCCTACCATAAGTTTACTACGCTTAAAATGCACAAATACTTAAACCTTAGGAACGGTTGCATTGTATTATTTTAGTTAATGTTGTGTATGCTTGTAATTGGCAGACATATATAGCCAATATTCACTGAATGTTGTGATATCGATTTAGAAAAATTCTGCATAATTTAAAAAAATGATTTTTTTTTAAACAAAATGTCGGATAAGTGATTTTAAATGTCAACCAAACAAAATCCAAGAGAAAATGTAATTGTAATGTATTTATTGTATTACATTAATGTAATTGTAATTACTTGTAAGTGATAACGAGTTGTACACTCACGCACAAAAGTCACTCAAAATTTGTATTTTTTTCTTTTATAAAATCTTTATATTTTTTATTAATTTCGCATAATTTTATTTTTTCTTAATTATCGAAGTAAAAATAACTTTGCCTTAAATTTTGTCAATTTGATCGAATTCAAATTCACTCTGTAGAAATCGATGTATGGCTTCTGTGTCAAACAAAACACGGTTGCGTTCTGCCGCTCTCAGAGTAGAGCGACTGATCCCCTAAATCCTAATCCATTTTAGTTTCTAGGTCACACCGCTAATAAATCACGGCTAAACTTTGAAAGCCAACCTTCACTCGGTACATTTTACCAGTAAACTAATAAATCTAGTTTCAATTATTAGGGATGTGTTTACTAGTACGAGTATAATTGAAGAATAATATTAATTTTCGTTTGTTTGCGAAGTGAATTGGGATGAAATTATTCAAGGTCATATGGCTGGAGGAGAAGACGGTCATAGAAGTAATTATCTACTGTTTGCTTTAAGCAGACCATACACGCTAGGTTATGCCTGTCGGTTACGCTTGCATAGTTCAACCGTACAAGCATAACTGAACGTGTGTATTTAAATTTTGCTTGCGTAGGCAAAAAAAATATCATACACACGTTCAGTTATGCTTGTACAGTTCAACTGTGCAAGCATAACCATCAGGCATAACCTAGCGTGTGTGACCCGCTTTAGCCAGACAATAACATTACCCTACAATAATCACTTTTAGAGCGTCGCGTAGTTTTCTTGACACTAGCTTGATTTAAGCAGTTTCTTAAAACCTTAATTGCATATAAAAGGCTCTTTATTGGTTACCGTTTGCCACTTGTTATTAAAAACGTAATTTGCGGCAGTTAAATCGAGGTTCGGCGTGGTATCGAAATTAAATTATAAGGTAAAATCTTATACTATTTTTAGTAGCCTATTGTGTCCCACTGCTGGGAAAATGCCTCCCCTGCTTTCTTCCATGATTCTAACTCCATCTACTTTTGGCCAGTTTGCCAAGTATGTATTAATGTAATAAAATGACAATGTTTGTGCCGTTAGATGTTTTTTACTCTTTCACGCAATAACTACTGAACAGATTTTAATGAAACTTGGTAAAATTGTAGCTTAAACATCAGAATAACACATAGGCTATGTTATTTTTAAATATCATGTCTTTTTTCCAAGATATGACGATAAATGAGAACGAAGTCGCAGGCAGCCTCAATTATATCATAAAAATGATAAACACTATAATTATTATTCTAAGCCGTTTCACCATCAACAGATAAAATTTATCTGACAGATATTTTATACCTGTCTCTGTCTAAAACGTCATGTTTTATGAAATGGACATAGGTTTATCTGTCACTTAAATTTTATCTATAGAAAATGAAACAGCCCCTAACACTACTATAATTAAATTGAATTAATAACATCTCAGCGCTAATAGTTCGAATACCCAAATCGAATACATCACAGTGTACTAATTTAATATGCATGTCTCCAAATACGGACATAACTATCAAATAGAACTGCTAGCACACAATCTTGACCTGATTTCCAATCGATTTCAGTAATTTAGAGCTCCATAATTTATGATTCGAATCTAATTCTGTCATTATGCTTCGGACATATTGACATCTTACTTGTATTTTATTGTTATTAATGAGTTTTAGAATCTTGGTTTATGTTTTTGAGGTTTTGAAGCGAAAGAGGTTGGTTTGGGTCTTAAAGTGAAGGCAAGTGGTCTCTGCCTATCCCGATGGGAAAGAGGCGTGTCAGATAATGTACCTACCTTTGTACGAATGCCCTTCTACTTTCTTCTTTGTCAGCCCATATATTATGTCCCCAACGAGGGGCAAGAGCCTACTCTCATACAGAGTTTCAATTAGCATGTGCTAAACCCAGTTGTTTTATAGAAACACCGTGTTTCTGAATAAATTGGTGCATTTGTGAACGACTTCATATTAGCCCTTATTTTATTAAATACTGATGTTTTCGTAAAACAACGAACAAATTCTTAACACCACGTTTCAGAGTACAAGTGACGCCATCTCTTTTTAGTATAAAGTACTAAAGTTTATATGGGGATACGAACATATTATTTTTTTAAACCTTAAATATGAATAAACAGAGTATTTATCAATTTAACGTTACAAACTTACTACTCTACTTTTCTTTAGCTAAGATAAATAGATACGACAAACGATGCGTAATGTTAAGCTTACTAATTTTTTTTAACATCCAGCATACATATCCGTCACGCCTCTCTCCCATTGGGGTAGGCAGAAACCACTTCCTTCCACTTGCTACGATCCGAACACACTTTTTTCGCCTTATCCACACTCTTCCTCATCCTTTCCTCTTTTTTTTAACTTTACATTAATAATAGACACTAGTCTACTTTTCTTAACCTAAGTTAGATAGATATTAGATAGCTCCTTTCTAAGTTTCCAGAATTCAGTCTTCTTTCCCCTAACAATGCCCAAGCGGTCATTTCTTTTACGACTAGTATGGATAGCTTTAGTTCTCTACCGTTTCAGTACGTGACTACTTTTTGCACGTCGTATTATCGTTTTCCTTCTCTGGCTTACAGGTATTTTTAGATAAAGATAGAAAAGTGTTTGAAATATCTTAACAATATATTTTTTTAAGTACCTACTTAGGTAGTACATAATTTTTATAAGTAATAACTGACTTTAAAAAATATAACCCTTTCTTTTGGATTCGCCATATTCGGGCAAAAAGACACTCGTTCACAATTAACCAACGACGGTTTAAATGTTTCCACGGTTGTACAATTAATTTTTTATCGTTAATAGGTATTTAAAGTTGACTCTAATTACACTTTAAGTTACATATTCTTAAAAACATCTCTAAAAATTTAAATCTATACTAATATTATATCTATACTAATATTATAAAGCTGCAGAGTTTGTTTGTTTGTTTGTTTGTTTGTTTGTTTGTTTGAACGCGCTAATCTCTGGAACTACTGGTCCGATTTGAATGATTCTTTCAGTGTTGTGTAGTCCATTTATTGAGGAAGGCTATAGGCTATATTTTTTTTTATTCTAAATTAGGGATCCGTAATAAAATTGCTATTTTGTAACACAAGGTGTAAAATCGAAAACCTATTTTTGCGTGCGCTGCAAAAACTATTGACAATAGAACAAAATAATGTATTACGGGTTTGTAGATCCCATTAAGACCTACAAAAAAGTCCGCGAGAACATATATCTAGCTATCATGGTTTAATCACAATAACCGATTTTGTGTTCAAAATAATTATTAAATCGTCTGAAGGAAAAAAAACTGCGTTAAATATGTATCGTAATATTAATCTTTATCGAAATTAAGCATTATGTTATCAAGAGTATTTATGTAGAAGTAAAATACTTTTTGTTTCCTCTCAATCGGATATTTCGTTTAAAAGTTATCACGTGTGTAAGATCTTAAGAGTTGGTACCTATTAATGAGTTATGGACCATAGAGTTTTTTATCAACATAAAATCCTGTAATAATATATTTGTTGATGATTGTAAGTATAAGATCTTTGAAGAGTATGAGAAATACATTTCTAAACTAACTCTGCTAAGGAAAAGGAAATCCACGCGCGCTTGATGCAAGCAAGACAATGACGCTGGCGGCGCGGCGCGGCGGGCGAGTTCTTCTGCCACAAGAAAATAAAACGAAAAATTTAATTTACTCAGAAGTACCTACTTTAAAATAATATTTTAACCCGGTTTAAAGTGGACGGACACTCCTGCCTGTAGTCGTAATTCCTATGTGTCTGGCTGAATGTCGAACAGATAGACAGCTATTGCCTGCGACTTATACAATTTAACTTAATCTATATTTTTCTTAATATTATAAAGCTGAAAAGTTTGGTTGTTTGTTATGAACGCGGTAATCTCGGGAAATACTGATCTGATATGAAAACTGTTTAAATATTCAATAGTCCCTTTATTGAGGGAGGCTATAATATAGGCAATATTTTATCTCGGTATTTCCACGGAAACGACAAAAACGCGGGTGAAACCGCGGGGCACAGCTAGTTAAATTATAAAAAGCAGATTTGTCACGATTTCAAATTATAAGTTGTTATTGCAAAAAACACAGTAAGACGTAAAGCCTTTAAAGGCAGAATAAGAAGATGGAACCTAAAATATCCCGTATATCTATTATTAATACCGAATCACAAATCGTTGACGAAAGACTGCTTTCGCTTCACATTTTATACCGAAACAAGAGACTTCTTAAAAGTAACAACTCAGAATTCTCCAATATTGTTCTTAAGAAGTTAAAAGTTAAAGAACACGGGTGTGTGTTTTATAAAACGGTTAACAAAGTAAACGAAGTGAAAGCCACTACCGCAGTGGTGTAGAAAGTGCTCGAGTTTGCCCGAGAAGGGTGTTGGAAACACGCACAGCTTTGATGTTCAGTGTAAGTTTCGAGTGGTCAGATTTTTTGGTGCTTATGACGTTCATTTTAGAATAAAAATGTATTTAATGTATGTAGGCATTGTGACTGTAATATTCAAAGTTATGATTGTAGCTACATTATCTATTAAAATAAACTTCTTATCTACATATCCTAGAAATAGTTAAATACTTTGTACTCGTAGAACTCGAAGACATTTAAAAAAACAATTAAAATATAGCTTGAGAAACTTGGTAAAACACAAAACGACATTCAACTCAAACTAAGCAGAGGTGTTTAAAATATTTTAACTTAAACATTTCGCATTATAGGTAGTAGTTACAAACAGTCAAAATATTTAGAACAAACTGTACAAGAAAATCATGTCTCTTGTAAGAAATATTTCAGAAAACATACCTACATGAGTAAAGACAAGTATTTCAAAGATTTGACATCAAAAACGTTTTTACATTCCACGCAAAGCCATTCGCCTATACCTTGCACCTTCATAGTAGGGTAGAAGCAAGTTAAAGATTAGTGCAGAACTCAATTAAACCAGCAAAGTTCGCAAGAGATCGCGATCCGTATAATTAAATTTTCCAACAAAAGTGCCTCGTGATCGGAATGTAGGTACTGGTGCAAGTTTTGCTTAATTTCAGTACGAAATAATCATCGTAGTTTGCTGAAAACTACTCCTAGATTTGGTATTCCTTTTACAAGAATAGTTTCTGTTTGGTAGTTTGAGAAGTCGGTATTATGAGTTTATAGTTGTTACTTTCGTAGATCGGAACTCTTGAATTGATTTTGATACTTATTTGTAAAGGCTGTTTTCAATAAATATATTACGATTATAGTAAATAACATTTGGTCTAAGAAGAAGGGCGGTTTATTATGTTTTTAAATAACTTCTAGTTTCTGACTAAAGCAAGGCTTTTACGCTATCACGGTTGTATCATGGTTGCAGTTTCACTTTTCTTATCGTACCTTGTTAGGCCATCTGTATCTTATTACTGTCACACTTCTCCCTCGCACTATATTGAAATTATTAATAAATTTTTCACATCCCAGAAAAAAAAGAACAATAGAAAATCTATTGCGTCTGGGTTTATTATCTTTGTGGAAGTAAAAATACTTTTTATTTATTTATTTAAATTTATATTTTAAAATCAGACCCGAACCACAACCAAATCCGCCATTCATCCCCGTCGCTTAGTCACCAATCAACAACACTCACTCTCTTACTCCTTAGCATGCATCCCTTTCATTCATCTGTAACTTCCGCATCCTTCTTCCGTCGCTTCCGTTTCCTTCTCCTTCCTCCTTCCCACACTCGGCCGTCCTGATACAATATCTGTCCTCAGACATTCGTCAACGCTTCCACAATGTTTCCTCTTTCAACATAATACGTCTCACAAACACTCTTCATACCCACTCATACCTAACAACTTTATATAGACTAACACCTTAAACAACTTAACACCTTAAACAAAACATCTTATAGAAAAATACACAACTCAAAAACATTTAAGTTTTAGATAACCACCTAACGCTATGCCTCTTATGGGTCAGTGGGATGTGAGAGGTTAAAATCCGAAAGCTAAAATGCACAGCACGTATGCCTGTCAGTTCTTCTTGTTTAAAAACCCTGTCAAAACCATATAACCGTAACCCTACTCAAAACAAATGAATGCCGGTAGTGTAAAAATTACAATGCATAAAACCCCTTCAATGTTAATCGGAACTGGCTACTTGTAAAACACGATGTGAAAATACTTTTAAATAATAAATTGTATTTACAAAAAGCTTTTAACCTTTAAATTCTTTTCGCTCATCGCAGAATTGTTAAATGGATTGATTCTGTAGAAACATTGTTTTATTAAAGATTGGTAGGCATTTGTTTGTTATTTGAAAATAGAATACAGATTCAGTCAACCTGTCACGTCTTATTGCTGGACAAAGGCCTCCCTCCATTCTTTCTATCTATGTTCTGCTATGTAACCGCGCTTTGCGAGTCTAGCACTAGCTTAAAAAAGTATATTTTATTAAGTAATGTAACGGTTTCAAGAGCATTTTTTGTGCCTATGAAATAAATATATTTTTGACTTTGACTTTGTTTTTCATAATTGAATATGTAGTTATTTTCTTAAGACTTTAGCGGTCTTCTTCTTCTCAGCCTATAGCTGTTCACTGCTGAGCATAGGCCTTTCAAATTTATCCTCAACGCGACGGTTTCAATGTCACCTGTATCCAATTCAAATCCATGGAATTGACCTCCTCTTCTATCAAGCTTTCTTTATACGGCATAACTGTTCATACTTATACAATTGTGAATTACTTACATTCCTTATATTAAATGAATGTTATTGTATTTATTGATAGCTCTTTTGATATATTAATTTTATTGTATGTTTCTGTGTTTATGCCTGAGATTTGTAAAATGTTAAATTGAAAAGAGCAACCCTACAGAGATTTTTCTAGGTTCTTCTCTGGGGAAAACTGCACTCCTGCGAATCTAGCATTAACTTTAAAAAATTACCCTTCCTAAGTGTTGTCAAAACCTACAGGAATAAATGATTTTCATTTCATTTCATTAACGCGGTTACATACAAAACCTCAACTACCAATACAAGATGGCCGCTTGCCAATGTTTCTAAATGAAATTTTAACCAATTTTTCCTCCCCAGGCAGGTGAACCTAAAAATAAGTCCACAACTGGGCGACTGTTTCAACTGGAGCATGGCACCATCACAAAGCGAGCTGGTGGTCTTCGCCAGGATCTCCGAACCAGCTGTGGATCTGGAGACTACTCCTCCTGATGGACCCTGGCTTGAAGCTACAGCATCAGCTGTACCTTGGAGCTTGGGCGTCGATATAGCCATTTGGAATGCTGTTGGTTAGTATGATTTCTTGTTATTTTTTTAAGATACTGCTAATGTCATGGTTTATGAACCTTTGAAATGTAATCATAATGTACCCTAGTAAAGGCTGATTCGTATTTATAAATATAACTCTTAGCTTGTTTTTTTTTTCGAAAATGCTCCTATTATTTATGTAGTAATATGCTATTGAATATATGAAAAATATTGTATAAAAGTCTATAGTATAACTAATAGGTACTCGTATAAAATGTTAATGTTTCATGGTAATAAAACATTATAGTAAAAGATTGATAAATAAATACGTAAATACTTACCAATTTAAACAGATTACAAATATGTTGTATACATAATTTCAAAAATATTACACAACATATAAATGCATAGGTACATATGATTTTACACCAATTATTTAATCAAAAATCATCCACTATCACTATTGACTCAAAGTAAAGCACCACAGCTAATTGCTATTAGAACAAAGTTGGCCGTGGCTTAACCAAAATGCATATTGATACCAGCTGTTGAAAGTTAGCCGACGTGGACCGGCCAAAACCAGTTTCAACCGCATCGAAACTTCCACGACACTGAAATTCGGATTTTGGTAAAATATCAGATTCCAAGCCGGATTTATCCAGCTACAGGTTTAGTAGGTGTTGAATTTTGTGCTTGTGGTGTTATAAGTTTTGTAATGGTGATCGTAATTTGTTTTATGAATCTACGAATTTGAACATTTTATATTATTACTAGTGGCTGCCCGCCACTTCGTACGCATTTATCGTCATATCTTTGAAGACAATCATGATATCTCAAAATAATATAGCCTATATGTTATTCTGATACATAAACTATGATATTGCCAAATTTCATCGAAATCTGTTCAGTAGTTTTTACGTGATGAAGTAACAAACATCCATCCAGCCATCGGCACAAATATTGACATTTATAATATTTATAGGATTTACACACTAAACACACACACACAAAATATATACAAATGGTACACTTTAACACGAATTGTTTACGTGAAATAATTGTGTTTTGAAAATACAATCTGGCAAAGCAATTTTTATGTAAAACAATTTTTGTTTTTATAACATTTTTATCCGTCTAGTAGGACCAATATTAATCGATCAATCAATCAATCAATTAAGAACAATAATAAGCAATATTAACCAACTTACTTTTTTTTTCGGAGCGGCCTCTTTGGTTAGATTTAAGTAGTTTTAAGTTAGTTTAAATAATGTAAGTAGTTTTAGTTTTAAGTTAGCTAGCTAAGTATTCATTGTGTTTTAATCTTCCCATTATTGTAAATATTTCTTTGAATAAAGATTGACATGTGGAAATAACTTACGTTTCAAAAAACAGATTAAATTAAATTTAATAAGTATATATCGGACCCCCGCCTCAATGATAGTAGAACCTTCTTTTATATGAAATCAAATCAAAACCAACACACTTCATTGGACAAGAAATCTTATAAGACGCGTATGATCAAAGTAAAGAGCATAAGTATTCAAGATTATTCAATATTAATTTATTACCTTTTTATTATTTTCTTGATTCGTTTATGTATACTGAAGTAAAAACTACTTATGTAATGAAATCAAATACATTTTTTATTTATTTTTGAAGACGAATTATGTATTCCCTTAAATAACGCATGAAATTGTTCAATATCTAATGTTTTTAAAATTAAAACCTAGTATACTCGTATACAGGGTGTAACAGAAACATGGGTCGTAACTCGAGTTACGACCCATGTTCCTTGGGGAAAGTTGTTCAGTTTCATGAGGACTATCGCTGTGTTTCGGCTTTATATACCCTTTCTGTTACACCCTGTATAGAATATCATCAGCTAAAACTATTTATGTAAGTACTTACGTTACATAGGCAGTGGTCTGCTCACAGCTAGAAGTATTTCAGGGGTCCAAGACTGCTAATTTAAAATAGCCTCAGTTGTGTGTAAATTCGTAAAAGTAGCAGTTTAAAGAAAAGCAATCAAAACGTTTTTATTCAAAATTGACATTCGTTTTGATCGTCATTTTTTTGGTCTTAAACTTTTACCTGAGACTACTCCTATTTTTGTCTAAAACTGCTTCTTTATTTAAGTACGTTTCTAAAAGACTTAAAAACTCTAATAAAATAAAAACAGACATAATAAAAGACGGTATTACTAATGATATAAAAGAGGAAGTAATAAACGTTATAGTGCAAACTCTCGAGCTGATAGATGAGTATTGTTCCCAACTATTGGAAATATAACACAGAAACTCTGCAGTTTTCTCGTATTGGAGTTTTGAAGCTAAATTTTCTAGGGGATAAAGTTTTAATTCTATTTTAGTAGTGATTTTGTTAGGCTTCATTGAAGTTTTGTGTTTGTTTTGGTAATCAATTCAATGATTAAATTGTTTTGTATAAGATCCCTTACGCCATTTAGTTTGCGACGCTGCTGTAGCGGTTTTATTCTTATGTATGGAAATCGTGGATAAACTGCTGACAGCGGTTTACGTTTTTAAAACAAATGGAAAACTGTAAACGCGATCGTATTCAAAAAGCATCTTTTCCAAAATAATTTAATTATGCAAAAAAGAATAAGTTTTTTAGCATTACCAACAACCTAATCGATTTGAAACTATTCTCCGAAATTCAATCAAATATTACATCATCATAACAAATGATAACATCAATGATGATGATTAAATATGAATTTAAGAGCGTTGCTCTTAACTTGACTTCGCCGCTCTGCTCTATTCACACGGCAGAGAATTAATGTTAAAGATCTCTCCAAAATGTTTAACTACCACTTAGCATTTAAACAATGTTTCTTTACCCAGGTTGGGCAGGCTGGGGTGAATGGGGCCCTTGCAGTAGAACCTGCGGTGGTGGTCTTCAAGTGAGAAGAAGATATTGCTCTCGAGCCAGCTGCGAGGGTTACGGTGAACAAGGAAGATCTTGCAACTCTTTTGAATGTGAAGGTAGGTGATGCTTTACGCCTCTCTCCCATTGGGGTAGGCAGAGACCACTTCCCTCCACTTGCTACGATCCAAACACAGTTCTTTCGCGGTGGTTGTGTTATTTTTTATAATAAATTGTAAGTACATACACAAAATTAAATATCATCAAATAATACATTTTCGTCATAAAACGCTTCTATGAGAATTTCATTACATGCATGATGAAACAACCTTAAGAGTGATTTAGCACCTGTGAATGACCAGTGAACAGCGCGTTGCTGTTGAAACACGGGTCTCCTGCTTTTAGCAGGCTCGACTCGCAACCACATGTATAATTTCGATCGACCGCCAGTGTATAAGAAACTAAGTGGTTCCATTTAAAATTTCCATTTATGGGTGAACAATCGAATCGCAACTACAGGTGCGAACCGCTCTTAAAAGTCTAAAGACCCCTCAGTACTTTATACAGTTTATTTTTAGTACTGATAAAATAAGGTTTTAATTACTATCTACCTAATATTTAATAGTCTTTTAGGATATTCTATTATGTATCAAAGTTTTCCTTATTAACTAAATACCTAGCATCTAAATAAAATTGCAAGTTAGTGTGAAATTGCAGAATTTTTCAAGAAACCCATTTTGTAACTGTGGCATTTTCCACCCTCAAATGCTATATTTCGTGCACTATTTCGTTTCTCGGCTGTGATATATGAATATTGAATATAATTTTACATTGGTAAGGAATATTCGAAGAAATTGCCTCTCTTGAAAATTTTCATAAATTCTCAGACATGTGGCCCGTTTCATTGTCATTCGTGTATATAAAAGTTGTATTCTGTGTAAAATTTTGCATCAACTGTATTTACATAATTGAAATGTGTTCATTACTTAACTTTTCAAAAGCTTCATTGAAATAATTTTGATCATTTACCTATCACTAACAATACTTTATGTGCAATACGCACTGTAATTGCTGACAAATTGACAATTACTATAGAAAGGTCAGCCTAAGAGGAGATGGCGCGACGATTTGGATGCATACTTGGCAAACTGGCCAGAAAGTTGTCGGAGATAGGGAAGCATGTTAGAATGCGGAGGAGGCCTTTGCCCAGCAGTGGGACATAAATGCTAAAAAAGATAAGCTGTCGCCTACGTAATGGAAAATTTTCTTTCAAGCATTTAAAGCACGAGTAAATACTTTTAGCTATATTTAGGTAAGGTATTCCAAAATCTTAGTTCGCTGAAAGCTGATTAAGTCATTGTTTGAGAAAAGCTTTTTACGTTTCTTGGAATTCGGTATTATGCCTATAAATATTGTATCAGGTGGAGGTAATATTTGTGTATCCTGTTTCTTATTTATTCTTATTATATTATGCCTCCTATGTACGATAAAAAAACAATTCTTTGAAAACAAAATGTCTAAGACTATATTTAGTCTTAGACATTAAATATTATTATATTATCATTTATTAAATATTATGTATAATACTTTATACAATAGTACCCTAAGCCGATGTGCATGTATGGGCCAAAACATAAATTCACGACACGACGACGCGATACGACGTCGTGCGTCGTAAAACGATACGACACAACACGACACGACGCGACGCGACATGAAGCGACGCGACACGACGTCGTCGTGCGTCGTAAAACGATAAGACACGACGTTGTGTCATGAATTTATGTTTTAGCCCTATGAGGCGACTGATGAATGTGGAAGAAGCGAAAAAAGTGTGTTTGGAGTTGAGGGAAGTGGTATCTGCCTACTCCGTTAGGAGAAAGGCATGACGCGTGACAACGAAAATTATGATGCATGTCGTGATGCGTGTTAATAGATGAATGAAAGTTTTCTTCATAATTTTGTCAATCGCTGGAAATTCATTGTTATGCTATTACTTAACTATAATTTGCACTAAATCATTAATTACGCCAAGATCTTTATCTAAATATTGCCATTATCCAAATTTCAAACGTTATCTAGAAACGGTGTTCAATCTGTTAACACAAATCGATGTTTAATTTTAACAGTTATCATACCTATAGTGTTCTGTCAGTTGATTGTTGCCTGTTGATAAAAAAAGGGGCCAAATTTATTCATTCCGAGGATCCCAAACTGTCAAAATGTGTAATGTCTCAGATGGCATGGGTGTCAAAATGTTATTTATCAGAGTAAGACCAAATGAGCTATGGTCAAAATGGCCAACTGCTGGTTCTAAAACCAACAGTGATTAGAATTGCTCCCTAATTTGTGATCCGGTACTGATCAAAAAGTTGTCAAAATTGCTGCCTAATTTTTAATGCTGACCAATACCTAATCAGAATTAAAGAATATTTCAAGGTCATTAACAAATTTTTGTCTTCCACAGGCACAATAAACCCCTTAGCTCCAGGTGCAAGAAGGATCTTCCATCCAGCTCAAGCCAGATGGGGGACTGTAGCTGACAGACCTCACGCCTTCAGCCTCAAGCCCAACTCTTACATCTGGATAGCGTCATCAGAACTATTCCCTTCGGGGAAGACCTTCCCGAGAGAGTTCACCTTGTTTATCTCTTTGAGGTTGCGACCAGAGGTAAGTATTATGTAATGGTTTAATGAATGCTTTAGTTATACAATTAAACATAGAAGATAGAAAGAGGTCGGTACCCTTCATTTGATGTGGGGCATATGTGATAGTCTTTTGTTTTTACTTGAATTTGTGGCATTTGTAAGCGATAATTCTGTGATGGGCTTTTGTTTTGACGTTTGACTGAAATCGCTGTAATCAATAGTGCCATTTAGTATTCTTTTTTACTAAACTATATTGAATTTCGCTAAAATGATTTTATAATATACAGAAAAAATCGTTGTTGTATAAAAATTCCTCCTGAAGGCTAATTATTTCTACTTTAGCGACTTAAAGCATTGTTTAGCCCCTATTTTAGTTAGCAATACAGCTAAAAGCTTTGAATTGATAAAGCAGAGTAAAATGCACTAACAACAAGTGTAATTAAACTTCCTACGCCCGAACTGTTTACCTTTAGGGCTAGAGTAAACCCTGATACAGCGCATTGCGACATTCTGTGTACTCGACATACAAAACTGGCACAAACCTCAGGAACCTGGTCAATTCTCTCTAGTATGAAATCTCTGTCCAAACCACTCAATTGTATAATCCGACTTAATGCGAATTAATGCTGGTAGTATACAAATTATGGCTTGATGGGTGACATATAAAAAAAAAAGTTTGGTTAGTTCTGTGATTAGCATATACATTTAAAACGAATGGAATCGCTACGAAGACTTTTTCCTAGCCTATTATGTCCCACTGCTGGGCAAAGGCCTCCCTGCATCATTCCATTCTACCCTATCTCCGGAAACTTCTGGACAGTTTGCCAAGTATGCATCCAGATCGTCGCGTCATCTTCTCTTAGGCCGACATCTACCTCTGTGGCCGACTGGCCGTCGAGCGGCAACCAGTTGGTAAATATCTTCCCATCAATCCGGATGCAAACATGTCCAGCCCAGTTCCATTTAAATTTAATTAATAAAAAATATATTTGTGAGCATTAAATAATATTGCTAAAGACACATTCCGTCGCTTGTATTAATAAGAGAACATTAAAGGAGCAACAAATATAATCTAAGCAAACTATTAATTAATTCAAAACTTATGTCAACATACAACGTGACTTAGTCGTAAGGATATTGAGTATTATGTTCGAAACTTGAAAGTATCAAGAACCTACCAAGTTTCCCTTGTCCAAGTTTTGATCCCGTACAACATCTTCTCAACTATTTTGCATAGTAATAGGTGGTATAACGTAGATTCTACTAAACATTAGCTATTCAAACTGGAAATTCCTTTAGTTACACTCAAAACTTGAACATTCTAAAGGTTTCAGCGATGTTCAAAAACTGTTCAAATTCAAAAGCTAGCTCAAAGTTTCGCTTCAAAAATTTGAAATTTCAATCCCTATTGACTTTTGTATCGTTGAAGATTGTTCAGAGTTTCGTGGCAACGTACGCTCTTCAAGACCTTGGAATATAAAGCAGATTGGTATAACTTTTTCAAAGGGAATGAATAACTTTTGTAATCTTTTAATTCGTGTTGTCGAAAACGATTGTTATTCTGAAGAGACGTGATGATAATTTTAATTTGTTATTATTAAAACTTCGTAACAAAGTGGGTTTTAATAAACGATGACGTTTATTATTCTAAAATCTTTGGGTCAAGCTTCGGTTAATTTGACCTTTTTTGTTCAGTCTGTCAGTTTAGATATGTGACCCCCTGAACGACTTTTTAAATTGGCCGCATTATACCGTATGGATGACATTACAAACATTTGTCATCGATATTGTATAAAGTGGCCAATTTAAAAAGTCGCTCAAGGGGTCACTTATCAGCAAATTAACTTTCCCTTACTTAATTAATTAATGCTCAAGAAGTTTGCCGGTTTCTGTATCAGCTTAAATTTTACGCTATGAAATTCATATTACTTCATTTTATATTCAAAAAGCATTTCGTTTCAATATCATGCTTTCGAATTAAATAAACTCGAATTGCGTTATTTACTTTTGATGATCTTATCTACATAATTGTAAAGGCAATGAATTGCTAATTTATGTTTCACAGGGATTTTGAACTATAAAATATTCAAGTAAAATTTGTAGGGTGTCGAGAAATAATCTCAGATTTTCACTTATCTCCAATTTGAAAATCCTAATGATAATATGATTTAGAAATGTCTAGAATCTGCCTGCGCCTGCTTCGTAACCTTACTGACACAGTAACGAGGTTCTAGTGTGTATAGGGATGATGACTACAATCAAAAATTCAAAAAATAATTAGTCCGTCTTTTCGGCTATTTAAAAATATTTGAAACACATTTTTTACCTGATCAAATACATAAATAAATAGAAAGATACAGAGTATCAAAGTTATGGAGTGGGGGGTATTGACGTCACTCCTAGTTAAAAATCGTACTTAGGCGTGACGTCACGAGCAACTTTAACCATGTGTATCTTTGTCATTTTTAGTTTAATAAAAAAAAAGAAAAAATACGTATCGAATATTTTGAAATAATCTATGTGATGGACTAAAAAAAATTTGTAGTCATCGCCTATTACCTTTTGATATGTGGCATAAACAGAATATCGTCGGCTCGCTGCGAGCCGCTCGGGTCACATTCGTCGCAGGCTCGCGAACCTCGTATACACTATGTTTGTTTGTTATGGCGCATTTACAATAGGGTCGGTCACCGAAGGCGGCGGCCGCATTTGGTTTAACCAAAACGCTTACGAATATGGCCAAAGCGAATACGGCCAAACGAATACCTGTTTATATCAGTCTGTGACTGCAGCCGAATACCGGCCGGTCTAACCGACTAATGTAAATGCGCCATTAGAGTGCATGCAAAGATGACAATCACCAAATAATAGGTAGGTAGGTGGTCGCCAATGAATAAACTCACCTTTAGTAACTTGGCTTCCAAGAGTAATAGCAATGAGAAAGGAATATAAGGAGTGGCCCCATTTTTTTTTCATATACAAATGAATTAATGACAGCGTGCCAAGGTCGCGCCAAGTTTTTAATAGTTTTCTTGGTAGATGACCTGTCAAACGATAAGAAGTATCATACAAAAAGGTAACCACTCAGACGGGTAAGGCTCCTCCTTATTCTATACTCAAAGAGTAATAAGCTGTAATTCTTCCAGAGTGGAGGCTACGGGCAAGGCACCCTATTCTCCTTAAGATCAAGACGTCGAACTGGCTCCTTCCTATCCTTGGAGCTGGCTGGTCGAGGAGCTGCGAGACTGGTCCACGCAGGAGGTGGTACCTCAAGGTCAATCTACCTTGCTGTTCCGCTGTATGACTTCCGTTGGCATCATATTGCTATCAGGTTTGTAGATAATCAGAGGTCTTGACAAATTGGTTAATAGAGCGTTTTATTGAGACTTGTCAATAAAATTTGGCCCCTCAAAAGATTTAGAAAACGCTGTGTGCTAGGCTCTTAGCGCCAAAACACATGGTGAAACGCAACTGCAACGCAACACACGACGAACAAACGAAACGTTTAAAACTGAAACGAAACGTTTCAAACTAGTTGCGTCGTGTGTGGTTTTCTAAGGAAGTCTATAACAGAAACTGCGATGCAACTCCAAAGTAACTAGCAGTTTCAATTGCGTTGCATTTGCGTTTCACCGTGTGTTCTGGGCCTTACACTTGGTTAATTGACATGACAAGGTAGTCACTTACCCCGTTATTACAAAACGAGTTTTAAATATATAGTTCTAGGACTGATGTCATTTTTTGACGTCTTGTCTATAGCCAAAACGGCATTTATCTGAGTTAGTCGTAGAACTAAAAATAAAACTCGTTTTGTAATAAGGGGGTTGGTGTTATTACATAAAAATTCACCAACTTTTAGTATCACTTTAGCAGCAGTGTCAAGTTCCTTTACCTATTAAGTACCTACTCTAAATAAAAGCTACATAAATTACCTTAATAATTTTCACAAAGACGCTGTAATTCTAATTTTAAAACAAATTAACGTTCGCAGGTAAACGAAATAAACAATGCATTTAGTTAATTTTCAGCTCACGAAAAGCAAATAAATCCGCGCTCTGTTATAGTAAAAACAACTCTGAGATTAATAAAAAAAAAACAAAAGAGAGAAATATAGAAAATAGCACGAAGCGTGAAGATTAATGTGTTTGTAATTTAAACAAACAAAATATACTGCATTTTTGCTCTGTTGCCTACACTTACTCTATTTAAAACAAAACCTCTTTTCGTAATCTGATTTTTTACTTTATGCTTCTTATTTTTTTAATATTTTTACAAGGATAAGATTTACGCTGCCTTTGATAAGCCTTTTACTGTTCATATAGGAAAATGTTTATTTAAAAAATTGGTGTGTAATTTCCATTTACGCATTACCTTGTGTTGTCTGAATCGATTATTATTAATTTTCATCAAATTAATCATTTTTTTATTATCAATTAATATCAAGAGACTCTATTTGCTATATTAATTGGCTGTTCCCACTTTTCAATACAATTTCGTATAGGTACTTGTATTTAAATGAACTTGAGATGAAATGCCGTATCTGAAACAAAAGAAGAACGATAGCAGTGGTGGCAACTTAGCGGATAAGCGACCTCCTTTGCAAATGTCTTTTGTATTTTATTTTTCTTAAATTTTTGACAACTTTATTCTTTTGTTTTTTTTTCTGTTTGATTTCGGTTGAATTTTTAGTTTAAATTATCCTATTAATATTATAAATGTCAATGTTTGTGCCGATGGATGGATGGATGGATAGATGGATGTTTGTTACTTCATCACGTAAAAGTCGCTGAACAGATTTTAATGAAATTTTATAAAAACTTAGCTTGGACATCAGAATAACACATAGGCTATATAATTTTAAGATACCACGACTTTTTTCCAAGATATGACTATAAATGCGTACGAAATCGCGGGCAGCCTCTAGTCTATATATATAAAAATGAAACACGTTTTCCGTTGTCACGGCATCACGCCTGAACGGCTGGACCGATTTCGCTAATTCTTTTTTTTAAATGTTCATTGAAGTCCAAGGATGGTTCTTACGGTGAGAAAAATTCGAATAATTGCCGGGAAAGCCCTAAAACAGACCTTTTCTTTTTCCCATACAAATGTTTTCTTACTAAAATGTAGAGTCAATTTGAACTTTATTCCTACACAATAAAGTTCATTCTAAGGCGGGACGAAGTTCGCCGGGACAGCTAGTAATTACATAAAATACTTCATCATTCGATAAGTGCTTTCAATCTACACTCTTTGTTCAGCCTACCTACACATTTCCCTAGTAGCTATCAAAGAAAAACCATTTTAAGAAGCAACACCTAATTAATTCGACATGTGTAACAAAATAATACCTTCAAAACATTTAGGTCCCACTTATATGAGACAACGTAAGATCCCAAGCGAATATTCCTGCAAATTCATTAACTCTAACACGCTCTTAGGTTTAAGTATGTGTACGCTAATAACATTGTGAAGATACTTAAAGGGAATCCTAAGAGAAGTGCTCACAAAGTGGGTACTTGAGGGAATCTCTTATGACATGCTGTCTTTTGAGACAAGCCAGTTTATTTCTGTCAAGGGTCTTGACAATTTAATAATCTTGGTTGAGGAATTCCGTGTGCTGTTAAAAGAATTTCTCGCGTGCCACACTAAAGGGTGACTTGTGACTTTAGTATATGGTCTAAGTCTTATGACGCATTGTCTATGTTTCTTTGTTTAAATTGTACATTCACTTGTTTCACTTGTTTTTCTTATATTTGCCACGCATTACGACTGAACTGTCGATAGCATTGATATTTGTTACGAAAAACATGGAGCGGTAGAAGTTTCATCATCAGTTTTGGCTCGTTTTATTTTTTAAAGACCAGTCGGTTTGTCGTTTCATTTATTATTGCGTAATGCTATCTACACACCAAAGCCGCTGGCATGCCGCTGGGCTAGGCCGGCGGCTTTACGTCATACGAATGGCAGCTGTCAAAAATCCGGCGGCTTTGGTGTGTAGATACCATAAAGGGTCTAAATATTGTGTATAATCATTTATTCAACATAGATACTTTCATACAATAAAAAGATGTTCCAACTCTAAAAGATTTCCAGCCACTTACACCACTCAAGATAATCCTCAAGCCTGAAGCTGTGCCGATATTATAACTTAAATTGTACTTTTTCCTTCACAGTGTGCATGACGACAACACAGTTCGTGCTTACGTCGATTGCCGTTGGCTACGGACCGATGTCCTCGAGAAAGACGCCCTAGATACCCCGAGAGACGCCGACCTTATTATAGGCTATCTCTTCTCGGTAAGTAACAACTTTATTAAATAAAATCACGCACCAAAAAAAGGATATACCAAATATTTATAGAGTCCCTCCCGAGTTTCGCATTCTATTTATAAATATTTCATTTTTATTAGAATTCTGATATTTGCTTGCTGTCATTTCGTAGAACGATACTGATTAAATTCTTCGACGTATTTTTATTTTATCTGTTTAAATACCTATCGAAATAAAAAATTGTCTGCGTACTGTGATAATTTTTTAAGAACATAACAATGTATAGGTAGAAAAACTTTATGCTTTTATCAATTCACGACAGCCTGTTGCCTTTTAATTAAAATCTGTACGATGTCAATAAGCCACTATTTTTAATTTAACTAACCATGCATCGTACGCTTGGTATTTTTTGTAAATAAAATTACTTGCCTTCGATTTTTTCGAATTAATTCCGTATTTTAATCAACATTGGAACAATTTACTCTAGTTAAATTCATATCAGAATCATTCAACTGCTTAAACCGACTTTTTTATAAAGCCAAATGACGTCATACTTACATTCTAATTTACATAAATTGAATTGAATTTAGTCGGGTTATATAGTTATTCAGTGGTTTTGACAGTAACAGTAATGTTTATGCGAGGATATTGATTGTACCTCTATATTGAGGAAATTCAAAGGGTATTTATTTACAGGGCGACTTGGAGCAACTGGTATTGGTCCCGAAAGCAGGTCAGGCGCAAAAGCAATGTTCCAGCCAAGTCACCGGGCTTTCCACACCGTACGTTTCTATGCGTGATTCGTAACTGAATATTATTGGGTCGAACAATATTGCAGCTCGATTTTGATTGGTTGAAACAAGGTAGTGGTTATTTGCAGAGGTTACTGCAGTGGTTTTCTTATAGACATACATAAATACGGATAGACAATGAAAATGCGTTTTACGAAGGAAAATTTTATGAAGGAAAAACTAAAAAAGGGGAGCTTTCGAGTGTCTTAAGTTTTAAAGGACACTTTCGGCTTGCATTTTTTTCACTTTTATTCTTTTATTTAAAAAATGAAAGATACACGAGTAGTTGAAAAAGGTCTATGTAAATCATTCATTGATTGTATAGATTCTATTTTATCAATCATAATTTTCTTTATCACCTTGAATTATCTTTTCTCTCAGAGACAATTTCTTGAGACGTGGAATGTTTTTTTTTTTTTCAATTTTATAACCGTTTACTTCTTCATAGTATTTAATTACATTTATATTTATACAGGAATGCAATTAATGTGCAATCATCTAGCTGAACGTTTTTCAATACGATTTAGAATATCATTCTGTACACTAGAATTTGATATGAAGCAATCTGTTAGCCTATCAATGTGGTATAACTAAATGACAACTTTTGTGGAATTTTCCATTGAAATAGATTGTTTGTGTTTTCAATATAAATGAATTTGTGAATCATTCAAATTGATTTCGTATTTTATTTACGTATTTGAGTTTGAGTCTTACCCTGTTATTACAAAACGAGTTTTAAATATAGGTTCAATGACTAATGTCATTTTTAACGTTTCGTCTACAGCCAATGAGGAAGGAATATAAGGAATGGCCCACATTTATTTTCATATACAAATGAGTTTATGACAGCGTGCCAAGGTTGCGCCAAGTTTTTCATAGTCTTCTTGGTAGATGACCTGTCAAACGATAATTAGTACCGTACAAAAAGGTAGCCATTTTGCGCAAGACCAGGCACGCAGATCCAGGCGGTATTGCTCCTCTTTATATATTCTATACTCAAAGGCCGAAACGTCATTTATCCGAGTTAGTTCTAGAACTATAAATAAAACTCGTTTTGTTATAAGAGGGTTATTGGAACTGTCCCGTTGCAGTTTTCAAAAAACCAAAATTTACGGTTTCATTTTTACTTTTAAATAGAAAAAAATAAGTAGAAAAAAATAATAATGTAAATAATTTCCATAACAATTTATTTAACGAAAAGTGTAAACACTAAAAATATATTAAGAAACAGATACTAATGATAATTAAGAACTTATATATTAAAACTCTATGTATAGAAAAATAGTAAACGCATACAATAAAGTTAAGTAAGCATCATATTAAATTAAATAGATTTCTGTAATAGTATTTCTTACAGTGTAGTCGGTCTAATTGTAAATAAGGTACCTATAACATTTCTAAAAAGTACGTATATTAAAATTAACCTATATATTTTTTAATTTAAAATTGGAAGTCTTATGCCCATTGTACGTAACCACAGACCATAGATATAACATCATCTTTTTTCAATCGATAACGGCCGGTCCCAATATTCAAAGACAGATAACTGTCTGAAATCAGCATGTCACGCATGTCACTTTATCTGTCATTTTTGATTTATCCTTCAGAAGAATCCCATAGACTTTTTGACAGCGGTAAGTTTATAGGGGGGTGGATCTTCAAGAGGTCGAAAATTTATGTCTCGCCCTATCATTCATAATTGTAAAAGAAATTCAAACCTTTTTATAGTTATTCTACTACCTAAATAAATGAAGTAAAAAGTTATCAAAACCGTTCAGTGATTGAATAGCAGAAAAACAAGCTATTAGAAAAAAACGCTAGAAAACCACGATATTTTAGGTGTCGCCTTTACATGATTTTCGATATTTTATATCATAGTGAAAATATTATTAATAATAGAGTAATCCTGTCTAGGAATATATTATTTATCGTTAAACAGGCAAGATATTTTAAAGAAAATAAATTTAAAAAGTAGGTGGTAAGTTAATTAAAAATTAGTTCAAACAATGTTCAAAAAATATTCGTCATTATTGGCAACACGTTTACTTAGCATGATTAAAAAAAAACGGAAAGCACCCGAAGCGTCACGTCTAACTTAAAAGTCGCAGCCCCCTCGTACCTAAGTCGAACACCACTCGTCATAGTGAACGGACGCAAATTTTTCCAATGATAATTAATTGAATATCGTTCTCCAAAGATATTCATGCCACGTCGTCATTGGTTTCTTTTGCTGTATTTTAAATATAATGCATGGTAAACTCTTTATTTATTTACCATGGCGAACTTATTAGGGAAACAGATAATGTGTAATGTTTGTTTCATAATTTAATAACCTATTTTGCCAATAGCAGCGATTTTTCCAAAATTCGTCATTGTTAGTAACATCATTATTGCCAACATTGTGTCTGACGACGATGACATCTGTCACCAATAATGATTATTTGTGTAGAAAACAATGACGTTTGTTACCAATAATGATTATTTGTATAGAAAACGACTGATGGCAATAAATTATTTTGATGTACGATTATCATTAAAAAGCATGTTTCTCATATACAGGGCATGCTACATCATTTGCAAATGTTGAACCGGCAGAAAAATGGCAGCCCGCACTCCTGGAGGCTCCCATTCTTCATGATGCTATTCCAGCTGCCTTAACTTAAAAAACGAAATAATCTGCCGGGCGCGCCAGCATCTGAAGCAGCTGCCTGCCCATGTGGCCTTAACACTCTTCCGTAGTTGCCTATATGTCCCAACACTGGTGTATAATATGAGAACGTCTCCGACTTGGTTTTTATGAAATGTCAATGAAATGTCTAAAATCGGCGAAGACTTCAAGGTGACATTGGAGACGATTCTCAATGTAAAACTTAATGAGGCTCAATGACAGCAGACTTCGTTATCATCCGCTACGGCAGATTGGGTGTTAGAAGAATGCAGGATATCAATATATCGGCGTTTTAACCTCCTCCCACGAGGTTAACGGTTGAGTCGCTTAAAAACTTCATGTCCAAGGTGGCAATCTTCTTATTAGTTATATACGGCGGAGGCTTTAAATGTTTGGGCAACTGTGTGTCTTGAGCAGCCAAGGGACAAAGGTGTCCAGCGCTCTTGGCACGATCACATGTACAAAGCAAGCAGCCGGATTCTAATGAAGCGGCTGTGGGTAGGAATCTGGCTATGCTTGAGGCGGCATCAAGCCCAGAGTCTGGCCGTATTTGGGCGCTGTAATCAACGAGCTCATTGAGGATAGTAATTTATCTGCGGTTGGATTGTCACGTTTGTGGTACGATTGCGGACTCTTTGGGACATCAAGGGTTGAGTTGTGTCAAGTCAGCTAGACGATTTCCTCGTCACTATAAAATATGCTTAACGAGGTTGAGCGGCGACCCCGGAACCGCCAAGCCTAAATCACACAAATGGCAAGAGGACTGATTGATTAATCCTCATCTCTCGGGAAAGGGGACGCTGTCTAGTTTAGGATGCAACTTGCATAAGTACCTTCGTCATGTCCCACCTGCCTTGTACATGTAGGGCAGCTAGTGCAGCAGCAGAAGGAGCTTCCATACAAAAGCATGCTAAATGCTCCCTTCCAAGACGAGGTAAGTACCTCTTTGTTCCCGTCGTAGTGGAGGAAAGCGGGACTTGGTGTACGGAAGCTAAGAGTTTGATGCGTGAACTAGGGAAGCGCCTAAAAAACAATAGTCGGGACCCTTGCGTAGAATTTTACTGCGCAATGGTCCCGACTAACCTTTTTTCCTCGCTATTCAGTGTGGGAATGCTGCTAGTGTCATAGCCACTTTTGCATCAGGTGCGATTCAGGGTGGGCTTTTGACCTAGCCGTCTTAGCTAATTTATAATGGATTGCATGTTAACGGTAATTAAGTTGTAGTTAAAAGAAAAATAAAAAAGTATTCGAGAATAAATATTTACATCAATAATATAACTCAAACGTCACTGTCGGTAACATTCCGTCATTACATTCGTCACTGTCGGCAAAATCCGTCATTATCAGCAACACTCAAATTTTTATATTTGCCAATATTTTCTAAAATATTAAATTCTTTAAAGTGTCTTTAATATAATATAGCATATAATTCATGTGTTTATAGATTTAGCTTAAAATAAACGCCATTCTCGGGGTAAAATGTGATTTTATTTTTTTGTATGAGGAGAATAATCTTGAGTAGATTCACCCAGGGACGAAAAATTCTAAGAGAGATAACTATATCTACCTCCTTCTGGAGGTATTTTGGTGTAAAACCAAAGATAGGCAGAATATTGGTAATGGCCGTAAATTGACGGAAGAGTGACTGTGGTTTACGCAAAAATGAGCCTAAAATAAAATTTATGTTACTAACCATTTTCGATAATAATATAATGATCTCAATGTTTCAAATTTCTTGGTATATTTTATGAGTAAGATGTTATTAAAACTGTTGTTTATATTTCTCTTGGATAAATGAATAAATTAATTAATGATGATTATATGAATGTGTTTTATTTATTTCATAATTATATTGTTGAAACTGTGTTACGATAATATTGTGGGTTAGTTAGTTGGAAGACGGTAATTACTTTTTCAGTATTTACCAACTTAGGTAGGTACTCATAAACATAGTTGTGTACCTAATTCAAACTCAAGTAAAATTATTTGATCATACTCGTTAATATCTATTGTACTTGAATCATTATCACTCCCTCGTTTATTTTGACCGAAATATACTCAGAGCGTTTAGAAGTTTCAAAAACGCGCTCTAAATACATGCTTTAAAAAACCAGCGCGTATACGGGCATATACAATCGAACCATTGCATTGGTGTCGTGATAATATTAACATGGACTATCTAGCGCTTCAAAAAACAAGCGTATATGCGCGTTTAAAATGCTAGCCTGAAAACGACCGAAGTTCCAAGCAATTTGTAAATGAAAGAACTTTAAAAACAGTACAACATGAAATCGACCTTCACGCGACAACAAAAGAAACATTACTTAACGCAATCGAAATGACAGCGAAACATTCACAGTATATAACAGGAACAAAAAAAATCAAATTAACAGAACAAGCTGAACGTAACAAGTCGTTTTGATAGAACCTTCGTGGTGTGAACTAGTAATTATCGAACACTCCCCTGAGACGGTAGTCAGCGAATTAATCTAATTCTTAGCTGTTATGTAAGCCTAGTACTCGATATAATGTTTGCGAAGACAGTTTAATCTTAGTTTAGTATTATACCTAACAAGTTATAGTAGCAAACACGTGTAGGGCTAAGATGACTTTTTATGTTTGCCTGGTTGCAGATTTGGCTTAAAAATTAATAAATACCGTAAGATTATCTTAAATAAAAGAAGAACTCTATCGAGTCGCACACGACGGATCGCGTTTTGTACGCGATTACGATAGCACTGACGAAAGTCCGCGGATGAAAGTCTAAAAAGTCTAAAACTAGTTATAGAAGCACATGTAGGGCTAAGATGACTTTTTTATGTTTGCGTGGCTGCAGTGTCGGCACAAAAATTAATAAATACTATAATATTATTTTTAAAGACAACTCCACAAACAAAGTCCCGTTTTTCTTCTTTTTCAGGCCATTTCTTAAATTTAATAATAGTACTCGTAGCAACAAAAAGTTTCGATTGTTATTCATTCACATAATAGAAAATTTTACATTTTTGAGAAACCTATTCGTGAATTTATATTAAAGTTTTAGGTCACCTTTTCACTTGTACTAATTGGTATTCAGTGGCCTCACATTTTAGTCACCGTGTGTACATATTAAGTATCGGTATACATATCCTTAGGTACATTTACATACCTACCCTCACGAGTAAAGACGGCACTAAACATCTCCTAAATTCCGAAGGTCAATGAAAACTTGGAATATATACGTCAACCCTTGTAACCAATGTTGTTTGTTACAAAGTTACGCCTTAATTCTTTATGAGACCCATCCATCTTTGCTTTGCGAGTACAAGCTTATGCTTCCACATTACTTGTGAAGAAAGTTTGTTAATGCCGACGAAATTAAGGCCATGTTCCTTCTTAACAGTTTGTAGGAAGTTTCGGTCCGTTTCCTAATACATCAAGCCGGTTAGCTGTTTGAATAAGTTTTATGAATAAACTCCGATACGTATATGAAAGTGAGGTGGGAATGGTACCGTATGTGGATGGATTGTTATTAAGTTTGCAACTGTTTCACGCAATAACTACTGTCAGATTTTTATAGAACTTTTTAATATCGTAGCTCGCATATTAAAATAATTATATAGACGGCTATATTAATTTAAGATTTTGAGTACCTACGTTTAAAGTTAAAACTACTGTTAAAGCTACTGCTTTTATTGTAAACACAAAAAAAAAAACAGAAAAATAGTGCGTGAAAATGCAATGGATAATAAACTATATCCTTTTCTTATTAAAATGGGTTAGCGTCACGTCTACGCCTCCAACGTAGGTACTTGTCCGATTTTATCCTCAACAAAAATAGCCGTGAAATAGGTACTTAATTTCTACCAAAATATCAATCTTTACCTTCAATAAATTCCTCCATCAAATACCAAAAAAAAAACACAAACAAAATTAATTAATTAATTTACTTAGCCTCATAAGATCAAACGAGATCAAATTCAGAAATCTTTCAGCCATGTCAATTGAGAACTCGTAATTATTTTTAAAGGCAGTAAACATGTGATTTATTTGACGTCGATCTGCCTTTATAAGATCACAATCTCTCTAAGAATTCCAATTACGACGGAGGCAAGCGTGAGAGGAATATAGAATTGTAGTCATGTTGTGGGAAAATCAATGAAAACGTCTTCGCCTTTTTTGGAGATGGCTGAGAATTTCGACCGTTACCAGTATTGTGTAAGACATGTTGGCTAAAGTCTAGCTGTAGAAACAATGAAAAAATGAGGCAAGTAGTGTCTTGTTAAAACCGCCTACCTAGTTGTCAAATCCGCGGGTTTATGTAGTTTTTGCGGCCGATTTCTGCCTCATAATCATCATCGTCATGATGTGTTCATCTATAATTTGGATCTACATCTCTGCTATACCATAATTGTACGATAATATATACAAGATGTAACAGAAAGGGGGTATAATGCCGAAACACAGCGATAGTACTCATGAAACTGAACAACTTTCCCCAAGGAACATGTGTCGTAACCCGCGACATGCGTTTCATCCGCTGATACTGAAACACCAAAACACTTCCATCTAAAAACGACTTAGCCACTTATATTTATTATTGGATTCCCGGCAATTCAAAGGCAAGAGCCTACTAAATCTCAACCCGGTATTTATGAAGCGGACGTGCTAACAACTGTAGCTCTTGAAACTTAGATTCTCTTTAAATGCTCTTTGTGGTACCGTAAACTGGGAGATAGGTACTTTTATTTTTATATTGACGTTGCCTTTTATGCTATCTACACACCAAAGCCGCCGGCATGCTGCCGGGCTAGGCCGGCGGCTTTACGTCATACGAATGGCAGCTGTCAAAAAAGCCGGCGGCTTTGGTGTGTAGATACCAGTACCGGTCTTTATTGTGAAAATAGCTACGTCAACTTTTGTCAGTCTTTTTTTTAATAGCTTCTTTTATAAAAAAAAGATAACATACGCTGTAATCGCGTATTTGATTAAGATTAAGTAATTGTTAGGAATTTCTGAAGTTAAATGTAAATTGTATTCTAATTTGGGATGGTTGAATAACAAATTACAACTAAGAAAGATCAAAACACGACAACGGTTTTACAACCGATACTGATTATATCGATGGCGACATATTTTTTTCTAGCCCAAAGGACAAAACTTGAGTGGATATAGGAGGATGGAGTGGATATAGGAGTGTCCTTAAGTTTCTCCGGGATACAAGTGATTAGACATGACCAACGAGATCGAAGGTGGGCATGGCTTATAGGAGAAATACAACTCTAATACTTAATTATTCGCGTTCTATATTATATTTACACCAGTAGTTTCAGAGTTTACATAATAAGATTGTACACATCTTAGTAGCTACCGTAAAGGATTTAAAAAGTTACCCCTATTGCCGGTAGTAGTAAAAGTTGTTAAGAAAACGGATATAGTATCGAGTGTTGAAGTTGAGTGGAAAGTTTGAGGTTAGCGTCTTGTGATAGTTTTAAGTAACATAGGGTGTTATAGACAAATATGTTGTTCAAAGTGTGACATAGACACAAAGGCATGCACAAAAAACCCAGACATGTAGCAAAATTTTTTGATCCTTATCTTATCTAGCCGTCAGTTTCCCACGGCTGGGCAAAGTGTTCTCTCCTTCCTCTTTACGATTTTCTATCCTGAGCCCTCTATCCAGACATCTATAAAGGTGGCCAGTTCATCCCGCCACTAAAGGTCTATCTACACAGATCCGGACCGTGCCCGGGACGTGTCCGGGCCGAGGCCCGTCAGAAGGGAAAACAATACGTCGTCATAACAAATCCGCAATCCAAGAAGGAAACACAGAGAAGGTAAACATTTTGAGTTATATTTTGGCTTATATCTCAGAGTAATGATTATATATTTCATGGCGTGCAACATTTCTTTATCTCAGCATTATATTACTTCTCAGTTCTGCTTTAAATTGAGTTTCCATCTTTCATTCATTACTAACATCTCGTTTTAGTTGGGAGACTAAAAAAGCACTGTCTTAATTGGAAGTTGAATTGCAAAAATATTCCGTGACTCTTTTAAATACTGAGATTTTTATAGGTTTGTGTTTAAAATGAAGATAAGTTTCATTTAATTTAGCATAGTTAGTTTTAAGATAGTTTATAAAAAGATCCCTGTAGTTTGTAGTTAATGTTTTCTAAAATGCTTACAAATTGTTATGATTGGCACCTTTATTGAATTAATATGGTAGTACACATGCCGACCTGACGTCAGAATGGCTTGAACATAACACCATGTGCTTATCCTTAAACTTTTACAGTACAGTACATCTCAAATAACCTCAAGCCATCCTGACAGATACAATCATTCGAATGCTATTTACCGACCAGCACATTGACAAGAGCTCGCTATAAAAGTTCAATTGCAAGCATAAGCGAAATAAATCTATTAACATAACTTTTTTGGCCTTATCGTATGGTTTCGATTTGAAACAAATAATCAAACTCATTAGTTTCAAAACCTGATCTAGCCTATTCATGTATAGATGCCAAAATTCAAAGTTTTTCTTCCTCGCAAAGAAAAAACAAAATAACCAAAAATCTTTGCACACAAAAAATGTAACAAATCGTGCAATTTATCGTCTCGCGAATGTAAGGACGAAGTTGAGCTATGCTCTCAAATTCTCAATAAGCTAGTGCCAATTCTGAATAAAATGGTTGGCGTATATGTTGGCGCGATGCCAAACCAACCCCTGCGTTAAGTTTGGTGCTGAAATCGACACACGCTGCGTATTTCTTTCTTTCTTGTAGGAGTTATGAAAGTGTGGGCTTGATGTCTTGATATTGCGTTCGATAAAGTTATTTTGATGTGTTTGGCAGGGGTATTATAGGACTAGATTTGTCAATTTGATTTAATAAAGAATCATTTAGAGATGGAAATGTGAGGCAAAAGGCAAATCAATACCACAATACAATTATGCAATTTACTTTCATATTCTTTCCGTTATAAAAATGTATCTTTCTTTTATCATAAATAAATATTATTTCATGCTAATTTCAAATATTTATATGTATCATTATCTTAAATTCTTATCAAAAGCCCAGTTAAAGCCAAATGAACGTTCTTATTTAAGCTATCAACATACATACATTCATATCCGTCACGCCTCTCTCCCATCGGGGTAGGCAGAGACCACTATCTTCCACTTGCTACGATCCAAACACACCTCTTTCGCTTCATCCACACACATCAGTCGCCTCATACATGCCCGTCGGTTTAGGGTACTCTTGACTTGGCGTTTCTAGAGCAAGTCCCCGATTTGATCGAGGTACGTAAAGCTATCAAGCAATTAAAATATTCTTACTTAAAATAGTTAAAAATAATCAACTGCCAAATATTTGCAAAACAATGGCCTAATTTAAGTATAATTATAGATTAAGATGTTGACAAGCGTTTATTTCAAGTTGATGCCAGTTTAAGTGATTTTAAAAGTAACTTGTAACAATATTGATCCAAAGATCTTGACTGCCCATTTTATCACAAATCCCACAAATTACTTTCCGGAATCTAGTTTAATCTAGTATAATCAAGTCTAGTCTTTCTATTTAGTACATGACGCTGGCACTTTGCCAGATATTAGCCATTGTTTACGTCACTTCACATCTAACTAATATTACAATGTTTCGGAGAGATTTGCTTCGCATATGTTATTAGTTTGGTGAAATTAGTGTAGGATTTATAAGTTTAGGTTGGATGTTTCATAGCTGATTAAGGGTCTATCTACACAGATCCGGGCCGTGGCCCGTCAGGAGGGAAAACAATACGTCGTCATGACAACGTGTCCGGGCCGTGTCAGGGAAAAAATATCATTCCATACATTTTCTATGGATTCGTTCACACACGTTGTCATGACGACGTAATGTTTTCCCTCCTGACGGGCGACGACGGCCCGGATCTGTGTAGATAAAATCTTAAGGAATTATCAAAAAAGATAGTATGGTAGATGGTGACAGCTAAAACCCAGAAATAAAGGATCGATATCGAGTCTAATACAAGGATATAATAAAAGAAGCCTCTGAAAAATTAATTTGTATTAGGTTTAACATCGTCTTCGTTTTTTAAAAATAGAATTACGGAAAATATTATTTACGGAAGATCCCTCTCTTCCGTCGAAGAACGACCACGTATCGACCGTAATCGACCACGAAGAACATACATAGATTAAGTGAAAGAAGGAGTAGAAGTTTTGTCGTATCAGGTACTCATAATGACGAACGACAGACAGAATAAGAGCAGAGTGGCGAAGAGTCCACCGACAAAAGTGTCGCTCTTATATTCAATGAGGATGAGAATTACTATAAAATTTATTAGATTTATTAGAAAAACAACAATTAAGTATATATAAATATGTATAAAGGAGGTACTTCAGTAGAATAAGTTTGTATCATATTGTATTGTATTTATTTAAAGTAAAGTTATTTGGTTGTAAATAAAAAATACTATGTACATTAAAAAAAAAAAAAACAACGTAGTTGAATAAGTATCTACCTAAACTCCAACTCAACGTTACATACAAACTAAGAAAATTATAACAAAACTTACAAGAACAATGCCTCGACGCCGAAAACCATAATTGCTTCAAAACCCGAGTGTTTAGGATTCAGTTCACTTGTTTGGTGTCAACTAAGGTAGAAAATAGAGGAGGCTTGGTAAAACGACTTCATATTTCACGGCGCTCTCTAGGGAACTGTCAGTCTTCAGTCATTTGTAATTCTCTATGTTATGACCACGTTTAGCGAGTTTTTTATGTATTAAGAGGAGTAAAGGGCATATTTTTTATGGATAACTACAGGTCTGTGACTCTGTTCGTATTTATTGTGATTACAAATGAAATCCCGACGGGATGTATGAGGCAACTGATGAGTGTAGATGAAGCGAAAGAGGTGTGTTTGGATCGTAGCAAGTGGAAGGAAGTGGTCTCTGCCTACCCCAATGGGAGAGAGGCGTAACAGATATGAAATTTTCTCATAGTATCCTATATTTTAACTATGCACATTTTGTCCATGGGGTGGAAGCCTGGTGATCCATACCACAGGTTTAACCTAGCTTGGACACCAGTCTCCCACAACAAAAACTTTTACCTGTACCTATAACTTTACTGTACTGTCATTATATTGTTCTGGGAGAAATAAATAAATTTTGATTTGATTTGATTTGATTTGAATGTTTCGTTATATTATATAAAACTTACATAAATCAGCTTTTATTTTTATCTCATGTTTATGCTACAATACCTATGTTTTTTTTTCAAAATTGGATGGATGGTCACGAGGATGTTTGTTACTCTTTCACGCAAAAATCACGGAACAGGTTTTAATGACACTTTGCCACATTATACCAAGCACATCAGAAAAATAGGTATACTTACCTATACGCTATATTATATAAATACATTGCCTACCTAAATTTTAAGTTATGACAATTAATGTATAAATACGAACTCGCCAGTAGCCTTTATTCCAATATAAGTGAACAGAAACAGGTAGTTTGTCTGCTCATTATTAAACAATGTACAGTGATATTTCATGCCCCTCTAGAGACTGCGGGCTTGTCAACTAATTTTGTTTTTGCCGCATATTTGACTGGTAAATTATGAAGGTATTTTGATTGGATTATGCTGGCAAGGGCGGGACGTAGACAAAATTTTATGGGTCACTAGTTTAACTGGGTAAGGCTTCTGTGCACTATCTATTAGACAAATACACGGTTGATACTTAGTTTGTGTTTTTATGGTGTTTAGGCTGGCTTCATTACTTCACTTCACAGCCGAGCCTTAGTGATAGGATTCTATTTTTATCCTTTGGGTACGAATTCCAAATGGTGTCTACACACCAAGGCCGCCGGCCCGGCGGCTTATGACAGCTGCCATTCGTATGACGTAAAGTCGCCGGTATGATGAATTATGCCGGTGGCTTTGGTGTATAAGGATAGTTTCACATTAGGTCGCAGTCCGTGCGACTGCACAGTTTAGTATGGAATTGACAGCTGACACAGACACGCGCGGCTTTCGCTGCTGTCAATTTCCATACTAAACTGTGACAGTCACGCGGCAGTCGCATGGACTAAGACCTAATGTGAAGCCATCCTTATACGTGGAGACGCGGATTAAACCGCGCGTTGAATCAGATCTGCTCCTCCATGCTGCGACGAAAATCTGCCGCTCCGCGCTACGCGGCGTAGCGCGGTGCAGTGTGCATGGCCGCTATCCAGGTTGTTTTGCATAAACTGTTATAAGTAGCTAGGACACTAAATATTTCACAAAATAATAATACCTATTATCGGGGCCGCTTTATTAACGAATACTAAAAATAGAATAATAATAACATTTATTAGTTTTCGCCTATTTTTGCATTATTTGCTACTATCATTGTTAACCTAGCGAATGGTACGAAAACCTACAAGCGCGACACTGATTCGCACTTGGCCGGTTAGTGTAAAGGCAAATTTACATCGAGTCAGAAACTGACGTCAATTCACTGTCGCAGTACTGTACTGACTTGAAATCAATTTACACTATGGCAATCCAGGTCAGCGCTGACTCTTTAGAGCACTGACGTCAGGTACTGACTCAATGTAAATCAGCCTTTATAATCACGTGGTGGGAAGGCAGTGTGGGAAGGCCTCCAACAAGGTGGACTGACGACTTGGTTAAAGTTGCTGGAAACCGTTGGATATGGGCAGCGCAAGACCGGTCGTTGTGGAGATTTTGTCTAGCAGTGGACGTCCATAAGCTGACATGATGATGATAGTTGACAGGTAATTCCTGTGAGAATGATATTAATTTTTCAATGCTGTTTTAATTTCCTTAGTAAACTTTTACGAGTTTCACATAAAATAGAGCCAGCTAGCACCTGATATCAAGTTATAAAAGAATATTATTATCCTTTGTTATAGTGTTTTTATTATTTTTATTTATAAGCAGTTTTAAACATAAAGGCAATTTATTTCGAAAAAAACCGGCCAAGTGCGAGTCGGACTCGCGCACCGAGGGTTCCGTACAAACCTGCAAGGTTTACAAAGTTCGTTCATTACGACAATCGAGTCATAACTATGGAAAAAGTAATAAGTTTATATTTATTAAAAAATATATATTTTGTAATGTAACTAAAAATTTAAGGTTTTCGGAATTTTTCCTTTATGTGTGGTATAAAACGTTGCTTCATGCCAAATTTCAAGATTCAAGGTCGACTGGAAGTACCCTTTAGGTTTTGATTCCCTTGCAAGTACTTGCGAGTTTCAAAATATGCAGCTTAAATTGCTGTTTCTTTTGATTGCGTTGACATAGAAGTTTGATTTTGCTACAGCTTAAAGGTATTATAGACCTGAGTATTTGGTATGAATTTCAATTTAATACCTCTACGCGTTTATGAGGAAATGGGTAGTAAGTTTAAGATTATTAAAAAAAAAAAAATATTTTGTGATGTAACTAAAAATTTATGGTTTTCGTAATTTTTCCTTTATCTATGCTATAAGACGTTGCTTCGTACCAAATTTCAAGATTCTGAGTTCACGGGAAGCACCCTGTAGGTTTTGATTCCCTTGCAAGTGTCGAAAATTTGCGGCATAAATGGCTGTATCTTTTGATTGCGTTGGCTTAGAAGTTTGATTTTTTCACAGCTTCAAGGGACAGTAGACCTGAGTAATTGATATAAATTTCAGCTTCATACCTCTACGCGTTCCTGAGAAAAAGGGTCTTGACAGACGGACGGACGGACGGACAGACGGACAACAAAGTGATCCTATAAGGGTTCCGTTTTTTCCTTTTGAGGTACGGAACCCTAAAAAAGAAAACAGATTTTAAAACTTCAAAGGTTTGTGATATTCTGATTCTTAAACATACATAACCTTACGTACCATACATACATAGTATCTGTATGCATATGTTCAGACATGCATGTCGATTTAGGGTACACAAGGACACAAGGAGCTTCATGGCTGATGAAACGAAAGAAGTATCTTTGGATCATTACAAGCGAAGGGAAGCGGTCCTTACATACCCCGATGGGTAAGAGGCGTGACAGATAATTTACGTAGCTATTGTTCATTCTTTCATTCATTCATTCACTCCCAATCTATCTTAAAGACTTGCTCTTAAAAGACGATAAATATCCTCCTTCGAAAGACGAGCCAAAGACAATGAAATCCGCAAAGAACATAATCTTACATGACATTTCGATAGATAGATGGCTCTATCATAATTTTTCCTTATAACCTAGTGATTCGACCTTTTAGGGATGGGTAAAGTAATTGTTTGGGATATTATTTTGGTGGGTTACTGGTATTTTGTACCAGTTATCTTTTGCCATAATAGAGAGTAAAAATCAGGAGCTTTTACTTATAATAAAGTGAAGCTATGTCATCTCTTATTGTATTTTCCGCTAGTTTTTTTTTAAGTAAAATGATTTGTGGTGTCACTAAATAGGTGCCCAGTTCATCCTAAATCGAAGTAGTGGAACTAATTTGGTAACTTCTTTTATTTAAGTCTGTTAAAACGACGACTTCTGTGGCCCCTTTGTTTTTTTAATCTATTTCTCTGTCTGTTTTGTGTGTTTTGTACTCTAATGACCTTTAAAATCCCTAACCATAACTCATTGTTACTAAATACCTATTATCTACCATCAAAATAAGAGCTTCCTAGTATTCCACACTGTTACGAATACTAGTTACTTTCCACTTCAATCAATTATTTACATCACTAGACATAACCTACCGATTCAACCCTGTCCGAAGACGGGTATTAATATCACCAGATTTATTTCTCTGGCCACAATCTTCTGACCGGCCATACATCATCGTAAGCCCAGCTTTCTTCGCCTTGAGGACATCAGCGAAATGAATTATGTTCATTGTTATTTGATGCTCTATGGATGTCTTGATGATGTTAGTTACTTATGTGATATTAATGGTAAGTTTGTTAGATGGGGTCATCAGAAAGACGTAGTAGGTATATATCTAGGTATCTTTATTTCTGAGATAGTAAAGTTGTTTTAATAGTCTCTGCCTACCCCAATGGGAGAGAGTCGTGACGGTTATGTATGTACCTAGATATATAGTTGTTATCAATAATTGTTATAGTAATCCTACTTGATCGTACGTGAATCTAGCATTAGCATTAGTTTTAAAATAAAGAGGTATAATATCGACATGTTCAGGTGCAATAATACATACATACATATCCGTCACGCCTCTCTCCCATTGGGGAAGGCAGAGACTACTTCCTTCCACTTGCTACGATCTGAACACAACTCTTTCGCTTCATATACACTCATCAGTCACCTCATACTTGCCCGTCGGTTTAGGGCAATAATTTATCTATTAAATAAATATGATTTGAATTTTGGATTTTTTTTACTTTTTCTATGAGGCCTTTAGAAATAAGCAGAAGACCTACTGCAGTAGGTCTTCTTTATAATCATTAATATATCCCTTATCTTACTAATGACAATGTTTGTGCCGACAGATGTGTTAACGGCACAGCTTTGCCTTAATCGATTTTTTATGTTTTTGTGAAAATGTTTTTATTTTATTTTATAAACGAGCAAGACCGGGGGAAAAACTAGTATCTAGCACGAATTTCAGCATCGACGCGAGTTTGCCGGGTGTCGCTCGCGTTCAGCTGGCCAGCGATCGCTCTTCATCCAATCAGACAACTTCGGCAGAGGGCGGGCCGGCGCGAGCGCACCCGGAATTTCCCGAAGAGGTCAAGGCCCCGCCCCCTGCGGGTTCGCGAATCCTCGTCCTTGAAATCAGTTCTTCGACTAGCTCCGTGCCGTTCGGACGCAATTTTCAATAACCGCGCTATTTTTCTCCCCGGTCGCTCACTTTAATTAAAAATTCTTGCTTTTATTTGTTCTACAACATCTACCAACCCTCCATCGCTTTCAAGATGTATGGATAGATGTGAGTATGTTTGTTACTCTTTCTCGCAAAAACTACTGAACAGATTTTAGTTAAACTTTTCAATTTTATATCTTGCACATCAGAAAAACACTTATGCTTTAAAAATAATTCTTTCGAGAAATATTCTCATCTCAGTCTATCAGCTTTCAAACTTATGCTTCAGACAGAGGCAACAATAAAAACCGACGTGTAAATAAGTTAGGGACAGGTTAGTAACTAAGGATAATGCTTCGAAGTAGATTTATGTAATTAATGATAACAATTAATTAAATAGTCAACATTCAGTATTATATTTTATAATAATTACATCATAATTTATGGTTTTCCCTCTTTGATACAATTTTCCTTTAAGTATTATCTCTTTATTACAGGAAAAATAAAAGTAATATAATTGAGTTATAGAGAAAAAATATATAAAGAAACTAGAGGCTGCTCGCGACTTCGTTCGCATTTATTGTCATATTTTGGAAAAAAAATATGGTATCGTAAAATAATATAGCCTATATGTTATTCTGATGTTTAAGCTACAATATTGCCAAGTTTCATCAAAATCTATTCAGTGGCTTTTACGTGTTGAAGTAAAAAACATCTTTCCATCATCGGCACAAACATTGACATTTATTATATTTATAGTATGTGGCATTTCTTAGAAATTGCTTGTAGAAATAACAATATATTTACTCGTAATTTCATTATATAAAATAATAAGGACCAGTTTCACTACTCACAGATAAAATTTAACTGACAGATAAACCTATATCTATTTCATAAAACATGACGTTTTACACAGCGACAGGTATTTATTACCCCTAAGATTTTTACCAGTAAGTGTTGAAACGAGCCTCAGTGCCCGTTTTACCTCTTACAGATAAAATGTATCTGACAGATAAACCTATGTTCATTTCATAAAACCTGACATTTTAGACAGAGACAAATATAAAATATCTGCCAGATAAATTTTATCTGTAGAAGGTAAAACAAGCTCGAACTCTTTTAACTCGCCTAAATTGTATTTCAATGATAGTGTCACAGCCTTGCTGTACATTTCTTGACCTAATTGGGATGATGACTACATTTAAAAAATTTAATTATAATTAGTCCGTATTTTAGGCTATCAAAAAATATTTGAAACACATTTTTTACCGGATCAAATACATAAAAAAATACAAAGATACAGAGCATCAAAGTTACGGAGTTACGGTTTTTACGTCACCATCGAGTAAAAATCGTACTCAAACGTGACGTCACGAGCAGCTTTAACCCAGTGTATCTTTGTTATTTTTGGTTTAAGAGAAAAAAGAAAAAATACGTGTCTAATATTTTAAAATAATCTATGTGATGGAGTAAAAAATTTTTTTTAGTCATCATGCCTATTACGGAGTTAGAAGCTACACTGAGGGTAAAAGCCCTGTGAAGCATAGCTAACTTAGCCGGATAATACCAGTTTAACTTGACCTCTAACATCCCTTGAAAAGAACTTTGAAAGTATAAGTTTTACAAGGAAAAATATGACGTAAGGTTCAAGCTTGACTGGTGTGTAATCCTGATGTATCTTCGGTTTGCTATTGAAGTTTGTAAACTCGAAGTAATCCACTTCGAGTTTTAGTTGCGAAGATGGATTGCAGGAGACTAATTGGATGTCATCTTTTGTCTTTTGTCAGGAGCTTATTGGAGCATCATTCTTCATAATTTTCAAATAAATAGATTTTTGAAGCTTATCTCTACAAGTTGGCATGCCGAAATGTTAACGGCTGTGAAGGCGAATTTTTAATAACTATCATCTCTGTATGTACCCTATACAATGCAAATAAATAATTCATTTATTCTTTCTTTTATTCATTCTTCAAAATGTCCCTTTGAGATGTGTTAAAGGATTTGGTAGTGATAGAGTGTAGACTAAACAAGTTCTCTCTTTTAATATAAGACGAATTGTTTACAAAATATAAGATAGGTAAAATAGCAAAATTTCTATGTTATGATTTCTTTTTATTTCTGTAAACAAACAAAAATGACTGGCCAGTTGGCGTGATTTGTAATGACCCTGCCTGCAATAATTTAGATCGGGGTTCCGATTCTTAGTAGAAAAACATTACTTTGATGTACAGAGGTGGTTGTCTTAAGTCTGGGTATGTAAGTACTTATAGTAAATTATACAATTATAGTATAGTGAGCTCTACGTTACTTGACATAGGCAGAATCAAAAATCAAAAATTGTGGTGTCACATAAAAAAGACATTTTTTACCAGACGAAACTTTATAAGAAAAATCTTCCGTCTTCATTTCGACAGCCTAACAAGATTTAATCATTTTTTAACTTAGTTGTCTAGACCCCAAGGCCTTAAATTAAACAATTACGTCCAAAACGATTTAACTTTTAATTTGTTTATAATTTTACCCCACAGCAGTTACAGGTTAGCTAAGTTGTTTTTAAATTAATTTTGTGACGAGAAAAAAGTTAAGGCACCTTGATTCGGTTAACAAGATTAATTTTTAATCTTAAGCTGAACAATAAAACAAATTCTGGGTCTGATTTGACTGTTGTTTAACATTGTGGTTTTTTAATTTTGTGTTTTGTTGTTTATAGGAGTCGCCTATGATTTTATACGCATATTTGGAAAACTTACACAATATCTGAAAATAAAAAAGGCTATGTGTTATCGTGATTTGCAAGCTACAATATTGTTAGGTTTCGTTAAAATCTGTCGAGTGGTTTTTGCGTGAGAAATATGCTCACATCTATCGGCACACACATTGACTTTTATAATATTAGTGGGACTACTATTTAGTCGGATAATCTCTTGTGTAATTTTGATTGGTTATTTTTACCTATACATTGAAGCTTAAAGCAACTAGCCATATCTTCCAGGCAATCTTAGGGTAAGAACGAAAACACAAGAAAAATCGCAGGTTAAACAAATTAGGTACAAAAAAGCAGTTTTATCTTAATCTCATACCCAGATCAAAGAATTTTTGCCAAATTAATACTTTCCATGAGATAAAACCGTCGACACCAAGAAGTAGATACATAATGTAAGTTACATGAACTCGGGAAAAAGCGGTTTATTATAAGTCTGACTTGGAAACAGTAAAACGGATTCCGTATCGGGTTAAAATAATTTTGATTTCTTTAGCGTAGTTTCGTGTCGACGAGTATTAATAGTGCAATAGTGTTGGATGCTACGTCAATTTAAAATTAACTTTTGTGCCAATAAATTATATAATACCAATAAATTATATAATACCCACAATAACTCAAGATAAGCATCTTTATATGTACATCAAACCAGTTTGTATTTCTAGTAGGAATCTAACCAATGTCTTGCAGCATGGCTAACAGGGTCACCAACTATGCCACATGGCAAAAATAAGTTTACCACAGAGAAAAGTCTGACATACATATGTATGTAAAGAGTATGTACATACATACATACATATCTGTCACACCTCTTTCCTAACGAGGTACCACTTACCTACTCTGGCTACGATACGAACACACATCTTTCTGCATATCTCGTATCATACATACCAACGTGCATGTATGAGGCAATTCATGAATGTGTATGAGAAGAATTTGATGACCAATACTCATCATCATCATCAAAAAGAGCGTGGCTCTTGTCGGTGGAGTCTACGCCACTCTTCTTAGGATATGACAAAATACTATGATAATTATAATCACAGGCCTACAGACCCCTAAAAAGTGCAAATACAAATCCGGGCGGCGGATCAGAAAAACAAGTGAAGACGTAAGGCGACAGGTATTATGTTGAGAAGTACTCAACTCAGCATTGAGGGTATTATGTAGGATTATACGGGAAGGCACGGAAGGCTTTTACGCACTAGCAGTTCGACTGCTCTTGCGTTTGGATACGTGACATGTAACGGGAATCTCAAACTATGACTGGCCAGTTGGTTGTGACTCTGCTTGCCATGGTAGTGAGTTCGATTCCCACTAGAGACAAACATTACTATGATGGTCAGAGACGTTTGCCTCTTTCCTATCGGGGTAGGCAGAGACCACCTTTCCTTCACTTGCTACTTTCACTTTATCTGCATTGATCAGTATCCAAGCTCGACATTGTAGAATACCTACTCTCGATTATTTTTTTAAATTTTGTTTTACAAATACCTACTCGCATTTTTCCACTTCAGTTTTGCATCAAAGCTTAAACAAAAATGGTCAACCGATTAAGAACTATAGCCGACATACAAAAAACGGAAGCAATTATAACACCCCTCTTTTGGCGTCGGGGGTTAAAAAGAGACCATAATCAAAATTCTTTTCCTATTGCCTTCGTCGTAGTCGGGTAAAAAACAAGCGAAGACGTAAGGCGACAGGTATTATCTTGAGAGATACTCAACTCAGCATTGAGGGTATTATGTAGGATTATACGGGAAGGCACGTCTTGAATGTCGTCTACAGATTTGCACGAAATCACCGTCACGACTTTCTTTATGGTGCTGAAGTGACGAGTTGTGAAGATTGCGAGTTTTTCTTAATTGTGCGGTAGTTTTTTTTTGTTGAATGTACAGATAATGGCCAGGTAATTTTGCCTTTCCGATAATGAATTAGTACCTACATAAACATTCTCTATAATGCTACATTTAAAAAAAATTGTTATTAAAAATGTTAAAATGTTTATGCCGATGAATGTTACTCATATTCATCGGCATAAACATTGCTTAAGAACTCTAGTACTTACGAAAAAACTACAGAACAGATTTTGATGAAACTTGAGAACATTTTAGCATATACATCAGAATAACACAAAGGCTTTATTTTATTAAGACATTGTAAAAGTTTTCCAAGATATGACGATAAATGCTCTGCGTACGAAGTCATGACCACCCTCTAGCTAGAAAATATCTTATCTTATCTAGCCGTCGTCAGTGTCCCACTGCTGGGGAAAGGCCTCTCTTTAGTATATTATAGCATAATAATAAAAACTTTTTTACCATTTGCATTCTAAATAGAATATACCGGTACATTCTACGCTAATTGCGCAACTCTTCCTCTTAATTTGCCATTAGCACCAAGACTAATTTGATACCGTCAATTAAATCAAATTGACACTTTATAAAGGAGCTATTTCACGATGGAACAGAATGTCGGGTCGATGTTGCCGAAGATAAAATTAAGGGCATTTTCAAATTAACTTTTTATACGCGCGTGTACGCTCGCTTTTTACCCGACTACGGCAAAGCCAAAATGTTTTTGGCAGTCTATTTATGTATGTTTGTATGTATGTGTGTATGTTCCACCGTAGCGTCTAAACAACTGAACCGATTTTAATGAATGAGATGTCAAAAGATTCGTAATAATACGGCGGGTGACATAGGATACCTAGTTTTGCGATAAGTTTAATAATTTGCCCACTAGTGGGCAAGAAGTCAAGATGAAAAAAAAATTGCGAATGGTGTTGAGGGGGATATCAAAATCAAGAGCTCAGCGAGTACATTCCAAAAATATATATATCTATCACTAGGTTTTGCGCGCGGATTTGCTTATAAACTAGTGGACAAGAAGTCGCGGCGAAAAATATTAAATTTTGCAAAGGATAATGTGTAGGGCCTATCAAATGCCCTATCAAATATCAAATACCTTCATGCTTGAACAGTTGAACTGTGCAAGCATAACTGAACATGTGTACCTACCTTAATTTTGTTTGCGCAGGCAAAAAATTAAACCATAGACTGACATGACTTCACCGGTTCGCGCGTATATCACTCGTATACGCGCGTCAAGTTTTTTGAAGCGCGTATGTAGCGCGCGTGTATGCGCGTATGCTGAAAACGACCGTATACTCGCGTATGAAATGCTATGTCTGAAAACGCCCTAAATGGGTAAAGAATACGACGACAAAGAAAACATTAATGAAGTAATTTGTCTTGTCTCACGAAGAATTAAGGGTCTTCAAGCTCAAATAGCATACTTTTCTTTTGCTATTTTCAACGCTGGAAAAGGATTCCTGCTTTTCTTTCAAGCTAAAGCAAAATTTAAAACGGAGTAAAAATAACAGTGATGTTGCAAACTCTTTTATATTGATTTAGTTATTTGACGATAAATTTACATATAAGTATTTGTGTTTTATAGCATTTTTTGACAAACTTTATTTAAATTAGTTTTTTACGTATTATCAGTTTTGTTACTGTGTGTTATTGGCGAATCAAGGAACTATGTGCTTTTATGAATCAATATAAGCAAAGTAGCAAAGCTAAGTATTCCCTCAGTCTCTCGTCAGTCTGCTAATTTAAAATAGCCTCAGTTGAGTGTAGGCAGAGTGTCGTTGGCATTTTTCACACATTTGGTCGCAATCAGTGTGAACCATTTTTAGCAGAATACCAAATGTGTCAAAAAATGCCATTGACACTCTGCTGACTCATAATTAAGGCTATTTTAAATTAGCAGACTTGGGTCCCAGTAATCTGCCGTGCGCAACAAATGATTTACTATACAAATAGCTTCATCATATTATAGTTCTTGATAGAAAAACGTAGAGACAAGATTTGTTGCACTCTTTATTCATTTTATTTTTATTTATTCGATAAAACTTCAATTTCAGCACTTGGAATAAACACTAATTATAGAAATTAACAACTAATAATAATTTATTTAAAATAAGTTCCCTTAAATGTCTTCACAGGCAACGAGATAGAGCAGGAGTCACGTATTATGAGTTTTAGAATTGAGTTCCAGAACATTCTCGTAATAAGAAGTTAGTAAAATTTAAGTTCCAAAGTTAGCGTTCAGTGTTTTATATGAGTAGTAGAATGGACAAATGTCTTTTTTACTATCTGTATACGACACGACGGATTTTTAAGGAACATCATTGAAGGAAAGATTGAGGGGAAGAGAGGAAGAGGAAGAACAAGATGTACTTACTTCACTCAAGTGAAAGAAAAAATTGACGTCGTATCGTGTCAAAAAGTTAAATTGCTGGTAGAGGAAAGACAAAGATGGCGTTTACTTCACCGACAAGACCCTGGCTCTTAAAAATAATAATTAATATTTTATTAACATAGGTATTATTTTAGGTTTTAGGAGTAACTAGAAGCTAACCGCAGCTTTACTAATATTTCTTGCGTAAATACAAGACATGACGAAAATACATACGAAGTCACTGACAGCCTCTAGTAAAGTACAAATGAGTTATCAAAACCCTTTGTAACCAAACAAAAACCTAAATCACATTTTCATCTTCATAACCATAAAGATTCCTCGAAAATCCTCCCAGTAATTTTGCCAGCAAGTGTATTTTTTCACACCTCGACTCTCGTATAAATCTTGTGTTAAGACAGCTTTCAGTTATGGCGTGTATCAGCAAAACCGCTTATAAATCAAACCTAGAGCATGACCCTTTTTGTGGCTTCACGTGTACGGGTCTGAGTAGAAACAATATTAGATTTTTTCTGTACCTAGTCTGGCTCTAGATCTTTTGGTATTATTCTTAAAATCATAAATATCCAAACATACTTCTTTAGCTTCATCTTCATTCATTAGTTGCTTCATACATGCAAATCAGTGTAAGCTAGATACTTATGATTCTATTGCGGCTTTTACAAAGTGCTTTCTACCTACTCAGATTGAAGAGGCGTGACAGATATGTTTGTATGTACTATAAAGAAACCATGATATTTAAATAATCGTTTAAATAAACAATTTTACAATAAAGATCAGCCGCATCAGCTGTTGAAGTGCTTTCTCAGTTTGACGTTTGATATAAAATCGCGCCAAAACTACATGATTCTCATATAAAAATATACGGTCAAGTTGAATAACATATCCTCCTTTTTTTGAAGTCGGTTTAAAACGAACCACAATTCTTGAAAAAACAAGATCATTATTTACAAACTTAGAATAAGTAAGACAATAAAACAATATTCCACTAAATAAACATCAAGTCTATATTTCCCGCCAAAACCATTATAAAGCGGAAACAAAGAACGCCAAACGACTTTTATGAGCCAGAAGATACCATACAAAGTTGAAAGAAGTATTATCATACTGCGCTGTGTATTGTTTGACGAATTTAAGACTATAAAGTAAAGTGCTCTAGGCTCGTAACATACAATTGGCGAGCTGTAACTGTAAAAACATTACCCTTCCTTTTGGCTTTGCCGTAGTCGGGTAAAAAAAAGAGGCCAAAGTTTGATTATTTACAATAATCACAGTTACGTGTCCAAAGAGTGTCAATGTCATTTCACGACCAAATGTGTTAGCCATTGTTTAACAGAACACCAAATATGTCAAAAAATATTATTGACTTTCTGCCAACACACAACTGAGCCTATTTTAGATTAGCACAATTAGGCCCCAGATACAGTAATGATATTCTAGTGTTACAGTTACAGTTACCCTTTGATACCTGGCAAAGATCGTCAATGGTCTCGCTGTGAGCCGGTAGAATTGCGTTCGTCGCAGGCTCACAAACCACGCACCTTTACGTATATTTTTTGTAACAGTGCATGCAACGGTTACAGCTCGTAAATGAATACGCGCCTTAAGACTATAAAGTGCTCTTTAAAAAACTTTAATGATGAACGGATCCCATCTTGCAACTTTCAGCAAAGTTTGCATTTATCGTCAATAATATAGCCACGAGTTTTATTCTGTGAACAAATACGTAACAATAAAATCTTAGACCATTTGACTTATTATTCCGGCTCCCGGTGATATAAATATCGGTTTTATGAGCAATGTAGTTTATCAAGCGTAATAAGAATTTAAAGTCTAACAACTTTCATTAATACTATTATCTTACTATAATAAGATTTATGTAAGATAATTAGTATCTCCAATCATATAATCTCCAACAAGGTGAACTGACGACTTGGTTAAAGTCGCTGGAAACCGTTGGATGTGGGCAGCGCAAGACCGGTCGTTGTGGAGATCCTTGGGGGAGGCTTTTGTCCAGCAGTGGTCGGACGTCCATAAGCTGACATAATGATGATGCTAAATCTAATTAACACTATTATATCCCTATTAAAATCATAAACCTACAATAAATAGAGTTATGAAATAAAATCCGGTAAAAAACTTAGTACCTACCTATACGTACATTCTTACTAACGAAGGTACGGTACGAACAGATGTTGCCCTATTTTATAAGCCCATTTGAAGCACTTACCTTTGCTACCTACACATTGCGAACATGTGAGTTTGTATTTTATGTTATTAGCAGGAGTCGTAACTTCGTACACATCGTCATATCTTAGAAAATATTTCACAATATCTTAAAATAATAAAAATATCAATTTATTCCAGCATTTCAATGATTTGTTAAAATATCTCTTTCAATTGAATGTGTATTTATTTTTGTGACTTGTGGGTGGCATATATAGTAGCTACAAGGCAACAAGGTTTTGTTGGACTATTTTGAGTGTATTTTTTTAAAGAATCGCAATGGACGAGGAGAGAAGCCTTTGTCAAGCAGACACAGAGGACAATATAAGAAGAAGAAGGTGAAAGTATCCTTTTGTGTTATAGTCATACTTATTTAAGAGCGTCGCTCTTGTCGGTGGACTCCTCGCCACTCTATTCTCCACCGTCCATTTGAGCAACTGATACGATACAACTTCTATTCCCTATTTCATTTGATCTATGTAATGGTGTCTACACACCGTTGTCAAAAATTTCATCGACAATGTTTGAAGACAACAGGCTTTGGTCTATTGATTCCTTAAGTCCTCCGTGGTCTTCTCTTTCGTTTTCCTTTTACTTTTCCTTCCATGATGGATTTTTCCCAATACACCAGCCCTGTATTTATTTACCTACAATATCGAATAACAAAAGCTCTCGTATACCAATAGCATTGTTACGAAACCGTATGCGTACTTATAACGTCGAACGTCAAAATGTCAGAACAACACCGACCCTTGTTAAAGGCTGTCAATATCACCCAATTGCTTAATGCATTGTCTTTTTTATGGAGAAATTGGCTATTCATATATGAGATATTGGTTGGTGGATGTACCTATTTGTAGTTAGGTTTTGAATTGGAAGCTAAGCTTGTAAAATGATTTCTACTTACTCGAGTCAAAACAACTAAACAAGACCACATACCGTGTTTATAATGTATGTATTTATTATATACCTATTCGATTTCTGTTTTCAATTTTGATGAATATAAAGGTCTAACTACACATATCCGGGCCGTGCCCGGGACGTGTCCGGGCTGTGGCCCGTCAGGAGGGCAAACAATTCGTCGTCATGGTCTGCGACATTAATTATTTTTCCGTCTAAAATGTGGCAATACTGATTTTACTAATGTTCTGTTTCTCTTTGGTATGTGCTTCAATAAAGCACGGTCGAGCACTAGTTCTCCCCATACAAAATGCACCAGCTGATAGTTTTAATATATGGTAGAGCCTATAAAGTATAGCTATTTATTAGGCACTAAGGATTCATAAGGTAAGTTGAGACTATAATAACATAACATGTTAATCAACATTGTTATATGGTATGTTTCAGATAATGTGGATACTGAATGTTACAAAACATGTTTACATGTTAAATATGATTTATTATATAACATGTGTTGGCAACACCAACATAGATAAAATTTAAATTGTTCTATAATTTTGTCTATAAGTTGTACTTCCTGTTTATATACTTCACTTACTTACCAACTAGATCTCGACCTAACCGTGCCAATATAATAATATATCAATATCAATATAATAAATATAGTAAAATTCAAATCTTAAGCTTCTTCTTCGCCCCTTCAACTATATACCAGTGCCTCAACAACCTCGATATTAACAACATGCTTCAGATAATGTGGACACATGTTTAAACAACAGGGAATGAAGTGTAAGAAGCCACTCCACATTGGTTGTGTCGGTCCCTAGCTATTCTGATGTAGCCGTGTTCCCCCCAGTCTGCCCCCCAAGAGTTCTTCACTAGCCAGTATTTCCCGTAGTTCCTGTCTACACCGTAGCCAACAGCAAGTACCTGAAAATAATGATTCTCTATGAATTGCTTATCGAAGATTTTTTTACCCAACTACGTCAGAAGGAGGGTAATGTTTTTAGATATGTATGTTTGTATATATAATTTTTTGGCACGCTCTTCAGCCTAAACAGCTTGATGGACTTTTGCTTGATAAGTGTCGTTAGATTCGTATTTACAGTGAGAGTGACACTGGGTACATATAAAAAAAACTATAGTTTTTGAAACGTAGTCGGCTTTTTTAATAAAACGGATAGGTAATTTTGTATCAATTCCTCAGCAGTGACAACCTCCCTGCACTTGTTACGACCCAAACATAATTTTCTTCGTTTCAAGAAGTTAAGTAAAGTGAAATTTTGGAAGTTAGAAATCAATCAAGGCAGACCTTGATTGATGGGAAAGAGGCGTAATGTACGAGTATTATTTATATCATTTCTTAGCCTGAAAAAGTTCTTTTTTTTATAAAATTATTTTCTTAGCTTCATAATGATTTGAAAACAAATCATATTCAATATTTGGTGTCATAAAAGATATATATGTCGACGAGTCATCAGAAGTGGCGTTTAAGCTTTTAGTTAAAGTAAGACAGTGGGCGTGTACTGAACAAACTAGCTTTATTGCGTCGTTTCCAATCACGTTATAAAATAACAAGATGTACGTGATGTCTTCCGATGTCTCTTCTTGACCGATATTCCAAACAGAATCCATCATACATGACAGCCACTCAAATATGAAAGCGCCAAACTGACAACCAGTCAGAAACAAGCCAGTTCTTGCATTTTAGCAGTAAAGAGTTTGCAAATGGTTCCAAAATAGCCTTCATGAACGGAATCGCCGACATATATAGCTTTTAATATAAGCATAAACTTACCATATGATCCAAGCTAGACATGGAACCAGAACACTTTCGATTGTAGAAAACACCATGAGAGTAAAATTTGAATAGTTTCGCGTTTACATCAATAGATATAGGTCCCATAGACGCCACAGCTTTTTTCAACTCTCTCTCAGATTTCTCAATAAACATGTAATTGTTGCACGTAGCTGCCGAGTATTTTTTATTGTATCTGTACGATAATACAAAATGAAAATAATTATATTCATTCATTTAAAAAAACACATTAATATAGAAAAGTTGGCGGTACGAGCAGCTGGTCACCTTCGAGTACTCGGGCGGAGGAAGCTCGAGACAGAAAGTCATGGCGGATGTGGAGAGAGGCCTTTGCCCACATGCGGGACATAAGTGGCTAGATTAGATTAGAAAAGTTCGTTATATTAGAACAAAAGGATTGCTTCACTGAATTTATTACCACATTTGTAGCGGCGTGCGGTAAATAAAAATCTGTATAATCGTGTTGATTTCTAGTCTAATCTATAAATTCTTGAGTTTTAGATTTAAGTTTCGACTCGCACGCGCTTTAAGGTCTGTCTACACAGATCCGGGTCAAACCCGGTACGTGTCCGGGCTGTGGCCCGTCAGGAGGGAAAACAATACGTTGTCATGACAACGTGTCCGGGCGGTGTCCATGCCATGACCGGGCCGTGTCCAGGCCGTGTCCAGGCCGTGTCCGAGCCATGTCTGGGACGTGTCAGAGAAAAAATATTATTTCATACATTTTCTATAGATTCGTTCACACATGTTGTCATGACGAGACGTATTGTTTCCCTTCTGATGGGCCACGGCCCGGATCTGTGTATGATACTTTTATTCGAAGTTTCAAAAGTTACTAACCTGCACTTTAATTCCATTGCTTGGTATGGATAACTATTTTCAGTGTCAATACCACGATTCGCATGTATGTATGCGAAAGATTTATGAGCAAAACCTCCTTTGCAGCCGAAATTCCCGTATTTTCTAGAACAATCGATGAGTTGTTGTTCTGACAGTGAAACAAGATGGCCGGTTTTTCGGAAATATTGACCTTCTAAGGCTCCAGTCTGAAAAATTACAATACAGGGTGTAAGGAAAAGTATCACTTTCCTTTTAACCAGGTATAGTGTTAGTGATGTAGAACACATTCCAGGAAAAACTACTTCCTCGCCGAGTTGAATGACCTTTGCGTAGTACGTTATTAATAATGAAATTCTTGTTTAAAAATGAGTTCAAAAAAAATTTTTTTTTCTTGGAATGTTTTCTACATCACTAACACTATACCTGGTTAACAGGAAAGTGATACTTTTCCTTACACCCTGTATTTTGATAAATAATAAAATGAGGATTCAATTCATGAGGAAAATTAAAGAAAAAAAAACCTTTTTAAAAACAAGCTTTTATTATTTGTTTATAAAATGAACTAAAAAGTTAAAAATAAATTAACTCTAAAAAGAAATATAACACTTTGTAACTTGATTGTAACCTTTAACGACAAATAAGCGTCTTCGTCTAGGACAAAATAATTCCATATTGTACAAATTTATTTAATTTTAACACTAAAACTTTTCACCATACATAATTATTCAATCTCGTCCCCCCTCTTTATCATAGTCCCCATTTATAAATGAAAGCGTGTTACATTGTGATAGCTTGAGGAAAATGAGTATTTAATTAATACAACACAACATTTTTCTTTTTAATTTGTTAAATACAACATATAAGTTGTATTTAATTAATACATCACAACATTTTCCTCAGGCTATCACAATGTAACACGCTTTCATTTATAAATGGGGACTATGATAAAGAGGGGGGACGAGATTGAATAATTATGTATGGTGAAAAGTTTTAGTGTTAAAATTAAATAAATTTGTACAATATGGAATTATTTTGTCCTAGACGAAGACGCTTATTTGTCGTTAAAGGTTACAATCAAGTTACAAAGTGTTATATTTCTTTTTAGAGTTAATTTATTTTTAACTTTTTAGTTCATTTTATAAACAAATAATAAAAGCTTGTTTTTAAAAAGGTTTTTTTTTCTTTAATTTTATTTTTAACTTTTTAGTACCTCTATTTTTAATTCGAGATTTACTACGACGTAGTTCGCAGCGCGTAGCAGCGTTATTCCGTTATGAAGTCCGTAGTTGAGGTTGCGTCGTTTAATTACGGAGTTCCTATGGCCACCTTCCGGCTCCAACATCAGACCCTGGTTACCATATAGTATCAAAGTACTCGTCAAGACTAATCCAATGAGCCCAAACTAGATGGGGTTGCGTCGTTTAATTACGGAGTTCCTATGGCCACCTTCCAACTCCAACATCAGACCCTGGTTACCATATAGTATCAAAGTACTCGTCAAGACTAATCCAATGAGCACAAACTCGATGGGGTTGCGTCGTTTAATTACAGAGTTCCTATTTCTACCTTCCGGCTCCATCATCAGACCCTGGTTACCATATAGTATCAAAGTACTCTACAAGAGTAGGTAATCCAATGAGCCCAAACTCGATAGGGTTGCATCGTTTAATTACGGAGTTCCTATGGCCACCTTCCAGTTTCATCATCAGACCCTGGTTACCATATAGTATCAAAGTACTCGTCAAGACTAATCCAATGAGCCCAAACTCGATAGGGTTGCATCGTTTAATTACGGAGTTCCTATGGCCACCTTCCAGTTCCATCATCAGACCCTGGTTACCATATAGTATCAAAGTACTCGTCAAGACTAATCCAATGAGCCCAAACTCGATAGGGTTGCATCGTTTAATTACAGAGTTCCTATGGCCACCTTCCAGTTCCATCATCAGACCCTGGTTACCATATAGTATCAAAGTACTCGTCAAGACTAATCCAATGAGCCCAAACTCGATAGGGTTGCATCGTTTAATTACGGAGTTCCTATGGCCACCTTCCGGCTCCATCATCAGACCCTGGTTACCATATAGTATCAAAGTACTTGTCAAGACGAATCTAATGAGCCCAAACTCGATAGGGTTGCATCATTTAATTACGGAGTTCCTATGGCCACCTTCCAGCTCCATCATCAGATCAGCTCCATGTTACCATAATATTGCATTGTCACGCGATATACATAAGCATGCAAAATTTCAGCTCAATCGGAAACCGGGAAGTGGATCAAATTTAAGTTGCAAGATTTGATTACAGAACGACAGACAACGGGACAGGTGAAAGTAAAATAAAAGCTTGTAATGATTTGAATATGAAATGACTTTGGTCGACTAGATTATGTACTACATTATATCCGTCACGCCTTTCTCCCATTGGGGTAGGCAGAAACCACTTCATTCCACTTGCTACGATCCAATTGTACTTAAATGGCATTAATTGGTATACTAGATGTTAAGCTAGATTTTTTTGACATGCCAAACGAGATTATAGCTACACACCTATTATTATGTTATAACACAACCTTGTTTAGCGGCTGCGCTTATGCCACTTGACGTGCTATACAGGGGGTAAGGGAAAAGGAATATCAAGCTAAAATCCAGCGAGAGTACTCATGAACCTGAACATCTTTCCCCAAGGAACATAGGTCGTAGCTCGAAAAAAAAATCGCCTGTGTTGTGTGTTGTTCTGTTAGATAAGCTACAATATTGCCAAATTGCATCAAAATCTATTCAGTAGTTTCTGCGTGGAAGAGTAACAATTATCCAAGCATCCATCGGCACAAACATTGACATTTATAATATAAGTAGGAAGTAAGACTTCACGCAAAAGTCAATCAGCGGTACAATGCATACCAGCTCTAATAACATAAACTTACAGCACTAAATGCCCAGCAGGAGCCACAATGTTCACTCTGATCTTTGACAGGAGTGACAGCACCACGTTTTCTCCAGTCAACAGAATTGGGGGCTTCAAAATCTTCTGGTGGTAAAAAGGTTGCTGCGTTCTCTCTTTCTGTGTCATCTCTAAAAAAAATTTTTTAATAAGTGATAGCATTATTAGCTAATTTTTTATCAGAATCTTTTTTTTTGCATTTTTAGCAGAAAAATGGCCTTACTGGTCAAAACTCCACAAAACAGAATCTAAGTTTATGAGGCCATAGCATTTTTATGTCTGAATCTAAGAATATTGTGTCCAGCTTTAAAGGCCTGATTTTGTGTATTTTTTTTTATTTATCATAATTTTAGTCGTTATTTTTTAATTCATTAATAAGTAATCTTAATAATTTAAAATATTGAATACATCTTCCCAGTTTAGTTCAAGCTACTGACGCCTGCATAACGTATGGTATCGGTATAGTATTGTTTAAATCATAGTATTTTATTAAAAAATATATTAAATCAAAAAAATATATCAAAATGTAACAAACATCCTCTCAGGGGGCCAAGTCTGCTAATTTAAGCTAAGCTTTTGCGATCCGTTTGATAGTCGATTGCGATTGATTTATATTGTGTCAAATTTGGTATTCTACTAAAAGATATACCAAACGCAATCGAATCGCAGTCGAATCGCAGAAGCTATGCAGAAGCACGTATTTATATACCGATTTGACAACTTATGAACTGCGACTGAAGTGATATAAGATCAAAAGTAGTTCAAAGGCAGTCTGAACGCACTTCGGTAGAATCGCAGTCGCTTAAACCGTTAGTAGAATACCAAAATGGTCACATTTTGCGACTGATGTTCTTTTGCTTTTCTATCGCGATTCTATTGGTGCATTTAGTGATTAGCAGACTTGGCCCCCTGGTTGAAGTGAGAGTTCAAGTGAAAGCGAACTCGCTTTTGGAGAAAGATTGCAATTTTGCATTACCTGGTCACATTATTCAAAACAATATTTTCAAATTCTTCGTCGCTCATGTCTCCAAATTGATTCATCCTCATCGCGTAGGTCTCCACACCTTTTTCATATAATTCATTATGCTCTTCGATCAAACGGTCGTTTTTTAAAAATATTTTGAATCGTGTATGTTCTTCCGATTCTGTATCATATTTCTTTTCGTAGGTGACCTTATGGTTAATCAAAAAAAAATATATAAATGATTAAAATTCTTTACACACTCCCTGATCCAGCTACTTCGACTACTCATGCTGAACAACGTGGCCTCAAAACAATCATATTTTGTACATTACTTATTATTATTATTATTATTCAATATATTTTATAAGAGAGGGCATAAAGTACCCTATTCAGTTTTAAAAACAAAATAACATTAAAGGATGAAATTAACAAATTATTACATACCTTAAAATTTTCCCATTTTTTAAGTAAAAGTTCATCGTGAAAGAGTTCGTTATCTCTTAATAATTCTAGAACTGTTAAACAATGGACAATGTTTAAGAACTGTAAGGAAATAATTATTGGTAAAACTTTCTTCATCGTTACTGAAATAAACGGAGAAAAATGATTATTAGCAGTTATACATACTAGCATTTAAAAATAGAAAACAAAAGAAGATGTACAAGGCGAGAATGGATGGAAATATTGGGTGAGGAAGCCAATGTTAACGTATCTCGATCATACTGGGGACTTGTACGAGTATTATTATTATGTAAGCGTGAATATGATAATATCATTAATAATGAAAATATTCTGAAATTAATCAATTAATTTATTAATTATTTATTATCTAATATTAGGAATAGAAGTTGAGTCGTATCAGGTGCTCAAACGGACGGCAGAGAATAGAGAAAAGTGTCGCAAATTACAACGACAAGAGCGACGCTCTTTTATGATAATGATGATTAAAAATATTAATAAAAAAAAATAAACTTACATGAACAATTTGCACTGTAGGCTAACTAAACACTAAGTATAATGTAATTTAAATTAATTGCAATGCTTTATATACGTACCTTTCAGGAAAACCTGTTAAATAAAATACATACCAGAGGAGAAATACATACTGATAAATGTCTAATTATAAATGACAACAGCAATTGCACCATTTGAGGATAAAATACATCTTTCCATTAACACGTTCCGAGCGGCACAGATTTATCTGTACATTCCATTACTGCGTTACGGGTCATTTTAAACCTTGTACTATACAAGAGGTTGTGGCGGCACGAGGCATATTAAACCCCACTTCCCGTAAGAGACAAAAATCCTCTTTTTGGGGCCAAAAAAGACGTAGAGGACGACTTTTGGTCGTGATTATTATTAACATTGAAATAATCTATCTAAATCTGCCGCCGCCCGTGGTTAGATTAATTAGTTTAGTTTCTATAGATAAAATAAAATGTGGTGTCTAATATATCCCGTATCGCACTGAAGAATGGCAGTTTTACATATTATTTAGTGATGGGAAAAAAATATCGATTTTATTTAATTGTATTCCTTTTATTGGTGTTTTTCATTGAAACATGGTACGCAATAATCACTGGCAACACGCACTGCTTAAAGACTTTTCGTCTTTACGTCTTGAGACACTGCGGTATTTTGGACGAGAAAATGTTCCGTAGCTTCCCAAACGCTGCCCAGCCGAGCTGGATTCGTCGAGGCACCTCCTTCTCAAAGTTGGACCTACCTAACTGGACTGCTTGTCCTAGGTAAACGTACTGGTCAACAACTTCGAGCGCAGAGCTTTTTACTCTTACTGGAGTGGGTGCGACATGAGAGTTCGACATAATTTTCGTCTTCTCCATGTTCATTTTAAGACCCACTTGTTGAGAGGCTCTGCTGAGGTCATCGAGCATTTTTCCGAAGTCTTCCAGGGTTTCAGCCATGACTACGACATCATTTGTCACTTTATTGCGTGCGCAGCTTTGAATGCGTTGCACAACACTAACCGCATGAAGCTAGCGTAAAGTGCGGTACGAGGTGCGTTGGGATACGAGGTGTTCGCAACCTCGTTCCGCACTGTGTTAGTAAATTATTTGTTCAGTGCGGCACGAGGTCTAACAAACCCGGCGTTAAGGTTGATGTACCATGGAACTAGGAATCAATAGCACATCACAAACTTATAGTTATCTCTCTCCTACTCTGAACCAAATGGAAGTTATGCCTCCCGCACGACAGAGAAGTTCAAGTTTTTTCTTACCGCTACAAAGACGAGACACGGACAGGGTGTTTTAAGCCCTGTTTCGCACTGATCGTGTTAATGCAATATTTGTGTCAACACAATTGCAAAAGTAAACGAAAAATTCATTATTTTTCTATACTTACGAATAAGTTTTATTAAAACACTGGTAAAATGCCCGGCAATATACAGGGGCCCAAGCCTGCTAATTTAAAAAGCCTTAGTTGTGTGTCGTCAGAGTGTTAATGGTATTTTTGACACATTTTGGTCGCAATTCGTGTAAGTCATTGTGTTAGCAGAATACAAAATGTGTCAAAATTGCCATTGACTCTCAGCCGACACACATATGAAGCTATGTATTTTAAATTAGCAGACCTGGACCCCACATATATTCGACAATAGATAATATGACATAATACAGATAAGAATAATATCAATTTCTGTACATACATAGATACATATCCGTTACGCCTTTCTCCCATCGGGGTAGGCAGAGACCTCTTCGCCCGACTTGCTAAGATCCAAACACACTTTCTTTGGAGATTGATAAAATGAGACCGCTGACCGCGTTCTCTCGTTGCGTTATTGCTAACATTGATGTACATAATAAAATGCTATTTTAACGTGTTAAGGTATCTACACACCAAAGCCGCCGGCTTTTTTGACAACTGCCATTCGTACGACGTAAAGCCACTGGCTTAGCCCGACGGCATGCCGGCGGCTTTGGTGTGTAGATAGTATTACATAACATTCAGTATCCATACTATACTATTTAAAAATGAAACATAATTTGTTGACTCTGTACGTATGGCACGTACCTTAAGATCCTAGGCCTTTACGCATATTGAACAGTCGATCGATCACAGTAAGAAAATCCTTGAAATAGATACTCAACTTCATAGACAAAGGGTGTAGTATTACAGTAAATAAGACGGTTTTGATAACCTATATCGAGTGATACCTTTAGGCAAAATGTCTGTCTGGTATTTAATTGGCTGTTTATTTGAAATAAGCCAAGAAAACTATAAGGTTCTCTTTCTATTACAATAGTATATTATTTCTCGCATTAATTGTTTCCACGGAGGCGGCTGAAGTGTGTTTGGATCGTAGCAAGTGGAGCGAAGTGGTCTATACCTACCCTGTTAAGACAACAATAGCTATGTCCCCACCAGCGCGCTTTCTTGCGTTTTCATTTGAAGCATGCCTGAAAAACCATAGCGCATACAATACCGCACGGCTCAAAATTTGTGAAACTTAAACTACGCTTTACGCAAAACGAATTGAAAATAGATTTGCAAGCTGAACATGAAAACGAACGCGCTGGTAGAGACATACCTATTAGGAGACAGGCTTGAAAAATATGTATGTATTCACAGTTCGCATTTTTAATATCAAACGTCAAATCGCAATTGCAGATTCGTACACAGCACATCGATCGCATAGATTATGTAAATAGTTCTTGAAATAGTATTAATACAGAATAGAGCAAACCTATCGGAAATCCGTTGTGCATTTGGTAAAACAATAGCTACCGGAATGTCATCAACTTGACAATACGGGACAATACCGGTTAACAGGTAAACCGGTTAAAACGTTAACCGGTTAACTGGGTCCGGATAATCCCGGATGGAACGTTTTGTTCAGATCAGGGTGCTGTTATTGGACCTGTGTAATTTGAATTCGGTTTAAGTGAAGTGATTAGGAATAGAACAGGTTGACTGGCCAGTTGGCGTGGTAGGTAGTGGCCCTGCTTGCCATGCCGTAGGTCGTGGGTTTGATTCTCACTAGAGACAAACATTTCTGTAATATAAAGATAAACAGGTGTTTGTGTGTATATTTAACTAGAGGCTGTTCACGACTTCATTTATCGTCTTACGAAAATTTACGCAAAAAATGTGCAAGATTCAATATTGTAAAGTTTCATTAAAATCTGTTCAGTAGTTTTGACGTGACAAAGTTACAAACACCATCCATCCATCGGCACAAACTTTGACATTTATTATATTAGTAGGATTCATACTGACCCAATTCGTTTTCCGATAAGCCTTAAGTATAATTATAAGATAAATACATATAAGATTTATGATCTCAATTAAGTATTAAGTTAATTTTAGTGTTTTTTATTATTTTGTGTAAATATTTAAATAGCAATGTAATACCGTCGATTTGGGATAGTCTCCCGTAATGGTGGTATTTTTTTGCTGATTGAAATAAATAAATATAAATTAAATAATTATTTATTTCCAATTCAAAATAAAACGCATTTGAATCACCAAAACAAGATAAAATTAAACAACCGAACAGTATACCCATCGCGTACAAAGAGCAAATCAGGTTGCTCAGTGAATCGTAGCAAATGGTCTATGTTAGAGCAATTAAATTTTATCTTTCAGCTAATAGGAGCTGAGTGGAGGACTGTTCACGATATACACTGCGATGTACAAGTACCAATTGCAATTTGTTCTATGTCGTTAAAGAAGATTACGGACTGGAAAACATTTATTAGTTTGATATATTTATTGTAGTTATGTTTTTGTACCTTAGAAATGTTTGTGCACGTGTAAATTATACACACCTGCGATTCTGGGATAGATTCATGTTTCAAATGAGTAAATTTTGGATATTTTAAGTTATTTTTCGAGGGGCTATTCCAAAAATAGTCTTTAAAGCGACTAGACTACGATTTATTTTCAGAATAACCCCTCGAAAAATAGCATTTAAAATTAGAATAAGAATTATTTTATTGCAAGTCACAAGTAAGGTACGTAGATAGAGAGAATACGTAGAGTACATGTGACGCCCTGCTTGGGCACGACAAACAAGAGGGTAAGTAGTTGCCCCAAAGCACTGTACCTAGTATACTTTTATAAGTATTAAACCATAAACCATTTTTTCACACAAACCCTCAAATTATTTTCATCAAGAATAAGAAGCGATAATAGACCATATTTAGTAAAGTACCTACACGTGTATTATAATAAAAGTACCTTATTCTCCTCGAAAAACACTAACTATATTAAGCAATATCTAATTACGTTCTCGTAATTATTAATATCTAGCAAAGGAGGTAGATGAGTGCTTACGTATAATATCCAGGAAAGTAATAACCTAATAACAGATAATAATCGAAGATTAAGGCTGGGTCATCAAGTCGTTTCATAACCGAGAGCCTGTACAATAAAGGGCGAAGGGAAAAGGATGTAAGGCTAATTTCATCCATTTTTCTCTTTTGTTTGCTTCAGTATATTATCTAATACTTATGTGTGCCTCCTTCTGTACTCCAAAATAACTTTACTTTCTAAATGTATTGTTGCCAAAATACACACATCAACAATGTCTAGGGAAATTTCAATGAAACTATTTAGGTTTAATTGAAATTTCCCTACACATTGTTGATGTGTGTATATTATTAGAAGTCAAACCGCAATCGCAAATAAAACTTAAATAGTAAAACTAAAAATATTGGATTTATTTCTAATATCTATATAAATAAAAATGAATTGTTGTTCGTTAGTCTGATTAGAACTCGAGAACGGCTGGGCCGATTGAGCTGATTTTGGTTTTAAAATGTTTGTCGTAGTCCAGGGTAGGTCTAAACGGTAAGAAAAATTCGAATAATTGCCGGGAAAGCCCTAAAACAAACCTTTTCTTTTTCCCATACAAATGTTTCCTTACTAAAATGTAGAGTCAATTTGAACTTTATTCCTACACAATAAAGTTCATTCTAAGGCGGGACAAAGTTCGCCGGGACAGCTAGTTTTTAAATAAAAATAGAACAATCGCATTACAAATTTCAAACAATCAACATTTTTGGCAACATGTTCTGTTATATTTGAAGCTACATACATACTCTTGAAAAAACATAACCCTCTTTCTGGTGCAGTCAGGTATAAATCGATCATTTTAAATTTGTAAACGCTGTCCCATGTTGTGTGTAACAAGTAGGTATGCTTCTGATCATATTATTTCTATGAAACAGATGGCATAATGCTTTGCATAAGTTTCGTAGGTGATGCAGTGGTTTTAAATAAGGAAATATGTAATGCGTTCTAAATTTAAAACAATCGATTTTTACCCGACTGCCAGAAGGAGAGTTATGTTTTTCGAGAATTAGGCATGATGACTAAAAAATTTTTTTTAGTCCATCAAAATGACAAAGATGCACTGGGTTAAAGTTGCTCGTGACGTCACGCCTAAGTACGATTTCTACCTAGGAGTGACGTAAATACCCCCACTCCATAACTTTGATGCTCTGCACCTTTCTATTTATTTATGTATTTTTTCTATTTGATCAGGTAAAAAATGTGTTATAAATATTTTTTATTAGCCTAAAAGACGGACGAAGTCATTATTTTTTTAATGTAGTCATCATCCATATTCTTTGGCAAGCTTTACAACCTGCATAGGCTGATGGATTTTAGTTTGAGAGGTGTCGTTAGTATTAACAGTGAGAATGACACTGGGTACATCAAAATAAAAAAATAGTATTTTGTAAACGCAGTCGGGTTTTTTTTTTTATTAAAAGTTTAAGTTATTAAGCAACATGATGTCACCAACATCTTTTATTTTGTTAGCCAATAAGATCCCGCTACTGGGTAAAGGCCTCTCCCACGACTTTCCATTTAACACGGTCTCCGGTAGCGACCCGCCATTCGCGTGAAAATGCATCCAGATCCACATCTTCAAACCCTAGAAAACCCAAAAACTAGACTTACACTACTTTAAACCATGTACCAGTTGGCAGTCAGATCACGCCCTCGATAGCCAAGCGGACGATCATGAGTGCCCCGACGTGCTTGTAGCTTGATGAATATTTCCATCGACACTAGAGCCGTTTTGTTCATGGATTTTTCTTTTTAAATTTTACCATGCTTGAATACACGCTGCCAGATAAAAGTCTCCGCCAAGAAATGATATTTTATCAAAGTTATAGACCAGGGGCCCAAGTTTATTACTATATTCGCAGTTGTGTAACTATTAGGTGTCATGTGGCTTTTTTTGATACATTTGGTATTCTGCTAAACAATGGGTTACACTGATTGCGACCAAATGAGTCAGAAAATGCCATTGACATTCAATAGTCACACAGCCGAAACTATTTTAAATTTGCAGACTTGAGCCCCAGATGCATAAGCAGTTAAATTTTAAAAAACCAGTGATATTTTACATAATCGCTGAATTTACGTTAGCTTTATCCTTAAACTTAGTACCTATACACAACACCCGATATAAATATGATTTAAACGTAAAGCAAACCTATTAATTCTTTCTTTGTCTTTCCGTTCCTCTTAATAATTACTTTAACTACTTCACCAAAACTTTTATTAAGAACTCAGTACGTTATTCCAAAAAACCTGACGACAAAAATGTAAATGACTGTAATATTTAAAGTTGATTTACGCAAGTTGTTAAATCTAGTGAAATTATCTTCATACGGGCCATTCTAAAAGAGTCTTAGATTTATACTTGGTTTTTATGAAATGTTTCCGTACCTAATGTCATATATTACCTCTATATTACCACATTTAAACTTAGATTCATGGTTTACTTGAAATACCTAGTGGTATTTCTGGACCGAAAGGAAAAGTAATGAGGAAGTCCTAAACACAGTCGGCGAGAAGCACTGCCTGTAATGTTAAAAACAATAGAAAATAGAAAAGATAATAGGGTACTTAATAATAGTCTACTTGGTAAGAACATGACGGTTTCTTGAGAAACATCATTGAAGGAAAGGTTGAGAGAAAGAGATGGCGAGGAAGACTTTGCTTTGAGTATAGAATATTATATAAGGAAGAGCCATACCGTCTGCGAGCCTGGTCTAGCGCAAAATGGCTACCTTTTTGTATGGTACTTCTTATCGTTTGACAGGTCATCTACCAAGAAAACTATAAAAACTTGGCGCAACCTTGGCACGCTGTCATAAACTTATTTGTATTTGAAAAAAAATGGGGCCACTCCTTATATTCCTTCCTCATTGCTACTTTGTAAGTGACATTATGAAGACAGCCCTATCCTATCGCCAATGTGGTAAAACACAATTATGAATCACAAAATTATACGTGCACTATTTAAACCTCATTTTGTATTATACTCTGACTTTCCTTTTGATTGTTATGAAATGGGTTAAAATAACCATGTAGGCAATTAATTTGATATTTCTTAATGTTTTCCTGCAAAATGTCTTAAAATATAAATTGTTAAACAATTTTTGTTTACATTTTATTTTTATCGAACACAATTATATTATTTTTGCTATAAGCGTTTTTATTACATTTCTTTTCATTTCTTTATTCTACATATTTCGAAAAATTTTGTTGTCAAGTCGTTTTTCTGTTATGTTGATTCGATTTATCAAATTGAATGTAATTTTCAAATGTGCACTATCTAGCTTCATTCATAATCTGTGGCTGTTATAAGCTTTTAGAGCATTCGTAAATCGTGAAATGAAGGAAATGTCTGGAACTTAATGTTTTCTTAGAGTTCTTTCTTTTTTTTTTCTCATCTCATTTATATTGAATTACCAAACGTACCTAATTTCATTTTACCAGTAGAAGACCTAGAGTTGACTCGCGGATTGGTCGCGGTTGTGTATCAAAGCGGTTTGACCGTAACTGCGTAAGCACCCTATTCCCTGAAATCTTCTTAAAATCAATAAAGAATCTTATCCATAGAGTTGGTTAGAAAACTCAAAAAACAATAAGATTAAGGTCTTGCACTTTGGTACTAAGCTAGATCTTCTTTTGTAAACTATAGGTTCTTCTTACACCGAACTGGTTTTAACACATTACTTAAAATACGGTTAAATGTTTGATATGAAACTACGCTAATACTAGAAATGGCAAATTTTAAATACACCGCTAACATAGGTAAGCAATCCATGCTTTTTGTTGCTAACTTAAATTTAATAATGTTAAAGATTCAGGTATTTCATAGTAACTTTGTGTGTAAACTATTCTGAAGAGGTCGTAATAATAATTTATTTTTAATCTACGATCATACTATAAGTTGCCTGGAAGATATTGCTACCTAGCAATAAGGCCGCCTGTTGCTTCTTATATTCTTGTTTGTCTCTGTACCGTATATCTTTTTGTGCAATAAAGAATATTTGTATTGTATTGTATTGTATTGTAAGTTGGGACCTACATTGCTTTTTACAGTGGCTACACACCAAAGCCGCCTGCCCGATGGCTTACGTCATTTTCAACCATTTTCGATGACATTTTTGACAAATGGAGGCCGGTGGCTTTGGTGTGTACACACCATAACTGGAACATTTTTTTTTACAATTAATTTGTGTGGTGGCATCAAGTTCATACCTCGGCCGAGGTTACGGATAAAGATGGATGTAAAAATTATGGATAATATTCAAATATAGACTAAACTTAAAAAAATCGGTTGTCTGTAAAGTCGGTTTACTGACGATAGTTGAACGTGACGTCATTAATGCTGCCGAACGCGGCCGATTGTGCCTCTTTGTCGCCCGATCCGCGCTCTCGCTTGCACTTCAAGCCTTAAATGGAACGCCTCAGAGCGAGGTAACGCCGCATGAGTCATGTTTTTTCGTGCGTGCAGCCGGCTCCATCGAATTATAAGACGTTGTCACGTCAAAACTACATAGGTACACTCATGCACTCGCACCGGTGTAAACTGCAGCCTGCTAAATGCAACGGGCAAAGTTGAATCCATTTTAAACTTAGTTCCGGCGGGGCTTTTAGCGCAATAAATGCCTTCCTTCCTCCACTTTCTTAAAAGTTTCCTTTAAAACAAAAAGATTTGTTCCTCATCCTCCGTGAAGATTCCTGAAAAAGAGATTGTTTTGCGTCTCTCGCTATTTGTCGATGTGAATTGGAATTTCGGTTAAAATTTTCGAAATAGCTAAATCAAAACTAATTACAGTGCTACAAGGATCTTTTGGCACGTGGCGGAAATAGAAACTAACGATATCATCTTGTCAATTGTCATTATTTATCACACCTACCACGCCGTCCTGACAATGTCGTCCAAGTGCCAATAGATCCTTGTAGTACCTAAATAGATAAGATTGCCTGGAAAATATTGCTAGTTGGCAATAAGTTCGCCTGTTGCTACTTCACCGTTCGTCTAGTTTTATATTGTTTTTGTGATCTTGCGTAATAAAAAGAATTTTGTTAGCATTGTGTAGCTAGTTAATTCATTAGGATTGTTTGAAAACAGTTTTATAAGATTACTAGCGGTCGCCCGCAACTCCGTTTGCGGTATGTATTTGTATAGTACCATAAATATACTACTTCCAAACTATGCACCTATTTGGAGTATGGTTAGTTATTTATAACATAAAATAACTTTTTAAAGTTTACATCAAAGTCAAGAGAAAATATATGCGGGGGCAAAGCCCTTGTGTTATGATGAAAAAGTACAGAGAAAATAAGTGAGGGGGGCGAAGCCCCCCATCCATGTCAGACATATACTGAGACACGATGTGCGGGGACGAAGGTCCCCATCCATTACGGAAAGTTACCATGACGGAAAACTACAGATAAAATAAATGAGAGGGTAAAGTCATGACAGATATCCATGTCAGAAATATAAATGAGAATCGATGTCCGGTGGCGACGCTCCCCGTCTTTTACGGAAACTTGCAGAGAAAAAAATGAGGGAAGCGAAGCCCTCCATTCATTTATGAAAATGACAGAAAACAGAAGAGCGGGGGCGAAGCCCTCCATGCATAACAGAACGGTACAAAGAAATGAAGTGAGGGGGGCGACGGTTCCCTATACATTACGGAAATGTACCTACAAAAAAAGAGGAGTTGAAATATTAATTGATGATGATTCATTGATTCATTCATTATTGGAAATTACAGCGAAAAGTATAACGGGGGCCAAGCCCCTATCCATTATAGGAAGATTTAGTAAAAAGACGTTAGACTGGATGAGAATCTTCACTCTCCGCTCGTCGCTTTTCTGTACTTTCTTTTAATAGATGTGAGGGCTTCGCCCTCCACCGTTCATTTTTCTGTACGATCCAATAAATGAATGGGGGGCATCGCCCCCTGCTCGTCTCTTCTCTTTAATTTCTTTTGATAGAGGGGAGGGCTTCGCCCTCCGCAGTTAATTTCTCTGTACGTTCCAATAAATGGATGGGGGGCTTCGCCCCCTGCTCGTCTCTTCTCTGTAATTTATTTTAAAAGAGGGGAGGGCTTCGCCTTCCGCAGCTCATTTTTCTGTACGTTCCAATAAATGAATGGGGGGCTTCGCCCCCTGCTCGTCTCTTCTCTGTAATTTCTTTTCAAAGGGGGGAGGGCTTCGCCCTCCACTGTTCATATCTCTATACGTTCCAATAAATAGATGGGGGGCTTTGCCCCCTGCTCGTCTCTTCTCTTTAATTTCTTTTGATAGAGGGGAGAGCTTCGCCCTCCACTGTTCATTTCTCTATACGTTCCAATAAATAGATGGGGGCTTCGCCCCCTGCTCGTCTCTTCTCTTTAATTTCTTTTGATAGAGGGGAGGGCTTCGCCCTCCGCAGTTAGTTTCTCTGTACGTTCCAATAAATGGATGGGGGGCTTCGCCCTCTGCTCGTCTCTTCTCTGTAATTTATTTTCAAAGTGGGGAGGGCTTCGCCCTCCACTGTTCATTTCTCTATACGTTCCAATAAATAGATGGGGGGCTTCGCCCCCTGCTCGTCTCTTCTCTTTAATTTCTTTTGATAGAGGGGAGGGCTTCGCCCTCCGCAGTTTATTTCTCTGTAGGTTCCAATAAATGGATGAGGGGCTTCGCCCCCTGCTCGTCTCTTCTCTGTAATTTTTTTTAAAAGAGGGGAGGGCTTCGCCCTCCGCAGCTCATTTTTCTGTACGTTCCAATAAATGAATGGGGGTCTTCGCCCCCTGCTCGTCTCTTATGTGTAATTTCTTTTCAAAGGGAGGAGGGCTTCGCCCTCTACTGTTCATTTCTCTATACGTTCCAATAAATAGATGGAGGGCTTCGCCCCCTGCTCGTCTCTTCTCTTTAATTTCTTTTGATAGAGGGGAGGGCTTCGCCCTCCGCAGTTAATTTCTCTGTACGTTCCAATAAATGGATGGGGGGCTTCGCCCCCTGCTCGTCTCTTCTCTGTAATTTATTTTAAAAGAGAAGAGGGCTTCGCCCTCCGCAGCTTATTTTTCTGTACGTTCCAATAGATGAATGGGGGGCTTCGCCCCCTGCTCGTCTCTTCTCTGTAATTTCTTTTCAAAGGGGGGAGGACTTCGCCCTCCACTGTTCATTTCTCTATACGTTCCAATAAATAGAAGAGGGCGGCAGCCATCTTGAATTTAGATTTTGAAGAGGGCACTGTATTCTATTTGTCAAGCCCTTTCATTTGGTACCCATATTAATAGGATTGAAAACAGTAAAAGTTTTTCCGCCATGTTGTTGCGGTGGCCATCTTTAATTAAAATTTTGAAAAGTCTGCTGTATTCTACTCGTGAAGCCCTTTCATTTGACACCCATATTGATTGTATTGAAAACTAAAAAAGTTTTTCCGCCATTTTGTTGCGGCCGCCATCTTGAATTTAAATTTTGAAAAGTCCGCTGTATTCTACTTGTGAAGCCCTTTCATTTGACACCCATATTGATTTTATTGAAAACTAAAAAAGTTTTTCCGCCATTTTGTTGCGGCCGCTATCTTGAATATAAATTTTGAAAAGTCCGCTGTATTCTACTCGTCAAGCCCTTTCATTTGATACCCATATTGATTGTATTGAAAACTAAAAAAGTTTTTTCGCCATTTTGTTGCGGCCGCCATCTTGAATTTAAATTTTGAAATTTTGAAAAGTCCGCTGTTTTCTACTCGTCAAGTCCTTTCATTTGACACCCATATTGATTGTATTGCAAACTAAAAAAGTTTTTCCGCCATTTTGTTGCGGCCGCCATCTTGAATTTAAATTTTGAAAAGTCCGCTGTGTTCTACTCGTCAAGCCCTTTCATTTGATACCCATATTGATTGTATTGAAAACTAAAAAAGTTTTTCCGCCATTTTGTTGCGGCCGCCATCTTGAATTTAAATTTTAAAAAGTCCGCTGTGTTCTACTCGTCAAGCCCTTTCATTTGATACCCATATAGATGAAATTAAAAATGAAAAAACAATTACACGCTATTTTTTGCTTAAAAATGGTTATTGTGGCAACACTGTAATAGTTGGACCTATAGTTTTATGGACTTTTATGCAGATATTTATGTCTTCATGAAAACTGTAGTACATCACTTTGCTCTAATATCAATAGTTTTCTCAGCAAACGCGATATTGTGATATTTTTTTATACGTTTTGCATACCTTGGGTTACATTATCGAATATTTGACACGGAACCCTAAATATTTTGACATTTTTATATAGCCTATGTTACTCAGGAAGAATGTAGCTTTCCAAAGGTGAAAGAATTTTTGAAATCGGTCCAGTAGTTTCGGAGCCTATTCATTACAAACATACAAACATACAAAAATAGGTACAAATCTTTTCTCTTTATAATATTAGTATAGATTATTATTATTATAAGGGTAAATGGTTGTTGTTAGCCCATATATGTCCCCACCGAGGGGCACGAGCCTACTCTCATACACAGAGTGATTAGGCTGGAATCCACCACGCTGGCCAAGTTTACTTTAAATACAGAAAATATATTTTTGAATAAGTTTAAATATTAAAACGTTTATATAATTTTATTCGTATCTATTTTTATACATTTTGCGTAATATATTTTTATTTGTAAAATACAAGAAAAATAAATTTAAACCTCCATTTTTTCCCAAATCCTCATACGAGACTTTAGCTAAACATAGGTAGCATAACGTTTTCAAAGATGCTTTATCTCGTCTCAATCCAAGCTTATCTCCGCCGCCGCTTATTACATCCTCTTCAGACGCCATTTAAAATCACTTTTCTTCGAACTTCGTTAACTTTATCGTTAGAAGATAGATCGATGGCGAGCTGACGATTTTCTTTGAGGTCTGTTTTGATTTGGTTAAGTTATAAGTTGTTAGTTTAGAAAGTTAGTTGAAATGATTTTGTATTCAACTACGAGCTCTCAAGTGCGGGTCGACGGATTTCACATACACCTTCGAATTTCTTCTTGGTGGGTTACGGGAATTACGGCCTAATCACTCTCTGTATGAGAGTAGGCTCGTGCCCCTCGGGGGGGGGACATATATGGGCTAACAACTACAACAACAACGAGCTCCCATATACAGGGTGTAACAGAAAGGGTATATTAAGCCGAAACACAGCGATAGTCCTCATGAAACTGAACAACTTTCTCCAAGGAACATGGGTCGTAACTCGAAAAACATTTTTGTATCGCCCATACTTACTCGATCAGCTAATCGGGCATTTTGTATGGGGAGGCGAAATTTTTTTTCGAGTTACGACCCATGTTCCTTGAAGAAAGTTGTTCAGTTTCATGAGGACTATCGCTGTGTTTCGGCTTTATATACCCTTTCTGTTACACCCTGTATAAACACGACACGACGTCGTCGTCACTTCGAATAACGATGCGATGTCGTATCGTGAAACGATGCGTGTTTATGAGTTGGAGCCTTATGTTGTCTTTTTGTAGTTACAAGCATGCAGTACCTATGGAGAAATATCTTATAAATATTGATAATAATTTGACGTCAAAACACAAACTCAAAAGTCTAACCTAACCTTTTTAGTGGTTTTATTTATATAAAGGTCATCTTTTTATACTTTGTTGTTAAAAAAACTGAGTTTATAAACCATTAAACACCAGATAATCAAATGATGTCAGTTTCAGAAAATTAAAATTAAATTAATGAACCATTAGTAGACTTAGGCCCACTTGCGAAGCACAGAGTTAATGCAATAAACCCGGAGTTAGCAAATACCACAGGGTTAAATTAAGATAAATCAATACAAAGTATTTATTTAACCCTGCACAGCTAACTCCGGGTTTATTTGGCTGCGCAAGTGGGCCTTATAGAGACACTGACATAAAAAAATGTCGCTGAAAAATGGTAATATGTAATAGATAAATAATCTTAATAAAAATAACTTAGAAGAGGCACCTATAGTATCTTTCACATAACGTGACCTCGAAAATATTATAAATGAATTGTCAGTCAAGTAGGAACAGAAGCAAGTAATTTAGTAAAGTGAAGTCAATCGATCTAAACACACTCGTCATTAATAAGATATCGGCGATGTCTATCAGCAATTACTAAGCACCAACTCATTTTTCATTCAGCCTTAGAATTTGGGAACTTTAAAAGTTTCGCTAATGAATTGTTTTGTTGCGAAGTAATTCATTTGAGATTCGAATAGATTTTAATCTATCTATCTATATAAATAAAAATGAATTGTTGTTCGTTAGTCTGATTAAAACTCGAGAACGGCTGGGCCGATTGAGCTGATTTTGGTTTTAAAATGTTCGTCGTAGTCCAGGGTAGGTCTAAACGGTGAGAAAAATTCGAATAATTGCCGGGAAAGCCCTAAAACAGACCTTTTCTTTTTCCCATACAAATGTTTTCTTACTAAAATGTAGAGTCAATTTGAACTTTATTCCTACACAATAAAGTTCATTCTAAGGCGGGACAAAGTTCGCCGGGACAGCTATTAATAATATTATTGTTTTAACAACCTAATCTGTAAGAAAATTATACCTAGGGTTCGTTTCACTATTTACAGATAAAATTAAACTGCCAGATAAACCTATGTCTATTTCATAAAACATGACGTTTTAGACAGTGACAGATAAAAAAATATCTGTCAGATAAATTTTATCTGTTGATTGTGAAACGGGCATTTAATCTCTAAGAAAATGTACCATGTATGTGTATATATGTATGTGTATGTATGTGTGTATGTGTTGTAATGTAATGTGTTTTTTTTTTTTTTAGGTACTATCTATTTTTGGTATGTATATGTAGTTATGTATGTATGTATTCTGTATTATTTGCACAACCCGCAACCATTATTACCTCTTTCTCGTTATTTCTTACCCTAAGGTTGCCTGGAAGATATTGCTACCTAGCAATAAGGCCGCCTGTTGCTTCTTATATTCTTGTTTGTGTCTGTACCTTATATCTTTTGTGCAATAAAGAATATTTGTATTGTATTGTAAAACATGACGTTTTAGACAGTGACAGATAAAAAAATATCTGTCAGATAAATTTTATCTATAGATTGTGAAACGGGCACTTAATCTCTAAGAAAATGTACCTACAGGTACTTACAGATAAAATTTAACTGACAGATAAACCTATACCTATTTTATAAAACATGACGTTTTAGATAGTGACAGATAAAAAAATATCTGTCAGATAAATTTTATCTATAGATTGTGAAACGGGCACTTAATCTCTAAGAAAATGTACCTACAGGTACTTACAGATAAAATTTAACTGACAGATAAACCTATACCTATTTTATAAAACATGACGTTTTAGATAGTGACAGATAAAAAAATATCTGTCAGATAAATTTTATCTATAGATTGTGAAACGGGCACTTAATCTCTAAGAAAATGTACCTACAGGTACTTACAGATAAAATTTAACTGACAGATAAACCTATACCTATTTTATAAAACATGACGTTTTAGATAGTGACAGATAAAAAAATATCTGTCAGATAAATTTTATCTATAGATTGTGAAACGGGCATTTAATCTCTAAGAAAATGTACCTACAGGTACTTACAGATAAAATTTAACTGACAGATAAACCTATGTCTATTTCATAAAACATGACGTTTTATACAGTGACAGATAAAAAAATATCTGTCAGATAAATTTTATCTATAGATTGTGAAACGGGCATTTAATCTCTAAGAAAATGTACCTACAGGTACTTACAGATAAAATTTAACTGACAGATAAACCTATGTCTATTTCATAAAACATGACGTTTTATACAGTGACAGATAAAAAAATATCTGTCAGATAAATTTTATCTATAGATTGTGAAACGGGCATTTAATCTCTAAGAAAATGTACCTACAGGTACTTACAGATAAAATTTAACTGCCAGATAAACATATGTCTATTTCATAAAACATGACGTTTTAGACAGTGACAGATAAAAAAATATCTGTCAGATAAATTTTATCTGTCAGTGGCGAGACGGGCTCCTTAGTCATTTGATTAGATTCAAAATGTTACTGAAAATTTCTGCTCTAACTAAACTTATTAAAATACTAGTTATTCAAACTAATGATCAAAATGAATCCAAACACGACATAATCGTCGACGATACTGCAAAACCGCTGATGTACCATATGCAATACCGCGTAAATACAAGAAATAGCGAAATTGAAATTAGCGCGCCGCGGTAACATGGATGTCATTTGCTCCCGCCTGCTAGTGGAGTGCCGTAAGGCATAAAAATGGTCAAACCTCGGAATTCAGGGCCAGTCAATGAATCTTAATATAAACCTTGAAAACATGTTTTTCATAGTTTATAGAAAAATGTTAAAAAAAAAATTCTCCCCGCTCTCAATTTTTTTTTTTTTTTTTTAATTTTTTTTTTTAGCCTAATTCGTCCCACTGCTGGGCAAAAGATTCATTGACTGGCCCTGGATTCCGAGGTATAAACCTAACGGCGCCCCACTAGTAGAGTGCCGTAAGGCATAAAAATGGTCAAACCTCGGAACCCAGGGCCAGTCAATTAATCTGTATATCAAGTATGAGACTGCATTATTAAAACCTCAAATAAAAAAGTTAAAAAAAAATTTGACCGATCTCGATTTACAACAATTTTTAACAACAATTTACTGAAAAATGAGAGGCGGAAGGGGGAAAAAGTGTTTATTTATCATTGTACATTATTGTCGTCGTCGTCGATCTCGCTGATATAGATTATAGGCGAAGGTAGATGGACTTAAGGTGCATCAAATAAGCCTTACATGCCCATAGAAAAGTCTTATGAGTATCGAGTTAGACCCGTTTTAGTGATTTTTGAAAAAAGAACCACTTTTTGATGGTTTTTGTATCAGAGAGCGATTAATATTCAATTAATTAAAAAGAAAAGTATGTTAACGGCTTCTTCGATAGTTATTTATGATATGGCGAAAACAATTCGTTGATGATTAAAGTGGAACATTGACAAATTAACTGTCAAAGTTAATTTTAATTCTCTCCAAAAAAAATAGCTCGACTTTGAGCAGCTGCCACGAAAAAAATTTACTCTGAACTTAATGAACAAATGTTTTTAAAAACTGCCTTGTGCTATTCCGAATCCAGAATGGTATAACATGTATTGCAAAAACAACAAATTCGGGGTATTAGACATCGAAGACTTACCTAAGTCGGATTATTTCAAAAACTTAGAAGTTGAGTTAAGGTGGTTAAATTGACAAAATCGAGTAGTTAAGAGAAGTAATCTAGTAGGGCGTTTGTTTTTCAGCCTGACTAAGAAATAGGGAGTGATAAAGGCAAAAACTAAGTCGCTGTTTAAAGCAAAATAGTCTAATGGACCAAAACAGGTAGTATTTGAATGGTGCATCGGTATACCTGCAGTCCCTACAGATCCAAGATCAAGTTTTCAAGTTTGTATTAGTTGTTCTTTTTAAAATATGACTTTTGACTAATATAAATCAATGAAAACTCCAAAAAATTAATAATTGTTTATAATAATTTTAGGCCCAAAAAACGATGGAGTGACGACCTACGCTCATTTAGGGACGATTGGTGGGAAGCAGCTAATAATAGGAGTGTTTGGAGAGGCATGGGAGAGGCTTTTGCCCAGCAGTGGGACGAATTAGGCTTAATAAAAAAAAAAAAATAAAAAAAAAATTGAGAGCGGGGAGAATTTTTTTTTTAACATTTTTCTATATACTATTAAAAACATATTTTCAAGGTTTATATTAAGATTCATTGACTGGCCCTGGATTCCGAGGTATAAACCTTACGGCACTCCACTAGTACTGTCTTCTAAAAAATTTTTTCAGGTTGTAGTTACGCAGTATTGCAAATTGTAGATTAGCGGTTTTGCAGTATCACCGACGCTATCTGCTGTTATATTGGATCTACAACCCTACCACAGCCGACAAAAGAGCTGATGACCTTGAATTGGCTGAACCGATTTGCATATTATATGTCTAAGAACACTCCCAGGAATACCAGTTTTAATTTAAACAAAACCGCATCCAAATCCGTCCACGAGTTTAGGAGCTACAGTGCCACAGACAGACAGACAGACAGACAGATACACAGACAGACATCGACGTCAAACTTATAACACCCCTCTTTTGGCGTCGGGGGTTAAAAATGGGATACCATGACATCATAAAAAAAGTAAATTATGATATGGAAATATGGTATATTATAATGGGACTTATAATGAGTTTGTCAAAAGCAATTTAAAAAAAAAATCTGACAAACTCAAAGTCATTTCAAAAACCAACCTCCATGAGTTGCTGGAAAACCTTAAAATCATCGCCTCATCTTCCCCAAAAGCCTTTAATAAACTTTGATGAAGCTCACACCGAAGCCCAGAAGGAGCTTTATTAAAACATTTTTATGAACTTTAACTTTTATGTTGCTCGAAGTATTTACTTTGTCGTACTCCGTGAGCGACAAATTGTTGTAAAGAAATTCTTTGAGTGATGGAAGCTGATTTTTTGTTGTTCCCACGCTGATGAGGTTATTGACCTCAGTTTTGAATTGAGTATTCATAAGTTTTAAAAGAATGACGAAGAAACAAAAGACGACGTAATATTTAACGTATTCTTGGGACAAAAAGTCATTAGGTAATATTTAAAGCCGAAACGTAGGTCTAAAATGAGTTGCGTTACAGACATACTTACAGCAGAGGTATTAGAATTAATATGTCGTTATATCTGATACTGTTTTTATCAGGAATAACGATAATATGGCATCAAAAATACAACGTTAATAGAAAAGCGTCGTCACTAAACAATTAATTGGATAAACTAACTGTACCTCTTTCGCTTCATCCACACTCAACAGTCGCCTCATACATGCCCGTCGGTTTAGGGTACTCGTGATTTGGCATTTCGAAAGAGGAAAGAGGAAGAAAGAGTTGTGTTTAGATCGTAGCAAGTGGAAGGAAGTGGTCTCTGCCTACCCCAATGGGAGAGAGGCGTGACGGATATGTATGTATGTATTAACTGTAATTAAGTAAACAAACTCACCTTTATCTAAGTAGCGTTTTATAAAATTTATTTATAATAGACAAGTATTTTCATCTCTCGTCAAAATTGTTTATTCAAAATATTCCCAAAATAATACAAAGTCATTGTACAAATTCCACCTCTAGACTAAAATAAATAGTAAATATACGAAACAAAGCAAAACTTCCACTTCAAAATACACCTTCAATAATTAACTAAAAGATTTTCCTTCAACGAAAAGCAAAAGGTAATTTCGCTTCATCAAAATCTTTGTTCAAAGAAATTAAAATATTCATCAAGCCCAACTAAATTTCCTTATAGAACATTACAACTTTGTTTTAACTATACGCGAGCGAAATTTGCCATTTTCTTAAGAATTAATTAAGAACCTCGTTTGAAATTCATTGGAATTACATTAATAAGAAATTAGAGATGCGATGAGGATAATGACGTGTTTGAAGTTGATACATTTGCTTCTAATTAGGAGTTTGTTTCTTCGAAGATTTTTCATAAACTTCTTCTTTGCTACATCGTTTTGAGTTTTCTAATTACAAAAGATTGTTTTAATTACCTTTTAAGAGTGATAGATTTACTTTTAATTACAATGCGAAGAGCCAATCAAAAATCTGTAAACAAATTAAATCTTGATTGGGATAAGTAAGAGTAGTTATGTACTTATTTCTTCTTGGTATCTAGCCATCGGTGTCCCACTGCTGGGCAAAGGCCTATCTTCTCTTCTTCTACGATTCTCTATCCTGGGCCGCCTCCGACCAGACATCCAAGAACGTGGCCAACTCATCTCGCCATCTTTTTCGTGGTCTGTCGCGACGTCTTATTTATTGATGGTATAACATGCACATTGCACGTAGAGCCTAGTACCGTTTAAGTTTCTTATGGTTTCTTCCTCTTGGCTGCTTATGTAGTGAAATGGTAGCAGGTAGTTTTAGATTTTAAAAATATGGGAAAAAAGTGTAAATAATAACCAATTCTTAATAAAATATTTTTAATTTTTTTTAGGTAAATCACACATATGTTACGTTCTCATTTGTCGAGTGTAGAAATCGTATTGTCATTAAATTAAACATAAAACTTAAACAAAAAAAAAAAAACTTATATTTCTTCTAGCAAAGTCATGGTATTCAGAAATAGACAATCTCCATAACTGAGACTAGATCTTTTGAATACAGAACATTCAAAATCACCTCATAAAGCCTGCACATTTCTAGTCTAGATGAGCACTTAGTGCCTAACACCTGATGAGAGCATAGATTAGTAACATAACAGTCTAATGTTCTATGCAGAACGATTTCATTTCACGTGTGAGATGGATCCCATTGGGAACTGCATGAGCTTGTCTGCATAATACAGAGGTTTCAAATCGTATCATAAAGTCCAAAGTTCATGATACAGGTGTTATTCGGCTTCAACCTAGCTAAGAACTTTACTTTTTAGCTATCTAATTACATCTTGTGGTTTGTTGGAATGCTGCATGGTCAGACATTCATTTAAAGACAATAATTGTTATAATTATAATGTATAATTGTTATAATGTACCAAAACTGTAAGAATTGTAAAACTTTATTTGAAAAGAACAACCCCACAGAGTTTCTTGCTAGGTTCTTCTCTGGGGGAAACTGCGCTTTATGAAACTAGCACTAGCTTTTAAAAAAAAAATATTATAATAAGCAATGTAACTGTTTCAAGAGCATTTTTTGTGCCTATGAAATAAATATACACAATAAATATGCAATTGATACGACACGACGATTTTTTAAAGAACATCATTGAAGGAAAGATTGAGGGTAAGAGAGGAAGAGGAAGACCAAGACGTACTTACTTCACTCAAGTGAAAGAGAGGATTGGCGTCGTGTCGTATCAGGAAGTGAAATTACTGGCAGAGGAAAGGCAAAGATGGCGTTTACTCCACCGACAAGAGCCTGGCTCTTAAATAAATGATGATAATGATGAAATAAATATATTTTTTGATTTGATTTGATTTGGGTAGAGATGTCTACAAATAAACATTGAGCAATTTTGGTCTTTTGTTTATGCGTTATGGTTTTAGCGTTTGTGGTTGAACCTCGGTTGGATAAATTGTTATGGAAAACAACAAAGTACTGAAATGGCCGATTAGTTGCAATTTGAAATTAATTGACAATTTGTGATGGTGGTTTATTAACTAAAGCTTGTTATGAAATTTGTAATTTTTTACTTCGGTCTTTTAATATTAAACTGTAAGTATATAACAATATAAATTTTCTTTATTATTTAAGGACACGACTTTTGTCATCGATACAAAATATGGCCAATTTAAAAAGACGTCCAGGTGTCACTTATATACACTAAAAGACTGTACGTACAACCCAAAGTAGACAAAAACAATAGCAATATTTAAATCACAGAAAAAAAAGATAACTTTTAAACTGAGATTTTTGAATGTACTCCACGGTAGCGCGTAGATACATCTATGCTCTTAACCTCTCACATCTCACTGATCCATTATAAACCCAGACATAATAGATTTTCTATTGTTCTTTTTTTTCTGGGATGTAAAAGATTAAAGATATTTTAATCTTTAAATCCATATAATATAGCATGATTCAAATTTCGAATAAATAAACAATTGAACATAGATGTCGTACTCAACCAAATACCACTACCAATCATTAAAATTATCAATATTCAGTAGCTTCAATGTTTACCAGAATACACTAGTGATTGGAAAATGAATGCGTCACAAAGTATTTGAAATACAATCAATCATGTATGCAAATCCAGTGTCCGTATGCCACTTTCGTTTGATGTGCCAAACTAGAGTGTCCATAATCGATTTATTGGCAATATTGCTCTGATGAGTAACCAAAAAACAAATGAAAAGTGAAAAAAGAATCCAGATAAAAATATTGCTCTAATTATTTATAAATATTTACTAAACATAAAATTTTAAATATAATATCTCTAAAACCTATGTAGACCTATCTAACAAATTGCTCACATTGCTCTTAAATAAGATAATGATTCTTATTTACATACCCACAAAATTAACACATTGTTCTCCATTATCGTTGGTCTGCACTTAAAAAACAAAACATAATAAAAAATATATTAACCTCTATGTATTTAACGGCTTAACTGTCATACCACTTTGAGTCCTCCGAGAGTCCCTTTAAAAGTACAAAAAAGATAAACAATCTAACTAATTAATTATGCATGTAAACAAAAGCACTCTTCTAATATTGTCAGCGACTGAACCCGACTGAAAAAATGCTTTTAGCAGGGTTTTTCAAAGGGACGCCATTTCATTATGTTAATGTTTCGAACAATCTTTGATATTGTGGCGATTATGACCTTTTTGGACGAGAGATTGTGAACGTACAATGCCAGGATACAGACCCCCTACTGTTAATGTATTTTAATGGGGATTGTAAAAGATTTTTTTTTGTATTCTGTTCTTTTTTCAAGTATTTCTACTTCTTGGACATTGCGCGTTCGGGAAACGATGATAAAAGTTCTAAAAATAGAAGATTTTTCTGTCGATGGGTTTTGTACAAGCATAAAAGTGACGCTCTTTTAATTTCTGTTGAGCACTCTTTGATGCTGTTTTTGCACCTTTTGGCGTGAATGGCGACTACTCAGTTTTATGACTAGACTTTTTGAATTTCCTGTTTCTAAAACTACTGGTGCATTTTGTCAATTTACATGAATGGTAAAAGCATGAGTTTTTTTTGTCATAAATAAATACTCCACAATTTATAGAATACCTAAATTATATAATAATAAAATGTAATTTACGTAACCAGACAGCATTTTACAAAAAAATTCACACGAAAACCCAAAAAAGATACCTAAATAAATAAAATAGATAACTAAATGAAAATTCATCTTCTTAAAAACTTTTTCCTCTGAAAAGGACAACAAAAATCCTTTTTTATCAGCACTTTACTACATTCTTCGTTTTGACGACTCGAGATTACAATTTCTTTATCCTAGACCTACCTTTATAACAACTTCATTTAAAATAAGTACCAGCTCTCGAAAAAAGATTGCCCAGTATTTTTCTTCCCTTTCAAAAGGACTTTCGGGATCAAAATGTATCTCTTAAAGAACTAATGGCTATTCACATTATTACTATTTAGATCTTTAAACAGTATTTTTTATATTTTTTTCTATTTATTTGTGAAGGTAAAAGGTTTTTATATTAACAAAACGAAACAAACATAAATAGTTTTGTTTAGTCATTTGTTTTTTTTTTAATAAAAAGAAAAAATATTTACGAAAAAATCTTTTAAAAAGCTAGTTTTATTCAACGAGTTCCATAAAGATTTCAATTTGAAGATATACAAAATACAGAACTTCTAGATTTCATTTCAGCAACGTACTAACTATAACAATTTCAGAAATGTCTCCTTTTTAAGATTATTTACAAACAGATTTCTTAAAATGTTATATCTCAGCTCGTAGCAAAAGCGTAGCACGTATTCGTAGCTCGTTCGTAGTGCCTCCGCTACGCTCGTAGCAACTCTACTACGAGGTTGGCCATTTACTATTTAGTTGAAAGAAAAATTAGTACCTAACTTATTACGAGTAAGTCTTAATTTACTTTGACTTTGAAAATACTACAGAAAATCGCTCAAAATTGTTTTACTATAAACCCAAACTTTAAACCGGTATTTCAAACCTAAAATCAATTGCTCGTGAATTTTATTAAGTACGGTTAAGGATTAACCGTAAAGGTTCACTTTAGTAAAGACCTTTGTTAACTTAATATGCTTTGTTAATCCACTTCGGTTAATTAACTTAACATTATTTATTCAGAGTTTCTGAAGTGGACTCTCACATTATTGGAAGAATATCGTTTGTTTAGGTTTTTGAACTTATTTATTTTTTATAATTATAATTTAAAGTTGACAAGCCAGTTGTCATGGTTGGTAGTGACCCTGCTTACCATGCCGAAGGTCGTGGGTTCGATTCCCATAAGACCCAGAAAACACGGTGAAACGCAATAGCAACGAAACTGTAACTGTTAGTTACTTTTTAGTTGCATCGAAGTTTCTGCTATAGACTTCCTTAGAAAACCACACATGACGCAAATAGTTTGAAACATTCATGAGAGGATGTTGAATTGTGAACGCAGCCCATTTGTCTGCCTGCCTGCCTTTGTTACTTGAGGGCGCCACTTTGTATGAAATTACTCACTCGTATTAAAAATGGCTGTCGTTGATTATGTGCTCCGTGTTTAATTTATATTTCCCTAGATAGGCTATATTTAGAACTTAATTAAAACACTAGTTTTCATTACATTTCATTTCAGTTGCGTCGCAGTTGCGTTTCACCGTGTGTTTTGGAGCTTAGAGACAAATATAACGGTGAGGTACATAAATTTTTGTCTTAAGTCTGGGTGTTTGTTGTGTGTTCAGTATGTAGGTATGTAGGTATTATGTACTAATAGTAAACTATAATAATTATTAACATATAATTATTATATGGTAAAGCTTTACTTCATTTGAAATGGCAGTGGTCACCACAATGGCTGCGGCCATTGTGGTGACCACTGCCATTTCTATTTTTATAAACAAATAAAACGTTTGACGAATTTATAACGAAGACGATACGTCCTTATTAATATTTTAAAGATTTTCTAAAACTTTATTACTTAACAACACTTCAATGTGCCTTCTCTTCTAAGTAAAATACATAATAATAATCCTTCAAAATCATAAAGCAAAAGGGAATAACAAGTTAAACAATAGCTCAGAACTTATATTGTCTTGTAAAGACAAAGGACTCATTGTGTTTAACTGACAAAACTTAAATAAGTAACAATTAATTTATGTAAAATTAGACTTACATTGAATTTGTTGTAGGTTGAAGTTCAGAGTTTCTCAATCAGTTCGTGGCTAATTTGATTAAAAGTTTTGGCAGACGTTTTAATAGTTTTAAGGCAGTTTTTATTGAAAATAATACCTTGTACTTCGTATTGGTTATGAGCATTGCATTTCATTTTAAAGCTAATTTAAAAATACAAGTCGACTTTAAATAAGTGAACGAAACAAAAGGATATGCATGCCCTTGTGATAACAAACAACTTTTACTATGGGGTCAAGGTCGAAATAGTCGAAATAGGTAGTGTTCTGTCTTCCATGCCACCTGATTTGCTTTCTACTAATGGCAAAATGGGGATGATGACTACATTCGAAAATTAAAAAAATAATTAGTCCGTCTTTTAGGCTATTAAAAAATATTTAAAACACGTTTTTTACCTGATCAAATACATAAATAAATACAAAGATACAGAGCATCAAAGTTACGGAGTGGGGGGTATTGAAGTCACTCCTCGGTTAAAATCGCACTAAGGCGTGACGTCATGAGCAACTTTAACCCAGTGTATCTGTGTCATTTTTACTTTAAGAGAAAAAAGAAAAAACGTATCGAATATTTAAAAAAAAATCTATGTGCCTGCCGTGGATAGAAATAGCGTGGTAGATGTAGAGAATGTCCCAGGATTGTTTGTTTATAGATAGTTTAAGAATTTATTTTCTTTAAATAAGCCAATTTAAAAATATGGCCTATTTCCGCCATCGCCCAAAAAAACATACGCTACTAAAATATTGTCAGACTCTATTGGTAATATTATCCCCACCCATTAATTGCTGGTCTTATTACTATAGGCCACCAATAAAAGCAAGCTTAAAAACTAATCAGAATATTTTAAGAGGGGACCCTGTAGTGATCCTCAATTAGAAGGGTTCGATCCTGATAATCCTCTATTTCAAAAGGTATTTCAAAATACCGCTCGCATTTTGTTACAAGGTTTCCTTTAAAATGGTTATTCTTGTTAGTTTCAAGTGGTATTATACTAGAGATGTTTCCTTTTCTGTAAGGAAATGTATATTATTTTAGTAAACTATTACGTAACGAGACACCATCGTGATTTAGTTTTAAGTTTTTATAATATAGGCCTTAGATGCCTGAAATAAATCAATAAATCAAAAATACTTAAATAAAATTGGTAGGGTACAATGTAATCATCAATTAATGAAGCTATGTACATTCAACATAATCTGTTAACTGCAACAGCAAGTTGCAACATAAATTAAACATTCTAAATCGAGAGGCAAAATCCACTTTCATTAAAAAAAAATATGTTTACATTTAAACAGCTTTCAAAAAACATTTCTTTCAAACTCTCTCTTAAAAAAAGCACAAAAAATAATAAAAATGGAAACTAAAAAGAAAACTATAACCATGTTTATTTCGAGCCAATTTTCAAGTCGCCATTTTGAATAGACTTTATGACAAAATCCAATGAACATTTCTGGAAAATTGGAGATGAAAACTGACTGAAAATACCCAGAACAAGGGCTGTCCCGGCCGTTTTATCTGTAACTGAATGGAACCGACATATTTATAGCTTTGCTGACATTTCGACGTTGTCCAGCCGCATATTCAAATAATTTTCATTTTCGACACGCTTATTTTAAATTCATAGTCGAAATCGGCAATTTTGTTGCTGAATTGTTGTTTTTGAGGTATATTATATTATATTATATAATATATATAGTATATAATATATATATATAGTATATATAGTATATTATATTTTACTACATATTTATAACTACATGTCAAATAGGTTTGTTCATATTGCAACAATTTAATATGATACATATAGTGTTTCCACGTGTAATTTTTTCCGACCCGGTGTTTTATTTATTTATTTATTTATTTATTTATTTATTTATTTATTTATTTATTTATTTATTTATTTATTTATTTATTTATTTATTTATTTATTTATTTATTTATTTATTTATTTATTTATTTATTTATTTATTTATTGGAAAACCAGCAGCAGCAGCAACAGCAGCGTTTTGTCAGAGGAACACTTTAAAATTGTTAGATCTGTCACACGATAAGTTGTCCTTTTATACGACTGCTGTTTGAGGTGAATATGAATATTAAAGTGTGAATGTTTCTTTGACCACTTTGTTACCTTATTATGGTTGCTACGCTTGTCTAATATTGCATACATTAAATATCTGTCACGCCTCTTTTATCTTTCCCATCACGGTATGCAGAGACTACCTATTTTCCTCCACTTGCTACGATCCAACCAAACACACTTCCTTCGCTTCATCAAAATTCATCATCACGTCGGTTGTCTAATCGACGGTATTGACTTTGCCGACAATATTGTCTAAGCAAGAAATTTTAACGTACTTGCGACGAAAAATAAGAACGTAGTTGAGAAAAATATAGTTGTCTCATTCATACCTATACATCAAAAAGACGGTTTTCAAAATCCTAAGTCAAGTTTAATCTCCGTTGGACTGAAACCCATCGCCGACATATTGCTAGTCACGTCGTATTCATACCAACACGCGATTCGACTACAAATAGTCGAATCACTAACTGATGAATACCATACTTTTGTTGATGCCGTACATATGATTTTTGAAATAAAATTCGAAAAAATGCTTTTATCTATTTATTTAAAAATAACCTCTATACATTTTCGTTATATTTTCTCATTATTATCATCGTCATTTCAGCCTTAAACTTCCCACTGCTGAGCCTCTCTCATGATTCTCCAGCGCTACCGGTTCATTAAACATTTTTACCCGACTACGGCAAAACCAAAAGGAAGGGTAATGTTTTTTAATATCAAAATATTGTTAAAAAGCTAGGTATTCATATTACTTCCCAAATTCTAAACTACTTCCTTCCATATATAAAATTTCTTTGAAATACTAAAGAGTGTCTAACAAAACATTACCTACCCTTACTATTATTGGCTTTGCCATAGTTGTGTACGAGTAAAAATTAAGAAAGACATTAACCCCCTTATTACAAAACGAGGTTTAAAGATGGTTCGACGTTAGTTCGTTTCTTTTGACGTTTCGGCTATGGACGAAACGTCAAACTAAACGAACTAACGTCGGACTATCTTTAAACCACGTTTTGTAATAAGAGGGAATGTCTTTCATTTGTATTCGTTTTAATGCTTTTTTATTAAGGTGTTTACCTACTTAATAACTTCATATAGGTACCTACCTTACCTAATAACTTCACATACCTACATATCTATTTAGAAATTACGATATCCAAATTTCGGGAACCATATAGCTCAAGCTTCATGATATTTGAAGATTGATGTGTTTTTAACCACTATTAGACGACTGGGATTTCCTCATATTAATATAAGATGGATGTTTAAGCTGACAGCGGAGCTAAAGGGTTGCCTTTTGAGTAATGTCTTAGCTAAATTATTTTGAGGATATTATGTTTGTGTTTGAGGAAGGAGGACCCCTTTGCCCAGCAGTAGGACACTGACGGCTACATAAGATATGTTTGTGCAATTTTAATGTTGGGTTTATCACTAAGTACCTATGTAATTAAATAAGAATTAGTCCAAGTAAACTAAGTAAATAAAACTAGTAATTTTTTTTTTAGTAACTATTAAATTTTATATCGTCAATAAAATGCCAACGAGAACGGCTAGTAAAACTCAAAATATACTGTACTTTACTGTACTATACTGTACTGCACTATATATACTGTACTATATACCCATACTGTATATAAGTAGTATACTATGTACTATACTGTCTAAAAACATTACAATTAAAAACTACAATCAACTCCTATCGAAGTTTCATACCGTTCTTAAACAATTAAATCAAATTTTCTTTTAAACAAATTCCTTAGAAAACTTTCTACGGATCTAATAGCCTTCCAATTACGTATTAATAGATAAATCGAAACTCTAAACAAAATTTCGAATATTCCACTCAACAAATCTCAAGTTAGATATCGAGTGTAATTATAGAAATGTGCAAATGCTCAACTTACACCACAACAAGTTTGAAACCGTCTAGAATATCGTGTTACTTCAGTAGGATTGTTTGTTGAGAAGTTTATTATATAATATATAAAATATATATATCTGGGGGCACGGTAGTGCCCCCGGCCAAAGTCGAGCGCAAAGCAAACACTGCCGTAACTGCCGTACCACCTTTACAGGAACCATTTCGGCGGATTTTCAGGCCCCTATTTGAGAACCTCTGGATAAAAACCAGAACTCAGAAATATTCGCCATCTAACAAGCTATAATCACATACTTAAAATCCAAAATTTCATGTTTGTAGGTCAATTAGTTCCGAAGTTAAGCGAAAGCAAAGTTTCGCATTTTCGACACTCACTGACTCACTGACTCACTGACTCACTCATGATCATCAAAATAGAACTAGTACTTCCCATGGAGTCAGAGAGCTGAAATTTGGTACAGAGTTAGAGTTTAATAGCCACATAAAGGGAAAACTATCAAAACTAGGATAATCGAAGATCTGGAGTACCTGGTGAACCTCATTAGAAGACACAAGAGCCCAACCAAACTGTTAGAGATCGACATATACCACCTTTACAAAAAATATTTCATTTGGTGGGCCGCTTCTTATGATGTCAAAAAATCTGGCCAAGTGCGAGTCGGACTCACGTGCAAAGGGTTCTGTACCAAAAAAGTCACATTTGTTGTACGGGAGCGCCCCTTAAGTATTATTATTATAATATTTTTAGTGCTTATTGTTAAAACAACCACGGTAATAAATATATCATTTGTAAAAAATTTAAAGCCCTAGCTATAACGGTTCATGAGATACAACCGGGTGACAGACGGATAGACGGATAGCTGAACTTTAGTAATAGGATTCCGCTGTCACCTTATAGTACCCTAAAATACTGGTATCTCAATATGCCTATGTGCCAGAGGCGTGCCTAGAGCGTAAGGACAGGGCAAGCCAGAGATACTAAAATGAACTTTTTTGCTCAATTTTGTAACCGATCGTAAAAAAAGTGTTGTCGTACCTACCTGAAAACGGAACTCGTTTTCAAATTATTATTTTTTACTTTAGCACTCTGTTCTTTGTAGGCTTTTTGGCTGGGTCGTTTCGGCCACATTTGAAACCAGGTTGTGAAACCAGTATAATACGAGTACGATGAAAAAGCACACGAGAAGTATACTAACACTGTCATTGACAAAAGCAGTTTGTTTGATTGAGTGGATAAATAGATAAGCTCACTTCTACTATAGTTTTAAATGCACGAAAATTACTAAAAAAGAAGGCGCGTGAAAACTTAACCGCCTATCTTTCTGTACAAAAGATTTAATTACGTCATCATAAAAAGTTGGTGACTTAAATCCGGGGTTGGCTTTTCCGAAACGATGAACTGCTTCTTTTCATAAAAAGTCAATGAATTATCTTTGCCGTCGTTGATCAAAATTATTAACACATTTCAAACCTTCACAAGGCACTATATCAGCGCTCATTTTCGTAACGAAAGTCAATTCATTACAATAAAACTATAAAACGAGCAAAACTTTTCATACACACAAAAAAAAACAACAACAATGACCGACCGGCCGGCCACCGATAAACTTGAAGTTGGTCTCGTTCCGTGACGCAAAGTAGCGCCGCACACCACAACGCGTTCTGATTGGGTAAATTCGTCTCGCAGATAACTATCCTCATAGGCAAACTCAGCTTAAGTTTTCATACAAATTAATGTGATTAGCCGCACAAATTACGATGGCTTTTAGGTAATTTCTCATACATTACAGTAGTGCAACAGTAAGCCACATAAAAAGGCAATGTATGCGAGCGAAACAGAATATAGACGTAATCGTAAAGGTACAAGTTGGTAGTCGACTATACACAGCACCAGCAGACGACGTGTCGCAACGACACTACTGTTTTCGATGTATTTCTATGCAATTCCCTCCGTAGTTAGCGACATGAAGGTAGCGACGCGTCGTTGAGCGGCAGACAACAGTGTCGGCCGACCGCAGATCAGTCGTGCCACTGACGCTGCTGGCGCCGGAGCAACGAAACGTCGAGCGTGTTACTTTTCAAAATGGATTTCTCTTTCGAAATCATGACTACAGCGACAGAACACAACGACGTGTCGTGACGACATGAAGCGACGACACGTCGTCTGCTGGTGCTGTGTGCAGTCGGCTACCAACTTGTACTTTAATCCGTTAGGTTTTACTTGGTGGTATGTTCATAGATGCGCGCCTTTTTGGCGTGGAGTTTTAAATATAAAATCTTTGAGTATTTTATAACAGTAAATTGGGAAATGAATTTGTATTATGTGATATGATATTTTTGTAAGGCAAACCCGGCTTTTGGCTTGTACGGACGTACTGCCACTGCTTACGTCTCTCTACAAAAAGAAGTGAAATCCCACCAAAAACATTCTGTAAGAACAGGCCAAATGTCGAAGAAGCTGCTTGTTCATCTCTTAAAAGTAATGAAATCTAAACAAAGTCGTGCCAAGTCTAAGGATCCTTACTGCGATTACTTTTTATTATAGTTAATGTTGTGTGACTTGGCCGTACCAATACAAGTATGGTTGTTACAAGAATTACATATATATAGGTAAACAAAATCCCACCAAAAACATTCTGTAAGAACAGGCCAAATGTCGAAGAAGCTGCTTGTTCATCTCTTAAAAGTAATGAAATCTAAACAAAGTCGTGCCAAGTCTAAGGATCCTTACTGCGATTACTTTTTATTATAGTTAATGTTGTGTGCTTGGCCGTACTTCATGGGGTGCACCTCATAAATGTTGACTTCAAGTGTATTCAGCAAGCTTCAGCGATCACCGGAATAAATGAAAAGTAAGAATGTTTATACGTTAATGGATACCTACCTACATTTTGTTTACCTATATATATGTAATTCTTGTAACAACCATACTTGTATTGGTACGGCCAAGTCACACAACATTAACTATAATAAAAAGTAATCGCAGTAAGGATCCTTAGACTTGGCACGACTTTGTTTAGATTTCATTACTTTTAAGAGATGAACAAGCAGCTTCTTCGACATTTGGCCTGTTCTTACAGAATGTTTTTGGTGGGATTTCTTTTATACTACCGGAATACAGAGCACTGTACTACTGGAGTAAGTCCAGCCTACTCGATGTTAGGGCGTCATCTTCGCACTAAACTTGACGTAATAAAACCAGATAGAGAAAGTAGGGTGCGTCAAGCTCAACAACGTCAAATTGATAATTCTGGAGGGGTCGACAGGAATTTGGAAGTGGGGGACGAAGTCTGGTACCGCCAGTATTTGAAGGGTGAGAAGTGGTTACCCGGCGCTATAGTTGACTGTAAAGGTAATAATGATTTTCAAGTGAGAGATCGGGATAGTAGGACTGTGCACAGACATGTCGATCAGATCAAACGTAGGACGCGGAGTTCGCTTGTGATTCCCACAGGTAGTAACGAGCAGGCTGCTTCTTCCAATGCTAACGAGGGAGCACCCGAAGTCCATTCGGAGCGGAAGGGGGGCTCGGTGTCGCCGCCGCGCGTCGTCGTCGCGTCCGGCCCGGTGTCGCCGTCGCCGGCTCGAGATGATGAGTCCGAGGATAACGCTGGAGAATTTACTACACCGCCTACCAACCCTGTACCGCTCAAGTCCCGCCCAGTGCGTCAATGCAGAAGGAATAAAAATATTAGTTATAAGATGTAGTTATTAAAACAGTGTTATTAAATTGTTATTTATTAGTTATAAAACAATTAGTATAAGATGTAGTATTTAGTTTATAAGTCTTTTGTATCTTTTGTATTTTAGTACTGTACTTGTTAAGTACCTAGTTAAATAAGTGTGGAGGGATGTAATGTGGGTAATACGATATAATTAATATAGCATTAGGCGGTAGTTGTAAGTGTTGGGCAGTCTCTAATAAACGGTGCCACCATCAACACGTGTTATCAATTATCTCTCTATATACTACAATTACTTCATCTTTTATTACACTTAACAGTATGTAAATGGAAAGCGGGTACTAAAATAACACCTCTCTAACTTCACCGAGTATATTTTATCCCACCAAAAACATTCTGTAAGAACAGGCCAAATGTCGAAGAAGCTGCTTGTTCATCTCTTAAAAGTAATGAAATCTAAACAAAGTCGTGCCAAGTCTAAGGATCCTTACTGCGATTACTTTTTATTATAGTTAATGTTGTGTGACTTGGCCGTACCAATACAAGTATGGTTGTTACAAGAATTACATATATATAGGTAAACAAAATGTAGGTAGGTATCCATTAACGTATAAACATTCTTACTTTTCATTTATTCCGGTGATCGCTGAAGCTTGCTGAATACACTTGAAGTCAACATTTATGAGGTGCACCCCATGAAGTACGGCCAAGCACACAACATTAACTATAATAAAAAGTAATCGCAGTAAGGATCCTTAGACTTGGCACGACTTTGTTTAGATTTCATTACTTTTAAGAGATGAACAAGCAGCTTCTTCGACATTTGGCCTGTTCTTACAGAATGTTTTTGGTGGGATTTTGTTTACCTATATATATGTAATTCTTGTAACAACCATACTTGTATTGGTACGGCCAAGTCACACAACATTAACTATAATAAAAAGTAATCGCAGTAAGGATCCTTAGACTTGGCACGACTTTGTTTAGATTTCATTACTTTTAAGAGATGAACAAGCAGCTTCTTCGACATTTGGCCTGTTCTTACAGAATGTTTTTGGTGGGATTTCACTTCTTTTTGTAGAGAGACGTAAGCAGTGGCAGTACGTCCGTACAAGCCAAAAGCCGGGTTTGCCTTACAAAAATATCATATCACATAATACAAATTCATTTCCCAATTTACTGTTATAAAATACTCAAAGATTTTATATTTAAAACTCCACGCCAAAAAGGCGCGCATCTATGAACATACCACCAAGTAAAACCTAACGGATTAAAGTACAAGTTGGTAGCCGACTGCACACAGCACCAGCAGACGACGTGTCGTCGCTTCATGTCGTCACGACACGTCGTTGTGTTCTGTCGCTGTAGTCATGATTTCGAAAGAGAAATCCATTTTGAAAAGTAACACGCTCGACGTTTCGTTGCTCCGGCGCCAGCAGCGTCAGTGGCACGACTGATCTGCGGTCGGCCGACACTGTTGTCTGCCGCTCAACGACGCGTCGCTACCTTCATGTCGCTAACTACGGAGGGAATTGCATAGAAATACATCGAAAACAGTAGTGTCGTTGCGACACGTCGTCTGCTGGTGCTGTGTATAGTCGACTACCAACTTGTACCTTTACGATTACGTCTATATTCTGTTTCGCTCGCATACATTGCCTTTTTATGTGGCTTACTGTTGCACTACTGTAATGTATGAGAAATTACCTAAAAGCCATCGTAATTTGTGCGGCTAATCACATTAATTTGTATGAAAACTTAAGCTGAGTTTGCCTATGAGGATAGTTATCTGCGAGACGAATTTACCCAATCAGAACGCGTTGTGGTGTGCGGCGCTACTTTGCGTCACGGAACGAGACCAACTTCAAGTTTATCGGTGGCCGGCCGGTCGGTCATTGTTGTTGTTTTTTTTTGTGTGTATGAAAAGTTTTGCTCGTTTTATAGTTTTATTGTAATGAATTGACTTTCGTTACGAAAATGAGCGCTGATATAGTGCCTTGTGAAGGTTTGAAATGTGTTAATAATTTTGATCAACGACGGCAAAGATAATTCATTGACTTTTTATGAAAAGAAGCAGTTCATCGTTTCGGAAAAGCCAACCCCGGATTTAAGTCACCAACTTTTTATGATGACGTAATTAAATCTTTTGTACAGAAAGATAGGCGGTTAAGTTTTCACGCGCCTTCTTTTTTAGTAATTTTCGTGCATTTAAAACTATAGTAGAAGTGAGCTTATCTATTTATCCACTCAATCAAACAAACTGCTTTTGTCAATGACAGTGTTAGTATACTTCTCGTGTGCTTTTTCATCGTACTCGTATTATACTGGTTTCACAACCTGGTTTCAAATGTGGCCGAAACGACCCAGCCAAAAAGCCTACAAAGAACAGAGTGCTAAAGTAAAAAATAATAATTTGAAAACGAGTTCCGTTTTCAGGTAGGTACGACAACACTTTTTTTACGATCGGTTACAAAATTGAGCAAAAAAGTTCATTTTAGTATCTCTGGCTTGCCCTGTCCTTACGCTCTAGGCACGCCTCTGGCACATAGGCATATTGAGATACCAGTATTTTAGGGTACTATAAGGTGACAGCGGAATCCTATTACTAAAGTTCAGCTATCCGTCTATCCGTCTGTCACCCGGTTGTATCTCATGAACCGTTATAGCTAGGGCTTTAAATTTTTTACAAATGATATATTTATTACCGTGGTTGTTTTAACAATAAGCACTAAAAATATTATAATAATAATACTTAAGGGGCGCTCCCGTACAACAAATGTGACTTTTTTGGTACAGAACCCTTTGCACGTGAGTCCGACTCGCACTTGGCCAGATTTTTTGACATCATAAGAAGCGGCCCACCAAATGAAATATTTTTTGTAAAGGTGGTATATGTCGATCTCTAACAGTTTGGTTGGGCTCTTGTGTCTTCTAATGAGGTTCACCAGGTACTCCAGATCTTCGATTATCCTAGTTTTGATAGTTTTCCCTTTATGTGGCTATTAAACTCTAACTCTGTACCAAATTTCAGCTCTCTGACTCCATGGGAAGTACTAGTTCTATTTTGATGATCATGAGTGAGTCAGTGAGTCAGTGAGTCAGTGAGTGTCGAAAATGCGAAACTTTGCTTTCGCTTAACTTCGGAACTAATTGACCTACAAACATGAAATTTTGGATTTTAAGTATGTGATTATAGCTTGTTAGATGGCGAATATTTCTGAGTTCTGGTTTTTATCCAGAGGTTCTCAAATAGGGGCCTGAAAATCCGCCGAAATGGTTCCTGTAAAGGTGGTACGGCAGTTACGGCAGTGTTTGCTTTGCGCTCGACTTTGGCCGGGGGCACTACCGTGCCCCCAGATGTATTGAGAGCTTTATCTACATTCACTTTTTCTAGATCGGCCTTCTTAATTACTCTTTTTAAAGTTCTTACAGCATTTTCCGCAGCCCCATTCGACGAAGGATGATAAGGGGCTGTGAAAATATGCTCGATGCCATCGCCACGCAAAAACTCCGCAAAGTCACTACTCGTAAAAGGTGGACCATTATCAGATACCACCTGCTTAGGTATACCCCACCTACTCCAGAGTTCTCTAAGTTTTGTCATAGTGTGTATGGCAGCCGTACTAGGTACCTGAAAAATTTCCACCCACTTAGAAGTAGCGTCTATAACTACTAAATAAGTCTTTCCCGCAATAGGGCCCATGAAATCCAGGTGTAGCCGCGACCAGGGTCTGGTGGGCCACGGCCAAGACCGCGGGGTGGCGCGGGGCGGCGCGTCCGACTGAGCGGCACATACCTCGCAGGCCCGGCACTCGCGTTCAACCGCCTCGTCGATGCCGGCCCACCACACGTAGCTACGGGCCAGCGCTTTAGATTTTACTATCCCCATATGTGGCTCGTGAATAATTCTTAAAACCTTATCCTGACAACCTGCCGGCACCACCACACGGTGACCCCACATGACACAGCCTAGTTCTTCATATAACTCAGCCTTCCTATTAAAATAAGGCTGTAAATTCTTTATTTCGCACTTAGGCGGCCAACCATCTCGTATATAACTCAACACTCTGCCTAGTAACGAATCTTTACTAGTTTGCAATTTAATTTCATAATAATTTAACAATAAACCGTCCCTAGCATAGTGTAAATACGTTTGTTCTGGTATAGATTCTTCAGATGCACTCTGTTTACTACATAACTCCGGTAAGCGAGATAAACCGTCCGCACAGTTATCATCAGTACGTATGTACTCGATATCATAGTTGTATGCAGATAGAATAACAGCCCAACGTTGCATACGACTCGCCGTCATAGTTGGTATGCCAGAGTGCGGACCTAGAATAGATACCAAGGGTTTATGATCCGTTCGTAAAGTAAACCTGCGCCCGTACACATACTGATGGAATTTACGTAAACTAAATATGATTGCGAGGGCCTCGCGGTGTATTTGTGAGTAGTTCCTCTCGGCCGCCGTGAGTGAGCGCGACGCGTAGGCTACCGGTCGCTCGCCGCGTGCACCCGGCTGAGACAGTACCCCCCCGACGCCCCGCGGGCTCGCGTCACACGTCATTATCAAAGGTTTCGTTGGATCGTAATGAGCTAATACGTCAGTCCCCATCAAAACCTGTTTTATTTCTACAAAAGCCTGTTCGTGTTGTTTACTCCAATTCCATTCAACATCTTTTCGTAAAAGTTCATTCAATGGTACTAATAAAGAACTAAAATTACGTATAAATTTTGAATAAAAGTTTACCATTCCAATAAAAGATCGTAATTCGCTTACGTTTTTGGGGGCCTGAATTTTACTAATTGCCTCTAATTTTGACTTATCTGCCTTGACCCCGTCTTTAGAAACATTGAACCCTAAATACGTCACTTCATCAACTAGGAACACACATTTCTGTTTTTTAAGCTTCAACCCACTTTCCGATAATCGCTGGAACACCTGTTGTAAAGCATGTAAATGTTCGGCCTTAGTTCTTCCGCCTACTATGACGTCATCTAAGAAAACTTGTACATTAGGAATGTTTTGCAATAACTGTGTCATTATACGCTGGAAAATACCTACACTGGATGCCAAACCGAACACTAACCTATTGTAACGAAACAAGCCCCTATGCGTATTTATAACTGTGTATATTTTGGAATCGTCGAGTTCTACCTGATTGTATGCTTGTGAGAGATCGATCTTGCTAAAGAACTGTGCACCGTTAAGTCCTACGAGTACGTCTTCGATTTTTGGAAGAGGAAATCGATCGACTTGTAGGACGGGATTGAGAGTCGCTTTGTAATCCGCACAAATACGCAACGTACCATCCGCCTTTGTGACTGGCACCAGAGGAGAGGCCCAGTCCGAGCAGTCGACGGGCTCGATGACGCCGGCGCGCAGCATCGCATCCAGCTCGGCGTCGACGCGCTCGCGCAGCGCGTACGGCAGCGGCCGCGCGCGGTGGAAAACGGGTACCGCGCCCTCCCGCACCCGCAATGTTGCCTTACCGCCCGTGTACCGCCCGAGTCCGCCGCTGAATAACTCCTTATATCTGTCAAGAATTTTACATATATCGTCGTTAGTATGCACATAGTTTATTTTACTAGAACTTTTACCTACAAATCTAGGAATAACAATTTCTAGTTCTGCTAACCACTGCCGGCCTATTAAAGAAGTCGTTCCCTTTTCAATTATGAATAATTCCAATTTTCTTTCTAAACCTTGATAACAAACTTTCGGTCGAATTATACCTAAAGGCTTAATTTTTGAGCCGTCGTAGAATCTTAAAATAGTATCGTCACTCTCAATAGCCTTGTTTTTAAAATAGGTTTCGTAAGTCTTAACATTTATGCATGAAATCGCGGTTCCAGTATCTACCTCCATATTTATAATTACATTTTCGATACAAATTGGTAAACTTACTGGACGATAATTATTGAGGGCGATGAGGTTCAAGTCCTCCTCGTGGTCTTCAAGGTCACTTCCGCCGGAACCGTGCCCCGTCTCGCCAAAATTAAACCCTTGTTTCCGTTCCCCGCGGCCGTAGGTAGGTCGCGCCCCACGCCGCTGCGGCTGCCCGTAGTTCGCCGGACACACCCTCCTCAGGTGCCCCGTTTGTTGACATTTGCTGCATATGAAATCTCGATAGCGGCAGCTTGCATACCAATGATTAGTAGCTCCGCAAGCTGAGCAATTAGCCGAATTTGTTCGTATAGATGGCCCCGTCGCAGGCGGTCCCCCTCTGCCACCCCGGCGCCCCCTCGGCTGATAGCTACCGCGCCCGGCACCTGACGACGATGACGTCAACGCATGCACCGCGTTCTCCTTGGTGTTCTCCGCCGAACCCGAAGGTAGCACAACCTCAACCGCTGCAGAATCTCGTTCCGCCGCTTCTAAGCTTCCCGCCAATTTTACTGCGCGAGTAAAAGTTATTGCATCATCTTCCGCGAACAATCGCTGTCTGATGACGTCGCTCTTCAATCCGCAAACAAATTGGTCTCTTAAATTTTCGTTTAAAGAGGAACCAAAATTACAGTGACGCGACAATTTCTTCAGTTCGGCCACATAGGTAGCCACGTCCTCCCCCGCTCCCTGTCGTTTCTGGCGAAACCGGTACCTTTCCGCCAACGCTGATGGCGTCGGTTGTAGATGTTGACGCATTAGTTTATCTGCTTGGTCTAATGTGAGCTCCGAGGGCTTTTTAGGACTGGCCAAATTAACTAGTAGCTCGTATGCTTCTCCTCCCATAGACGCGATCATTGTAGGCAACTTTAAATCGTCCGCCACTGTGTTCACTTTAAAGTACATCTCCAGTCTATCGTAATACGACGACCACTGTCCCGTTTTCACGTCGAACTCGCTTAAACGCCCGATAGACATAATGTAACACTTATTTTCACTTGCACGCGTTTTTTTTTTTAATTCCAGCCTCTCGCCACTGTAGTATATAGAGAGATAATTGATAACACGTGTTGATGGTGGCACCGTTTATTAGAGACTGCCCAACACTTACAACTACCGCCTAATGCTATATTAATTATATCGTATTACCCACATTACAGTAATCTCACAATGTGTTTTATTTATATACAGTCGCTATTTATATACTATTCACTTGACATATTTAGTTATGCCATCACGACCAGGAGGTATCATAACTGTAAGAGCATAAAAGCTGCAAGCTCAGCATTCTTACCATCGGTAAGCTCTGGGTGGCCTAACTGCTCGTTTTGACTTGTTTAGCATTTTAGATTCATTCGTGTAGTACATCCAACTCTGTACACTCGTCTCGTGAATTAATTAAAATCATTAATTCAATTTAATTTTTATTATTTTTTTAAAAAACCAATTCGCTCGCTCCCAAACTTGACTGGCGCAGCCGGTAGGATTCGCATATCCATCAGGCGGTGCGCTACGCGTGTGCGTGTAAAATTGAGCTAAAACTCGTTCATTTCGTGTAAAGACTGAAAAGTTACGTGTTGGCGCTGAAACCTGAGCGAATCCTGCGAACCAAAGAAATTTGTCACGAGGGACGACGTAACGGTCATCTAAGTTAAGAAAAATCGGAAAATGGGCTTCTCCGGGTACTGGTGAGTAGAACTTTTTGCCTTTCCCGCTTTTCCTTGCCCATCACGTTGTACTTGAGATTAAACTTCTCTCATTTCAAAACGTAATCCGATTTTATTTTGGTTAAATAAAATTAAGTGAAATAAAAAGTTATAAATTTTATTATTATAAATTAATATTGAGAAATCTAAAATATAAAAGTGAATTGATTTAATTTTTAATATTTTAGAATTGTATTAATTAAGAAAAATGGCTACAGCAGAATTAACGATAATTCCAGAATCATTTATTAAAATTATACCATTGTACGGTGGTGATCAAAAGCAGCTTAGTCTATTTATAAGAAAATGTGAATATATAATTTCTAAATTTCGTGGTAATGACGAACAGAATACTTATGTTATGCAAACTATTACGAGTCGCCTCACCGGTAACGCAGCTTCACTTATCAGCGAGCGCGCAGACATCTCTACGTGGAATGAATTCAGGGAATTATTGATACAACATTTCGGTGACCCACGAAGTGAGGAATGTGTAGCTATAGAACTTGAATCTTTAAAAATCAAGTCGGGTGAATCTTTTCTAGAATTTTGCAATAGAATTCAGAGCGTTAAAGCTACTTTGATTTCCAAAGTTAATCTTATTGGTGATGAGACCATGCGTGAAAGTAAAATTATAATTTACAATAAAACGGCGTTAAATGTTTTTCTATTTAATTTACCAGAAGACTTGCTTAGAATCGTTCGCCTTAATAATCCAGTTACTTTAGAAAAGGCACTGTCCATTGTTATGGAAGAAGTTGACTTCCATCAACAATATCAAAGCCGTAACAAAACTTCTATCAATTCTGCGTCGAAACCATCGACACAATTTAAATTCAGTAATGACACACCCCCACAAAATCCCCAAAATCAAGGATTTCGTCCATACCCTCCTAATTATTACCCAAATAATTTTCAACCCAATTTTAAATTTGGAATTCCGCCTAGCCAACAATTTAGACAGACAGTTCCGAATAACCAACAATATTTCGGTAATCGACCAAATAAATTCCCTTCTCAATTCGGCTATAAGCCAAACCTTGGATTTGGTAATCCTCAGCCTCAGTTTGGATACAGACCTAATTTACCACCACAGCCTCCTATGCGGCCCCAGCAGTTTGCACAACGTCCAATTCCTAGACCGCCGCAACCTCATTTTATTAGACATAATTATCCGAACGAAGCTTCTATGCGCACGGCACCCTCAGGAAAACAAGGAGTACTTGTTAATGAAACTCAGTTAGTCGAAAATGAATATCCATATTATGATTTCGATCCATACTATGATAGCGTTCTTCATAGCGACGATACTCCCGTCTACCTTACCGAATGCGATAACGTCGAACAGTATGTGCCCACGCAGGAATGCATGACCTCGGAGACGAATGAGTCTTATCAATCGCAAGTCTGTTATGACGATCAACAGGCGACAAATTTTTGTACACAGGCCTCCAAAGAGAAAACGAAATAATAGAGTTAAATTGTGATTCGAAATTAAGGTTACCTTATATTACGTTACCTGAAATTAATGCTAAATTTATGATCGATACAGGAAGTACTCGTTCATTCATTAACCCTGCAAAAGCCTTTAAATATTTTCAAGCAAATTTAATTTCGGAACCATTTCAAGTCGTTAGTACGCATACAAGTAGTGAACATAACGGAGTTATAATTATTCCATTGATGCCTACATTTAATAGCATTGAGTGTCACAAGTTTTACGTATATGAAGTAGCCCCTGGATATGACGGTTTGATAGGAAGTGATCTTTTAAGAAAAATTGATGCTGTAATTGACCTTAAGAGAGGATTTCTTAGAACAAAAACGATTGATATACCGATAATTCATAACACATGTAATTATACAATAAAGCTTCCCCCACGTTCAGAACTTAAAGTTAAAATACCTACAGACTTATATTGTGGTGATGCGATTTTAAAATACACAGAGTTCCGTAAAGGCGTGCGAATGCCCGACGCCTTAGTCACCTGCTGTAAAGGCTACGCTACTACAGTGATTCAAAACACTTTAGAAGACGAAATAGATTTGATTATAATTGCTCCTTTTAAAACATCTGACCTTAACGAAAGTGCAATACCCACAAACTCTTTAACTGACAGAACCGACATAGGTACTGACAGAATACTTACAGAAAACTTACAAAAACTACGACTTGACCACATGAATGACGAAGAGCGACAAGTTATTCTGAACTTATGTACAGAATATAAAGACATCTTTTATACTGACAAATTACCTTTGACATTTACAAATCAAGTTAAACATTTACCAAACATTAAACATTTTAAGAACCAAACACGAAGACCCTATCTACACAAAACCCTATAGACAACCACCTGCCCAATCCGAAGAAATTAAACGACAAGTAGATAAGCTATTACAAGACAATGTTATTCAGGAATCATTTTCACCATGGAGTTCCCCTGTACATCTAGTACCAAAAAAAATGGATGCATCTGGCGAAGTTAAGTACCGGATGGTAGTTGACTATCGACGACTAAACGACATAACAGTTGACGACAAGTATCCGCTACCTAATATCAATGACCTCTTCGACAAATTAGGAAAGAGTGTTTACTTTACGACTTTAGACCTTGCAAGTGGATACCACCAAATTGAAGTTAACGATACTGACAGACAAAAGACAGCATTTAGTACTCAGTTCGGACATTACGAATTTCTTCGTATGCCGTTTGGACTTAAAACCGCACCAGCGACCTTCCAAAGGACTATGGACAATATATTACGCGGACTGCAAGGCATACATTGTTTAGTTTACCTTGACGACATTATTATATTTTCGGCGAGCTTACAAGAACACTTACAAAAGCTAAGGACAGTATTTGACAGACTTCGACAGACAAACCTTAAGGTACAGCTTGACAAGTCAGAATTTCTAAGAAAAGAAGTTTTGTACTTAGGACACACCATAACTCCAGAAGGACTGAAACCAAATGACGATAAAATAACTGCAGTTTTAAATTATCCACTTCCAAGAACTACAACTGAAATAAAAAGTTTTCTAGGTCTCGTAGGATACTACAGGCGTTTTATCAAGGACTTTGCTAAAGTCACCCAACCACTAACGGTGTGCTTGAAAAAGCGAAATAAAATTGTTATCGACAAAAAATACACAGATGCTTTCGAGAAGTGTAAAGAGCTGCTCGTAAGTGCACCATTGCTGCAATACCCCGATCCTACAAAACCTTTCATACTCACGACGGACGCATCTGCAGTTGCTCTAGGTGCTGTACTTTCGCAAGGTCCTATAGGCCAGGACAAACCGATCGCATACGCAAGTAGGACCCTAAGCGATACTGAATCGAAATATAGTACAATCGAGAGAGAGTTACTAGCCATCATTTGGGCAACAAAGCACTTCCGCCCTTATCTTTACGGACACAAATTTATTATATACACTGATCACAGACCCTTGGCGTGGCTCTATTCCTTAAAAGAGCCCAATAGCAAACTCACACGTTGGAGATTAAGATTACAGGAATATAATTTCGAAATAATATATAAAAAGGGAAAGCAACAACACTGAACACAAAATTCCAAAGATTGTTTACAAGTCATTTTCATTAAACAGCAATCGCCAAAATATAAATTTTATAATTAACAATACGACAATACATACTGCGAATATGTACGGCCAGCATCATAAGTCGATTAACACATCCAGATTTTCAAAAGTTAAATACACTATTAATATAAGAAAATCGCTTTGCAAAATATACTCCAGAGTTAAATGAACAATCAATAAGGTTCAGAATAAGGAAAATAAGTAATGTTTTTCGTCTAATAATGATGTATATTGCTTTTGAAAATATGAACGTGTTCATCGACTTATGATACTGACTGTACCGCCGTCAATGGTTACAAAACAAAGGAAATACTCTTTGTGAAAGACACAAAACAGTACAAACTAAAGTTAACAATACATACATACATACATAACCGTCACGCCTCTCTCCCATTGGGGTAGGCAGAGACCGTTTCCTTCCACTTCCTACGATCCAAACACACCTCTTTTGTTTCATCCACACTCATCAGTCGCCTTATACATGCCCGTCGGTTTAGGGTACTCTTGATTTGGTCTTTCTTGAGCAAGTCCCCGATTTGATCGAGGTACGTTCGTCTGGGCCTTCAAAAACTTTATAAAACTCACTAGCTGTCCCGGCGAACTTCGTCCCGCCTTAGAATGAACTTTATTGTGTAGGAATAAAGTTTAAATTGACTCTACATTTTAGTAAAAAAACATTTGTATGGGAAAAAGAAAAGGTCTGTTTTAGGGCTTTCCCGGCAATTATTCGAATTTTTCTCACCGTAAGAACCATGCTTGGACTTCAATGAATATTTTAAAAAAAGAATTAGCGAAATCGGTTCAGCCGTTCAGGCGTGATGCCGTGACAACGGAAAACGGGTTTCATTTTTATATATATATAGATAGATAGATAGATTATTAAAACACGTGTAAAGAATTATCAACAATAAGTTGTAATATGCAGCCTTTTTACTAAGTAGTAATTAATGGTCTTGTATAGGTAAGTAACTATAACGCCTCTCTCCCATAGAGACACTTACTATAATCAAAACACACTACTTTTTTTTCGGTGGCCTTATTGCTCGATAGAAACATTTATATAATGTGTTATTCCACTGCTGGATATGTAAGTTATCATTTAAAGATTTCCCGTGACTGTTACAAACTAGAAAATACTAAGCGCCAAAATACACGGTGAAACGCAACTGCAACGCAACTGAAACTGCTAGTTACTTTTGAGTTGCATCGCAGTTTCTGTTATAGACTTCCTTAAAAAACGAAACGTTTCAAATTAGTTGCATCGTGTGTGGTTCCTTAGAAATATAGACATCCTTAGAAAACCACACACGATGCAACACACGAAGTCTATAGCAGAAACTGCGATGCAACTCAAAAGTAACTAGCAGTTTCAGCTGCGTTGCAGTTGCGTTTCACCGTGTGTTCTGGGTCTAAGCCAAAGTACTAAAAAGTATTTATTCAATATCTAAAAAAATACAACATTAAAAAAAAAAAACTTGTTCACCCAGCAACCATAAATATTAACAGCAATATTTAAAACAATCAAAAACAAAAGGCGCTCGGAAGGACGACGATTTGTCATCGGCAAATGTTTTTGCCAATTCCCAGTTGGGCTATTCAAGTATTTCTGTAGTATGGGTGTTTACTGGTCTTGTCGACAGATCGGCCGACAAATCTGATTTACTGTACGAAATTGATGCGTTTCGGATTGTCTGTTTGGATTTTTTTGTAAACATTATTGAATAGAGATCGCGTTTTTAGTTTGGATTAGTTCATGAGAAGTTTAAGATTTTAAGTGATTATGCATGTTTTATTCTTAAGTTAATAATAATATTCTTTAGGAATGTTCTAATAATTTAATTAACCTGTAGGTATATAATTAAACCATTATTATTTAACCATTATCAAAATATCAGAAACCGTCCGCGACTTCGTACGCATTAAAATTCATATATCTACAGAATGACACTTAATTACTTAGAGTCTAGCATATAGTATAGCATAGCAGATAACGTGCAAGCTATTGTTATTAGTTTATTACATTATTACCTAATTTTATTTTTATTTCAAATTTTATTGAATTAATTTTAAGTTGTTATTTTTTAAAGAAGAGATTTTTTTTATGATGGTACTTAATTTACAAAAATTTTTTTTGCAACATTTCCATTGTTGATTTGGGTATGCCTGTTAAAACAATGTAGTGTGTTTTAAACCGAATAAAGAATTGAATTGAATTGAATTGAATATCGTGGAAAACTTTAATGTTCAAGCTACAATAATGTAAAGTTTAACCAAAACCTGTTCAGTGGTTTTTGCTTGAAAAGTAACTAACATATTTATGTTACCCATCCATCTGTTATTTTTTTTCTTTTTTCTTTCTATCAACAGACCACGCGCTAGAAAAATAAATTTTAGCGCATAATATATCCACATGTCAGCTTTATAAGTGAAGTTAAAAAAGTTATCCTATTTAGTCAGTAAGCTGCCCACATAAATCCGGTTATTATGCAGTGGGAGGCTGCACTCGGCAGCCCTGCTACTATTATAGTGCGAGAGCCGGGACATGAAAAACTCTTGTTACTGATAATCAAAAAAATTTTGGTTAGTTTAAATTAAAAGGTTACTTAATTGAGTTTATTTAATAATTTTAATCTTAGTACTTAAAAGTAGCTTAGAACAACTAACTTATTTTACTTAACTCACTTTTACTTAATTTTACCCGACATTAATGAAAAAAGTAATTTTTATTAATGATAACAATGACTAGAGAAAAAAACAGAAATAACTCTATAAGGAGCAAAACATCAATTTACTAAACTACTACTCATAACTTAGGCAATGTCATTATTTGATTCTCATCTACACAGGCTTTTTAATAAAATATTTTCTTTGTTTAAATTAGAGGCTTTTTCGATTAACGTAATAATGCTCTTGTGGCCCAATCACTTTATTAACCCTACTTTTCACAACCCAGCTCTCATACTATAAACCAACGAACTCGCAGAATAACAAAGTTTAAATTAAAAACAACATTTTTAGGATTTATGTTCTTTCTTTTGGAAACGAGTTCGGGTTATGTTCACGGATTTTTCCAATTCCGTTGCATTGTACTTTTGGGTTACATACGACCGGGCTAGGCCGGCGGCTTCATGTCATACGAATGGCAGCTATCAAAAAAGCCGGGGCTTTGTTGTGTAGATACCAACTACGTGAGAAATGGACTGTATTTATACGTAAATATAATAAAACTGCAATTAATTAGTTTTTAAAACATTTACACAGCGAGGCAACGCATTATGCGGCCAGCCGGAATGCGGCAATCAAAAATTTCTACGAGAAAGCAGTTTTCATCCGCACTGCGATGCGGTTGCGGCTAATACTGTGGTTAACCGGACGGCCGAACGCATTCCGGCTGGCCGCATAGTGCGAAGGGGTACTTTTATATTCACCCTCGATCAACGGCATAGCATGATGTACGGTTATGGGCGAACACATAAAATGTCATTGGTTATTCGAATACTACCTAATGTTAAAAATGTTAAGGTAGAGTTTTTATTAGCAAACCCTCAGACCCAGAACACACGGTGAAACGCAAATGCAACGCCTTAGAAAACCACACACGATGCAACTGAAATGAAACGTTTCAAACAAGTTGCGTCGTTTGTGGTTTTTTTTAAGGAAGTCTTTAGCAGAAACTGCGATGCAACTCAAAAGTAACTAGCAGTTTCAGTTGCGTTGCAGTTGCATTTCACCGTTTGTTTTGGCGCTAACTGTAACCAAACATATAAAGTAACAAGGTTCTAATGTGTACACCAGAATAATTAGCCTATGATACGCGGCAAAAATCGACAATCGTCTTTGGCTTGCTGCGAACCGCTCGGGTAGCGTTCGTCACTGGCTCACAAAACTCGTACACACTATGTTTTTTGTAACAGTTACAGCTGACCAATGAGCCCTAGATGCTTTAATTTACCTCGTAAAGGTCAATCTACACAGATCCGGGCTGTGCACGAGACGTGTCCGGACCGTGGCCCGTCAGGAGGGAAAACAATACGTTGTCATGACAACGTGTCCGAGACGTGTCAGGGAAAAATATCAATCCATACATTTTCTATGGATTCGTTCACACATGTTGTCATGTTGACGTATTGTTTTCCCTCCTGACTGGCCACGGCCCGAACACGTCCCGGGCACGACCCGGATCTTTGTAGATAGACTTTAAAACACCTAAAAAATAAGGGATAAAGTCGCTAGCCATACAGCAAGAGGCGTATGAATAACTTAACATACTAAACTAACAGTATTGTTCAAACACATACCTAACACTTTATCACTTGCATTTTTACGACAACATTTTCATACATCGTTTACATTTTACAACCTTTAAAGTTGAACCAAAGTTTAAACTCGGCTGTAAAGCAGGTTCGTTTAATTAACAAGAGGGTTATTACAAAACCAACTCATAAATGTATTCAAAACTTTAATCAAATTACTCAAATTTGTTTTAGTGAGGCTTCTTTTGGTGACCTATTGAGTTTCGTAATTAAATACTTAGTCGATTTAATGTAAAATAATATTCGATAGAAATGTTAGTTATGATAGTTTTTTTTTAATAGTATGTACGTAGCATATTATATTATAGTCTTTACTTGTTTTGTTTTGTTTCGAAGGCAGTTCAAAAAAAATGTTTTATTAAAAGTTGACAATCGTACACCCGTAAATGGATTGCTGGCATCGACGTATAAACAAATGACGATCAGAAAGTGTAAAAATATTATTGAACTAGAGGCTGCCTGCGGCTTCGTACGAATTTATCGTCATATCTTGGGATATCTCAAAATAATAGCCTATGTGTTATTCTGATATGTAAGCTACAAAATTGCCAAATTTTATTAAAATCTATTAAGTAATTTTTGCGTGAAAGATCAACAAACATCCAACCCTCCATCGACACAAACTTTGACATTTATAATATTAGTAGGAATATAGTCTTTACTTGTTTTGTTTCGAAGGTGGTTTAAAATAAAAAGAAATCAAAATTATTTAAAATTGGTACATTTTTAAATGCCTACTATGTTTCGAATCAAGGGTTTAAAAATATTACTAAAGTCATCAACACGAATACTCGAATCCCATTCCCAATACATACAAAACGAAGTAAAAATTCCCACTAGAACATATCACACCCCACTGCTATATCTCCCGAACAATCTGTACCAGCAAAGTGGCATTACGTAGAAAATTGCATCATTATCCAACATAGGAGTGGTTTACAGTTCCCGTTGTATTGCCGCGATACATCAACTAGATGCGTTCAAGAGATCTGTACTGATATCGCGGGTTCGCAAACGTGAGATGAAAGCGGGACAATAGTCTTGTTCGAATAGTGTTCGATATAAATCTTTTGAAAGCTTGTGTTCTGCGGTTTCTGTTAAAATGAGCATCTTGTGATGGCGTGAATTGTGAAAAAGTGTTTTTTAATTTGTCGTTGAGTAAGGGAGACGAGTTCTGACCCCCGCGCCGGGTTATTCCTCCTGCAAAGGCTGTCCATCGCGATCCAGCGCGGGAACGCTTCTGGAATATTGGGTACCTTTGCACCGGGAATGACAAGGGGCGGCTTGTCCGACTAGTTAATTAAGTTTATTAAGGGAAAGTTTGCTTAGTTGGTTGATTACAATCTGTGATATGTAGTAATACCAAGTTATACACATTTAGTATGCCTATTTGTCGTTCTTAGGCAAAATTATTGAATGTTTTCATTTGTTCACAAAATCATATTGTGCATAGTCATAATGTTAAAGGATTTGCCGCCGCGTAACTAATTACTTACAAATAAATATCAGTCATTGTAAATCAGCCCTCATAATATTATAGGTACCTAATAAATAAATAAGAATTCAAAAAACATTCTTCATTGTGAAATAAATTATTATTGATATTACTTTAACAAAATTACGTTACTTACTAATAACATTTTCAAACCAGATTTTTCGATTCAATAACGATAAGCAATGAGTATTTTTTAAAGGTTACCTCACAAATTGCTCTCAAAAGAAACAGAAAAACAGAAACAGAAAATAAAGCCCAATTCAATCGAAACTCGCCCATCAAACACGCTTCATAACTTTACGAGTATAATTACGTAGTCAGCTAAAACTTGCATGATATGGGCGAAAACCGCCAACGCTCGCATTTTGCATCGTGGCAAACTTCGCAAAACTATTCAGCCATTTCGCCCGTCAGCCTGCGGTCTCGTCTTGACACGCGATATATCTGGAGAATATCCACTTCAATCTTCTGCACCGTCTTTTGTTTCATTTGAATTGGTACCGCTATAAAAATGTACAGTGCTACAAGGATTGGCACGTGGCGGTAATCTGAAATAACGATCTTATCTTATCTTATCTAGCCATCGCTGTCCCACTGCTGGGCAAAGGCCTCTCTTCTCTTCTTCCATGATTCCCTATCCTGGACCGCCTCTGCCCAGACATCCAAGAAGGCGTCCAGCTCATCTCGCCACCTTTTTCGTGGTCTGCGGCGAGGTCTTTTGGCTGATGGTTGCCATTGGGTTGCTGTGCTTGCCCAGAGATCGTTCGGCATGCGGCAGACGTGACCGGCCCATCATCTTGTAAATTGTCATTATTTTGAGTTTTTCACCACCCACGACAATGACAATGTAACTCAAGTGCCAATAGATCCTTATAGCACTAAGATTGTTCCTGTAATACAGAAATTGGCGTACAAATTGTTCTTTAGTAGCTCTACAGATTGCTTGTAGATTACAAATATTCGGGTCGGTAAATCGTTTCGGCAGAATTTACCCATGACAAATGCTTACAAGCAACGTTTATCCATAGGTATTCGGTTCTGTATACTAACACACTTGACAGATACGTAGTTGCTACAGAAGCCTGTAGAGCATAACTGAAACTTTTGCTCTCAAAAGTATGAAAAAAAGGGTCAATTTTTTTTAGAATAAATATTTTTATTTAGTAGTTTTTGTAAGTGGGAGCTTTTGTTATTTTTCAAAAATATTCCCTTTATAATTTCCGTAAAAGATGTTCAGTTTCACGAGTCCTATCAAAAAGCCAAAATACAGCATTTTGGCTTGATACTAGCTTTCTGTTACACCCTCTAGAGAGTACGTAGCAAAATTTTGAACATTATAAAGAATATTTCCTGCATTTCGTTTTGAGCTGGCATCAAATTGATTCTGACGTGTTATTTTAAACTGGCCGAAAGGTGCTTTTGTCAGTAATCGATATGCTTTTGTAGAGTGGTTTCAGGTTTTACAGTCGTTTGAATATTTTGTGAAATATGTACGTGGTTTTAGAATAATTTTGCTGTTCTTTGCGATAAGGTGAATACTTGAGAGATGAAAAATGTTTTAGGGGTGATTTTAGGTCCATAGGTCTGGCTAATACTTTGTAATTGTTTGAACATGTTAGTTTTAACTAGAGGGTGCCCGTGACTTCGTAAGCATTTCTTGTCATATCATGAAATATTTACACAATATATCAAAATAATAAAGCCTATATATTACCCCGACGCGTAAATTACAATATTGTAAAGTTTCATTCAAATCTGTTCAGTAGTTTTTGCCTGAAAGAGTAACAAACATTCTCACCTTGATCGGCACAAACATTGACGATTACAACGTTAGTAGGATTTTGCATCTTTAAGCATTCATACATTTTGAATGCTTAAAGGAACCCACTGTTCTTTTAACTCGACCGTAGAACTTGGCATCTAAGTCCACGTTTTAAAAACATGTTTGTAACCATCAATTCTACAATGTTTGTCCAAACATTCTTAGACCGTTGGCATTTGATCAAAAACTAGTTTATTTTTCATTGGCTGTAGAAGTTCAAACTATTACCAGTATGGGCCAAGCTACCAGCCGTCAGTTACAAAGTTGTTGCCTGCCAACTACAAGTTCTGGAGAGCAATTCTGATCACGTACGTTAATACTAGGTGCAGGAAGTAGACGCAAGTTTTCCCGTGACCCCATCTTGAAGCGACAAGAAGGAAAACCGTTAGGTTTTAGCCGGTGGGAGTCCGGCATAACTCTCCGTCTCGGAGAAAGACGGAGGGTATCCATAATGGATTTCCCTACGTAAAAAAAGGTACAGACGCAACGGGAGCTAGTAAGTGCTTTTATACACTGTTTATTAAGCATAACATTATATACTCGTTCATGTATATCAAGCCACTCTCCCATCGGGGTAGGCAGAGACTTCCTTCCAATTGCTACGATTCAAACACTCTTTGTTCTTTTTATCCACGTTCGTAGCAATTACGCTACGCAGTATTACTGTGTAGTAGTGCTACGTAGTATTTGTAGCAACATTATACCATACACACGTTGGTTTAGGTTACTCTTGACCTGACCTTTCTTTATCACTTACCTGTATATCCAATTTGAACAAAATATGTTCGCCTTGGCTTTCCCTTCCCAACATTTCCATAGACTCTTGCCTTTCACCTTTTATATATTTTTTACTCAAACCATCTTAATATTGTGTACTAGTAGCTGTAGTATATTGTTCTCATTATAATTTGACGCCTCTTGAGAGCTTAGTCGAATTCAGGTCCAACAGAATAACAGTGTCTAGCTTTTCATAAGGGCTAAAACATAAATTTACGACACGACGCGACGCGATACGACACGATGCGACGCAACACGACGCGACGCGACACAACGTCGTATGACGTCGCATCGTGAAAATCCACGACGTCGTGTCGCGTCGTGTCGTATCGTTTTACGACGCACGACGTCGTGTCGCGTCGTGTCGTATCGTTTTACGACGCACGACGTCGTGTCGCGTCGTGACGTGAATTTATGTTTTGGCCCTAAGTTAGACACATGCTGAGTCGAGATCTATTCACAGTTATGCCCTTATTGCATACCATTGTGTAGGTAGAACGTTTAATACATAGTTTAAGCATCTTCATTTTGTTACTGATTTACCCTCTATATTTTAGTATGTATTTTTGTCACAAGAGTTCTGAATAAACTTATTTTCTTTCTTTCTTAGTAGAAGCGAGCCCCGCAGTACAAGCGTAAGAGATCAGAATTGGTTAACTAACCCATTCGTATACATACGTCATACTTTTTCGTGGTTCTACCCATTTCCTAGACAAGCTTATGAATTCTCTTTGAATCATTTTTCAAAGCCGTATATTTATCTGGCAGGGTATAAATTTACAACATCTGTGGTTTCACCGTAATTTATGTTAAGAAATAAATTTATTTTCGTGAAAGGGTTGCAGTAAGAAAATCTTTTATAAAGTTATTTAAATATTTGGATGCATCAATAATATTTTTAAAACATACCTACATAATATCTGTCACATCTCATGACATCATCGGGGTAAGCCGAAACATTCAAACAGACTTCTTTTGCTTCATCCACATTCACCAGTCAATCAATCGGGGACTTGTTACAGAAAAGCCAAATCAAGGGAGTGCTTGTGAACATATTTTTTTAATGAAAGACATTCATTTTATCATTTTTTTTCAACCCTTTTTTACGTCCCAGCTAATTGAGATAGGGATATGAACTATGTGTGATGAACATCTCATGATTAGGCCATAATTCACCACACAAGCCCAAAAACTTTTGAATAAAAGTGTAGCTTATGGTTAATTAGACCGTAAACTTAAATAAAATCTTCTACAATAGCAAATTGTATTAACAAAACTGAAATTGCATCCAGCGTGTCATATTACTCCATTGGCACGAATCTTAATTATCCGAACAGTAGCTAAATGTCACAAAGTGCAACTATTCTTGAAGTTGTTAACTGCAGATGTAAGATTTGCACGCTTACTCCGTGTTCACTTGAGATTATTCCGTAGATGACGTGCTCTGTGTTCATGGGGTGTGTTACTTTAATATGTACTATGCTTGTGTATTTCTATTATGATATTATTCTTCTGTAGTATGCTTCTGAAATACAGGCATTCTAAGCGTTTGACTGAGACCTGGGGCTGTCTGCTCATTACCAATATTTTTCGTTGTGTATCGGCAGAGCTTCAAAGGCATTTTTGACACATTTGGTTGCAATCAGTGTACAGTGCTACAAGGATCTATTGGCCCATGGTTGGCATTGTCAGGAAGGCGTGGGTGGTGAATAAATAACTCAAAATAATAACAATTTACAAGATGATTTCGTTAGTTCATGATTAGTTTCGTGCCAAAATGCCAAAAGATCCTTGTAGCACTAAGCCATTGTTTAGCAGAATACCAAATGTGTCAAAATATGCCATTGATGCTCTGCCACCCAACTGAGGCTATTTTAAACTAGCAGATTTGGGCCCCTGTGTAATATTCCTTGTTTGTTACTTACTTATAGTTTAATATGCAAATCAGAGTAGAGGTGTTGCATCTTTGTTGGAAACAGAGTCTCGGGTTCATACTCCGCTTACACAATTAAAATGTCTTCTGTGGAACTGAAAACGTGTTACATTGTTTCTGTTAGTTGCAAGTTCTGTGTGCAGTGTCAGATTTCTTAGTGTTATGTTGATTACGTTAGTAGCAAGTGGAATGAAGTGGTCTCTGCCTACCTTACCGAGAGAGAGGCGTGACGGATATGTATGTTTGTATGTTGATTACGAAATTTGAATCTTGAACGTTTGTATTGAAACAAAACACGATTTATTTGAAGAATGCGAAGATTAGAGTTTAACAGTTACATAGCTTGCACTATACTAATTTACATGTTGCGATCGACAGAATCGAAAAAAAAAAAACCTATATCAACGTTTTCAAGCGCATGTCAAAAATTGTCTTTGAAATAAAACAATTTTGAGTTTGACTTATTTAGATGTGATTTACAATCACAACATAAGATCTCAAATATGCCACAGACGTATTGCTTAGCGGTTTTAAATTAAACGCCAAACCTCGAGTCAAATTTTTATCTTCGCAAATACCTCAAAACGCGTATTAAACCGAGCTCCTCACTTCTTCCGACATCACACACGAATATTTACTCAACACATCCAGCGTAATTCCAACTCGTCAAGCCAACAGGTGAAACCAAATCGAAATTTCTCAGTAAATACCCTACACGATATGCTGATTTAAAATTTCCCGTTAAAATTTTTCTCAGCGTCTCAGATTGATTAAAAATATAAGATAATGTCTTATGAATGCAGCAGGGACGGTTAAAACCGTCGTCTTTCATATACATATTTGTTTTATTGACCAACATATTATTTTTTCTTAAGTATTTTTTTTTATATCTACAGAAAGATTTAAGTATCACAGAAAATATATCCTCTTATTATTAAAACAATATAAAAAGACAACATGATTCTTGTTATAACAACTTAAATGTACATTTTATTCATGGACATCGGTCTTGCATGTATGAGGCGACTGACGAATGTGGATAAAACGAAGGAAGTGTGTTTGGGTCGTAGCAAGTGGAGGGAGGGATAATGAAATGAAATGAAATGAAATGATCATTTAATCCTGTAGGTTTTTGACAACACTTAGGACGGGTCATTTTTTAAAGTTAATGCTAGATTCGCAAAAGTGCAGTTTTCCCCAGAGAAGAACCTAGCAAGAAACTCTGTAGGGTTGCTCTTTTCAATTTAAGTTTTACAAATCTCAGGCATAAACACAAACATATACCTAATAAAATTAATATTTCAAAAGAGCTACTTATCCATAAATAAAAATTTGACCCCGCAATATCCAGGAAAAGTAAGGTAATAAATGGGAAACAGAGAAGTGAAAGGCTTAGTTTCATAGGATCCGCATGACATGACCGGCCATCACAGCAGCACCTTCACACAGGTCTCAACGCATGTGCCAGCCATCAACCCCTTCCACATATTTTAGGGAAGTAGGAGACCCGACACACAGCGCCACCACTGCAACGGCGTAAGCGAGCATGACATGTCACACGTTTCGCCTTATTCATTAAAAAATCTTAGCTATTACAGATAATAATTATCTCTACCTCCACTTGCTAGGATTGTGAAAGAGGCGTGACAAATATGGATGTTTATACAGGGTGTTAGGAAAAGTATCACTTTCCTTTTATAGGTTGCGCCACGTAAAATGAACCCTAGCTGACAGATGCGCATTAGACGATTTTTGAGTCGTTTAACATTTGTTTTAAAATACCATCGCGCACAAAAGTGGTTAATTACAGTCATGGTTTTACGCACGAAGAAAAAAAAAATATTAGTAGTATGAGTAAGGTGGAATATAAATAAAAAAAAAATACACAACTACCTATCAATGTTGGATTTAGTGTAAAATGTGTAAAAATGTAAAAAATATTCGAAAATTAAAAAAAAAACATATTGTTCTTCCATTAAGTCTTCATGGGTGGCGCGAAAACCAGATGAGGACGCGGTTTTGATGCCAGAAATGGCCATTTTATTATTATCGTTGTCGTCACTTTCATAACCTTTGGAATCAGAATCATCATCCCCTTCGTATAGTCTATAAGTCAACATACGTAACGTAACCGCGTGCGAAAGACTCTTACAAGAATGAAACGATAAATAGCCCTAGTACTTTCGAGTGTAAGTGTACCCATACGCGAACACGTGATTTTCATTTGTTTCTAAAGTTCTTTTTACGTGGCGCGACCTATAACTAGGTATAGTGTTAGTGATGAACACATTCCACGAAAAAAAAATTTTGGAACTCATTTTTAAAGAATTTCATTATTAATCGCGCGAATGTGTTCTACATCACTAACACTATACCTGGTTAAAAGGAAAGTGATACTTTTCCTAACACCCTGTATAACCGATGATGTTTTCTTCATTGTCGAGACTATCTACTTTCATTTCGATCTGAGGGACAGTACATATATTCCATGACAGCCATGCTTCGCTTCCGAGGAGGTATTCAAATATTTATGTTGGACGTCGCGTCGTGTAACACGGCTATGAGAAATGACAAGCTGTTTTAATGTTACGACTCTGAAACTTGATCTCATAAGTTAGTGCAATTTGGTAATGAACTTTGTTTGTGGAGTCTCTATGTGTAGGTATGTGATGTGTGTTACTTCATACTGTGTAACTGTCTTTAAAATCATTTAATCCTGTAGGTTTTGACAACACTTAGGACGGGTCATTTTTTAAAGTTAATGCTAGATTCGCAAGAGTGCAGCTTTCTCCAGAGAAGAACCTAGCAAGAAACTCTGTAGGGTTGCTCTTTTCAATAGAAGTTTTACAAATCTTAGGCATAAACACAGAAACATACAATAAAATTAATATTTCAAAGGAGCTATCCATAAATAAATACAAAAAAATTATCTGTAATGATATGAAGAATATAGAAAGGACTTTCTCTTTTGTTTTCAAAAATGACATAATAATGAATACCTATGTTTAGGTTACCAAGGAAAGTTGCTTTTGTTCTCGTTCTTCGTCTATTAGTTTATACAAGGTGTAACAGAAAGGGTATATAAAGCTGAAACACAGCGATAGTCCTCATGAAATTGAACAACTTTCCCCAAGGAACATGGGTCGTAACTCGAAAAAAATTTTTGGATCGCCCATACTTACTCGATCAGCTGATCGGACATTTTGTATGGGGAGGCGAATAATTTTTTTCTACCAGTGAACCGCTGAACAGATTTTATTGAAATTTAACAATAACTTAGCTTAGACATCGGAATAACACATAGGCTATATTATTTTAAGATATTATGTTTAATTTCCAAGATATGACGATAAATGCGTTCGAAGTCGCGGGCAGCCTCTAGTAAATCATATTTTAAAAACATTTCAACCGTATGTACCACACATTTTATACGAAACCCAAGTACCTACCTACCTAACATGATAAGCTCGTAGGTACAGAAATCTGCCGCTAGCATCAAAAATCTAAGGATGCGATTGAGAAGACGTTTAGGAACGCCTCTTTCGAATTCCACCGACGAGACGTAACGTGTCGTAAATCGAGAGGTTTCTACGAGTGTGTTTGTTGTAGTAGAACTGGTTCAAATTGACGGTAATTTTTTTGTAATAAAATTCTAACAATAAAGGTATATGGTAATTGTTTTCTACGAGTGTGTTTGTTGTAGTGGGGGAATTGGTTAGAATTGTAATTTTTTGGTAATAAATTCTTATACTTAATAGGTATGTGGTAATTGTAGTAAGTTTTGGGGAATTGATTCGAATTGACGGTATTTTTTTTTTTTAATTAATAGTTAAGTATGTGGTACTTATGGTAATTTTTATTAAAGATATTGGTAAAGCTAAGTATAACAAAGGTTTCGTAAAAGACAGATTAAAAATATTAAAAAATAATAAGGTTATAATGCGAATGTTTGGTATAAATAATTCTGAAAGCAGTTTCATTTCTTTAATAGCTGAAATTGCATGATTCAGCAAGATTTGTTTATGATATATTTATTTAAAATTTAGTGCAAGTACCAATTTAATATCTCATAAATATTACGTACACGGGCCACGGGGAACATTATATGCTGGTATTTATTATTCAAGATTCATTCTTATCCAAGATTAAAAAAGCTAGTTATTATATGCAAATAAAAAGCTCAAATCCGATTTATAACTTAAAAAATAAATTCTTGTTGTTATATTGAAAAGATATCCCCATCCGCACACAATTTCCTTTATACCCCGAAAGCACTTTTTAAAAAGATCCCATCGCTTAGATAAAATGCTAATTTATTCATTGGCAAAAAAGAAAGGAAGAATAAGCCTACTGGAGATTCAATTTAATCTTAAGTTCGTAATTTACTTTTGATGTTAAATTAAAAACCTATTTCGGGGTGACTCGGTTCGCAATTTCATGATCGCTACTTCTTTTAAGGGTAATAAATTAGATATATTTTTTATGGGTTTAAATAATAACATATTAAATTGTGATCTTTAATAAGTTTCAAAAAGGGACTATTGTGCTAATTCAGGGCCTCAAGTGACTATTGAGTGTCAATGGGTGGACAATGGCATGTTTTGGAAAATTTTGTCGCAATCAGTGTACTTAAGCCACTGTTTAGCAGAATACAAAATGTGTCAAAAAATGCCATTGACACTCTAACGACACATAACCACAGATTACCTAATAGTTCATAACTAAGACTATTTTAAATTAGCAGATTTTGGCCCTTCTAGCATAGAAGCAAAGTGTAATGATCGTTGTGATAAATCATTAGGATTTTTCAGTAAAGTACCATAAATACCGATAAACGTAATGTCTTATGGCGCATTTACATTTAGGTCGGTCACTGAAGGTGGCGGCGGTCGCATTCGGTTTAACCAAAACGCTTACGAATACGGCCAAACGAATTCCTGTTTATATTAGTCGGTGACTGCAGCCGAATACGGTCTAACGGACTAATGTAAATGCGCCATTATTGTAACGTAAAACATTTTTTCTGGAACATCACTTGTCGTTATAATTTCTACTGTTCCTGTGCCGTCGTCTCGTAGACGGTAAGTGCTAAAATATAAAACCTAATTCCACTCTACAGTCTCATCTCAAAGGACTTATAAACAATTTTATTCAAAATTATCTGCCTCAAGCATATTCCAATAACAGCTCAGGTGATAAGCGAATGGAATATAATGAATAATTCCAACTGAAAAGCTATCTACGATGCATAAAAATGGTAATGCGCTCAGTAGAAAGACGGACGAAGCAAATGGGGTGCGGATTGAATCTCAGTGTAAATTTTAAAATTTAAATTCAATGATAATTCTTTTCAGATATAAAAGTTACTGCAAAACAGATTTAGAAGTAGACTGATTTGAAAATTGACAGATTTAAAAAATCAAGTATCTTTTTTTGAGCTAATTAATAGTCTGTCTATACCCATCCGGGCCGTGCCCGAGACGTGACAGGGCCGTGGCCTGTCAGGAGGGAAAACAATAGATACGTCGTCATGACAACGTGTGTGAACGAATTTATAGAAAACGTATGGAATGATATTTTTTCCCCGATATGTCCCGGACACGGCCAAAATGTGTGTAGATAGGTAGACCATAAGTTTGCTTTGTTACACAAAAGTATTAAAACTACTTAGAATTTACTCGTCATGATTTAGGTCCTGTATCTTTTCAAATGACAAAGTTTTACATAAGTGCCAACATATACATGGATCATATGATGACATCTACACACCAAAGCCGGCGGCTTTTTTGACAGCTGCCATTCGTAAGACGTAAAGCCGCCGGATTTGGTGTGTAGATAGCATTACTATTTTCGAGTATCATACGTTTCATACAACACCTGCTAGCTTAGCATGGCACTCTGTGACAAGACGTTGTCATGCGTTTGTCACGCTTACGTCTCTGTCTATAGTTTTAAATGTGATAAGGACAGCATACGTCGCGTCACGCCGTGCTAAGCCCCCTGTAGTATACAAGTTTGCCTATTAACAATATTCTTAGTTGTGTGTCGGCAGAGTGTCAATGTCATTTTTTGACAGATTTGATCGCAATCAGTGTAAGCCATTGTTTGGTGGAATATAAAATTTGTCAAAAAATGACATTGACATTCCACCAACACACAACTGAAACTATTTTAAATGTACAGATTTGGGCCCCTAGTTCATACAAAAATTTAACCATCCTATAAATAACCGAATTCAATACACGAAAAGTACTTACACAAACATTTGAATTCAGTATCACGCTATAACTAGAACGTCCTACAAAACGAGGTGCCATACCGTCTGGATCTGCGTGCCTGGTCTGGCGCAAAATGGCTACCTTTTTGTATGAAATGTCTTATCGTTTGATAGGCCATCTACCAAGAAAACTATGAAAAACTTGCGCCAACCTTGGCACGCTATCATAAACTTACTTGCATATGAAAAAAAATGGGACCACTCCTTATATTCCTTCCTCATTGCTACAAACTATGGAATAAAATTGTCAACTTTATTGATCAACTGAATTGACGCACTTCCATATTGACCATTGGAAGCAATAAATTCAGTGGGGAATTGAAGCGAATGTTGGTCATGTTTGCTTATACGCGTGTTAGTTTTAGGCATGTTGTTTCATGGCCGCAATAGTTTTTTTTTCACATACGAGATTAATGAATAAGTATATGTGATAGGTACGAATTTTGGAGCCTAAAATGTCACCTGTTACTTAAGTATTTAGTGGTCTCTGCCTACGCCGAAACGTCAAAAGAAACGAACTAACGTCGGACTATCTTTAAACCTCGTTTTGTAGTAAGCGGGAAAGACTTAATGAAAACTGCCAGACAACGCTACCTTAAACTAACTCGCTACCAAAATATGTGTGACCAAGAATCTTAGCCAGTATTTCACCAAGAAAACTCTAACAAGAATGTTCGAACTATCTGTTAGCCAACTCAACTTGGAGCATGCAGAAGCCACGTGGAAATAGGTATTGAATACCGGAGTAAGTATGCCTCGTGGAAGTATTCCCAGCTTATTTTCCGTTCGAAGGAAACTTGGGTGCTCCAGCGGGATTGTAAGGTATTCAGGGTAGAATTGATGGATGCTACGCTCTGAGGTTTGGTTTGGTAGTTCTAGGAATCTATCGACTATCGATAAGTTATACATAAACTAAGTAAAACCTATCGATAGTTGAATCGAGATCGATAATTTAAATATCAAAAGCTCAAGAAATCTCAAAATTCTATCGACTATCCATAGTTGTTCAAATCCAAATCGATAATCTAAATATTGATAGCTCAGAAAATTTAAAACTTTACCGACACTTTACCGACAGGTACTACCTAGTTTACGTGTTGTTTTGAGTTTTTGTGAGCTTCCGATATTTCGATATAGACGTCGATTCAACAAGTAACAATAGTATTGATCGATTTACTGAATCACTTATTTTCAATGTCAATTATCGATTATTTCGGCAACACTACTCTGAAGTTCTCCTGAAATAAATGTACATGTAATTTACATGTAACTAACAAACCTGACCCGAAAATATTTACATTAGTTGTGTAAAATATTCACGTCATCCGCACGCTATTGTGTGAAGCAAACAGCAATCTACTAGTTACAGTTACGAGCATCTCAGTTGTATGAAATGATGCACTTTCTCTGGTAGGTACCTATTCTCATTTATGGTCTATCTACACACAATCGGGCCGTGTCCGGGACGTGTCAGGGAAAAAATATCATTCCATACATTTTCCATGGATTCGATCACACACGTTGTCATGACAACCTATTTTTTTCCCTCCTGACAGGCCACGGCCCGGTCACGTCCCGGACACGGCCCGGATGTGTGTAGATAGACCCTTACAACTTTCATTTGTTTCCTTTGTAGTTATACCTATGTACACGTAAATGATATACATACATATCTGTCAAGCCTATTTCCCATTTTGGTAGACAGAGACCACTTCCCTCCACTTGCTACAATCCAAATACACTTTCTCCGCTTCATCTACAATCATGAGTCGCATCAATTAATCAGTACTCTATATTTCAGAATTGAAAATACCCTAGAAAAAATATATTTCATGCAACGCAAATTGTCTTTAGCAACCAAACTCAAAACAGCTAAAAATAAAAATGTTATTCTAACTCAATAACATACATACATATCCGACACGCACGCCTCTCTCTCATTGGGGTAGGCAGAGGTCACTTCCTTCCTTTTGCTATGACCTAAACTTTACCTAAATTATGACGTGGATATTAAACTACTTAGTTCTACTTATATTGAAAACATTTTAAAGTACTTTATTTACGTATTACTTTGCATTTACGAAAACAAAGAATGCACGACGGTCAAACGCTCAAAAAAGATTGAATTTGAGCGCTTGCACTGAAAAAAACGACAGTGTACGAGTTGCTCTCTCCACTTTACATTCCAATGAGCTTTCCGTTTGATTTGAGAGGAAACAGCGAATGTACACAATATCTACAACTATAACTCACTGTATACTTTATACAAGGTGATTTTAAAATGGTTATTCTTTTGCTTTTTTTTTCAGGATATACCTACTATTTTATTACCTGGGTCTAGGATTCTATTTAAGCCGCGATCTCTCGTTGGCTACAACTGCCAATGAAACGGTCACGTTGGAGATGTGAGAGGCTTATGCTCAGCAGTGGTAAGCTATATGCTGAATAATGATGATGGGGACTCAAGTAGAGGATTCGATCCAGGGATCCCGAGACCCGGGATTCACTTTCGATAATCCCAAAATCCCGGGGTTGGAAGAATCGGCAGGGATCGAATCCTCTAATTGCGTCTCCATCTCCATCATCATCATTTAAGTCTATGGCTGCCCACTGTTGAGCATAACCCTCTCCCATCTTCAACGTGACCGGTTCGTTGCCACCTGCATCCAAGGAGACCCTGCGGCTTAAAACTGCAATAGACTGATGACGTCATTACCATCACAAAATGTTCTAATCAATGAGTCATCCGTCCATTACGTACCATAACAGTTATAATATTACCTACTGTCCTTATCATAACCAAACTTTAAACAGAGTTATCCAGATCTTCAGACCAAAATAACAACGGGATGGGCGCCACTAGATGGTCAAAGACGCCGAGGTCGACCTCGAAAAACATGGAGAGGAGATCTAGATGGATGCATTTTCATGGGAATGGCGGGATGCTACTGGAGACCGTGTTAAATTGAAAGTCTTGGGTGAAGTCCCAGCAGTGGAATCTTGATAGCTAACAAAAAAAAACAAAAACTTAAGCGTAAGAAAACTGTGTTACTCTTCTCGCTTTATTCAGGGTCAATACCTGGTACGTGATACTTACTTTTAAACTACTTCTTGGTGTGCTAATAAACATTTGAATTTGAATTTGTCAAGAATGGATAGATTAATATTTTTTTATTTATTTTGGATAATAATCTACTCCATAATCTATTTATTCGTGCCAGTATCCTACTCTATAGAGCAATCAAAACGTTCTCCCAACTAATCTACGTTAGCAACTAAAAACTTTTATGAAAAACAATTAAATTTATATAAAATAATAAAATGTACATCCCGTGTCAGAGGCTGCAACATTTGCTCTGCCATTGGTTGAACGGTTCGTTGAAAAAGGGAATTTTTCACTGATATTTCCACGACAGCGTTCGACATTTTTATTGCGGGCTGCAAGTGCATTGGGAAATATAATGCTTTTCATAACAATACTATTTTTATGAATTGAATCGTTACAACTAACTACCAACTGTATTTGTTAGTGTTTTTCATAGACTTTTCGTTCAATTCAATTGTAAAATTGCCATTTGTCATTTCTCTAAGGCCAACAACTATAAATAAATTATTATTTCGTAGGAACATTATATTAAGGCCAAATCAGGAGTACCCTAAACCGACGGGCATGTATGAGGCGACTGATGAGTGTGGATGAAGCGAAGGAAGTGTGTTTGGATTGAAGCAGGTGGAAGGAAGTGGTCTCTGCCTACTTCAATGGGATAGAGGTATGACGGATATGTATGTATGTAGAACTAGCTGTACCCGCGACTTCGTCCGCGTGGAATACTGAGTTTTGTTTATTACTTATCCATACTAATATTATAAATCAAAAGTAGCCTATGTCCTTTCTCAGGCTACAGCCTATCGGTGTGCCAAATTTCGTTTTAATCGGTTCAGCGTGAAAGCGAGACAGACAGACAGACATAGTTACTTCCGCATTTATAATATTAGTGTGGATTATATTATACTTTGAATGTATTGATAATAAGAAAAGATGATGAAATAAATCTTACTAACGCTAAGTCGGGAGTTACGCATTCAGGAAACGCGCGTAGTCATACATGACGTCATAATGTAGCTCAAGTATCTCGACTACGCGTGAGTGCAAACGCGCGAATGAATACGCGCGTAAAACGCCTTTTTTGAACAGGCTCTAATAATCTGCAAAAGTTTTTGCCGAAGCTATTGAATCTTGCCAAATAGTGTGATATATTGTAGTGGAGCAAAGGTTTTATATCAAGTTCCAAAGCACGCAACGAATAAAACGCTAGTGTTGTACAAAATTGCGACGAAGCAATGTTACTTTTCCTACTCAAATTATCGCAGAAACTTCGCAAAAACATCTTAATTACCACGACCCGCTCTCTAAAAAAGCACTTCGAACTTAAAAACTAGTAAAAACCTAGCACCTAACCAATTGTGAAGAAATCAAAACTTCTCTCGTAAACAAAAGAAGGTTTTAGTATCGCGGAAAATTCGTTAGCGAGTTCGTGAGAAGTTAATACGCACTCATTGAAAGTTTTCAAGTACGAGCGGCAAAATGTTTTCGACAAAAACGCGTTCCTTTTTTAAAAAAGTTTGTAAGCATATTCGAATTATTTCTTGAAAAATGCTTTACACGTGTTTTAATAATGAGTTTTAATAAGTTTTTGAAGGCCCAAGCGAACGTACCTCGATCAAATCGGGGACTTGCTCAAGAAAGGCCAAATCAAGAGTACCCTAAACCGACGGGCATGTATGAGGCGACTGATGAGTGTGGATGAAGCGAAGGAGGTTGTTTGGATCGTAACAAGTGGAAGGAAGTGGTCTCTGCCTACCGCAATGGGAGAGAGGCGTGACGGATATGTATGTATGTATGTAATAAGTTTTTTTAGGTATTTTTATTTAACCATTGATGGCATAACAGGTGGTTCTCATTTGTAATCAGTCAGTATTGTCGTACTTGCCGACTCCGGTTTCATGTTAGGTCTTATATTATTATAGTTTTTGCTTTTGTTTTTAGTTTTCTTGTAACGTTTTGTTTTGACATAGTAAAACTCTTAAACAAATGAACTAACACTATTCAAACACACTTCTTTCGTTTCATTCACTTTCATCAATCGCCTGATACAGTGGCCTCTCTGCCTATCTCGATAGGAGAGAGGCTTGACAGATATATGTATGTATGTATATATTTATGTATATATATTATGTATATATGTGTTTTCCTTGTAGTTAAAAAATATAGGCACACAAACACACCGGATGCGTATGCGTAACGTAGACGTAAGCACGGCTTACGCCCGTTATTAATAACCTATCCTGATCCGTTTTTTACCAAATCGAGATTGAAAAAACAAAACACAATTGTGTTCTTGACATGTTTTTGGTACACAAGTGACAATTGTGTTTTGTTTTTTCAATCTCGATTTGGTAAAAACGGATCAGGATAGGTTATTAATAACGGGCGGTAGCCACGCGCGTAGTTACTGTGTAAGCCGACGTGACACCGGGCTACGCGTCACGTCGACGTGTACGTCTACGTTACGCAAGCGGTGACAGTTCCATACATTACAACTCAGAGGTACGCATACGCATCCGGTGTGTTTTGGTCTTAAATACTCGATTAAATAAAGTATTTTATGTAAATGTTTCGCTCCTCCGACAACCCTATCAAATGAAACAGCATCCGGGAAACTACAAATAAGTTAGTTAAGCAACTAGTTAATGCAGTTTTCCAACACTACTATTATAAGTCTCTTAGAACAAAAGTCGAACAAGAAGTTAAACTCAATTATCGACTTTGACCTAATAGCCTTTATGTTGAACTTGGAGTGTGCGTTTGTATAGCTAATGCTGTTTGACGATTATTATATAGATTTGTTGACGGATATATTAAAATAAGAAGTGATTGAAAAGTAACTTGGTAAATCGTTTTAACTGTAGTCAATACTGTTTGACGATTATTATGTGGATTTGTTGTTGGATATATCTAAAATTAGTGGTAGACTAAAGCATAACTACGTACCAAAATCGTTTAATCTGTAGTGAAAATTGTTTGACGATTATAATAACAATCTATGAGGTTATCTATGAATAAATATTGTGTATATAGTTGGTACTTAATTATAAAAGATTTGTATTATATTGTATTTTATTAATTTAAGGTGAAATTATGTATATTTATTTATTGGATTGTAAATAAACAATTTCTGTTGGTGGCGGCCTCCCACCAATCTTCCCTAAATGTGTTCAGGTCGTCGCGCCATCGTTTCTTCGGCCTACCTCGGCGGCGCTGGCCGTCTTCCGGGACCCATTCTGTGGCTATTCTCGCCCAACGCTTTGTATGCATGCGACTGACGTGGCCAGCCCAGTCGAACTTTAATTTGATGGCTTAGAAGAGAAGAAGAATGGGAGAGATTTTTGCCCAGCAGTGGGACAACATAGGCTAGAAAAAAAAACAATGTATATTATTTGAAAAAAAAAACCAATATCTCATTTATTTTTTTCAGTTTCAATGTCAAACAAAGATATTGAAAAGGATAATTTTCATTTAATGGTATTTATTGTCAGTTTAAATAACGAGTCATTAGTTAGAGTAAAGTTACCTTTATGTAATACATATAGAATATATTTTTATAATGAGTCTACTGAAAAGTTTATATTTCGCTTCAACCCAAGCTATAATTAACAACCTTACCCCAATTTTAAAGTTTTTTAATCCCGCAAACTTTCTAAAACTCCAAGCAACTGTCAAAAGCAAAATCAAAATTAAATGTTACGAAATTTAAAACAAAAAGTTTTGAAAATCTATTTATCATCTAGATTGATTTATTAAATTAAAATTGTGTTAAATACTTTATTGAAAGTTGAATTCATGAATTAAATTAATCGGCAAAGCATTTCAACAACTCGGGTGACATAGTTTCCAACAAGTGATTATTTTTACAATGAATATTATAATGAACAAGGTTTTTATTTCATTAAAACCTATACTAACAAGAATTGTTTCTTGTTGCTTACTTTTAAGATCACAGGTTTTCCGTAGGATGGTTTTAGTTTTTAGAACTTATTTTCTTTATAATACTTGTTTCCGGAAATTATTTTCGGAAATTATCCACACTCATCAGTCGCCTCATACATGCCCATCGGTTTAGGGTACTCTTGACTTGGCCTTTCTTGGTGTGTTTGGATCGTAGCAAGTTGAAGGAAATGATCTCTGTCTACCCCAATGGGAGAGTTGAAACTGCTAGTTAATAAGAAGCGCAAGTGTGTTATAACTTAAAATTTAGAACGATAAGTTTAAGTATGAGCATACTCGTACCTGAAATGAAACGAACTGGCAATTTCAAAACTAACAAATTGCATGCTACACTTGACAAATTGACTACAAATGATAAAATACAAGTACTAGAACCAACCAAAATCTATTTAAAAAGTGATCTTAAACCCATATAAATCAAGCACGCCGTCTGCCAGATTAAATGAATTATCGCTCCGGAAAAAAGAATAGTCACTTAGCTCTAAGTTGCTGCCTTAGCAAGATGAGAGAAACATACGGATAGGTAATTTGTCGAATATGTTCGTGAATTCGAGTATCAAGTAGCTGCTGTCAACCTGAAAGCTTTATTGTATTTTTTTTCTTTATTTTCTATTTTTTCGTATTTTTTTGAATTTTTTTGTATTTTATTTTCTTTTTTTAATTTTTTTTTCGAATATTTTTTTTCGATTTTTCCCTCCATTGCTGGGGTTCTACCGTCAGCTTGCTAAATGCATCCTTGTCCCTCGCCACCCGGAACAGTTGTTCGACGCAAGTCATGTATGTCCATTCCCGAATTCTGAGTTTGTTTTGAGTGATTGTTTTTGTTAATGTAATCTACGCCACTTGGATCGGTTCTTTACCATCTGTTTCAAAACCTGATACGACTTAACTTCAAAAATTATAATCTAGAAAATAAGGCTCTTGCCACTATAGTGAGGACATTAAAAGGGCTGATAAGGAGGAGGAGGTATAAGTTTTGGAACTAGAAAAAGCTTCAGGAAACTAAATTAATATGTTAACATACCTATACAGGGTTTAACAGAAAGGGGGTATAAAGCTGAAACACAGCGATAGTCCTCGTGAAACTGAACAACTTTCCCCAAGGAACAGAGGTCGAAAGAAAAAAACACAAAACTCGAAGAAAAAAATTCGCCTCCCCATACAAAATATCCGAATAGCTGATCGTGTAAGTATGGGCAATCCAAACATTTTTTTCGAGTTACGACCCATGTTCCTTGGGGAAAGTTGTTCAGTTTCATGAGGACTATCGCTGTGTTTCAGCTTTATACCCCCTTTCTGTTACACCCTATATTGTGTAAAACCTGTAGACGTGACTCTTAAAATCTGTATAGACAGACTTATGATATAAAAACCAGCTCTCCGCAATCTCTACCCGTATATTCCACAACACTACTCAACACCTACTCAGTAGCTGAATCAGCAGAAGGACGTCACGTGAACTTTAATGGATGGGGTATTTTTGGCAGCCCTTGGGACAAGAGATTGTATCTTACTTGATTATTTAACGATAAGGAAAGGTGATTTGATGTAAGCTAGGTCATGGGTTTGGGAAAATGTGTTTACATAATTGTTCAGTGGAAAAAAGTGGTGTCTAAACCTCACCCAATGGGAAAGAGGCGTGACAGATATGTAAGTATGTATGTATTATTATCCAGGCTCATGTGGAATTTAGTTCTTATTCTTATTTTATGAAGTTCTGGAACCGTCTGCCAATGTGATGGGACTTATTTAAAATTCATTGGAATATTAAAAATAAGTACAAAATGACTATCAATTATTTTTAGAGGTCTACATTAAAGAAAAAGATTTACTTGTGGACTATATCTATCTATCTATCTATCTATCTATATATATAAAAATGAAACCCGTTTTCCGTTGTCACGACATCACGCCTGAACGGCTGGACCGATTTTGCTAATTCTTTTTTTAAAATGTTCATTGAAGTCCAAAGATGGTTCTTACGGTGAGAAAAATTCGAATAATTGCCGGGAAAGCCTTAAAACAGACCTTTTCTTTTTCCCATACAAATGTTTTCTTACTAAAATGTAGAGTCAATTTGAACTTTATTCCTACACAATAAAGTTCATTCTGAGGCGGGACGAAGTTCGCCGGGACAGCTAGTAGAATATATACGTCAATCAATCATTTGTGCATTTCAAAAGATTTTCGTAACGTGTTTATTAAAAAAATTCCCATTCAAAATTATACATTTATACTGTTAGCCGCCTTACAATCGTTAGATTTCTTTAATATTGCGTAGCCAAAAAAAATATTCTTTTTCTAAAAATTATTCTAAAAATTATTTATTAAAAAATTATAATAAAAGAAAATATCTACAATAAAAGTCAATTATCCATCTATCCTTTTTACTTGGTAACAGAAATCGTAATCTTAGCAATAAATTTTACCCTAGGAGCTATAAATTTTTATTTCACGCCCACTCTCTCTCAAACGTACGTAATCTTTAAAGACATGATCCCGGTAGAAAACCTTTTTTTCAAAGCCCTTTTTAGATATTTTTTATAGATTTGCCGTGTTATTATGCCTGTACTAAAACGGTTATTTTCTTTCGGTTCGGTTTAGTTTTCGGTTTCTTTTGTTTTTATTTTTTTATTTTTGAGAATTGATTTCTTTTAAATACCATTTTTTTTCATTTAATATCAGTGTCCAGTCCATATCACCCAACTGTAAAACTCGACTGTGACGTTGACCGGCGTACTCAAAAGTTGGATTTTAGAATTGTTTAGTTTTAAACAAGAACAAGTCAATTTTTCTCATGGCCGTCCTTAAAATCAAAAAGTATTTTTGCCGTTTGTATCAATAAGTGACAAACTTTAATGGACTCGGTTTATAAACCTCATTCCAAAAGCATCCACGAGCACGAATATTTAAAAAAGCACTGTAACATTTTACTATTTTCTTTCAATAGATTTTACTACAATATTTTTCTATTTTAACAGGCACATTTTTTCACTGAAAAAGTATCAGTGTTGAAAACAACAATCAAATTTAAATAAACAGAAGCGGAAAAAACCTACGCAAAAATATTCCGTGAAGTTTCACGGAAAACACGATAAAAATCGCCTTTGAATTAAACATATCCGTGTAACAAGGCAAAAAGAATAAAGAATTTTACTTACTTTCCTAATCCGTAAAGTAAACATCAAACAGATTAATAAATTAATTTTCTTCGTGCATATACCTTTCAAAAGAAAATCCGTTCTTTAGGTAAAATAAAAATGATTCTTTGAAGCTCTTTTTTGTTTTGAGTATAAGGAAGGTTGTTGGCCTTTAAAAGTTATGTATTTTGTTCATTGAACGTGTTTCTTCGTATAGATATAATTGTTGCTGCCGTAAAATATTAAAGGAGCTAAAAATAGATTAAAAGATAATAACAAAAAGCGGCCAAGTGCGTGTTGGACCCGCACTGGAAGGGTTCCGTACCATTTACTATTAATATCCATCAAAAAAAGGCAAAATATCATGTTTGTTGTATGGGAGCCCCCCTTATTTATTATTATTCGGTTTTAAGTATGTGTTGCTATAGCGGCAACGGTAATACATCATCTGTGAAAATTTCAACGCTCTAGCTATAACGGTTCATGAGATACAGCCTGGTGACGGACGGACGGACGGACAGACAGACGGACAGCCAAGTCTCAGTAATAGGGTCCCGTTTTCACCCTTTGGGTACGGGACCCTAAAAAAGAAGTTAAAGTACCAAAGATATTTTTAATAAATGAAATAATTACGCAAGTGTTTTTTATAAGATGGTTGACTTACCAAAACTTTACAAAGCTGTTCGCACTTCAAAAAGAAACATGATGAAATGAAAGTAGGTAAGCATCACGTTCTTAATCAATATAAGAAGACATTGTCTTACTCTTTGATCAAACTTTCATCACGAAAAACTAATTCAGTCTAAAAACGTCGATTCAGCAACAAAGATACTTTGTTACCAATATTTATTAACTGAAGATGCTATAATATAAAACAACAAAGTAAGAAAGCTAGTACTTTGTTCAGAAGGAGCATAACAAAAGATGGTTAGGGCCGGCGCACATCTGACGGAAAGCAGCGCAGAGCATTTTTGATTGTCATATTAGTATCGACATTATTGGTTTCATTAGAATAATATTCATAAATCAGTTTACACAACAAATGAAGATTTTGAATATTATTCTAATGAGAACAAACGAGCATCAGAGCATGGAAGCGACTACATGCGAATGTTGTATTAACTGTTTTTGAAATGGGCATGATGACAAAAAAAAATTTTTTAGTCCATCACATAGATTATTTTAAAATATTCGACACGTATTTTTTCTTTTTTCTCTTAAACTAAAAATGACAAAGATACACTGTATTAAAGTTGCTTCTGACGTCACGCCTCAGTACGATTTTAACCGAGGAGTGACGTCAATACCCCCCACTCCGTAACTTTGATGCTCTGTAGCTTTGTATTTATTTATGTATTTGATCGGGTAAAAAATGTGTTTCAAATATTTTTTAATAGCCTAAAAGACGGACTAATTATTTTTTGGAATTTTTAATGTAGTCATCATACCCATTATTCTAATGAAAACAATGTCGATAATAATATGACGATCAAAAATGCTCTGCGCTGTGCTCCGCCAGATGTGTACCGGCCCTAAACTTGAACTATCGACTCACTTCAGAGAACTTAAAGTTTACTTTCAAAATCAAACTAGTACGATGAAACAAAGTGCTTTGTACAGTTTGTGTCATGTTTATTCTTGCTTTTATTAAAACCTTTTTAATCTAGTTGGTTCTTTAGTCTTGGTTCGATAGATTGAATTAGATACTGGTTTGTTTTCTTATTTTATGATAGTTAGTTACAAAACTTGATCAAATAAATACACAGATAAAGAGCATCAACTTTCCAGACTTTTCCTTTTGAAGTCACGATTTCGTGAAAAAATTTCTAAAGCGTGACGTCACTTGGAACTTAAACCCAGCGTATCCTTGTCATATTTCGTTCAAGACTAAAAATACGTGTCTAATTTTTGGACTTAATTAGTAGGCATTTATTTGGTCATCTTGCATAATCTTTCAATTGACTAACAGCCTAGCAAAGATAACCTAACAAAAGTTTTTCAATAACACTAAACACCATAGCGTCTTTTTCTGATTTTCGACAGTAACCGTATTAGCTAGATTTAATTGTGCATTAGCTTTAATGAAATTTACTGCATTGATAGTGATAAATAGATTACTCATTATAATGGAAGTTGTACCTATATCTAAAGACACGCGACAAGACAGAAATACTAGAAAATAAAGCTGTAAGAACTCCCATTTTGCATGATAAAAACATTTTCACATCTCACAAAAGCATAAACACATAAATTTGTGAAAGCAAGTGTACCCTCGCGCATTTCACGTGTTCCCGTTTAAAATTCCAAGACACGTTTTCTATTTCACATAGCGAGTACAATTTTTAAGTCGCCGTTAAAGTGATGTGTGTAAAGATAAAGTTTCTACGTGACGGTTCACACAGGGACGTGAATTCAAACAACTTGCTCGAAGATTTTAAAGTAATGAGTTATGTTTGGAGAGACTTGAAGTGGTAGAGTGGTTCCTATATTTCTTCGTTTTCTTCTTCTTTTTTTTTCTTCGTATTATTATTTGTTTTTTAAGAACGTCACTCTTGTCGGTGGAGTCTTCGCCACTCTGCTCTGTTTTCTGTTGTCCTTTTGAGCACCTGATACGACATAACTTCTATTCCCTATGCGTAGTCTGACAGTTTGCAAAAAGTCTGTCTTCTGGCTTCACTGAAAATCACTGTAATGACTCTGGGTAACCAGTGACATGACACTATGCTGATTGGACACCATTGAGAGAACTGTATTCCTGTCCATTCTTTTCTTTCTGTTTTATTTATTCTGAGAATATATTCTGAGTTCTTTTTTATGACCTAAGTTTTATTTATTATTCTATTTTTAACCCCCGACGCCAAAAGAGGGGTGTTATAAGTTTGACGTCGATGTCTGTCTGTGTGTGTGTCTGTGGCACTGTAGCTCCTAAACGCGTGGACGGATTTGGATGCGGTTTTTTTAAATTTAAAGCTGGTATTTCTGGGAGTGTTCTTAGATATAAAATATGCAAATCGGTTCAGCCATTTCAAGGTCATCGGCTCTTTTGTCAGCTGTGGTAGGATTGTAGATCCAATATAACAGCAGATATGTCGTGTTTGGAGTCGTTTTAATCAGTGTTTAATTCTTACTTTAATGCAATGGTGGCAACAGATGAGGAGCTGATGATGGAGTCAGAATTTCCAGCACTCCATCCATTCTTGAAAAATGTAACAGCAGATATGTCGTGTTTGGAGTCATTTTGATCAGTGTTTAATTCTTACTATAATGCAATGGTGGCAACAGATGAGGAGCTGATGATGGAGTCAGAATTTCCAGCACTCCATCCATTCTTGAAAAATTTGACAGCAGATATATCGTGTTTGGAATCGTTTAGATCAGCGTTTAATTCTTTATATAATGCAATGGTGGCAACAGATGAGGAGCTGATGATGGAGCCTGAATTTCCAGCAATCGATTTATTCTTGAAAAATGTGACAGCAGATATGTCGTGTTTGGATTCGTTTTGATCAGTGTTTAATTCTTAATATAATGCAATGCTGACAACAGGAAGAGCATATGATGAAAGTTTAAAAACTTCGAAATAAAAATTAAATTAAAAATTTAAAAAACCCCCGACTATAAAAAGTAACAAATAAGTAATATTTAACTTTCATACAAACTTCATTTTGTCGGGGACCGTTAAGTAGTTTGGTGGGTACGCGAATGTAACTATCATAAATAATAATCATAATGTGATAACAAAATTTAAAAATACCTGTGAAATGTTTTAAATGAATCGATAAGTATAATTTAATATATTCGTAACAAAAATAAAATGCGGTCCCCTGACGTAATGAAGTTTGTATGAAAGTTAAATATTACTTATTTGTTACTTTTTATAGTCGGGGGTTTTTTAAATTTTTAATTTAATTTTTATGTTTACGTTCATTTTGAGACTGTATACAAGGTGACTTTAAATTAGTGAACGATAGAAAAGAATATGCATGTACTCGTGATAAAAAACACCTTTTACTATGGGGTCAAGGTCGAAATCACAAAAAAAAAATTGTTCCCCCCATACTATCAGCTGGTGCATTTTGTATGGGGAGTTCAAAAATTTTTTAATGATTTCGACTTTGGTCCCATAGTAAAAGTTGTTTGTTATCACGAGTACATGCATATCCTTTTCTATCGTTCACTAATTTAAAGTCACCCTATATGTAGGTAGATATGTACTTATTTTTTCACATACCAGACATGCGCATACATTATAATATCGCACTTACCTAACCCAACTTAATTACAAAGTCCCCCAAACACATAATTTCAAATAAGATTGGACAACATCATAAAATCGCAAGAGTTTAATTGCAAACCGAATCCCAAAAGCTGTTACTATAAACTAGGAACATCGATGAATTCATCTTACGGGCGTTTGTCCATTGTTTTTGTCACCGACACGACATTGGAACGATGGAACTATTATAGGGTCAACGAGAGAATGCGTTCCTGACACATGTGACTAGTGAATGACCAACTTCTAAAACCTTGTAGCAATGCAGTATATTTTTTTGATAATTATTGTTTTCTTAAGTTTAAAATTAATTTGTAGTGCAAATTCATGTAATTGTTTATAATTTGACATAATAATGTAGTTTTTATAGCTTCTTACTTGCTAATTAGGCGGATAAACAAAAAAAATATTTTATCGTAAATTGGGCGCCGCCTGAAAGTTATATCGGCAAGTCAATCACCACCTGTCAGGAACGCATTCTCTCGTTGACCATATAATAGAAACAAACTGATCCAATACCTACGTAACGAACGCACGCTATTCCACGTTGCTTGTGATAAGTGTGATTCTATTCTAATCATACTATTCCTAAGGAACAGATTTCATTCTTCATCGCATTTGCATTGCTCTCTTTGCGTACGAGAGATCAGTCTGTTTCTAGCAAATCGAATTTGGTGTCAAAGATATCAAATTCACGTGTTTTTGTATGTCAATTACCGCGGAGAGTAACAATAGACATTGATGCACAAAGAATGCCCAAAAAGCAACGGTAGGAAACACGGCCATTGTAACTTGTTTGAGAAACTGAATATTTTTTCCAAGGAAACATATTGATTAAAAGTGATCAAAATACTAATGTACTTGTTACGTAAGCCCCGTTTCTTTGGCTCACTCCCATCATGTCGTCGTCACTGACAATGGACAAACAGTCTTATGGGCAATAAACCCCCAGTCTTTCATCAAGAAGATGCTAGTTATCAAAGGGATAGAATTGATTGAGTGAGGACCTCTATAGGTGCGAAATGCCCTCAAATTAAATGGACTGCGACTGATTGGGTGCCGAATATTAATGAATGGGGGAGAGTAATTGGCAGTTTTAAAGGGTTTAGTATTAGTATGTTTTCGGAGTTATTACTGAGTGTTAAATACGTTTTGATTAATGATAAATAGACGATCTCAATAAAATAATGTCGAGTGCTTGCAAGTTGTCGCACATTTTTGAGAGTTATTCATTATTCTATTGAATAAAGAAGAACCGGCAGTCACGATACCGAGACCCGACAGTCACGTGAAATATCTCAGTTTTTTTTAATACCATTTAAGTATATAGTCTTATTAAATATTATTTTTATTCAATTTCAATGGCTAACACCAAAATATTGCCTAATGTTTTTTTTTTGTTCAGGCTCTACACTAAAAATATACAAAATTCCTTACATCACGTGACTGGGTATTTCTTCAAAGGACCTTGACTGTTCTTCTTTATACATCACTCTTACACGCAGAATAGGAAAGTCCAACCTAACAAAATCGCTCTAATCCTCAGTTGCAGTTGCCTCAGTTGCAAAATATATTATTAGCTACCGTGATAAGGCAAAAGACCGTATCTTTTTGCTATAAAAGTAGGCTTAGTGGCTGTTTCACCATTATAAGATAAAATTTATCTGACAGATATTTTATACCTGTCTTTGTCTAAAACGTCATGGTTTATAAAAAGGTCATATGTTTATCTGTCAGATAAATTTTATCTGTATATAGTAAAACGGACACTTAATATTGCGTTAACTTAATTGACGTGCGCTTGCAACCACCTGTCAATCATGCCAGCAAATATACACTTACCAAGACTCCCTCTCACTTCCTTTTTACACACAGTCAGAAAAAAAGGTCAATCACCCGAAGTACTCTTACCTCTTTATTTTATAACCCGGAGAAAATGTTAAATAAAACCTTTATTAAACCCAGGATTGAAACCCACAAAGAAGCGGTCGACCTATATGTCTGAAAGAAAAAAAGATGTATTCAAAAATGCTACCCGTACCTGCATTGCGTATATTCTAACATTGAATGTAAAGAATGGTGTATGGTGAATCCCAATGAGCTTGCACCGGCGGGTTTACTTTAGGTGGGCAACAAACGCTAAAGAAAAAATCTAACTAGCGAAAAAAGTGTTTCTGGATCGTAACAAGTGGAAAGAAATTATCTCCGCTACCCTGATATCGGAGTGGGACGTGACGGATATGTATATGTACCTACGTATACAAGCCTAGCGCTGCCTTCAAAAGCTGATAATGTTTTATAACAGTGATCGTTAATTACAGTGCTGTGTTTGGTGTTGATGAGAATAAGTGCATGTTAACGTAGGAACACGCGGACGCACAAGTGTGCAGAAGCGTAGATTTTGAAGTGAACACTTTGGTACTCGTATTATGTCGTATGTTTGATATTTCTTGACCAAACTCGCTACTAAGGGTCAACATGATCAAGCACTTAAGTAATTGAAAAACACTGATTTCCACAAAATTTTCTCCACATGCTTATGGGTTAATGGTTGTTATTATTTTCTTTAATTGACAGTATTGGCTTTTTTTTAGGGTATAGAAGTTGTGTCGTATCTGGTCACTGGTGCTCAAACGTACGGCAGAGAATAGAGGAGAGTGGCGCAGACTCCACTGACAAGCGCGAAGCTCCTATGATGATGATTGTTTGTACCTTTAACATATTTTTAGCTTTATTAACCCATTCGACAGCTAGATGTAAGTGAAATAAGCAACCTAGAGTAACGCTCCACTCAATGTGCGAACTCACCCGCATTTTATCTCTACTAGACTTACGAGTGTCTTATTATACTTATACCTACGATGTGTTATAAAGGAAAAGATAGTAAAAATGGAAAAGTAGATTACTGAAGATAGTACCTCTTTCAGCTTGATAGCTTCACTGATTTAAAACATTATTTTATTTGCATAATTTTCCAAGTGATTTCTGTTGCTATTCAATTTATTTTTGATTTTGCTAAATTACGAATGCAGTTTTACTTGTTATGTCAGCGTTTGGATGTCCACTACTGGACAAAATCCTCCCCCAAGGATCTTCACAACGACCAGTCTTGCGCTGCCCACATCCAACGGGTTTTCGCGGCATTCACAAGGTCGTCGGTCCACCTTGTTATAATATCTAGAAAATAGGTTGATATGGTTTTATATTAATGAAGCTTCATTTCAAAAAACTTAGCTTATTTATTGACATACAAATCATCTGAATAACTTTTGCAATACAATATAAAAATCTGTCACACAAAACAAAACTTTCGCAACAAATAATATCTATCACGAAAACAATAAAAGAAATTTCATATATCAGGGACGATATTAGAATTATTTAACACGTAACTCGCAAGAATTTACTTAAGACTTGATTTATATAGGCTTACTTAAAGCTCAGGTTTCTGGTTAAATATTGCAATTTATAAACACATAATATATCCCGCAAGATACAAGTGGAAACGCCTTTTATATAGTAGTGTATAAAGCTTAGGTGTCTAATGAATTTTCACAAGATATCCACGTCGGCCACCTTAACTAAGTTGACAGTTGATAAAAGTTAGAAGTGACAGGAAGCCGGTTTAGCCGAAATATTGATGATAGTCATATATGTCGAAGGCTTCTATTAGTTCATAATTCTTTCTTTTTGCCATACTTACGCTCAGTTGCTAAAAAGACGCATAAGTTTTTTAATAAAAAATGCCGTCTTTAATCATAGATTCTGCCAAATAATGTCAAGTAAAGTAAAGTTTATAATAATTATATACGAAATGCCAAACGGCGTCGTTGCAGACCACGGAAAAGGTGACGGCACGAGCTGGACACTATCATAAATAGTTACGAGGGCGGAGGTGGCTCAAGACCGCAAGTCATGGCAAATGAGGAGAGGGGCCTTTTCCCAGCATTGCCGTGTGATGACAATACACTGTATCTTGAAAATATAATGTTTTTGGTGAGCGCCGTTTAAAACAAAATAATGTTTTTTCTCTATAAGTAACTTTTAAATTAGATGATGGAGGAATTTGAAATTTGGAATAGTCGTAGGTTTAGTTATGACTAAACAGGCCGTTTAACAAAAAATATAAATTTTATATAAAAAACGTTCACTTTTAGCTAAAACGTGTTTTGTTGCAACATCGGCAGCAGATTTTTTTTGTATTTATTTTTACAATACACTGTATATTCAGAGGAAGACCCGTTAAATTAAATAAAAACATCAAAATCTAGGTGTTATATATGAAAAAAATATATTTCTTTATAACTCTCCAATATAATCTGTTTTGCTAGCATAGAGAAAGTGTTTCTAAATGTAAAGAAATTATGATGTTTTTAAAGATATTCCCCGCTCACCCGTAGAACTGCCCGCGCGGATTTCCACCGCGCTGTTTCGTCAAGACACTGTATCTCTGAATACATCTTACAATTTTCGCGCGATTATCATGACAATAAACTGTATCTTTATTTAAATACAGTGTTTTGCCAAAATTAAGCTTAATAAAATTTTAAGATACAGTGTTTTGACATTGGTCTATTTTTGTAAAAAACGGTCTAAAAATTTTTTTTTAATACCTATATCATAGAAGAAGGTTTAATTAAAATTGTTTTCACTGTTATCACAAAACACTGTATCTCAACATACAGTGTTCTGTCATCACACGGCAGTACTGCAGCAGTGGGATACAAATGGCTAGATAAGATTAGATATTCTGTACTATTTATCATATAGTTCACTTTAAATACATACATATTATTAAAAATCAAACAACCAGACTAAAAACAAACGTCTCGTCTCCGTTTTTGGCGGTAGGTAGTTAAAAATCATAAAATATAGTTTTGCAAAGGGGCACTGAGGCCCCTTAACACTATGCGGCCAGCCGGACGACTGAACACGAGCCGCAACCGCATCGCAGTGTGGAGACGGCTAACCGCATTCCGGCTGGCCGCATATTGCGTTGCCGTGCTTAGAATTAGCCAGTCTGAGTACTAAAACATTAGCATAAATTAACAAACCACCCAAATAGTTTTTAAAGCTCTAGAAATAAACGATCCAAGCCAACAAAGACTTTAAATATTCTACACCATTCACATGTTTTCCGCAAGAAAAGGCTCGCTATTCACACAAAGACCTAGTTCACACGACTGAATACAGAAATACCATTTGCATTGTTATTTTACCGCGAAACTTAGGGCCGGTGCAAACCTGACTGAGCATTAAACAAACTTCGTAACCAACATTTATTAACTTAAGATGCTATAATATAAAACAACAAAGTAAGAAAGCTTGTATTTTGTTCAGACGGAGCATAATAAAAGATGATAAATTTGAACTATTGACTTGCTTCAGAGAACGGGCTGGCGCACATCTGACTGAGCGCAGCGCTGCTTTCTGCTTGTCATATTATTATCGACATTGTTCTCTTTAGAATAAAATTCAAAATCAGATGACACAAAATTCGCTTCAACAGTGCTACAAGGATATTGGTACTTGAGTGACACTATCAGGAGGGCGTGGGTTGTAAATAAATAACTCAAAATAACGTCAGTGTGGGAAGGCCTCCAACAAGGTGGACTGACGACTTGGTCAAAGTTGCTGGAATCCGTTGGATATGGGCAGCGCAAGACCGGTCGTTGTGGAGATCTTTGAAGGAGGCTTTTGTCCAGCAGTGGACGTCCATAAGCTGACATGATGATGAACGTTAAAATAATGACAATTTACGAGATGACATCCTTAGTTCCGATTTTCGCCACGTGCCAAAAGATCCTTGTAACACTGTAGTTGCTTCGATGCCTCAGATGTTTATTTGTTGTGTTAACTGATTTTAAAAATATTATTCTAACGAGAACAATGTCGATAATAAATATGACAATCAAAAATGCTCTGCGCTGCGCTCCGTCAGGTGTACGCCGGCCCTTACCTAGATTCTGTTACGTTTGCATTTATTCTGTGATTGTCGTAGAAATAGAAATGCTAGTTAGAGATTTAGAGTAGATATTGTTGTTAGAAATAGAGGTGGTGGCATAATACTATTTGCGAATATTAGAAAATGAAATAGAGGTCGCATCATAACATAATACAATTTGTGAATGGAATGATTAGAAAAAATAACTGCCTGTAGTAACAATTTGTGTTTTTAGAAATGCATTTGGAAAAAACAAAAGAAATTATTTTCTTTTTTGTTATCCTAAAAAATAGACCAATGTGTTATTCTGCAAGCTACAATATGGTCAAATCTCCATAAAAGTTAAGTAAGCGCCAAAACATACTGTGAAACGCAAATGCACGACGCAACTAGTTTGAAACGTTTCGTTTCAGTTGCGTCGTGTGTGGTTTTCTAAGGAAGTCTATAGCAGAAACTTCGATGCACTAGCAGTTTCAGTTGCGTTGCATTTGCGTTTCACCGTGTGTTCTGGGTCTAACATGTCCTCACATCCATATACTGCCACAATGATTGACATTTACAATATGAGTAGGTTGTAGTAAAAAAAACAACCACTATAGGTTTTATTCTAGAAGCTTTAAACTACACAAAAGCGACCTTTAAAGCAACCCTAAAATAAGCACTTACATTGAAGTTCTTACGTTACTAGATACCTACTCACGAGAAACAATTTACGTCCAAAAATAGGCATCATCACCCGACACGTAATACCAACCTTTCTAAAACATGACGAACTTTCCGCAACGTGCTATATTATTCATAATCTCCCGAATATGTCCCACTGCGTTACATACAGGGTGCTACATCTTATATTTTATTAACCGATCTTTACTTTTTTAGCTATTTACGGCTTGTGGTTTACTTGAATGCTGCAGGATCAAAATTAATTTTAGGAACAATAATTATAATGATGAAAATATTTACCTTTATTACCTGTGTAACTGTTTATAAGAATTGTAAAACTTTATTTGAAAAGAGCAACCTCACAGAGTTTCTTGCTAGGTTCTTCTCTGGGGGAAACTGCACCTTGCTAATCTAGCGCTAGCTTTAAAAAATACCTATATAATAATGTTACGGTTTCAAGAGCATTTTTTGTGCCTATGAAATAAATAATATTTTTGACTTTGACTATAAATCTTGGGAGTCGAGTACTCGCGAATTTGAAGTAGTGTCTCTAAGGATAATTTGTAAAAATAAGACTCCATATTTTTACATAATAGGTAGATTACTTTTAATTCATTTTCAATGAAACGACTTTTCAAATATTAAGGTATAGCATGCACACTATGTTTTTTGTTTAAAAAACAGTGCTCCTCTCTGTTGGTTGCAAGGGTTACGGTTACAGTTCGCTAATGAACTTGCTATGCTACAAATGAATTAGGGTAAAGTCTAATAAAATAAAGTTTGTTTTTGGATTTTAAAATATTACTTCAGAATTTACGTTCGAGGAAGAAAACTACCTACTACTTTTGCAAATATTGAATTACAAATAACCTAATGTTTTTACAGAAAAAATAACCCGACTGCGTCTAAAAAACACATTTTTTTATTAATATGTACCCAGTTTCACTATCACTGTAAAAACGAATCTAACGACAACTCTCAAGCTAAAATCCATCAAGCTGTTTAGGCTGTAGAGCTTGTCAAAGTATTATACATACAAACATTCTCGTACACTACACTCTCGAAAAATATAATTCTCCTTCTGGCGCAGTCGGGTAAAAAGAGCAATACGAATATGTTAAAAAAACAGTAAAAAACATTATGTGCGAAAGTGGCAAGCTATTACTGTTGTATATGTATAAGGTGTGTCAGGTTTTTCTGAAGTCTGTCACTTTCTTTGTTCTCTGTTCTGTTCGATAATAAACCGACAATAATAAAATTAAAAATTTCAAAAACCCCCGACTATAAAAAGTAACAAATAAATTAAGTAGTATTTTGTCTACTGAACATATCGCTTAATATTTCATACAAATTGACAACTTTCATACAAACTTCATTTCGTCGGGGGACCGCATTCTATTTTACTTATTACTTACGAATATATTAAATTATACTTATCGATTCAATTTAAACGTTTCACAGGTATTTTTTTAAATTTTAATATCACATTATGATTATTTATGATAGGGTGGCGTACCTACCTAGTAGACCAAGCTAGGTATAGCTACTTAGCGGTCCCCCGACAAAATGAAGTTTGTATGAAAGTTGTCAATTTGTATGAAATATTAAGCGATATGTTCAGTAGACAAAATACTACTTAATTTATTTGTTACTTTTTATAGTCGGGGGTTTTTGAAATTTTTAATTTAATTTTTATTTTGAAGTTTTTAAACCTTTATTATATTATTATAATAAGCTCCTCCTGTTGTCAATATTGCATTATTTTAAGAATTAAACACTGTTCAAAACGAATCCAAACACGACATATCTGCTGTTACATTTTTCAAGAATGGGTGGAGAGCTGGACTCCATCATTAGCTCCTCATCTGCTGGCACCATTGCATTATATTAAGAATTAAACGCTGATCAAAACGAATCCAAACACAACATATCTGCTGTTATATTGATTTTACAATCCTACCACAGCCGACAAAAGAGCTGATGACCTTGAAATGGCTGAACCGATTTGCATATAATATATCTAAGAACACTCCCAGGATTACCAGCTTTAAATTAAAAAAAACCGCATCCAAATCCGTCCACGCGTTTAGGCGCTACAGTGCCACAGACAGACAGACACACAGACACACAGACAGACACACAGACAGAGGGGTCAAACTTATAACACCCCTCTTTTGGCGTCGGGGGTTAAAAAACGAATCTCTGCAAATCCCGTTCTGGCTCTTTTATTCGGTCCATAACCCATCAATTACTAGTCAACTTTAGTATTGCCGCTCGATAGGCCAATATCGATTGTATATCGATAGCCTATCGATAGTTCGAAAAACATGTACCCTATCAATAGGACAATCGATAGTATCGATAGTATCGATAGTATCGATATCTCTTTCGAAACTATCGACACTGTCGATAGTATTGCTGTTAACCGATACTATTTCAGCAAAAGAGATATCGATACTATCGATTGTCCTATCGATTGGGTACATGTTTTTGACGTTTAACAATCGATAGCAAAACTATCGATTTTTCGGCAACACTATCAACTTACTAACTAAAGTAACTCAGCATCAGCAACCTGTACAACATCCTGTATTTTTCCCATACACTACTACTATCTGTTACTAAGATAAACGGGACCTTACGGGACCAACGGGACAAGTTCTCGTAGTTTCACCGAGACGTTTTGATACTTGAAAGATAATTTCAAACGCTGTTGTTTTTTAGTGACAGAGATATGAAGTTTTCATTTACAGTGTAATAAAGAAACGTTGTAGTTGATTTTTGTTGAGTAGAAATTGTTGGAATTGTGTTTATAGTCGAGTTTTTACGTGTTACAAGCCTAGAGACTGAGTTTTTTGCTTTTAAAGAGAGTTTGACTGGTTCGAAATAATTTGTAATTGTAAATAGGCACTAATTTATCTTAAAAATGGGTATGGGAATTGGGAAAGGTAGGAGGAATATCGGGGCTTAACTTAAAAACCTCAAAGAATAATAAGTACTGGCCTGTTACTTTCTATACTTATGTATTCTTTAACCTAACCTAACCTTACCTTTGATTTACTATAAAGTAACAATTTCTAATGTATATAATGAAGCTGTTTGTTTTCCAGTAAATAAATAAACAAGTATGAATAAGTGAAACCGTTGTATCTTCTCTTCTTTCTTCTTAACATTTCTTCTAGCTCTTACTATCACAAAACCGTACCAAAATAAAACGTCGCCACCGAAAAACAATCCCAAGATTTATAAACACAAACAGAAACCACTTTATTTACCGTAAGACAGTAAAGTCACGCCAATATTTTGCTTTAAACACACTAGACTATCTATTTCCAAGACAAAGTGGCCTAAAGGGAGATATTTGTTCAGTGAAAAGGTTTTCTTTAGTTGCGGTCGGTAAAGGATGGAGGTGACGAAATTGGGTTTAAGTTCTGTCGTGGTGGCTTCCGCTCTGTCTTTAGTGTTCAGTGGAAAGTTTGTTACTAAGGACCGGCGCACATCTGACGGAGCGCAACGCAGAGAATTCTTTTATTGTCGTATTATTACCGACATTAGAGTTATCTTCAAAATCAGTTTACACAATGTTGTTGTTGAATGTTGTTCCAACTAATTTGAATAATATTATTCTATAATGAGAACAATGTCGATAATAATAATGACAATCAAAAATGTTCTGCGCTGCGCTCCGTCAGGTATGCGCCAGCCGTGTACGCTTTTAGAGTTTCGCAATTGATGTGATGTGTCACTTGATAGAACCTTATTTATTATTTTATTTTAGAAAAGCGTTGCTATTTAACTTACATACTGCATACATCATTATATTTTAGAGCGTCGCTCTTGTCGGCGAAGTCTTCGCCACTCTAGTAAAATTCTCTGCCGTCTGTCTATACATACATATACCAGTATATGTAGATACAACATACATAAATAAATAAATAAATAAATAAATATTGGGGGACATTTCACACACGGTCATCTGACCCTAAACTAGGCAAATCCTGTACTATGGGTATCAGAGACTGATATACACACATAGATAAATATATAACACCCAGACACGGAACAAACATTTATGCTCATCACACAAATGTTTGTTAACCGGCGGGGATCGAACCCGCGACCCATGCGTATAAGGCAGACTCACTACCAACTACGCAAACTGGCCTCACAAACGTCACACGTCAAACAACATACATACAAAACGTACATAAACAAACATAAACAAAACATAATAAAACATAGCATAATGTAAACGTACATGTACATATTTGTGACGCCTCTTTCCCATCAGAATATGCAGAGAACACTTCCTTCTATTCGCTACGATTCAAACACACTAACTAGTCTAAAGTCTAACTTTTAAATTAATGGCGATAATGAACTTTATAATAAGAAGCTACTTAGAGCCCTTAGAGCCCAACACAAAAATAATAAGAATGCAACAGCTGTACATTTGAAAACTTATTAAAAGTTAAAAAGATGAAATTTGCATAGTATTTGTGTTGAGCAGATAAAGAAAAACCAAAATCTTCAGTAAATCACTTTTATTATGTTCCTTCACTTTTCACTTCAATGACAAGGAAAACTGTCTTTCAAATTCGTCCGACCAAGACGATCGTTTTTAATCGAATGGCTTACTGTTCAAAATGAATACCGGGTGGGGTAGTTAGGGGTAGATTTGTGGAGGGGTTGACTCAGTATTGCCAGTGCAAAGTACGTAAAACTACAATTTGTAACAGCTCGGCCATCCGATCATCAACGAGTGCCTTCGTTGCAGTAATTAACAATCATCATCATTAAATATACATTTTCTAATACAATCACTATTATATATTTTTAAAAGCTTACAATATTAACAAATCTTATCTATATGAATCAGCACTTAACACAGTTATCAATATCAAAAATACCTATATGTAAAACGATTGTTCATTTAGAAAAAATAAAAAATAAACATCATTCTAGTTTTAATACTTAAGTACTTATATAATCAATTTCGCTAATACATACAAAAAAAACAACATTCCATTCTTTTCAGGAGTCATCTCTTTATCACATCTCTTTCACTCTTTGTACTTTGTGAGTCATTCACTCAGCACAGATCGCTTTACGAACTGTATATTGTTTCTCCTTGGGCGGCACATCATTGTGCCCAGCCTGCCCACAATATACTGTCGTCTTGCCCCATGGTTACAGCCTATGAGAATCATTTCACATATACTGTTACCACGAGGACTTTTAATCACTCGATTCACAATATATACATACATTCCTTATTCTTTAATTCCACAAACTAAGACAATATCAGTGAGAAGTTTCCATCAATTCTAATTCGCTATTGGACTATTATCTGTACTACGAGTGCTACTCTCAGAGTCGTTATCAGATTCACTATTAGCTCCGGTGAAACTTAGCCACGGGTGTATTTTATAAGCCGCTACAATAGCCTCATATCGTCTACCCTTACGAGATAGAGGAGTGTCCTCTACCAAATATCGGTCATTTGGTAGAACCTTTAAAATCCTATAAGGTCCCTGAAGTTTCGGCTCAAGTTTTCTGGATTGCCCGTTACCTGATGCAACAGCTCTCATAATCCGAACTAAGTCGCCTTCCTTATACTGCTTGGCAGGCTTTCTGTGTTTATCATATCTACTTTTACTTATTTCGTTTTGCTTTTGCATCAAACAACCGGCATCCGCTCTAACTTCCTCTAAATCACCTTCAACCAAGCCGTCCCCAACATCGGAAATAACCTCGCTCATTATTCCTTGGGAAGGGTTAGTCAACCTACGGCCAAATAATAACTCAGTGGGAGTCTTTTTTGTAACAGCGTGCATTGAGGTGTTAATTCCCAACTGAACATCTGGTAGGTATTGGTCCCACGATCTAGGGTCTTTACCGTGGGTCATCGCACCTAATGATGCCAGAATTGTTCTGTTCGATCGTTCGACCTGCCCGTTAGCGCGGGGTGTCGCTACTGCATTGAGAATATGCTTAATACCGAGAGATTGTGTGAAAGCCTTGAATTTCTTACTTGTAAAGCAGCTACCCCTGTCAGTGATCAAACGCGTAGGTGTGCCAAAGAATCCTATGTGACTTTTTATAACCTTAATAGTTTCGGATGCTTTTGTACTTTTGACCGCTGTTAAATTTATAAATTTGGTAAAAGCATCAATTATTACTAAGATGTAACTGTTTTTCTTTTTACTTTTGTTGAAGGGGCCTAAATGATCCGCATGAACGGTATGAAATGGAATTTCTATTTTTTCTATTGGATTTAGATGACCCTGTTGTGCTCCATTAGGTAGTTTGTGGTGTGCGCACTCTAAACATGACCTAATGTACTTTTTCAAAAATGTTCTCATCTTAGGAAACCAATATAGAGCACGAACACGTTCCAAGGTCTTCTCTAAACCGAAATGTCCTACGTCATCGTGATTCGCTTTTGCTATCTGCCACCGAGACCCCCTTGGTACTACCCACCTTAACGTGTTTTCCGCTACTATCCTAAATACCCTGCCATTTTTCAATTTGTAATTCTTACAGATATCTGCAACATTTACTGATTCTGGGTCTAATAGTACATCTCTAATACGCCTAATTTCGTCATCCGATGATTGTACGGTAACGATCCAATCATCTTCCGTGATATTAAGCACGTCAATTACATGTAGAGCATCCGAATTCGTATCTGTCGGACCGCGACTGAGCGCGTCGACGTGCGCCATCTTTTCACCAGGTCTGTATTCAAATTCACAGTCAAACTCCTGTAATTGTACCCACCACCTGGCAATGCGTGGAATTAAATCTCTTTTAGTTAAGGCGGTGCGCAACGAATTACAGTCTGTTACTATTTTGAATCGCAGGCCCAACAGATACATCCTAAATTTATTAAGCGATGCTATTACGGCTAACGTCTCTAACTCGAAAGAGTGTAGTTTTTGCTCGTCTATTGATGTTTGGCGACTATAGTACGCTACTGCTCTCCATAAACCCTGATTATCCTTTTGAAGGAGTATTCCCGCAATCCCGATTTTAGACGCGTCAGTATGTAATTGTGTTTCTAAATTTTTGTCGTATAATGCTAAAATAGGTCTACTGACTAACCGCTCTTTAATCAGATCAAACGCACTCATTTCCTCATTACCCCACTTCCAGGGTGCATTCTTCTTCAAGAGTCCCGTCAATGGTTTCACTATAATAGCAAAATCCTTGACGAACCTCCTGAAGAAACCTGCCAAGCCTAAAAATCTCCTAACATCGTGTTGATTTGCGGGAGTAGGAAATTTCGAAACGGCCTGAGTTTTATGAGACCCAGGTTGAATACCTAAACCACTTATCTCAAAACCGAGAAAATCTAGTTTGTCAAACATGAATTTACATTTATTTAATTTAAGAGTCAATCCTCCTTCCTTTAGGAGATTAAGAACTTCATCTAATCTGTGTAAGGCCTCCTCAAATGATCTCGCCGGAATTAATACATCGTCCATATAAACTATTACATAATCTACTTTGGATTTATTAAGAATTTTGTGCATAGCCCTCTGAAATACTGAAGGCGCGTTTGCCAAACCGAACGGCATCCTAGTATATTCATACTGGCCGTCCGGTGTGACAAACGCAGTCTTCTCTTGAGAATCCTCAGCGATGGGAATCTGATAGTATCCCGAGGCGAGATCAAGAGAAATAAATAGAGTGTTGCCAGATAATTGATCAAGAAGGTCCTCGACTCGAGGAAGTGGGTAGTGGTCGCGCTTTGTTCTACTATTTAGAGCCCGGTAATCAACACAAAGCCGTTTCTCTCCGTTTTTCTTTTTAACTATAACAATAGGGCTAGCATAAGGAGAAGAAGATTCTTTAATTATTCCGCAATCAAGCATTTCCGAGATCATACGTCTAACATCTTCGCGCTCAACGTGAGAGAGCCGGTAGGGCCTGTATACAACGGGGTTCTTATCGTTAAGCTGAATGTCCATTTCAGTAACAGTGGTGAAACCAAGATCCTTCAAGCAGGTAGAAAAACATTCTTTATATTTTAGTAACAAATTTGTGAGTTGCAGTTTTTGATCGGGATTTAGTTGCGGACCTACTTCTGGTTTAAATAAATCAGTGTCGTCAGTTGAATTAATGCTATACACTGTTTGACACTCTGCATGAAAAATACCACGGGTAAGTAATTGGTTATTGTCAAAAACTATATCATTGAGTCCTAAATTATGTACAATTAGACGTCCTTTACTATGTTCAATATCATATTCTCCGGGAAACAAATAGTATTCAGCGCCTACTCGGCCTCGAATACCACCATGTACATATACTTTTCCAGAAAAATCATGTTTAGAATTTACTTGTATTGGCTTAATCTCACTCGGTTTCACCACAACAAGCTCACTACACATTAAATGTACTCTAAACTGATCATTCACAAGAAACTGTATTTTATCTGCAGTTTTAAGTATTTTTAAGTAAGGTCGCTCTGTAAATGTATGGCCTAGTAATACTGGACAGTTAATTAAATCATCATTAACAATTAATGTCTCAACGTTGCTCTCGGTAATGCCTTGTAACTCAACTGTGACATGCGTTTTACCTATTGGCTGGTAGGGTACGTTGCCAAGTCCTCTCAGAAATGGTAAATCACTATTTGAATCCCATTCCAACCCTAATTCTAACGCGTTTGATAACCGGATTAACGTGCATTCACTGCCTAAATCTAGGTGACATTGCACTGAAGTGCCGTTAATTTTTATGGGAAACACGTATATACTAGATGTAACTTCGCTAGAAACTTTCATGACAGTTTTATCTTTGTCAGATTTTTGTGCTACATCAGTCTTATTGCAAGTGTTGGCCAGGTGTCCCAAAAGATTACAGCGTGTACATTTTAATAAAGGCTTCGGGCATCGGAAGCTAGGGTGACCAATCTCATTGCAATTAAAACATTTTATACTATCAGTTTTATTCTGATTGGTTCCCTTATTGGCAGTGGATGGACGTTTATCTTTTTCTTTTGTATTCTTATCTGCATCCCTAGCCACGCCTGGCTTAATTGTTTTGAAAAATTTTAGTAAGTGTTCGGGCTCGGTAAATTGAGCAGCCTGCGCCCCTAATCTTATACTTCTATCTTCTATCCCAAAAAGAAGACAATCAACAGCCTCTTTACCACGGATCTTACAGCGATTCAGAAGGTTTATTTTAGAATAATAGTAGAGCTCGGGTGATTCGCCAAAACGTAGCTTCTTATTTAACATTTCTGTTAGTAATTCACCATAGTTTTGAGTCGAAGGGAAAGATTCAATTAATTTGGCTTTCCATTCTTCCCATGTATATAACATTGTGGGTAAACTCTGATACCACGCTTTGGCAACTCCACCAAGCTTTGGCAATGCAAAGTGAATGACCTGTTTTTCAGACCATTCATAAATTTGTCTACACTCCTCTACTTTCGACAACCAGACATCAATAGTTTGCTCTCGGATCATTGGATCAAATTCAGGAATAACATTGTTAAGCGAATAAGATGGAAACCTCTCACTCGCATTGGACTTTAATGATTTGATAGCATCAACAAAAGAATTAATCAAATAAGAACTAGATCGCTCACTCACTGTTTTTGTTCGGCTTCGTTTCGCTCTTCGTCGGCTGCTGTCAGAAACGCTGCGTCTATCTGCACTATTGCTGCTACGACGCCGCTTCCGACTCTGCTCGTAGTTGCACTCGCTGTTGTCGAGACGGCTGCCACGACGGTTGCGCTGTGGGCTTCGACTGTAGCTACGACGTTCGCCGCGGCGCTCACTGCGGCGTTCGACATCGCGTCGGCTTAGATGTCCACTAGAACTTCGATCACGGACTCGCTGGCTACGCCAGCTAAGACGGCGTGGACTTCGATGTCTGTCGGGACGCACATGGCTTCTTTCGCTGCGCCGTTCTGATTCACGCCTGCTGACATGGCTGCCTCTGCTGGTTCGGCGTTCAGCATTTCCCACTGGTGTTTGTAGTCGTCTAGTGGTATCACTGTTTCTTTCCATGTTCGAGCTGAAATTAGATTGAAAAGGACATAAATGTTCTACATAACATTTGTACTAAAGTACCTACATATTATTTATTATTATTTAGCAATTTTATAAAATTGAGGGTATTCTTAAAGAAAACCAAATATTTTCCTTGCTTTATTCCACTATTAGAAGATGACAGTGCAGCTAGAGTGTTCATGTACATAGAGTATATAGCTTGTTACTCATATGAGATCATTTGAGATCATTATTATCAGGGTGTGCCTTAATCAAATAAATGCACGCATCGGCCACTACTCATGACTCATAACCACTAAACCGGGAAGTTATTTCATTGTAAGTAATTGAAATAATATCACTTTGCACTTACATTAAACTACAAATAAAATGAAAACCTCCTCAGACTGCCAAACTATCGGGGAGTACCCCGACCGAATTCAACAGAATTCAAAGGTTAACTTCTTAATCATGTAGTAATATTATCGGGGTGTGCCCCGATCAAACATCAGCATCGATTGTCTCAGAATAAGCCTTCTCACATAACCAAACTATCAGGGAGTACCCTGATCAAATCTAGCTATAATTAAAGGCTATAAGAGCACGTGCCGTTACTATCGAGGAGTACCCCGACCACGTATCAGCACATACCTCTATTGAAACAATTTTGTGAGCGCACGGTAGGTAAAAAAAAATAACCATGCATGATTTTCTACAATAAAATAATGCAAAATGTTACTTTACCTTAGATCCCGCTTCTGAAGCTGTTGAGCAGATAAAGAAAAACCAAAATCTTCAGTAAATCACTTTTATTATGTTCCTTCACTTTTCACTTCAATGACAAGGAAAACTGTCTTTCAAATTCGTCCGACCAAGACGATCGTTTTTAATCGAATGGCTTACTGTTCAAAATGAATACCGGGTGGGGTAGTTAGGGGTAGATTTGTGGAGGGGTTGACTCAGTATTGCCAGTGCAAAGTACGTAAAACTACAATTTGTAACATTTGTTAAATACATAGTTTAGTAACAAAATAAATAGATACATAAGTAAATAAGTTTATAAAGTGGCTGCATGCCAAAAAGGATTTTGTCTATTGGTTATTTGTTGTGTCATTAAGAAAAAATAAATTTAGTTCGTTTCCCAGCCTCAACGCTGTTTCATTACAAGAGTATTAAATACTCCTAATACTCTAAAATTCATGTGGCACTTTGCGTAAATAATAAAAAGACAAGCGTGTTAGCTCTACTGAAATATTTAAAACTTAGAAATAAACAAGAGCTCTCGTATAGAACCGAATAGAGACTAGAGACTTTAAAACCCGCAACTAAAATCCGTTCACGTAAGATCTGTTCAATCCGAGAAAGATTTCAATTTGAAATACATGTATCTGAGCAAGTTTCACCGTTTCACCCTAATTTCTCGCACGATCGACGCCGAAACCGAACGCTTAGTACGTGTTGTGAAATATTGTCGTTTGACGCACTTTCGAACGTTCGAAATTTGCTTTTTGTTTTTATTTCGAACAGAACGCTGCTCTTTGAATTTCGAAGAATTTTTACTCTATTTGAGCATTTTAGCACAAGTACGTACTTTGAAAGTTTTTAGAAGCAAAATTCCAATTTATTGCGTTACTGGAAGCGAATATTATGGATCGTAAGAATCTTGTTGGATTTAAAATTGAAATGGTAAACTGATGTTTCGATTAAAATCCTACATATTTTTAAATACATACTTAAGTAGCATAAGTTTGTATAATATTGTATTGTATTTTTGTATTTATTTAAGGTAAAGTCATGTCTACTTATTTATTGTGTTGTACATTATGTAAATAAAGATAAATAGTATAAGGAATACATTTGAAACTGCGCCTTCATTTTTCATTTTTACAGAGGAAATTATCCATTTTCATATTTTATATGAAAGAGTTACAAACCTCCTTACATCCATCCATTTATCAATCCATCTAAGTAGCCCTTACGTCTATTATTACTCTCGTCTATTCTATTATTACATTACGTCTACGATTTATGGTGCAAGTCTGTTCCAGTAAAAGAAAAAGTAGAAACACTGACATATTAGTTTGATTCTGGGAAACAATGAAAAACAACCTACATATTTTGAATACAAAACAAAGAAGTTTTGATTTAACTCGAATAGGTCACTTCAACAATACAAAGTTAGTATTATAGCACTAATAACATGACAGTTGTACCTTTATGTCCCATAAAACAAAGACTAGAAACGACTGTTCATAGCAATAACGCACAAGCATTTGCTTGTAACGATGATTGCTACATTTACAATTGTTATAGTAGCGTTACAGCTCTATAAACTTAAAATGCAATTGCCTTAAGAACTTTAAGTATAGAATATACAGGGTGTAACAGAAAGGGTATATAAAGCCGAAACACAGCGATAGTCCTCATGAAACTGAACAACTTTCACCAAGGAACATGGGTCGTAACTCGAAAAAAAAATTTCGCCTCCCCATACAAAATGCCCGATCAGCTGATCGAGTAAGTATGGGCGATCCAAAAATTTTTTTCGGGTTACGACCCATGTTCCTTGGGGAAAGTTGTTCAGTTTCATGAGGACTATCGCTGTGTTTCGGCTTTATATACCCTTTCTGTTACACCCTGTATAAGCAGGTGCCATACCGTCGGGAATTGCGTGCCTGGTCTGACGCAAAATGGCTACCTTTTTGTATGGAATTTCTTATCGTTTGACAGGTCATCTACCAAGGGAACTTTGAAAAACTTGCGCCAACCTTGGCACGCTGTCGTAAACTCATTTGTGTATGAAAAAAAAATGGGGCCACTCCTTATATTCCTTCCTCATTGCTTAAGACGTAAGCTAAGAAACAAACAGCGATAATGTTTTAGCAGATTCATTTATTACTAGAGGCTGCCCGCGATTTCGTACGCATTTGTCGTCATTTTTTGGAAAACCTACACAATAATGTTACTCAGTAAAATTATAATTTTGAAATAATTATTGTCACGTGTTTTTAACATAATATATTTGTGTAAGAAGATGACATACTTTTGTAAAACTTTACTATCTTTCGATTTGTAGGTACCCATTGCATATTTAACATCCATTTACTTACATAAAGATATTTATTAAAAATATTCGTTCTCTTTGTGCGCCAATTTTCACGAATTGACGTAACAATAAACTGCAGAAGTTGAAAAGTCTTTACTTATGTATATTTGTCCCTTTCCTTTCTATCTTCCTCACTGTTTTACGAGTAGGTACAAGCGCACCCGCGCACCTGCGCTATAAAATAAACATTTGTAAAAGCTAAGTCTGACTTCAAACTGCCCTCTGATTCTGATCACGGTCTTCGCAACTGTATATTGCTCGCTGGCTTTCGTCAATAGACAAATGAATTACGAATAATTGTATCTTACGAAGGAATTATCAAAATCGTGTCTATAGGTACTACAGCGACACTTCGCAAAGGCAGCACTTTCGGTTTAAGACCATTAATGGAAGGAAAGGACTGTGACTGGGGACTAGGTCATGGTTATAAAAAAACATCATGAGAGGAAAAGTAGAAGGTAAAAGGAAGAGAAGGATAACACGGAAGACTACCTTACATCAAATAAAAGAGAGAATAGTTATGTCGTACGTATTCAAAAGGATGGCAGAGAATAGAGCAGATTAGCGGAGACTCCACCAGCAGAAGCCACGCCCTTTTGGATGATTATGATGACTGCCTAAGTGACAAAATTTCAACCATTTTGCACAAATGAGAACTTGATGAAAATCATTGGATTATATGTAAAATGCAAGCATCAGTGCTAAGATGTTTGCTGTGCCCTTGCAGGGCGTCACATGTACTTTAAATGACTTTGTAACACCTTACCAAACTTGTGACTTGCAATAAACAAATTCTAATTCTAAGATTGTTAACTCATTAAACCCAATGTGAGGTAAACCCACTACGATGCTTCGCCACATCTCATACATCAAAGCAACAGCAATCAGTGCTTCTGAAAATACTTATATACTTCTGAAACCAAACTTAGCATAAAAGACTAGAATTACTCCCCTGTTCACGGGAACGCACGAGTCAGCGTCTCAGATTGAAATCTCCAGCTTACAGCTTCGCGAACGGTTCGCAACTTTGTGATATTGCTTCGGTAAGTCCATAGATACGATCGTTGTATTACTTGCAAGATTTTATCTGTATATCTAAAGCCTAATTAGTTAAGGATCTTGGTATAATTAAGTAGATTAAAAAGACCTACTGTTTAAAATATGATTTAAAAAAAAATTAAGCCATTATTACAATGCCAATCGATGCTCATCATCATATCAGCTTATGGACGTCCACTGCTGGACAAAAGCCTCCCCCAAGGGTCTCCACAACGACTGGTCTTGCGCTGCCCACATCCAACGGCTTCCAGCGACTTTAACCAAGTCGTCAGTCCACCTTGTTGGAGGCCTTCCCCTGCGTCGTCCGGTACGTGGTCGCCACTCGAGAATCTTTCTGCTCCATCGTCCATCGGTTCTGCGAGCAATGTTCAAATTATTTAATCTACGCATTTGTTTAAACTCTTACACTTTCTCTTCTTACAAAGTTATGGCCCTTATCCAACTCAAAAACCCATGTCATTGACATAGAAATGAATGGGGATGGAGACTACATTCGAAAATTCTAAAAATAATTAGTCCGTCTTTTAGGCTATTAAAAAATATTTGAAACACGTTTTTTACCTGACCAAATACATAAATAAATACAAAGATACAGAGCATCAAAGTTACGGAGTGGGGGGTATTGACGTATCCTACGTAAAAATCGTACTAAGGTGTGACGTCATGAGCAACTTTAACCCAGTGTATCTGTGTCATTTTTAGTTTAAGAGAAAAAAGAAAAAATACGTGTCGAATATTTTAAAATAATCTACGTGATGGACTAAAAAAAAATTTTGTCATCATGCCCATTTGAACTTCATTAGCAAAAGTTTTCCGGCACATTATCTTACTGAAGTCACACATAAAATAGCTAAGCAGTTTTATTGGAAAGAAAATACAAATGTAGACCGGTAGCTTAGTTTAGTGCTCCCGAGTCGCGGGACTCCCGACGCAGTAAGGAGAGCAAAGTCAGCACAAATGGAAATTTTATTCGCTTGTAATTGGGACTATAGTACAATATTAGCAATACTTTTGTGTTTTGTTATTATTTAAGGTCTATCTACACGGAACCGGGCCGTGGCCGGGACGTGTCCGGGCCGTGGCCCGTCATTAGGGAAAACAATACGTCGTCATGACAACTTGTGTAAAGTAATCCATAGAAAATGTATGGAATGATTTTTTTTTTCCTGACACGACCCGGACACGTTGTTATGACGATATTATTGTTTTCCCTCCTGACGGGCCACGGCCCGGACACGTCCCGAGCACGGCTCGGATCTGTGTAGATAGTAGGAATAATTTTAGTATTTTCAGTAGAGTGGGTACTTAGCCAACTTCCTCCTGTTTTATTTATTCACGTTAAATTTTATATTAAAATACACAGTTCGAAAAAATAATAATTACTTTATCTAGAGGTTTGCTCAGTAACCGTTTTATCTGTAAGCGGTTAAACGGACCCTTATAATTGAAACTAGGATTGTTATATTTAAAACAAATACCTAAGTGTAAACGTACTTAAACGTTGTTGTAGGCAAAATGTACTTACTTTTTTTTTCTCTAGCCATTACGATCCCACTGCAGGGCCGTACTTAAATTATGTTTCATTTCATTTCATTACTTACAAATACGAAGATTAATTTTTGAAGCCTTTTACTTCTTTCGAACAAATAAAGACTTCGTTTAAACGCAAAGAAAACATGGAAAACCAATTAAGAATTAATGAAATCCAAAGAGCAACCAAAACCTCGCATTTTCACAAATTCACGTTTGAAACGGCAATAAAGTAGCGTGCAAAAAAACCGGCTCGAGGTTAAATAGCAATTTTTCAACAAGATATTTATCGGCATGAGGAAATCCTCAAGCTTGTTTAATTAATTGCAATTGCTGTTAAACGAACCATTATATTGTACCCAGAGGAAAGTCTACCTTTTCTCGGCCGCCAGTATAATTTCTACGAATTTTAAAAATTAACATTTAAGTTAATTAACGTTTTTTTTTGCAAAGTGAATTGCTTAGTTGAAAGGAAAATTAGGAAAAACGGAACAAGGAAAAATAATAGATGTTTTTATAATACAAAGAAACGTTAAAAATTTGAAATAATTAGAAAGTTGCACGGCCAATTTCAAAATACAATTTTACGTAAAAAATGGCGGAAACAAAGACTGTGATATGAAAGATGACGGAAATCGAAAGTGTTTTCCAGAATTATGAATTACTGTATAAATAAATTACTTTAAAAATAATTAACTGAGGTGTAGGTCGGTGAGTCCCGGATCGGCGGCATAACCCGGCTTTGATGTGTAGAGACCATAATATGACGTCCTAAAACCATAGATACAGATACAGTTAGCCTATTACTTCCCACTGCTGGGTAAAGACTTAGATACAGTTAGCCTATCACTTCCCACTGCAGCAGCTGCTGCTGGGTAAAGACCTTCTTGCTCTCCATCCAGTTCTGTTATGCGCCAAAATTAGCTATTGTTCACTGAATGAGTCGAACTCGTCTCGCCATCTCGTTCTAAAACTGTCGGTTGTTTTTTTTTTTCAAACCAATCGATCAAAAAGCACGTGCATATGAAACTGCATCAGATCAGGTTATAGATTCACGATCATGTTTTTCGTACGAGCGTGTTCGAGAATTGACGATGACTGATTTGAATAACATTGTAAACTGAAAAAGCTGTTGGGAGTTTAGAAAAGTTTAGTTTTATCTGTTTTGTTTTAAAGTGGAGTTCTACGTGTTTATTTTAAAGAAAAAAAATGTTTAGTTATTTTTATAAATAACCAAACAAAACTAAGAACTCATAATAAGAATTTTACTAAATCAAAATAGAAGAACGCATTTTCAGGAAAAATTTAAGTTTATCTTCTTATTTTTTTGTTTGAAAAACAACCCTCAAATTCTTAATGCTGTTAATCTAGTTAATTAATCTTATTTAAAAATATTGAATACAGCTTTAATCTATCCGTGAACCGGATATAACCATCAATAAAAAAACCGTAGGAACCTAAACCTATATTTACTCATAAAAACTCGGCCCAAAAATGACCTATCGTTACAATATTCTTCATATACTGTCAATACGACCATGATCCATCACTGCCAGGTATTCCGATGAAAAAAGTGATGGAGCGAAAAAAAATACGACAAATATTTCGAATAACGCGAAACCTTTTCACGAGATTGGAAAATCTGGGATCGTATGCTATCTACATATATTTGTTACGAGTATAGGACATGTTGTTCAAAAAATGTGCAACTGCTTCTTGCATTCATTAAAACTGTGTTAATCTGGGAGCCCAAGTCTGCTAATTTCCAATATTTTTAGTTACAATACAATACACATATTCTTTATTGCCCAAAAGATATAAGGTACAGACACAAACAAGAATATAAGAAGCAACAGGCGGCCTTATTGCTAGGTAGCAATATCTTCCAGGCAACCTTAAGTAGTTGTATGTCGACAGAGTTCAATGAGAGTGTCAATGTCATTTTTGACACATTTGGTCGCAATCTGTGTAACCCATTGTTTAGCAGGGTACCAAATAGCAAATGTGTCAAAAAATGTCATAGCCGCTCTGCCGACACACAACCTAGGCTATTTTAAGTTAGTAGACTTAGGCCCCAGCTTTATAATTTATGTGTAATAATCAATGTAATAATTAATTGAAATACAGAAAATAAAATGTTTTGAAATCGGTTTATAAATGCCGGAGTTTCGAGGTAACAAACATAGTCTATGACGAAAAAAAAAATATTACCCATATTGAGAAGCATCTCTTTTTTTCTCTCTGATGGTTTTTAGTTTGAAATTCTCGTAAAATTATTTAAATAACTTAGGTAAGGTAATTTTAATAAAACAAATTTAATTTATAATGAAACGAAGGGATAGGACGTTTCACAAAATATACGATCTTAGGAAATCGAAGTCCCTTGAGAGGAAATTGTTTTTTCGCCCCACTGGATATTTTAATTAGAATCACCTCCAGTGACACCTTCGGAAATGGAATATTTCGAAGTCATTTTAATATTTTCAAATCTGATTTGAAATCTTTGCAATTCCAATTTCACTTGAAGGTAAGAGTAACTTACTTAGCGAAAAGATTTAATAAGAAGTACTAAAATATTACATTAAGTACATTACATAAATTATATTTATTTAAAAAGTACCTCTATCATTTTTAATAGATAGGTACTTAATATTGACTATCTCGAAGCGAAAGAAATAAAAGTTGAAGGAAGTAGTAGGTATCTGTTTAGCATAATAAAAAAAATAAAGAGATTTTTTTATAAATAAAGTAAAATTTTTAAAATCTTAAATACTTACGCAAATTCTGCTAAACGTATAGTTTAAAAAGACGCAACTAGCTGCCTCAATATCACCCAAACGCAACAAAAAAAAAAAAAAACGATCACACAAAAATACTCCCCATTTTTTTACCTCACCCGCAAATTACTCAAAACTCTCGCCCAAAAGTGTCCCCTTATTTATTTTTACATCGGCCCATCAGTCGTTTCTTGTCAATCAGTGTCCCTTCGCTTCAAAACACGATCACTCACTCTCCAAAGAGGTGGTGTATCAACATAGAAAGATGCTATTTATCTTGAGCCATCGTTGGAAACAAATTAAACACTTTAATACATGAGGCGTGACTTAAAAAATAGGAGGGTGGGTAAAAAAGCCCTATCGAGTTCTTTCAGATTTAGAAATGCTGGATGTGTTAAAAAAACAATGACTTTTAAAAATAATTTATCTAAAAGTTTCGAAAAAAAAAAGTTTCAATGTCTTGAATATAAAAAACATAATACTAAAATGATTGCTATTATTTCCATTTCACATTCCTAGTAAAACTTATTGTTGATAGTACGAGTAGAAAACAAAACGAAAAAAAATCTACCAAAAATAAGTTCTAAAAACTAAAACCCGCCTACGGAAAACCTGCGATCTTAAAAGTAAGAAACAAGAAATAATTCTTGTTTTCTTAACTAGGTACCCCATAAATGCACAGACGTAGCGATTTTCAGAGGAAAGCCGTGGTCGTATGCCTCTGTGCCTTGATATTAATAACCGTGCAATGTCGGAACCTGTTTAACGTACCTTTGTAATAAGGTAGGTATCAATTGCTTGCAGGCAGCCATTTATAGTTATATGGAGGCATACGACCACGGCTTTCCTCTGAAAATCGCTACGTCTGTGCATTTATGGGGTACCTAGTTAAGAAAACAAGAATTATTTCTTGTTTCTTACTTTTAAGATCGCAGGTTTTCCGTAGGCGGGTTTTAGTTTTTAGAACTTATTTTTTATTTCACACTTTTTGGTTAAACCAGTGATATCTACGTACATACTACAGAACTCATACAAACACATACATGACAACTATTCAAACTCAATGTTACACTTTCAATCTATATTTTCATCTCAACATATTGTACTAGCGGGCATCCGCGACTTCATAGTCATCTACACCACATTTACTTTTCAAAGTGGATAATAATTATAGGGTAACAATCCTAAAATATTGCAAATTTTTTGATAGAGTACATAACACTAAAAAAACAAAAAGTACCTAGATAGGTAGGTACCTACTTTTGAGCAGAGATGCTCAACGCTTTCCTGGTCCAAAGTAAGTAGCGTAATCCGTTTCGGATAGGTATAAGTGTGGATCAAAGATGCCTTTTATTTTATTTTGACGGGGCGCTGCGCCCCCAAAGCCTGATAATCTCACACTGATAATCTGTCCATAGTACGAGTATATGTAAAAAGTATCTATTTCCTTATTGCAGCGGGGGGCTGCGTCCCCCCAAACTGACACAATGACTTATTTGGCCACAGTAGAGTTCAAGAAGTGTTTTGTTTATTTTGGCGGGGGCTGCGCCCCCCCAAACCCCCCACACAGTGACAACTTTGTCCAGTACAGTTCAAGAAGGTTTTGTTTCATTTTGACGAGGGTCTGCGCCCCCCAAACCCCCCTACACAGTGACTTCTTTATCCATAGTAGAGTTCAAGATGTGTTTCGTGTCTTTTGGCGGGGGGCTACGCCCCCCAAGCCCCCCCCCATACAGTGACACCTTTGTCTAGTAGAATTCAAGAAGTGTTTTGTTTAATTTTGGCGGGGGGCTGCGCCCCCCAAACCCTCCTACACTGTGACTACTTAATCCATAGTAGAGTTCAAGAAGTGTTTCGTTTCTTTTGGCGGGGGGGCTGCGCCCCCCAAACCCCCCCACACAGAGATAACTTTATTCAGTATAGTTCACGAAGGTTTTGTTTAATTTTGGCGGGGGGCTCTGCCCCCCATACCGCCTTACACTGTGACTACTTTATCCATAGTAGAGTTCAAGAAGTGTTTCGTTTCTTTTGGCGGGGGCTACGCCCCCCAAACCCCCCCACACAGTGACAACTTTATCTAGTAGAATTCAAGAAGTGTTTTGTTTAATTTTGGCGGGGGGCTGCGCCCCCCAAACCTCCCTACACAGTGACTACTTTATCCATAGTAGAGTTCAAGAAGTGTTTCGTGTCTTTTGGCGGGGGGCTGCGCCCCCCAAACCCCCCCACACAATGACAACTTTATCTAGTAGAGTTCAAGAAGTGTTTTGTTTAATTTTGGCGGGGGGCTGTGCCCCCCATACCGCCTTACACTGTGGCTACTTTATCCATAGTAGAGTTCAGGAAGTGTTTCGTTTCTTTTGGCGGGGGGCTGCGCCCCCCAAACCCCCCCACACAGTGACAACTTTAACTAGTAGAATTCAAGAAGTGTTTTGTTTAATTTTGGCGGGGGGCTGCGCCCCCCAAACTTTCCTACACACTTTGTTCATAGTATGAATGGGAGTTCAAGAAGTCTTGTAGTTTATTTCAATCAAACTTCCCTTTTAAGACACGCTTTACAAATTAAAATCACTGCTTGAACTCATGATAATAAACAACTTTGAGGGATCTTTGTCAGAGTCTAAAAATGTTTGCTTTTTCGTACACGTTACGTGGGCAAAATGTACCTATTAAGGGACCGAAAATATTTGAATGCCAACAAAGTTGATTCCATAGGTAGTACAAGTTGTAGGTAATTTAGCTTAAAACTAGCCAAAACAGTCAACATAATTCTAAAAAGGCCTGATTTGGCAAGCTGTAGGTAAGTAATCAGTAGTTTCGAAGTAATTATGATAGAAAAGGCAAGACGTTAAAAGACATATTTACAAGTAAAACCGCGTGCTAAACCTAGTGATATATATAATATTTGGAATGTACTCGCTGAGCCCTTTCATTTGATACCCCACACATTATCCTTTGTAAAATTTAATATTTTTCGTCGCGACTTCTTGTCCACTAGTTTACAAGCAAATCCGTGCGCAAAACCTAGTGATATATATATTTTTGGAATGTGCTCGCTGAGCTCTTGAATTTGATACCCTACACAACACCATTTACAAACCTTTTTTTTTCGTGACTTTTTGCCCACTAGTGGGCAAAGTATTGAACTTATTGCAAAACTAGGTATCCTATGTTACCCGCCGTATTATTACGAATCATTTGACACCTCATTCATTAAAATCGGTTCAGTAGTTTAGACGCTACGGTGGAACATACATACATACATACATACAAACATACATACATACATACATACATACATAGACTGCCAAAAACATTACCCTTCCTTTTGGCTTTGCCGTAGTCGGGTAAAAAGGCCTGATTTGGCAAGCTGTAGGTAAGTAATCAGTAGTTTCGAAGTAATTATGATAGAAAAGGCAAGACGTTAAAAGACATATTTACAAGTAAAACCGCGTGCTAAACCTAGTGATATATATAATATTTGGAATGTACTCGCTGAGCCCTTTCATTTGATACCCCACACATTATCCTTTGTAAAATTTAATATTTTTCGTCGCGACTTCTTGTCCACTAGTTTACAAGCAAATCCGTGCGCAAAACCTAGTGATATATATATTTTTGGAATGTGCTCGCTGAGCTCTTGAATTTGATACCCTACACAACACCATTTACAAACTTTTTTTTTCGTGACTTTTTGCCCACTAGTGGGCAAAGTATTGAACTTATTGCAAAACTAGGTATCCTATGTTACCCGCCGTATTATTACGAATCATTTGACACCTCATTCATTAAAATCGGTTCAGTAGTTTAGACGCTACGGTGGAACATACATACATACATACATACAAACATACATACATACATACATACATACATAGACTGCCAAAAACATTACCCTTCCTTTTGGCTTTGCCGTAGTCGGGTAAAAATATAAAGAAATCACCTTTTTTTTCGTAAAATTTATTTCATTCACTTCCAGAAACAAACAAAAATCTTTGCCAGATGTCGCGTCGATGTCCCGCAAAAAAAAAAAAAAACTGTAAAGCCCTCTCAATATCCGGATTCTAAATCTGTAGCCAGTTGACATTTGAACACAATGTATCCAGCATTGGCAGACAAAAGATTTCTTGGCGCCATCTTTGTTTTAATGGCCGTATAAAAGTATTTATTGTTTTGTCATTGCTATTAGCTATTGACGTATAATTAAATATAATGCTGTTACTTTGATGCTTTTTTATGTTATTTAGCAAATATGAAAGACTAATTTCACCTCTTTTTTTCAATGGCATGTATTTTTAAAAGCTAAACATATTAATGCAAATAGTAATATTTCTAACAATTTTAAATTTTTATTTTTTTATTTTTTAAACTTTTTAACAATATGAATCTATTTATTGGAAAAAAGTTGGAATATGATTTATTTATTTATTTTTTTATTTATTTATTCATTTTAATATAATCCAAATACACGACATCATTACAGGCAAGTCCCAATTCGATGACGTTACTGATAAATATATTTTTTAAGTAATAACATTTTTATACAATCTATTCATAACAAAACAACTTCACTATGTACTTATTAAACTTTACTTAACTACATAATAGGTATTGTTTATTAATTCTATGTTTAAGAATTATTTTAATATCCTGTAATAGTAATACATAAAATATTATTATTATGTATTACTATTACCTATTTATAAATTACAATGAAAATTATTAAGTACGGCCTATCATTTCTTAAAACTCTCCTCTGAATAAAATATTTCATAATTTCATCCCACTTATCAAATTCACAATCTTTTAAACAGGAAATTCCTAGCCCGTCCTAAAATAGCCTAACAGGAATCGCAGTAACTAGTCTAGATTTAGTCTAGACTAGGTATCAGCTGACAACGCTGACGGGAATGTCAAGTTAAAGCCAAGTCTACATTTAACTGTCGCCTAAAAAGGTATGTCGTATTTAGAGGCAGGCGGAAATAGGCGACTATCATGAATGTGTAAGTGGGCTTAGTTGTTTTATTAGATATTGGTTTTATAGAATTAAATATATTTTTTACCTTTTATTAAATAGATTTATATTTTAGTAAGTAATTAGTTCATTCAAACAGCATATTTTTTATTTATTGTTTTTTTAATCCTAAAGGTTTACAATATAATATTCAGATTAAGAACTTTTAAAACAAACATTATATATCTATATAAATATTTTTAAATACAAATAACTTTGTTTCTAGGATATCCACGTCATGTAACTATGACTCACCCTTTAACTTTGTTGCATTTATGGGTACAATAACCCTATATATGACTGTTATTAAAGTCCATATCCGCATTACACTACATGGCACAAGTGATTAAAAAGTTTCAACATTATTAATAATCAAATCAGAATTTTTTTTTTTTTTTTTAATAGCCTATTGTATCCCACTGCTGGGCAAAGGCCTCCCCCGCATTCCTCCATGCCTCCCTATCTCCGGCCGCCTCTGGCCAGTTTGCCAAGTATGCATCCAGATCGTCGCGCCATCTCTTCTTAGGCCGACCTCTACCTCTGTGGCCGTCGAGCGGCAACCAGCCGGTAGAAATCTTGGCCCATTGATCCGGGTGCATACGGCAAACATGTCCAGCCCAGTTCCATTTCAGTTTCGCGGTCTTCACCCCTACATCAGTGATGCGAGTTTTTGAGCGCAGCGTGGTGTTTCGGATCCGATCGGATCTTTTAACACCTAATATGCTGCGCTCCATAGCTCGTTGGCAAACCTCGAGTTTGGACTTCTGGACTTCTGTCAGGGACCAAGAAATAAAAAAAAAAAAAATATTTAAAAAAATATATACAGGCTCGTGCCCCTCGATTGGGGGGGACATATATGGGATAGCAACATAGGTAGGTAGTTTAGAAATGTTTAGACTGACTGAACAAAAAAAAATTAAAAAAATTCAATTTCAATGCAAATTTTTGAGGAATTTTAACCAGATTTGTTTTAATTATAAATGTTAAAAAACAGCAAATTGAAACGTTTAATAATGGAAAAAAGTTTAAGTACCTCATTGTTATAACCTGCACTATTTTATTTATGGATTTGCAACTAAAAAAATAATCAACAGACGACAGAAAACGTACCCAGCCGAGCAAACTTGTCACACACAGTAAGGGATATTATACCCATTAGCAATAATAAAGATCCTTCATCTACGAATGACGTCATGTTTTGACAACTTGCGAGTTTTATTACTTCGTAACGTATGTTATCCTGGTACTATCTATACTTTTACGACGTCTATAACATGAGCAATGAATCCGATATCGACGATTTAGGGTAAACTCGAGAGTATGATTGGGGCGATCATAAATTAGGTACTGGAATGACTGTACCTTTTGTTTGTTAGCCATTAATATCCCACTGCTGGGCAAGAGCCTTCCCTGATCCCCGATAGCGTCCCGGTATTCCCGTGAAAATGCATCCAGATCGTCTCTTCATCTTTTTCGAGGTCTACCTCGGCGACTGTGACTATCTAGTGATGTCCATTCTGGCAATTTTTTTGATCCTGAATTTAATTAAACTAGATTATATTATTAATATTAATGTATTTTTAAATATTAATTATAATATCGTTTTTAGGGTTCTGTACCCAAAAGGTGAAAACGGGACACTATTACTAAGTCTCGGCTGTCCGTCCGTCCGTCACCAGACTGTATGTCATGAACCGTTATAGCTAGGCCATGAAAATTTTCACAAAATGATTTTTGTATGCAACATTTAAACATATGGAAAAAAATAGCCTTGCAGAAATACGTAAATAGAGGAAATTATTAAAAGTACTTACTCGTGTCAAACATCGTTCTTTGATAAACTGTTTAATTTTTCATAAAAAAAAACAATGTTAGTTTATTTAGTCACTTATTCGTAGCTGGTTTCGTGGAAATTTTGAGCGTATTTTGCTGCTTTATGACAAAATATCTTCATTTTAAAATATCCAAGCAAATATTTCACGAGATGTTTGTTTACACTAGTTTTCACGTTTGTATTTAAAACGTAGCGGAAGAAAATATGCACACCAAAGCCGCCGGCTTTTTTGACAGCTGCCATTCGTATGACGTAAAGCCGCAGGCCTAGCCCGGCATGCCGACGGCTTCGGTGTGTAGATAGCATTACAGAATCCTATTTAAGAACCACAGGTAGGTACACTAATTAGTACACTAATTACTTTTTTCCCACTCATACCAAGGGAATAAAAGGAAATCAGCACTTTTTATCCCTAGAGAGAAATATGAAATAAGAACGAGGTCAGAAATAACGTAATTACATTTTTTAAAGACTTTTTTACCTTTATTTCCCTTATTTTAACCATATTTCGTTTCACTATAATTTGAATTAAAAATGTAAAATTGGCTTTGAAAAAAAAAACAAATTTTTTTTTTTTTAATTTTTTTTTTCTTCTTTTAGCTAACTCAGTAAGAAAATTCAATATTCAAGCAAAACATCAAAATAATCAGCTGTTATACATTTCCTACCAGATACAAGCCGTCCTTATAAATATTTCTCTAAGAAGTAGCGAAGTAAACGGCATCATCATAATTCTCAGACTTAACTGTCATAATTATATTTGTATCACATGACACATGACACACTTAACGAAAAAATCTTATGACAAACCGACATTTTCACTAATCTATTTAAAATTCAATTCTGATAACCACTTCAAAAGGCACGTCTAGGAAGTCATTCTCTAAATTGGTAGTTATAAGACTTTAGTGGCGGCGGCGGTTGACGGATTTTGTTTAAAACCGGATACCGGAAAGTCCGTATACAGAGTGTAACAAAAAGGGGGTATAAAGCCGAAACACCGCGTTAGTCCTCATGAAACGAAACAACTTTCCCCAAGAAACATGGGCCGTAACTCGAAAAAAATTTTTGGATCGCCCATACTTACTCGATCGGACAATTCGTGTTGGAAGGCGAATTTTTTTTTTCGGGTTACAACACAACCCATGTTCCATGAGAAAAGTGGTTCAGTTTCATGAGGACTAACACTGAGCTTCAGTTTTATACCCCCTTTCTATTACACCCAGTTTCTCCCAGTAGTGGGGTGACTTTTAATTGGTGAATGATTGAAAAGGATTATGCATGTACTCGTGATAAACGGATATGCATGTACTTGTGGTAACAAACAACTTTTACTACGGGACCAAGTTTGAAATCATTCAAAAATTTTCGAACTCCCCTTATAAAATGCCCCAGCTGATAATTGTTAATGTATTTTTTTTAAGATTTCGAACATGGCCCCAAAGTAAAAGTTGTTTGTTATCACGAATACATGCATATTCTTTTCTATCGTTCACTTATTTTATAGTACAGATGATTGATTTTGAACATGGTCCCACAGTAAAAGTTGTTTGTTATCACAAGTACATGCATAATTGCATATCCTTTTCTATCGTTCACTAATTAAAAGTCACCCTGTATATTCGGATATAATCGATTGGGTATGTCCGTAACGAGAGTGGGAACTATCAGTCGTCACTATGCCCCGATCCTGATATCCGCCCTGACAATACTATTTTTAAATCTTGTTATCTTAAATGGAATAGAAGAATGAGAGTTGAAAGGATGGTTAATAGATAGGGATATGTTAAGATATGGGTACCTACTGAAGGTTTTGTTTCTTAAAAAATATATTTTAGTTACGATTTATTTAATTTTATCATTAACCTCTCACCAATAGATTTTTTTGTCCTGTGTTTCCTGGGATGTGATGTGACAGATTAAATATTAAAAAAGTCATGATTGTGTTTGGCAATATGTTCGTTTGGCAATAATTGTCTCTTACAAAAATACGATTATAAAAAGGTACTAAGGTATTTTAAAATGAAATGATAATAAGAAAGATGTAATTTCAAATGTAGACCAAAAATAGTGAGTTTTTGAACAATTCAAAGCTTACAATTTTCTACCAGTCAATCTCTAATATAGATTTTTCTACAAAAACTAATTTTGCTAAATAATATATTACCCAGTCCAAAAATATACTTATAAAATAATACGAAATAAATAAATATATTTTGATTTATTCCCCTAAGTTCGTTTCCCTGAGTGAACGAACTGAACGAACTGACTAGACATGTCATGGCGTGTGCCGTTCTAAATTTGAATCTCAAAGCCGCCGGAGGGCGCTCGCCTGCCCTCTTCTTTTGTTCCTATTTCAAATTACCAGAATAGCTCTAGAATGTACGTTAAATATTTAATTGTTCTCTTTATTAATTGTTTTGTTTTTAATACTGGCCGTTTTTGGAATTCAATATTCGAATTTTAAAAAGAATTTGAATTTTTGCACGGAAATTATTTCACAATATGAAATGTTTCATAATGAAGAGTTTCAATACAAATGTAAATAACTTAAGTATCACCCAGGATAATGGTATTTATATTTACAATTTGTATTTACTTAAGTATTGAAAAAAGTCCGAAAATAAAAAAGATAAAAATCAAATTGTAAAAGATTTGACTTTTTAAAAAGACGTAAAAGATTTTATTTAAAAATAAACTCAAAATAACTTGTAATTATAACATTTTTAAATAATTAGGTATCAGTTTCAAGAATAGGAGAATCATGAATAGATATTCATCAAAGAAACAATTGCCCATCAATCAGTCACCATTTGCAATTTAACTCAAAATGAAATATTCTAGATTTTTACCTCTTTTTCATTCAAAGTAAAAACTATTTAACCCAAAATATAATATTCCAAATTCAAACCTATTAATTTAAATTTTCGAACTGAAAACAAAATGGCCAAACTGAAGTAACACTGAAACTCAAAAAATAGAACTGAAGGGTGATTTGGGATGCGCGTGAGTCAGTGTCGGTCGACGCGCCGGCGCGGGCGCAACGCCGGAAGCGGATTTTTCAAACGAATTCCGGTCGCTCTCTGAAAGTGTTGAGTGCCTTTGTGTTTCAACGGATGTGAAGTGATTGTATTGTGATTTCCTTCGATGAATTTGTGGAATTATATGAATATCTTTGTGTTTTTGGTAAGTTTTATTTTTTTTTCTGTAAGGTTCAGTCTTTTAAATTCAAATTATTTGTACATAGGTAATTAGGTATTTTACAGAAGTTGAAATGTAGACAGTACAGTACTTGGTATGGACCGTGAATAGGGCACGGCAATTACAGACTTAATTTATTTTTTAAATGCCATTTTACAAACGTTGCATTTTACAAAAATGAATATAAATAAAATGTCACAAAAAGACGCATAGGTTCCCAAAATGCTCGCCACATTAATGCTATCTACACACCAAAGCCGCCGGCATGCCGCCGGTCTGGGCCGGCGGCTTTACGTCATACGAATGACAGCTGTCAAAAAAGCCGGCGGCTTTGGTGTGTAGATACCATAAGATAAATAGGTAGTATCTCATTATTTTTTTATTTCCGAGGATGTTGTAATCTAACCTGCTATGTTTAAATTTTGAAAATTTTATTTCAATCAAAAATATATTTTATATAATTGCACAATATTTTTCTTAAAAGGTAAGTATTTCTATACATTTCTGTCTTTATTATCTCTCTATTATTTCTACGTCAAAACCACTCTCTTATAATTTAATGATCCAATACACGAAGTAAGTACCTACTCGAACTACATGACTCATTAGACATTGTATCTACGTATTTGTAGAAAATAAACTACTTACGAAAGACAATTTTATTTACGCCTCAGGGCAGTGACTTTTCAGACTAGTCTTACAACTAACTAACTAACTAGATAGAAAGTAGAACAACTATTTAATTTGAGAAGCCATTTAGTTTTTCGTAAAATTATGAACATGTCAAAAGTTGATATTTAGTCGTTCTTGTTGGAAGATTAGTTTACCAAACTTGTTTAGCCGATAGGTAAGGTCCGGTTTTATGTTTAAATTTTCTTATAAAAAAGGTACAAAATATATAAGTAATTTCTTAGTAAAGTGAAACATGTATCAAAATTTTTACTTTGTTCATTTTATAACTGACTGAAATGAAAAATATTATCTAAGAAAAAAAAACCGGCCAAGTGCGAGTCGGACTCGCGCACCGAGGGTTCCGTACAAACCTGCAAGGTTTACAAAGTTCGTTCATTACGACAATCGAGTCATAACTATGGTATTTTTATTGCAAAATGAAATTCATAACATTACAATGGGGAAAGATGGAGGAGCATAAATTTAAGACAAAGATCTCTTTATCGTTTAAGTAATCCTTTATTTTATATTAACACATATCATTTATCTATAATATAACTGAAACACTTATACTAGCCTTGCAGCAGACTTGCGAAAGTTCTTTTATTAAAGTTATTTATTTACTAAGTTTTTTAGTCACTATTTAGAAATCTGGTTCAAAAATATTAATTAAGTATTAAATTTGAACCAGACCTGTAAATGGTGACTGAAAAAGGTGTGAATAGCCCCGCGTGCCACCCGTGCCACCAGCGTCCCATCAAACTTCGCCAGTAGAAACAATACAAGCAAGCTGTCTGATAATAACCAACAATAAGAAATATAATAATGTCATTGAATTTAATTATAAGTATAACACTTTAAGCAGTTAGGACGCATTTAGATTATACATACAGCTACATTCACCAAAACATCGGGATTGAATGACGATGAGTGAGGTCGTCTTTGCCGTTTGAAAAATGTTGCCCTCCCCATACATAGTATAATAACTCGCGGTCATTGCTGTAACTACAATTATGTTTACAATCACAATTTTTTTGGTGGTATAACTACTTAAAATTTTAAGCTTTTCGGAATTTTTCTGTTACCTGTGCTGTAAGCTATTGCTTCTTACCAAATTTCGAGATTCTATGTCAACGGGAAGTGGTCTTTAGGTTTTAATTCCCTTGCGTGTAGTTGCGAGTTTCAAAATATGCGGTATCAATGGTTGTACTTTTGCGTTTTGCGTTTTGCGTTTTCGGGTTGACTTATAATTTTTTTTTTCACGGGTTAAAGGCAATTAGATCTAAGTATTTGATATGAATTTCAACTTGATAGCTCTACGCGTTCATGAGGAAAAAAGTAATAAGTTTATATTTATTAAAAAATATAATATTTTGTAATGTAACTAAAAATTTAAGGTTTTCGGAATTTTTCCTCTATGTGTGGTATAAAACGTTGCTTCATGCCAAATTTCAAGATTCAAGGTCGACTGGAAGTACCCTTTAGGTTTTGATTCCCTTGCAAGTACTTGCGAGTTTCAAAATATGCAGCTTAAATTGCTGTTTCTTTTGATTGCGTTGACATAGAAGTTTGATTTTGCTACAGCTTAAAGGTATTATAGACCTGAGTATTTGGTATGAATTTCAATTTAATACCTCTACGCGTTTATGAGGAAATGGGTAGTAAGTTTAAGATTATTAAAAAAAGATATATTTTGTGATGTAACTAAAAATTTATGGTTTTCGTAATTTTTCCTTTATCTATGCTATAAGACGTTGCTTCGTACCAAATTTCAAGATTCTGAGTTCACGGGAAGCACCCTGTAGGTTTTGATTCCCTTGCAAGTGTCGAAAATTTGCGGCATAAATGGCAGTATCTTTTGATTGCGTTGGCTTAGAAGTTTGATTTTTTCACAGCTTCAAGGGACAGTAGACCTGAGTAATTGATATAAATTTCAGCTTCATACCTCTACGCGTTCCTGAGAAAAAGGGTCTTGACAGACGGACAGACGGACAACAAAGTGATCCTATAAGGGTTCCGTTTTTTCCTTTTGAGGTACGGAACCCTAAAAAGTCCAAGGAGATGCTACATAATCTTATGGCTATCAAAATAATACACATATTTTTATCATTAAATTAAATACACATGATATTATTTTTATTTTCCGATAATATAACAATTCAAAGTTTTACATTGAAATAGGTAAACTAAAATGGACGAAATTATTACACGAGCGTTGACCTCGTTCAGTATTAATACTAGTGATGGGATTCGTTTTTCAAATTATTCAATTTTACTTTCAAAAAAGAAATATATTGATCTTTTCATTGATTGGTCAATTCAGTTAACGTAATTTGGTTTAGGGCAGGTCATGGTTTCGTCGTGAAAAATCGTTGCGTTTAAGAAAGAAGAGGTAATCTGCTTTGAGAAAAGCTTCTTTTATTTTATTCTCTTTTAAAGGTGAATAGTTTTGTAATTGAAATAAAATAATTTTGAATATTTTTATTGCTTTAACTATATAGCCCTAAAGTGACCTGCATGATATACAGGATACCTAACAGGATATTATCATTTTGACTAAATCGGATTATTACTACCTACCACAGATTTAAATTACATTTTTTATCTCGGTTTTATTTTATTATGCCTATTAGTGATAAAAAAGTATGGAAACTTGGTAGTTTCCATGTTATCATTGTAAATATCATAACAACATTTGACACTAACTATACTACTTATAAATACATAAATAAATACACGTGATCAATGAGTCAATTCAAATGAGTCATTCTTTTTCTACCTTTCTCATCTCTACGTACATTTGGTCGGCGGTATTTTGGTAATATTCTAGGGCAGAAAATAAGTGGGGCTACAATTTGCGAAGCGATGATGGCTAACAAGCGAGTATATGCTATATGCCAATATAGGAAGCGCTAGGATACAGATGAAGTATAGTTTCACGTGGAAAAGAGATAAGGTATGACCCCACCAGGGGCCCAAGTCTGCAAATTTAACATAGCCTCAGTTGTGTATCAGCAGAGTGTCAATGGCATTTTTTTTGACACCTTTGGTATTCCGCTAAACAATGGCTTACATTGATTGCTACCAAATGTGTCAAAAAATGCTATTGACACTCTGCCGACACACAACTCACAACTTTTTTATGTTGAACCAACGCACGTCGCGTCTCGTCGTCGCTAATCACCTATGGCGATGGTACAAGTCCGTCATACCTTCAAATAGTGTTTAAATGAATGGAAAAGATGTCAAAGGACGACCTTGAATATTCCGCGTCAAATCTTTAGTGATATTAATATTTGAGTAAATAATTTCCATCTAGGATTAGCAACGAATGTTTTGGTCAGAATTTGTAGATTTATTTTTCATAAATTCATTTAAAGAATTATAACTGAGATACACGAATTAATGTATTACTACTCCACCACCTCCTTCTCCTTTTCTATTCTTTCTCTTTTTCCTTTTTATTTCTTCTTTTTGTATTCTACTTTCTGTTTATGGTAGTTTTACAATTTTTTTTAGCCTATGTTGTCCCACTTCTGGGCAAGCCTCTCCCATGCTTCTCCATACATTTCTGTTGGTGTTTTACCTTTAACAATTTTAAATAAAGAAAATTACAATTGCTGGAACAAAAACTTATTTGTTTAGTTTTCCTGCTAATCTTCCATTTCACATTTTCAATACAATACAAATATTCTTTTTTTTTTTTATTCTTTTTCTTTTCTTTTTTTCATTTTCATACTAACAATTTAGTTATCTGTGATATTACCTTGTTAACACCATGATCGTAAACACTTCAAAATTCAATGGATTAATTGAAACATTGCTCCCAATTAATAGATGTTGCGTCTAAGAACTAGTTAATATTAGAACGTCTAGACAGATTTAACAAGTTTACGTTCAGGCTTAGAACTTCCATATACAAATTCGGTTATGTATTACATGTGTTTGTGATACATGTATTTGTGTAATTCGTGTAGGTAGGTATTTGCGAATATAAAGTTTTGGGCTTAGCTTTTCTTTTATTTTGAATTCATCAGAGTTTTTGTTTTATAACTGTTTTAGATTATGTAGACTTTTATTTGCATCAGTATTTTTTTCTGTTTGATTGAAATTAAGCTTTTTCGACTACTACCTACAAATATCGTTTTTTTTTTAGATTTTTGTAAAGATTAGAATTTGGAACCAGATCGGCTTAATTAATAAATTAAGTGCCTATATAAAGCAGCTCGAGGATCGTAGCAAGTGAAAAGAAGTGGTGTCTCTCCATCCCAATGGGAGAGAGGCGTGACGGATATGTACCTATGTATACTAATAAGTACGTATGTATTGAAATTATATCAAATGCAAAAAACAACGAAAACATATTCAAGCATCTGTAATAAAAATAAAGGTCAAACGTTGCAATAAATTGCGCCTATGCTAATTACATCCTTATATCCCATTGTTTTAAGATGTTCTTTCCGACATTTGTCACAAAACAACAATTTTGATAAGCTGCTTGCTAGTAACCTTGCCTTTGTCTGAAAGGGTTATGAAGATTCCTCCAGTTGTATGAAATGGTTTAAACCAGGATTTCTAGAAATGGCTGTAAGATGTAAGTTGTATTTATTAAAAGTTATATAGTTTCTATGACAAAATTAAAGTAAGAAAGAATTTTTATTGAGGCATGTATGAGGCGACTGATGAATGTGGATGAAGTGAAGAATATGTGTCTAGATCCTAGCCTAGCCTAGATCCTAGCAAGTGGAGAGAAGTGGTCACTGCCTTCCCCAATGAGACAGGGGCGTGATATAAGCATGAGTGTGTAATGTAAGTATTACCCTTGTATTACCACACAATAAACTTTTTTTTCTTCTTATTTATAAATAATAGGAAGAGAGGAAGACCCAGACGGACGTTCCTAGAACAGGTGAAGGAAAAGGCGGGTGTCATGTCGTATCAAGATGTTAAAAAGAAGGCAGAAAATAGGGAGGGATGGAAGAGGCTCCACCGACAAGAGCTTAGCTCTTAAATAAGAAGAAGAAGAAGAAGAGATTTATAAATAATCATATTTTATTGCATCGATATATACATAGATTTTCAGCACTAAAATGAAAATGTTAAAGGTAAGGTTCTATACGTATATTACTAATTATATGTATTTAAAAGAAATTTAAATTCGTATCATTTTTATGACACAATTTTTTTTTGATAAAAATCTAACATTGCCTTCAAACAAGACGTTTATAGGAATATCAAACATCTAAATTGAACCAGTAACTTAAAAGCCACTGTAGTTGAGATGAAGAGAACCGTGGCCCGGAAATTCATCTTGCGGTAAGAGGCCAGTGGTGAATTATTTAGGACAACATCCGTTAGTTAGTAATCTACAGAAATACAGGGTGTAATAGAAAAGGGGGTATAAAGCCGAAACACAGCGATAGTCCTCATGAAACTGAACAACTTTCCTCAAGGAACATGGGTTGTAACAATCGTAACTAGAAATAATTTTTTGGATCGTCGATACTTACTCGGTCAGCTGATCGGACATTTTGTATGGGGAGGCGAATTTTTTTTTTTCGAGTTACGACCCATGTTCCCTGGGGAAAGTTGTTCAGTTTCATAAGGACTATCACTGTGTTTCGGATTTAAACCCCCTTTCTGTTTCACCCTGTATAATAGAGGTTGGATATAATCAAGTAATTTGGCTAATGATTAAGTTTCTGGACTTAATGGGAAGTTATGTTGGTTTCTATGCAAATGTTAACACATCAAAGCCGCCGGCTTTTTCGGCAGCTGCCATTCGTTTGACGTAAAGCCGGCGGCGGCTTTAGGGTGTAGATAGCATTAGACTTTCTGAACTGTATATTGTGGATATCTTCTTTTTGATAACATGATGGTGAAATTAATTATGCAAGCGTTAAGTAAAAAAATTAAAAGAAGCCAAACTTCAAAATTGGACATATATATTTTTAATAGCGTCAATCCTTAGAGCATTAGATTTGAGTCTTAACAGATCTAATATAACACTTAGCACAGAAATAGTTTTCGGATCTATCTCGAATCTACCTACACTACCTTTGTATTACGTTTTCTTGAAAATGGTATACTTTCTTTTGTTTATTCTGTCGTTTTTCGTACATAAAGGGTGCTTTCACATTAGCGCAACAGCCGCGCGGCAACGGCGGCGGCACGATAAGTAGCCAGTCACGCGGCTGTCGAGCTGCTGTTTCCATACAAAAAAGGAATGCCGCGCTGCCGCCCGCCGTAATACTGGCAACCTAATGCGAAGGCGCTCCATAACGTTGAAAAAGCATTTGACTAAAATAACCTTTCAATTATTCCTAACTATTCACAGGAAAATAGGTAACGTTAGTGAAATAAACAAAATGGACGAAATAATGAAATTCCGATCGCTGGGCAAAAATGGCTGTTGCAGAATTTTCTTTATTACAATATTATTGTGTTTGGTATAAAGCTTGAAATGTGAGCGATAAAAAGATAGGTTTATGAAATGAAATGATCATTTAATCTTGTAGGTTTTGACAACACTTAGGACGGGTCATTTTTTTAAATTAATTCTAGATTCGCAAGAGTGCAGTTTTCCCCAGAGAAGAACCTAGCAAGAAACTCTGTAGGGTTGCTCTTTTCAATTTAAGTTTTACAAATCTCAGGCATAAACACAGAAACATATAATAAAATTAATATTTCAAAAGAGCTATCCATAAATAGAAATTTGACCCCGCAATATCCAGGAAAAAGTAAGGTAATAAATGGGAAACAGAGAAGTGAAAGTCTTAGTTTGATAGGATCCGCATGACATGACCGGCCATCACAGCCAGCACCTTCACACAGGTCTCAACGCATGTGCCAGCCATCAACCCCTTCAACATATTTTAGGGAAGTAGGAGACCCGACACACAGCGCCACCACTGCAACGGCGTAAGCGAGCATGACATGTCACACGTTTCGCCTTATTCTTAAAAAAGCTTAATTGACTTGATATTAACAAATACAGATAAAATATGAATTATGTTTTTTTATTCCAGTTTCAAGCAAATAGGTATGTAATGTGAAAACTCATTCTTGTAGCTCAAATTCGGAGGATTGATCACTGTATAAAAATATATATTTTAAATAAAAACTGTTATTTATTTATATTAATTTTTTAAAATATATTTTTTATTTACATTCAATATCTTATACATACTTAATTTCATTATATAATTTCAACATCATACATACATATCTGTCACGCCTCTTTCCAATCGGTGTACAGAGACCGCTTCCCTCCACTTGCTACGACTTGCACACTTCTTTCATCTCAATAATTTTCAATATATTTTGTATATAAAATTCCTCTTAACCCCTACACCAAACAGTATCGAACAGAATTCGCCATTTTGCAGACAAATTTACTTTACCAGCGCTAATTGGGATGGCAGGCGAATTATTACTGTTTTAATTGTTTATCCTCCGTTGTGATCGGAGCATCAAGTTAACTTTATTAATTCCTTTCCTACGGCCACTCAATTAAACAGTGTCCATTCACGCAATACTGATGGTTGATAAATTTGTCAACTGGTACGTGGATGGTGTTTCTGTTTTGGAGCTCGTAGTTTTTGTAGAGACTTTGTTTTGGAACAAGGGTGATTATTTTTTTAAATGACCATTTGGTTGAAAAAAATTGTCCATACGCGATATTTTTTATTAAATATACTTTTAAGTATCAAATAAGTACCTATTATTGTACAATGTTGTATTGTCTAGTAGAATTAAACAGTTTTATGTATTAAATATTACAATTAAAAAAATAATACTTATTTTTTCTCAGTGGGTTCGGATGGTCCCTATACAAAATTATTTGTCCTTTTCACGAGATACGTTACAAAATTTGACCTAAAAAAGTTACTGGAACCTTTATTTAATTATGAGTGAATATATCGCCTAGACAACAGTGAAAGCGTATTTCTTCAGTATACATTATTTAATTTAAATAATTTTAAATATATAATTTTTACTTACAAAACATCGTCCGAAATTTTGTTCATTTTTGTTTATCATTTTTGTAACAAATAAATCTGGTAATAATTGAAAACTAGAAAAAGAAACACTTAGCAGTTCAACGAGTCAATGGCACGCCAGAAACGAATTTGAATCGGTCATTTCGTTTACTATGTGAAAAAGTGCACGACGCGTGTTTTTTTGTCGACCGGAAAAATTCCAGTTTTAATTTATCAATTTTGTGTTGTTTGTCAAAATACACAGGTAAGCGGCTCCTTTTTCATTAATTGTTTATTGGAATAGTTTATTATGTATCTTTATAAAAATGCACGGTGATTTCACTAATTGAGATTGCTGTTGGCATAAACTATTTGAGATTATTTTCAAACAATGTTGCTTCTTCATTTTTGTAACAATTTTTGATGACGTTACAAATATGACGTTACAAAAATGAAGTAAAGCTGTAATCACATCGGTGACTATAATGTGGACCACTAATTTAAACATCATAATCGGAGCGTGATTGTGCATGCGCACCCAAATGCAGTAAAAAAAGCCTCAGCCACATATAATTTTTACTAATTCTATTTTATTATGTCAATGAAATATTGAGAATAATCTTTTATGTTGTTATTATACGGAGTGGCCCGTCGATTGACGTCCAAAAGGAAAATTTGGATTCCTCGTGTCGTGGGGTATCCGAATCACCCCCATGTATGTTCCGCGATTTTTTACGGTTTCCGAGTTATGACGTGTTTTCTGATTTTTTGAGATTTTTCAACCAATCACCCAAAAAAGGTTCGTAGAAAAAAAAGTACAACACTTTTTCATAATTTTATTTTTGCATCAGATGCTTCATGACCCGTACTTTTATGCATAAAATATTCAGCTTCGTAACTTTTATAAAAGTTGGGAAAATTTAGGTCGAAAGAGGAAAAATTGTATTGACTGAAAAATAATCGAAATCTTCAAACTTAAATTAAGAGGTCAAAAAGATGACTTAATGGATTTTAAACTAGCTTAAAAAATGCGCCAACTTCTCAGCTTTCATAATCATCGAAAAAAATTGATACTTAATGGGGTATTTTTGCTAGAATCAGCCTTTAAAGAGAGCAAGGTGGAAAAATTTCGGAATTGGACGTATGAGCAAATTTTTTTTTCTTTCATATTTTATGATCACCTAAGCCTCAGTAGGTTTAAAGACAGTGTTATCTTACCGAAAAGTACAAAAAAGGAGCCAAGATTGACACATTTGGGGGTTTTGGAGCACCTGTAAGAGATGAGTTACACATTGAGAAAATTATGCAGATATGCATCATTTCTAAGGGGTTGCACACGGAAACGGCCTTGAAGCGGCACGACTGTATCGTAAACAGCTTCTACGAAGTGGGATCCCTTCAGGACCCTCGCGTTGACCAGGAGTTCTTCCTTCCATTAAGGTTTGGCGTATGTCAATAAAAATACGAAGGTCAGGATAAGACTCAGGTTGCAGCCCACCACGTCTTTGAACTTGTTTGCGATACAGTCGTGCCGCTTCAAGGCCGTTTCCTTGTGCAACCCCTTAGAAATGAGGCATATCTGCATAATTTTCTCAAGGTGTAACTCATCTCTTTCAGGTGCTCCAAAACCCCCAAATGTGTCAATCTTGGCTCCTTTTTTGTACTTTTCGGTAAGATAACACTGTCTTTAAACCTATTGAGGCTTAGGTGATCATAAAATATGAAAGAAAAAAAAATTTGCTCATACGTCCAATTCCGAAATTTTTCCACCTTGCTCTCTTTAAAGGCTGATTCTAGCAAAAATACCCCATTAAGTATCATTTTTTTTCAATGATTATGAAAGCTGAGAAGTTGGCGCATTTTTTAAGCTAGTTTAAAATCTATTAAGTCATCTTTTTGACCTCTTAATTTAAGTTTGAAGATTTCGTTTTTTTTTCAGCCAATACAATTTTTCCTCTTTCGACCTAAATTTCCCCAACTTTTATAAAAGTTACGAAGCTGAATATTTTATGCATAAAAGTACGGGTCATGAAGCATCTGATGCAAAAATAAAATTATGAAAAAGTGTTGTACTTTTTTTTCTACGAACCTTTTTTGGGTGATTGGTTGAAAAATCTCAAAAAATCTGAAAACACGTCATAACTCGGAAACCGTAAAAAATCGCGGAACATACATGGGGGTGATTCGGATACCCCACGACACGAGAAATCCAAATTTTTCTTTTGGACGTCAATCGACGGGCCACCCTGTATATAGTGACTTCATTGATTTCATTATTGATAAAGCAAAAATACAATTTGTGTTGATTATTGGTATTGTGTTTCATTTCATTGCATGACATTTAATACATGAGTAAAAGAAAATAGTAAAAGATAAAGTGTGCATTGTGAGTAAGCCCTAATATTTTATTTTTGTTATTTTTGTAACAAGTTTTATTTTTGTAACACTTTCATTTTTGTTTCATTTTTGTCACAATGGTCATTTTAAAAAATAATTACCCACAAAGGACTTTATAGTTGTATTCTGGTGGTAGACACTAGACAATTTCATAGATAGCAGAGGCCTAGGAAAACCGTGGAGAAAGGGAAAAGAGGCCTGTATTAAGCTGTTTAGTCATATCCAGATAAGAAGAGGCCTCGTGCGCGTCGCGTAGCGTCGGCTTTTACCGCCGTGTGACGTATGTGTGAGAGTGCGTGGCCGCGCGAGCGAGAGTAAGCGCCAAAACACACGGTGAAACGCAACTGCAATGCAACTGAAACTTTTGAGTTGCATCGAAGTTTCTGCTATAGACTTTCTTAGGAAACAACACACGATGCAACTAGTTTGAAACGTTTCGTTTCAGTTTTTTTTTTTCAGTTTTTTTTTCAGTTTTCAAGTAACTAGCAGTTTCAGTTGCGTTGCAGTTGCGTTTCACCGTGTATTCTGGGTCTAAGAGTAGAAACGAGACGCTAAAGCGGCGCTCGCGTCGCTCATATCATATGATCGAGGAAAACGTACAACTAAGTAGGTTCCTCCTTACCGTTTGTCTGGTAACTATTAACTAACTATAAATGACATTATAGTACCTACTTTATGCAATTACCTAATTCTGATCAATCTGTTTTACAAAATTCTCTTATAGGACCAACCAACAGCGTTATGTTTAAAAATTGAGATAATTTCTAACGAAATATTCGTTTCTCATTCCAAAAAGCCTCTTAATATTAAAAACCTGATTATCTTGGTAATAATAAAGCTCGATTGTAAGTAAATAATTGATATCCAGAAGCCTCTCAAGCTAACCTCTTTAAAGGCTGTAAAAGCTTTCATTATGTTCTTATTAAAGTTGGCACTGATGGGAACGGAAGCTCAAGTATAGATTAGTATTTTATCTAGAGGTCCGCACTAGAAGCTGCCTGCAATTTTGTACAAATTCATAGTCATATATTGGAAAATTTATAAAACCACTATGAAAACCCCTCTAAATTGAATTTAAACAAACATCACCTTTTACAGCTGAGCGATTTCCATAGTAAATTAAAACCAGAACAAATCCAGTCCAAAATGTCACACTATTTGAGAGGGTAGATAGTCTACCCTCTCTAGTAAAATAGACTACACTAACAGATACAGTCAGCCCGTCATGTCCCACTGCTGGACAAAGGCCTCCCTACTAGCTCTCCATCCAGTTCTGCTGTGCGCCAGAACCTCCTATTCTTCGCTGAATGACTCGAACTCGTCTCGCTATCTTCGCCTTGGTCTGCCCCAATATCGTTTTCCTATATTATCTTACATTTCGTTCCCTTTATTCAAAGACAGATAGCTATCCGAGATCGGCAGTACTCAACTGTCACGTAGCTGTCACTTTTGATTTATCCTTCAGAAGAATACCAAAGATTTTTTGACAGCTTTAGGTTTATAGTTATAGGGACGAAAATTCTAAGGCAGATAACTATTTCTGTCTCGATTAGGACAAAACCAGAGATAGATAGAATATAAGGAATGGACGTTACATTAATTAAAACTGAAATGAAACGTTTCAAACCAGTTGCGTCGTGTGTGGTTTTCTAAGGAAGTCTATAGCAGAAACTTCGATGCAACTTAAAAGTAACTAGCAGTTTCAGTTGCGTTGCTTTTGCGTTTCACCGAGTGTTCTGGGTCTTATAGTGGGGTTATTTTCCGGTTTATTTTTCAATTAATCCTTAATGGTTTCTGGAACGAGTGGGGAACGTATTAAATGTACGTCAAATATAATTAGCAAGGTTTCAAGGCATTAGACTTTATTGCGTCGTGAAGTAAATAAGGAGTGAAGCAAAAAGGTTTATGGTAATCTTTGTACTCTGATAGGTTTTGTCGTTTATAATGTTTTATTCAGCTTTTACATCAAATAAAAACATCGTATTAACTTAATTAGTATATCTTTTGAACAGCACGTTTAATTATGGGTAAAATGTCTCTCGGCGGCTTATTATAATAAATCCTAGAATGACCATTAAATAATTTCTAATCTAATCTAATTTAGCCATTTGTGTCCCACTGCTGGGCAAAGGCCTCTCTCCTCATCCGCCATGACTTTCCGTCTCGAGCTTCCTCCGCCCAGCTACTTAAGAAGGTGTCCAGCTCGTCCCGCCACCTTTTCCGTGGTCTGCCGCGACGCCGTTTGGCAGATGGTAGCCATTGGGTAGCCGTTTTAGCCCATAAGTCCTCTGGCATACGGCAGACTAGGCCAGCCCAATCCCATCCCAAATAATTTACAAGACTTAAATATATTAAATATTTCGTGTGGCAAAACTAGTCACTCATTTTCTTCTGTTTTTTAATTTCAAGTTTGTAACGTGTGATTTTATTAAATAGATTCAAAATCCTGATTCCTAATTCCTCGATCAAATAGGGGACTTGCTCATGAAAGGTCAGGTCAAGAGTCCGACCTTTAACCGACGGGCATGTATGAGGCGACTGATGAGTGTGGATGAAGCGAAAGAGGCGTGTTTGGATCGTAGCAAGTGGTCTCTGCCTACCCCAATGGGAGAGAGGCGTGACGGATATGTATGTATGTATGTATGTGTATTCAAAATAATTTAAAACCAAAGTTATATATCTTTGTTTGGACTAGGAATACTTATATACTTACCTACTACGACACGCGACAAATTATTAGTTACCCTTCCCAATAGGCATTTTGAAAAAAAAATGTTTTAGTCCATCACATAAATAATTTTAAAATATTCGACACGTATTTTTTCTCTTAAACTAAAAATGACACAGATACACTGGGGTAAAATGACTCGTGACGTCACGCGTAAGTACAATTTTTACCTGGGAGTGACGTCAATACCCCCCACTCCGTAATTTTGATGCTCTGTATCTTTGTATTTATTTATATATTTAATCGGGTAAAAAATGTGTTGCAAATATTTTTAATAGCCTAAAAAGACGGACTAATTATTTTTTGAATTTTTTAATGTAGTCATCAACCCTTTTGTCATTTTGTTCTTTACCACATTGCCACAAACACCATTTCAAAAACACGTGACACAATTGCTATTCAAATATATAGGTTACACAGCTCGCTCTCTTATCACGTTTCAGCTCGATTAGAACAAAAGACGTTACTTTCCTTGATTCGTATTCCATGCTCACTCATTTCCATACTGTTGAACTTGTATTAAATTGCGAAAATGGTATAGGGATGCGGATGAAGTATCTTTTTTTTTGGATATTTAACGGTAGTTTGAAGAATGTACCTACATACATATCTATCACGCGTCTTTCGTAACCTTCTTTCTTAATATATATTTTTGACGTGACAACGTCTTATAATTCGATGGAGCCGGCTGCACGCACGAAAAAACATGACTCATGCGGCGTTACCTCGCTCTGAGGCGTTCCATTTAAGGCTTGAAGTGCAAGCGAGAGCGGGGATCGGGCGACAAAGAGGCACAATCGGCCGCGTTCGGCAGCATTAATGACGTTGTCACGTTCAACTATCGTCAGTAAACCGACTTTACAGACAACCGATTTTTTAAATCATTTACCTATTTGTGTTTCGTTTAAAAATTTTGGAAGGTTAAGAGCCCGTTTTACTATTTACTGAGAAAATCCGATAAACCCGTCTCTGTCTAAAACGTCATATTTTATGAAATAGACATAGGTTTATCTGTCAGTTAAAATTTATCTATAGGCGGTGCAAAGGTCACTAAAATAGTTTACAAACCTCATTTCCCTCCAAAAAACTTCTCCTTGGACCACACTCCGTATTTTCTATATCGATACTGAGGGCAGTAACTTATTGTTAGGATGACATTGTATTCTTCGCGTCTTTAAGCATGTATTATACAGCGTATACAATACACAGACTCGACCGACGCGTATGAAGCAATAGATTTTATAATAATGGGTGTGTGCACAGACTTAGGGCTATAACATAAATTCACGACACGACGCGACACGACACGACGCGACTCGACGTGATACCACGCGACGCGAATATCCAAGACAGATAAGTATTTCTGTCTCCAGTAAGGCAAAACCAGAGATAGAGAGAATATAGGGAACGGACGTATGAGCCAAAACATAAATTCACGACACGATGCGACACGACGTCGTGCGTCGTAAAACGATAAAACGTCGTGTCGCGTCTTGTCCTGTCTCTATCTTTATTATTCTCTCTATCTCTGGTTTTGCCTTATTGGAGACAGAAATACTTATCTGTCTAAGAATTTTCCGTCCCTATAAACCTACCGCTGTCAAAAAATGTATGGAATTCTTCTGAAGGATAAATCAAAAGTGACAGCTACGTGACAGTTAAGTACTGCCGGTCTCGCATAGCTGTCTTTGAATATTAGGAACGGATGTAAGTCTTTTTTACCCGACTACGGCAAAGCCAAAAGGAAGGGTAATGTTTTTGGCAGTCTATGTATGTATGTATGTATGTTTGTATGTATGTATGTATGTATGTTCCACCGTAGCGTCTAAACTACTGAACCGATTTTAATGAATGAGGTGTCAAATGATTCGTAATAATACGGCGGGTAACATAGGATACCTAGTTTTGCAATAAGTTCAATACTTTGCCCACTAGTGGGCAAAAAGTCACGAAAAAAAAAGTTTGTAAATGGTGTTGTGTAGGGTATCAAATTCAAGAGCTCAGCGAGCACATTCCAAAAATATATATATCACTAGGTTTTGCGCACGGATTTGCTTGTAAACTAGTGGACAAGAAGTCGCGACGAAAAATATTAAATTTTACAAAGGATAATGTGTGGGGTATCAAATGAAAGGGCTCAGCGAGTACATTCCAAATATTATATATATCACTAGGTTTAGCACGCGGTTTTACTTGTAAATATGTCTTTTAACGTCTTGCCTTTTCTATCATAATTACTTCGAAACTACTGATTACTTACCTACAGCTTGCCAAATCAGGCCTTTTTACCCGACTACGGCAAAGCCAAAAGGAAGGGTAATGTTTTTGGCAGTCTATGTATGTATGTATGTATGTATGTATGTTTGTATGTATGTATGTATGTATGTTCCACCGTAGCGTCTAAACTACTGAACCGATTTTAATGAATGAGGTGTCAAATGATTCGTAATAATACGGCGGGTAACATAGGATACCTAGTTTTGCAATAAGTTCAATACTTTGCCCACTAGTGGGCAAAAAGTCACGAAAAAAAAAGGTTTGTAAATGGTGTTGTGTAGGGTATCAAATTCAAGAGCTCAGCGAGCACATTCCAAAAATATATATATCACTAGGTTTTGCGCACGGATTTGCTTGTAAACTAGTGGACAAGAAGTCGCGACGAAAAATATTAAATTTTACAAAGGATAATGTGTGGGGTATCAAATGAAAGGGCTCAGCGAGTACATTCCAAATATTATATATATCACTAGGTTTAGCACGCGGTTTTACTTGTAAATATGTCTTTTAACGTCTTGCCTTTTCTATCATAATTACTTCGAAACTACTGATTACTTACCTACAGCTTGCCAAATCAGGCCTTTTTAGAATTATGTTGACTGTTTTGGCTAGTTTTAAGCTAAATTACCTACAACTTGTACTACCTATGGAATCAACTTTGTTGGCATTCAAATATTTTCGGTCCCTTAATAGGTACATTTTGCCCACGTAACGTGTACGAAAAAGCAAACATTTTTAGACTCTGACAAAGATCCCTCAAAGTTGTTTATTATCATGAGTTCAAGCAGTGATTTTAATTTGTAAAGCGTGTCTTAAAAGGGAAGTTTGATTGAAATAAACTACAAGACTTCTTGAACTCCCATTCATACTATGAACAAAGTGTGTAGGAAAGTTTGGGGGGCGCAGCCCCCTGCCAAAATTAAACAAAACACTTCTTGAATTCTACTAGTTAAAGTTGTCACTGTGTGGGGGGGTTTGGGGGGCGCAGCCCCCCGCCAAAAGAAACGAAACACTTCCTGAACTCTACTATGGATAAAGTAGCCACAGTGTAAGGCGGTATGGGGGGCACAGCCCCCCGCCAAAATTAAACAAAACACTTCTTGAACTCTACTAGATAAAGTTGTCATTGTGTGGGGGGGTTTGGGGGGCGCAGCCCCCCGCCAAAAGACACGAAACACTTCTTGAACTCTACTATGGATAAAGTAGTCACTGTGTAGGGAGGTTTGGGGGGCGCAGCCCCCCGCCAAAATTAAACAAAACACTTCTTGAATTCTACTAGATAAAGTTGTCACTGTGTGGGGGGGTTTGGGGGGCGTAGCCCCCGCCAAAAGAAACGAAACACTTCTTGAACTCTACTATGGATAAAGTAGTCACAGTGTAAGGCGGTATGGGGGGCAGAGCCCCCCGCCAAAATTAAACAAAACCTTCGTGAACTATACTGAATAAAGTTATCTCTGTGTGGGGGGGTTTGGGGGGCGCAGCCCCCCCGCCAAAAGAAACGAAACACTTCTTGAACTCTACTATGGATTAAGTAGTCACAGTGTAGGAGGGTTTGGGGGGCGCAGCCCCCCGCCAAAATTAAACAAAACACTTCTTGAATTCTACTAGACAAAGGTGTCACTGTATGGGGGGGGGCTTGGGGGGCGTAGCCCCCCGCCAAAAGACACGAAACACATCTTGAACTCTACTATGGATAAAGAAGTCACTGTGTAGGGGGGTTTGGGGGGCGCAGACCCTCGTCAAAATGAAACAAAACCTTCTTGAACTGTACTGGACAAAGTTGTCACTGTGTGGGGGGTTTGGGGGGGCGCAGCCCCCGCCAAAATAAACAAAACACTTCTTGAACTCTACTGTGGCCAAATAAGTCATTGTGTCAGTTTGGGGGGACGCAGCCCCCCGCTGCAATAAGGAAATAGATACTTTTTACATATACTCGTACTATGGACAGATTATCAGTGTGAGATTATCAGGCTTTGGGGGCGCAGCGCCCCGTCAAAATAAAATAAAAGGCATCTTTGATCCACACTTATACCTATCCGAAACGGATTACGCTACTTACTTTGGACCAGGAAAGCGTTGAGCATCTCTGCTCAAAAGTAGGTACCTACCTATCTAGGTACTTTTTGTTTTTTTAGTGTTATGTACTCTATCAAAAAATTTGCAATATTTTAGGATTGTTACCCTATAATTATTATCCACTTTGAAAAGTAAATGTGGTGTAGATGACTATGAAGTCGCGGATGCCCGCTAGTACAATATGTTGAGATGAAAATATAGATTGAAAGTGTAACATTGAGTTTGAATAGTTGTCATGTATGTGTTTGTATGAGTTCTGTAGTATGTACGTAGATATCACTGGTTTAACCAAAAAGTGTGAAATAAAAAATAAGTTCTAAAAACTAAAACCCGCCTACGGAAAACCTGCGATCTTAAAAGTAAGAAACAAGAAATAATTCTTGTTTTCTTAACTAGGTACCCCATAAATGCACAGACGTAGCGATTTTCAGAGGAAAGCCGTGGTCGTATGCCTCCATATAACTATAAATGGCTGCCTGCAAGCAATTGATACCTACCTTATTACAAAGGTACGTTAAACAGGTTCCGACATTGCACGGTTATTAATATCAAGGCACAGAGGCATACGACCACGGCTTTCCTCTGAAAATCGCTACGTCTGTGCATTTATGGGGTACCTAGTTAAGAAAACAAGAATTATTTCTTGTTTCTTACTTTTAAGATCGCAGGTTTTCCGTAGGCGGGTTTTAGTTTTTAGAACTTATTTTTTTTAATATTTATCTATCGTAAAAAAATCGAAGTTATATTAGCGAAGTAGTTACTTATTACCGAAGTAATGCCTACTTCGGTTTACCCTTTAATACCAATTGGCACTAATAAATGCATTTAAACCTACAAGCATATTCTATAAACTCAAATCTATTTCTGACTTGCGATATCGAAACTTGGTGAACTTCGCCCATACATAAATAAGGTCACCTTTATATTTTAAGATGGTTTTCAGCGTTATATCAATAATAAAATATAACCCTAACTAACTATGTACCTACATATTATTTTACATACCGGCGGTATTGATTTGTAGGTACCTATTTTATCGGGTTATAACGTCGAATGGCTTTGATAGGGAATTTTAACAAGATTATGTCCAAATGTTAATTTATACTTTTTTTTTAAATGACATCTATCATTTTGAATTCTGCCAATGTTAGGTGACATAATACAATACTGGAATAATATATCGATACTTAACTACATAGTTTACTATAAATACATTAATAGACAAACATCTATAGTATACAATCACAGTAATTTTTGTCTTTAGTGGGAATCGCATTCACGACATGCGATATGACAAGCAGGGTAAACAGCCACGGCAGTAGTAATTCCAACGGATTTTCCGCTACTGATAATCAGCTTACAATACAATAGTGTCAGAACGACGCCAACAGTAAACTTAAACTTACATACATATCCGTCACGCCTTTCTCCCATTGGGTTAGGCAGAGACCCCTCCCTTCCACTTGCTACGATCCAAACACAGTTCTTTCGCTTCATCCACACTCATCAATCGCCTCATACATGCCCGTCGGTTTAGGGTACTCTTGACTTGGCCTTTCTTGAGCAAGTCCCCGAATTTAAACTTAGTTACTGATTTTCCGCTACTGATAATCAGCTTGCAATATAAAGTCAGTCTAAATAGTCCGTACCACATAAATACGACTTGTTAATTAAATTACGATAGAAACAACCAATGGCAGGACTCGACCAAGTTGTAACTTGGCATAAACTTATATGCAAAGCCGGGAAGTTTGTCGATGTGTTTGTGCTATCGGTTTTCATTAAACACTGATATGTGGGGTGGTAGATTAAATTAATTTGTTGACTGCTATATTGGAACTTGCATTGCCTTGATATAAGGCGATATTTTAGCTGTGTACTAAATGTAATTTAGTTTGTTTCTAGGCTTATTAAAAAGGTAATGATAGAATTTAAAAAAAAATAAGTTCTAAAAACTAAAACCCGCCTACGGAAAACCTGCGATCTTAAAAGTAAGAAACAAGAAATAATTCTTGTTTTCTTAACTAGGTACCCCATAAATGCACAGACGTAGCGATTTTCAGAGGAAAGCCGTGGTCGTATGCCTCTGTGCCTTGATATTAATAACCGTGCAATGTCGGAACCTGTTTAACGTACCTTTGTAATAAGGTAGGTATCAATTGCTTGCAGGCAGCCATTTATAGTTATATGGAGGCATACGACCACGGCTTTCCTCTGAAAATCGCTACGTCTGTGCATTTATGGGGTACCTAGTTAAGAAAACAAGAATTATTTCTTGTTTCTTACTTTTAAGATCGCAGGTTTTCCGTAGGCGGGTTTTAGTTTTTAGAACTTATTTTTTATTTCACACTTTTTGGTTAAACCAGTGATATCTACGTACATACTACAGAACTCATACAAACACATACATGACAACTATTCAAACTCAATGTTACACTTTCAATCTATATTTTCATCTCAACATATTGTACTAGCGGGCATCCGCGACTTCATAGTCATCTACACCACATTTACTTTTCAAAGTGGATAATAATTATAGGGTAACAATCCTAAAATATTGCAAATTTTTTGATAGAGTACATAACACTAAAAAAACAAAAAGTACCTAGATAGGTAGGTACCTACTTTTGAGCAGAGATGCTCAACGCTTTCCTGGTCCAAAGTAAGTAGCGTAATCCGTTTCGGATAGGTATAAGTGTGGATCAAAGATGCCTTTTATTTTATTTTGACGGGGCGCTGCGCCCCCAAAGCCTGATAATCTCACACTGATAATCTGTCCATAGTACGAGTATATGTAAAAAGTATCTATTTCCTTATTGCAGCGGGGGGCTGCGTCCCCCCAAACTGACACAATGACTTATTTGGCCACAGTAGAGTTCAAGAAGTGTTTTGTTTATTTTGGCGGGGGCTGCGCCCCCCCAAACCCCCCACACAGTGACAACTTTGTCCAGTACAGTTCAAGAAGGTTTTGTTTCATTTTGACGAGGGTCTGCGCCCCCCAAACCCCCCTACACAGTGACTTCTTTATCCATAGTAGAGTTCAAGATGTGTTTCGTGTCTTTTGGCGGGGGGCTACGCCCCCCAAGCCCCCCCCCATACAGTGACACCTTTGTCTAGTAGAATTCAAGAAGTGTTTTGTTTAATTTTGGCGGGGGGCTGCGCCCCCCAAACCCTCCTACACTGTGACTACTTAATCCATAGTAGAGTTCAAGAAGTGTTTCGTTTCTTTTGGCGGGGGGGCTGCGCCCCCCAAACCCCCCCACACAGAGATAACTTTATTCAGTATAGTTCACGAAGGTTTTGTTTAATTTTGGCGGGGGGCTCTGCCCCCCATACCGCCTTACACTGTGACTACTTTATCCATAGTAGAGTTCAAGAAGTGTTTCGTTTCTTTTGGCGGGGGCTACGCCCCCCAAACCCCCCCACACAGTGACAACTTTATCTAGTAGAATTCAAGAAGTGTTTTGTTTAATTTTGGCGGGGGGCTGCGCCCCCCAAACCTCCCTACACAGTGACTACTTTATCCATAGTAGAGTTCAAGAAGTGTTTCGTGTCTTTTGGCGGGGGGCTGCGCCCCCCAAACCCCCCCACACAATGACAACTTTATCTAGTAGAGTTCAAGAAGTGTTTTGTTTAATTTTGGCGGGGGGCTGTGCCCCCCATACCGCCTTACACTGTGGCTACTTTATCCATAGTAGAGTTCAGGAAGTGTTTCGTTTCTTTTGGCGGGGGGCTGCGCCCCCCAAACCCCCCCACACAGTGACAACTTTAACTAGTAGAATTCAAGAAGTGTTTTGTTTAATTTTGGCGGGGGGCTGCGCCCCCCAAACTTTCCTACACACTTTGTTCATAGTATGAATGGGAGTTCAAGAAGTCTTGTAGTTTATTTCAATCAAACTTCCCTTTTAAGACACGCTTTACAAATTAAAATCACTGCTTGAACTCATGATAATAAACAACTTTGAGGGATCTTTGTCAGAGTCTAAAAATGTTTGCTTTTTCGTACACGTTACGTGGGCAAAATGTACCTATTAAGGGACCGAAAATATTTGAATGCCAACAAAGTTGATTCCATAGGTAGTACAAGTTGTAGGTAATTTAGCTTAAAACTAGCCAAAACAGTCAACATAATTCTAAAAAGGCCTGATTTGGCAAGCTGTAGGTAAGTAATCAGTAGTTTCGAAGTAATTATGATAGAAAAGGCAAGACGTTAAAAGACATATTTACAAGTAAAACCGCGTGCTAAACCTAGTGATATATATAATATTTGGAATGTACTCGCTGAGCCCTTTCATTTGATACCCCACACATTATCCTTTGTAAAATTTAATATTTTTCGTCGCGACTTCTTGTCCACTAGTTTACAAGCAAATCCGTGCGCAAAACCTAGTGATATATATATTTTTGGAATGTGCTCGCTGAGCTCTTGAATTTGATACCCTACACAACACCATTTACAAACCTTTTTTTTTCGTGACTTTTTGCCCACTAGTGGGCAAAGTATTGAACTTATTGCAAAACTAGGTATCCTATGTTACCCGCCGTATTATTACGAATCATTTGACACCTCATTCATTAAAATCGGTTCAGTAGTTTAGACGCTACGGTGGAACATACATACATACATACATACAAACATACATACATACATACATACATACATAGACTGCCAAAAACATTACCCTTCCTTTTGGCTTTGCCGTAGTCGGGTAAAAAGGCCTGATTTGGCAAGCTGTAGGTAAGTAATCAGTAGTTTCGAAGTAATTATGATAGAAAAGGCAAGACGTTAAAAGACATATTTACAAGTAAAACCGCGTGCTAAACCTAGTGATATATATAATATTTGGAATGTACTCGCTGAGCCCTTTCATTTGATACCCCACACATTATCCTTTGTAAAATTTAATATTTTTCGTCGCGACTTCTTGTCCACTAGTTTACAAGCAAATCCGTGCGCAAAACCTAGTGATATATATATTTTTGGAATGTGCTCGCTGAGCTCTTGAATTTGATACCCTACACAACACCATTTACAAACTTTTTTTTTCGTGACTTTTTGCCCACTAGTGGGCAAAGTATTGAACTTATTGCAAAACTAGGTATCCTATGTTACCCGCCGTATTATTACGAATCATTTGACACCTCATTCATTAAAATCGGTTCAGTAGTTTAGACGCTACGGTGGAACATACATACATACATACATACAAACATACATACATACATACATACATACATAGACTGCCAAAAACATTACCCTTCCTTTTGGCTTTGCCGTAGTCGGGTAAAAAAGGGACCAAAGTCTGTTATTTTAATATAACCTCAAATGTATATCGGCAGAGTGTTTATTGTATTTTTAACACATTTAGACCCAGAACACACGATGAAACGCAACTACAACGCAACTGAAACTGCTAGTTACTTTTGAGTTCCATCGCAGTTTCTGCTAGACTTCCTTAAAAAACCACACACGACGCAACTGAAACGAAAAGTTTCAAACGAGAATAATGCGAATTAGTAGATTTGGGAAGTGTGTTTGGATCATAGCAAGTGGAGGAAAAGCGTGACGATATTTATACAGGGTGTAACAGAAAGGGTATATAAAGCCGAAACACAGCGATAGTCCTCATGAAACTAAACAACTTTCCCCGAGGAACATGGGTCGTAACTCGAAAAAAATTTTTGGATCGCCCACACTTACTCGATCAGCTGATCGGGCATTTTGTATGGGGAGGCGAAATTTTTTTTTCGAGATACGACCCATGTTCCTTTGGGAAAGTTGTTCAGTTTCATGAGGACTATCGCTGTGTTTCGGCTTTATATACCCTTTCTGTTACACCCAGTATATGTAGATATGTGTATCCAATACCCTTAGCGTGACGGATATGTATACATGTATGTCTAATACCCTAAACATCCTCCAGTTTTTATTAAAACACTTCCGAAACTCGCGAGAGTAACGCGCGACCGCGGATTAATGCGGCCATGTTTATTTAAGCCATTTCAATTGTCTCCCTTGCGAATTTGTGGGCTAGGAGTTATGTGTTTTACGTACAGGAGGGGCTTTTACACATAGAGTGTTGGAAGATGAAATTAAGCGATATGTATCGTAAAACTTTTTACGAAGAATATGAATCGAAATATAAATAAATATTTTATATTTTAAACTCTTTTCCTTGGCAAAAACTTTTTCGGTTTCATAAGTTCATTCGCTGTGCTTCCACGTGTACCTTCCTATAACCTACTGTGTTCCTTATGATTATACAATACAATACAAATATTCTTTATTGCACAAAAGATATAAGGTACAGTCACAAACAAGAATATAAGAAGCAACAGGCGGCCTTATTGCTAGGATTATGAGTGAATATGATTGATTTTGATTATGTGTGATATAACTACTAGACACAAATAGGTACATCCGTATAGACAGTGGCAGTAGCAGTCACTATTACTTATGACTTTTTGATTTAAAATAAACTTTCCTGCATTGTAATAGGTACCACTACTAACGAGAATTAAACCTACTACAAAATGCCACATTTCAGACATTGTTCCAAATAAGTACTGTAAACGTTTCTTTCATTCAGAGTTTTTACTCCGTGAAACAACTGCTATGTGAAAACACGTTTAGATCGTTGCTGGTGGATTTTTGGCTTTACAAGGATATATTGTAAACATTTATTGAAGCTATAAACGTATCTCGTTCCTTTTTTTGGATATTGATTGAATTTTATTGTCAATTGTGCTATTTAGTATTTAAATATCAGAAGGCTTTGGACCGATTTCGAAAAATTTATAATATTGATAAAATGGTAATGTAGGTACAGTCTTTGATAAAAACCAGCGTTATATATATCCTACTAATATTATAAATGTCAATATTTGTGCCGATGGATGGATGTATATTTGTTATTCTTTCATGCCCAAACTACTGAACAGATTTTGATGAAACTTAGCAATATTAAAGCTTATACATCAGAATAACACATAGGCTATATTATTTCAAGATATTGTTTACATTTTCCAAGATATGACGATAAATGCGTACGAAGTCGCGAGCAGCCTCTAGTACATTATTTCAAAATAAAAATGGACACTCATCTATCTTCTATATATATAAAAATGAAACCCGTTTTCCGTTGTCACGGCATCACGCCTGAACGGCTGGACCGATTTCGCTAATTCTTTTTTTAAAATGTTCATTGAAGTCCAAGTATGGTTCTTACGGTGAGAAAAATTCGAATAATTGCCGGGAAAGCCCTAAAACAGACCTTTTCTTTTTCCCATACAAATGTTTTCTTACTAAAATGTAGAGTCAATTTGAACTTTATTCCTACACAATAAAGTTCATTCTAAGGCGGGACGAAGTTCGCCGGGACAGCTAGTTTCTCATAAATCTCAGCATTTTTTTTTAATTAAACGTAAATGAGGAAAGCTCTCGTCTAATTAAAGAATAATGTTTTTTTTTTCATTAACACAGAATATAAAGCAACAAAGCTAAATAGGCCTCTGTTAATTAAAACATAACATTTTTATATGAATTTCATAGCATAGATAAAAAAAAAAACTTATTTTGCCTGAACTAAAAGATTTCCTTGTCATTATGAAAAAATTAGACCATCGTGTCCATAACCTTTATTTGTAACAACTCTAGCCAAAGGTAAAACAAGGGCTTTTGTACTAATGAGGTTATGATGCGTCCGAGTTTTGACGCGCGATATGGAAAACGCATACTTTTTGGCACGATTTCATTACAAACGTCAAAAATTCCGCGAACCTTTCTTTAAATACGTCATAACACTCATAACCTTAATCTCCTTTAAAACTAACATTATATTATAACAAGTAACAACAAAAAAACAACATTAACCCTTTACGGAGCCTTGTTGCAGTACTGCAACATACCAGTCTTATATCCCTAAAAATATAGAAAGACGCGATAGAACGATTTTGCTCGGTGTTGCATATCAGCAACAAAGCTTTCTAGCGACTTAGTAACAAATTCGTCAACTAGATGGCATCATTTAAATTTATTGCTCAGTGACGGACTTGCACAAATCGGCTATCTTGCATTTGAATTTGTTTACGATTATTAAGTACCCGTTTCACCATCTTTAACTGACAGATAAACCTATATCTATTTCATAAAACATGTTTTTTTAGACAGAGACAGTTGTAAAATATTTGACAAATAAATTTTATCTGTAGGGCTTAAGTAAATTATATCTTGTCAAAGAATTCCTAGACGAAAGACACAATTAGGTGAAAGTACTTAAGTAATTGTTATCATTAAATATTTAATTGTCTTGTTTTATTAATTTTGTTATTCAATTTTTTTATAATTCTATTTTATATGTTTGTGTTGTAAAATATAATTCTATTATTTAACTTTTGCATGCTGCGATTGTAGTAGAACATAAGAGCTCTTTTTATAATCTTACCACCAATAATGTAATATTTACTATGTTCATGCAAATAAACGCTTTGGCTTTGGCTTTGAAGTATATCAAAATCACAAACGAATTTTGTAATAGACCAACATCTTCTCCAAACCATAAAACTATGTCAATACCTATTCATAAATAAAATCTACACATGAACAGTTTAAAAACGCAAATCGTTGTGGATATTTTTAGCAGTTTTGTTGTGATACCGCCCACAACCGACCGCGTACTCTACTTTCAGGAATTGTGTCAATTGCAAACCGAAAAAAAACTCTGCCTAGTTGCCAAGTCGGTATTTAAATTTTGGCGTCATTTTTTGCGATCGTTTCGCCGATTGGCGTATCTTTTTTACTGGGTTTAGTTTATCTTTGGAAATAATGAATTTGTCTTACTGCTTACTACACACTCGAGAGAAAGAATCCGGTTCACTGACTTATTTAATCATAAAAATCTAGCAAACAAAGAATTCTAGCTTAATATAATAATGAAATAAAATGTGTTACAGCATACTACATGTATCCAGTAAAACCACTCAAAGAAAGATTCCTTTAGCTTTTCACCCAAAATTCTTGTACAATATTCGTCTTGGAAGAAATTTCCGTATAAACTAATAGGAAACAACATATTCACTTCAAACTTTATTCTGCGGAAGTTGTTGAAATGAAAGCTAGGTTCTACAACTGCACAAAATACTATGTCTCTACTGTAAGATAATGCAATAGCTGTTGATATTCGACTAATATTACAAACGTCAAAGTTTGTGTCTATAAAATGTGTGAATGAGTGTGAGGATAATTGATACCTACTCTTTTGTTTTTGTTTGATTTGTTCAACTGTTTTAGGCCAAAACACACCGGATGCGTATGCGTTGCGTATGACACCGTATACGCAACGCATACGCATCCGGTGTGTTTTGGTCTTTAACCTCTCACATCCCATTGACCCATTTTAAACCCAGAGACGATAGATTTTCTAATGTTCCTTTTTTTTCTGGTATGTGAAAGATTAATACAAAACCTGACTTACTACGAGTACCGCACATACATATAAATGAAAATCGTAAAAAAATGTATTAAAACCTACTGATGGATATAAACAAAATTTAGTAGTTATGGACCCCTAACTACGTACTACAAATATTTGGAACAGATTGAACAAAATGAGACATTGATTTTAAATTTTTGTTCTGAGAAATATTAAATTGTTATGCCATCTGTATTTGAGTTCCTGAAACGGACAAGTCTTCAAATGTCTCATTATTATTCCTACTGGACTATAACAATTTTGTTGAGAGCCTGTTCTGATTTCACTTATTTTATGACTTCCTTGTGTTTTGTTACACCGTTTTAGTATTCTTCTATAACTTTTTAGGAAAATAAAAGAACAGAATCCGATGAAACAGAAAGAATAAGACACTACCAAACTAAAAATTTTAAAGACGTATCTGAAATTTTGTAAGATAACGTTATTAAAGAAGGTAACTGAAGAAAATTAAAAAAACCAAGTTACAAGAAATATTCGAAATAAAACGATGCAGAGCAGAGAAAGTTAACAATACAAATAAGAAGGAAGAAGAAACAAATAAAAAGAATAAAGAAGAAAACATGCAAAATAATACGCAGCATACACATAGTCCGGTTTAAAGACATTTTATTTCTCATTAAAAAACATAAATTGTCACTTACATGAGAACAAAGACTTAAATATATTGTAAGGTAGTATTATCCGTCGATTACAATGAACACCGCATAAAACAAAGTACCTAGTTAATGACATTATTAGTGAAAAGTAACACATTAACAATAACAATAAACTGTCTTTCCGCAACACACAACACATTTAGATTTGTATAGTTAGAAACCAAAACACCCAAAATGACATAAACAAACACATTTCTAATTACTTCCACATTCAAGCACGTTCCTGAAAACATGAACCAAAATTTAAATTATATTCCAAAGCTACAGTGTCATAGAGGGTACTCTAACGCTCAAGTATGCGTAAATGAGATATATACGTCCTTGTTTTACGAGAGACTGTGAATTTTACGAGGCATCCGTGTTCGGAACGTCGAACCTAAGATCAATATCGATGATACTTTTCACATAATCTGTGCGTATTGGTTATAGGAATTAGAATATTGATTGATTGATTTATTTATTTATTGGTTCACCAACAGATTTAAAACTTAGATTATAGATATTATCGTACAATTATGGTAACGCAGAGATGTTGATCCAATTATAGGTGAACACAGCATGCGTAAGTAATATTGTCAGTTATTGATGATGGAATTCTTATTAAACTATTTTTTTGTGATGTAGGTATCCATTTTTTTTATTAATAATAAGAGAATAGCTGTTATTTGTATGGTTTTAAGTCAGTCTCTCAATAAAGCTGTAACGGATTGACGTGTTTCCTTTGTACTAACTCCTGTGGGTTCACCCGGTGTCCAGAGACTTCTCACTTTTTTAAGATATTGATAATGATAGAGAAACTAAGAATGACTAAGGAAAAGACTGGTATTGGTATCAAAATATCCATCAATCAATCAATCAATCAATCAAATCAGCCCGTTTCTCCCCACTGCTGGGTATAGGCCTCCCTTTTTTCGCGCCATTCACTACGGTCCTGTGCCAATCTAACCCTATCTAAATAACAAACAAGCTATTTTGAGTTAAGGTCTTGACAAAAAAGATAAAGCTTATGATGATGGAATGAGATGATGGATAGATGGACTGAGTGGCGCGATATTGTGTGTATATGTTTGAAGTGAATAAATGTATTGAATTGAGATTCCTTTTTCCTTGATTGACTAAAAACAGCAAGCGAGTAACGCCGTCAGCAGATTCAAAATTTTATCAAATACAAAATCTCGTAATTTCTTTCATGTTTATGTCATTCATCAATAACTTTGAGGATTTTGGTGCTAGAACTATTAGAAATCCATCAAAAAACGTTTTATTACTTATTTTATTAATATAATTATTTGTTTGTTTAATAACAAGTGAACAGTACCCAAACCCTAACCACAACAACGATGGCGTCATCAATTTATCAACACAACATGATCTCCTATATCGTACAATATTTCACATCCCGTTTCAACTAGCTGAGGTATTAATTACTTGAATTTATGTACGTCGCCGTCCTATGGGAGTACTGGTCCGGTCTAGTTACGCACCATAAGGAGTCTGATATAGCCTTGTTAACTGATATTGCACTAGTTATGTCAACGTTAATAAGGAAGGGTATCTTGGTTCTTTCTTTTAGTTTTATCCGGTTTTCCTTCGAGAAGATTCTTGATGTGTTTATAGAGTGATAAGTGCAAATGTGATAAGTTTTTCTTCTCCAGATATTATGTCTTTTCTGTGGATAGCAACACCTTTTTGAATAGCTCTGCAATCAAAAAAAATGTTTTCTTTCGATAGGATTTTTGATGTGTTCAAAGAAAGGTATATCATATCTAGATGTTGTCCTTTTTGAGGACGGCAACATCGTTTTTGAACAGTTCTTATTTTTCATTCTGTTTTCATTTGTTAGTGACTTGTGTATTATGTAAAACACAAGCTATGTACTTACGAGTTTTAAAACGGCTACATTTCTTTTAAGAACAAGTTTCAATTCACTTTTAAGGCAAAACTCTTGAAATGATATCTAAAAAGACAAAGTCACATTTTATCGCTACAAAACTTATTACTCTAAAAACTCACTCAAAAACTGCGATGAAATCTTAAACTCGAAAGTAACGTTCATCAGATTTCACAGTAAAACGACTAAGGAAATTAATTCTGAGGAAGGAGGTGACAAATCTCAACAGAGTAATGACTTACTGAAAGTTATAATCGCAACGGAGACGGGACATAAATAATTGTTAGCTGCAGCGCTTGATTGCTGAATTTAATCACTTTTGGGATGTTTCACTTGCTTGGATTGTACAGTTTATGGTCGGTGAGAATTTAGCAGATTTTGTGCTGGATTTAGCGTAATTTTGGCGTCAGACTAGTTTAATATGCAGCACAAAACATGTACAGAATTATTAGAACATTCCTATGAGTCTTGGCTCTATATTTCGGCGAATATGAAGTCGACGCCTCCTAAGAAAAACGTTCTATATTTCCATAGAACGAAATCGTTTTTATTGCATGGGAATGCTGCTAACGTAGCAAGCTTTATGAAGAACTAATTTTTATTTTTCTATGACTTCTAATAGCCAAGATACTGAAATCGAATAACGTTCTATGTGATAGTAGGTACATGGAATAAAGACCGTTTTGTACATGCAACGTTTTACTCCGTCCTCATGACTCGCAATTTAGTGGCGCGGGCGGCGTTTCAAGATCACATCGACCGTTGTTTTACGGAATGTCACTTTTTACGTCATAAGTCAGTTACCAAAATATTTTTCAGGTGAATAAGGATATTTTTCTAAAAGTCTTGATTAAAGTGGTAACTCTATAAGAATATTTTGTGAACATTTTGTCGATTTGAATATTTAAAAAAAGTTCTGTTTATGTTTACTCAAATTAAGTCATAATTATTTTTTATTTTTTTATTTATATAACAAGGTTTGTCTGAAGTTAAGTAAGTAGATACGTATAGATGTTACAGATTTAACTAAGTACCTAAGTATTAACTAAAATTAACAAAATAGTTCTCCCCAACTCTTTGTAACTAAATCAGTGTATCTGATTAATTTGGTTTTCTTTTTAAACTTTTAAATTATTAAGGAGAATGCTTAGGTACCTACTGAGTCATAATATAAACTTTAATGCAAGTATTAAAGTAGCTATAGCAAAATTGAGACTATAACTACGTCGGATTATATTGATATATTCAAAAATTTAATAATTTTATTAACTACAACATACAACAAAAAGTAAAGACTTAAAAAATATCAATTTAATATGGTTTTAATGATCTAGCATGCCATACACCCAACTTTTCGTAAAACAACGTTCCACAATTAAATGTGACGCTTTTTTTTTAAAGGTTTGTCGTAAAACAATGTCACATGATCATATGAAACTGTATTTTTTCTAGAGATTTTCGTAGAAAAAAGTCACATATAAATATGTGACGCACATTTTTTTGTCAGTTTTCCTAGAATAATGACACATGAGCATATATGACCCACTAATTTTTAAATTAAAAGATTTAATAAACATGTTTTTAAGCTACTATGTAGTTTGTATCAACATTAATTTAATTGCTAAGTTTTGGCTTTGGCATGTGAAGCATGTCCGACTTATGAGACAAAGTTCAAACTTGCAATCTTTGAGAGGCCGTCCTGAAAACCTCGAAAATTTCACATAGAACGTTTTTCTTGGGAGGCGTCGAAGTATACACAATAACAATATCGATATCATACAAGGACAAGTCTTCATAGACACAAAAATGATCTTATTTCGTAAGATATAAGATTATTTTTGTAATATGAAATCTAGATTAAGCACTTTATTTTGTCAGAGGAAAACACCAAAGGAAAAATATAGTCGAAACATCTAATAAAAATAATCACACAGCCAGATTGTAGACATGCGATAGCAAGGACAGTGTTTGACCTTGAATAACTGACAAAACACGTACGAAAAAGCTAAGCTATTTTCTTATCTACATAAGTACATTACTTTGGGGCTCAAGTCTGCTAATTTACTCTATTCTAAGTTGTGTGTGGGCAGAGTATCAATGTGAGTGTCAATATAATTTTTTGACACATTTGATTGCAATCGCAGTGTAAGCCATTGTGTCAAAAAATGCCATTGACACTCTGCCGACACACAACTGAGGGTCTTTAAAATTGGTAGGCTTGGGGGCCTGATTAAAATGGTATCCCAAATTGTCCAAAACAGTAGGTGGAGTAAGGACATAGAATTATCCGCACCGTTAGATAATATCTTATCCACTAATGACCCTTTGCATTAGGATCCGTAAATCTGTGTCAGCCTCTATTATGTATGGTATCTTTACTTATATTAATATAATATATGTATATTAATACAATATTATTGAAGCCTTTAATGAGGTAAAATCACGGTAAAATAAATAAACAGTCAAAATTTATTATATGTTATTACAAATAAATAAATAATACAATATTGAATATTATTAATTAGATCATATTATGTTTTATGTTTTGGTAACTTTTTAATTGTTCATTTTTCCTTCTCGCGATTTCACGATAAGGTGACTTTTCTTATGAATGTGTAACCAAGACATTTTCATCTACTTAAAAAAGTAAATAATTAATAATTTTCCATATGAAATTAATTTTATGAGAATTGCCAGGCTTCTTGCAAATTATAGCAGTTTCTTAGCATTAATGACGTTTATAACAAACATATAAAACATGTTTACCTCAAAACTACGTACATACATACATATCTGTCACGACTTTCTCCCATTGGGGTAGGCAGAGACCACTTCCTTCCACTTGCTACGATCCAAACACACCTCTTTCGCTTCATCCACACTCATCAGTCGCCTCATACATGCCCGTTGGTTTAGGGTACTCTTGAATTGGCCTTTCTTGAGCAAGTCCCCGATTTGATCAAAACTAGCTCTTGATTAAGTGTTTATTTTCTTTTACTCTTAGTCAAAAGAAATAGCCAGCCAAGTATTTATTCAGAATAACATACTTAATTCTTTGAAACACAAAACTTTGTTCCGTTTGACTTCTAGCTAAAGACCATTTATCCAAAATCGTTTCAAGCAAAGTTATTTCTAGCACTCCGTAAGTTAATCTGGACTGGAATGTAAATACGGGAAGTAAGTGCTTAAGTTTCTCTGTCTTGTGGCAAGGCGTCCTTTTAGCATCTTGCTCTCTAATACTAAGCTAAGAGTAGCAACATACACTTTTAGTTTAATAACAATCGCCAAAACTTTCAATTTAAGACCGCAAAATTTAAATGGAAATGGGCTGGACATGTTTGCCGTATGCACCCGGATCTATAGGCCAAGATTTCTACCAACTGGTTGCCGCTAGACGGCCACAGAAGTAGAGGTCGGCCTAAGAGGAGATGGCGCGACGATCTGGATGCATACTTGGCAGACTGGCCAGAGATTGCCGGAGATAGGGAGACATGGAAGAATGCGGGGGAGGCCTTTGCCCAGCAGTGGGACACATTAGGCTAATAAAAAAAATAAACAGACTAAGGGCCAATTTCATCACTTACAGATGAAATTGATCTAAGAGATATTTTATACCTGTCACATTCTAAAACATGACGATCAATATATTTATTTATTTATTTATTTATTTATTTTTTTTATATTGTGAAACAGACCCCTAAGAACCCTTCTTCTTCTTTATCAGCCCATATATGTCCCCCACGAGGGGCACGAGCCTACTCTCATACAGAGAGTGATTAGGCCGAAATCCACCACGCTGGCCAAGTGCGGGTTGGCGGATTTCAACCCTAAGGCCCGTTTTTCCACTTACAGATTAAATTTAAATGACAGATAAACCTATGTCTATTTCATAACATAAAACACTACGTTTTAGGCAGTGACAGGTATAAAATATCTGTTAGTTTAATTTTATCTGTACATGGTAAAACAAGCCGTAAATAGGTATAAATCAATGGCAGCATTAAAAAAAATGACGTTGACAGGCGTTTATTTAAAAAGTTGCGTTTCACAAGACAGTGATTTTAAACAACTAGAATTTCGAAACAGTATTGAAAATCATCTTGTGTCTTAAGGTGCGTCCAGATAGAGCGAATTGGCTCGCGCGGCAGCCTCAACGTTTTGCCTCGCGAGCGGCGCGCGCGAGCCAAAACGTTGAGGCAACCAAACACTGAGGCAATGCTCGCGAGGCAGACCGAGCCATCAGAATTCCTTGCGCATTCAAAATGGACAGCTACATTTCGAGTGCAACAATGATTTTGCTTGCTTATTCAGTAAGAAAAAAAAGATATTAATGCAAATGAAAAGACCAAGATACGACTTTATGGAATGATATTGTGTTTGATAACTAATAATTTCACACGTTTGTTAGTGACTGAATTTCATCATTTGTGCTCGTCGCTGGTGGAAAAGGTTATGAAGCCTAACACTAATTTTAGGGATGCAATATGTGTTATGCCTCTAGTACACTATTGCCCAGCGCTGGGCCAGCGCTGGTCATCAGCGATGGTCACCAACGTGGTTGAACGCTAGTACACTATGGCCCAGCGCACTTAGTATTTGTAGATAAAATTCTAGAAGGCATCCGTGTTTGTTCTAAAGGCCAATTATATACCAACCTATTATATATGCACATTTACTAACTATGCTGAACGATCTCCGGGCAATCACAACAACCCAAAAGCAACCAATTCTTTCTTAAGTCGTGTTATACTACCTATAAAAAGGTTTTCTTTATATTCCTTTTACCAAGAGCAAAAAACTCTTCCCTTGACAAAGATGGAAGTGATGATGCTGGTGGAATATATTTAAGCTTATCCAGTGCTATTCGTTTCTAAATAGAAAAAAAGCAAAGCCACCAATGCCACCAACAATCAACTCTAAGAAGCAACTTACATAAAACCACAGATTAGAAAACACTAATAAAACTTACAGCAAGCTTTAATTGTAATATTATTTTGAAAATAAATAGATATTATGAAAAATAAACAAGTTCAATTATATTTAAATCATCATTATGTTCTATTTACCTCATCAAGAAGTTTTGTTATGTATTTTAATTGAACAGTTATTATTGATAGTAAAACTTAGTATATTTAGTGTGTTTTATCGTACTTCCTACTAATGTTATAAATGTCAATCGTTGTGCCGATGGATGGATGTTACTCTTTCACGTAATAACTACTGAACAGATTTTGATGAAACTTGGCAATATTGTAGTTTGCACACTAGAATAACTCATAGGCTATATAATTAATAAGATATTATGTAAGTTTTCAAAGATTTATTATGACAAGATTGTTTATAAATACCTACGAAGTCGTAGGCAGCCTCTAGTATATTATAAATGTTATTGAATGTGCCGATGAATGTATGTAAGTAAAGATTTTTGTAACTCCTTCATAGAAAAACTACTGCTACTGTGGACAAACACAAAATCATAACAAAAAAATATTTTATTTCAAAATTGGCACAATATTTTTGTACACTTTTTGAATGTTGTTTTTTAAACTAAAACTGTGTGATGGGTGCACGATAACGCTGTGTGATGCCGAGCTCTTATAGTATCGATAAGTTGGTGCGGATCTCCGTCCTTGCTATACCCAGCATCTTTCTCTAGCACCACATTTCCAGAGCATCTATCTTTCCTTTTTCCTATTCGGGCACTGTCCACATCTTTGTCGCATAAAGAAACATAATAAACACTAGCATTTTACGAGCCCGACTTTGGTGGCTTTGGTTATATGTCGATTCCTCAATACTTTCTTCCTCTCCATTACAGACCGAGACATGAGCATACGTCGTTTTACTTCACGTAGCCGCCGTAATTTGGGATATATAGTACCAAGATATACATAGTTGTTAACCACATCGCAGTTTGAAATCTGCGTCACTTTGGGCGAGCTGTTGTTGACACGGTCCACGATCATCATCTTGCTTTTAGATCGATTTATCTATACGCACTGAGGATATTCCTCCTTCATAGAGCTTTCTAAGCCGGTGTACAAGGTGTTGTGGTGAGCTCTCATCCAGTTACGAACGCATTGGAAAAATCAACAAAGCATAATTATGTATGTCGGCTTGTTGAACTCTCTGGTCTTCTCAATAATTTAGCGAACAATAAGAATTTGTTCACGGATGCCTTCTAGATATTTCACATGTAGATATTTCACACCAAAATATATAAATTCAATATAAATTAAACTGAATATGTGAGTCGTGACAGCCAGCCGTTGTCAAAATGCGGGGAGATGACAAGAAAAAGACCAGATTTACTTTTTTGAAAATATAGGGACGCGTCAACTATCATAAAATTTTTATCGACGGTAATCTATTCGCCGTCGATAAATAACACATAAAGGTAAAATTTCAGGTAGGATATAAGGACTAAAAATTCTAAGACAGATAAATAATAGGTCTTTACCTATGAAATTGCCGTTTTACAGTACTGGCCATTTCAATTAAAAATATTTTTTGTTTAGCTAAGAATTCTAATTTCAAATTAATTTCATTTTAAAAATATGGAATTCTTTTTCCAAAAACAGTCATTTGTTTATTGGTTAGTGTTACATTTTCATTGCATTTCAATCATTTTCGTCAACATGGATACGTTAAAAATTCGAGTAATTATGGAATATGAGTTCCGTCGTGGCAGCAACGCGGCACAAGCGGCTCGCAACATCAACGACGTGTACGGAGCTAACACTACAAACCAACGAACCACTAGTTATTGGTTTGCTCGCTTCCGTTCTGGAAATTTCGACCTGAAAAATGAACCCCGCGGTCGTCCGAAGACTTTGGTCGATGCAGACGAATTGAAGGCGATCGTGGAAGCTGATGATACTCAATCTACGGCTGAATTAGCAGCAGCTTTCGACGTTAGCATCAAAACAATATTGGTCCATTTGCGTCAAATTGGCAAGGTAAAAAAGCTTGACAAATGGGTGCCCCACGAACTCAATGATCGCCAGCGCCAAGTACGCGTCGAGACGTGCCGTGCATTGCTCAACAGACACACAAATGAAGGAATTTTGAACCGCATTGTCACCTGTGATGAAAAATGGATTCTGTTTGATAACCGTAAGCGCTCAGCAAGTTGGTTGGATCCTGGTTCAGCACCTAAACAATGCCCTAAACGAAAACTTACCCCTAAAAAGGTGATGGTTACTGTTTGGTGGTCTAGCACCGGTGTGATTCATCACAGCTTCTTACCAAATGGGGAGAGTATTACTGCAGATGTGTACTGTGAAGAATTGAACACAATGATGGAGAAGCTGGCACGTCTCCGACCAGCATTGGTCAATCACTCGTCTCCGCTGCTCGTGCACGACAACGCGCGACCTCATACCGCACAAATGACGGTCTCCAAGTTGCAAGAACTGGGGTTGGAAGCTCTCCCTCATCCACCGTACTCACCGGACCTTGCCCCTACAGACTACTACTTTTTCCAGAATTTGGATAACTTCTTGACTGGAAAAAAATTCAATAACCAAGAGGCAGTTCAAAACGCCTTTGAGGAATTTGTTGCCTCTCGTCCAGCTGATTTCTTTAAGAAGGGCATTAATAAACTGCCACTGCGTTGGCAAAGATGCATTGATTGTATGGGTAATTACTTCACTTAATACAAATAAAAATTATATATGAAAAAAATCGTTTGAATTTTTTCATACAAAACGGCAATTTCATAGGTAAAGACCTAATATTAGGTTGGGGAAAAAGTTTCTTCGTATTTTATATGAAAATTCAAAAAGTTTTTTTTTATAGTTTATTTACATTTGACTAAAGTATGTAGGTGCCATTTTGTTCCATAACTTTTTGCCATCTTGTTGGTAGTGACATGATCCCATTGCTGTAAAAATTTTGAGGCTTCTGATCGAAAAACTGCGACAAGTGGTTTTGGCAGTCCTCTCGTGATGTTAACCTGACACTGCCTAAGGAATTCTGCAGAGACCGAAACAGATGAAAATCTGAAGGTGCAAGGTCAAGACTATACGGCGGATGCATTAATACCTCCCAGCCAAACTCTCGTAATTTTTGCTGAGTGGCTAAAGATGTGTGAGGTCTAGCGTTGTCATGGTGAAAAACCACACCCCTTCTGTTGATCAATTCTGGCCGCTTTCTCTCAATTTTTGCTTCAATCTCATCAATTGTTCGCAATACAGTTCTGAATCGATGGTCCTGCCTGGCGGTAACAGCTCATAATGAATGATGCCCTTCCAATCCCACCATACACACAGCATTACCTTGTTGCGAGTTAACCCGGGTTTTGCCACAGTCTGTGAAGCTTGACCGGCCTTTGACCACGATCTTTTTCGCACGTTCTTGTCGTATGTGATCCACTTTTCATCACCAGTTATCAGCATTTTCAAAAATGGTTCGGTTTCATTACGTCGTAATAAAAAATCACAAATGAGTACACGGTTCATTAGGTTTCTTTCAGTGAGCTCATGAGGCACCCAAATATCGAGCTTTTTAGTGTACCCAGCTTTATTCAAATGAGTCAAAACCGTTTTGTGGTCAATTGCCAGTTCTTCAGCTACATCGTAACTACTAATATGCCGATCTTGCTCCACTTTTTCAAAAATGGCATCTATTTTGTCCGTAACAGGGCGACCAGAGCGAGATGCATCTTTGATATCAAAATTTCCGGCTTGAAAACGCTTAAACCAAACTTGCGCTACTCTCACAGATACTGCATTAGGTCCATAAACATCACAAATTTTTTTCGCGGCTTGAGTTGCATTTTTACCTTTTTTATAGTAAAATTTTAAAATGTATCGAATTTCTTCTTTAGATTCACTCATTTTAACAACAACAATAACAAATGAAAATCACACAAATTCCTAATTTGAATTTGGAAGTGCCTTCTTTGAAATTAAAACTTTTTAATGATACCAAAACCAGCCAGATACAAATGGTATAGCCAAAGAGATTTTAATACAAGTTCATACATACTATATGCGAAAAGACTTTTTCCCCAACCTATTATTTCTGTCTCCAGTAGGGCAAAACCAGAGATAAATAGATTATAGAGAACGGGTGTTAATTCTGAGATCTGGTTGATGGATGGGTTTCGACGGAAGAACAGATTTTAGCTCTCTATGAGTTCGACAATAAGTTGAGTCGACACCCCCTCCCTGTGTGTCTTAATGCACACTATTATATTGGTAATATTATTAGCTGATACTTGTACCAATGTTTTGTGATTTTTTTTTGTTTGTAAATTAAAATGTAAATTTGTACTCAATAAGATTTATTCTTTTTTGTTCTACTTAAGCAATGTAAATTAAAATATAAAAACCCTGCCAAAAATATTTTTTCACTATCGATTAAAAAATGGTATGCCATTGCACAACACTATAATATTCATATTGTTATGTTGCCAGCAATGACAAAGCAAAACGATCTCTCTCTTTCTTAATTGTACTGACATACTTCTTAGAACGTAGTGATTATAATATGCTCTTTGGTCAGAATTTGTCAGGCATATTCCTCGATGTCTGCCTAAGAATAGACAATCTAGACAATTAAGGTACAGTGGGCCAACAAGGCCCACCTAGTTGCAAATTGAAATAAAATCTTTAATTTACCTCAGCTAGCTTAGCATGGCACTCCGTGACAAGACGTTGTCATGCGTTTGTCACGCTTACATCTCTGTCTATAGTATTAAATGTGATAAGGACAGCATGCGTGAGATAATTGTCGCGGCACGCCGTGCTAAGCCCCTAGGAAATTTGAGAATCCATATATTATTACCTACTATTTTGAGTAAATATATTAGTATTCAAGCCAGAATTAAATATGTAATGACATTGATTTTAAAGTTAAGTCTTTCATACATTGGGGCTTATTACACATATTTGATTATAAGGTACCTCTATTTCGAGTTGCAAGGCCTTGTAAAAAATATCAGAATGTAAAAATATTTTTTCTTTGATTTACTTTTATATTAAGATGAGTTATTGATATAGGTCGGCTCCTGCGTTCCTAGTGGTCCATTTTACGAGTGCCAGGAAGTCAGTGCGGATTGAACATATTTTAATTGTTTTTTTTTAGCTTGGGCGGCCTTGCAAAACGGCGGGCCTTATTCGCCCAATGTGCCTTAATACTAATCCTATTAATATTATAAATGTCAATGTTTGTGCCCTATGGATGGATTTTTGTTACTTCATCACGTAAAAACCTCTGAACAGATTTGGATGAAACTTGGCGATATTGTAGCTTATGCATCAGATTAATACATAGGCTATATTATTATTAGCTTTAGCTTGGGCGGCTTTGCAAAACGGTGGGCCTTAATCGCTCACTGTACCTTACTTTCATCTGTGATGTCTGTGGTCGTGACGTTAGAATTTAGAAACTTTTGCAGCAATCTCCTTGATGCAATCCACGACGTCGCGTCGCGTCGTGTCGCGTCGCGTCTCGTCGTGTCACGTCGCGTCGTGTCGCGTCGCGTCATGTCGCGTCGTGTCGCGTCGCGTCATGTCGCGTCGCGTCGTGTCGCGTCGCGTCGTGTCGTGAATTTATGTTTTAGCACACACATTTTCTATGCTTTTTAAAACACATTTGAACATAATAATATTGTTCCAACCTGTCAGGCATATTTCGTAACTAAGATGGACGATGATGTCGTTTTTAAAATTTTATTGTTAGAAAATATGAGATATTGTTACAGAAAAATAATTAAAGACAAATTTTATTGCATTTTACTTTTATAGACTATTTTATGGAAGTTACTTCAAAATAATTTAATAAAGTTTGGCTCTATGATTTTTGATCCTTGCTTGTCTTGAATGGATGAATATATAAAAGAAACATTGTATGTACCTACTTATGTAAATGAATCAACTTTGCTCAAACGTTGATCAAGTACTCAAAGTATCAAGCGACACGATGTGTCCAAACGCACTCGCGAACACGACAGCACCGTCCACACTGCCCGAACAGCGCATGCTGAGGCACCCTGAGCGCGTCCATTCACGGCTCGACCCTAAGCGCCGCTCGGCCGAGCCATCATGCGCCCGAATGGCTCTGAACATGTCCACACTGACCGAGCATTTGCCTCGCGAGGCAGCCGCGCATGCGCGTGTGGTTGCGAAGACCGTGCCCGAACCCACGGTTCGACCTCGAGCGCCGTGCGGCCGAGCCATTATGCGCCCGAATGCCTCGAAGCACGTCCACACTGACCGAGCATTTGCCTCGCGAGGTAGCCGCGCATGCGCGTTCGCGTGCCGGACTCATCTGACAGCGCACGCCTCAGCCCTGAGCACCGTTCGGGCGCATGATGGCTCGGCCGCTCGGCCATTTGCCTCGGCCGCTCGGCCATTTGGGTGAGCATTCGTACGCCCGAACGGCCCTGAACACGTCCACACTGACCGAGCATCTGGCTCGCGAGGCTGCCGCGCGAGCCAATTCGCTCTATCTGGACGCACCTTTAAGGTCTATCTACACAGATTCGGGCCGTGCCCAGGACGTGTCTGGGCCGTGGCCCGTTAGGAGGGAAAACAAAACGTCGTCATGACAACGCGTGTGAACGAATCCATAGAAAATGTACGGAATAATATTTTTTCCCTGACACGGCCCGGACACGTTGTCATGACGACGTATTGTTTTCCCTCCTGACTGGCCACGGCCCGGGTCTGTATAGATAGACCTTTAAAGGTACTCATAGTCCGAAGTAAGCTTAATAAGGAATAATAAGGAGTAATATAAAACCTTTCAATTACTTACAGATTAATCTCATTGACGATGATAAATTGGATGTCGCGTATTAATTGGAATCTGAGGAAAATACTCAATTATTAATTGGATTGCTTTTTGGATATTGTTTGTAAATAAATTCTGTTTCCGGTTGATAAATTACTTGTATATTTTGTTCCAAGGGACTAAGGTTGTAAATGGCATGGCTGGGATACTAACTCAGGGGAAATTGCTGCTAATTTAAAATAATCTCAGTTGTGTGACTATTGAGTGTTAATGGCAAGTTTAGACATATTTGGTCGCAATCAGTATAAGCCATTGTTTAGCACTGTTCCGGCCCGCAAATGTAGGTGACAAAAATACGGCGCAGCGTAGTTGTAGAAATTATATTTGGAGTTACATGATGATACAGTAAATGTACTGGACGCTCTGGACTGAACAGTAGACTCTGGACAATAGCAATGACTTAGAGCTACGCTTATATACTAAGATGCTGGCCGCGCGATGATATGTGCGGACGTGATAGGCTACGTGATTGCTGATGCAGCGGAACCGTATCGATGCAGGAATATTTTCACGCTCGCTGACTTGTCTTATCTATCACGTACTCGAGGAGCGCACATCACAATACCAAATGTGTCAAAAAATTACATTGACAGTTAATAGTCACACAATTAATACTTTTTTAATTTTATCAGACCTGAGACAAGGCTATTTTATATTATCGGGCTTGGGCCTCTGGTTTTATATACGGTTAGATATATGAAGCAGGTGCTCTAAAGGACGGCAGAAAACAGAGCAGAGTAGCGTAGACTCCACCGACAAGAGCGAAGCTCTTAAATTCAATAATGATACGAAGCAAAATTTTGCAAAAAAATATCTTTGTATGAAACCTCAGGGTGTTCTTGTTATAAAAAACATCCTAGTCATATTGATTAGTTCTATTCTCTGAAACAAACTAAAAAACTTAATTATAATATGACTGTTTCATTTCAATAATATTTGCAATGGCATTATAGCTCATAATAATCGTACAGCTGAGGAAACTGATCCCAAAATTGCAAATTGAGTAAACGAGGGCAGCGTAATTAGACTTCATTGTGTCATAATTATCAGTAAGGTTATTGTTATGATGTAATTATGCTATGAGATGAGTTTGTTATAATGTAATGGTTTTTGGTGTAGCATGAAGGTTATATGAATAGTTTTATTGCTTGGATGCAATGATAAATGCATAAAGGTCTATCTATCTACACTGATCCGGGACGTGTCCGTGCCGTGGTCCCTCAGGAGGGAAAACAATAAGTCGTCATGACAACGTGTGTGAACGAATCCATAGAAAATGTATGGAAAGATATTTTTCCCTGACACGTTCCGGACACGGCCCGGACAAATTGGCATAACGACGTATTGTTTTCCCTCCCAACGGGCCACGGCCCGGACACGTCCCAAGCTTGGCCCGGATCTGTGTAGATAGATCTTAAATCTTACCAGTAGAGTCCAGTAATGCTCTGACTCTTTTTGGAAACTAAATTTTGAATACTACGAAGTATGAGTATACCGAATCACCTATTATTTCAACAAACTGACTTGAAAGTCTGCTTAATGATTTTATTTTACTGTAAGTACTTGCAGATGCGAGGTGTATATTTTAACGTTATTCATACATAAACTTTACCAAAAAAGTATTTTTCGAAAAAGCGGTTTGCTATATTCAACCCGTAATATGAAGGTAAAATCATTAGTTCTTCAAAAGCAGCACCTAATTTCGAAATCACGTAATTACTGCCCTTAAGTCTTTCCTTTGAGGTATTTTTGAAGCTTCAGCATTTTACTGAACCTAACCAAATCCCCATTGATTACTCTCTTGATTAACACCAATCGTTTCGCTTGTTACACACCTTATACACTACAACACAGAAGGACCGTGTCCTGTTAATTTCGACCTTATTACAATGCATGACATGTACGCAGGTCGGCATCGCCAGTAGAATGTTAATGCTGCGTACAAAAGACAACATTTTCATATGTTGTAATTTATGAACGCCTGGTAGTGATGATGAGGTACTCTGTCATTTTTTTTTAGGTGCGAGTAAGTTTTTTTATTCGATATATTTCCAAAAATAATAAAATACGAAATGTGACCATACTAGCTTTGCATTTTCTAAACTGAAATTATTTTTTGAGACTCATGAATTTCGGTTACCAAAACAGCAATAAAGTTCTGTTTTATTACAACTCAATGGTCAGTTACAACTTTACAAGTAAATACAACTAGATTGACTTTTCATTATTAATATTGTAGTTGACATGCAGTTATGGCATATGAATAGAATAGAATAGAAAAAGCTTTATTCGGTATCACTCAAGGTACAATATTTTACTTAACACTAGGCAAATTACATAGATACCGAAAAGGTTATCCAGCTTAGCATACTGCTGTGACTCAAGGTCACAACAACTGATTTGTTATGGATTGTTTCTTTATTATGGAATTATAACGTGCTTTCAGATCAATAGACAAACAAGATTTTTAAAGAGCCTAGGATAAGTTAATAAAATCCATTTACCATTTTAAAACTCTAACTAAGCAAACCTAAAATAGAATTTCGTAACAAACTTTTGGCAACACGAATAACGAAGGATCATTCATTTCAAAACGTATACACGGGCAATTCTTACAAAGTTGCCGTCTCGCATAAAATTCAATTCCACACGAAATAAACTGGAATGTTTCAAGTTAACGTAAGTGAAAACGAACGAAACGTATGCCAAGTTCTAAATGGATTCAAAAGTTAAACGGTTAACTTGTTAGCAAGTTTCCTTGCGTAGTTCAGAATCGCAAAGGCTCCGGTGTGACATATTTAAACCAATAAATCTTCAAAGTTTTAGAAAAATGTAAAGAAATGTGTTTTCGAATAGAATACAAAGATTTAACTTTTTTGTAATTGGAAACTTTGGTACTAGCTTTGTTAGTATTGGATCGAAATTATTTTATGAAACTTTGTGGTTACATTAAATAGTTACATTAAAAAAGTTACTATGTTTATATTTATATTATTGTAGGTACAAAAGTCTATCTACACACATCCGGGCCGTGCCCAGGACGTGACCGAGCCGTGGCCTGTCAGGAAGGAAAAAAAATACGTCGTCGTGACAACGTGTGTGAACTAATCCATAGAAAATGTATGGAATGATATTTTTTCCCTGACATGTCCTGGACACGGCCCGGATGTGTATAGATAGATCATTATAGTACAATATGTTACGTAAGTAAATCTACCAATGAATATTATTGTTATTATCTTAATCTTTCACATCCCAGAAAAAAAGAACAATAGAAAATCTATCGTGTCTGGGTTTATAATGGGTCAGTGGGATGTGAGAGGTTAATAGTACAATTTTAAAACAAGTGACTAGTTTGCCAGTAGTTAATTCGCAATGGTAGATGTTTGGGTAGATAAAATATTTTTTTATAAAAAAAAAAATATATATAGGTCATTTATATTTTTTATATCAAACTCGAGCCAAACGGAGTATTAAATCCTTACGTTACATGAAGGTTCGAAACCAAATGATAACATGAACTAGGCACATACGTCCAACAAAATCCCTTTCGCAATTAGTGCTGTCATTCTAGCTTAGTGTTAGGGTATTAGAGCTCATTTACACGGGACTATGTCATCTGTAGTTACCTTGTCGTTTAGGTATGCTAGCTCTATGTTTTGTGATTAATGCCAATGTAAATGCATTGCTAAAGCCACCATAGATGAATTATTTTTGAATAAAGATGGTACCAATATTAAGATGATACTCAACGAAAGATTTTCTGTCGTAATTTTTCTATGCGAATGTTATACTGTCTACACACCAAAGCCGCCGGCTTTTTTGACAGATGCCATTCGTATGACGTAAAGTCGCCGGCGGCATGCCGGCGGCTTTTGTGTGTAGACAGCATTAGGTACCTATTATATTATGTACGTTTTTCAATATATATTTTCATAAACGACTGTTATCTCTTCAACCAACTTTTTATGTGCGAGATTAGCTGCGGTTAATGAATATTTGACATAATAAAACTTATTAGTTACTTAACAAGCGAATATTAGTAATTACAATAATTAATAATACAATTAGGTATGTAGTCGACAAGATAGTTTTTTCCTATCTAGCAATCATTATACCTATTTATATTAAATAAATCATTATATTAAAACATCAAAGATACTTTGATTAACTGCTACCTTTGATCAAATAAACATTATACCAAATACTTAGGTGTTCTAAAAAGAAGTAAGGGCTACGCCGAATGAGGAAGGAATATAATAAGGAGAGGCACCATTTTTTTTCATATAAAAACGAGATTTCTCATACTTTTCTTGGTAGATGACCTGTCAAACGATAAGTAGTACCATACAAAGAGTAACCATTTTTCGCCAGACCAGGCACGTAGATCCAGACGCCATTTTGCGTAAGACCAGGCACGCAGATCCAGACGGTAGGGCTCCTTCTCTATTCTATACTCAAAGGCTACGCCACAGATAAATATGACAAATGACGTCGCGTCGTGGAAATCGACGACACATATCGGTAAAATCTTATAAAACACCATAACTTTTAAAAAAGATTCTACCCATATGTGTCGTAGATTTCCACGACGCGACGACGTCGTGTCATGAAACGCCGTATCGTTGTAGGACGCGACGTCAAATCCTGTTTATGTGTCGGAACCCTAACTCGTGTAAACATTTCTACATTACTTATTAATATACTTCATGGATATAAACAGTAATATTTGTCCAATAATATCGAATACGTCTAACGATTTCTTTCTAAACATATTTACTTTTTTCTTCTCGGAATATCATTATAATTATTGCCTTCAAATAACTGTAATGTGTTTATTTAGTCTGCGGATATATTATTACCAAAATAAAGCGACAGGACATGCGAAGAACATCGATTTTTTTATAATGCTATCAACACACCAAAGCCGCCGGCTTTTTTGACAGCTGCCATTCGTATGACAAAAAGCCGCCGGCCTAGTCCGGCGGTATGCCGGCGTCTTTGGTGTGTAGATAGCATAAGATAAATGCTACTCCTGGGCAAAAACCAACCCCACATTCTTATTTTTCTATAAAGTTAAATCTTACTACTGGGCTAAGATCTATCCTGCACTCTTCCATCCAGTTTATCAATATACGCATCGATAATTTACATACATATCTGTTATGCCTCTTTCCCATTGTGATAGGTAGAGTGAATGACTTACCTATTAATGTGGATGAAGCCAAAGAAGTGTGTTTGGATCGTAGCATGTGGAGGAAACTGGATATTTCCAGTAAACTTTATAAATTGTAGTTCAATACTCGTATTTAAGTATAAGTAGTATAATATTTACGTCACTTGATTTTGGCAGAATCTACCATACTAGTTGCCTTTAAAAAAATCAAATAACCTTAATTAAAAACAAATGCAAAACACTCGTTAGCATGCTGCACGCAGCCATCTCTTCCGCTCCAATTTTCACTAAGCTCTTACTTTGAAACTGAACATGTCACCTTCATATAAAGCCTTTGGGGAAACACTCGACCGCACACACAAAGCAAAAAGTGTCTAGCATACGAATGCACACATGTTTCATTCTGTAAACTTGTTGCAATGTGGAATTACGTGTAGGTATTTGGTTTACATTGCGGGGTGATGAAATACTATTTTTTTTCGTTTATTGGGGTCTCCAAACAGTTTTACATTTTGTAATAAAGTAAAATAAGTATACATTTATAAGATTAAAACCGATAGCGATGACTACAGACAAATTATATATACAATAAAATTTTGTATAAAGTAGGTAACCTCTTGTTTAATACAGTATAAACTGAAGTAAAAATAAAGTATCATTTATTCTGATTATGATTATTAAGAAGACCTCACCAATTTTGACCTAACTTTTTGAATAAATAACGAACGAGAAGATATTAATTTAATGCGAAAAAAATACAGCTGTTAAAAATACAACTTGAGTAATTTCATTTTCCAGAAACGAGTAAACAAGTATTTGATAACCAACTATTAATATGAATAACGACTCGTAAATAGACACTCTTTCATTCGTTTATGATGAGGCATTACATTCTCTTTTGTTCGATATCTAACTTTGGCAAATCCAGCAATGTAAAACAAACTGCCTGAAATAACCATCCTCACTAATTTAGTAGAATCACAAACCCGCAGTCACTTCATTAAAGCACGGCTTTCCGTTTTATGCCCACACACGCGTGTTACTAAAAAGGTTTTAATGACGCTAACTGTGACTTAGGGAAATGCGTTTTTTAATACACGCAGGGTTCTTTTTTGCATAAATTCTGCACAAAATAGGAATGTTGCAAAGAAAAAAAATATTTAAACAATAAGAAACCATGTACCTAATAATGGTCTGTCTACACATATCCGGGCCGTGGCCCGTCAGGAGGGAAAACAATTCGTCGTCATGATAACAATATAAAGAAATAATATAAATATTTCTGTTTCTAAACACAATGGTCCCACGTACGCAACGTACGTAATGCATTATGACATTTGCTCTATAGAAATAGTATGATTAGAATCCATGAATATAATAAGATTACTTAGGTGAATGAAAAAATATTGTTATTAATATAAGTTTAAAAACAAAACAAACGCCTCATTTTATTGTAGCCTTATGCTATTTACACACCAGAGCCGCCCGGCGGCTTTACGTCATACAAATGGCAGCTATCAAAAAAGCCGGCGGCTTTGGTGTGTAGATACCATTTCAATCTGTGCAACAAGATCTAAAATTAAACATCAAAGCTGACAAAAATAAAATCTGCCTTCAAACTCTCAACTGGAATTGGGTGATATCGCAAGGCTTTCTTGTTCCAGTTGAAAAGCAATCTCATTTGGCGTATTCGTATCATCTCGTACCTGTGTGCTTAGATTTAATAAATACTCTAGATACACTCTTAAAGACGGAGTAGCAAAGTAGCAAATCTCTCACTCTCGCTCTCTCTGCCTTTACACAGGTCACTTGCGGTCGTCGGCTCTCCTTGTCATTTTTCTCCAGGTAGCAAACATGTATTATTAAACGCTTGCAGCAAAATCATCCTCCTTTAATCTGACAGTTTTCGTTTTAAAACAATACCTTATTTTTGCCTTGTTTTGACTTTTGCGCACAAAGAGTTTTAATACTATCTCTGTAATTTAATGTAAATAGAGATTACAAATATTTCTAATATTATTAGTTACACACTACACAATGTACTGAGATAAAAAAGTCCGAATAAATAGTGTTCAAAATGATTGTTTGATATACAGGGTGTAACAGAACGGGTATATAAAGCCGAAACACAGCGATAGTCCTCATGAAACTGAAAAACTTTCCCCAAGGAACATGGGTCGTAACTCGAAAAAAATTTTTGGATCGCCCATACTAACTCGATCAGCTGATCGGGCATTTTGTATGGGGAGGCGAAAGATTTTTTTCGAGTTACGACCCATGTTCCTTGGGGAAAGTTGTTCAGTTTCATGAGGACTATCGCTGTGTTTCGGCTTTATATACCCTTTCTGTTACACCCTGTATTGCATTGTTAGTTAAATTTCTGACAAACGTATTTTCACAATGTCATACAGATTACTTTGAAAAAATACAAAATTCATATTCGTAAGAAATCATCTAAAGTTTTTATTGAATCTAAGTGTGAATACAAGACGTCGACATCTCGCTTTTGTTTCCTTTCACTACGCACCTGCCCCTTTTCACAGGATATGTGGATTTGTTTAATCCGCCTTGCAAACTTTCTGAATGTAACTCCAGATTTACTAGTTAAATGAGAATAGCAGTTTCGTGGATGTCAAAATTGAATAACTTGTGACCTTTAGCTAAAATTTCAGTCACAGATAAACCTATATCTGTTACAGTAACTCAAATTAAAAGTACTTACAGAAGTGACAATCCGCAACGGGCTTCGTCAAACATCCGTTACATAAAATATGACGTTTTAGACAGAGACAGATATATAATATCTGTCGATAAATTTTATCTGTAAATATTGGGGCCCTTACAGTTGTTCAAAAGGTTGAAAAGTAACTTCAATGTAACTTTTCTTGATATATCTAAAGAGATTACTGAAATAAATGAATAGCAATTTTGATTTGGAACTAAAAATACGAAGGTCAGGATAAGACTCAGGTTGCAGCCCACCACGTCTTTGAACTTGTTTGCGATACAGTCGTGCCGCTTCAAGGCCGTTTCCTTGTGCAACCCCTTAGGAATGAGGCATATCTGCATAATTTTCTCAAGGTGTAACTCATCTCTTACAGGTGCTCCAAAATCCCCAAATGTATTTTAGGATATGCAGTTTTTCTTGAGGATATTTTATCATATCCTACCAATGCCTTGCGTCATTTTCAAACATTTTTGTTGTCATTTTTGACAAATGAAGGCCGCCGGGTAAAAATACCATTCCATACATTCACACACGTCGTCATGACGACGTACGAAATCAGTCATGACAACTTCCAAAACGGGTTATTCTAGTAGAAATTCTGACATTATAATTGTGAAATTGAATAATATGATAAGTCAAGTTACATTCATAACTTACCTGACATGTCAACAAGCTGCAACAATTGAAAAATTTCAATTTTTTTTTTGGTATTCAGAATATATTTTAAAGATAATTAAATAAAGTAACGTAGCCGAAGCCATACACACTCTCTTCTCACGTTATCAAGAACGTACGAAAATATGAATTTCACTGCATTAATTTCCGTATAAATATTTGTGAGTTCCCCTCGGGCACGAGCGAGGCACCAACAAAAGATTTTGTTCGCATTTGATTAAATTTCGCACAAGTATGGCATCTTTACATAACAATATGTGAAGTGTATTAGGTGTGCGAAATAAATTATATTTACGCATGGTTTTGCATATTATGCGTTTGAAATTAGAGTACGACGAATGTAAAGCTAATATTTCGTGAATTTCGTGACATTTCTCAGAGGGTATGGTATTAACAATTTTCTTGAAATAAATTCTCATGCCGAGTTTTCACTTATCGTGTTTCCGTTACTGTTTTTTTTTATTGGACGACCGTTTTTATATCACCGGTAATGACACAATCGATCCGACAAAAGTTGAATATAAAATTCTTGTTTAATGTTGATGAATTATTCGTTTATTTACCGGATCTCACATGCTATATGTGAAATCAGGTTTTGAATTTTGAATATTATATCTATCTTTGATAATTATAAGACTTTAGAAGCGTAACGTGGTACCAACTTTCATATATCTATCTCTTATTGTCTAATAGAGATACACCATTGGTTAGATAGAGAGAGATGGCAGAAACATTCAAAATGTTTCTATCTTATCTCAGTTTGATTGCTGACCCAATTGAAAACCTCATTTTACCAAAATAAAATATAAATCAAAAATCTACATAAATTTTAAACCCAGAACTTTCTTTAATCCAGGATTTCGTTAATCGAAACAAAAGTTTCAATAGAACTCCAAGAATTTAAGGTTGAAAATTCTTAACAAAAGAAAGCTATAAGACTAGAGATCTTTTAAGAGTTTTAAGTAATGGATTTGACCACTTTAAGTAATAATTTTCCTCTTTAAAAACAAAAGGCTGGGAATTACAGCTGTTACCAAAAAGGTTTAAGTAATTGTCTATGAGCTACCTCATTATCTTGAAGGCTGGCTTTCCTTGATTGCTCGAGGTTGATGGCGGATCTAACGAGGTTGGTAACCTTAATAAAACCGGTCTTAAGAACCTTTCTCACCACCTGCAGATAAAATATAACTGACAGATAAACCTATGTCTATTTCATAAAATATGACGATTTAGACAGAGACAGGTATAACACATCTGTCAGATAATTCAGAAAGAACTTAAGTATTAAAGGTCTTTGTGTTAAACTGTCATTGTTATGATAGTTTAGGCTGGTACTAGATCCATAGAATTTTCAAAGCATCAAAAATTATTGAGCGAACGATGAAAAATGTAAAGTCCAATACTAATATTATATAAAGGTCAATGTTGAGAACAATGGGCTTCAACATTGACGTTTGAATATTGTTTTCTTTCCAAATCAACTAAGGATAAAATTAACTGAGCAGGTAACCTTACCAATTCAACCAATTCAACTAACCAATTCAACTTTCACACTAATAATATTAAATATATGCATATCCTTTTCATTCAGCCCCTCTCTCATTGGGGTAGGCAGAGACCACTTCGTTCCACTTCACTCTACTTACTACGATTACACACTTCTTTTGCTTCAACATTCATCAGTCTCCTCATAAAATATTAGTATCAAGAATACAACGAAAATAAACTATAAATTACAACTAAAGAGAAGGTAACAAAGGCAAATTTATGTAATCCATATACCTTAACAATTTAAGGTCTCTAAACAAGAGGCATAATGTTATGCGAAATTCGTTCAGAAGGTTAACAGCCACGAAAAGACAATACAACTCAGCCTAAGACTTCTGGGCCCAAAAAAAACTCACTGTCCAGAAATGAAACATATACCAGAGTATACACCTATACTACCTTAACATTTTATTATATGGCGAAAAAAAATCGGTTTCAGGCGAAAAAAGATATAGCCTACTGAAGTTATAATGTCGTTCATATAAAATAGCAGCTTTACATGATAAAAATCGGGGACTTATGATGTATGAGGCAACTGATGAGTGTGGATGAAGCGAAAGAGGTGTGTTTGGATCGTAGCGAGTGGAAGGAAGTGGTCTCTGCCTACCCCAATGGGAGAGAGGCGTGACGGATATGTATGTACATGATAAATTCAGTAGGCTTTATCTTTCTTTTTCCTGCAGCTTATTTTTTGACGCTATATAATGAAATGCCATGGCAGTTTAGGTCTAAACTCTGGCATAAGTTTCATTTCTGGGCATTAAGTATTTTTTTGGGCCCAGAAGTCTTAGGCTGAGTTGCATTGTCTTTTCAAAAGGTTAAGAGCTACGAAATTTGGAGAATAAACAACGCCACAGGTGCAGAAGGTACGAAATTAAATACGCAGGTACCTTATTGTGTTAAGGCGAGGAAATTTGAACCAACATAAAGGAGAATGGCTAGATTTGTATGCATCCTGGCCACTGAGTTATTGCATATTTTATTCGCTTGCGTTGGAATAAAGTTTTTGTGTGTGGGACAGATTAATTTAGTAGACTACGAATTTGTTTTATTTTTTTCTGTCGGAGCGTGATATATTATTTTGGCTTTGTTTGCTGTTTTAGGTAAGGGTGAAGCAGAACTTTCCACCAGACTTTGATAATAAAAAAATACTATATTACTGCTGCGAAAAATGTTAGTTAATTATTTTCAGTACATATTCCTTGCTAAGATCCTGATCTAAGTACTTTCATTCATTCGTATATTTATGAGCCAGGCTCTTATTGCTAGAGTAATCGCCATCTTTGCATTTCTTCTGCCAACAGTTTGATTTCTTGATACGACATGACGCTACGTATCTACTTTACTGAAAAAAAAACCAACACAGTTGATAAAATCTTGCAACGGAATCCTAAATAAATAATTTCTACTCTTTTCTTCACTTCGAGCCTACCCAAAATTCTAGGAAAGCACTAAAATACATAATAAATAGAATATTCGGACATTTTCGGGTCAGATTTGCACATACCACAATAGGGCAGACCCCGCATAAATAATTCCTCCTTCAATTTGGCCTCGCATACTGTGAATTCGTTGAATTAGTTATTCTGGTGGAAAATCGTCAATTTATCTTCATTTCTGAAGGTCTTGCGCGTATCTTTTAGCAATACGCTGCTTGCTGTTCTAACGTCTTATTAAAGTCTTGAACAATTTGTTATTCTGCTCCTGCATCGTTTGTTATAAGTTTCAGTTTTCATTTTTAGGGTTCTATAGATACCTAAAAATAACTAAGTTGTAAGGACCCTTTTACTAAGACTATTTTTGTTACCATACATACATACATACTTACATATCTGTCACGCCTCGTTCCCATCGGGGTAGGCAAAAACCACTTCCCTCCACTTACTACGATCATAACACACATAGATATCAAATCAGGGACTTGTTAAAGAAAACTCAAATCAGGGGTACATAAACCGACGTTCATAATATATGAAGCGACTAATCAATTTCCAGAAAAATATAAAAAATAAAGTAAATATTAAACTGTTTACTTTCTCCCAATAATTGTGATTCGTTTGTGTGTAGAGAAGCTTTTTCTCTATAGGTATACCTATTTGAAATTAAATTAGTAATACAATTTTAAAACAACAAAAATAAATAGTACGGAACACTTTGTGCTCACACTTAGCTAGTTTTATATGATGAAAATTGCAATGAATATCGTGTTAGGTTTTTCGATTAGTTTGTTTTTCATCAAAATAGTAATTTCATAAGAAACGTGTCTAATGAATTTTATATGGGCAATCTCTTAGAAAAATAAACTACAAAATTAAGTTTACATCGCGTGAGAATAAAGATAAGTAATGAAATGGTTTTATAATAAATTAAATATAATAATGCCTAGGCGCAAAATTCTTTTTTCTATCTGGCAACCTAGACGATTTTAATAGGTACTGCTTATTAAAAATACTTTATTGAAAATAGAGTATAACAACGATTATCCTAAGAATTGTAAAACTTAAATTGAAAATAGCAACCCTACAGAGTTTCTTGCTAGGTTCTTCTCTGGGGAAAACTGCACTCTTGGGAATCTAGCATTAACTTTAAAAAATGACCCGTCCTTAGTGTTGTCAAACCTAACCTAAGGATTAAATGAATTTTCATTTTTATTTTATAACCGGACCGATTTAAAAAGTACCCAAACCCTACCATATTTTAACATATTTCCTTACACACTTACCTAAAACACGTAGCACTGTCAGATGTTCTAGGTTACCTTAATTAAGTCTGTCTGGCGGTCTAATTAGTACGAGATCATGTCTGGGTTTTAAGTCCTAACTTAGTTGCTTCTCTTTTTTTACTGTCTCTATGTACTATCATCTTACAATAAACTGTTAAATAAATAAATATGATCTTGAAACCTTGAATATGTACTTTATTTAAGATAAAATTAGAAAGGTTTTACGCTAAAGCTATTTTTGTTACGTTTGTGTAAGTATTTTGTGTATTACGTAGGTAGTCATTTAAATATGAGTTGTAATTAATAAAGGTTAAGGTATGTATTTACATTTTTATTTACGAATTCATGAATGGAATACTAATGGAAACAGACTTAGGATTTGTGTTTGTGGATTTTTGTTTTTCTATTTATAAAAAATAACAGCTTTTTTCAAAAATTTATGCCTAAATGATACAAATTGGTATTAAGTATAAAACTTTCAAAATGGAGGGGAATTATTTAGGTTCAATTATATACCGTTTATTTACTACCTTTCAATATTTTCTAGTCGATTAAGATAGTTTCTAATAGTGCTCTCACACTGCATGTTTAGTAACGTAAGTTAACATTTTATAAAAAACTTTTATTTATTTATTTATTTAACAGTTTATTGTAAGATGATAGTACAAAGAGACAGAAAAAAAGAGAAGTTATACAAAAGGTACAGCATATTTCTAAAAGAAATTACTTCCTGCAGACCCCACAAACAGAGAAGTGAAAGCAAGAAGGCAGGATAGTCACTTAATCTATAATAAACAAAAAATGTAGTATAACTACTGAAATTTCTTCCTGCCTTCATGCTATCACTTCTCTCTCTGTGGGGTCTGCAGGAAGAAATTCCTTGTAGAAATATGCTGTACCTTTTGTATAACTTCTCTTTTTTTCTGTCTCTAAGTACTATCATCTTACAATAAACTGTTAAATAAATAAACATTTGTTATGATTTTAAAATGTTATAAAATGTTTTTTAACGTTACTGCAGTGTGGGAGCGCCATAACTTTTTTTATTCCATTCCAAAATATCTATCAAAAAATACAATATCTAAACAATTTTCAAGAGCAAAATTACAATAGCAAATAAATTGAATCATATCAAAAGTCCCTTATCAGTGTTTCTCACCCATTGCTCGCGAACTACCAACTTCGAGTTCACGCTCGATCGGTGTTCAATTGCCCTAACAAGGTATTGGCGGGCCTTAGTATGAGTTCTTAGTTTATTCTTTAGGTTAAAGATGTGTAATAAAGATTTGCAGCTTATTCCAGATAAAAACATTTAAAAGAACGCTCTATTCAATGTCAAACTACAGATCTACTAAATACAAGATTGGATAAAAGACAAGAGTCTAGACCGGATACAAGCCTAGACTTCAAACTGGATACTTAACAGGATACAAGACTAGATCCTAAACAAAATAATAGACTGGATACTAGATTAGAAATGATGCTAAGAACTAGAAATTAGACTAGTTACAAAATGGATATGGGACTGGATAAAAGACTGGATAAAAGACTAGATATTAGACTAGATACTAGAGTATATTTTAGACTAGATACTTAACTGGATACAAGCTAAAAATTTGACTGCATACTAGATGTAGAGTGAAACTTACTTTTTTCCGAATGCTTCTTTACTTTCACGATTAGTAGCTATTTACTAGATTACTACACCCGTTATTCAAAACACAGAATATAATTTACTACGTTCTACAGTAGGGTCACTGGAATTATGCCATCTGACTCGTTGAACCTTAAAATGATGATATTCTTTCGTCGTCTTTGTATCAAATTCTTCCGGGCCTTGATTCTTGATGGTCAGTGATTTTGGTGATTTAATTTTCCTTATCCCAATTTATTATTTGGTTTATTTCTTTTGTAAAGATCATATTTCGAAGTCACTGATTTCATTGAAGTTCAATGATGGAATTTATATTATTAATTGAACAGGTTTTCCTTATACAGTTAAAAATTCGAATATAATATTGTTTATTTCGAACGTTCGTTTCATATAACATTAAAATATTGTTAATAACGCATCACAACATCAATTTATTTCGTTTTCCAGATATTTCCTCTTGTATTCATAACATGATTTCAGTTTCATTTTGTAAGTTTTTCGGTATTATAAAAAAAAAACATTTTAATGAAACAACTGATATACTTACATTCATAAAGCTTACACGATTTTTCTTTAATCAAAGCATTTTTGCAAGTTAATACAATTTTCTAACTCACTAGTGGCTGCCCATGACTTCGAACGCATTTATCTGCATATTTCGAAAAATTTGCATTACTATAGCCGGAGTGTAATTATGGTGTAAATTTTATGGACCAAGTGATAAATAGGGCATCACGAATAATGCCCAATATAAGCGAGCAATGTGATAAATACTATGCAATTAATCAAATTGCCCGGACATTATGCATAATGCCTGTCACCTATTGGGCAGAGTGATAATAAACTTGTTTCAGTATTTTTTTTTATTTTACTATGAAACCTTATCTAACCTTAACCTAACCAAAGAATTACAGTGAATTTGCCATAAAATCAGTTCACTGGTTTTTGCGAAAAAGAGTAACAAACATCATCCTATCAATCCATAGGCACAAACATTGAAGTTTATCATACATATTTCATAGGATAAATACGTGGTTAAGTAACTACTTAACCAAAATATATCGCCGAATGAAGTGAAACGAAAACGATGTGCCTGAAGTGGACAGGTATTTAATGGAGCGAAAGGTTCTGATAGAAAAACATACGATGTTCTAATTCTCATCACATCCCGAGTAACCGTTATATAATTTTATCTTTGGGTAAGAGCTGTAAACCGACGTGCATGTATGAGGCGACTGATGAGTGTGGATGAAGCGACAGAGATGTGTTTGGATCGTAGCAAGTGGAAGGAAGTGGTCTCTGCCTACCCTAATGGGAGAGAGGCGTGACGGATATGTATGTTTGTATGTAAGAGCTGTAATATGCCTATCTTTTTTTTGTAGGCAATAGCCACTTGAAATATGTGTATGTCTTTAACGCTAGAGAATCTAGCAAGAAACTATTTCGAATAATTTTTAGGTACGATTAAATAAGATTAGGTATTCTATAAGATTATGTTCAAGCCAGCAGTAGAAAATTTTGGCTGTTGCTGTAGGAAATTAAACAGCCAAGAGGCGCTTTCAATTACCATAGCTTCATTTCGACGTCATTAATAAAACTCAATATTATAAAAAACAATGTAGTGGGAAACAAATGTAATAGATATAAAAGTATAATTTAAAACGTCAATTTTTTCAAGCTAACATTTACACTCAGTTCAAAGTTTACCTTAATTCAAGATCCCATCCTGTCCCTTACATAGAATTAACTTAAAATACTTTAAATAATTAGCATATTACAGAGGAAAGTTTAGAAAACATATTCCTTCGTTTTGTACTTTGATAAACAAACTTTTGGAAACCCGAATTCGAACATTATCGTTGCTTTGGAGAAGATTTCATTTACAATTTATGAATTCATTAATATTTCTACTCATAAAATTTATGTTCTCATTTTTTGTTCTTTGGGCGGTCGTACATGGACTTTTTTAAGCTTTTAAGCTTTGTGTCTGGGTGTTATATATTTATCTATGTGTGTATATTTATCAGTCCCTGACACCCATAGTACAGGATTTGCCTAGTTTGGGGTCAGGTGACCGTGTGTGCAATGTCCCAAATATTTATTATTATTTGCTTCTGATGTAAACGCGACTGCCCGAGCAGTGCCGACCGCTTCAATAGTTTACCACGTGGTTGCGGCTTCAAGCAGTCGGGTTTCAACTGCTAGAAGCAATCCATGTACGGCCACCCTTTGAGAAGATTTTAAATACGATTTATGATTTAATTTATTTCACTCATTTTATGCTATCACTTAAGGCTGCCCGCGCCTTCGATCGCGTTTGTCGTCATGTTTTAGAAAAAATCATATATCTCAAAATAATATATATATAGCCTATGTGACAACCGGACTCGTTGTCATAACGACGTATTGTTTTCCCTTCTGACGGGCCACGGCCCGGACACGTCCCGGGCACGGCCCGGGTATGTGTAGATAGACCATTATTCTGATATAAAAGCTACAATACTGCCTTTCAATAAAATCTATTCCGTAGTTTTTGCGTGAAAAAACATCGACATTTAAGATATTAGTAGGAGTAGGATGTATGTAAACATTATCATAACAGCATTAAAACTCGTATTCAAATCTGAAACACTTTTATCATATATAGGGTGACTTTAAATTAGTGAACTATAGAAAAGGATATGCATGTACTCGTGATAACAAACAACTTTTACTATAGGACCAAATTTGAAATCATTCACAAATTTTAGAACTCCCCGTACAAAATGCATCAGCTGATAGTATGGGGGAAGAATTTTTTTTTCTGAGATTTCGTCCTTGGTCCCATAGTAAAAGTTGTTTGTTATCACGAGTTCATGCATATCCTTTTCTATCGTTCACTAATTTAAAGTCACCTTGTATACTTCCGTCGGGGCTTAGAACAATCCCTCTGTATTTAGTTCAGTGAAAGCATATAAATTAACAACCCTTTGTTTGTTCACACTAATGTGCGTGGCGTGGTTAGATGTTACTTTAAAGGTCATTCACCTGAGTTAAGATGAGTCGACTTAAACGGTTTCATCCCTTGTTGCATAAAAGTCTGTTACAACTATTTCATTAAGTACGGTGACGACTTTTTCTAATTTTTTAAATTTATAATTAACCTTACCTAAAAATAAAGTTAAAGCACTGGCAGAGGATAGGTCTAAATGGCGGATCCTCCACCGAAAAGAATCTAACTCTTAAATATGATGTTGTAAACCTTGAAATCGTAGATATGACTTGTCAATAGTACGTATATCGACTAGTTAGTTTTCCAAGTCTAAACTTCACGAAAGCAGCAAAGTTTAAGTGTAGGTATTTAGAAAATTACTTAGTGTGTAGAAAAGAGCAACCCACCAGATTTTCTTGATAGAGTTTTCTCTGGGGAAAACTGCTACCTTGCTAAACTACCATTAGCTTTAGAAAAATAACATGTCTAGTCATATTTTAAATACTATGAACATATTGCATACAGAATAAAAATAATTAAAAGAGTTTGAAATCCAAAGTTATACATCGGGATAGGCAGAGACAACTTTCCTCTGCTTATTACGATCCAAACACACGTCTTTCAACTTTTTTCTTTTTTATATTACGTTCTTAAAAAGTGCTAAATAAGATCTCTTAGTCCTAATCGTAGCCTTTTAAAACAATAATAACCTCAAACAACATTAAAATCAAGTCTCTGAAAATTAAACTAAACATTAATACGAGGAAGCGCAATTTAAGCTATAGTAATGCCATAGTAATGAACATCAGTGTTAATTTCCTTTCCATTATCCGACACACTATTCCCTTCATAAGATATACTTGTTTTAATAGGATTCTCAACATTTAGTTCTGAAATGAAATGAAAAATCATTTACTCCTGTAGGTTTTGACAACACTTAGGACGGGTAATTTTTTTACGTTAAGGCTAGATTCGCAAGAGTGCAGTTTCGTTTCACCACCACACAAAAATGTTAACTGACAGATAAACCTATGTCTATTTCATTAAACATGACGTTTAAGACAGAGAGAGAGAAATGAAATGAAATGTTTTTTTAATCTTGTAGGACGAGTTTGACATCACATAAGACGGGTCATTTTTTAAAGTTAATGCTAGATTCGCAAGAGTGCAGTTTTCCCCAGAGAAGAATCTAGCAAGAAACTCTGTTGGGTTGCTCTTTTCAAATTTGGTGTTACAAATTCTAAGATAAAAAACTAAGATACAAACATTAAAATTAACTTTTCAATAATTATGCTACATAGGGACAGCTTGACAGAAGAGCAGGTCAATCCCATGGATTTGAGTCATCTAGATAATCGTTGATTTTATAATAACCTTTTTTACTAAGTTTTTATTTAACAATAATCTTAAATTTATTGGGGGTTAGTTCACGTATGCTGTAGGTAGTAATATCTGTAAGATAAATATCTGTAATTGTTGAAACGTACCCTCAGTTCCGTTTCTGATGCTTATTTAAGAATATAATGATATTATTGCGTCCCTAACATATTTTTTATTTTGTTAGAGCTTTCTGATTAGTAAGGACCATGATTTCATAATGGTTTCAACATGATTGATCTGACCAAAGACGATTTAGGTAAAGGGTATACCAGAAATGCATAATATATATCATTTATCGATGGATTGGTATCAGAATCGATATTAATCATCCATGTATAGATTATTAATAGCTACTAGTTCTTTAATATACCTAGATGCTGATTACTCATGAGTAAGTAGTGACCATGTTGATAGCCTAGTCATATATTTAAATAATCATCGGTCTTTTAATACAACTAGAAAAGCAATTAAATTTCAAGAGTTTTAATAGTCTTTTCTTGCTATTTTAATAATGACTCACAATTCAGATTTATTTCCTAAATCTTAATTATTTATCTATTCTCTCTTGAGAGTAAACTGTGACACGCTGCCACGTGATTCGTGAACTAAAACGTTTGAGAAACACTACTTCTTGATAGGTTCAAGGCTACCGCATCCACGTGCGTCTAATGGAGTTAATTTTAGTTCCAACTAGGCTTTTGATGTTTACATTACTGCTTCGATAAGATACCGTTAGTAGTATCACTCTGCTGAACGTGTAATGGAAATTGTATTACGTTTTACATGGAAATGCGGTGTAGTTTCCATGAATAGATTGGGACGGATTTGCTTTCTAGTTTCCGTAAAATAGGAAATAATAATACTGTTGTTCTTGCTTTTCTATGAACAATGGATGACAGATGCCTTGGCGAAGGTAATTAAAGGGGATGAAAGTCACTTGCGACGGAGACGAGTGGAAATATTTGAGGGAGGTCTATGTTGAGCAGAGGACGTCTTATAGCAGATGTTGAAGGTGAGACAGTAGAATCATTGCGAACTTTACTAATACAAGCACCAAAACCACGTCTTCTCTGGCTCTTACAACCTAAATCACCTAAAATAAAATATGATATTTTATAATTAATTATATCATTTAATTATTAAATGATATTAAAAGACCATCGTTATGAAAAGGAATGCATGTCATGGTTAAATTAATGAACCACGCATTTCCCATATTTTTTAAACTGACACATTTTTCAGTTGGATGCACGATGTTACGAGATACCGTATCAAAAAAATGTTAGCTCTGTATTTTGTAGCACAAGGGCAGCAAAATTTTTAGAACAAATAATATGTGATACGCACTTAATTCAACCATTATTTTCCGTGGTTACAAAAACATATTAAGTACTTATAATAAACTAAGATCATTGTAAGTATTTATTAAATTCCTTATTATTTTTTCAACAATTGTACTCGTAGTTAGTCTCTCCAGACTGTTCCTAATTCCCTTCATAAACAATGAAACCTACGAAATTAAATAAAAGAATTGCTAAGAGGGAAAGTTAAAAAGAAATTACAGAGGGCGAAAAATACTCATTTCTCTCATTTGTATTCCTTAAGGTATTGAATACGAAATGGTAGATTTGTATTTAAAGAGGCCTTAGATCGAATAAAAAATTAAGATTGACTGAGTTCAACTAACTTGTAGTTGAAGAAAACACAGAGCATTTACCCTTATTTATATATTTATTTGGTAGATCATCAGCTAATGAGACGTAGTAAGTATAAGGTTATTAGATTCAGGCAGCTAATAACAGCTTATTTTATGTCGCGTTTTGTTGGTGGAAGCAGTTGCGTAACACTAGTTTCACAAAAAATATGTACAAAGTACAAAAACAATTCAGTGTCGTGAAACTGATGCATGCATTATGAAAGTGCTTATTTACCTACACGTGAAACTTTTGATGAAATTATTGTCATGAAACCTTTGCATGAAACTAATTTTGTGCCACTAGTTAAGTTATTAAATGCATATTATGAAACTTTCATAATGAAAGTGCTAATTTACAAGTGAAACAGTTGATTAAATTATTGTCATCTAATTTCGTGCCATTGGTTAAGTAATTAAAATCCGGCTTTACTCTGTCAAAATTACACTATCGGTCTAACAATACGAGGAAATGAAAATCCCTTTGCGAAGCGAGTGGTGCTAATGCAGGGGGCTTTTCTGTTCAATCATATTGAATTCAGAACCTACTGTATTTTGCTTTATAACTAATCAAATAGTGCACTTACTACCTCCTTTTTCTCTTTGATGGTTTTTATATTTGAATTCGGTTATAAAGGGCAGTTTTATGTAAATGAAAAACCGGCAAAGTGCGAGTCGGACTCGTGTAGGAAGTGTAGGAATTTATATCGAGCAAAAAAGACAAAATATCACGTTTCTTGTATGGGAGCCCCTCTTAAATATTATTATTATTCTATTTTTAGTATTTGTTGTTATAGCGGCAGCGGTAATACATCATCTTTAAAAATTTCAACTCTCTAGCTATAACGGTTCATGAGATACAGCCTGATGACAGACGGACAGACAGACAGACGAACAGCCAAGTCTAAGTAATAGGGTCCCGTTTTCACTTTTTGGGTACGGAACCTTAAAAAGATATTATTATAAAACTGTGTTTGTAAACTTACTATAATTGATTTATGACCGCTTTTTCAATGCTCGGATAAAGCTTGAATAGTTATTTATGCTTTTATTCAAGCAATTTTAATTCAATGCAAGAACGTTTAAAGCTGTTTTAAAGTGAAATTGCCGACTAAACTGTTTTAATAATCAGCCCTTAATCGATTGCATTTAAAAATACAGTTTCAAAAATATATATATTATTCAAAAAAATATATTCTAAAAGTGAAAAACTGTAATTAATAAACTGTGAAATTTCATATTTTGATTCCTATGTTAACTTTAAAGCTGTTGTTTTTCCAAAAAGAATATATAAAAAAAATATATTTGATCTGTGTAAAATTCTATGTAAAAAATCCGATCCTCACGTAGTGAATTTACGCGTTTTCGTTTGATTCCAATCGCGATAAGTACAGAGTCGGGTCGCAATGTCGCAATCATTGTACACACGTGCCGATCGTATTTCCAGTGATAAGCCGTCAGGTGCTTTGTGTTACACTGCTTTGAAGGTTCGAAAACAATCTGGTGATGTTTTCGTAGATGAAAAACTCAAAAACTACACGAAACTTAATCTAAGCGCGGCAAAGTACTATGCGGCCAGCCGGAATGCGATTAGCCGTCCGGCTGGCCGCATAGTGCGAAGGGGCGCTAATAAGCACATACGTTTTTACGTTTTATGGCAATTATTAAGATGTTTTGAAGTCGGTACCCTTTTTTATTAACAATTATTTTTATTGATATTGTGGGAGTTTTACAAGATACTTCGTTAAATGCGTAGAAATGGGCTGTGCTACGTATGCACGTATATAGCACGTATGTGGCGGAGCCTGGTTGTTGCGCCGCCACCGTGATATCCCGGCAAGACATAGCCCGATATAGGTACTATACATGTATTACAATTATAGACGCTAAAAACAATTTCTTCTGGTTCTACGAACTTCCCAGCAGTGTAACCCAAAATAAAAGAGAGGTGAAACAAAGTGAACTTTCAGGTTTAACTCGATTCGTTTACAAGTACGTGTACCTAATTACTTCTAACTGTTTCTGCGAAAAACAACGGAGCACATGTTTCGAGTAAAACTTTTCGCGAAACAGCATTTCTATTTTCGGTGCCATTTGTATTCTATTTGCAATTTTAGTTTTGGTTTCAGCGAGTTTAAAGCTTGAATTAGATTAGACTGAAATAACAATATAACTGTGATATTACTCGTATCGTTTAAGGTAGAAAACAATTGACATATATTGCTATCGGTGTAAATAATACTTATTTTTATTAGGATAAACATTGTCATATACATTCATAAACAATATTTTCGACCAGTTCTAATCATCATGTCAGCTTATGGATGTCCACTGCTAGACAAAAGCCTTCAAAGATCTCCACAACGACCGGTCATACAGTGCCCACATCCAACGGCTTCCTGCGACTTTCATCAGGTCGTCGGTCCACCTGGTCGGAGGCCTTCCCACACTGTGTCGTCCGGTTCACCGTCGCCACTCGAGAACCTTTCTGTCCCATCGACCATTGGTTATGCGAACAATGTGCCCGGCTCACTGCCACTTAAGAACAGTGTTTATACAACCCCTTAATTGTATTACAATAAAATTGCACATTGAAACGGCACGACGACGTTTCGTATCTTCTAATAGCCGTCTTTGTCCCACTGCTGGGCAAAATGAAAGGCCTCACTCTCTCCACGATTCTCTTTACCACGTTTAATGGATAAAAAACTTAATGAGGCTTTTCTTTTAGTTTTTTGCTAGACAACTCAAATTCTAAAGTTGTCTATGTTTCAGTACAGATTTTGTTGTCCCTGTTTCTTTTTATAGACTTTTCAGTAATAAGAGCGCAATTTTAATAATGGGTATTTTGAAACCTTATTGTATAGAAACTGTCTATTCAAAATAAATCTTCAATGGCATTCAGGTTATTCAGGCTATCGCAACTTTTAGTAAAATTAATACAAAGTAAGCCTATAAAAATAAAACAGATAATTACTTAATGTTTTTCTTTAACCTTGAGTTTTTCATTCAAGAGACAAGAAGTTAATCAAATAAATTAAATAAGTCATGGGGGATGTCTAAAGGAGAAAGTTAGGATACCAACGTCTAAAAAAGCTCGAAAAACTAGGTATAATACTGTTTTTTATTACTTATCTGTTTTAAATTGTGATAAATAACATTTTGTATTTTTTTTTCAGATGTACTCTGTTTCTCCAAAGGTTTCCACGAAACGTAAGTCCCTTTTTGTATCTTTTTAAATTATTCGCGAAAAAACTCGTCGGAAAAGATAAGCAATCAATTCGATCGCAAGTCTTTTTGCGGCTTTTTAGAATTCAAACGAAAAGAATTTGTACCTTATCAAAGGAGATTTCCGAAGTTTCATGGTTTCAGTTTCGGCCTTTTCGCTTAAACTCGAAATCGTCAAAAGGTTTTATCCTTCAATTCGTTGGATTATAAGCGTAAAATCTTTAGCAATGTTTTGCGAACGGATTTTTTCTAAATCCAGATTGGAAAATAGGATAAGTTCGTTTTAACTGCCGTGGAAAAGTTGGTCAGTGCTATCAATCGTCCGTAAGCATAATGGACAGATGTACCGATATGAGTTTAAAGGTATGTTTTTTTTTTAAATTGGCAACTACCATCGTGGATTATGCCAATGCCAACTGACTGGCCAGTTGGCGTGGTTTTTCTTGCTTGCCCAAGGCAAGCAAGAAAAACCACGGAAAATTGATTTAGAAAAATTGGCAAGCAAATGATATTTGCCATATCACGGGTCGTGGGTTGTAGTGGGCTGTACAGGTCATGGATTAGATTCCCACAAGACGCAAACATTGATGAGATGATCAGAGATGTTTTTTTTTTAAATCTGGGTGTTTGTGTGAATTATGTAAGTACGTACTTGTAAATAAACTACTTATTTAGTTTTTTTTAATGTTATCTGTAGAAATATAGAAATTCCTCCCTACTGTATATTTTACGAATTGTATAATTAAATACAGAAAGTCTGAGATATAGAATTAAAATCGGCCATTTGCAATTTCGCTTTGTGGCGAGAGCAAGGTCGTGCTTATTAAAATTCCGGTGGTGGAATCCGCGTTTTTCTGTTTTCAGTAAAATTGCTCGAGTCATTCTATTAGAACAATGGTAATCGCTTTGGTATTCAATTAATTTGTGAAGTGCTTTTTTGCATTATATTAAATCCTCATGACTCTTTAAGGCGCGTACCTACTCATTGGTGAGCTGTAACCATAACCGTTGCATGCACTGTAACCAACAAATACAGGGTGTGCGATCGCAGCAGACTCGCAAACAATGGGGATGATGACTACATTCAAAAATTCAAGAAATAATTAGTCCGTCTTTTAGGCTATTAAAAAATATTTGAAACACATTTTTTACCTGATCAAATACATAAATAAATACAAAGATACAGAGCATCAAAGTTACGGAGTGGGGGGTACTGACGTCACTGCTACGTAAAAATCCTAATGAGGAATGACGTCACGAGCAACTTTAACCCAGTGTATCTTTGTCATTTTTAGTTTAAGAGGAAAAAGAAACAATACGTGTCGAATATTTTAAAATAATCTATGTGATGAACTAAAAACATTTTTAGTCATCATGCCCATTGGGGCGCCTTCACATTACGTCGCAAGTAGTGCGGCAGCAGCGCGGCATTCCTTTTTTGTATAGAAACAGCAGCTCGACAGCCGCTTGTCTGCTACTTATCGTGCCGTTACCGCGCAGCTTTTGCGCTAATGTGAAGGCACCCTTAGCCAAAGATGTAATACACGACAAAATCACACTATGATTTTTTGGTTACTGTACATGCAACAAGGTTACAATTCGCTAACGAGTATGTGCCTTGAAATGACTATGATGCGCTGCGACAAAGTTGTGTTTTGACGTTCGATATGAAAAACGTTAAATTAATTTAAAAAAAAAACTAGAAATTAAATATCTTTAAAATCCTTCACTAGTTTAAATAATTGTATAATTCTATACAAAGTAGCAAACAAGTCATCTAATCAGACAGCAATGGTGACGTCACAGGAAACGAAGCGGCGGAAGCGTTTCCGCTCGACCCGCTCCCCCGGACGCAGCGACGCAAACTCTACTTATTTGAAATTAGAACCGAACACATTTGAATTTTCGAAATTCGAAGCTGATATTGCTTAGCGTTGGAATTGTGGCCAGCATTTCAGTTTGAACAATTGTTATTTCGATTTTGTTTTTGTGCAAACTAGAGGTGGGCCGAGTACTCGGTTTATACTCGGTACTCGGCGTACTCGGCACTTTTTTCACTACTCGTAATCGGCCGAATAACTCGGTTAAAATGCCGAGTACTCGGTGCAAATAAATCTACCTTGCGCATTGGATCTGCTTGGTAGATCATAGTCTAAATCCTTCTAATGGTACATATTTAGACCTTTGCCCAGCTACAGCAATGTTATGAATTGCTATTATCATAATTATTTAGAAGAAAAATTCATAAGCAGTGTTTTTCAAAAAAAATTTGCCACTTGACGGTTGCGGTTTATTGTTTTCATTATGAATAATTAGCGGGGTGCGGAGGGACAGTTTTAACACCATTATCACCACTCGCTCCCTAGCTACTTCGTGCGAAATTCTACCTACTTTAACTTTACCGAGTAACTCGGCCGAGTACTCGGCTCGGTAAACTTTAAACCGAGTAATACTCGGTACTCGGTTACTCGGTAAAACTGGTACTCGGCCCACCACTAGTGCAAACCAATTTAAAATGCTTTAAATACTTTTAAATAAAAAGTATGGCAGTTTTTTTATGAAGTTACCATCAGTTATAAGTATTTTAGTAAATAAAACAATAAGGACGAAAGATGAGAAACGAAAAGTTGAAATAAAAATTCTAATTTAATTCCTCCAGCATTTGAATTTCGAAGCACTTTGACATTTAAAATTGACACGCATCCTCAAAGGGGAAACGAAAATGAATGCTATTTGGAATTCCGAAAGGTTCTATTTCCGGCAAAAGATGTCTTCTCATGTTTATTGAATGGAATTACGAACAAATTACGAATCGTGTTTTTGATGAAAGTAGAATTAACATAGAAATGAGATACACACAAAATAGGATATATTCGTATAATTGTTTATCAAGTAAGGTATAATTGCAAAACAGATATAACATCTTTATTTGATGACATAACTGTGTTATTTATGATTAAGTTTTATTACCTATAGATAAAATGTAACCGACAGATAAACCTATATGTATTTTTTATCTATTTTTTTATTTTTGACAGAGACAGGTATAAGACATCTACACAGACAGGTATAAAATATCAATTTAGTTATTTTTTTATCTGTATATGGTAAAATAGTCCTTTATAATGATGTAGCAGAGAGTAGTTTTTTGCGAAAAAGGTGTGTCGGATCGTAGCAAGAGGAAGTAGTTTCTACCTACCCCGACAAAAATATTCTGCCGAATGGGCATGATGACTAAAAATTTTTTTTTAGTCCATCACAAAGATTATTTTAAAATATTTGACACGTATTTTTTCTTTTTTCTCTTAAACTAAAAATGACAAAGATACTCTGGCTTAAAGTTGCTCGTGACGTCACGCCTCAGTACGATTTTAACCGAGGAGTGACGTCAATACCCCCCACTCCGTAACTTTGATGCTCTGTATCTTTGTATTTATTTATGTATTTGATCAGGTAAAAAACGTGTTTCAAATATTTTTTCATAGCCTAAAAGACGGACTAATTATTTTTTGAATTTTTGAATGTAGTCATCATTCCCATTGAGAACCACTTTTTTCCGGTTGGTTTTTTGGAGTTTGAAGTCGGTAAAAAAATAGGTAGGTACAGAACATAGATAAGTAACTACTTATTCTTTAAAAACTAACATCGTTCATCACATTTAATTTACGACGTTACTTTCCGAAGTTCGTGCCCATCTATTTTAAGAAAAGGGGTTTCTATAAATAGAAAGCTATGCATCATAGTTCATTACTGACTGCGACGTCATCGGTTCTCTGTTTTATATTTTTAAAATGTATTTTTAATTGCTCTTTATTTTTTGTTTGATTTATGGTAAAGCCATATGGGCGGTGTGCTGATCTTCTGTCATCGTTGTTACTTTATGGTCTTTCAGGATATTTTCTTCTTTGAGTATAGAATATATAAGGAGGTGCCATACCGCCTGGATCTGCGTGCCTTGTCTGGCGCATAATGGCTACCTTTTTGTATGGAATTTCTTATCGTTTGACAGGTCATCTACCAAGAAAACTATGAAAAACTTGCGCCAACCTTGGCATGCTGTCATAAACTCATTTGTATATGAAAAAATATATTCCATACTCAAAGATTTTCTTCGAGTAGATCTTTTTGGAAGCTCGAGACAGATGGCGGATGAGGAGAGAGGCTTTTGCCCAGCAGTGGGACACGAGTGGCTAAATAAGATTAGATGGTTTTGATGTAAATAGGAATACCTACACATTCTTGTATATATGTAAAGAGTAATTTACGTATATAAAGGGTGGCTTTTAATAAGTGAGTGAACGATAAAAAAGAATATACATGTAGGTACTCGTGATAAAAACAACACTTACTATGGAACAAAGACTGAAATCATAAAAAAATCATATAAAGCAACTCATCATTTTGGATGAAGCGCAAGAAGTGTGTTTGGATCGTAGCAAGTGGAGCGAAGTGGTTTCTGCTAGAAGCTAGAGGCGTCACAATACTTGTTTAGGCATGTATGTAGGTAGGTATGTTATTTTACCATACCAATTGTTTTATTTTTAATTATACATTCAAAACTACTCCAAAATTCCTTAAAGTTCACGCCACGGCACGCGCTATCCCCACCTTACCCAGACATACGTACGCGCATCTATTTCGGTAGCGGAAACGAAGCGCGTACATCCGACCGCAGGGGGTCGCGGGCAATGCTCCTTGTCTATGGTTAGTTATGTAGCTTATGGAATTAAGGTGATGGTGTGTCACGTGATTTTTTTTTTTGGCATTGGATTTGTATTTTTTATTGGTAGTTTTATAGAGAAGAGCTATAGAGCTAAGCTAGAAAAGCTAGTTCTGATTATGATTATGATTATGATTATGATAACAAAAAGTACATTTTCCGTTCTAGGCATTTATTTAGTTAGCTACAAAATTAAGATAAACTTATTCTTGTTCAAGCTAAATAAAATGATAAGAATTAATTTTAACTTGAATCTTTTCAGTGATTTTTTGTGAAAGAGTTATAACTATCCAATCCAGAGACAGTTACATATTATAAAGTTTTCAATATAATAAATATCCGGAAATATTTTTTAAACACTAATTTACTAAAATACTAATTTAAATCAATACAACCTAAAGAAACAGGAAACAGTTTACAGATTATTTTGTCAGGAGTGAGAATCAAACCGACGACCAAATTGATGACAGCAGGGTCACTTATTACTTCACTACTAAATACCTACTAACCAAGCCAGCTGACCAAAAATAAGTTTATTTTAAGTATTTCCCAGCAAAAAGATACTTATCGACTTATCACCTGATTTTCAAAGTTATTGGCACAAAGTTTGGTGGTTCAAGATAAATTGTACGGAATCCTTCCGCTTAAGTTCATTGGGGGTCCCGGGGTGTTTCCGAGAAAGTTAAAAATAACTGGCACTCGCCGGCTTTGACTGATTTGCTTTTGTTTTTAGGGTTCCGTACCTAAGGGTGAAAACGTGATCCTTTTACTGAGACTTGTCTGTCTGTTTGTCTAGCTGTCTGTCCGTCTGTCACTAGGCTGTATCTTATGAACCGTTATAGCTAGAACGCTGAAATTTTGACTTAAGATATATTATCGTTGCCACTATAACAAAAGTCTTAAAATAAAAATAATTAAGGAGCTCCCATACAACAAAGTCATTTTTGTCCATTTTTTGTTCGATATCAATAACGGCTACTGGTAGACATTATTACTAGGCTATTGTTAACCTAGTGCATGGTACGGAACCATTCGTGCGCGAGTCCGACTCGCCCTTGGCGGGTCTTTTATTACTGAAATGGTTAAGTTACAGTATTTATTGGTGAATGGTTTGATTTAATTACTTTAAAATATAGGAACTTCTAACTTTTATTTGAATGCGAACGTTTGTGTGTAGGTGTTTTTGTTATTTCTGTGTTTATTTTTGTCTTTCTGTGGGCGTGAGCTAAAATGGTTATATTTTAATGAGATTTAGTTATGAGGTAGGTTAATATTCTGGAATAGCGAATAGATGTTTTTTCGTAAACCACAGAACAGAGTTAGGTTTTAATAAATTAACCGTTGTAGTACATAAGTTACTCACACACGCAGAGGGCTTTAAACATACTTTTTTTTAATTAAAAAAGGGTGTTTTTTTATATCTTAGTATAAATTTGTCGATAATTCTTGCAGTACCTAAATAAACCCAAGAAAATTACAATTAAGTTTCCGAATTGACTATTCTAAAACAAAATCAATACTTAGGTAAGAACTATAGATGTTAACAAACTTTAAGACTGTGCAATACATAAAAAATATATTTATGTAGGTATATTGCGAACTCTCCAAAAAATGATCTACAAACCCCAGATTTTGGAATCCCAATCCTTTTCCGATACGATTTTCATTTTCCAATATTTTCATAGGAAATCCTAACAAATGCGAACTAGAGAATTAAAATCTCCAAAGGATTATCTGAAACTCGATTTGGGTTGCAAAACTTCCCGCGGCTTCGGTAACGGTAAAAATAAAATGGTAAAATCAGGAATTGGAATGTTCTAGAAATATCTCGAATAGATGATGCGTTTTTGTTTTAGTCAATAAGTAATAGGTGTAAATGAATTGCTAATGAAATTTTTGTTTACTTTGTAGGTACTTAGGCAGTCGATGAAAAAATGTTTATAAAATTAGTAGGTACATACATACATATCCGTCACGCCTCTCTCCCATTGGGGTAGGCAGAGACCACTTCCTTCCACTTGCTTCGATCCAAACACACCTTTTTCGCTTCATCTACACTCGTCAGTCGCCTCATACATGCCCGTCGGTTAAGGGTACTCTTGATTTGGCCTTTCTTTAGTAATTCCCCTATTTGATAAAATTAGTATTTTCTATATAACATGTGTCTTTGTCTGCCCTTATCGGGTTTTAAATTTACATAATACTTATACGTTATACCTACTTAGGTATGCAATTGATAGATACTTAAAGATAACACTTAATATTTACCTTTATCAAAATAACTTTACTCGTAGTAAAATTCAAATTCAAAATGTTTAGTAGCACACCATAGGTATTACAAAGTAGTTTATAATAAAAGTATCCAGTACCTGGTATGGACCCTGAATAGGGCACGGCTATGTAGCGCAGCTACGTTATAATATAAACTTATATCTAGGTACACTAATGAGATCAAAGTAGCTTCATAATAAAAAGCGACGACAGTTTTTAGAATCTAATATCATCATTATCATTTATTTAAGAGCCAGGCTCTTGTCGGTGGAGTAAACGCCATCTTTGCCTTTCTTCTGCCAGCAATTTCACTTCGTTAATTTTCTCTTTCACTTGATTGAAGTAAGTACGTCTTGGTCTTACTCTTCCTCTCTTACCCTCATTACTTACCTCTAAATTATAAGTTAATTATTATTGTTTAATTTTATTTCAAAAACTTTAAGTAAGAAATTCAAAATAATAAGTTTTATCAGAAACTTTATCTACTCACAAAATGAAATACAAGTTGCATACTCTACTAGAATTGTGTTTGAAACAACCAAACAACTACAGCAATTGGCATTTCAAACCGGAATTGAACTGGGAAACTTTTTCTATTGCAGTCAATAATCCTTTTCTAACAAACCGATGCGATGCAGTGTTTTCATAAATTGAGATTTTATTTATCATTTTTCAGCCTATGTTTAACCCTCGGCGCAAAAAGAGGGTTGTTTAAAAGTTTGGTGTGTTTTTCTGTGCGTCTGTCTGTCTAGGTATTTTTTCTGTGGCATCTTACGTAGGTAAGTCTTAAGCGAGTGAAACAATTTCAATATTTTTGTTTGAAAAGTGATTTAATCGAGCGTGAGCTGTTTGATTAAAGGCTGAAACACACCGGATGCGTATGCGTAGCGTTGTGTTGCATATGTATAGAACTGTCACCGCTTGCGTAACGTAGACGTGTCGTCGTGTCGACGTGTCGTCAGAGGTACGCATACGTGTACGCATACGCAACGCATACGCATCCGGTGTGTTTTGGCCTTAAAATTGGTTAAGTCGTTTGAAAGACATAGGTGATAAAAGTGGGGATGATCTGCAGAATAATATGCCCGAGTTAGGTTTGAAATTCAAGGAGATTATTCGTACAGATAACAAATAACATCGAGGATTTTTTATTTTAAAAAGTTTTGTAGGTCTTCGCAAAAATGATACCAAACATTTACTAGACAACAAACGCAATGAATTTCATCTACACATTTCAAATAAACAAATCTTTAAGCATTTTTCAGCTCGATAAATAAAATAAAACCAGTTCGAAGCGGATTTCAAGAACCAATCGGAAATCCGGCTTAGTCATGTGAATACATATTCTGTTTGCAGATGTAAAGCTGCTTTCTATTCGTTGTTACACTCTGATTCTTGCGATAGAGTTTAGTTAGTCATTTTTAGGGTTCGGAAAAACGGGACCCTATTACTGAGACTCGGCTGTACGTCTGTGTCGTCCATCCATCCGTCCGTCCGTCCGTCTGTCACCAGCCTGTATCTCGTGAACTGTTATAGCTAGAGCGTTGAAATTTTCACAGATGATGTATTACCGTTGCCGCTTTAACATCAAATACTAAAAATAGAATAATAATATTAATTAAGGGGGGCTCCCATACAACAAACAAGTTTTTTTTTGTCATTTTTGCTCGATATCAATATTGAATGGTACGGAACCCTTTCCCGCACGAGGCCGACTCGCACTTGGCCGGTTTTTACTTTCTAATTGACTATTGAAAAATCTGAAGTCGCGGGCAGCCTCTAGTACTTTATATAAGCCAGCTGCATATTTCATTTAACTTAAAATTTCGCACACATCGTCATCACTTCAAGTCGATTTCGCATCGCAAATAATTCCCTATTACAGCGCACACTAAGCCGCTTTTCCAATTTTCTAAAATAAACATTTGCACGTCACCGCGGTGAAGAGACACTGAATCCTATGGGCGCATGGAAAACAGAATACATTTTCAATTTCGGCGCATATTACTAGTGATTGGAAATGTCGATGATTTTTGTCACGCAGTTTATCGATTACCAGATGTTTTGTAACTGAAAAAGATTTTATTTGTACCATATTTACAAAACAGATAGATATTTTTTACATAAATTGAGATTAATAAGTTCTCAAGTTGCTTTTTACTATATGCAGAGGTTACTCAAGGACAGAAGATATGGAAAATAGAAAAGGCCTCTACCTAGCAATGTGACGCTAACGTCTACATAAAATTATTATGGTGAAAGGTGAAATTTAAGGTGATGTTATATATATTTATTTTTATTGGGTTGTAAATATACGTAGTGTATTATTAAATATAAAACTTATATTAAATTATTAAAGACCTAAATTCTAAAAACAATTTTTAGAAATAAATTACTTACATAAAAATAAATAGGTACATGATATGATGTAGAAAAAATACAAAGCTTAAGTACCTTATTTAACAGTTCATTGAAAACATAAGCATTCATAAAAGATATTAATATTACATAGAATAAACTCCCACGAAATATCTAACAACAGTATAATAATCTACTTAAAGTTCATTGACGCCATATGTGTAGTTCAAGAATATTATTAAGTTTACCTACCCTTAGAATGAAAGGAAATTACGTTTTGGATCTTTGTAAAGTCGGCGTTTAGCTAACACGTGGAAGCTTTATGGATTATCTTTAAAGGAATATGGTACTATTAGTTATATATGAATTTAAGAATTTACTTTTTTTTTTCAAGTCAAAAATATATTTATTTCATAGGCACAAAAAATGCTCTTGAAACTAGAAACGAGAATTATTAGTCATTATCATGAAATAAAACAAAGCATCACCACTCTTTTTTATGCTGTCTACACACCAAAGCCGCCAGCATGCCGCCGGCTTTTTGCCGGAGGCATGCTTTAAAAAACTGTCTCTTCGATTTTATGGGCTCTACTTCACTCGACCTTAGCAGATTCCCTAAATGGTAGAAGCCATTTTAAAAAGTTGTCGTTTGTAATGCCTTTTTTAAACTAAATAATTTATTAAATAAGCTTCATTAGATACCTATTTATTTGTTAATTTTTTTGCGAGGAAAGCGATAATGCTGTTAGAGGTAAATAATTTTGAATAAAACCTAGTTCTTTCAATTTTTTTTAATATGATTCAAAATTTACGCAATATATCGATAATTTTGAGTAGTCTCGAACTTGTCCCATCACTAACTACTCTACAAGCAATATCAATATATGAAAGAAATCTTATGTGAGTGTTTGAACAGCTTACAAAGTGAAGGTGGTTTCAATGTGTTACATTTTATTTAAATGTTTTTTTTTCGATCTTACTTTCTCTTCGTATGATTTTTTTATCATATTTAATTTTGGGACTTTAACAAAGGGCTTTGAAGATTTTAGTATGGAGACTGTCCTACCCACAACTTTCTTTTTTAATTTTCCAAAAGTGGCGGCAGTCAATTAAACCTTCACTAATCGATAGTTCAGGTCAATACAAATCGAAAGTATAGATGTTATACGTTTCCGAGATATAGGCTGTCAAAGATAGACTAGGGGCGCCAGTATTGGAACATGAAAAACTGTGTTTTGGTGTTATTAAATGGCACATATTGTAGTGGAAATTGATACTAGAAGTTAAATTAATTATCTTGGCTTATTTTAGCGATAGCTCCCCCCAAGATGCTCAGCCTGTAATTTTTATTGTTTTAGGTATAAATATGGTGGTAATTTAGAGTGGTTTGAAAATAAGAGTTTTTGAAGCAATCTATGTCAACTCCCAATACTATCCCCCCCCTCCAGTACCCCCTTTACATGTATACAGGGCAGCGCAGTAACAAAATAAAGGATAAATAACACGAATCGCGTAACCGATTAATTGCACACGTACGCGCGTTTGTCACGCGTTTTCCGCTTTTGGAACGCGTAACCTATGCACACGGCGGCGCGCGTTTCGAGGCCGCGCGTTTCGAGGCCGCGCGTTTCGAGGCCGCGCGTTTCGAGGCCGCGCGTTTTTCACGCGTTTTGACACATTACATAGTAGATAGGAGCGGAGTAGTAGCAGGAGGGGCGATGATACGCGTCTTAGCAAAATTTTACCATATTGTAGCTTGCCATCAGAATAATTATGTATTATGTATAACTACCTATGGGTAATAAATATTGTTTCAAAATATTGCATAAGGTTTCCAAGATATGTTCATAAACGCGTACGAAGTCACGGACAGCCCTCAAATAAACAACATCAACCATATTTCCTAAATTAAATTGCCAATCTAAATAAATTGCATCAAATCCGCATCTCAGGGGTTCACGAAATAAATTTTCATATCAATTTATCAAATTTTCTTCCTGACCCATCGTAATAACGTTCAGCAAATATTATGTTGCGGTTGAATTACCAATATTAATGGGTTTGGTTTATTTAGCCTATGATTTCATGTAGGTACCGTATTAGGTGTCTATAAATATTGAAATAAAAAGGCAAAAGGGTTGGATTAGAAATTAACGTGTTTACTGTTTAAAAAGCTAATTTGAAGTAAGTAGTGACACATCACATAAACAATAATGTTGTGGTGTCTCAGGTGACACGCTCTTAATTTCAAATATGAAATAAACCTATTATTCTTTATGAACACAAAGTTTAGATTAAGTAATAAAAAAGGCTATATTACAACTATAAATTTCTAGAGAATGCCCTCAATTTTTTCTCCATACTATGTCCTCATTTAACGTCATAGCTATCTAGGAAAAAAACATGATCACTCAAATAGTTATTTCACGCAAAAACTAATTAGCTGTTTAGACGCAGAACACACGCCAAAAGGCAACTGCAACGCAACTGAAACTGCTAGTAGCGCTTTTGGCGCTTAGTAGTTTTTACGTGAAAGAGTAACAAACATCCATCCATATCGGCTCAAAAATTTAAATAATATTAATTGCGACACGAACGCGGTTATCTTCATATTTAAAAAAACTAACTTAATATTACAAAATTACACACACATATAGGGTGACTTCAAATTAGTTAACGATAGAAAAGAATATTCATGAAATCGTGATAACAAACAATTTTTACTATGGGGCCTACCGGCGGCGGTACTACCGGTTGTTATTTAACCGACTCACATCTTACTATGCAAGTCAGGGTATAGGTAAATGATGCTCCCAACATGTATAACCACACAGGGAGGTATTCAGCCGCGCTAATTCCAGAGACGGACTCAGAATGGCATTTCGGGAATGTACAGTTGCAAGGAAATGACATGAAAACGATTTAAAAATTGAGACTTATGTAAATTATAATAAATTTCAACACTATATAGCTACACCTAATGTGCTGTTTTGTGCTTAATACCTAATTTTATCATCGCCAAATTAAACCTAAAAATATCGTATTTTTTAATAGCCTATTGTGTCTCCTTTTAGGCCGACCTCTACCTCTGTGGCCGTCGAGCGGCAACCAGTCGGTAGAAATCTTGGCCCATCGATCCGGGTGCATACGGCAAACATGTCCAGGTCCAGCCCAGTTCCATTTTAGTTTCGCGGTCTACACCCCTACATCAGTGATGCGAGTTTTTGAGCGTATTAAAGTATCGATTTTTCAAATTAATATATTGAATTGAGTAATGTATGTATTGGTACTATTTATTATAATGTGTTTTTTACGTCAAATTAAGCTGAAATTATCAACATCTATTGAAAATATACAACTATACATGTATTTTATTGTGTAACATAGCACAATTGACTCACAATTATGTTATAAAATATTGAATTCTAATTTCCAAAGCATTTCCATTGTAATTTCTCTATTACCAAGACTGTACTTGTGGGCATGCAAGGCACTGAGGCGAAGCTCCGTAAGCAACCGTGGAAAATCTCGAAAATTCCTTGCATACGTGCTGCTAAAGCTTTCTGCAATAATTTCGTTGTCGTCTTCGTAAATTGAGTACCTTATAATTATATGTCTTATAATAATAAAATATGTTTTTGTTGTTTGAATAGATTATTATAATATTTATTGAGAGAGAGGAAAAGATTATGTATTGTTTTTTTTTAAACAAAAAACATTACCCTTCCTTTTGGCTTTGCTGTAGTCGGGTAAAAAGTAATACTTAATTTCAATTTTGGGATTTCATAATTTTGGAAGTATGTGTGTGTATTCGTGTTTTGCGTGTGTGTGTGTGTGTGTACATGTATGTGTGTGTGTGTATACGTCACGTTCGAACGTCAGACTTAATAATTAATTTTCTAGTAATTTGTATTTAGTGTCATGTCTCTAAACTAATTCAATATATAATTATAAGAATATCTTTATGTACCTACCTAGCCTATTTCTTTCCAAGTATTAGGTACTAAATAAACTATTGAAATATTTACCAATAACGTTATTCCTCGAAATACCTCAGGTTATAGTATCAAAAAGGTATATTCCAGATAAAGAAAGCACTTTACGAGGATTACAGGGAACCTAGATAAATCAAAATCTAGGTTCCCTGTAATCCTCGTAGGTTAGGTCGTAAATAATAAAAGACTCAGGTATCTACGCATCTTGGAAGATTTACGTTTCTTTTACATGTATTTTATATGAACCTTTAAGTTGTGTTACGATTGTAGATTAAATTAACTTATTCAGCGTATTGGCACAGCGGCACATTACTAAATAGTTACTGTATTGGTGCTCCACACTGCATTTTTAGTAACATTTGTAAACATTTTATAGCAAAACTAGAGGCTGCAAGCGACTTCGTAAGCATTTATCGTCATATCTTGGAAGAGAATCATAATAAGTATCTCAAAATAATACGTATAAGCTTCTATGTGTAAGCGCGGCAACGCACTATGCGGCCAGCCGGAATGCGGTTGGTTAGCCGTCCAAACAACTAAGACGGAATAAGCTAAGAGCTACACCTTAAATACCTGGGCGGAGGTAGCTCAAGACCGAAAATCATGGCGGTTGAGAAGGTCTTTGCCCAGCAGTGGGACACTAATGGCTAGATTAGATTAGTTAGTTATGATTGTAGATCCTAAAAAACAATTTGAAACTCAACAAGGCTTAAGAATAGATGACCCAAGTGTACACCAGTCTCAAACAGACACTGTCACAGAAACATACGACTATACCTAAAAGAGTAACGAATCCATTAGATAAAGTGGCATGTACGGTACCAGCCATTAGTTTGGTGGCATTTTGTCATATTTCACTTTGGCGCTAAAATTCGAGTTGCATTTCCATTGAACTGATGAAAAAATGGACGGGTTTCGTACAAAATAGGGTTTTGCATTGTGTGTTGTGGATTCAAACAAAGGTTTATAAATAATTGATTTAATCAAAACGTTGTACTCGATATTTAAGAAATACAAGATAGAATGTTGTTACTTCTCTTTTTTTCTGTCTCTATGTACTATCATATTACAATAAACTGTTAAATAAATATATGTTTGAAATTAATTTCTTTACAAAACTGGTAACGTTTGTTGCTTTATCTGTGCTTTTAGTAAATAAATAAATGATATCATATAAACGAGTTAGGCGTGATAACTTGTAACTTTAGACTTTATGGTTTTCGTTTAATCAGTTTTTAGATCGTTTGAAAATAATGACAGCAGGTATTTAAAAATCCATTATTAAAACTTAATGGTATATTAGTTTTTACAAATGAGTAATTTATCAATGTACTTCAGTGCCCTTCAAAAAGAACTTGCAAGTGCTCTCGTTCAAATATTATAATAGGTATTCAGTGGGTAATATAATAGGCATGAAGAATAAAAAAAAAATTTAGTCCATCACATAGATGATTTTAAAATATTCGACGCGTATTTCGTCTTTTTTCTCTTAAACTAAAAATGACAAAGATACACCGGGTTAAAGTTGCTCGTGACGTCACGCCTAAGTATGATTTTTACCTAGGAGTGACGTCAATACCCCCACTCCGTAACTTTGATGCTCTGTATCTTTGTATTTATTTATGTATTTGATCAAGTGAAAAATGTGTTTTAAATATTTTTTTATAGCCTAAAACTCGGACTAATTATTTTTTGAATTTTTGAATGTAGTCATCATCCCTATTTTTGAATATAGTCATCATTTTTTACAGCTTTAGGTTTACTTATTTCGTATTGAACCCTAACCCGCACTATAATACCTATTCAACACTTTGCGGTACAATATTTTACCTAAATGCATGTTTCAGTGCCTAAAAGCTTCACGTAGCTAAAAAATGTTCACGAAAATTATTAGATAATAAACCAAATTTTTGTTGAAAATATTCGGTAGTTTAAAAAACTGATGCTTTTTTTGGACGTAAATGCATTTTTTATCCCACTGCTGGGCAAAGGCCTCTGCATCATTTTATATTTTCCTATCCCGGCAAATCTTGGTTAGCTTGCCAAGGGCACACCCAGATCATCGCGCCTTTTCCTCTTACCTATATAGTACAAAATATTCTTTGAATATCTAACCATTACATTAGAAAACAGGTAGAAACAGATTAATCCTAAACACGTTACGCTATTCCACGAGAGCGTGTGACAGTTTCTTATCATAATATTTTTATGGAATAGATCATCATCATTTATTTAAGAGCCAGGCTCTTGTCGGTGGAGTAAACGCCATCTTTGCCTTTCCTCTGCCAGCAATTTCACTTCCTGATACGACACGACGCCAATCCTCTCTTTCACTTGAGTGAAGTAAGTACATCTTGGTCTTCCTCTTCCTCTCTTACCCTCAATCTTTCCTTCAATGATGTTCTTTAAAAAATCGTCGTGTCGTATCAAGTGCCCTATCATCTTTCCTCTTCTATTCTTATGGAATAGATACCTATCATAATTAGTTGCGTACTACGTGGAATCAGTCTTTTTCTACCATAAGTTCCGTGTAAACTAACATTACATACATATCCTTAATAAACAGAACATTTACTTCAACAAAGGACGGTTGATGTATAGCTTATTTTCTAAGTGCACTCGAGAAAATGGTCAAGTCTTTATTCTCACTATGACAAATAATACTAATTACATCTAATGAAAACCTCGAGGAACTTTCATTCTAGTTTCTTATTTTTAGTTTTTCGTAAAAGAGAAAATGTTAAGTTATAGACATACATACATACATATCTGTCACGCCTCTTTCCTCTCAGGGTAGGCAGTGACTACTTTCTTTCACTTGCTACGATCGAAACATACTTTTTTCGCTTCATACACATTCATCAGTCACCTCATACACGCCCTTCGGTAGGTACTCAAATAGTGTACTTATATGCAAATATTCATTAAAAAAATCTAAATCTAAAGCCTCGTCTACATTCCCACATTACACCAAAGATCTAAAGCAACGTTTACACTTGATTGCTTCCTCTAATGAATTCAAACTAGGTACGTAACGTGCGATAATGTTAACAAAATGAACCGAAAGATTAAACTTAATTTTAACAGAATAATTTTCTTCACGTTAACCTTGTTCTTTGGGGATTTCGGCTAATTAGACTCGTACGTGGGTGGATTGTATTTAATTGGATAATAGAAAGTGTTGTATACTTGAAAGTTTGTAGAAAAATACATTCTAAGAACTTAGTAAAAAGTAAAGTGAGAAACAATCCTGTTTTCTTACCTAACCATTAATGCATGAAGCGATGTTCAGAGGATGGCCATGGTCGTAATTTACCAATTTCAAATTAAAGTTTATTTTTCTAATTTTATAAAAATGTACGCTATAAAGTTCATGGAAAGAAGGTAAATAATGTGTTGAACATCAATACAACAAACAAAATATTATGGTTTTAGATATAGTTTGCAAGGATGACTTAAAAAGTCGCGCTTTATATTAGCTTCACTTGTAAGTAACTATGTATGTAAACAAATCTTGGAATCTTAATTTGACCCACTTCCCGTTCTTCTAATATGATGAAATTTTTCACACGCTCTGAGTTCTAATGACAATACAATAATAAGGTACTTTCAAACAGATCTGATGATGGAGCATGTTAAGTGCGAGCTAAGCGCCAAAACACACGGTGAAACGCAACTGCAACGCAACTGAAACTTTTGAGTTGCATCGAAGTTTCTGCTATAGACTTCCTTAGAAAACAACACACGACGCAACTAGTTTGAAACGTTTCGTTTCAGTTGCAACTCAAAATTAACTAGCAGGTTCAGTTGGGTTGCAGTTGCGTTTCACCGTGTGTTCTGGGTCTGAAGCGTGTTTTAGTTTTTTATTTTCAAACTTAGGACACAACTTTCAATTCGTAGGTAAAACTTTAAGAATGGTTTTTAAAATTCAAAATTTTGAACTCATCTCCGTCTCGCGTCCTTGCGTTTTAATAACCGGTTAAATGCGGTACCTATTTGATTAAAATTCCAAAGGCACACTCTCTTATAAAGTGCCTTATCGTTATTCTGTAGGGTGACACTCGTTTATTTTATCTCGATATTATGAGATGCTTTATTACCCTCTTCAATGTAAAGTTACTACTTATGTTGCAGATTTTTGCAGATTTTTCTGTCAATTACGTTCATTCTTACATTTATTAAAATAACTTTATACAAGGTGACTTTAAATTAGTCAACGATAGACAAGGGTATGCATGTACTTGTGATAACAAACAACTTTTACTATGGGACCAAGGTCGAAATCGTTCAAGAAATTTTGAACCCCCCATACAAAATACAACAGCTGATAGTATGTGGGCACAATTTTTTTTGTGATTTCGAACTTGGCCCCATAGTAAAAGTTGTTTGTTATCACGAGTATATGCATATCCTTTTCTATCGTTCACTAATTTAAAGTTACCTTATATATCCATAGCTGTAATCTATAGCTGTAATGATTTTTGTGCATAATTCTTTTTAATTGGGTTCTAAGAAGTAAACAAAGAATTAATAAATTGTTGCCGGAAACAAAGAGCTATTAAAGAATTAAGTATTAAAAGTATTAAAAAACGCCTTCGGAAGTTTCTTTGATTTTGAAAGAGATTGTTTATTTTTAAGGTCAAACTCTAAAATTAAGATATCCGCATTTTTTAAGAAAGATTTTATTTCTATAACAATATTAACTTTAGGAAATAATAATCTATTTTATGTACTACAAAATGTAACAAAACATCCTATAAAATATAATATGGCTATGACGAGATTTTTAAAACATACATAAATTCTTTTGTTTTAAGCACTAGTCTTCTTTAGTCATAGGACCTCTTAAACCATATATACAATGACCACCACACAAGCAGACAAACAAAAAAAGCAATTTTTAAAAAGTAATAGTATCATATATGACGACGGGCATGTATGAGGCGACTGATGAGTGTGGATGAAGCGAAAGAGGTGTGTTTGGATTGAAGCAAGTGGAAGGAAGTGGTATCTGCCTACCCCAATGGGAGAGAGGCGTGACGGATATGTATGTATGTATCATATAGTATAATATTAAAAATGTAAGTTAGGTATAGTAATTTAATAATTCACTAAATACTCAGTACTTAATTCTAGCAACTCAATACGTCTTCCTCTCTCTGTTTGCCGTGCCCTAAAACAGGGTCCACAACATGTACTGAAAATTATTTTTAAGACCATTTGTAAGTTTGTGGAAGCGCAATGAATTATTATGATTATGATTTTATTCAACACGTCAAACTTATTAATTCATTTCAAACAAAACATTACCCTTCCTATTGGCTACGCCATAGTTGGGTAAAAACCAAAACAAAACAACAAGAAATTTAACAGATGATTAATTTAAACAGCAATTCCTGCAACTGATTACAGTCTAATTTATGCGACGCGCTGTTGACTATCTGGCTGGTAAATAGGTATTTGCAGTACATAGCTTGCATACTGCACGCCATTATGCAGAACAGCCAATTCAGATGTGTCAATTATTCACAGGGTAACTATTCCGTTCTAGAACGCACAATAGAACGGCAATCTAGGAAATCTATTCAGTGTTCTGTTGGGTTATTGAGTTACGCAAACAGGCTTTAATCAGACTACTTAAAAATAATAATTATTCTGTCCGAAAATGTAGACACGTTTTTTTTCCTTTTTTCTCGTAAATGAAAAATGGCTTCGATGTGGTGCGTTATAGTTCGCATAACGTAACATTTTAGTCCCTACTCCAGAGTTTTGCAAAGGTATTAAATATTTTTAAGGAAGTCCACACGTGATATCTACATAATTCTATTCTACAAATATTTTAAATGTCTTGTGCCGACGGATGAAAAGATGGTGTGGATATTTTATTACTCATTCACACAAAAGTTACTGATATGTATTTTGAAGTTCTATGAGTAGTCTTGCACATCATAATAAAATATAGGTTACATAATGTAAGTTGTATAAGATATGACAATAAATGCTTACGAAGCAACGACCAATCTCCAGTAATGCTATAAAAACTTTAAAAAAAACTCACATAACACAGTGACTTCATTAGTAGAAGAGTCACAGTAATATTCATATATTTTGCCTTTTGGCGCGGAAAATCTAATTTTGCAAGATGCTTTAATCCCGGCGCTATTTGAAAACTCATTTCTTACTTCATACTGGAGAATGGAGTTTACTTAATACCATTGCTTATAAGAGATACTTTTCAGTTTTAGGAACTTAGGAAGTTTACTTTGACAATCCTAATAATATTATAAATGTCAATGTTTGTGCCGATGGATGGATGGATTGATGTTAGTTACTTCATCACGTAAAAACCGCTGAACAGATTTTAATATATATATATAGGCCTTACGTCTATTGCAGACGATTTATGGTGCAAGCCTGTTACAGTGTTTTTGGTGGCTGAATAATCCAATGCGAGAGCGACAAGTTTTACCGCAGGCCTGACAAGAGAAGTTTGCAACAGATGAAATTGTGTCGCCTTGTCGACGTCTTTGTCTCTTGTCAGATAGAGCCGCGAACCAAGTCTGATTTTAATAAAACTTTACAATAACTTAGCTTGGACATCAGAATAACACATAGGCTATATTATTTTATGATATCATGATTTTCCAAGATATGAAGATTAATGCGTACGATGTCGCGGGCAGCCTCTAGTACATTGATAAAGTTATGAAATAACTATGAGATTCACTGTGTAGCCTGACTTTCAAACAAATGCCTGTCAAATCCATACCCCCTTATTATGCTGTCTACACACCAAAGCCGCCGGCATGCCGCCGGCTTTTTGACAGCTGCCATTCGTATGACGAAAAGTCGCCGGCTTAGCCCGGCGGCATGCCGGCGGGTTTGGTGTGTAGATAGCATTACAAAACGAGTTATTAAGATAGTCCTAGGACTAATGTCATATTTTGACGTTTCGGCTATAGAGAAAATGTCCAAGGACAACTCGTTTTGTATAATGGAGGATAAGATAATGTTTTATTTTACTATCAGCATAGATTGGTATTGGATAAGTGAGTGGTATTGACGGTACAGACAGCGATTTTAAACGAGAAATAGTGCTCCTAAAATAATCCTCAGTTTGACAACCTAATCGGCACGAGAAAAGAGGAAATGAGATCACTTTTTTTAATAAACGTAATATATTTTACTTAGGTATATAAAAATATAAGTATGAAAATTTTCTAAAATATTCTTAATATGAGCAAAATATAGGGTGACTTTAAATTAGTGAACGATAGAAAAGGTTACGCATGTGCTCGTGATAACAAACAACTTTTACTATGGGACCAAGTTCGAAATCATAAAAAAATAATTGTTCCCCCATACTATCAGCTGATGCACTGTATGGGGAGTTCAAATTTTTTTCCTTGTTACTTGGTTCCATAGTAAAAGTTGTTTATTATCACGAGTACATGCATATCCTTTTCTATCGTTCACTAATTAAAAGTCAGTCTGTAAAATAATAAAGTTCGGAAGAAGACGTTTATTAATTTACTTCACCAATATGTTCTTTTGAAGTCTCACCAGTTTTCTTTTCAATTTCTCGAGCTCCCTCAAAGATGTAATTTCTTTCTGTAGATGCAGTCGGTACAGGGTAGAACTAAGTTAAAATGGGTTATTAAACGGGGGGTCCCACTGGCAGAGCATGTCATATGTGTCGACGAGTCATCAGAAGTGGCGTTTAAGCTTTTAGTTAAAATAAGACAGTGGGCGTGTACTGAACAAACTAGCTTTATTGCGTAGTTTCCAATCACGTTATAAAAATAACAAGATGTACGTGATGTCTCTCGATGTCTTGTCTTGACCGATATTCCAAACAGAATCCATCATACATGACAGCATCTCAAATATGAAAGCGCCAAACTGACAACCAGTCAGAAACATGCCAGTTCTTGCATTTTAGCAGTAAAGAGTTTGCAAATGGTTCCAAAATAGCTTTCATGAACGTAATCTCAGATGTCTCCAACATATGAATAAAAATATACAAATATGTGTATATTGTCATTAAAAACTCTATAATCAAAATAGAAAACCATAGGTCGCTGTTTTTTCTACTTTAATTTTTTTCGTTTTCTTTCGCTAGTAAGTAAAGAAATAGAATCAGTAAAAGCTTTTTTAAGCATTATCAGATTTAAAGTCAATGTCAAAATACATTCTTATTTATTTCATAGACAAACCCATTGCACTTAAACACGTGCATACATACATATCCGTCACGCCTCTCTTCCAACAGGATAGACAGAGACTCGCTACGATCCAAACACACTTCTAACACGTTGATAAATTAAAAAGATTTCTTAAAGCTAAAAACATAGAAGATGTCCAAATCCGTCTCAACAGGGTGCAGCCAGTTGACTGCAATTTGTCATTGGCTGCGAACGCTCCGGTATTTTCGTTTTCCGTTTGAGGTGGTCTGTATCCGGGTTAGTTAACTCCATCATGCATTGCGTTCTGTTGCTAAGAGATAGTGCACAAGCGAAATGGCTTGAAAAAACATCAAAACAAATAGTACTGTATGTCTTAAAGTCTTGAAGTATTTGTCTTTTTAAGTACTTGTCTTGAAGTATTTTATGTCTTGAATTTCAGTTGTTTTTACCGAGTAAGGCAATGGTCAACAAGAATATACGGTAACGCTGAATTTTTAGTAGTTTTTACCGAGTGTGGAATATAGCCAATAAAAACTTGCAGATTATACAATCCATCCAATTCTTTTCTGTTTCAGTCTGTTTAAACTCTTGAACGTTACTAGTCCATACGTAGCTGCCACAGCAATCCATAGTATTTGAGATTTGTGACGCACAACCTGGGGCCCAAGTCTGCTAATCTATCTATCTATCTATATAAATAAAAATGAATTGAAAACTCGAGAACGGCTGGGCCGATTGAGCTGATTTTGGTTTTAAAATGTTTGTCGTAGTCCAGGGTAGGTCTAAACGGTGAGAAAAATTCGAATAATTGCCGGGAAAGCCCTAAAAACAGACCTTTTCTTTTTCCCATACAAATGTTTTCTTACTAAAATGTAGAGTCAATTTGAACTTTATTCCTACACAATAAAGTTTATTCTAAGGCGGGACAAAGTTCGCCGGGACAGCTAGTTTACAATATTCTCAGATGAGTGTCAATGTCATTTTTTGACACATTTGGTCGCAATCAGTGTAAGCCATTGTTTAGCAGAATACCAAATGTGTCAAAAAATGCCATTGACACTCTTTTTGCTGCGATTCAAAAAGAGTTGTATTTTTTACCCGACCACGACAAACCCAGAAGGAAGGGTAATGTTTTTAAATATATTTTCGCTGAAAAACTCCTTCAAACAGCTTCTAACCGCAATGTGTCCTAGCTCTAAGTAAGATTAAGTTCCTCCGTCGTATCGAAATGGAATTCTAAAGCTATAGTTGGATTCCCAGGATTACTTAGTTTCCGTAGATATTGATTGAAAAATTTACTGGCTGTATCTCTCGGCGGAAATTGTGCAGTTAATAAATTAAAAAAATAAAATGGAAGAGAAATATTTTTACATATTTCAAAGCAAGCGGTTGATGTTCAGTTATTTTAGTTCAAATTGCGTTTTTAATAAAAATCTTAGATATTTGCTGTGTACATGCGCTGAATTTAAAATGCATATTTTTAAGCCTTTAGGAATAATGAAAATGAAAATATACTCATGTAAATATTTAGAGTATAAAATAAAAAACCGGCCAAGTGCGAGTCGGACTCGCGCACCGAGGGTTCCGTACAAACCTGCAAGGTTTACAAAGTTCGTTCATTACGACAATCGAGTCATAACTATGGTATTTTTATTGCAAAATGAACAATCATAACATTACAATGGGGAAAGATGGAGGAGCATAAATTTAAGACAAAGATCTCTTTATCGTTTAAGTAATCCTTTATTTTATATTAACACATATCATTTATCTATAATATAACTGAAACACTTATACTAGCCTTGCAGCAGACTTGCGAAAGTTCTTTTATTAAAGTTATTTATTTACTAAGTTTTTTAGTCACTATTTAGAAATCTGGTTCAAATATATTAATTAAGTATTAAATTTGAACCAGACCTGTAAATGGTGACTGAAAGGTTGTACTTTTGCGTTTTGCGTTTTCGGGTTGACTTATAATTTTTTTTTTTTCGCGGGTTAAAGGCAATTAGATCTAAGTATTTGATATGAATTTCAACTTGATAGCTCTACGCGTTCATGAGGAAAAAAGTAATAAGTTTATATTTATTAAAAAATATATATTTTGTAATGTAACTAAAAATTTAAGGTTTTCGGAATTTTTCCTTTATGTGTGGTATAAAACGTTGCTTCATGCCAAATTTCAAGATTCAAGGTCGACTGGAAGTACCCTTTAGGTTTTGATTCCCTTGCAAGTACTTGCGAGTTTCAAAATATGCAGCTTAAATTGCTGTTTCTTTTGATTGCGTTGACATAGAAGTTTGATTTTGCTACAGCTTAAAGGTATTATAGACCTGAGTATTTGGTATGAATTTCAATTTAATACCTCTACGCGTTTATGAGGAAATGGGTAGTAAGTTTAAGATTATTAAAAAAAAATATATTTTGTGATGTAACTAAAAATTTATGGTTTTCGTAATTTTTCCTTTATCTATGCTATAAGACGTTGCTTCGTACCAAATTTCAAGATTCTGAGTTCACGGGAAGCACCCTGTAGGTTTTGATTCCCTTGCAAGTGTCGAAAATTTGCGGCATAAATGGCTGTATCTTTTGATTGCGTTGGCTTAGAAGTTTGATTTTTTCACAGCTTCAAGGGACAGTAGACCTGAGTAATTGATATAAATTTCAGCTTCATACCTCTACGCGTTCCTGAGAAAAAGGGTCTTGACAGACGGACGGACGGACGGACAGACGGACAACAAAGTGATCCTATAAGGGTTCCGTTTTTTCCTTTTGAGGTACGGAACCCTAAAAATGAACATACTTTCGGCAGTGTTGCAATATTGAAAAAAAATATTAATAAACGAAAACGAATTAGCGGACATAATGTAGGTATATGTTGTAATTTACATTAAAAGTAAGTAGTTACTTCTTTAATTAATTTTGCAGTTTGATTTCGAGATACCTCTCCCTTGTACCAGGATAACATAAGTCTAAAGACGTCAAATACAACCTAAACATACGAAATAATAACACGGAAAACACAAACGAACAAAATGAAATAATGTCCTTACATCCTCATAATATTAACTCGGTGTAAATCAAATCAGAGCGTACTCGCGTATGGGAAATACGAATTAAGTACATCAAAGGGTCTTAATGAGAGTACGAGGCATGTATTTACTAAGATATTATGTAAGGAGTAATGTCTAACATACTTCTGATGTTTTGGCAAGACGAAACATTAAAGTACAAGGCTGCCTATTTTGTTGCTTCAGAAATTATTATTTTTTAATTGATTTAATACATACTCTATTCTATTTTATTATAAACATACATAGGTACATATCCGTCTAGCCTCTTTACCATCGGGGTAGGTAGAGACATTTTTAGGGTTCCGTACCTCAAAAGGAAAAAACGGAACCCTTATAGGATCACTTTGTTGTCCGTCTGTCCGTCCGTCCGTCCATCTGTCAAGACCCTTTTTCTCAGGAACGCGTAGAGGTATGAAGCTGAAATTTATATCAATTACTCAGGTCTACTGTCCCTTGAAGCTGTGAAAAAATCAAACTTCTAAGCCAACGCAATCAAAAGATACAGCCATTTATGCCGCAAATTTTCGACACTTGCAAGGGAATCAAAACCTACAGGGTGCTTCCCGTGAACTCAGAATCTTGAAATTTGGTACGAAGCAACGTCTTATAGCATAGATAAAGGAAAAATTACGAAAACCATAAATTTTTAGTTACATCACAAAATATATATTTTTTTAATAATCTTAAACTTACTACCCATTTCCTCATAAACGCGTAGAGGTATTAAATTGAAATTCATACCAAATACTCAGGTCTATAATACCTTTAAGCTGTAGCAAAATCAAACTTCTATGTCAACGCAATCAAAAGAAACAGCAATTTAAGCTGCATATTTTGAAACTCGCAAGTAGTTTTTTTTCTCTCTTTTCTCTCTGTATATCTCCTTTCGATCATTCTTTCTACATGCCCAAACCATTTAAGCTTTCTTAATTCTTGTCACTACATCCTCTTTCTTTTATAAGTAAATATTAAGTAAGGTAAGTAAAAAATACAAATCTTCATGAATGTTAGAACCTTACATAAGTCGTAACCAAGGAATATAATACTTACTCTCTATCGTTACCCTAACCTTCCACCAAAATATGATTTAGCCTCCAAAACATATTAATTCATACTTCACTAATTGACACATAGAATGTTCCCTTAGTTTTCAAAGAGAATTAATGAAAATTAATACTACGTATTATATTAATCTTGTTTCTTTAGTCATATTTCATTACGATGTTTGCTCTTAATATAATTAACATGATTAAGTTTCAAGGCAGACTTGCTGTTGTCTTTATTATATTAAAGAAATTGTTTTGAGGGAAGTGAGACTATGTTTTAGCTGGAAATAGACTGATCTACACTCGAGAGCAATGAATCCGGGTCGGGTAAACAAAAAAATAAAATATCTCGAAAACTAAGAATCCTAAGCCTTATGAAATAAAATGTGTTTAAGAGACCAATAAATACTTGTTACATGCAAATATAAAACTTCTGAGTTACTTCTATATTAATGTCATAACAATGAAATCTTCGTTTGCGGATTTTAGTATAAAGCATGCCAACTATCGAATGGAAGCACGAGGAGGCAATGCGAAATATTAAAATTCAAGTAAATGCTTATGTTGATTTAAAAAAATATTATTTTACATTTTAGTTTTAAGGTTAGATCATCCGTTTTTTTCTTTACTTAATATTCTATTATTAAAATGTTGTGACTTATAAATGTTATTACTTACATTAAAAGAGTATAAAATTGCCTAATAAACACAATTTATTTAATTATGCTAGCATTCTTGGATCGCTAGTTTTTTGGATTCTTTAGTGACCCGGATTCATTGCTCTTGAGTATATTTCTATGTAGCAGATTTCATAGTGCATTGCGTACTTAGCGAATGTGCACTAGTCTGTTCCTGCCTTTATGGTTTCGTTTTTAAAATAAAGTACTTTTATTTTTTTTCAATTGAGCATCATAATGCCAGTCCAAGTGAAAAAACTTTTTTATACACTAGACGTGCACTAGACAAAAAAAAACTAGTCAAAAACTTGAATTTATACAACAATTGTCAAAATATTCCCGATCAAGAAAACCTGATTGTTTCATTTTGTGATGGTGTTCGGAATTGTACTTACATTGACATACGTCCAGTTTTTTTTTTCTAGAAGGACATTAGTTTAACTTTTTTTATTTTTATTTTAAAAGTTCTTTTAGTTCTTCCCAACTTTTTCAAAGACATGAATATCATTATATTCTATTAGGTTGCAAATACAATACAAAGTTAAGTGGTTTTGCCAGTTATTGTGCTTGTAAACTAGAGGAATTGCCCATCCAGGTATGCAGATTCACTTCATGTATCGAAAATATTTTAGTATACACAATCCATGTGTCAAGACTTTCTACGAGTCTTTGAGCTATGAGTACACCAACATCAATGGCACTATAGTTAAACTAAAACAAATGCCAATCATGAAGACAGTTTAATTTAAAGTTGATGGACCTTTCTTAACATTTCCGCCTTCCAGTCACTTCCAGAACCAATAAATCCACAAATCAACCCAGCAAAATTTATTGTCAAAACTTAACGTAATTTATGTTCGACAATAAGTCAGAGTGTTACTTCCAACTTTTGGGGCCCTAGTTCATTATTTGGTTTGCTTGCTTTTAATTTATAGAAGTTCCAAATTTAAGCGCCGCGTTCCTAACATACCTGAAAAGGGTTGATTTATACCAATGCTTCTTCGAGTTATTTATGGTTGAATTCAAAGTTAATTCCTGATTCGCGGGTGTGAAAAAAATTCCTGGACCCAAATCGGTTTTCCATGCTCGACATTCCTTTCGAGGAATTTCACATTTTTTCTAGCGCATGAAATGTTATTTATTTTGTTTTGCCCTTTCTATTGCGTGACTAAATGTTGTAAGAGTCAAAATATGTCATAATAGAAGACTTTTTTAAATTATAATTTAAGTTGATAATTATCAACCGTTGTAAACTCTTTTGTTGTTTTTCCGTCGACGTCAGCATCAAAGCTTAATGATTCTTCATTCTTCTATATCACATCATGGGGTAAAACAACTTTATCGAATCAATAACTAAACAACAAAACATACTTAATTTTAGACCCGTTAAACGAGAAAGGAACGAGAAAGGAACACAGGAAAAGTAATAACAAATCAGATATTCTTATCAAATGAGCTAAGCACAGAAAATATATCTCATTTTATTTGCAGAAACACATCGATATACAGCAATAGTTGATTGAAGATATTATCAGATAAGAAACATTAATACCCACTTAAGTAAACCAGGTTTAAACCATCAAATGGCCCTTTCCTGGCCTCCAAACTAATCCCAGTTCAATATAATTGTATACGGCTTGTTTCAATGCAGTTTCACTTGAAATTGCAATAATTGTGCAAAGGTTTGAGCGGAAGCCTCCGAAGTGTACTCAGCTGTGTTGCTAGTTTCTGCCATTATAGTTCTAACGTTATGTAATAAGGAACACAAGAGCTGTTCTAAACAGTGTTTAATGAAATTTCCGTGTCGAATTTGGTTAGAACGAGACTTAGAAATAGGTTTTGGTAAAACTAACTTTGTACGAGTACCTACTAACTTTTACATTCTTAATTCAAACCAAATTGTAAAGCGAAATTAGAAAGAATTTAGCGAAGTAAGTAATATAAACGTTATATTTAAATGGAGAAGTCCTCCTCCTCGCGTCGTGTTCCTCAACGCTGAGGGTCGTGAACACCTCGTAGGATTAGTCTTTTCTGAAAGTATCCTGCCATCTGTGCCTGTTCTTGGCTTTGTGTTCAGCGACGTGAAATTGGGTGTCCATACCTGGTACTTACTTTTAAACTACTTTGTAATACCTATGATGTGCTACTAAACATTTAAATTTGAAAAATCGAATCTGATCTTACCACCTTGTTGAAATAGAGAAGTATTGTTTACTATAATCTGTGTTTAGTTTTGCAATAAAGAGTATTTGTATTGTACCTATTGTATTGCATTTATAGTCATTTAATATCTCTAATTCAAACTCAACGAAATTCGCTGCACGATTTTCATCTCCCAATCACCTCATAATCTTATACAATAGAGGTTATTATCCTCTTATAGTAGTAATAAAACTTTATTAGCTACAATAAACTACCCACTATTAGTTTATCAGTTTAATAAAAGAAATTGCAACGTAACTTTTATTGAAAGGACGTCTAGTCTTGAAACTTTGTTAATATACGCCCAAGAACTTAGTGGAGTTGATACTTAGGGAGTTTTTCGACGAATATTTATTTTCTTTGAAGAACTGCAAAGTACGAGTACTAAGCCTTTGCCGCAGTGCCTGAGAAAAGTTTGCTGAGAAAACTGTTCGATTGGTTACTTAAAATCGCGTTCGACTTTTTCGTGCGTTTAGATTCCGTTTTTTGTTTTAGTGCCGAACCAAAGATGTGACAACTGTGAATGGATTCATATAAAATGACTTGCCTATAAATATGCTACAATTTAATTCTATGAGATGTTCTAAATTTCATGATCTTTCTATAAAAATGCTTATCTTTCCATCAAATACCATAAACTTCAGATTTCATGGGAGATAAACTACAAAGCACTGCCCAGTATCAGAATCAAGAACTAGGAAATGATTTCAAACCACTGACTCACATCAAAGCTACTTTGGATGCCTACGGTCAGGGCCGTTGCAAGGAAGAATCGAAAAAGGGGGGTCAAAACCAACTTTTAAGAAGTGTCGATTTGAGGATGTGGTTTCATTCAAAAGAGGAAATAGAAATGTTCAAGGGATTTTTTCTTGGTTGTCACAAGTGATACATTTGAATACCCACACGTTTTTGTAGTAATTGCCTAAATATAGGCATACCTATCATTAACTATATCAGAGAGTTATTAGTAAATATGCCTTTCTAGGTATTTGAAATTCAAATCATGTCTAATTTGGCAAGTCCTTTGTTTAAGAAGCATGAATATTTATTTATTTATTCATTTTAACATAATCCAAATACACGACATCATTACAGGAAAATCCCAATTCGATGACGTTACTGATAAATATTCTTTTTAAGTAATAACATTTTTTATACAATCCACTTATATCAAAACAATTTCACAATTTTTTTATGCTTTATTCTCTATAAAATAAAGCGGTAGGAAGTAAATGAGACCATAGTAAGTAAAGTTCTTTATTACGTTTATTTTCAAACAACTGGTCATATCAAACAGGAAATTGAATACCAATGGCTTGAAAGCTATTGCATATTAATTTGCTTAGTTAAAAACTGGACTATTCTTAATTAAGCCTCTAGATTTTATCTTTAAAGTAAAAAAGAAAATTGTATTACGTTTAATGCTATTTTAGGCTTTTTTTAGTTGAATCTAATAAATATTATTGACTTGTCTTGGCAGTTAGCGAGAAATATCGGAAAATTATTTACAGCATGCAAAGTAATTATAATTCTACTTTTCTATTTGCCTACACTACAAGCATATTAAAATATTTTCATTTAAACCCAAAAAACTCTTCAATATGCATAAAATGTGACCCACAAAAGGGGGTCAAACTATCGCCAAAGCCAAATCCCTCCTAATAATAAAGGGTCACAGGAAATGAAGTAGCCTTTGTTGCCTACGTCTTTATATTGTAAACATGCGAATGAACTGAGCAAATAAATGTGAAAATTACTCATCCATTCATTCTGAACAAATTCAGTTGAACGGAATCGAGGGGTCTTGGGGAATTCAATCTTACTCGTTGGAAATAAGGAGGCTTACTACAGGCTTTTAAAGTAGTATATGACATCAAAGAAAAGCTTAAGGTAGGAATAGAAGTGAATTGGTGAAAATGTACCTATATACGTATTGTAGTTAATTGCAATTTATACGACGAGCTGGACACCTTCTTAAGTACCTGCGCGGAGGAAGCTTGAGACAGAAAGTCATGGCGGATGAGGAGAGAGGCCTTTGCCTAGCAGTGGGACACTGGTGGTGGCTAAATTAGATTAGATTGTAGTTAATTTGTTTCATAATGAATGTGAATTAACCGAAAGACAATTTAGTTTTGATTGTGTATAATAATTTAGTCTCTCCCAGACCGCAATGGGAATAAGGGATGACAGTTGTGTAATAAATGAATAATATACCTACTACTAATGTCTGCGTTAACATCAACATATCTACATACACATGCATATCCGTCACGCCTCTCTCCTATTGGGATAGAGACCACTTCCTTCCACTTGCTATGATCCAAACACACTTCTACACATATCTATAATGATAACAATAATAAAAAATAACAGTAAATACCACAATAAAACCTTAGCTTCCATAAAACTAATTATTTTGCCTCTACTCCACTAAAATCAACGGAAATAAAACGAAAGTTCTTACAATTAGTTTGGAAAAGAGAGCAAACAATACGGCTCTAACAAAATGGCTGATCGATAAGGTAAAGTTCAAAGGAGCAAGCCAAAAGGTTCCAGAACACGTTGCTTTATTAATTAAGAAAACACGTGTATGCACAAGATGGTGGAATGAGGGAATACTTACGGAAACAAGAGGTAAGACATTGACAGAATGTAAGATGGTGCTTAGAAGTTTCTGATAGGTTAATTTATAAGATATTAAAGGCTGTTAGCGACTTCAAATTCTTTATTATGCATTTATCGTCATATCTCGGAAAATTTAAGCAATATCTAATAATAATGTAGCTTATGTGTTATTCTGATACTAGTCTTTGGTAAAATATTTTAAAATATCAATTAAATTTGTACAGTGAAAGAGTTGCAAATATCCTCACATCCATCCTTATCCATACAGGACGAGTATATTTTAAGTGAAATTTTAAGAAAGTGTATTTGTTTTACACTTTCTTAAATTTCTCAAAATAAGACTATCAAACAACAAGATAGGCTAGTAGCTACTCTTTCAATTAAATCATACAAAATATCCTTTATTTGCCCTCAAACGTGTAATCAAAATATTTACCTGAAAGCATTATAAATCTTTACCTCAGCCCTATAAGCCTCGTCGACCCTCTGAGACAATACAACCTTGTTTGTTTGTATGTACCGTTCTCGAAAACAGAAGGCGTTTGACAGGCCAAACTATTTACGAAATAAACATCCCTTCTGATGAATAGGTACGAGAAACTAAACTAACAGTTTCTGCGTAGCTATGGACGTAGTTTAGGTATTTTCTTTGTTTTAGGTTGGGCTGTTCCGAATGTTTTGAATTAATCCCTTTGGGTAGTTAATTCTGATATAGAATAATTTAAAAATGGGGTACGTTAGCCGATACTAGTTTTTAAATCAGGAATTATCAAAAGCTGTATAAATAAATATATGCCGAGGATAGCATTGTTAGAATAAATCATTTTTGTTTTAATACCTACTTGGTCAAGGCACTGGCAGAGGATAGGCCTAAATGGCGAATGCTCCACCGACAAGAGTCTATCTCTTAAGTTAAATGATGATGACCTACTTGGTGGTGGGGGGTCAATTATTTCAAAATCTCCTTAATCCAACCCTGGCCATGGAAATAAAAGATTACATTTCAGCTTTTGTACATTGTAATTTTGTAGAGGCTACTCCTAATTAAAATTGCTAATTTAACCAACACCAGAAAGGTTCATAAATCATTATTTTCACGATAATTAATTTTACACACACATTTATCCTGAATTTGTCACCTCTATTTGCTTAATGCCGAACTTGGATGGAACCAATTCCCATATTAATTAGGCTTTTGTTTATCGTTTTATTTACCGAACCAAGCATTTAAATAAATATACAATATTTTTATAACTAAGCTAAATTGGCTAGATTTTAGATAATATTTTCTATTAATAGTTTACAAATCTGTTTGTGTACTACTAGCGCCATCTATGTCTTAAAGTTAGAACTTTTATAGCAGTTACATAAAAGCATCTTAACTAGTTAAAAATATTCAACTTTGTGTCGTACTGCTATCGTAGTCTCTGAATCATTTGATAGATGGCGTTGTTATCAAAAAGTTTTAACATATTTGTTTTTTTTTTTAAACGCGAACTTATTCTCGTTTCTCTTTTGTTTCAGATACCCAACTCAACACAAAGAGCGGCAACGAATGAATAATTCCATCGTTTAGTCAAACCTTAAAGTTCCTAAAGCCTATTCTAAGTTAGTTAGGAAATTAGCTGAATGCCTAGCCAAAATGTATAATTCTAGCGAGTTTTTGCATAGTGCGGGCGTCAGCCGGCACATGCAAGCGACTGGGGAGGCTCCATCACAGAAAACTAGTATGAAACGTCGCTCATGCGAGGTACCTTTAGGCGATATATCTTCTAACAACTTTAAAGTATCTTTGGGCGATATAACAAACGACTCAAACTATGACTGTCGTTCACTACGATCCCTTCAATCAGAAGACTACACTTTGCGAAATTACAGACCTATTGACAGTCGTAGTGTGAAGAACTTTAGGTCTTCTTTAGTTGATGTTTCTGGGGTGTCCACCTTCTCTTTATCCCGACCTCCAAGCTACGATCAGCTGTCGCGAAGGTCTCTGATTGAGGGGCAAGAAGGTCAAGCCATCACGTCGAGTATTGAAGGGGTGCTGTGGTCTGATGAAGAGGAGAACGAGTATTTCTACCATGAGAATATCACGTCGGCTTGGAATGAAGGTAAGTTTTTGATTGTTTAAGTTTTTTGGTTTACAATTTATGTTCTAGGATTTTGAGTGTAACTTTGCATTGAATTGACTCAATAGTATTCGTAGTTTGCTTTTTATTTATTACAGATTTACAGATTAAAGTAATTAAAGGGCATGTTAGTTTTTTATCGTATTTTAAAAATAAGTGCTTTAGGATTAGAACGCATCTTACTGCCTTATGTACTTAGGTATATCGTAAACGGATATTTGTACCTATTAGGTAGTAGGTATGTAAAATGTTGAAGAGATACCTATTGAAAATATAATCTTTACACAAAAACACAGGCTTATGGTTGAATTTATGTAGGTACCTTTTATTTATTTATTGGAAAACCAACAGCTATATTAAATACATTAGAAAAATTATAAATTAACAAACGAGCCAATTACAGGTTTTCACAGATAGAAATATAATAAGAAGGTACCGTCAAAGCACTTATGCACTGATTGTTTGTATAGACATATAAATACGCACATAAACGTCACAATTGCCTTATTGTTATATTTCTTTAAAACAGTCTTAAACTAATGCACTAAGGTTAACAAGATTTATAAATTAATTACTTAACTGACACAGTTTTAAGTAAGTTCCCGAAGATACGGCGACAAAATTGAACGAAGTCGCAGGCGGCGGCTAGTTTGTTCAAATCTATGTCTAAAATGCACCTTAATACCATAAAACTTATCACCCCAAACATAACGCAATCGAAAACTCAAACAAGCACTATCTGTTCATTGATCGAATCAAGTTCATTCACCTATAGATCATTTAGATCAATGATCAATGAGGCTTCTTTAAGTCTACCATGAGTTAGCTACGTATAGTGTTACTGAAACGGTTTAATTATCGCCTAAAACCTAAAACTCGATTAAATTAAAAACTGTTTTAAAGAAACGAGAAATAAGAAACGAAAAGGAACGAATTATTTTTCACGCATTTTTCATTTAATTTTTATTTTCATTCCAATTTATGTTTAATTCCCGAAAAACCGAAAACCTTAATGCTGTGTTAAATTGACTCATATTTTCTCGTAACGTTCAATTTAACACTAGTTGATGGAAAAACAACTACTTAGCTGATAATTAAAAATTGCCTTAGATAAGTGTTTTAATTTAATGACTTAGTACCTAGTTATCCTAATAATATTATAAATGTCAATCTTTGTACCGGTGGATGGATGGATGGATATGTGTTACTTTATCACGTAAAAACCTCTGAACAGATTTTAATGAAATTTAAAAAAAACTTAGTTTGAACATCAGAATAACACATAGGCCATATAATTTGTAGATATTTCGTGTTTTTTTTTCAAAGATATGGCGATAAATGCGTTCGAAGTCGCGGGCAGCCTCTAGTCGTAGATATAACAAGCAACCAATGGTAGAGATACAGTCGGGAACATTTACATAATTACCATCCCACATAGGTTGCGCTTGCGCTGGTCGGAACAAATCGACTAGAAAGATATTTTTGTTTACAAACATGAATCTGTTCATTCATTTGTTTATAAATAATAAGTCCTACTAATATTAAAAATGTCAATGGATGGATGTTTGTAACTCTTCACACAAAAACTACTGACCAGATTTTTATAAAACTTGGCAATATTGTAGCTTGCACATCAGAAATAACACATAGGCTATATTATTTAACGATATTTATTTATTTAACAGTTTATTGTAAGATATAATAAATAAGATTTAAAGAGATATAATATAAATAAGATATAAAAAATATAAGATAAGAAAAAAAGAGAAGTTATACAAAAAGGTACAGCATATTTCTAAAAGAAATTTCTTCCTGTAGACCCCACAGAGAGAGAAGCGATATCATGATTTTTTTTCCAAGATTTGACGACAAATGCTTACAAAGTCGTGGGAAGCCTGTAGTAAATTAATTAAGTGTAGGTAAAAGTGCACTTACGTTTGTCATTTTTCGAGAAATCCACATCTTCCTATTCCTATTCAAATACAAGGTGATTTTAAATTAGTGAACGATAGAAAATGATAATATGCATGAACTCGTGATAACAAACAACTTTAACTATGGGACCAAATTCGAAACCTTTAAAAAAAAATTGGTTTTCCCATACATTTAACACTATCAGCTGGCGCATTTTGTATGGGGAGTTCGAAAGTTTTTGAATGATTTCGAACTCGGTCCCATAGTAAAAGTTGTTTGCTATCACAAGGACATGTATATTCTTTTCTATCGTTCAATAATTAAAAGTTACCCTATATTGATAATACCTATTTCATGTCATATGCATTCACTTATCTCTTTACACAGTTGTAACCATCAATAAATAGACGAACATGACTCTTGCTCTAGCGTTGCTTACACAATCTTCTAAAAACGTTTATTTAGAAGTCTATTTACACAGATCCGGGCCGTGCCCGGGACGTATCCGGGCCGTGGCCCGTCAAGAGGGAAAACAATACGTCGTCATGACAACGTGTCCGGGACGTGTCAGGGAAAAAATATCATTCCATACATTTTCTATGGATTCGTTCACACACGTTGTCATTACCACGTATTGTTTTCCCTCCTGACGGGCCACAGCCCGGTCACGTCCCGGGCACGTCCCGAATCTGTGTAGATAGATAGACCTCTAGTTGTTTAACTATCATCAATGAACCAATAAACAACATTTTAAATGAAAACTGACAAATCATCGTTAATTTTGTCATTAGTTCAACTGAGTGGCGCAGTCCCAGTATACATTGTCAAATGAAATGCAACACAGATTGTAATTAAGATTGTTATCTTGATAGACGACTGACGATTGGGAAAACTAATTGAACTACTTGACTGCTTGTAATGTTTGATTCTAAAGAGTTTTATATAGTAAGCGTTGTTGGGATACTGTCACAACAATTGCAAACAAAACAAACACATTGACGATGTTTGCCTACATTTGACGATAATTGCTAGTTTCGAGCAATGTAAAGTTGACAGGAAATATGTAGGTACAGTACAGCAATCTTTGGAACCTACAACATTATAAAATGGCGTACCTATTCAAAAACTTTCATCTAAATGTCAACAGATATTAAGCTTGGTACAGTCAGCATCATACTCGTAAGTCGATGAACACGTTCAGATTTTCAAAAGCAATATACACTATTATTAGACGAAAAACTCTGGAGTATATTTTGCTAAGCGATTTTCTTATATTAATAGTGTATTTAACTTTTTTAAATCTGGATGTGTTAATCGACTTATGATGCTGACCGTACCTACATAAGAAAAGAAAATGTATGCTCGTATTCTTAAGTGGTAGTTCTGCAGAAAGCAGTTATTCAATCGGGTACTTGAAGAAACAAAAGAAATTAACCTAAATTCAAAGTTTTATCCAACTGGGTGGTCTTTTCCTACAAACTATAAAATACCACACGTTTATCAGGATTTCTAGTCACGATCAAAACAGTTTCAATTGTCGATCGATACGTGACGATAAGAAATTAGGAGGATTACGTAATGATTGTCCGCGAAGGGTATCCTCAGCCTGATTTTATATTTTCTAAACAGTAAACACGGCATCTTTTTTTGAAGTCTAGGTCTCTTTTTTCTGTAAGTATACAATATGCTTTTTGTTAAACTGTATAATTTAAGGCCAAAACACACCGGATGCGTATGCGTAGGAACTGTCACCGTAATGTATGGAACTGTCACCGCTTGCGTAACGTAGACGCAAGCGGTGACAGTTTTATACATTACAACTCAGAGGTACGCATACGTCTACGCATACGCATCCGGTGTGTTTTGGCCTTTAAGCACTTTCAAAGTACAAATTAAATTTAGGTGTAATTTTAATAAGTAGTGATTTACTTTTCATCGGAAGAATCCACCACCTTTTCATTTTGTGGAAATATAATATAATTTCAAACAAAAAAAGTGAATCATAGAATTATGAAAATTACACATTTAAGTCTAGCTAGATCAACACTAATTAATCTAAAAATCAAGCAAACCTAATATTTATCTAGTCAACAAATCCTCAAGTAATCCAAAGATTTCTATTGCCTTCACCCAGCAAATTAGCTAAGTAGTAAAGCACTAATTTCTTGGTCATTATAACACGGCCTGGAGTCAAAGTCGTAAATCTCAGAATGTAGGTAAACTATTAACTTACTCGTTCAATTATACATGAATGATCGTGCAGATTTATCTGTCAACTTAGCAAGACGAACTTCAATCTAGCGACTTGTTGACCAGTTTGTTGGCCAGTTAAGATTTACTGTGTTATTACTAAAGTATCAAGGATGTTTGAGATAGATAAAAATAGAAATAAACTGTTTATTTTCAGATATGACAGCGTTTTAATTTGAGCATATATCGGTATTGAGTATACAAGATGACTTTAAATTAGTGAACGATAGAAAAGGATTTGAATGTACTTGTGATAACAAAAAACTTTTACTACGGGACCAAGGTCGAAATCACAAAAAGAAATTGTTGCCCCATAGTATCAGCTCGAAATTTTTGAATTTCGACCTTGATCCCATAGTTAAAGTTGTTTCTTATCAACATGCATATCTTTTTCTATTGTTTACTAATTTTAAGTCACCCTATATTGTGTAGTAGCAATCAGGTGCTCAAACTGACGGCAGAGAATAGAGCAGAGCAGCGAAGACTCCACCGACAAGCAACGCTCTTAAATTTAATGATGATGATAAGTATCAGGGATTTGTTAAAGAGAGGTCAATTCAAGAGTATCCTAAAACGACGTGCATTTATGAGGCGACTGGTGAATGTGGACGAAAGAAGTATGTTTAGAGAAAGTGCATGTAAGTGGTCTCTGTCTACCCCTATGAGAATGAGGCGTGACGATGATGTATAATGTACCTTTAACTTGTATTATGCACCTCTAAAACTAAGAATAATAAATAATACCAACGCAGAGAATTCATAATATTATACATAGGGATAGGCATCAAGACGTACTTACTACGCTCAAGTAAAAGAAAAAATTAACGTCCAGTCGTATCAGGAAGTCAAAATGTTGGTAGAAGAGAGACAAAGATGGCGATTACTCCACCGATAAGAGCCTGGCTCTTAAATATATGATGATGATGATAGGCACCCTGATAGAAAAGAGGCGAGATAGATATGTAGGTAAGTATGTACATATACCTACATATGCAAATTCCGTTATCTGAAAAATAACAAGGTATATTTTGTAAATAGGTAGCTAGTTGTCTTTAACATACTTTTACTTTACATCATCTGTTCCCTTAATGTCGCAATTTAAATCAGAATGACACGAATTAATCTTGTCCAAGTTAATTGTGGGCGCTTAAAAATAACCTTTTAAGAATCTTAAGTAAGATTAATTGAATTTAATTCGTGATTTTTGACCATTAATTGTTTCTGCGAATTTTTAAGAAAGCTTTTGCTAATAAACACTTGTCTAGTGAACACTAGTAATAAACAACGACTTTAGTAGGATTAAAGATAAATATCAAAAAAAATCTCTCGACTCATAGGTACAGTAGGAGGGAAGCGAGGAAGACAGAATAAATTGTTCAAAAATATTTCTATGTCCTTTTCTTTAATTGTAACAAAATAAATACCTACCTACCTGCATAACTAGTTAGAGATTTGCTTAAACTATAACTTTATACAAAAAGTAGTAAGATCCAAATTCGCAATGAGCAAAGATGGTCAAATACCGTTCTAAAAATCATGAACCATGTTTTTTATACTAGAACCAGTAACCTAATAGCGAAAAGGAATGCGATAGCAAAATATACTAAAAGATCTCTAATCTCTATAACATACTCGTAACTATAAAAAAACATATCCACCAGACATTCACAGAAGCAAGCAAACAGCTTAAGATTAAATTAATTGAATCAACTTTGCAAGCACGCACTTAGTGAAACGCTACAAAATTGTCGAAATGACATTTATAAGTAAGTACCAAGTTGATGGCCGAAGTAGGGCACCCATCAAGTGACTATAAGCAAGTAGGTTGACCATTAGCCTGTCGAGACTGATGGCTGACTAATATTCATGGTGGAGTTATAAGCTTGTAGCGAAAATGAAGGATTCTGGACAGATTTCTCATGGGTAGCTATTTGATTCTTCTGGCAGGACTGTCTTGAATTATTTTTATATTAATACCCAGGATACTAAGTCAAGAGTACCCTAAACTGACGTGCATGTATGAGGCGACTGATGAATGCGAATGAAGTGAAAGAAGTATGTTTGGATCATAGCAAGTGGAAGGTAGTGGTCTCTGCATGCCCCGACGAGAAAAAAGGCGTGTCAGGTATGTATGTACCTATATGTAGTATTATGCACTTGTGAAACTAAAAATAATAAATTAAGAGAATGCAAATTTAATGTAAGAGTGTAACAGTCGTGAATCAATTAAAAGGGAAGGAAATGAGGTTGATAAACGATTTTCAATTTTATCTGGTAAATGGTAACAATTGTGATAAAAAATAAATAATCGACTAAGAAGAGGAAATAGAAAAAGCCGAATACATCTATTAGAGAACTTAGACTGACGATAATAAGGGCCAATATAACAACTGAATGGGCGCCACTAGATGGTCACAGACGCCGAGGTAGACCTCGAAAAAGATGGAGAGACGATCTGGATGCATTTTCACGGGAATGGCGGGACGCTTCCGGAGACCGTTTTAAATGGAAAATCGCGGGGAGGCCTTTGCTCAGCCGTGGGATCATGATTCAATAAAAAGGGACAATTTATACATTTTAGACCACACAGAAGCTATAATAACAAACTATGTCTATATGCAAATAGAGAGAAAATCGGTACGAAACCAAGCGCCTGTTGATTGAGTGCTCATGATCTTAACCCTATAATTACTGGGAAATAGAAATCTTTCCATCAGCCAGTGCCGGATTTACCATATAAGCTGAAAAGCATAGGGCGACAAATAACAGGGGCGTCGAAATTGCACAAGCTACAAGAACGATATAGATGCGCTTACTTTTAAATACACAAATAATATAAGTATTGTCACATACGGCACAGAATACCAAAGAGTACATAAGGTTGCAGGCGTAGCGGCCACGATTGAGGCTTCCTTCGTGTCTAAAAATGTATATAAATTGATCTAGAATTAGGACTGTTCTAGTTTTTTTTGGGTCATTGCTCATAATCAGGAGGGACGACAAATTGCAATTGCCAGGGCGACTAATACGCAAAACTAGCACTACCAACACCTTATCTAGGCTGTTAATCAGTCTATTAATAAAGGACAGATAAAAATCTGTCCCTTTCTGGCTTACGTTATAAATTTTACCAAACATGTTCAGCAACTTTCATTATTTTATTGAACATTACTTTTGCTATCTACATTCTTTATTTAATAAATTTCAGTTTATCTTTGAAATAGGATCTTTGAGTTATTTTATGTTGCTTTTAGCACGCTAGAGAGTTCGTTAAGCTTACAGGGTTTGTTTATGACATCGTGTTAATAATTAAGAAACAAATTGCATTCATTGAGGGTAATTTTGCTTAGTTACCGACTGTCGCCTTTTTCACACAAGTAATCGTACTTAATAAAAGTTTTTACAAAAACATAACATAGGACCAAGATATCGTATTTCATCGAACCCATCCAAAATGTTAACAAAAGTGCTTATCCAATAAGAACCACAGTTTTATCTCAAATTTGGATATGTTTTTTTCCAAGATATGACAATAATGCGTACGAAGTAGTAAATTATAAATTAAAACAAGCACCTAGCAAATACTTAAAAACAGTTATTCATTTTATCAAACATTAAAAGAATAGATATACAAGGTGACTTTAAATTAGTGAACGATAGAAAAGGATATGCATGTACTCGTGATAACAAACAACTTTTACTATGGGACCAAGTTCCAGATCACAAAAAAAAAATGTTCCCCCCTATTATCAGCTGATACGTTTTGTATGGGGAGTTCAAACATTTTTGAACGATTTCGACCTTGGTCCCATAGTAAAAGTTGTTTGTTATCACGAGTACATGCATATCCTTTTCTATCGTTTAATAATTTAAAGTCACTCTATATAAGTTATTTTAGATAATAAAATGTAAGAACATGCACCAATGTTATTTCTACCTCCTTCATTTCCTCTAGAGAGAAGAATTTCAATTAAAAATGCAAATGGAATTGCTAATTTCTAACAATTTTGTATGTAAATACCAAGAGTGGTGGACAGCGAATGAATCGAGTGTCACCACTCTCAACTGGTCTCATATGCGTGTCGTGGGTAGGCCTACGCAATTTGTCGCGACACTATATGGAGTGTAGGGCTAGTTTATCTTGTTAGGGTTGGCAATTTAACAAATTAAATCAAAGTTAAGATAGATTTTCACGTTAAAATGATTGCTTAAGTTTTAAGTACTTCTTCGAATCCCAGATGGACAGATATTTAAATGACAAGTTTAAATAGGTATGTATTGTGTGTGTATATGAATTAGTTTCGAATGATATAATGATAATATCTAGCCATAGATGTCCCACTGCTGGGCAAAGGCTTCTTTCCACTTCTTCCACGATTCCCTATCCTGGGCCGCCTCTGCCTAGTATGCTTACTTATTTTAAATTCGGAACCCTGCTCCCCAATTCTCATCACTAACACTAGCTGAACACCGCTTCTAGTACTCGTAAGCACATGAAGCTTGCGTTGGGTTTGGTTAACAGAATTGCCCCTTGATCTCCTCAAAACACTCTCAATTGTTTTTTTTATTATTAATGAGACCTTCACGGTAGAAACTCATTATACTGCTTTTACTATTTTACTGTTGACAACACTAAGTAATAAACTGGCAACCCTGATCAAGAGTCATCAGGAGAGGCGCGTTTGGTTATAGTCGAGATTATCTAGCGCTGAGATTGGATTATGATTGCGTTAGTAAATTATATTAATTATGAACAGTGATATTTAAAGCGGGTATTTTATGTGTGAAATGGGACATTTGCAGTAAAAGTTTTATAGACATGAAGTCATAGATAAAGCGATTTGAAGATATGGAGAGATGAAGTGATTAAAAAGATATATTTTATAAAGGTAGGTAGGTACGTAGTTATTGGTAAATATCTCAATGAACCTTGAACCTTAAATGTTTCTTTGGAATAGTAATTAAAAGAAGATGTTATTTTATTAATATGTGTTCTTTGTCTACCAATTTACACAATTCCGCCTTCATTACACAGGTTACACAAAAAAAAACAAGTATCATCCCAAAAAAGAGCATAATAAATATATATGTTATCAAGGATCCCTTAAGTAATATAGAGCAACCCAATAGAGTTTCTTGCTAGATTCTTTTCTGTGGAAAACTGCTGCCTTGCGAATTTAAGGTCAATCTACACAGATCCGGGCCGTGCCCGGGACGTATCCGGGCGGTGGCCCGTCAGGAGAGAAAACAATACGTCGTCATGACAACGTGAAGGGCCACGGTCCGGACACGGCCCAGATCTGTGTAGATAGGACCTTTTATTAAATTTTTAAATAATAACACCGACATGTTTCAAATGTTATGTGTTGCCTACAAAATAAAAATAACTTGAGTTTTGAGATAAAAAAAAAACATTAATAATTTTATTATTTTTTATTGAAACACTTTCGTTGTTAATCACAGAATCATAACCGAAGAGGTTCAATTAAAAAAGAAGTTAAGCTCCTGATTAAACATTAATGAAACTGGCGAAAGTATCCGAACGTACCTAGCGGCTAGCGGCATATAACAGACCGGTAGTCATACTCGTGCTTTCTTAGCTCAGATTTATGAATTAAAACGTAGAGAGAGCATCAAGCTTGAGGCAGACTGGGCACACTTACGCAACTGTATACAGACTGTAACAGAAAGGGGGTATAAAGCCGAAACAAAGCGATAGTCCTCATGAAACTGAACAAGTTTCCCCAAGTAACATGAGTCGTAACTCGAAAAAAATTTTTGGGTCGCCCTTACTTACCTACTCGATCTGATCGGACATTTTGTATGGGGAGGCGAATTTTTTTTCGAGTTACGGCCCATGTTTCTTGGGGAAAGTTATTCAGTTTCATGAGGACTATGGCTGTGTTTCGGCTTACTTCACTTTCTTTTACACCCTGTGGAAATAATCTGCTCTATAGAAATAATATTGTGATTAGAAGTACACTTCTAATCTAATTTATGAAACGTGGGACAGCATTGTAAGTGAAAAGTGTGTTTTTAATCATAATATTTCTATAGAGGAGTTATCATAATGCATTGCGTACGTTGCATAGGTACGTGTGATCAGTCTGTTTTTACTTTCATTAAGCATTTCGACAGAAAAACACGTAAGAAAAGAGCATAAGAGCGTATTTTAAACAGTAACTATTGAAAATGAAACACTAAGTAAGTATACTTAGTCTGATGAAATTGGCTTTTTTGATGGCTTTATCTATCTATTTTAATGGCATATGATGTCAGTTTGAATAAAATTGTGGACAAATGGTTTCACTGAGCTGACTATTTCCCGATTTGCCCGTATCGAGTCTCGCACCGGGCTAAAAGGCTCTCTATAACTTACTCTTAGTTAGCTTTCCAAGGCTAAGCTATAAATAATAACGTTCACACGGTATTTAAATAAATATATAGCAGCTTTCTTGCCCCTCGACTTGGTGCGTGAAGACTTCTATAAATTAGGGAATGAATCTTCTGCTTTCTACAATTTGCTGTCTAGGGATGGTTATTTGGTAGCGCGGAACTGTGAGAGCCTTGCACGGAACTGCTTTCGTGTTTTGACGTAGGTTCATATTATAAAATTGGGACAAATCTATCGATAAGGGCCTGATTTACAATATTTGCAGATGTGTGTCGGCAGAGTGTCAATGAGACTGTCAATGTCATATTTGTTGACACATTTGGAAGTGGTCTCTTCCTTCCCCAATTGGAGAGAAGCGTGACGGATATGTATGTATGTATTGGTAGCAATCAGTGTAAGCCATTGTTTAGCAGAATACCAAATGTGTCAAAAAATGTAATTGACACTCTGCCGACACACAACTGAGACTTTTAAATTTGCAGATTTGGGCCCAAGCGTGATTGCCGTTTTCTATATGAAACGTCAACTAGCGGAGGTGTTTTAAAAGCGTGTTTGACAATTAATCGGTGGATTTATCATGATATCTTTAGAGGTATCTATCTGTCACGCCTCTTTTCCATGCGGGGCAAGAAGACATCACTTCTCTCCACTGGAACGACGAACGATCGTATTCCAAACACCCCTCTTTCTCTTCATCCACATTCATCAGTCACCTCATACATGTACGTAGTTTAAGGAACTTTTAAATTAGACTTTACATGCGCTAATACAATGATAATTCGATAAAAACTTATAAGCTATTTATCACTTTGATGCATTCGATTGGAAATGCAGCTCTAAGTATCTACTTAACTACTAAGTATTGTGATAGAATGCGGGGATGGCAATAAGGACGACTTTCCAACGTAATTATCTAGTAAAAACACATACTTCATACCTTAGAGTATACAAGTGAACATAGTTGCAATAGTAAGTTTCATTTGTAAAATGTCTTGTGTTAATGGCTTCAAGAAATATGGCTAAGGAGCCTGTAAAAACAGTGAAAATTTCATATGTATTTCCATATCAATACAATGTGAATTTTCAAGTCTGATAGAGATATTGCTTAGAAAATTATAATTTAACTATTCATATAAATATAAACCTATTGTAATTATAAATAATTTTCATCTAGCCTTCCATTAGGCCTAGCTTCCACAAAATAGCTGTGATTTTTCTATTTTTACACGTAGAATGTGGAAGGAGGTGAAGTGGAAGGTGGTCTCTGCCTACCCCAATGGGAGAGAGGCGTGACGGATATGTATGTAAGTAAAAACATTGAAGTGAGAAATGATATAATCTGGACTTAGACCCAGAACAGTTGCGTTGCGTTGCAGTTGCGTTTCACCGTGTGTTTTGGCGCTTACTCAACCACTCAAATCTGTCACAAATCTGTCTCAACATTTTTCTTTTCCAAACACGGTGTGGTCATTTGATGGACATCCATCAGTAAGTGTGAAAGACCGGCTGCTACAAGCCACTAAGAAGAAAGCCGCCAGCCCACCCGTTTTAATTAACACAAAAAAATGCAAAAATAAAATCAACGAATAAGCTTTTAATCTCGCCGAATGACTTGCCAAGTTCAGTGGGCAATCAATTTGGGCACCGAATTAATTAATCTTTTGAATTAAAGTATATTTTGGCATGTAACTCTGATGTTTCTGTCAATTGGGTTAATGTGTGATTTGTTGGTTTTGTATTTAAATATAAATCATTGTTTGTTAAAATTGTATTGGATTAATTCAGTATGGCATGAAGGTAACTATAATACCTTAAAATATATTGATTTCTTGTAATTTTGGGAGGGTATGGCCAAGGCGAACGTATCTCGATCAAATCGGGGACTTTTTCAAGAATGGCCAAATCAAGAACACTCTTAACCGACTCTGGTCTTCTAGCTCTAACAGAAGTGATCTCTGTCAACTTTATTAATGGGAGAGAGGCGTGACGGATATTTATGTGATTACTTACAAGGCTTCCTATAGGTACTTCTGGTCCATTACAAGACAATAGATATCCTATCAACCAATCAGCGGATCAGTTGTCGCAATTCCAGCTACTAGATAATTAATTAAAACTGTAATTAGGTAGGTACCATTAATTATACATCAATGATGATATGATTGACATTTTTACAGTCTAGTTATTTGTTTAAATATAATTCTGCAGAATCGTTTTGTGTTCATAGACAACAATGATATGATTATTATTTTGAAAGAGGTGTGACTTTTGATGGATGATAGTAATAAGGTGTGACAACTTCTAAGTTATTTTATTTCAGAACTTGATGTTTTATCGTAGTTTAGGGCTGTAAAAAAGTTTCTAATTTAAAATAGCCTCAGAGTAACTATTAAGTAATCGGTTTCTGTGTGTCGGCAAAGTGTCAATGGCATTTTTGAGACATTTGGTTTTCTGCTAAACAATGGCTTATACTGATTGCGACCAAATGTGTCAATAAATGACATTTACACTCTCATTGCCCCTCTGCGGCATACGTCTGAGAAAATTGTAAATCAGCAGACTTAAGGCCCCTCGTGGTGCGAACGAAAAATGTTACTATACCTACTTGGCCGTACACTTCGCCGTCGACTATCAGGTACATAAACGTCTATCTACACAGCTAGCTTAGCATGGCACTCTGTGACAAGACGTTGTCGTGCGTTTGTCACGCTTACGTCTCTGTCTATAGTATTAAATGTGATAAGGACAGCATACGTGAGATAATTGTCGCGGCTCGCCATGCTAAGCCCCCAGATCAACAGAACAACCGGACACGTTGTCATGACAACGTATTGTTTTCCCTCCAGACGGGCCACGGCCCGGACACGGCCCGAACACGTTGTCATGACGACGAATTGTTTTCCCTCCTGACGGGCCACAGCCCGGACACGTCCCGGGCACGGCCCGGATCTGTGTAGACAGACCTTAAAAATTTTTGAAATAGGTGTTAGGATCTGTGGGTACTAATCTCAATGCAGGTGAACATTGTACTATCTTTCATTGAAAAAGCCAGATGCACACTCATGTAAGGAAGTAAGACGTAAATATTTATTCTCGACAAAAACTTCCGTGATATTTGAACTGAAATAGATTGTTTGGTTTCATTTAAATGCTTATTTACTGGTGAAAGAAATCTATTTGTTTATGATGAATATTGTAATGTAACTTGAGAAATTCGTTTGTTTTTAATTGAAATTGATTCGAAGACGGAAGAAAAGTTATTGAGCGTTTTAAATTACTTTTAATTTATAGAAAAACTTTTAACAAATCTTTTTAATCTTTCACTTCCTTTTTAGGGTTTTTTTTGGCATGATTTCATATAAAACTTTACTTGGAAAACTTGGAAAAGCAGTTCAACCACAGTAGGTTTTCCAGTAAGAAACTGCTCACTTGACTCATAATACTGTGAAGAAAAATACCAGAACAGGGTACGCCAATGGACTCGTCCGGCTTTGAATTACCACTTTCACGCTCATATAGCTAACTTGCTTTGTCTGCTAATACTATTCTTTTGGATTTTGTGTATTCTTTCAGCGTCATCATACCATTAACTTCAACTACCTATATCCAGACCAAATATAACATAGTTTTCGATTATTAACTAGGTACTGCAAAGAGTCCTGACAAATCCTGGCGCACAGTAGAATTGAATGAAGAGCAAGGGGAGGCCGGGACGTGACAGGCTGACTGTATCTAGTCCAAAATATTATGGGAAAACTATGTTATTTTTTCTAGCCTTGGTCTAAAACCCCAACTGCAGAAAACCATATCCTCGAATACTTAAACTTGTTCCCGTACAAAAGAGTCCTATGTCTTAAATCTAAAGCAATTTATTTAAACAATATACTTAGTTCAAATATTGAGAATGTATATTATAAACAGACAAAATTGTTTCCCATTCACGACATTAAGTACGAAGGTATGGATACCTAATCCGTTTAAGTTAGTGTTGATGGGAGAGTCGATAGCACTTGGCAACAGGTAGGAGGTTCTATCAGAAACGGTGGTTATTCTGAAAACCATAACAACGGTGAAGTCACAAAGGTAGTTGGCTGTGATGGAGTTGTTGAAGAAAATGTAGTTAAGACTATTGAGGAAGAAGTTTGTGATGGAGATGAAGAAGATAATTTTAAAATCACAAATCTTTTTTAAATCCCTTTTAATTCTCAAATATGAACCAAGATGGTGACAGAAGAGAAGAAGTACCTTTGGTAATGCAAATAAAAAATGATGATAGAAGATAAGAACAGTATTCTTTTTTCTTTACTGATCACAGAAACCTACATTACTAAAACTTTATCATAGAGTTTGTAACAGTTAAATTAATTTCAAACACGCATATTGTATTGATACATTCCAAGTAGGTAACTAAAATTCAATTGGATGGATTTAAAACCGTTCAAATAGTTATAGGTACACAATGTTCAATTCTGCAAAATGGATATGCAAGTATATCAACAATTTGATGTTACTATCAGACTATGAACTCACGGAATGAACTTAGACAATAGCGTAGGTAGGCAGGATTAGCCAGTAAATCAGTGAATTTATCAACTGCCGCCGACCGACAGCAGCACGCCCTCAACCGTTAAGGAGAATTTACTATTTATAAATATAGGACGGTGATAGCAAGATTCTGAATGCACGTTGGATCTTGATTGAAAAGTAAGAGAGATTTTCAAGTCTCGATTTAGCTTTGAAAGTTGGAAAAATTGTGGTGGAAATCTTTACCTAATTTTATCACAATTTGCAGTTAATTAGATAGGTAAGGTACTAAGTATAAAATACTATAGGCTGTCCGCGACTTCGTACTTACTTACATATACTTAACTTAGAAAGAATATAAAATATCATAAAATAAAATAGCATACCTATGTATTATTCTGATGTGCAAGCTACAATGTTTCGTGAAAGAGTCACAAATGTATCAATCACATGTATTAATCGCAAAGAAAAAAGTGGTCCAATTGTAAACTAAAAAGGTAACAACAAACAAAAATCAAAAGAAATTACAGAAGATATCACATTAAAGGCCAAAACACACCGGATGCGTATGCTTTGCGTATGCGTAGACTTATGCGTAACTCTGAGTTGTAATGTATGGAACTATCACCGCTTGCGTCTACGTCTACCAGTTAGTACCAGTGTATTTTGGCCTTTAATCAAAAACACTAGTCAAACATTACAAGTGTTACCTCGCCTCATATAGGTCAATTAAAAGTACCTCGTTAGCAACAGAATCAAAAGAAGAAATGCGTACTTATACACCAAAAGAAGCATCTCAAGGCGCCCAAACATGGATTGCATCCCAAGAGTAACAATGGAACAGGTTACCTTGCCATTTATAGCTAAACAATTTACTAGTTAGACGGGAAGAAAAATTCTGACGTATAAAATGACGCTTTGAACTGAGCTCATTTAGCTTTGAGCTTGGCAGTTATTATGATTATATTGGAGACGAATTTAGTGTTAAACTGCTACTTGATGTCCTAGATAAATTAAGGGCTAACCACACATTTTCAACACGTCCGTGACAAAATCGGTTACGTACAAATTGTTGTACACACTGAAACGGACAACTCTGATCAAGAATCTTCCTGACCCGGAAATGTGTGGATACCCCTATACGAAGAGTATATGTAATTATGTATCACTTAAATTAAAGATGAATTTGTTTTGTTTAGACACATTTATTCCATCAAACTGAATAAAAATTGTGACAATCACAAAGATCCGATCAAATGCTAATAAACTTACGTCAAACATTTTTGTTAAGTCAATCTTTTAAGTTTTCCACCCACATGCCATTTAGCAGTAAGAAGAATTTGTCAGTGTGGTATTTAATTACAAAGTAACATTTTAAGCACCCGGCGTCCCGTTCTTTTCAGATGACTCATACGTCAATGACTCCAAACCCCTTTATGTACTTTTTACAGCCTTTTTGTGCTGAACCCTTAAGTTAGGGATTTCAAGATTAATCAGAGCATCGATTAAGTAAAAAAGTTTTAAAAAATCAAGCGTTTTAAGTGCTTTTGCAAACTCAATCAAGATTGTTAGCAGATTTTTTTACGGATTTTTAAAAGTTTTGTTTGATTTTGGAACAATATTTTTGTTGTATTTTAAAATTCGATAACAATATACGATAACAATAATTTTGAGATCCTCAAATACCTATGTATTTTTAGTTATGTATGTAGTCTTAAATTACACAAAATGTTTTTTCCATCGATATGCAATCACCTCAAATCTATACAGAGAACTTCTTTTAAGTCCTTACCCGAAAAGTTCTAAAAAGGTTCACTTTTATAATTTCATAAAACCTTCTACCAAAATCTTCAATCTCTTCAAAATGCAACAGAAGTGTATTTTTATGCAAAACAAGTGCAGTATCTACCACGCGGTCTACATTTTTATCAGATCCTTTTCAAGCACATACAGTTGTAAATTTAGTATTCCAAACACGAAATTTTGGTGTTACAAATACTATAATCAGATCTACTAATCTAAACTAGGGTGATATATTTTATTATAGAATTGTGTCGTAAAAATTTGATGATCACTTCCAAATAGAAAGGCAAGAATTTCTAAATAATGTGGATCTTAAAGATTCGTATCAATTTACTGGAACTATCCCTTATGAGAATAGTTTTTGAGGCTTTTGTTGTAGGTAATAAAATTTAATTGATGATATTTTTGGTTTAGGTAAATCTTTAAAGCTAGATATCCTTATGATATATATAATACAAAGACGATAGATTTAAGGATATTGCGTAAATTCTCTTAGATATGACGATAAATACATTATGAAGCCACAGGCAGCGTCTATATAGTTAAAAAATTGTTAGTAATTATTATACCTAATTAAGAAAACCCATATTCTTTTTAAACAAGCTTCAAATCCATAGATAAACCACAATAAATAAAACTAAATAATCCAGAAAAAACTACCTTAAGCAGCTAAACAAAAAGGGTTAACGTCGAAAAAAAGCATCGATGGGAAAGGATCAGGACGCGAACGCCTAAAAATGTTAGGACCGCGCTTGGCCTGTACGAAAGAGGAATTTTAAAGAGCACTCCTTTAAAAGGCTCGACTGGATGCTTCGGGTCGTGATGAAAAAGATTTGGAACCTCAACACCGTGATGAATGTGGACTTGGTCCTTTCGACCGTGACGTGACCTTTGCTCGAAATGTTGTTACTAACAAACAATGTCTGGCATGTTTTACAGTACCATACCAAAGTCTGAAGGTAGAATCAAGGATGGCTATAAAAGTTTAATGCTTGAGAATTTCTTGCTAAATGGCCTAAAAAGTAAAAATCAAGCGTAGTCGTTATGTAGCAGATGAACAATAAAAGATAGCTCTTGTTTTTTAATGTTCTTGGCAGTATAAATTAAGTTTAAACAAATTGTAAGTGCTTCAAGAAAATTATGTTTCTTTTGGAATTGTATGTATGCTTACAGATTTTTGTTGTTCAAAATGCATTTTTGGGAAAGTAAAATTATGCAAAGACGCGTAATAAGCAGCCAAGATCAAAGACCAATTTCAATAACCAAAGACAAATTTATCCTGAATTCAATAAATATTTGTGCAAATAAATACCAGCAGAAAATCAATATTTATATCACGATAATGCATTTGCAATAATTTTGTTCTTGTGTACACCTCCAATTACGTGTGTACAGCAAAGGTCTTCCGAAGGTCGAAATAAACATAATGGTGTGGCAATTTTCACCTACTTACATTCAAGACCAGACAACTATACAATTCGATCGGGTCCACCTCATAAATTTTATCGCCGCAAAATTCCGCCCAATTTTTGTAAAAGAATGGATCATTATGTAAATGACTTATAATGACAGCCTTCTATAGAATACCGTTAAACAACCGAGCTTTTACGATCAATTTAATAACGATCTAGTTTTTTGTATGATTCGCATAAATAATCCAGTAAGTGAGCAAGAAGGTTGACCTGGATTTGACAGGTTATACGATTATCATTTTCGCTAAAGATTACTTGGAAAAAATATTGCTTCACGACCACAATACTGCACCTGTCAGAAATGTAGGTTAGTTCTCTTGGCATTATTGAATGTTTCCCTTTGCGCTATCGTCCATTATCACATAATGCTCAGCCACATGTCAACCGACTTCGATTATTAAAATTTCTGTGCCAATGACAGATTTATTACTTGCATTTTAACGTTTTTACGAGTTATTGAATACCAGTGTTCAAGTTAGCAATTTTATTGAGACAATATTATTATATTACCTTAAAGATTTCGTTTGACATTTAAGACTTTCTTTGTTTTATGCAGTGACTTTAAAAAGGGATAATTGTTAGGTTTTATTTTTGTTTTGTGTGAACCTGTTTCTTCAACTAAAAACTGTCTTGATTTTATATTTACCCTTTTTAGAAGCAGTTTTATATTTAACAGCTTGAGTAAATTCATTTCAACTAAGGTCATGTGGTTTCTTATGTTCCGTTACACTCGAAACGAAAATAGCATTATCATTTTTATATTAAAGTCATCAAGTAATCAATTCACAATTTATCTCAGTAGCAAAAAGTAATCCTTCTTTCACTTTATTATCATCTCATTCGTCAAAGACTGTTTAAATAACAACTGAGCGTTTCAAAGTCCACGATCGAATTGTCTCTCTGAGCATACCTGTTTTATACTTTCTCTGTCTTTGAATGTCATTCTTGAATCACAACGGATGATAAATGACCCTCAAAATTATAAGGTAGTCTCATCGAAATTGGCTTCAGCTACGAAAGGCGTCTCCTATAAAAAACTAAAGTTCGTATGGGAACCTTTTTGGTCCAATCGCTGTTTCTTTTTTCAACTTTTTTCATTATCACCCATCAATTGAAGGCAGTGCGTCTGGTTATGATCGAAATTTTACTGTTTTATGGTCGCTTTTAATATTTTTATGATCCGATTCCCAATTAATTTACTATATTTTCGGGCAGTAAGTGAGAGTGTAAAAATTTTAAGTGGAACGCTGCTCTTTAAATTGATCCACTTGTGAAGATCCTTAATTTTATAGCACAGATTAAAATGTAATTAAAATATTTATAGCCTACTACTTAAAAAACCTCTGATATAGTCATGAAAATATTTCACTCAGTTGTATTTGTTATTGATTCTCAAATTGGTTAAACAAGTTTATGAAATGTGCATACAGAAGCCAGCTAAATGTATAATTTTCAAGTTGATTCCCAAGCTATACCTTCCGCATTTAAGGGCATTGTTGTGTTTAAAATAGGGGCATAGGGTTTTGGTATTGTTAGCATGATTTCGACGCACGCGCACTCCGAACAATGAGATCTCAGGGGAGGGGCACTCTCGACCCCTTTCATTCCGCTGGTAATAATTCTACAATTCCCACTGGTTAACTTAAATTAACTTGCTTTTGCTAACAAATATTTGCCTTGGAATTTGCTCGTTTCATCGTTATCGCCCATGTAGCACCTACTCGTGCCTACAATGGATTCATTGACTCAGAAAAGTAAATATTTTTGAAGGAAACGCTATCGATAGCAAGTTCATTCACAGTTATGTTGCCTGCCCACTGATACTACCCCGGGCGTGAAATATAGAGCAAAGCAGAAAAGGCGTTTGCTCCGTATCGCACATAATCAGATTACCATGCAGGTCAGTTAAGTTTACCGTGAATCTAGGCGCATGTTGGCAGCAGTGAGCGTCAGTTGACTACCTCACTCGCGACGCGGACTCCTTGCGCGCCGCCCGTGTCAGCGCATGCGTCGTTAATGTTCCAAATTCAAATTTCAAAAACACAGTGACATTTGTTAAAGAATAAAACTTACCTGCCAGTGTTGCAATTAGCAAAAGAGTTTTTATTTGAAAAAGTGAGATAAAAAGTGTTGTTGGAGATAATTGGTTGGAAACACGATGCAGTGCATGTAGAGACAAGTGGATGTGACCTTCTGTGTTCAGTTTTCAAACTGCAGTGGATCGTGATGACAATATGAATTCAAAAAAATTGGAATGCTTTGCCGATGATGAGTCTGTGGATGAGAAACTCAATCTCAGTTTTCTAGGTGAGTTGAAATAAATAAAAAAATATTAGAGCTGCAAGTGACCACTTTTTTCTACGTAATGTACCTGATGAAAGACAAGCATCTTTCCACTAATAAATAAAATAAAATAACGTTATAAAACTGGAAATTGCTTTCCATATCAGTGGTAACACAAGTAAAGTGCTTGGGCGAAAGAGACTCCGTTATAAAAATTGCTACTTTTCATCACTCTTCCTGTCTGACATATCGTAATATTAATGTGTGATTTATCATTCATTGAGAATGTATTGTGGCGTCAACATGCTTTCAATATAATTAATGTGGTGATAACAATAATATTACTAGATGATAAAGGACATTAAGACAGACTTATAGCTTCGACAGATAAAACTCGAAACTAATGCAAAAATAAATATAAACAATGCTAAAAAACATAAATTCGAATTTAGACAGAATTTGCGATCACGTATTAAAATAGGAATCATTTTTGCAAAAAGAACGCATAATAAGCCAGAGACATCTAACGAAGGCTATTTCATAATGTTTTGCAAATAAGACACATAGTTTGAATAGAAATGTGTAGGTGGATTACTCAGAGAGATGATCTTACAGCATATCCTGCAATCGTGAGTCAATTTGAACAAATTGAGAAAGGTACTCATTAAAACTTGACCTTATTCACGATTTGGCGATATTTTGCCACTCTTAAACATTCAATGTAGCCTACGAAGAGGAAATTGATATTGATGGATTTCTACATGAAGAAAATAAACTTTCATTTGACATAACAGATCATGTTACTATAGCTAGTATACAGACAATATTTAGTTGAAATTAATTAGATCAACATAACAAAATATTCAATAAATAAAAGACAAAGGAAAATACAAATAACCAATGATTTAGAACAGGGAAGATACGGTAGACGAATGTATAGAATAGATTATGACAAATGTATAAACGAAACCAAAAAAATCACCAATGAAAGCTAAACCTAAATTTAAAACCGAATGGCAGATAAGATACCTGCTTATTAAAATAACTAATGTGTTAGAAAAGGAAAGATATGATAAACAAATGCATAGCATTCAAAGATTCAAACATAGACCATAAATTGTAATCAGCGAATTGAAGTGGATTGCAAATGATGTAAATAACAAGACTTTATATGGATAATGTAAATGTAGGACACCTTAATACTGGAATTTCGTATAAACTTCAAGAATTATTTCAATTCATAAGAGTCTCATATAACACGATTAACGAATTAATGAACGAGCTAACCTTAAGAAAGTCGATTCTTAATTCGGCCCTAATACTCGTATCGTATCTATGTAAATTATCATTTGCATCTTTATTTTTATGCCTAATTTATCTAATTAGCATCTGGACCCTAAATTCTTTCACACATTAATTAAAATCATTGTCGATACACCTGTAGCTATGGTAACAAAAGCGGTTTCGCAAAAAACAATCATCAAGTTTTAAAGATTTTTTGCAAATATATTAAACAGTTAAGTATATAGGATTAAATGTACCTACACATTACGAAACTAGACGCACAAAACTAAGGTTGCCTGGAATATATTGCTACCTAGCAATAAGGCCGCCTATTGCTTCTTATATTCTTGTTTGTATCTGTACCTTATATCCTTGTGTGCAATTAAGAATATTTGTATTGTATTGAAACTAGTTTCATACATCAACTGTTTCACGTATAAATTAGCACTTTCATGATGATGCATGAACTAATGTAAATCCGGCTTTATTAAATACCCACGAATTCTTATTCTTATTTCAAAAATTATATCAAATCGAAGACCAGACACAAGCAGTTTGAAGAAATTACCATTATCAAAATCCCAGACATTTTACGATTCAAAATTGCGCATTTTATGATAACATTTGCAATTCACGCTGATTCTGACCCACTTTCTGTTTGTAGAAGCTCTTAAGTTAAAATCTTACTTTTTCCAAAGATTCACATTTCTCGATACCGTTTGTCTTTACGACTTTTTATTGAACAGTCAACACCTGATTTGAGCTGTATTTATTTATATTTAAAGTAGGAAGTTCTTATATGCTAATGAAGTTTTTGCATAAATAAATCTGTAGCCGAACCGATAACCTCTTCAAGGCTATTAAACTTGTTTTTAGATGGCTAGCTGATGCACGCGGTTACGGCCACAGATTCTATAGAAATAGTAATTTTTGTCATTCGGAATCTTTTCTTTCTAGGGACAGATTTGCAAGTTTACCAAACGGTAGCGGAACAAACAAATATTATATTAGTTGAAAATCGGTGACTTATCAATAAAAATCTTCCAATTACAGCTATATGTAATAAGAATGATTATTGATATTAAAATATTCAATATCTATTTTAGACTTCACTATTAAATAAGGTTTTATAGTATAATAAACTTCATGTAACCATCTGCGCAACTATTTAAGCTTGCAAAGGTAACAGACAAAATGACCTTCGCAGAATATTAGTATGGATTGATTTGTTGCTAGTTTTATAAGCAAGCCAATTAATTTAATGATTTCTAGGCTTGGCTCTACTAATTGAATATTAACAATTTTCAATAGACATCGTAACAATAAATTTTGTTTTTATGTCGCTACTGTTGTTCCGATGCCAATGCCATGCTTGTTAAACTCAAGCTTCATCATTCGACCTTGGATTATGAATAAGTACATTAATAACATTTTTCTAAATTATTAGTTAGATTAAGCGGTTATGTAATGATTAATTAATGCCTTGATCTTTTTATTGGCGTACAGCAATTTAGTTAAAAACAAAATTGGTTATGTCATAGTTGGGTAAAAAATAGGTTATTATAAGTGAATATGGTATGATCTAATCTGCTACATCCATGCATATCTATCACGTCTCTTTCCCATCGGGGTAGGCAGAGATCACTTTCCTCCACTTGCCACAATCTAAACACACCTCTTTCGCTTCATCCACATTCATCAATCGCCTCATAGTGCACGTCGGTTTAGGATAATCTTGATCACGTTGAGATAAATATCATTAAAAAATATATCCGAATATTATCATTACTCACTTTAGTCGTACTTACATTAAGAACTAACTTACATTACACAAAATCACCATAAACGACAGCAAAAATACATAAAACAAGGATTCATATCCTAAATGCTCATCGTACTGAATCCAAAAAACCACAAACTCAAATTTCAAAACTCCCACAATCAACGCTTTCAAACTATACTCGAGACCGCAAAAACCGAGCAATAAAAATAATAACGTATTTGAACATCAGACAATGTCAGGTAAAATATAGGTAAATTGCCGCTGCACAACCATTATCCACAGTTAAGCGACTTAAATAAGCTTTCGCTGCTTTCAAAGAGCTTAGAGGACATATCGATAGTAACATTGTACTAACAGACTTTGACTATGATACGGCTAATAGCACAGATTAAGCTACTTGAGGCTATAAAGTGGGTTTAAGCTTAATAAAGAGAAATTTTACAGCAAAATAACACGATGTCGTCTCTAAATTGTTCCCTTCAATTTGTTTGATGGGCGTATTAGAAAATTCTTGTTCAGCTTTTGATAGTGGAATAATTTGCTTGGGATTATCTTGTGTAGTTTATGTTCAATTTGTGTTGTAGTAATTTTCTTTCTTGAACATGAAGTACGTAGACCAACTTCATTTTGAATCGTCTCTATTGACTGATATTGACTTTCAAGTTTAATTACGTCTGGGTTTTTTTTATCAAAATTTACTTCTTTTGCTACATTAAAGTCTTGACATTACGAATATTTACAGATTTTTTATACATTTCTTAGATATTCATGCATGACACTTCTGATATCTACTGAAATTTTCTTTTACTGGAATTTTGATCCGTGAAAGTTATAATCCCATTTAATATATTAACTTTTCCAAAACATTTCTATCCTCTGAATTCTAGTGTAGAAATAAGATATGAACACTTTTTTCTGAGACCTACCAGACAGTTCTGAGATAAAAACCTTCGGATTCTTTTACCTGCGTCTGCGACGACTCACCGAAAACATCCTGATAATTACCTTTATCTTCTCTTTCATTATGCTATCTCTTTTCTAAGACTCTTTTGTTTGTTTTTTCGCTTTCACACTTAGCTTAATTCGTATTAGCATTGTTCGTTTTTGTAATACTACTTAATCCTTTGCGCTTATTTGGTGTGGTCTACCGCGTACAATAGTTATATCATTGTTGTCTTTTTAAAACTTGGGCCCCAGATGTAGCCCAAGTCTACTAATTTAAAATAGCCTCAGTTGTGTGTCGACAAAGTGTCAATGGCATATTTTGACACATTTGATATTATACTAAACAATGGCTTACAGAACTACGTCCACTTATACGGAAATGTCAAATTCCAGAACTGCTGCGATTAGTACAAATACAATTTTATTACTAACGTCGCCGTTCAGTTCACAGATAAGATGGGGTCTGTCTGTACACTGATTTTGATCAAATGTGTCAAAAAGACATTGACACTCTGCTGACACACAATTGAGGATATTGTAAATGAGCAAACTTGGTCCCCTGCAAAATGGTAATGAGAGGATGTAACAAAATGTACTGAAGGGTGGTCAACCAAACACGTAATTTTTACCACCATATTTACTGTAATAACTAGGTAAGAGACGTGTTCTTCAACAAGTTTATGTTCTTAGCAATGAAAAGGTTTTGGAGTTACATAATTATGATAAAGAGCTAACTGGGCACCTGATAAATGATGATGAAGATTTTTAAATTGCTGCCTTGATAATCGTTGGTACGTTCGAAATGGTCTTTCGTTTTAATTGTAGCTTTATAAAGCCTCAACGATCAAGGCAAGTTCTTTTAAAAGGATCTTCATTAACTTAAATATTATTTATAAAAACGTTTAAATACTTAATTATTGTTTCTTCATTAAGACTTTTGCATTGTTCTTTATAAAAATAATGAGCATTAAGAACTGTTATGATTTCGTGACGGCCTTTACCGATGATTTAAGAAACATTGTCCTCAGTATATAGAATACATACATACCTACTTATATATCTATCTGTCATGCCTCTTTCCCATCAAGGTAGATAGAGACCACATCCCTCCACTAGCTGCGATCGAAACTCACTTCCTTTGCTTCATCCACATTCTTCACTCGCTAAACAGACATCAACAGTCCATTCAATGTCCTCAATACTTCTTCAAATTCGAAATTTAAAACACATATGACAACTAAGCAAATGACCGAAACCAGTTCCTCACATTTCTGGACTCTAATAGAAATGCCAACAGCAGATGGTAAGACAAAGCATTAGATAGGACACCCTAAGCAAACGAAAGAGGTACGTACTAATTTGCTTCCTTAATATTGACTCAGCTTTTACTTCATGTTTGGTTTCCGAAACAAGGTTTGAGCGTACGTGTTGTTGCGTAGATCTACTCTACTGTCTATTTTAAGTTGACTTATCTGGAAATAGTCAGGAGTGATAAAGAAAGGGGACTTGTAAATAAATTGTACAGTATACCTATTTTGGGCTCAAGTCCGCTAATAAAATAACCTCAGTTGTGTGTCGGCAGAGTGTCAATGGCATTTTTTGACAAGTAATCTGCTAAACAATGCCTTACACTGATTGAGACCGTATATGTCAAAAAATGCCTTTTACACTCTGCCGACCCACAACTGAGGCTATATTATTTATTAGCAGATTTGGGCCCCTGTTCGTCTGGTTAAGTATCAATTTTAATTAGTTCGCAAGCCTCTATTTCAATATTCTAAATATACTAAAGGTCTGTCTTAATTTCAAGCTATAAAATCTTTACTGGCAGTTATGTTTCCTACATAAACTCCAATAGTTTATTTGCAAAAGGTTACATTATTGTTATCAAAATGTTAAGTGTGTTTAGTAATTTAACTTTGTAGCTGCCCACATCATGTTACGATATAATGGTTGTCAACAGTAAGGAGCAGTTCAAAAGTAAATTTACTTTCAATGCCGTCGAAGAATCCTTAAAAGGAATAATTACACCCACCTGAGCTCACTTTAAAGGTTTGCTCCTCATATTAACATAGTTATAGAAGGGCGATGCACTGGTAGAAAAAAGCTATGGAAAAAAGCCTCGATCAAAATCAGTTTTTTGGTTCGGTGAACATACTTTGAGGGGTCGATATTGGATCTTCAATAACGACAGGTGTAGCGGTATCGATTTTTACTTCTTTTTTGGCGACCGAATTTTGTTTTCAGAAACTGTCTGGCGTAGAGTCTACCTCGTTAAAACTTGCGCAAAATATGTGCGTAAACTTGATTAATTGCACCGAGGTGTACATTGCTCGAGGCACTGTCATAAAAAAAAGAAATTATCGTCTGATTTATATTTATTGCACAACATCTTTAAACTTGAATCCGATCAGGACAACTCCTTGCACTTTCGACGGACACGCGACATTTTTTGAAGCTCAAATTAATTAAATATGTCTTCGGACAAACAAAATTTCGATTCACTTTCGACGTTTTTAAATTCTTATTCTTTTGAAGGCGATATTTTAAGATAATGTTTTATCTTTTTCCATATTTAAATCCTTCGAAATTTCATTGGTTGTTTGCTTCAAAACCCTATAATATCATAAATTTCATCTTCTTGTAACTGCATACAACACCGCAAAGATGCGACAAAGTATAAAGCAAGGACAAATAATTCCGACTTGCTTAGACCCCAAACATCAAATCAAACCTTGCTGAGAAAATTAACTTTGACAAAATCGTTTTTAATCAAAAATATTCTTCAAGATTATCTCTCATTAGTAACAGTGTAGCGCTACAAGACGTTAATTGAAACAAGATCATCGTTAAAACAGCAGGGGGCATTGAAATCCGTAGGCGTACGGAATTAGTCGTCTATTTCATTCGAGCATTATAAGTGCAAGAGAGAAAGATGATAGGATCCCTTGCGTAGATACACCTGAAGATAGAGATGGGAACAAGTCAGAAGAACGTGGGAAGTGCATAGTTGCCACTGATTTGGTACCACAAGCTAAACATGTCTTTGTAGACATTAAAGCAATTTACGTCCCTTAAATTATTTCTTAAGAATTTTAAACCATTGTTGCCACAAATTTAGTGAGCGCTATTTTAAATAAAGTATCAAGAAAGGTGTCTATTTTCGTCGAAGGATGTCATATTAAACTGGACTCCGCATACGTACCTGGCAATGAAAAAAGGGATCGAATACGGAACACAAAAAACGAGGCATCTTTTATTATATCATACGTTTGAGGACGCTAATTGATTAAAACACGGTTTTATTTTGAGTGTTCTATTATCGCTTGGTAAAAACGTTCTAAGAAACAGGATTAGAAGTTTAGGGCTAACAGAAAACGGATAACTTAACATGGTTTAGGAGTGCTTTTATTGTGCAATAAAGTAAAATAAACTTCGTTAATTCTATTAGAATTTAGTTATGGGTGTGTATCCGTTTGGTTCCATAAACATACCGAGACTTAACAAAAATATTAGGTATTTAGTTTTTTACTTGTTTAATTATTTCCATAAGATTCCAATGTAAGTATATTGCCTTTTATTACAAGACAATAAAATATTGTATTGATTTACTTAACAACAATAATTTCTATAGTTTCTTCATTACCTAAGCTTAGTTTAACATCAAACTGAACATGAATGGTATCTCCAAAGATTTATCTGAATCTAATCTAATCTCTAGACATTCTATCTTACTGTTAAATTTATCACCAATACAATTTACCATTGATTAGGTAGGTACTGTTCCTGCATCGCGTTTGAAGTAACAATTAATATTGGAAGTCAGTTTTGTAAACGTTGATTGGTCTATTAGCTTCCAGCGGCGATGGATACAAAAATTGTGGCTAAGGATAATTTATGTTCAGATTAAGTCCCGTTATAAGGAAGAAGGTGATCAAAAAGTTGTTAAAAAAGAAAATTATCTAGATATATGGAAAGTAGATGACAGTCCAGAATTTGTATATAATTATATAAAATAAATAACTATAGTGTAAGCAATACATATCGCGGCAGACATAGACGATGATGGTGAGACGAGCTCGACTAATTTCGTGAAGAAATGCAAATTCTGACACACAACAGAACTTGGAGGAGAGCAAGAAGGGAAGCCTTTTTCCAGCACTGGGACGTGATAGGCTGACTGTATCTACATCTGTAAATAATGGAAATGAAAATACCAAAATTAAATATTCAAATGGACTGAATGTAGTTCACGATGAAATACCTAGGTTAGTTATTGCAAATTTCACATTCAAAGAAAATTGTCACAATTTCGCAATTATAAAAACAATAATGTTTATTTTATCATAATCTCAGACACAAAACTTAACAAATTATATGACAAATTCAATAGATATACAACCAGTAGCACACAGCTTTACGCAACCTTAAATCATAATAATACTTCTAATGGTCACAACTAGGTGTGACAATAATAAATATCAATTAGACTTGCTGGAAACGACAACGCACACAATACTAAGAATCTACAAAATACGAGAACAGACTCTTAGCAAATCAACGCCCTTGTTACTGCAAATTAAAACGATACATTATTGCATATTACGCAAGCTAGCGAATGTCCAAAAAGGGCAACGAAACAAATTTTAATAGTGCATTAAAAAAATTAAATTTCAGCTTTATGTCTCAGTTATTAATGCGAATATACTTTATGGAACCGGCATACTGAAGTAATTATCTCTTACGCAATCTTCGAATGACATTACATTTTCGAAAAGCAATGCTTAAACAGAATCAATGAGAAAGAGCCTTTTAAAGAATTTGCTCGGAAAATGACATATTTTTGGAATATATTTATAAAAGACACTCATAAAATACAAATTAATGGTCACGATAGTTTTAAAATTGATAAAACTGCACAGGAAAGTGCTCTTAATTTTATTGATGGCATAAATTTCGAATAATATTACATTCTATATTTTATACATAAAAATAATAAGCATAAAAGTGACAAAACCCAATAAACTATTGACAATTCATAAAATTAATAGCTTGCTAGTTTGATTGCCTAATCTCATTTCCCATAAACACAAGGTAATAAGATCTAAATTATGCAAATATGAACATACTCGATATTCGTACCGTTATAATCATCAAACTGTAATTAAAAGTCACCTACACAGCATTTAACAGGAAACAGTCTTAACGACATGTTCATAAGAGCAAAGCACTTCATTATAAAGACTTATGTGTTATTGCAGTAACCTTTGCCTGGTCTTTAGTATATTTAGCTTAAAGATGGCTATGTTCTGTCTAAGGCCAGGCAAGTTCAGAATAATATTATTTGAGATCATTTGGATGAGTATGGATAAAAGTTGGTAAAATTGTAACATTTTCTTTTTATTTTTAAATACAAGCCCAAATGTGATAATGTTGATCAAAATAATTTTAACTTCTGAAAAATCCCTATGGTATAGCACATTCCCATTAGATCAGTTTATATACGTCAGTTCTAGTTTAAGAATATTTCTGAGGCTGTTCCCATCTGTCAGACCCAATTTTGTATCGGCGGCGTTTTATATAAAATTGTACGTCCAATAAAACAATGAAGTCGACGCACAACATGTAAGTACTAAACTTTGTAACGATTCTCATCAACAATTTCTAATCCAGCCCTTTGACCTAACTTCTTTACTTCACTCACAACATTCAAGCAATCATGTAGCATAAAACTTTATTCCGACAATATTTTGACCGTTAGAGGTCCAGTACTAAAATACAAGTGTAATTCGCGTACCGTTCTCCGTGCAATCAAGAAACGCATCTAGTGTTCCATCTTGCAGTTTCTGAATTCATTATTAATGAAGCGTGGATTAGACTTTGAATTCGCTTCACGACTTCAGTCTTTATTGACTTTTATTGCTTATGCTTTTAGTGATTTGATGCCATTACCTGCTTTTCCAGATTTTATATTTTGGCAAGTATCATAGATATTTTCTTTTATGGAAGCCAATCGGATTCTTCTACCTTCATCTCTTTCTTCTCTGAGCTATTAACAATGGTCCTACTACATTATCAATTCAACATACTTTAGTGGAATATGCATTAGACGCCGTAGGAGCCAAATGCTCAATGCTAATTCCACATCCTCCTCAAAACAACTTCCTATTTGTATTGGTGAAATTTATTTGCTAGTAGGAAGATTTCAAGCTCGAGTGTATGACAAAAGCTTAGCACAAGACTCTCCAGATGTGATACGCGTTTAAGTACAGGAAATAAATCAATAGAATCAATCATGGGTGTGATCCCACGCGTTTCTGCTGAGGTTTAAATGTTCTGACTTAAACACACTATTATGAAGCTGCTTTTGAGATTTTGAGCAAATTCTTTAAATTCGCTAACATCTCTTTGAGTATTTAATAGATGCTTTATAATTAACCTCTTTTATTTATCGTCAAGATCCTCTGAAAACTAGTTTTCAACGTACCACATTTTACCTTCAGCATTAGTTCAACTGTCTTCTATAAGCACTTTAATATCACAAGAATACGTTATATCTAGAAGGAAACATATTGTTTCATTACGCTTTGTAACTGTTAAACTGCCTTGGGCGCTAAGCGTTGCGAATGCGTGCTTTCGTTCATTATTTCATTCCCGAGCAATGTGATACTGTTTATAAATTTGCTCTGAACAAGCCTCTTCGATGTTTATTGGCCATGTCATTCACGACTTGACCTTTTGAATGAGTGTCGTGTTTTTTTCACGATAACATTGTCTGAGGTGCTGTAATGAAAAACTTGTACACTTTCTCGCTTTAAACAATATCATTGCATCATTGTCATGTGGCATTGTGGCAGTAATTAATATTCAAATGGATAGTTTTATAGTTAGTAAGTAAGTACATCAAAATAAGTGTTGGAAAAGGGCTTAAACTAAAGAACATAAATCCTCAAACAGATGAGACGTATCCGCAAACTTATCGACCAACTTTCCTTAAGTCTTTAACAGGTAAATGCTCATTACATTGAAATATTACTAATCGAGTCGCAGCTTGCTGTTCCGATCCCACTTCAAAGATACGAGCGTCTATCACAGAAAGTCTGACTGGCACTATCGCGGTTGTAGGCATGCCATAGATTGTTGCAACGTGTTTTGCTTCGTTCATTGTGTTACGAGTCGGCACAATTATATGGACTGAGAAGCGTTGGTAATGGGGTATTCTGATGCATTACAATGCGTGAGATGAGCCCTCGGGCCGTAGTTGAGGCCACAGAACCACAAAGTATATTATTGTGATCAAAATTTTGAAAGCATATTTCTACTTCTAATAGACCATTTGGTTTACTGAGGCGGAACATAGAACCTTTACTTTATGGACTAATGTCCTTTAAGACCCTTAAATTGGACAATACCACAATCCCACGCTAAACTATAAACTCTTAGGTCATTTGTAAAATATTGCTTTTAAGGCTTATTTAAGGCTTACAATTAAACGTCCTTGAAACCATTGAACTTAAATAAATCGACAATCTAAAGTTGTAGACTTATCTGAATGATACTAGAAATTGGTTATACGACAAATGTTGACGTGAAACCTATGTAGAACAAACTTGAATACAAAAGTGACTTCTTCCATTTGTATCATTGCATGTTAAGGGAACAATTCTGATATTTTACGCTAGCTGCTTTAGCCAGTTGTAGCACTCGCCTCGCAGCAAGAGCTGGATTACTGGATCAGAATTAGGGGGCAGATGGCCTCTGTGATAGCTCTACGTAAAAAATTGACCGACGACATAGACTCGTCTGAATACATTCACCGTTAACGAATGGAGAAAGGGGTTTTCATATTGGACAGCAGCAGTTTTCCTGTGTTTTTGCTATGCTATGGTACTTACATCTCCGCCATGTAAGAAGACATTAAAAAACTATATTGTAATATTGTGAGTTAAATAGCACTAACTCTAAAAGACGGGGACAGAGTAGTATGGAAGAGGATAGTCAACGACTCCATTGAGGCGTTTCAAGACGGACACGACCTTCAGCAATGAAGAATACGAAGAAGAAAGAGAGAAGAAGAAGAGAAGGAGAAGAAGAAGAATTCTAAACAGCCGATAGCGATCATAAAAACAAAATAATAGCAATATTAAATGACCTAACTTTTAATTGAAGGTAATCCAGCATTTGAATACAACCTTATATTCATGGCTCGTTTGTTTTAGTACCTACAACTAAAACAAACGAGCTAAAACTCTCATAATTTATAATCATGTGCATGAAACAGTAAAAACGTTACGCACAAAACGTACTAACGACTACAAATCCACGCAGTATAACAATAAACATGTATATTTATCTGAATAATAGACATCGTCTCGCAATTCAATGTGAAAGGCACTCAAACGCGTACCAAAATAAATTATTTTCCAAGACCTTTAGCAGAGAAATCCAGCAATAAGTATAAAGTATGAAACTTCACAAACCCTTCAATTTCGTTTTGCTTTCACGGGCTTGTTAAATATCTAAGTAGGTTCTAGTTAGAAAGGAGGCGTCTATTAAACATTTGAGCTTAGAATCATAATAAAATAAATTAACGGTATTGTGTTTTGTCTCTATTAATTTATTATCTCGGCTATTTACTGTAAGGGTAAACAGCCGAGGCAAAACACACAGATAATTACTATCTTTGTGTTTTACCATTCAAACTCCATCTTTAATAGACAAATCTACATTCAAAACATTTCTTCAATTGCTTATCTTAAAGCCGACGATTACGTAACCAGAAATAGATTTCGATATAACTTCAAACTTATATTAAACCTTATCTATACTTATGATGTTTTATTTCCTGCGCTTATCTGTTATTGGTTGTATTTGGGTCATATCAAGTCTGTACATGTCCGTATCTGCTATTTTATTGATTACTTATTCTAATGCTCTCTGTAAACGTGGGGCCAAGGGTTTGAGCCAAAATGTTGCATCCTCAAAGTTGCTACACATTTGCCTACTGACCATTCCACTATGCATCAAGATCCTATGATATGTGCACAAAAAACCGACACAATTCGGTAGGCAAGCCAATGTTGGCGCCAACTAGACCAATCAAGCCAAAAACACCGCCAAATAGCTCTTTGCATGTTGGCCAACGTGTTGGCCCAACACCTTGGCCCCAGTTGTACAGCTGGCTTAAGGGTGCCTAGCGGCAAATGCTATATTGATGATCGTTAATGTAAAGTGTAATTGAGAAAGGCCACCCAGTAAGTTCATGTTACTTAGTCTTGCATTAAATTATTATTCTGGTCTATCATTTCCTTATCTCTCTTTAATATTTTATTCTCGTCTTCCTGTTAATAGTAAATTGTTGACTGTTATGACATAGGTCACTTTCTTCTTTCAACGCTTATGCTTTCGCTTTAAACGAGCCTGCGTCATTATGTACTTTTTTATTTATTTATTATTTATTCATTTATTTATGGAAGATTTACAGCAAAATAAAGTCCTTAAATAGATTTCTGTATTCAACAATGCCAATTACAAATATTCACCTATGAAAATTGATTAATTCTCATATGAAAATTATTTTACCTATCTTGACTTCTAGATGCTATTCTAGAAGTCAAGATTCCTATTTCACAACAAAGTTGTTTTAACACTTGTTGTATAAAGAGAAATATGATATATTTTTCCTGTAGTAAATACTATATTTGGTGCTTATTGGTCTTCCTCCTTTTATAGGAGAAGACCGAGAAGCACCAAATAAAAGAGGCAATAGATGTTTTTATACTTCTTGTTATACATATTATATGCCTTTTTACCCGACTACGGCAAAGCCAAAAGGAAGGGTAATGTTTTTGGCAGTCTATGTATGTATGTATGTATGTATGTATGTTTGTATGTATGTATGTATGTATGTTCCACCGTAGCGTCTAAACTACTGAACCGATTTTAATGAATGAGGTGTCAAATGATTCGTAATAATACGGCGGGTAACATAGGATACCTAGTTTTGCAATAAGTTCAATACTTTGCCCACTAGTGGGCAAAAAGTCACGAAAAAAAAAAGTTTGTAAATGGTGTTGTGTAGGGTATCAAATTCAAGAGCTCAGCGAGCACATTCCAAAAATATATATATCACTAGGTTTTGCGCACGGATTTGCTTGTAAACTAGTGGACAAGAAGTCGCGACGAAAAATATTAAATTTTACAAAGGATAATGTGTGGGGTATCAAATGAAAGGGCTCAGCGAGTACATTCCAAATATTATATATATCACTAGGTTTAGCACGCGGTTTTACTTGTAAATATGTCTTTTAACGTCTTGCCTTTTCTATCATAATTACTTCGAAACTACTGATTACTTACCTACAGCTTGCCAAATCAGGCCTTTTTAGAATTATGTTGACTGTTTTGGCTAGTTTTAAGCTAAATTACCTACAACTTGTACTACCTATGGAATCAACTTTGTTGGCATTCAAATATTTTCGGTCCCTTAATAGGTACATTTTGCCCACGTAACGTGTACGAAAAAGCAAACATTTTTAGACTCTGACAAAGATCCCTCAAAGTTGTTTATTATCATGAGTTCAAGCAGTGATTTTAATTTGTAAAGCGTGTCTTAAAAGGGAAGTTTGATTGAAATAAACTACAAGACTTCTTGAACTCCCATTCATACTATGAACAAAGTGTGTAGGAAAGTTTGGGGGGCGCAGCCCCCCGCCAAAATTAAACAAAACACTTCTTGAATTCTACTAGTTAAAGTTGTCACTGTGTGGGGGGGTTTGGGGGGCGCAGCCCCCCGCCAAAAGAAACGAAACACTTCCTGAACTCTACTATGGATAAAGTAGCCACAGTGTAAGGCGGTATGGGGGGCACAGCCCCCCGCCAAAATTAAACAAAACACTTCTTGAACTCTACTAGATAAAGTTGTCATTGTGTGGGGGGGTTTGGGGGGCGCAGCCCCCCGCCAAAAGACACGAAACACTTCTTGAACTCTACTATGGATAAAGTAGTCACTGTGTAGGGAGGTTTGGGGGGCGCAGCCCCCCGCCAAAATTAAACAAAACACTTCTTGAATTCTACTAGATAAAGTTGTCACTGTGTGGGGGGGTTTGGGGGGCGTAGCCCCCGCCAAAAGAAACGAAACACTTCTTGAACTCTACTATGGATAAAGTAGTCACAGTGTAAGGCGGTATGGGGGGCAGAGCCCCCCGCCAAAATTAAACAAAACCTTCGTGAACTATACTGAATAAAGTTATCACTGTGTGGGGGGGTTTGGGGGGCGCAGCCCCCCCGCCAAAAGAAACGAAACACTTCTTGAACTCTACTATGGATTAAGTAGTCACAGTGTAGGAGGGTTTGGGGGGCGCAGCCCCCCGCCAAAATTAAACAAAACACTTCTTGAATTCTACTAGACAAAGGTGTCACTGTATGGGGGGGGGCTTGGGGGGCGTAGCCCCCCGCCAAAAGACACGAAACACATCTTGAACTCTACTATGGATAAAGAAGTCACTGTGTAGGGGGGTTTGGGGGGCGCAGACCCTCGTCAAAATGAAACAAAACCTTCTTGAACTGTACTGGACAAAGTTGTCACTGTGTGGGGGGTTTGGGGGGGCGCAGCCCCCGCCAAAATAAACAAAACACTTCTTGAACTCTACTGTGGCCAAATAAGTCATTGTGTCAGTTTGGGGGGACGCAGCCCCCCGCTGCAATAAGGAAATAGATACTTTTTACATATACTCGTACTATGGACAGATTATCAGTGTGAGATTATCAGGCTTTGGGGGCGCAGCGCCCCGTCAAAATAAAATAAAAGGCATCTTTGATCCACACTTATACCTATCCGAAACGGATTACGCTACTTACTTTGGACCAGGAAAGCGTTGAGCATCTCTGCTCAAAAGTAGGTACCTACCTATCTAGGTACTTTTTGTTTTTTTAGTGTTATGTACTCTATCAAAAAATTTGCAATATTTTAGGATTGTTACCCTATAATTATTATCCACTTTGAAAAGTAAATGTGGTGTAGATGACTATGAAGTCGCGGATGCCCGCTAGTACAATATGTTGAGATGAAAATATAGATTGAAAGTGTAACATTGAGTTTGAATAGTTGTCATGTATGTGTTTGTATGAGTTCTGTAGTATGTACGTAGATATCACTGGTTTAACCAAAAAGTGTGAAATAAAAAATAAGTTCTAAAAACTAAAACCCGCCTACGGAAAACCTGCGATCTTAAAAGTAAGAAACAAGAAATAATTCTTGTTTTCTTAACTAGGTACCCCATAAATGCACAGACGTAGCGATTTTCAGAGGAAAGCCGTGGTCGTATGCCTCTGTGCCTTGATATTAATAACCGTGCAATGTCGGAACCTGTTTAACGTACCTTTGTAATAAGGTAGGTATCAATTGCTTGCAGGCAGCCATTTATAGTTATATGGAGGCATACGACCACGGCTTTCCTCTGAAAATCGCTACGTCTGTGCATTTATGGGGTACCTAGTTAAGAAAACAAGAATTATTTCTTGTTTCTTACTTTTAAGATCGCAGGTTTTCCGTAGGCGGGTTTTAGTTTTTAGAACTTATTTTTTATTTCACACTTTTTGGTTAAACCAGTGATATCTACGTACATACTACAGAACTCATACAAACACATACATGACAACTATTCAAACTCAATGTTACACTTTCAATCTATATTTTCATCTCAACATATTGTACTAGCGGGCATCCGCGACTTCATAGTCATCTACACCACATTTACTTTTCAAAGTGGATAATAATTATAGGGTAACAATCCTAAAATATTGCAAATTTTTTGATAGAGTACATAACACTAAAAAAACAAAAAGTACCTAGATAGGTAGGTACCTACTTTTGAGCAGAGATGCTCAACGCTTTCCTGGTCCAAAGTAAGTAGCGTAATCCGTTTCGGATAGGTATAAGTGTGGATCAAAGATGCCTTTTATTTTATTTTGACGGGGCGCTGCGCCCCCAAAGCCTGATAATCTCACACTGATAATCTGTCCATAGTACGAGTATATGTAAAAAGTATCTATTTCCTTATTGCAGCGGGGGGCTGCGTCCCCCCAAACTGACACAATGACTTATTTGGCCACAGTAGAGTTCAAGAAGTGTTTTGTTTATTTTGGCGGGGGCTGCGCCCCCCCAAACCCCCCACACAGTGACAACTTTGTCCAGTACAGTTCAAGAAGGTTTTGTTTCATTTTGACGAGGGTCTGCGCCCCCCAAACCCCCCTACACAGTGACTTCTTTATCCATAGTAGAGTTCAAGATGTGTTTCGTGTCTTTTGGCGGGGGGCTACGCCCCCCAAGCCCCCCCCCATACAGTGACACCTTTGTCTAGTAGAATTCAAGAAGTGTTTTGTTTAATTTTGGCGGGGGGCTGCGCCCCCCAAACCCTCCTACACTGTGACTACTTAATCCATAGTAGAGTTCAAGAAGTGTTTCGTTTCTTTTGGCGGGGGGGCTGCGCCCCCCAAACCCCCCCACACAGTGATAACTTTATTCAGTATAGTTCACGAAGGTTTTGTTTAATTTTGGCGGGGGGCTCTGCCCCCCATACCGCCTTACACTGTGACTACTTTATCCATAGTAGAGTTCAAGAAGTGTTTCGTTTCTTTTGGCGGGGGCTACGCCCCCCAAACCCCCCCACACAGTGACAACTTTATCTAGTAGAATTCAAGAAGTGTTTTGTTTAATTTTGGCGGGGGGCTGCGCCCCCCAAACCTCCCTACACAGTGACTACTTTATCCATAGTAGAGTTCAAGAAGTGTTTCGTGTCTTTTGGCGGGGGGCTGCGCCCCCCAAACCCCCCCACACAATGACAACTTTATCTAGTAGAGTTCAAGAAGTGTTTTGTTTAATTTTGGCGCCTTTGATACCCTACACAACACCATTTACAAACCTTTTTTTTTCGTGACTTTTTGCCCACTAGTGGGCAAAGTATTGAACTTATTGCAAAACTAGGTATCCTATGTTACCCGCCGTATTATTACGAATCATTTGACACCTCATTCATTAAAATCGGTTCAGTAGTTTAGACGCTACGGTGGAACATACATACATACATACATACAAACATACATACATACATACATACATACATAGACTGCCAAAAACATTACCCTTCCTTTTGGCTTTGCCGTAGTCGGGTAAAAAGAACTTGTATCAAAGGTTCGCTTCTATAATTAGTTACCTTATCTTCAATACTTCACAACAAAGTCACTTAAAGCGCAGCGGACATGATTTTTGCATTAAACTACAATTAACCTTTACAAGTAAAAAGCGTTTTGTTTTGTTATAAAACAAGATGGCTACTATTTTGCTTAAACAAAATTAAATTCTTGGATAAACTAAAAATTCGCTTTTATTTTTATGAAATAGGAAACAAGAACACAAATGCAATGCTTGTCGGTAAAAAAGGTATAAATACATAGTTTTTTAATGTCTTCTTACATGGCGGAGATGTAAGTACCATAGCATACCAAAAACACAGGAAAACTGCTGCTATAACATTTAGCCATATTAATTATCAAAGTTACTCATCATCATCTAATTTAAGAAAAATACTCTTGTTAGTAGACTCTAGGTTATTCGAATTTATTTTTCACCTTCCGTTTGATATACGACACAACCTCTCCTTCCTTTATTCGGTCCTTCTCGGTCTTTCCCTATAAACAGAAGAAGATCAAGAAGCATCAAATGTAGTGCTCTAATGCAGTGAAAATATAGTTCATGTTTTGCATTATTATCATCATATCAGCTTATGGACGTCCACTGCTGGACAAAAGCCTCCACAACGACCGGTCTTGCGCTGCCCACATCCCACGGCTTTCAGCAACTTTAACCAAGTCGTCAATCCACCCTGTTGGAGGCCTTCCCACTGCGTCATTCTGTGGTAGTTTTGCATCATTTCCACAATTTTATTTAAAAACGATGACTTAATAAAAGCGTGTTAAAAAACCTTTAAAGTTACTTATAAAATTGCTTCTTATAGCACCAGTTAATTAAACTATTTCAAGACGTTTTCTGGAGTAAAAGTGCAATAAAATCAGTTAAATAGAGGAAACGACACATTAAAGGGAAAAGTGATAAAATCGCGAAGTAATTGGCTCGTCCTTACTTTCTAAAGTTTAAATATATCTTTGATATAACTGTGTTTCTTTTCACTTGATTTTGCTTCTGAGAACGACGTACAAAAATATTTAAATTGGATGTATAAAACGATAACAAAATCCAAGTAACAATAATCGTATCAAAACGAGAATATCAATACTGAAACAATTGAACTGAGTCATGTAGGCTAAGCAGAATCGTTATGACAAGATGTTTCGTTGTTGTTTGATTTTTTTATTGTCTCTCTGTCGAAATTATACAGTTTAGACATTGTAACAATTTTTTAAAGTTATTTTATCAGCTCATCAGCATCATCAGCCCCTAGAAATTCTGATTGAAGCAGACCAACAGAGTTTCCTGCTAAATTCTTCTCTGGGAAAAACTTACTAATCTAGCATTTGTTTTGTAAAGAAATAACATTGACGTATTTATAGTGCTAATGTATTATATATTATACGAATACTTATTTGCCAATTTTCCTACGAAATAAAGAATGAGAGACACAAGACAACTGTCTAATAGGATGAAATACCCGACTCTATTGCTACCTTGTTACTAGCTTACGTTGTTTTGTCGTTACTAAAATACAACTAACATTTTATCGTAAAACACACTCATTCACCTACTTAAACAAACACAAGCAGTGAGCATGGACTATTAAATCACCGGCCACATTTAATTGTAGGCCGGTTAATTAGATTGAACATAGCCAATAGTAAAATTGATGATATCGTGGGAATGTAAACTAAGATCTTTCGATTACACTTCACTTTATTTACACCGTTTGCCGCCTGCATGTAGAAAGCTGGTTGTTTGATGCTAGTGCCAATTCAGTACATAGCACCACGATTATTATCTTTCCTTCTCTACGCCGCCGCCATTTTTCTTTACCTACGATGCGCTGACATAAAGATTGTTATTAAAATTGGAAGCTAATTTCCTAATATTAATTATTTCATAGAGATTAGAGGCACTCGTACGCATTTAACGTAATATCTTGGAAGAAAAAACATGATGTCTCTAAATAATAATAGCCTTTGTGTTATTCTGATATTTAAGCTACAATACTGCCAAATTGCATCAAAATCTATGTACAGTAGTTTTTGCGTGATATTTGTTACTCTTGTAACAAACATCCATTCATATAAACATTTACATTTATAATATTAGTAGGATTAATTCTAGAAAACTTTTCGTCACGTACTTATAATATCATCCTTGCACTATAATCTTCCATCATCATCAGCTAAACAAAAGCATACTGCGGTACACTTATGCCCGTCTTCCAATGCGCTTCATTTTTTCCCAACTTCTCACATCAAACTGAACATAAACTTGCAAATTCCAAGTTTCGTCAACTTTCTTTACCTTAAATTCTTAATCTTAGAAACTTGATTGCACTTTGTCTCCGTTTTTGGCAACGCATGCTGCATTTTCGGGATCACTCGCGGTCTCCATATTCGGAATTGAATGCCTCATGAATTATCCGAGTTGGCAATTCAGTTTTGTATCCTTTACTTTCGGACCTTTGATACTCGTTTGGTTTCGTTCAATTTTGTTAAGCAATGCGTATAAGTAAGTGGCATTACTTGTTTACATATAAACGCGTGTATTGTTGTTATTGTCATATATTTTAAGGTTTATCTACACAGATCCGGGCAATAATAACGTGTCTGGGCCGTGTCCGGGACGTGTCAGGGAAAAAAATATCATTCCATACATTTTCTATGGATTCGTTCACACACATTGTCATGACGACGTATTGTTTTCCCTCCTGACGGGCCACGGCCCGGACTCGTCCCAGGCACGACCCGAATCTGTGTAGATAGACTTTAAATCTGCTAGCTTAGCATACACTCCGTGACAAGAAGTTGTCATGGGTTTGTCAAGCTTACGTCTCTGTCTATAGTTTTAAATGTGATAAGGACAGCATGACGTGAGATAATTGTCGCGGCACGTATGCTAAGCCTCCTGGTTTCTTTTTAATGATTGTTACTGCGCAACACTTTTATTGTTTATCAACATTATTAAGTACCTACCTACAATATTTGATGATTACATTTTTGTGTTCATGATTCACAAAGATGATGGGATTAGATGTTTCGACATACTTACTATTACAATATTTAATAACTACTTTAATGATAATAAAGTTTAATTTATGACTAAAACAAGAACCATTATTATTTGTTAGTAAAAACGCTTCTGTTGGCATTTATCTTAGCAAGAATTATGTCAGGCTCTGCATAAAACTGTAGTCCACATCCATTAATATTAATAGGCCAATTGTTACGTAAACTGGCCACCTGGCGTTTTGCATCACTGTAATTGTTGGCTTGATTGATACAGTCATTACACTGTGTTGAGGTATTTTAGAACATTGTCCTGTATGGTCTGAACTTCATTACAAGTGATTTTGCGTCTAGTAATTACTTAATGTGTTTTATTTAGAGCAGTGGGACCAAATTATGCTCTTAACGCTGTCTGTCATTTGGATCGGAGCGGAGAAACGAAGAAATATTAACCAATGGGATTGCATAAAAACTCCGCTGAGCTGTGTGCACAGGACAGTTAATAATTCTCTGTTTCTCCACTCCGCAGCCAGCTCGCTCCGCTCCAATGAACAGGCAGCCTAATGTTTTTGAATGTTTAGTCAGGTTGGACACAGCATTTTGGTGAAATTATTTATACTTAAGTACTTGTATTAGGAAGGATCATTAGATGACCACGACGCCTCGAGCGATCAAATTATTTCTCTATAATTCTCTGTGACCAAACATAACTATAATTTAGCAACGTCCAAATGAAAATCCTTGATTTCTGCAATAATGACTTTCTAAAGGCCACATAAGCTATTATTTGTGTAGGAGTACATAATAAGAATGTTACTTTTATAGACTTTAATAATTATTTTGCATACTAAGCTTTAATTTTCTAAGAATTAAATTATTGACATGGTAAGTAAACTAAAACTCAACACATCTTAGAAGCGAATGAAATAGAATCCTTAGTTTCTCACATTTAGGAGAAATTCGCCATTGTATGGAAATAATCTGCTTGGTTTGAATCTTGTATCTTACTCATGTTTCTTAAGGTATTGTTCTAATAACAATGAAATCTAATAACCTGGCAAAGAACAAGAATATAAATATGTATTTAGGTTATTGTGGTGTTAGTAACGCTAGATTTCAACTGGACTTGCAGAAGAAAGGTTTTCGCTTTTGTTGTCATCGTCGATATCAAATCAAAGAAAAATGTTTTTGAATACAGATTATTTAAAATCATTTATATTCTACATAACTTCAATAGTGACACTGCTCAACTGATGAAAAAGCATGCTCAAAATCTTTGATTAAGTATTAGCTTTAAGTATAGTTTGTGGTATAGTGTTATAAGGAATCACTCGGTTTCTTATACTAAGAAAATTACTCCTACGATCGCGAACCTACACTGCCAAAAGCAGGTGACCCGTCTATGTGGTATCTCTCATACTTTCTTAGACTTTTCTGTTTTAGGTTCTCTATTACCGTCTCGTTATTGATATGTTACATTTTATCAGATTCCTTCACAAATAACATCATTGCGTTAAGTTGAAATTTAACTTCTTTATCACTAAAATATTCGGTAACTTTGTCTAGAACACTAGACTTAAAGTCTCCTTCCACGCAGTCTATACACATAGTTTCTTTTGCATATCAATTATATCCCCAATCACTGGCCTACGATTTATGGTCTTGTTAATCTGAATGCTCGGAGCGTTATTTATTAGTACTTTGTAAATTGTAATACGCTTTATACCTTGATGTAGTAGTTTCTTGGAGACCAATTTTAATTCCTGTACGTAACTTATGTTCAGACCTTGTTAGTCGTTTTTCTTCTTAGGAGGATTTGAGAGGCGATCGTGCGCCGCGCGAATCTCCATACATTTGTGATAAAAATATTGTTTGGGGCCATAACGTTTCCCAACCCCTAAACCTTTCCATAATTCGACAATTTTGGTATCATTGAATTAAGTAAACCTGAATCTAGGCCCACAAGTTTTGATTTTTTTGAAATATCAAGAATTTTAAAAATGATGAGCTTCTAACAATCGACATTTTTGACCTAAAAACATCCTCTAGTATTTAATGATTTTTGTAATAAACTAAACATGATTTCAAAAAATTCTTCAAAGGACTCGCACCGACTAAAACCCCATGGTGTTTCTTCTCTTTGCCAAGTGACAGGGACACGGGAAAGCTTCCGCATACGTCCGCGAACCCTGTCGGCGGTGTCCGCCGAAGCAGATCCTTCTCGGGCAAATGCCCATCCTCTCTCCGCGGCTAACGTGTCAAAACACCAAACACGTCAGCCGCACCTCCTCGGAGACTAACCAGTAGTGAGTGACGGACTCCAAAACGTACGGACCTAGAATAAGGTTTACTAAATTAAATGATACCAAAATTGTCGAATTAAAAGGTTTAGGGGTTAGGGATGGCCCGAAACAATATTTTTATCACAAATATCACAAAGATTATCGCGGCGCACGATCGCCTCACAATCATCTTAACGAATATTAACTGGATGGATACTTTTAATTTTAATTTTATGCTTACTCATTTGGTTGCAGTAAAAATTCATTCAGTCTTATTACAAAAAAATGAAATAAACCTGGTTTAAACCAGGTCTAACTAGTCTAGGTTTAAACCTGGTCTAACTTTTCTTATTACAAAACGAAGACTATCCAAAGATTATGAAGTCTCATCGAAGTCCACGAATTGTCTATGGAAATTGTTATTATTTCTTGTTGTTTGGCAAACATTTCGGCAAAAGGCGGCAAGCCAAAATTAAAAAAATATAATGTCACTTTTCGCAAGAACGTTCCGTTTCTCCCAATATTGATATTTATACTCGTACCTTGAAATGCATATATATTGTAATATAATGTAAAAAAATATATTTCAAAGGCATATACATTTATAACTTAAAGATTCATAACGTACATAATTGAAACGGTTTCATAAAGTAAAGTTTTGTTTTAATATTTTCCGTGAAACGGAGTTGCGCGGTGACATGGCGCGCATGCTCTTTAATTTGACAAATTGCAAACTAATTATTTATAAACAATTTTAATCAAATTGCGCAAGATTATTTTTCGTTTACACTTCGCGCCAGCTACCTAAGTTTTATCTAAGTACCTAGTTAACAAAGAAGATGGAAAACCAGCGGAAAAAAGGAAGCGAAAATTGGAGTACAGAGGAAGAAGTTAGTAAAACTTTGTTTCGTGTTTTTCCGCTTTGTATCATTACATATATACATATCCGTCACACTTCTCTTCCATTGGGGTAGGCAGAGACCACTGCCCTCCGATCCAAACACACTTCCTTCGCTTCATCCGCACTCATCAGTCGCCTCATACACGCCCGTATTCATGTAAATATTAACTAACTTGTTAATGTTAAAGGGAATATTAATCTAACTTATTACAGAGGTTGATGGCAACATGTTTTATTCAGTGATTCTGTCCTGCTAATGTTATAAATGTAAATAATAATGACATACTTTCTTTTTCAGGAAAATCATTGCAAGAAAGTAAAATGAATTTAGGGAAATTATAAGAAGAGACACAGTATTTAAAAATAAAGGAATACATTAACCACTAAATTGAAATTTTATTTATATATTATGATTAAAAATAGGTAGCAACAAATTGCCTTCTCCTTATATTGCCTCTAACTGTAGAACCTGGCAAGAAGTTTTGAACTTCAGGCTCCCTTGGTATGTCCTTAGCGTCTTCATCCCCAGGAAAGATGTCTTCTCGCATATTGATTGCAATGTTATGGAGACGGCACAACAACGAAACCTTTGTTTCCATAACCCGAAACACCTTTTAATGGTGTTCCTGGTTCAAATGAGTGAGATTCATTATATCGCCTATGGATGCAGGCATCATTATAAACCTGTGCGACATTCTAGCAAGGGATACGACTATTTTTTTGCACGTTAGGCTTACAACAGGTTGGGATACCCCATGAAGGTCAGCGCTATCATCTTGTATCTATAAGGAAAAGAACATATTATTAGGTAGGTATAATATGTTAGATAAGAAATAATAATTTAGTAAGTAAATGCTAATGATAAGCACGTCTTACTTCATGGCGAGCCCAGTTGTGAATTGCACATGTAATTTGCAGTTCTGGGCTGAGGGGGCATCCTCTGGGGTCGTGAGCAACATTTTGCCGTACCAGGTCAACGATTTTCTGACCAAATCGTTAAGTGAATCTGTATTTATATTGAAATTCTTAATCACTAAGTGCAAATGGGTTATAGCGATTCCGAAATCTGTGCACATTGCGATAACTATATAGGTACATCATCTATATCGTCGAAATCAATGTCTTCAATATCCATGTTTGTATTTCACAAAATATAATATAATAATCAATTTCTTGTAGTAAATTCGCGAAAAACTCTTACTTCAAGTGACAGCTGACATTATTTTGTTTGACATTTTCAAAAGATAAACTAGGTGTAAACTAGGTCTATTGCGGGTTTATCTTTGATACTAGGTTTATTCCTAGTCTAAGAGATAAACTACGTTTTGTAATAAGGTTTTTCTTTAGTACCTGGTTTAAACCTAGTCTAATACTTAAACTACCTTTAAACCTAGTTTTGTAATAACGCTGATTAAGTTTAAACATCGTGCCATCTTATTCTATTTTTTGACGACGATAGTGACAACGATAGATGTTATGGAGTATTAGCAAAATTGACCTTTCTGTAACAACCTGACTTTAATTCTCCCTATCGATATTTTCTTTAAGTTATCTTCATTCCATGTTTACTACTCTTTCATAAATAATATAATTACCTGTGTATCTTTTTTTATGTTATTAAAAATACTTTAATAAATATAACCACTAAACTAAACTTAACTTAACCTTAACTAACACTAATCCGGGAATAACCCGCCCCTGGTCTCTCCCAGTGCAAACGAGCCCATCACCCTAGCTGCGTTTCCACGCTGGATAGCGATGGACAACCGCTGCAGCAGAAAAGACCCGGCGCGGGGATCACAGGTGTAATTTATTTGAATTCCAACGAAATGTCATTATTCTATCGACTGATGTCCTCAGTAAGTTTGTAATTTATACCATTGTCAATCAAGTCACGGCCATCAAGTCACCTACAAAGAATAACTATACACTGGAACAAATTTGCTAAAATGACATCATGAACATTCTCCTAATAAAATGATGTCAGTATTGCCAATATTGTATCTAATTTAGTTATTAGCATAGAAATTGCTACTAAAAATAATAAAGACAAATTGGTATGAAACGACTTGCGTAATTCTGTTCAAATTGGGGAAGTCAAAAAAGGATATTTTTCGCAATTGAAGCCTTGACTTTTACAAATCACCTGTCAGTTGATCCTGTGATTTGTTTTTGTTCAAAGAAGTTGTTTATTATTGTTTTATTGTGGTCGTTTATTTTAATGTTAAATTGCGTTTCATCAATGTCAGATTCATAGCAAACTTTGTTTGATATTTTCTACATCATATAAAGTCCTCATTCTTGCGTTTTCCATTGATCAACTAAAGTTTTTGATTTATGGTCTTATATTCTTCTTCTTCTAATGTGTTAAACTTCCTACTTATGAATCAGTTTTCTTTTTACAGAGGTAATCTGATAGAGATCACTCTACTAAGTATATAATATGGGGTTGTAGTAATAAAACCCCACATTATTATTACTAAGTTGTATAAGTTTTTTGCGTTTTCACTTTATTTTGTAATCAAAAGTATTTATATTTCATCATCATTAAAATTAAGAACGTCGCTCTTGTCAGTGAAGTCTTCACTACGCTACTGTATTCTCTACCGTCTGTTTTTGTCTATCTTATCCATTTATCATAAATTTACTATTTTTGTTTCAGGTAAGCCAATTACATCATTCAAGGACAACTTTAAGCTACTGGTTTGTCAATCCTAACATTACACCATACATAGTAAACCCAAAATTACTTTAACAAGGCCACGGCCAAGCATTTTAAAACCAATAACGATGAAGTTATGCAAAATGTAATCATCGTATGATTCAGTGGTAGGGTACAATTTTAAACGTGTAAGGGCGGGTATTCATTGGCGAGCTGTAACTTTAACTGTAACCGTTGCATACATGTACTGTAACAAAAAACCTAGTGTGTAACTAGCCGATCCTGCGACGAACACGACGCGAGCGGCTCGCAGCAATTCTAACACGCGTACACACTAGAACCTCGTTACTGTATCTGTAGGGTTTTCTTTTTTTTTAAGTTTTCCGGTCTTCGTTCCCCCCGATATTTATTATTCGGGGTCCTTGAATTTATCAAAATCTGATTTCTCTTCGTCATTGGTAAAAATAAAAATAAAATAAATCTGTTCGGTTATAGTTACAGCTCGTTAATGAATATGCGTCTTTATGGCTGAAACACACCGGATGCGTATGCGTGACGTAGACGTAAGCATGGCGTAACCACGCGCGTAGTTACGGTGTAACCCAATGTGACACCGGGCTACGCGTCACGTCGACGTGTACGTCTACGTTACGCAAGCGGTAACAGTTCCATTCATTACAAGTCAGAGGTACGCATACGTCTACGCATATGCATCAGGTGTGTTTTGGCCTTTAAACGTGCTCGTTTCAATATTACAACGAAATTATACGTTTCTGGTATAAAATTGCCTTTAATAGAACTGTGTTTATGTGGCGTTACTGCGTTACCTCACCTTGTTTTAATATTAGGTAAGTAACTGATAATTTTATAGCAATTTGTTTTTATCTCGTTTGAAATTGTTGGAAATTATTATATTTGTGTACTGTGTACTTATTTCATGGCTAAATATACTAGACATGTCCGTACGTGTCTTGACTCGTCTACAAATACGGTTTGATGAATTTGGATGAAGCTAAAGAAGTGTGTTTGGATCGTAGCAAGTGTGGGGAAGTTGTCTCTGTCCATCTCGAGGGGAGAAAAGCGTGACAGATAATATGTATGTACGAGTATGTATGTGTAAAAACCAGTTAAATATTATTAAACAAATTATATTTTAGAATGACATCATTTGTTTGTCATAAAATATAATCATTTATTAGTTCCGATGTGTTATATTATAAGTGTGAATGAAATACGTACGAAATCGGGTCATTGACAAATTGTGTTCGATAACCTTTCATCGTATTTCGTCTATGAATGACTTCCGGTTTCAATTCATTCAAATCAAATTAGATCATGAGAATTATTTTCTATATCTTGTCGTACGTGTTTGTATTTCAAAGTTCACAAGTTTTAACATGTTTTAACTTGTCAACTAACTAACTCGCATCGGCCAGCAGAAATGGCGATGGACAGGCCACATGCTTCGCGACACAGAGAAGAGGAGGAAGTGGAGCAGTGAGGTGACGGACTGGTATCCAAGACATGGTAAAAGGAACCGAGGCAGACAGTACCAACGGTGGGAGGATGACCTCAAGCTTACAGCCGGACCAAACTGGAGGAGAGCAGCAAAAGACAGGTCACAGTGGAAGTCGTTGGAGGAGGCCTATGCCGAGAGGCACACTATGTTGAGAGACTTTCTTTAAAAACATCCTATTCAAACTCTGTAAAACTACCGTTTCTTTCATAGAATAAAGGGCTTTATTATATTATAACTTGTCATTAGTTTTTATCGTATAAAAGAGCATATAAAATTATCTACGAGAGCCTAGAACAGCTTCAAATAAAATATTGTACCTATAATTCGAGCCACCTCCGTTTAATAATTAAATCCAACACACTTTAGGCATCCTAATGCAATTCTCTAAATACAACTTTTTACCTAACTTCGGTGCAGCTAGAAGTAAGGGTTATGATTTTGTTGGGAATTGTGCTTTTTTGTGTTTTGTGGAGTTATCTTATTATTAGCTAGCCTATTTATCTGGTATATGAAACAGAACCAATATTTTCAACTGACAAGACCAACACCATTATCATTTCTTATAACATCCTAAAAGCATTTCTAATTATGACACAAGGTCAATACGAAGTAGACGAGATATTGGGCAATGCATTCGGGATGTTTCAATCTCTTTGGACAATAGAAGCTGTTTATGAAGATGAAGCCACGCCGCCAGCGGGCCACGCATGCGCGTCGTCTACAAAGACTGTCGTAGCGTAGTTCGGTATTTCAACGAACTGTTGCATCAGAGAACGGTTGCTGAACTGATCTATCGGCCAATCGTCTAAAAATGAAAAGTCCTATGAAAACGGTCAAAACCGAAACATTATGTTGATGGAATGTCGCACCGAAGAACGGGCTTTTGGATTCAGAAAACTTAACAACCTTTACTTACCGACTGTATTAAGACCTACTCAAAAATTTCTTAGGACATGACCACTTACTACGATGGCATCCATAGAAATGACCTAGGTCATCTAAAAAGCTGAAAATCAATCTGGGGTGTGAACCAAAGTATGTAAACTGATGAAACGATTCCTCGCCCAGCTCTCTCGCTAGTTGTATGGCCGAAGCTTGATACATTAAAACACGACGTTGACGAGCATATCAAATATGTTATCGGATCGACAGCAATTTCTTTGAGAATAGTTGGATGTATTTGATGGTTTGTCTCTATCAAGTTTAATAAAAGTATTTTGTAATATTTGAGGCGACTGATGAATGTGAATATGCTAAAAGAGTTTTCTTAGATCGTAGCAAGTAAAGGGAAGTGGTCTGTCTACCCTGATGGGAGAGAGGCGTGACAGATAATGTAGGTATGCTTGAAAGACAGAATATACATTAGCACTTCTAAATACATATATTGACGGTAACTACGTATATCAGAAGTACGAGTGGAAAAAGCGAAGATATTGATCAAATTAGTATGTTATGACACTAAGAATTCACCGAATAAATACATGTCGTTGAATAAGCTAAACGATATCAAAATTGACTTTCCAAGTAAACAGTTTATTTCTAAATCAAAGCGAGAAGGTTTACTTCTCGCTTGCAGTATTCAAATGAAACAGCAACGTTGCACTCGTAAGACTCGCATGAATCCGAATGTTTGCTTTATTTACAGAGTCGGCCTCATTGCAAACTCGCTTTCACACTATCACTTTTATCTCACACTCACAGCATTCTCACTCAAAGCCCGGGGTTACGGGGTCCACTCCAATTTGACAGCGATTTAACCATTTAATTGAAATTTTAATTGGCACGGTGAAAGCACTAACACTGTACCTCCAGATCCTACAAGTTTCGACTCAGGTTTATCTAGAAACTATTTAACTGCTGTTTATTTACTTGAAATTAACATGTACACATATCATAGTGTACGGTGTTTATGTTAGCAATAAAGTCAGATTCAGACTTTCACAACACGTCTCGAAAAGAGGCTGTTAGGTAATTACTTTGTTATTATAGTGTCGCGTTATATTACAAAGCAAGGTATAAATATGATTTTATTGACTATAAAATTTACATAAATTCAGAATTCGATTTTACACATTGAAGTTTATGGAGGAGACAGCTTTATTGTAATTAAATCAAATTGTAAGTGATAATACTTACTTGTGAAATGAGATTAGGCTCTTGATAGATGCCATAAAATTACTACCTACTTTTGATGTTTTAAAGCAAGTAACTATCATATTGCTAGATAAAGTATTACTGTACAATATAATATCACGAAGTCAAAGCACTGCCAGAGGATAACAAGAGGAGAACAAGAGTCTAACTCTTAAATAAAAATGAAAAATTACATTTGCTATAAGCTATAAGTCTAATAATTATCAATATAAGTAGAAGACAGAGATAGGGAAGAACTTTGATAACATTTTGAAACCATTTTAGCAGCCCTAAAATTCTAAACAAATCTATTGATAGATAGATTTTAGATAGATAGATAGACAGAAATACTTTATTGCACACAAAGAAATACAAATAAAACTTAAAACTAAAACATTGTGCGCAAAGGTGGCCTTATTACTAAATGTGATCTCTTCCAGACAACCTTTGGATAAGGACTAGTTTAGGAAGACTGTAGAGTAGAGCAAGACAATAAATAAAAACTGTAATTTACTAAATATTAACCTATATTAGTTTGCACATCATCAAACAAAATCATCTCGTCAAACACCCAAACAAACGGAAGCAGGACGCTAACCTACGCAAATAACCTCAATTCTCCACTTTAACAATAAGTAGATCAAAATAACTCAGAAGTTTCAATGGCGTGTTACGAAATACCGTGTTTGCAGACTTACCGGCGTATTTCTACACAAGTTTTCATTGATATACTCGTACCAGTGTAGGCGGACTAGCTCTGACCACTCATTCATGAATTGGGCAAGCCAAACCCACGCCAGTAACGGCTCAGCCCGATGCATTTCTAGTAAATTGTCCATGTTAATTAATACGACTATGTGTTTCCCGTAAATTTTACCGAGGAAGCAGTTAATCAGATTTTTACGCTTATGTGGGTTGCTTTGATTTATGTGGGATGATAGTTTCATGGTTAACAAAAAGGTTTGATGAATATACATTAAGATAAGAAATATTAGATTACCGGGAAGTAAAGCGTCCATATAACTACATTACAAAACGTATTGCTTTTCCTCTACAGTTTTCTATTAACAAACTTATAAAAGAGCTACCTTAACTTTTCTTAACAACAATATTAGCATCAAGAAACGTCTCTGTAAAGACAAATCAAACACATAATCAAAACACACTCATAATTGTTTATGCAACTTTGCAAAAGATAGACAAATACTCAGAAGTTACATCAAACTCTCAACAGACAGTGGAGGCGTGTCTGAGACGCAAATAAAATCCTTGACATAAGTTTTTTTTAATCAACTTATAGTCTCCAATTCTGATTACATGGTGCAAGCTATTAGACACGCAGCGAGCTTCACAACTAGTGCGTTTAGTAATAAGTTTAATAAAATTCGTAGCTGCAGCTATCAGAATTGCTCCCCTCAATCGACCTGCTTTAGAAGATGTATTAAAAAGTTTTGACACGGATAATCACCCACGCGGTGTAAATAAAGTGACATTCGACGGAGTTGATGCCATTAGGGACGGTTTAAATTATGATCGCTACGGTTAATCGACGATATCTATCAGCTGTTTTCGAAAGTGACGGCCATCTTTGACGTGTCGCATTGACATTTGATCTGATTGATGAGATAAGTAAAAGTGAGAATTATTACGATAGCAAAATATGATTGTAATGCAATCGAATCTATGATTTTAGTGAAATATCGTCATTATACTCTCAATGGTGAACATTTAAGTATGTAAATATAAACCAATATAAAGGACTAAATTATTTATTAGCTAAAAATAAAGCAAATAATAACAGTGACGAAAAAAATGAACAGTTATCATTGGAAACAATATCATACGGCAATTTCACCACAATACAAGAAATTCGTCTGTCATTAAAAAACAAATTCTCAATGTAGAACAGGCAATTTTCAACCAACATAAAAAAAATTAACGAATCAAAAATCAACCAAATACGTCATCACGGATCACAGTAGGCATTCTCGGTTGGCGTTTCAACGAGTTTTTGCTCAAGTGTTAATTGTGTCGCGATGCCCTTTCGGCCACAAAGCTCACTGATGAGTGAAATCAAACTGACACTGATCGGACTAAAAATAAAACTGGCTTTTATATTAAAATTGAGGACGTTTTAAGCTTAGATGAGGATTAAATTGGTAGAGCTGCAGAAATAAAAGGTGACAATTGGTAAGCGGATGATGAAAATACATTTTTACTAATCGTTATATTACTTACCAGAATTTTAGAAAGAAAACATCTGAGAATCGTAAAAACAAAAGTTCTATAAAAACGCTCACAAATCTGTTACCAAAACATCCAACAATAAAACACCTGTAGATGCCAACAAAAGGGTTACCGATATCATTGACACCAAGGATAAAGATATTTCTAGGGAGACAATGGCCGATTTGCCAACTGGGTCTGTTATCATGGGACTTTACAATGGACACAATGGACTTATGGACCCTAATAGAAACATGACAGTTAAATCTCAATCCCCATGCGCTTGGGCACGCGTCGAAAACGTACCATGAATAACGGAGTTTAGATAAAAGGAAATAAAAAAGATATATGACGATGACTTTTGAACTCCAACAATGACGTTTTAATGGTGTTCCAAGATGCTTTTAGGAAATGTTTGGTTATCATAATGCCTGAAGACGTGATGAATAGAATGCTTGTCTTGGGCGTTGTTTTATTAAATAGCTTATCATGATTCAATAACATTAAAATCCGAACTGACTAGAAGAGGGGCAATGAAAAAAAAATTGAATTTGCCGGTTTGAAATATGTCACAAGAAGGATTATTTAGAACGCCTTTTGGGCAGCTGAATGTTTTAGTAATTTGTGGTTCTTTTATTTGAATAATCGATCGGGTTTATGGCTAAATTGACCTTTTGTTTGTGTTGGAAGAAAGAAATTAACTATATCACCAAAAAACCACGAACATTTCACGGATTGCACAACTTAACGAGAAAATTGAAATAAAAATAAAATTCACACTCTACAAGTCATTAAGGCGAGATAAAATAATTGAATTGGATTTTAATCGAGCGTTTCTCCAATATTGGCCGACAAAGATGCATAGGGCTTTAATATAAACTCCGGTGCATGTTAAATAACGATTGACATTTCGAAGTTGTGTCGTAACGGTTTTACCAGTTGCAGTGTACCGCTCGCGCTCGGATTTAGTCAGTCGGTTTTTGATATTGCCTTATTGGCAATTGGATTTTATACTTCAGTTTATTGTTCTTCGTGTACCTTGCTTAAGGTCTAAATATCAGGGGCCCAAGTCTGCTAATTTGAAATAGCCTCATTTGTGTCGGCAGTGTCAACGGCATTTTTTGACACATTTCGTATTCTGCTAAATAATGGCTTACATTGATTGCGACCAAATGTGTCAAAAATGACATTGACACTCTACCGACACAAAACTGAGAGTGTTGTAAATTAACAGACTTGGTTTAACCCTGGTTGCTCTAGAAAAACTGCCCATATTCACTCTTACTTGCAGTGGTGTATCTCGGGTCCATAGGGATCATTTGGGAGGCGTGCATGGGGCCGAAGCCAACATGTAGAGGCCCTTTTAAGTACCGTTTATTCTAAAATTATTATTATACCAACCAGCAAAATCATAATAAAGATTAGACTCCAGTTATTAAATAAAGAACATAATAATGCAACAATTACTAGTTTACTTATACTTACAACTGTGCCGCGCTTTAAAAGTAATTGATATGTTTAAATCGCTGTTTCCTAATGACAACTCAAGTAACTTTATAAGGTAGTTTATATTTCTGTCCAAGTGTGGTTTCAATTAACTGCTTTCTTGTATTCCGACTAACAAAGATGCCGCTTACTCATAAAATGTCTTAGAACACGTTCCAAAGACAATAAAACAGGAGTTTGATCGTTTATTTGGTATAAAGTCTTTGTTCCTTATTGATCAAGGAAATCTTGTTCTTGAGTATTTTATGATTTAGAGGCAGCCTTTTAAGAAACACATTTTATTTACGATCTAGAATTGTTATAACTTCTGTGTAAACACTTGAAATGTTAATTTTTTAACGATTATCATAGTGTTGCCGACACTCAGGCCCCCAAGTCTGCTAATTTTAAATAGCCTCAGTTGTGTGTCGGGCGAGTGTTAATGGTATTTTTGACACATTAAGTATTCTGCTAAATAATGGCTTACTGATTGCGGACAAATGTATCAAAAATGACATTGACATTCTGCAGACAGACAACTCAGAATATAATAAATAAGCAGACTTGGGCTCCAAGTATGCCCTAAAAGATGTCAAAATGTAGCAAACAAAAACTCCTAACTGATTTTGTTTTTTATCCTGAAATACGATTATCGTCTTGTTATACAGCCACCCAGCCTTTCACTTATTCTTCGTATATCACGTTGACCTGTACAATCATTTGGTCAAAACATCAATTTTTTTGCTGTGACGTAAGACTGTTGTTTTAACAATGTAATGCCAGGCTTTTTGATAATAACGGCAGCAAGTTTACCTCGTTAGTGTGTTCCAAGTTGTCCAACAACTGTTGAAGGCATTTTCTCTGAGTTATATGATCATATCCAGGTTAATTTGAGTCACGATTTTCTTATTCTTGTTGTTGATTTTTTGATGGTCAGCTTTGGATTGGATACATTATTATGAGGTCTGGTCTGCATATCTCTTCATATGCGTCTTATATAATAATCTTAGGATCTTTCATATACTTTATTTCTGCTTCTGTATTTATTATATTGATATTTTATGAATCCTGCCTTCTAAGTCTATTCACTAAATATTCTCTGTCTTTATTTTCATTTATTGCAGCAGTATCGTTATCCTTTTCTTTGACATCCTACATACTTTCACTTTTATTTTATACTGCATTTTTTACAGAAAAATCCTTTATCACGAAGACTATAGGATTTCTAAACGCACAATGACGACATCGCCAAAAACAAACCACATTTTCGACATGTCTCAGCATGTTGAAATGCAGAAATATCTAGTTATATAAAAAAACAGTAGCCATCTGTGCAAATAATACAAGTAGCTTAAGCACACTTGTCTAGGCAAACGTTGACATGAACAAACCATTCGGCCAACGACCTTTGTGAACAAAATTGGGAGCATATGCGAAATTTTTGGTAATAGCCACTTTTTATGTGGTTTGTGGAATGAGTCAGCGTTTGACGGTCAGTTGCGGAATACTTATTGAGATCTACTAGAAAATGAATTGAATATTTTTATTTTTATTTTAGATTAGATATTTCGGAAGCTCATGAAAACAATGTCAAGTAGTAGAAGGCAAAGCTAAAATGATTCAATTTTGATCTGACTATCTACTCTTAGTACGGGTAATATTGCACTCTTTGATATGTAGTTTTTAATATTATAAGTATACCTTTACATTTTCTATAATGACAAAACTTTGAGTTCTAGACCATGAAGTACCTATACTTAGTCAAAATTTTGTCTTATAAACGTCTGTCATTTCGTCAATTGCAGTCTATTTCCAAAAAACTTATTCTCACATCATCATAAGAAACTACATATTAACTTAATCAAATTCAATAAACCGGCTCATCAACATTTCATTAGCCCGTGAACGTCGGTTCACTTTGTGTCAAACTGCTGTTGCCACATGTTCATTGACAAGGTCTAATTTAGTACTTCCTTCCGGAACGGCCACGTGGCGGTTGATGTCTGCTGCTATGTTTTTATATGCATTCCTATTAAATTCTTTATGTTCAGTAACTTTAAATTTGGGTACAGAAAGAATTTGTACTGTTAAATGTTTATATTTATTCAATTTAATTTTAAGTTTTTCTGTAATTCTTGATCCTGAGCCGTCTCTGGCCAGTAATCTAGAAAGTTATCTGTCTCATTCCACCACCTCTTTTTTGGTCTGCCAGTTGTTAAGAAAGGCCTTTTCCTAGAAAAGGAAAAAGGGATGGGATTTGTCAAATCTTTATATTGGAAACTTTATATTAGACTATTATTTATTGACTTTATTTTAGACTTTGAATAGGTATATTATGAGCATTTCTTTTAAAGAGTCAAGCAAGACGCTATCAATAGTAATACTTTCCCTGTAACTTAAAGCTTTAGAATGTAGAATCTTTACTTATAATAACAAATGATCATCAAGAGAAAACACACAAGTAAAGAACTCATTTACATAAATGATATTATATATATTTCACTATCATTACCAATACAATCGCTCAGTTTTCTAAAACAATTTTGTAGTAAAGTTTCATCTCTTATATAGATTCCAACTTTCTTAGTAATGTTGGCCGGTATTGGATCTGATAAGATTAAATCTACAGGTCAGGTAGGTTACTACACTGCCGATTGTTTCAATATTAAATCAGCTGATTTGCGACAATTTCTTGAGTTTCACTTTCTTGTTTATTGAAATTGATGAAAATTTCGTATTTATTGATGCATATCGTTGTAATGTTACTAAAATTGTAAATAAGAGTGACTTTGAATAATCGTTTCATTTTCTTTAAATCTTGATTAGTGGGTAAGGTGATATGAACACAAATTGAGAATGTGTTTAATACTTAAAATGACAATATTGCTTTCATTTAGTATTGTATGGTCAATACAATGTCTGTCTCCAAACGGAAACAACAAATATACATGTTAGGTAAGTACTTAAGTAAAATCATAGAATAGTTAAAGCAGTTATTAGTTAGCAAGTATAAGGAAGTGGTCTCTGCCTACCCCAATGGGAGAGAGGCGGCGTGACGGATTATGTATGTATAGAATAGTAAACAAAATGATAGAAAAGTTAATGCAAATATTTCCATAAATAATACATTAGGAAGTACAAGCATTAATATGAAGTTTCCTTGCTCGGGCATTGATCAAGATTTCCTAACAATAGGCCGAACCGTCGAAGCTGAGGTCTATTGAAGTGCATCGACTCGCAAAGTTCAATGTTGCCTCGGACCTGTAAAGGAAGTGTGATAAAACGGTTAATGTGGATTACTGTTACACTGTTATGTTGCAAAATACGTAGAAGACTTACAAACATTTGCAAGAAAGGATTTTAGATTGACTGGCATTTTTGTTATTGGGGGTTTATTGGTTAGATTGATGGTTAACTATATTTTTTCTATACAGTACCTACATACATACATACATATCTCTCACGCCTCTTTCCCTTTGGGGTAGGCAGATACTACTACCCTCCAATTGCTACGATCCAAACCAATCTATTTCGCTTCGTCCACTTTCATCAGTCGCCTCAGATACTCACGTTAGTATAGGAAAGAAAAGCCATGTCAAGAGTACCCTATATCCTTGACATTTTTCTTCTCCCGCGTTTTGATCCCCAAATCCCGGATTTGATCGATTACTTTAAAAAATTCTAAAAAGAAAGAATCTTCCTTACACTTCGGTGTAACATACGGTTTATTACATAGACTTAGCTTTGTTCCTTAGCCATTTGTTGGCCTATGGCGGCTATTGGGGCTGTTGGTAAGGTCCCTATTGGCTTGCTATTGGCCAAACAACTGGTATACTACGTTGGCTCTCCCCTATTGGCTATAAAGCTAGTATACCAAATTGGCTCTCCTTTAGTTCCATATTAGCCAAAGTAAAAAAGCTGTAAGTGGCAGTAGTTAGCTTGATTTACAGTCATATTCGTTATCCCTTATGGGTCTATTTTAAATTAATAATATACAACATGTCCATGAAATCAAAATAAAATTCACGTACTTCCATGTTAACATAAAAGCAAAACTAACATTCATAGATCAACCATCAATAGGCATGATGACTAAAAAAAAAAATTTTAAGTCTATCACGTAGATTATTTTAAAGTATTCGGCACGTATTTTTCTTTTTTCTCTTAAACTAAAAATGACAAAGATACACTAGGTTAAAGTCGCTCGTGACATCACGCCTTGGTACGATTTTTACCTAGGAATGACGTCAATACCCCCACTCCGTAACTTTGATGCTCTGTATCTTTGTATTTATTTTTGTATTTGATCAGGTAAAAAATGTGTTTCAAATATTTTTTAATAGCCTAAAAGACGGACTAATTATTTTTTGAATTTTTGAATGTAGTCGTCTTTCTTATTCTCATTGACGTTGAAACATAAGTAGAAAATAATTACGAAACTTGCAAAATAAACCAACGTCTCCAAAAATACTTTTTTAAACGAACTCTTAAACTCTCCAATTTAATACGTCGGCTGTAGAATTAATTTACCAATGTCATCGCCTTTAAAAAAACGCTGTCCTTTTTTTTAAAGACGTCATTTATTAAGTCGATCATTATGCAAATTCTGCGCGTCGGTGGTCATTGAAAAAGGACCCCAATTATTGGGTGGGTAAATTCAGTTTTGCATGTATTGTTGCGTCAGAAGTGTCAAGTTGAGACAATGAAGTTTTTTTGGGGTTTCATCATCTACTTTGAGTATAATATAGAATATATAAGGAGTGCCATACCGTTTGGACCTGCGTGCCTGGTCCGGCGCAAAATGGCTACCTTTTTGTATGGAATTTCTTATCGTTTGACAGGTCATCTACCAAGAAAACTATGAAAAACTTGAGCCAACCTCGGCATCGGCACGCTGTCATAAACTCATTTGTATATGAAAAAAAAAAATGTGGCACCTCCTTATATAGGGTGACTTTGAATTAGTGGACGATAGAAAAGGATATGCATGTACTCGTGATATCAAACAACTTTTACTATGGGACCAAGTTCGAAATTCAGTTCAAAGTTGTTTGTTATCACGAGTACATACATATATTTTTCTATCGTTCACTAATTTAAAGTCACCATATATATTCTATACCCAAAGGTCATCGAATTAAACGTTGACAAAAAGTTTTCAACAAGTTTTGCTACTTCAAATTGTAACATTTGACAATTACTCTGATTATCGGCCAGTTGCAAGAAAGTTTTATTAAGATAACGCCCCATTACATCTAAAGCTGCCCCCTTTTTTGTCTTGAATCAGAAAAAGACGGCATGATATGAATTGGATTAATTTAATGAATCTTTTCTGCAACAGACGATATGACTCATAGCTAGTTAAAAAATGTGATCGATTAGTATACTTCTTAATACATAATAGTGCTTTTTATATGGTTATGATAACTAGTAGAACAATAGGACGAACCTCGTGTAGATGATAAAAAAAACAATCTCGTGGTATAGCTTAAGGCTATAGCCTTGACTAGGGCCTTTTTGAAAATAATTGTCAGCAGGTAGATAGTTTGGCATAAGAAGCCAAAATCCTCCTTCATGCTGTCTACACACCAAATCCGCGAGGCAAGGCCGGCGGTGACTTCTGGCAGACGTTATTAACTTATACCCTTTGGTGTTTAGACACCATTTAGATTCAGTTATAAATATTTGTATTTCATTATAGGGGTGACATGTCTATGACAAAAGTATACCACCAGAAAAAAATGATAGTAGTAAAATACAGTATCCTTACTCTATCCATAAACAAATGACAATCACTATAATCCCATACCACAAAATTGCACGATAAATCCTATTTAATATTTCAAATAAATACTTTTATGACAAAACTCCTTTTTATACCACCAGAGAAAATGCAGCAAAAAAACAGCGTATCCTTACTTTAACCATAAATAAATGACAATCGCGAATACCATACCACGAAATTGCACAAAACATTTTAATATTCCAAATACTATGTCATAATAACTAGACACAATAGCGAACTTCAAAGTCCACTGCCAATCTGTCTGACATCATTCATGATATTTCATTTAGCTTGTTTAGTACAGGATGTGGTCAACAATAACGACGGACACTAGCTTTTGTGATCACACTGTATCACGAATCAGTATTCATTAGTCTCTTAATTATGCTCTGTAGGTAATTTTGCGAGCAATTTGTTGTATTGTTACAAATTATTACAAAATAACAAAAGACTATAGATTTTATTTGTTTTGATTTAAAAAATGTGGTTACTTTTAAAATTGTCATCTGAATAAGACTATGTCATATCATGTTGATTAACTTTGATTCTTTGAGTATAGAATATATAAAGAGGTGCAACATTTTTTTCATATACAAATGAGTTTATGACAGCGTTTCAAGGTTGGCGCAAGTTTTTCATAGTTTTCTTGGTAGATGACCTGTCAAACGATAAAAAAATCTATACAAAACGGTAGCCATTTTGCGCCAGACCAGGCACGCAGATCCAGATGGTATGGTACCTCTTTATATATTCTATAATCAAAGCTTTGATTTATAATGACTTTTCTCAATGCAAGTGACAATATTGAGTAGGATAGGCCAGTCGGCGTGGTAGGTAGTGACCCTGTTTGTCATGCCGCAGGTCGTGGGTTTGATTCTCACTGGAGACAAAAATTACTGAGATGTTCAGAGATGTTTGTCTTAAGTCTGGATGCTTGTCTGTATAGTATGTATTATAATAAACTATGTTCATATTTATAGTACATTATACAATTCTAGTAAGCTTTACTTAGCTCGACTTTGGCAGTATTCACCATGGCAGTCACTATTAAAAAAAATAGTACTTAGCTAATACATAACAATCATAATTATGTTTTTTTTGCAGAGATATCCTGATCGATCTCAAGCCTATTGTCATGACAAATATTAATTGAAATAAAAAATATATACTTTGATATTAATGCTGTGGCGATGACATAAGCTTTATGACACAAAAAGTTGTCAAATTGTCCGTGTCTATCAGTCACTGTCTATTTTTTGTGAGTTTGATAGGCCCTACCTATGATTAAATATAGGGATGTATCACACTATGTCGATTGGCAATTTTATAAATCTAAACTATATTTTTTTCTTAGCCTATGTTGTCCCACTGCTGGGCAAAAGCCTCTCCTATGCTTCTCCACAGATTTCTGTTGGTGGCGGGCTTCCCACCAATCTTCCTTAAATGTGTTCAGGTCGTCGCGCTATCGTTTCTTGGGCCTACCAAACTATATTATAACGAAGAAAGTTTTGGGTTGAGTGTTAATTGTTTGTTTGTTTGATTTAAATAGGTTCCTAAACTACTGGACCGATTTCAAAAATGAGTAGGTAACAAATACGCCAAAAAATATTTGCAATTGGGTGTTGTAAAACAAAAGGTTTAAAAACATTTCAATTGTTTAATTAACTTAACGCCATGCGCTATTAGAGTTTACAAAACATTGTTACGTAATTATTAAGCTATTATAAAGCATTACTTATAACCTACTTGAATCTGTAGTGGCAATAAAATAATATAAAAAAACCGGCCAAGTGCGAGTCGGACTCGCGCAGGAAGATTTCCGTACCATTCACTATTGATATCAAGCAAAAAAATCATATTTGTTGTAAGGGAGACCCCTTAATTATTATTATTATTATATTATTAGTATTTTTTGTTATAGCGGCAATGGTAATACATCATCTGTGAAAATTTCAACGCTCTAGCTATACGGTTCATGATATACAGCCTGGTGACAGACGGACGGACAGACAGACAGACAGACGGACAGCCAAGTCTCAGTAATAGGGTCCCGTTTTCACCCTTTGGGTACGGAACCCTAATAATAATCAAAGGGCGCTAAGAGAAATTATTATAACAGTTTCATTCATCATGTAATTATGAAAAAAGAGGCGGTTTTCTGATCTTTATACATCAGGGGCCCGAGTCTGCTAATTTAAAATAGCCTCAGCTGTGTGTTGGCAGACTGTCAATGGCATTTTTTGACACATTTGGTATTCTGCTAAACAATACTTAATGGCCAACACTGATTACGAACAATTGTGTCAAAAATGACATTGACACTCTGCCGAGACACAACTGAGGCTATAGTAAGTTAGCAAACATGATATATTGATTGGCCCCAGATAAATAAATATTTAAAAAAGAGAGTTAGAAGAAGACTTATAATAAGTTCTTTGAAGCATCATCAACTGAGGCCCTAATCATAGTTAAATACTGTTATTATAAACCTTCCTAAGTATTAATCTAATCCGTCAAGAAAAAATATCAATCGAACCTTTTAACAATTTCATTAAAAAATATAAAGAAAACTTGTTATTTAATCGCTTAATCAGAACAGTAACCCTACTCTAGGTTTGCTACAGACTTATTAAGTAAGGTAAAAATGTATATTATGAATGTTTCATTAAAATCTGTTCACTGATTTTTGCGTGGAAAAGTAACAAATATCTTCAAAGCCATCTATCGGGACTTCCTTTGCCGTTCATAAAATAAATTTTCAAAAAAAAGTTTAGTAGGATATTATGTACGCATGCGCATTATCATCATCATCATTCCAGCCCTTGTATCGTCCATTTTCTAAAGTCCGTCCAAAGCCTTCCAAGACTTCCTATGCGTATTTACGGTCTGTTAGTGAACATAAGTGCCCGCTGAACGTCTCTCAAAATTGGCCACATTGTACTGTATTGATAACAAATGTTTGTAATGACATCCATACAGTATAACGCGGCGAATTTAAGAAGTCGTTCAAGGGGTCACTTATCTAAAAGACCGTAAGAAAAACTAACTTCATAGCTTAGAGTAAGTATACAGGATAGCCTGTCGGCTCTCTCTGGATCTAGTTCAAGATGTTATCTACAAAATGCGTTGAGTGCACGCTAGCTTCAAGGAACTGAGCTATTTCATACTGATAATGTCTTTTTTTTATTATTATTATCCGTTATCACGGGTATAGTTGTGTGAAGAGAAGTTTTAAGGCTTAGCATAAGAATGGGTCCATAATAATGTATTTTTGGATAAACTCATACCGCCTTATTACAAAACGAGTTTTAAAGATAGTTCGACGTAAAGACAGTACGACGCTATGAACAAAACGTCAAACTAAACTATACACACCAAAGCCGTAGGCTTTTTTGACAACTGCCATTCGTATGACGAAAAGCCGCCGGCCTAGCCCGGCGACATGCCGGCGGCTTTGGTGTGTAGACAGCATAATAAGGGGGTAATAATCGTTATATTTATTATGGTAATTATATCGTTTTATAATCAAAGACAAGAAGAAGACAAACAAAAGGGTTCAAGAAGCATTGATAATTTTGTTTACGTGATTATTTCATTAAAAGAAAATTAGGTAGCATACGTAGGTAGTGTTTACTCACGCATATGGCTAGAAATCATAAAAGTATTTAGTAATATTTATTTTAGGAACATTCAAAACAAAGGTACTATTACTAAATTATTATACGACATTATAAAATCCATATCTTTAAAGTCAATTCCGATATAATTTGTTGAAACCGAACGGAATGAACAAAGAGCTGATAATACTTTACGTAATGCATCATTATCGACGCAAACGCAACTGGCCAAGGTGGCAATGTGATAAGCGTGGCGCCATTGCAGTGCAACTTTATCGAAACTTGCATCTTTATGTAGAGTGACCATTACTAACGTAGGTACCTACTTATACCTAAGTTTAGAAGAAAATTGTACGTAGATATATTGAACGTGTATAACTGTAAAAGTAAGTATAGACAAGAATTCATTTTTTTTTTCTTTAAATGGCAACTATTGGTTTCTGCCAATTTAAGGCATAATAAAACTTAGGGTACCTACCTATAATTTATATAGTTTATTTTAAGTACTTATTTGATATATAAACGCCTAAATATAAGACAAACATGTCACAAATAAATCAAATAGATTGATAAATATATCTAAACTTAGCTGAAGATATATTCTTCTACGGCTATTTGGAAAACCCATATCTTATTTATTATACCTTTCCAGGCTGTTCTTTAAACATATCGTCTATGTAAATTTATTAATATATGTATATATATATATATATAGTAACTAAACCTACGGGCATGTATGAGGCGACTGATGAGTGTGGATGAAGCAAAAGAGGTGTGTGTGGATCGTAGCAAGTGGAAGGAAGTGGTCTCTGCCTACCCCAATGGGAGACAGGCGTGACGGATATGTATGTATGTATCTATTAATTTGAACATTGTGTACCAAAGAGGTACAGTTTCTTTTACAATTTTACTATCGATACAAAATCAAAGCATACGGCTTCGAAACGGGGTTCGAAAACATTCAACCCTACCTACCTCTCGGCATCCATCGTCTTTTTCCCCACATCCTCTGTTACCATATCCATTTCTGGATTTGCATGATCGGCTACGCTTTCAAGTAGTAGATTAGAGATAATGTATAGCGAAGTAAGCGATGCTATCGACGGTAATGTTGAGGAAGACGTGTCAGGATATAATTCAGTTTATATAACTGATAAGGGCGGCATAGATGGCAAGACTTATTTTATAATGCCGTGTTAGATGTGAAGAGAAAAGTATGTGCTATTAAACAAATAGAAGGTATAATTACGTACTCATAAGTTAATTTAAATTCGTTTTGAGGATAAAATCTACCTATCATGGCAAATGACAGAATGAACCTAAAATAAAGGGTACAAAATTAATTTGACAGCTCTTTTGGCTTAAAATACCTTATTACCTTAACTTATAATTGCTATCGAACGCATTATGAGAAACTTACAATAAAATTGTAAATCCTAAGCAGTTCAGAATATGTCCGCGTAAAGTGATGAGACATTTGTATTATGAAAGAACAGTCTATGTGTTGTTTCTTTGATGCTTATATGCTGCTTATACCTTATATGATGCTTATATCTTTTACTTCTATAATGCACAGGAATAACCATCGCGTGGCAAACACCATTGGTAAACGGCGCCAAGCAACAAGTTCCGATTTCCAACAACAAATTAAATTCTACGTAACACGAAACCGCAATAAACAATATAATAGAAATTAATTGAAAACTTTCAACAGCGTTAATAAGAGAAACACTACAAAAGATTTTAAACGAAAATAATAAACACAATGTTATAAAACCGGGAGTCGATAACAATGAAGTGAAAACGCTTCATCTTGATAGAAATGTTATAAACAAAGCAAAATAAACCTTGTTTCAAGTTGGAAAAGGCTGTTAAGAAATGGCAAATCGTATAAATACAGTAATTACAATTTGTTTTTCCTTGTATATCATATGTGCAGTACACAGATTAATTAAATGATAGGAAGGTAACATTCATTAAGTAAACGGTTACGGTTGATAATCTCCTTGGTGAAAGATTGCGTGGTCTCTTTGGGAAAGCTTGTTATTAATACGAATAAGGTTTATAGGCAGTTTTAATTGTAAAAATATTTTTAAAAGTTAGGAAGAATTAAAAAGTAGAGTGCGTTTCGTGAAATATGTAGTTCCTATGCCGCCATGTTGGCAGCATTTGAATTTGTACTGCGATATTACCCTTGATCACGTTTCGCAGTACAAATTTTCAATGCTGCCAACATGGCAGCATAGTAACTAATATATTTCAATGTTGGCAGCATTGAAAATTTGTACTGCAAAACGTAACGGGTAATGTCGCAGTACTCAATGCTGCCAACATAGCGGCATAGGAATTATTTCATGAAACGCACTCTAAACTGTCTTTGTTTTTACTAAAAACTAGGCTGTATGATCTTTGATCTTTTTCTATCCAAAATGGAAGAATAACAAAAGACACTGTCAAAAAGTATAGTCAAATGCTAATGGCACTTTTTGCAGCGCGATTACAATTTTCAAAACAAATTCCAATGTTTTTTAACATTACTCGTACAACATTATACTTGTATTGCATGGCAGCTTATTAAGTTAATAATCCGTTAAGGTCTATCTACACAGATCGGGCCATGCCCGGGACGTGTCCGGGAAAATATATCATTCCAAACATTTTCTATGGATTCGCTCACACACGCGGTTGTCATGACGATGTATTGTTTTCCCTCTTGATAGGCCACGGCCCGGGCACGTCACGGGCACGACCCGGATCTGTGTAGATAGGACCTTTATGCTTCGTGTCTTCTTATTCTGATTTTTGACAATGACAGTGACAGCTATAGGTCTAATGAAGCATTAGCAAAGAAGCAAGAACTGGCTGTTAAACTTAAAAAATAAAGGGATCAATTAACATCGTGTGTACAAAATAAAATTTCAATTAAAAACTGCTTAATTACAAACCATGTAAGGTGAATAATCAAAAACTTAAGACATTACGCAAAAGACAATGAAGCAAGAAAAGTAAATATGTTATAAGTGACTGTTATTATCGGGCGAATGTTAATTACTCTTTATGATATTTTAAAATTAATTTAAAAAAATTAAATAATTAATTATAATTTTAAAATATCATGACTTTTTTACTGAAATATAGCGAAATTATGCGTACGAAGTCGCGGGCAGCCTCTAGTACATTTGTAAATTATTTTTTTAATATCATAAAGAGTAATTAATAATAATAAAAGAGTAATAACAATAACAATTCTAATGTATAAGCTACAACATTGCCAAATTACATCAAAATCTATCTAATAGTTTTTGCGTGAAAGAGTAACCAACATCCATCCATCCGTCAGCATAAACATTGTCATTTGTAATATTAGTAGAATAAAGGTCTATCTACACAGATCCGGGCCGTGCCCGGGACGTGTCCGGGCCGTGGCCCGTCAGGAGGGACAACAATACGTCGTCATGATAACGTGTTTGAACGAATCCATAGAAAGTGTATGGAATGATATTTTTTCCATGACACGGCCCGGACATGTTGTCATGACGACGTATTGTTTTCCCTCTTGACGGGCCACGGCCCGGACACGTCTCGGGCACGGCCCGGATCTGTGTAGATAGACCTTATAGCAAAGAATAAATGAGCAAAAAAGAGGGTATTGTCGTAAAGTTTATCTATCGAGGACACAAGCCTTTATGCTTCATTTATAACACTCGTAACAATATTTTATTATACTATCCAATTAAATATTGCTGATGGTGAGGTAACCTCGCAAAAATATTTAACAATCAAAACTTTACCTAGTTAAAAATCATTACGTTGGAATGCTTTTAAATAAGTACCCAGGCTTTTATTTTTATTTAATGCTATCCACAAACCAAAGCCGCCGGCATGCCACTGGGCTAGGCCGGCGGCTTTACGTGTTAGTTTTTTGACAGCTGCCATTTGTATGACACAAATGGCAGCTGTCAAAAAAGCCGGCTTCTTTGGTATGTAGATAGCATAATAGATTTGAATATTTTCTTTTCTAAATGGCATCCCAATTAGTTGTAATCTGTGGTTGTAATGTAGCTTCTAAAAATGTGATCAACTATTTTAGTTTCATACTTATTTCTAACAAAATGCCTTAATACAAGCTTCAAAATATCAAATGTATCCATCTGGCTAAGAAAACGCTTGATTATGATATTATGATCACAAGTAGATAAATAACATAAAGGTTGTTTGCATGACAAATTTTTCGCACGAAAACTAATCTGAATCATATTTAGTTCTATTGTAATGATTCACTTGCATTTTAACATCACAAACACGTGGAGGAACATTACAAAATTTCATTCATGACATCATTTTGGTCTAGACTGGATAATAAACTTATCAACCAACAAATCTTATTTAAATTCACGGTCATTTTAATCAAATTGTATTTGACGAGCCTGTTGGCGCAATGATCACCATGGACCACCTGGGAACTCAAGTCTGTTGTAGTCTGCTATGTGTTTCTAATTTGCAATATTCTTCGGTTGTGTGTCGGCAGAGTATCAACGTAATTTTTTTATACATTTAATCGCAATTAGTGTAAGCTATACTAGAATACCAAATGAGTCAAAACAATGCTATTGACACTCTGCCGACACACAACTGAGGCTATTTTAAACTGGTCTGCTTCTCAGGGGTCTGGGATTCGAATCCAAACTAGAGCCATGCTATTCGTATGTAGTGAATTCGATTCCTACTAAAGACAAACATTTCTGTGTTGAACAGAGACGTTTGTCTTGAGTCTGGACGTATAATTATAGTTCCTACAATATATGATTATAGCAAGTTTTTCTTCACTTGACATTTGCAGAATTCACCACGGTAGTTACTGTTTAAAAAGACTAGAAAGGGGATACTTAAATGACGTGTTTAAAACCCATTTCAAGTCTAGATGTTTACCATTAACCTGGGATCCTATTGAGAGTCAATGGCATTTTTTGATACATTTAGCTTGACACTGATTGCGACCAAATATGTCAAAACATACCATTGACACTCAATAGTAACACAGCTGTGACAATTTAAAAATTAGAAGACTTGGGCCCCTGTGCCTATGTCTCGAAACAGTGAAACCTAGTATGGGATTATGTCTGCAAAACTGTATGCTTTATTTAGAAAACAGGGCATGATGACTAAAATTTTTTTTTAAATCCATCACATAGATTATTTTAAAATATTCGACACGTATTTTTTCTTTTTTCTCTTAAACTAAAAATGTCACAGATACACTGAGTTAAAGTTGCTCGTGACATCACGCCTAAGTATGATTTTTACCTAGGAGTGACGTCAATACCCGCCACTCCGTAACTTTAATGCTCTGTATCTTTGTATTTATTTATGTATTTGATCAGGTTAAAAATATGTTTCAAAATTTTTAATAGCCTAAAAGACGGACTAAATATTTTTTGAATTTTCGAATGTAGTCATGATCCCTATTATCGGTCGATTTCAAAACATCAAATTGCCGATAAATTCTTAGTATATTTATAAGGTTTATCTTTATTGTGAAGGCACAGATAATGTCGATAAGCATTTGTCGATATCTTATCAACAGAATTGGCGGTCGTACGACATATTGGCGCCAGGAAAGCTGTATTAGGCCAGTCTATACCATATCTGGTAGAATTATGTGTTCTAAACGATAAGCGGCATGTAAATTCTTCTCGTTTCCAATCACAGTCAAATTTATTCTTCTATATTACCCATTTATTGAAAAGACGCCTGTGAACGTCATAATTTTTATATTACCAGCATTTATTTATATTTAGTCGGGTTATATTGAATTATTTTGTCACGCTGGTACTTACGGTTTTTTCGTAAACAATTGATAGATTCTGTTTACATGATTTGTATCTGTTCGTTTAAAGTGATGATAGGTTATTGCGAAAAGTCTCTTCCTAGATGGATTGTGTTTGAAACGTTATGTAGAACAAGATAACGTTTTATACCTATATTTTATATTCTATATCAAAGTTTGGAACAAAGGATGGATGTAAGAATGTCTGTTACTCTTTCACACAAAAAACACTGAATAAGTATAAATTCAATTTTTAGTAGCCTCTATGAATGTCAAATAAGAAAATTCTGCCACTGAGAATCTAATCTTGAGAATAATTTTACAAAACCAACTCTAATCACAGCAACATAAGATTAATTTTAACTAGAACTAGACTGTGTGACAGAGATAAAAAGTCTGTATAAGTATACGAAAGTGAGACAATATTGTCTTAACGCATTCTTTACTATAAATAGTTTAAGCATAATAATAAAGATACGGTATAGTCTATAACAATATAAACCTCTCCTAAAACTGACAAATAATTTAGTTTAAAAGGAGAATTCGACACAATTCAAAACTGTTAAATTAGTCACCTACAAAAATATTTTTCATTTTCTATTTCCAAATCTATTGGCCGAGGTTTTAATAATTGATCAAGAGACGTAATCTACTTAGAACACTAAACAACTTTCCCAAAGAACTTTCATACAATATGCCCAATGCCCAATCAATATGCTAAATGCTCAATATGCCTGGCATTAACATGCGCAGATTTTTTGTAGTTTTAGCCACAACGTAGAAAAAAATTGTCATTTTCCTCTTAAAATTCCTAGAAACCCAAAATTGTTCATAACCAAAGTACCAGGTAACCATGACTTAATAGAAGTACATACAAGCAAATCTTATCGTATTACACGCACCGGCGCCGACACTCTGTGTAAATACTAGGAACCCAGAAATGATACCTAAACATGAACTATAACTCAGTCGATAAGTGATCATACGTCATTGATGTGAAACAACTGATTATATTGTTTACGCTTATCTTATTAGGTTATGCGTTTTTTATCTTTGATATAATTTTTGTAGAACGTTCTTTAGAAACAGAACTTCTTAAATCCTACTTCTAGCTATCCTACAAATATTAAAAATGACGATTTTTGTGCCGATGAATGGATTTGAGAATGTTTGTGACTCTATCATGCAAAACTGCTGAACAGATTTGAATGAAACTTTACAATATTGTAGTTTAGGTACACATTAGAATAACACACAGGCTATTATTTTAAGATGTCATATAAAGTTTCTAAGATATGACGAGTAATACATACAGTTATCACAGACAGCTTCTTGATGCTCCATAAATTGCTTCAATTTGAAAAATTTCGATACTAATGTTTTGTTTTTTTTTTTCAGGTAAGCAACCATCTATTTACGACAAAATTCAAAACGTCTAGTCCTGGTAAGTACGAGTATATTAAAAAAATATATATTCTTTCGAGATAACAATCCTAAAATTAAACAATAAACCTCTACTATTTGTACTCGAATTAAAAATACATCGTGTCGAACTAAACTCACTTTTAACTCGCTATCTTATCTTTTACAAACTTAGTTTAAATTTACTTTTATCATAAAACAAAGTAATTGTCGATTCTGTTCAAGTATTCATAGTATACATGGTGTTAGAGACCTTTTACTGGACTGACACATAGAAGATGAATTAAAAATGTAAGTTTTACAAAAAAAAGTTAAATTTAGTTTAAGTTAATGTTTACTAAATGCTGGACACCTTCTGAAGTACCTGATCGGAGGAAGCTCGAGACAGAAAGTCATGGTGGATGAGGAGAGAGGCCTTTGCCCAGCAGTGGGACACAAATGGCTAGATTAGATTAGATTAGAAAAGTTAAAGTTAGTTATAAGCTGTTGTAATATAGCCTTTTTAGTAATAACTTAATCTAAACTTTGTGTTTAAAGAAATAATATTAAAATTTTAATTTTTTTCAAATTCAGATTGTGTCATAATATTGACACCATAATATTATTGTTTACATGTCACCACTTCAAAATAAGTCATCAAATAGTAAACACGTATATTTATCTGCTTCAATCCTTTGCCTTTTATTACCAATATCCTTTTATTTCAACATAAGCTATGCAAGTAGATACTTTTTTGTAACTTGTAGTAAGTGTGTCAATTATTAGATCAATTTTTAAAAAGCTGTGTCTAATGCTGGGTCACCTGATACGACACGACGACTTTATAAAAAACATCTTGGAAGGAAAAGTAGAAGGAAAACGGAAGAGAGGGAGAGAAATTACATAGATCAAATGAAAGAGGGGATAGAAGTTGTATCGTATCAGGTACTCAAAAGGACGGCAGAAAATAGAACAGAGTGGCTAGACTCGCGAAAAGGACGACTCTTAAATTTAATGATGATGATGTGTCTAAATCTGTGAGCTGTGTGAATAAAGCGTCATTATTTATTATTATTAAGTTATTCAATTATAGGTTTAGCAGTTTTCAACTAGGTATGGTATTTTGTTACACCCTGTATTATAAGGTGTGTTTAGAAAGCCGCGTTTTACTTCGTTCAGCACATTTTGTGTTTACTGTTGATAACTTAATCCATTTCACGAGTTCACGCTTCCTTACTTTAACTTAACTTAAGACAGGTACGGATTAAGGGTACATCAAAATTAATAGGAATCTTTTAATGCCGGAACACGAAATTTTTTGATCAAAGAATATTTCTGATTTCTTTTAAGATTTCTTTTAATTACTACAGTTGATTCCTTATTGTCTCGTTGATTTTGTTATCCATTACAAAAAATAAGTATTCTTTTAAAATTCATATAGGTAGTAATTTTGGGTTCAGTCAATTTATCTGTATTATCAAATCATTTAAAACTAAACTTAGCGTCCCGTGGCCAAAAAGAACTGCTTTACTAAATCTGCCCATACTGTTACCTTACTTAAAGTACTTAAACGTAACTTAAGCCAAGTCGTGCTTAAAACCAGACTTGTTCTCGGAAAAAGGTAGGAAGTGTTTGTAAAATAAGTCTGGCAACATTGTCGAGATTATACACTACTCTGTCGTCATTGCTAAGTTTCGTCAATATTGTTGACTGGCCTGTTGACGTGGTTGGTAGTAATCTTGCTTGCCATAACATCGGTCGTGGGTTCGATTCTAACTAGTGACCAACGTTACTGTAATGTACAGGTACCTATATTTGTCTTCAGTCTGGATCTTTGTGTATAATAGGTAGGTATGTATTTTGTCATAGTAAACTATAACCACAAAACCGCATTGGACCAGCATGGTGGATAACGACCTTATCACGCTCGTATGAGAGTAGGCTCGTACCCCTGTAGTAGGGATGTTAAAAGAGCTGATAAGGAAGGATAATTTAACAGTATAATTGTACATAGTTTAATCATGTACATTTATTTATTGGCTTGTAAATAAAAAATATCCAAATAGTATTATACATTTATGTACATTATAGTAAGCTTAACTTGACATGGCATAATAAACAATAGTAGATAACATGTTTGAAAAGGCGCTTTGTATAAAAAAGCTTAAACCGCATTTAGAGCATTTCCATCGCAGGTTTGTGAGCTCATTAAAGTCAACTGAAGAAAGTATTGCGGAGTAAACAGTTAAGAACTATACATTAACGATTTCCACTTATTACTGACATTATCAGTACGCGCTAATGGAAGTGACGTTCAAGAAACGGTTTTAACCGATAATTTACCTACTCGTAAATCCGTCCTAGAACTAATGGTAGGGATGGGCAATGCGGATATTAGAAGAAACCTATAAAATTAAAGTGCGCGGCAGTTTATGTTACTTGTCGGAACATAAGTGCTGCTAAATAACCTATAATAAAGAAGTAATATGGGAACACCCGTTTTGTAAACAGCAAAGATACCTAGACTAAAAAAAGGTAATAGAAAAAAATAATGTTAAAATGTAATATAATTTATTTTAGGAATATGCTGTACCTTTTATATAACTTCTCTTTTTTTCTGTCTGTATGTACTATCCATCTTACAATAAACTGTTAAATAAATAAATTTAATGACCAAAATAGTGGCAAAGTTACCTAGGTAAAATAGTAAGTAATGCCCAAAATAGCTAAGCAAAGTTACCTACCCAGGCTAAAAAAGTGAGGACAGCAATAACTAGGCTACAAAAAAATAACCAAAAAGGGAACCAAAGCTACTATAACCGGCCAAGTGCGAGTTGGACTCGCGCAGGAAGGGTTCGGTACCATTCACTATTGATATCAAGCAAAAAAACATGTTTGTTGATGGGAGCCCCCTTTAATTATCATTATTATTCTATTTTTAGTATTTGTTGTTATAGCGGCACTTATAATACATCATCTGTGAAAATTTCAACGCTCTAGCTATAACGGTTCATGAGATACAGCCTGGTGACAGACGGACGGCCAGACAGACAGATAGACTGACGGACAGCCAAGTCTCAGTAATAGGGTCCCGTTTTCACCCTTTGGGTACGGAACCCTAAAAAAGAATTTCCCAAAATATGGGTAAGTGCAGCAAAGTTACCCTACTTAAAAAAGTAATAATCAAAATATAGGCAGTAAAGCTACCTAAGTTTCAAAACATCAAAATCAGGGCAACAAAGTAACTTAGACTTAAAAGTAATGCAATTAAGGTTAAGTGTAAACTCCACCTGTACTATCAGGTCTATCAGTATAGTACCTACTTCCAGTGCGTGAAGGTGCTTAGTTTATCAGTGTTGTAATGTGAAAGTTTGTTTGTACACAAGGTGTGTACCACTATAAATATTACGTACATGTAAGTAGTTCTATGTTCATAATATAATTTCTAGTTAGTTTCTTTGTTTGACTAGGTTTTTATTTACTGTATTTTGATCTGGTTTGGAAAGGATCAAGTTATGCTAGTTTTCGAGTGCAAGGCATTAAGCTAAATAAATGTTCGCTGGCGCGAATTCATCGTCAGCTGATGATTCTTTTTGACAAAGGATGAAATAGTTACTTTTAATTCTTTTATTATTATTATAATTATTATTTATGTTTTTAATTAAATCAACGTTTATTGTGTAAAATGTTAATACTATGTATTGCTTGGTTAGCTTAGAAATTGTATTAATCAAGCGAGTGCAAATGAAAAGATATTTTCAAATGTGGATTATTTCTTTATATTTTAAAACATCTTCACATCTTCACATCAAAGATTTTTAAAAAATACCAACAAAAACTTACAGAAAATAAAAACGTTAAAATTGCAGCGTACCTAAAAAGCGTCACAGACGGCGGCGCAAGCGCACCTAAAGCAAACATTCCGTTTACGGTAGACAGCTGTTTGCCAGGAAGATAGTTTTGTTTTTGTCCTCAAAGTTTTTTTTTTGTGGAGTGACATTGAATTTGTCATTCGTGACTTGGGATCTTGAGATTTGAGAATCTTTGGGTTTTTTTGTAAGTACTCGTACCTAGGTACCTATGGGAAAAAATGTTCAAGAATAAAGTTTTAGTAGTTTGAGTTTGTTACTAAAAATTATTCAATCGAAATCAAAACAGATGAATAAATAACAAGAGCATAATAGCTCAAAACAAAACACAATCCATTAAAACAGGCATGAGAGTAGAATAAAAAGACAGCAATTAAATACCGTATATCCATATTTATTTGACGCTTGTGGCCTATGAAAGTACCTACTATAAGTGCCACAATAAGGTAAGCTAAACCACAGATTACAGAGTAGATACTAGCTTGGTAAACTCCAAAAGTTGGTCTGTGATTCAAAAATATATACATACATATCCGTCACGCCTCTCTCCCATTGGGGTAGGCAGAGACCACTTCCTTCCACTTGCTACGATCCAAATACACCTCTTTCGCTTCATCCACACTCATCAGTCGCCTCATACATGCCCGTCGGTTTAGGGTACTCAAAAATGAAAGAAAAATTGGGTGATTCAAAAATGCATGATCTAAAATGTTTTTGTCCGTTAGTGGGAAATGACAGGCTAGTTATGTCTGTAATTAATTTATACGATGTTAAGGGCCACTTGTACCATTTTACATTTAAGTTCATCTTAAATAAAATTAGCTAAAACTAATTAACTCGCAAATTTTGATTACGCTAATTACAGTTAGGCCTTTCTTGTACCACACCATTTGAGATGATATTTAACTAATTCCGTTTATAATTTGTTGCTTTTTTCTGACACTTACAGATAAGTTAAGAGAGAGATAGCGCTCTAAGAAATACAGTCGTGCTGTCTCTTTTTATTTTTTTTCCTACATCTAAAAATGCCCTAAAAATAGATCCTCTCTGTCAATGTCATTGTCAGTTCGATTGTTGTTGAAATAAAATTGAAATAAATCTTCATCCATTTTGCGGCAGATGGAAATGAATGACAATAGCTGAGTCAGCTGATGACATTCCGCCATTTTGAACTAGCTAATTATGATTAGGCTACCTTAATTGGCCATCAAGGAGCATTTAAGTTTGACAGCTTACTAATCATGATTAACTCTTGGAACAAGACAAGTTTTACGCTTAAATAAAAAGTTGTATTTAAGGGTGAATCTACTCAAGATTATTCTCCTCATACAAAAAAAAAAATCACATTTTACCCCGAGAATGGCGTTTATTTTAAGCTAAATCTATAAACACATGAATTATATGCTATATTATATTAAAGACACGTTAAAGAATTTAATATTTTAGAAAATATTGGCAAATATAAAAATTTGAGTGTTACTGATAATGACGGATGTTGCCGACAGTGACGAATGTAATGACGGAATGTTACCGACAGTGACGTTTGAGTTATATTATTGATGTAAATATTTATTCTCAAATACTTTTTTATTTGTCTTTTAACTACAACTTAATTACCGTTAACATGCAATCCATTACAAATTAGCTAAGACGGCTAGATCAAAAGCCCACCCTGAATCGCACCTGATGCAAAAGTGGCTATGACACTAGCAGCATTCCCACACTGAATAGCGAGGAAAAAAGGTTAGTCGGGACCATTGCGCAGTAAAATTCTACGCAAGGGTCCCGACTATTGTTTTTTAGGCGCTTCCCTAGTTCACGCATCAAACTCTTAGCTTCCGTACACCAAGTCCCGCTTTCCTCCACTACGACGGGAACAAAGAGGTACTTACCTCGTCTTGGAAGGGAGCATATTTAGCATGCTTTTGTATGCAAGCTCCTTCTGCTGCTGCACTAGCTGCCCTACATATACAAGGCAGGTGGGACATGGCGAAGGTACTTATGCAAGTTGCATCCTAAACTAGACAGCGTCCCCTTTCCCGAGAGATGAGGATTAATCAATCAGTCCTCTTGCCATTTGTGTGATTTAGGCTTGGCGGTTCCGAGGTCGCCGCTCAACCTCGTTAAGCATATTTTATAGTGACGAGGAAATCGTCTAGCTGACTTGACACAACTCAACCCTTGATGTCCCAAAGAGTCCGCAATCGTACCACAAACGTGACAATCCAACCGCAGATAAATTACTATCCTCAATGAGCTCGTTGATTACAGCGCCCAAATACGGCCAGACTCTGGGCTTGATGCCGCCTCAAGCATAGCCAGATTCCTACCCACAGCCGCTTCATTAGAATCCGGCTGCTTGCTTTGTACATGTGATCGTGCCAAGAGCGCTGGACACCTTTGTCCCTTGGCTGCTCAAGACACACAGTTGCCCAAACATTTAAAGCCTCCGCCGTATATAACTAATAAGAAGATTGCCACCTTGGACATGAAGTTTTTAAGCGACTCAACCGTTAACCTCGTGGGAGGAGGTTAAAACGCCGATATATTGATATCCTGCATTCTTCTAACACCCAATCTGCCGTAGCGGATGATAACGAAGTCTGCTGTCATTGAGCCTCATTAAGTTTTACATTGAGAATCGTCTCCAATGTCACCTTGAAGTCTTCGCCGATTTTAGACATTTCATAAAAACCAAGTCGGAGACGTTCTCATATTATACACCAGTGTTGGGACATATAGGCAACTACGGAAGAGTGTTAAGGCCACATGGGCAGGCAGCTGCTTCAGATGCTGGCGCGCCCGGCAGATTATTTCGTTTTTTAAGTTAAGGCAGCTGGAATAGCATCATGAAGAATGGGAGCCTCCAGAAGTGCGGGCTGCCATTTTTCTGCCGGTTCAACATTTGCAAATGATGTAGCATGCCCTGTATATGAAAAACATGCTTTTTAATGACAATCGTACATCAAAATAATTTATTGCCATCAGTCGTTTTCTATACAAATAATCATTATTGGTAACAAACGTCATTGTTTTCTACACAAATAATCATTATTGGTGACAGATGTCATCGTCGTCAGACACAATGTTGGGAATAATGATGTTACTAACAATGACGAATTTTGGAAAAATCGCTGCTATTGGCAAAATAGGTTATTAAATTATGAAACAAACATTACACGTTATCTGTTTCCCTAATAAGTTCGCCATGGTAAATAAATAAAGAGTTTACCATGCATTATATTTAAAATACAGCAAAAGAAACCAATGACGACGTGGCATGAATATCTTTGGAGAACGATATTCAATTAATTATCATTGGAAAAATTAGCGTCCGTTCACTATGAGGAGTGGTGTTCGACTTAGGTACGAGGGGGCTGGGACTTTTAAGTTAGACGTGACGCTTCGGGTGCTTTCCGTTTTTTTTTAATCATGCTAAGTAAACGTGTTACCAATAATGACGAATATTTTTTGAACATTGTTTGAACTAATTTTTAATTAACTTACCACCTACATTTTAAATTTATTTTCTTTAAAATATCTTGCCTGTTTAACGATAAATAATATATTCCTAGACAGGATTACTCTATTATTAATAATATTTTCACTATGATATAAAATATCGAAAATCATGTAAAGGCGACACCTAAAATATCGTGGTTTTCTAGCGTTTTTTTCTAATAGCTTGTTTTTCTGCTATTCAGTCACTGAACGGTTTTGATAACTTTTTACTTCATTTATTTAGGTAGTAGAATAACTATAAAAAGTTTTGAATTTCTTTTACAATTATGAATGATAGGGCGAGACATAAATTTTCGACCTCTTGAAGATCCACCCTTAAACACATTTTTAATTTTGATTAGCCCGATGGTACAAGTGGCCCTTAGTCTACGATTATCATATATTATTAAACTTAACTTTTTTATTATTATTACTTTTACTATACTATTTATAAATAAACACTGCAAAAAGTAGACCAACGGCAACCGCAATAAACTTAATCAAGAATAACGTTAATGATTAAATTAATTAACAGAAACGGTTTATGTGAGTAAACGTTACTGTATCCTGATAGCATACTTCAAGTCGCAGTGTTGCCATATTAGAAAACTTGATGGTCAGTGTTACCATGTTTGAATCTAGAGCGGTTACTGTGATTGAGTAAGCTTGTTTTGATTCCCATGTTCGTTAGTGAAGAGGATGAAATTATTTTTTTTTACTTTTTTTTTTACTTTTTTCGCAATTACAGTTCCGACATTATGTGACTTGTTTTCATATTTTCGTGTGTTTGTCAAATCGATTTTTTTTAAAGTTGTGGATCATATTATACGACTGATATGACGTAACATCAATTGTTTCTAATTTTAATTTCTAGTTGTGTCTTATATTTATGTGAAAATTAAAAATGTGTCTACCCACATTCATACTTATCCGACACGATTCTTTCCCATCGGGATAGGCAGAGACCACTTCCCTCCGCTACATATAGGTAATTATATATCTTATATAACTGTAAAGCGTTTATTTGTCACTCTGCATAAGAAATGTGTCTACATAATAATTTTATACACCTTTACTATACAATGCTTTGTTGCAACGCAATGGTGTACCCAAAATCGTTTAGATTAAGTAAAAAACTAAATCAGAATTATTATCAAAACTTATAGAACTCTCAGTAATATTAAAACTGAAGGAGATAGGAGCGAGCAAGCTTTCACCATTGTCGATAAATAAAATCGCAACATGCCAACATGATTCTGCATAAATTCACCGTTGTCGAACCCAGCGAAATGCTCTTTTGTATCTGATCGAAGGTTGTCAATACGAAAATGTTGGGCTTGATGTAGGGATGGCAGTTGTTCATTTGTTTTATTGCTTCAAACTGCAAGTGCTAAAACGTTGACGTAAGTATTTCAAGTGCCCTACGAAATAAAAATTATTGGCTAGTGATTAAGTTTGACCCAACGCGTTTTTACTTATTATGTGAATACTTTTATCGCACACTTAAGTATTATATTTGAGCGCCGATAAGTTTAAATAGAATTAATATAAAATGCTTTAGAAATTGTATAAGTATATCTACAATTTGATATGATTTGTCAGTTTTGTTTTAGCACTAATATGCTTATACATCAGAATAACACAAAGGCTTTATTAGTTTAAGATATTGTGTAAATTTTCCAAAGATATGACGATACAGAAAAACGAAGTCGTGAGAAGCCTGTACTACATGTAGACAACAAATTGTCCCATCCAATTGCTGGACAAAGGCCTCTTCTAGTACCAAATAAAAATCAAACGAACTAAAACTATGAATTAATATTAATAAACAGGCATCCCTGTGAAACAATATCGCTTACAAGTAAATGTCATCGGTTTGGACGCACCGGGCGTGGTCCGTTGGAGAGAAATCGAAAAACGTACAGCCATTTTGTTGTACCATTACAATGTATAATTTAGATATCAGTTTAGCGGTCAATAGCGGATTAGTCACGTTTCGCGATCGACGCTTCCGTGTCCCTTACTATTTGCTTTTCAAGTTCGTTCGTTCGACATCAGCCCATATATGTCCCCACCGAGGGGCACGAGCCTACTCTCATACAGAGAGTGATTAGGCCATAATCCACCACGCTGGCCAAGTGCGGGTTGGCGGATTTCACATACACCTTTGAATTTCTTCTCTGGTGTATGCAGGCCTCACGATGTTTTCCTTCACCGTTAGCAAGTGGTAATCGAATAAATTTTCAGGTTACTTTTTTGTTATTCTAGAAGATGGTTGAGAGAAAGGAGATTAACAAAAGAGATTTACAAGGCAAGAGAGGATGGAAATGTTGGGAGCGAAAAGCCAAGGTGAACGTACCTCGATCAAATTGGGGACTTGTTATGGATAGGCCAAGACAGGAGTACTTACCTACCCTAAACTAACGTGACTGTGATTGCAGCAAGTGGCCTCTGCCTACCCTGATACTGAAAAACAAGTGCTCCTTTAAATAATAAAATTCTCACTCAATTAAAAGCGAAATTCGAGTGAGTTCAAATAGTACTGGAAAACTATACAGTTGTCCTGCATACTATGCTCTGTCTACTGTCTTCGCTTTCAATTTCATTTGTTAATTGATTTATGTATCAGATAGCTCTACAATGTGTCAGGGAGAAAGAAAGCTATCTCGATATTACATTGATGATTTATTACGCGGGTCACTGTACTTTCTATATAAGTTTTGTACAGTCACCTTCGTAAATTGAGTGCGAATTTTATTGAGTGTCAAAGTTTGAAAGTGAAATGTGACAATAAAATTAATTTGGAATTAATTTAGGTTTAAATGAATATGCGTGTAATAGATATTAATCTTTGATTTAAAGAATACAAAGGTAATAAAAGATTTTATCAAAATCGGTACAATAGGGATGATGACTACATTCAAAAATCCAAAAAATAATTAGTCCGTCTTTTAGCTACAAAAAAATATTTGAAAAATATTTTTTACCTGATCAAATACATAAATAAATACAAAGATACAGAGCATAAAAGTTACGCAGTGGGGGTATTGACGTCATTCCTAGGTAAAAATCGTACTTAGGCGTGACGTCACGAGCAACTTTAACCCAGTGTATCTTTGTCATTTTTCGTTTAAGAGAAAAAAGAAAAAATACGTGTCGAATATTTTAAAATAATCTATGTGATGGACTAAAAAATTTTTTTAGTCATCATGCCTATTATCAGTCATTGAAGAAGATTAAACAAGATTTAGGTAAATATTCAAATCAGAGAAAATACTCAATAATGATTCTAAGCCCAATAGTAATTAAATTCATTTAAGTACATCGGCAATGATTGATTAACAACTTCTTTATCCTTACACTTTCCAATTACACACCAATTATAAGTCGGCAATAAACTACGGAGTCGGTGTGCGGACGTCATTACCGTCACGATTTGCGCTAAACTCCTTTCCTTCCACGATTTATGGCGTCCCCCTTTTATCACTTTCAGTGGGAACGATGGGCTGGCTATTTAATTGGTAACTACTACGTATATTCAATTTAGACTTTCTAGTTAAGATATATTGCTATTTGGCATTAATTTGGTAAGAAAAAAGTCAAACGTGATTTCTTATGATATGTCAAATTGCTGGAGATGAAAAATTCGTTTGGTTAGAAAAAGGCGAAACGCGATTTTGTATGAAACGCTAGTGGCTTAGAAGGGCACTTACGCATTTGCAGATACGGCTTAGGTTAGGCTTTCCATAGAAAAACGTTATCCTCGGCTGATGGTTGACTCGTGGTTTGGACTCAGTTTCATAAAGTTCTGCACCGCAATCGCTGAAGGTTATTAACGCTATATATCCATACATACATCATATACTTACATACATGCCTTCATATCTGTTACGCCTCTCTCCCTTCGGGATAGACAGAGACCACTTCACTCCACATGCTACGATACAAACACACTTATTTCGCTGAATCTTACATGCTTAATCTTATTATAAATTAAACAGATTTAAACCTATATTAGTATTCCATTATTAAATTAATTTCTTTTAACACCTACTTCAAACACTGTCCCAGCTTCTTTACACTCAAGTAATCTACAAATTACAAAATTCTTGAACAAGTCTTTCATATAAAACTTTAAATCCCACCCACGCAGCTAATCACGAGAAAATTCCTAACTCCAGCATTTCCATGATTTATAATCTATATCGATACATAGAATAGAGATATTTTAATAACTATAGGCTACCGTAAAACGGATCACGATTTATCGTGGTTATAATAAAGCAATTATTTTAATCTCCGAACGTTTTAGTAGGTGACTGGATTATACTAAAATTCTCATGTTTTTGGGTGTGTTCCCCTTGAGACTTTTGGGTGATCTAGTCATAATAATACCTACACATAACATGTATTATACATTGTATCTCTAGGCGTTCTAGCAGTTGGCGGGAGGAGCTGGACACCTTCTTAAGTATCTGGGCGGAGGAAACTCGAGACAGAAAGTCATGGCAGATGAGGAGAGAGGCCTTTGCCCAGCAGTTGGACACAAGTGTTTAGATTAGATTAGTACCTCTAAGTTTGCCTTTTTTCCACCTCACGTGTCTTTGTATTTAGATCTAGTGACATATTAATTCGAAATCTATCATCATTTGTTTTAAATACAAAGTCAACACGCCTACGTTCCTTCTACCATTTGGTTACTGGCATTTTCAAATACAATATTTATTTCTTAATACCTGTAAATCAGTAAAAGTGGGTCTGAAATATAACATTTATTAACTAAAAGTATTAACGTCAAAAATTCGATTAATTCAACGCCAAAACTCTTTTACCATTGCTCTCTCATAGAAATTACTACATAAACTCAACTTTCAATAAGATATCAAAACGATATCTCGAACGAAATGCAGCCATTCGTCATCGCAAAACATCGATTTTATTAAATCGATTCAGTATCGATCGGTCATTTTAATTGATCGATTGCAGTCCGTTGCTCGGATATGCTTTCGCAAAAACCCTTTGAAGTTTATAATGAGATTTTGGCGACAGAACTTATATGTCATGTTCGTTACATTGTAAGTTTAATAAACTAATTATGAGGCATTTATATGACAGTATAGTATAGGTAATAAGTGGGTAATAAACCAGACAAGTTTTTATGGTTTTTCTACTAAACTGGTACCTACATCCATCTCATTCACAAGTGAAGATTTATAATTGGCATTGTTAAACACAGAAATTTGTTTAGAGACTTTATTTTGCTGTAAATCTTCCATAAATATATATTTTTTTAAATCATTTTTGTTTATAAATAGGTACATGTTGTCATCACAGTACCGAAGTTAAACGACTTGGCTACTTTTACTATAGCTATTTTATTGAATGTCGGTTTCAACCAGTGGCCTAGGCGTACAATTGACTGGCTAATTCAATCAATAGCTACGTCAAATAAAAAGCTGTTTAAGACTAAAGACCTGGCAGAGCGCAGCGCAGAGAGACATTGTTCTTACAATAATATTCAAAATCAGTTAACACAACAAATGAGCATCGGAGCGTCGTAGCTACTACATGCGAATGTTGTCTTGACGCACTTTTATACCAACTACTGAATATACATATATCTAAACAGAAGCAAAGCTCCTTTAACTGACTGCATCTAAAAATACCACCAACAGTTTTATTTGCATTACAATGAAGAGACAATCTATTGACATTCCGTCGCACTGGACGCCAGCTAACATTTCAATAGTCTCAATTAAAGCCAGTTCAAGACACGCGTAATTCTGTGTCAATTTTATTTGCGAGATATTCATGAAAAAGTAGCCTTAATTTTTTTTCTAGTATAATATACAGTAAAAGTAGCCACGTGTCTTATGTATGAAGTGTAAGTATTTTACTGTCAAAGCTGTAATCAGAGGTTTTGATTACAGCTTTGACAGTTGATAAAATGACTCTAATTTTATCGTTAACTACCTATATTTGAAAAAAATGACCTTGTCCATAAGGGAACTCTCTTTCCACAGCAAACAAAATTAGTTCATTCAAAAACTAGGTAACTATATTACTTCCAAATTAACTACCTATCTTCCGAAATCTATCCATCAAAAAGTCAATATATGAATAGGAAATATTATTGAACGCATCAATCAGTCCACAGACTTTCTAAAAGCCATCCTGACGTTGAAGGACAACACACAACCTCATACAACACATAATCCATTACGCTATGCTTCTACGCATCTATATTTAAACGAACAAATGACTACACCATTCCCAATCAAGGCTCACCAAACAGTCAAAGGCACCCAAACACTTTTTCTCATCACCCTAAGTAAACAGCCACGAACAAACACCTTTTAACCAGCACAATGGGGGCTTGAAACTTCGTTTGAACAGGGACTAGCTTGTCAGACGTCAAAAGGTAACTGAAGATAGTACGAACGCTTGTTAACTTGTAAGAATTAACTTGAAGCTTGTTTTCTATGAGCGGATGTATTAGTTCGATCTCAAGATAACTATTTCGAGTTATAATGTGTATCCTATCGTGTTATTATGCTTGTACATGACTTTGGTTAACACGTGTTAGACGATCCTCATAAGCTTTCAATGGGCCACACAATAGATTCATAAACCATAACATCTATTCTAAAACAATTATTAACAAACATTATTTCAGAAATTTTATTTGCTTTGGGTGTCGTGTTTTCTTTTCTATAACTTTTTTGAATTATCCAATACCCATTGAAGATAAAATCAATATTATTATAAAACTTCCTTTTTCTTTTATCAACATCAAAACAAATAAGCAAATATCGTTATCATCATGATCATAATATTTAAGAGTTAAATTCTTGTCGGTGAAGCATCCGCCGTTTAGGCCTATCTTTCTGCTAATGCTTTGACTTCTTGATACGACATGATGTTAACTGCAAATATACATAAAGCATCCTCTATTTTGCAAAAGCAATCTACCACTATAGATATTGTACAGCCATCCAATAGACAGACAGATAAGGCACCGACATCATGTATAACCTTATAACCTTGGAAGATTAGAGAAAATACAAACACTGCAGTTATACTAGCTGTTTAATCTACGACGAGTGCGTTGATGGTGTGAAATTGTGAATATTGCTGCTTATATTTGATATTATGATTGGTACTAACAAGTTAAAACTGGAAATACTCAATTATAGTTTATTGCTTTCCGTGAATAATACTTAACAAATGTTGAAAGACTAATATATAATAATTGGTGTCTGTAACTTGCAAAAACATGATTGAAATCATTGGAAAAAAGCAGATTAATTTGTCTTAAGGCTAGAGGATTCAACAGATCAGACATCATCAGAGGATCAGAGGATACGCATCTGACAGATATTTTATACCTGTCTCTGTCAAAAAAGTCATGTTTTTTGAAATAAACAAAGGTATTTAAAAGAGGGAATAGAAGTTGTGTCGTATCAGGTGCTCAAACGGACGGTGGAGATTAGAGCAGAGTAGCATAGACTTCACCTACAAGAGCGACTTAATAGCGAAGAAAAAGCGTGGCTGGTGCTCATCAAAAGGTCTTTTCTAAGCCTGGAGGCGGTTTACCCTTAATACATTCAGAATCACCAGCCTATGCAATATGATAGACCTAAAAATCAATCACAGATAAATATGATAGACCTAAGTACCTTATTCTCGTCCACTTATAAAACAGTAAACAGGTTTTATCTAAACATTAATTAACGGAATATGCATCGATGTAAATACTCATATAACTGAGTAATTAAACTTTATTACTTAATTTATTAGTTATTGAATATGCAAGCAATTTCTTTATGTTTTCCACATGTTTTGTAAATTTTACATAAACGATTGACCTAGAGAGCTGTTAAGTAATTTTGGTAACTTTCTCATGCGTCTAAAATATAATTAAGTACCTACATTTAAAGTTTTGAATATATTCCCCGAATAGAAATTAAACCTTAATTATATTATTATACTTCATTATTACGACATAAACTTTTTTATATATACAAATGAGTTTATGACAGCGTGCCAAGGTTGGCGCAAGTTTTTCATAGTTTTCTTGGTAGATGACCTGTCAAACGATAAGAAATTCCATACAAAAAGGTAGCCATTTTGCGCGAGACCAGGCACACAGATCCAGACGGTATGGCACCTCCTTAAATATTCTATACTCAAAGATAAATACATTTGTTCTTGTTACTTAGTAAGTGGAGGGAAGTGGTCTCTGCTCAACCCGATGGGAAACAGCTGTGGCAGATATGTATGTATTTATGTACGAAACCTAAGTTGACACTATTAGTAATAAAACAGAAGACCAAAAATAAATGCCATTAAATCACAACAAAACAAAACACACTCGCAAACAGAGGCTAAAAAAACATAAACAAAACACGATCGCCATTTAAAGAGATTGTAAGAATAAGAAGTGACGATGATAATTCACTTAATACGGACATTACTTGTGAAGTACAATCGCATCCTCATTGTACTGTAGAGAGCGTAGGTGGCAACAACGGCGCTTAAATTCAGGATGTCTTGCGCAAACGCATTGTATTTGACACAGAAAGTAACAAGTAGCCAGATGTAACGAGTTGTGAAGGTACAGAAGAAATGTAAGTTAGAGATTTTCTTTTGAACGTTGAATTAGCTTTTGGTATTTGAGTTGATTTTGTACAGAACCTTTAAAAAGACAGCAAGGAATGTTAGTTGAATACTGAATTAGCTTTTGGTGTTAAAATTGACTTTGTTAATGACCTAGTCTTCTAAAACAACAAAATCGGCTAATATTTTATATCTGTCATTTATCTAAAAGATTAGTGCATTTTACAATTAACGTTTTGCTTTAACCGTTTTGAGTGGAATCAAAATATTATTTAGGACCTTAATATTACAAAAACACAAAGATTTTAAATTTAAGATCATTAGCTAGCATGTTCTTCCAAAAAAAATTGACAAGTGAAAACTTGCTCTGGTTTAATAAATCTAGTTCTTACCAACCTGTAGAATACATAAAGCCAAAATGTATTTCAAAAACCGTAATAAACATTCAAACCGTCACTTCAAACCGCTTCCTGCGTCTACATTACGCCATTCGCCACAATTACGCGTCATATCACGACTTCCACATGCACATATTGTCCAAGAGTACTTTTATCTTCATTCGCATCTTGGTACTAACCAGCAGATTCCCAGACGTGTTAATGTGGTCCACATTTATGTGAAATTGCGGAATTTCAAATTAGGTTGGGTAATACTTGATGTTGATGAGGGATAATGTTGAGTGTTATGGTTGAATTTTGATTATGATCTGGTTCAATTTGCATGTTGTAGTGACATAAAAGAGTAGGAGAGCTTACATCATGAGGTAATGAACATTTGACTGAATATTGTCGTCTGCTTGAAAGAATTGCAAAATTCAGAAAACAAGACTTTACTATACTACTGTACCACTGTATTCAAACAATTAGCATCAACATAAAAAAGCCGACCAAAAACCAACAAAAACAAATAATAAACATCAAATATCTTTTGATAAATTCCAATAATTACAAAACCATTTCGTAATCGAAACACAAATCGAAATGGAACACTTAAAATTCTTTCTATTAAATATAAATATAATTAAAAGATAGAAATGAAAGGAAAGAAAGCTTAAAATATCCGATGTGAATAGAATTCTTTACTCTAATTAAGGTCATCTCTGTCTTAATTTTTGTCTTATTAATCTTAGGGCGATGACTGTCTATACATTCTGTTACAAATAGTAACGATACTATAATGACTCGAAGACACGCGAGAAAAATGGTCTCCGCTTTAAGATGCCGAATATCTTAATTATGTTGAACTATTTTTGATTTCATAATGGTTTGTTTTTAATAAAGGAAATAAATTAAAATTGAGATAGAGTTAATTAATGGCTTCTGGTGCATTTTTGAGTAAAAGAAATACATTTATAATTAATACCAAATTATAAAGTCTGATACCTCAAATGAAAATGTAGAAAGTTATTGCAAAAGATTCTTCTAAACTTAAGCAAAATCGAAAATGATATAGACGTAATGCTTATTGAAGGAGTTCTAGCATCCATCAAGGTTCATTTGCTGACTAATAACACAAATGAATAAACTTCCTGACAGCACAAATATTTTCATAATCGTCTACTGCCAAAGAAGGAAAAAATATATAAGAAAAAAGACCACATGAATCTAATTATGAGCTTGAAATGATTGGTGAAAGTAACCTGAGATAATAAAAACTTAATGAAAAAAACCGTTATTGGCAAAATTACAAACGTCATAAGTCATGACTTGCTGAATTCTGACAAAAAATATCAAGTCGAAATTGGCAAGGCTGACACTGAAGTTAATAAAGGAGATTTCTATGAAATTAAAAAGATATGTTTAAGAATAGATTCTAATAAACTTGTTGACGGGTAAATACATACGTTGATTATGGTAGGAACCTAAATATTACTGTTAGATGAATCAACTTGGGAACTGCTTAATAAACCTCTTCTTGTAAGTAAAATTCAACCTCTGCAACAAAACCTTTCAAAGCAAGATTGTATTTAAAGCAAACAATTTAAAACATAAATCAAAATATTCCTTTGAAATCTCATAAACCAATGTAATAAGAAATGGAGTGAATGGAGCATATAAGGTCAAAGCAAGATATAAACTTTAGGCAACAACTAAAACAGAAATGAGTATATTTTGCAAAACAGTAGTCACAAGATTTATATTGACAATATAATTTTCATTGATTCAAATACAAAATGAATTCGACAAAACAAATAGAAAGCAAAATTTAACTACGGAGACTACAAGACTAATAAAATCAAACCTACTAATATTATAAATGTCAATGTTTCTGCCGACGACGGATGGATGTTTGTTACTCTTTCACTCAAAAACTACTTAATTTTGACTAATTTTGGCAATATTATAGCTTTTATATCAGAACAACACATAGGCTATATTATTTTGATACAACATTTTTTTTTCCAGGATATGACGATAAATAGGTACGACGTCGCAGACAGCCTCTATTTTCTATAAATCTGCCATTGAATTCAATCAATCTAAAATAGTTGTAAAATTTCTTTGAACAATTGCTCAATTCCCTTTTATTACGTACATCTCGTGACATTCAAACATGCGAGGGGTAATAGTGAAATTTCCATCTAGCGGTCATGCAGATATTCTAATAAGCCCAATTTCCACGCTGTCTGCCATTACATTTGAAAGAGTTAGTTCAATAGAATAGAAAGAGAAAGGTGCAGGATTGACAGGACCGGCTTTAGTGGTTGTGGCCCGATAAATACGTTAATATGGTTAGGCAGTAGTTAGAGTCACAAAATTGAACATCTTAACTTACATACCTAAGTATACCAAAAAATTCAAAGTGGATCTAATGCTATCTACACACCAAAGCCGTCGACATGCCGCCGGGCTAGGCCAGTGGCTTTTCTTCATACGAATGGCAGTGTCAAACAAGCCGGACGCTTTGGTGTGTAGACAGCATAACAATAACATTAATCGGTAAGTATGCAAATTAAACAGACACTAGCGGGTTAATCTATTAAAACATACATGTAGGTACACATTGAGATAAAAAATGAGGTCTTGAAAAAAGAATCTACATTTACACATCTACTTGTATTCTCTACGTAGTTATTGCACTCTTCCACAATTACAGAGTTAACAGAAATTCCAAAGGCCTCAAAAGCATGTGGCCCAAAATCTTCTACCTTATGAGGCCCTGGCATCAACATTGTAGATACAATAGCTTGTTGTGCAGATCGTGTGGCCCGGTTCCGTACTTTATGACAGCCCATCGACGTGGTCTTGCTTGATTATTATCGAGGTAAATTTACTACAGAAGTACGGTACCTACTTGGGTTTTGTGGTAATTTAGTTCAGGGTGATAGAGTATCGTGGACAAAAAGAGAGGCCTTTGCCCAGCAATGGGACACTGACGGCTAGATATGATAAAGCTCCGAGTGTGTTTAAATCGTAGCAAGTAGAGAAAAATGATCTTTTATGGTATCTACACACTAAAAGCCGCCGGCATGCCGCCGGGCTAGGCGGCGGCTTTATGTCATACGAATGGCAGCTGACAAAAAAACCGGCAGCTTTGGTGGTAGACAGCATAATACACGACACGCCAAAATTTTTAATACACGTTAAATTCTTAAAGAAAACAAAACAAATATTGTCCAAATCCTTGTAAGAATCTACCTCCAATTAAATTTTATTTCTCATTATTCACATTCTCTTTAAATCGTTATTTTATTACAAAAGCTAATCTACAAGCGATTAAAAAGAAATCTCGAACTAACGAAGGGTTTGTAATATTGGCTTTAAAGTCAATAAAGGCTTGATTTACAGCTATCTGGAACCTGTAGTTTGAATAAATTGCTTTAGAAGCTCATAATCGTAGGCAGTGTTTAGATTAAAATATTTAATTGAACTCCCTATTTACATATTAGTTGGTTTTACTTTGTTTTCTTTTTGTAGTTAGGGAAATCGGGGTCCGATCTTGTTTAAAAGTTCACAACGAAAATAAAAACTAACTTGCGATCAGGTTTTTATAGAGCAACAGACTTTCGTTTACACTGTATTGATTATATTTTGTTTGGATAAGAGTGTTTTTGACAGTGTATTCAAATGAGAAGAATCGATACGCAAAACTCTGAATGATTCTTTTAATCAAATTGTTTCAGTCTTGCTCAAATCTTGCGTAGGTACAAACAAAATAAAAGACTATCGTCATCTTTCAACGGATTAAGTTTCATTTCATTGATAACATTCTCAAAGACAACAATGAAAATATGTGGCATGGTAGTTTTATCTTCAAAAACATGGCATGGTAGTTTTACTGTACTTACCTATTAACTTATAAGTTCACCAGCTTCAAACGACTCTCGAAACACTAAACAAAATATCTACAGAAACTATACTCGCCGTTTTGAATCATAGGTAAACGTTGGCACTGCAATAAAATCTGTTATCTCATCTACACACCATTTGTCTAGCTAGAAGTGGAACTATAAAATCTAACTGCAATGTATAAACATGTGTGACTGAGTATACCTTGCGTGCGCATCCTCTTCCGCAATCATAAATGCATTTGATTTAATTACAGATATTTTGTTGCTTCTTCTGTTGTTTTCTAATGTATTTCAGCCTTATGTCTTTCTTTTTTCTTTATTTGCTGTAGTATTTATTATTATTCTTGTTGTAATATAGCCTTTTTAATTACTTAATCTAAACTTTGTGTATAAAAAATAATAGGTTTATTTCAAATTTTAAATTGAGACCGTGTCACCTTGGACACCACAATATTATTGTTTATGTGTCACTACTTCGAATTAAGTCTTCAAACAGTAAACACGTTAATATCTAATCCAACCCTTTGCCTTTTTATTTTAATAATTCTTTTATTTCCATTAGGTTTTGGTTGTCATCTTTTCAAAAGTATATTTTATTACTCACCATATTTATAGCTTTGAATCATTTACTGGTCGTATTTTTTACTATCCTTTATTTCAAAATTGTGTCAGCAATGATTTGAGCTACACTCTTGTTCATGAAACTTCTTGAATTATGTCATCCTATTAAAAATTCTACACATTTCCTTGCACCATCGGATCGATCTTAAATATTCTCGTAAAGCCTTTGAACTTTTGGTTTAAACATTGTATTACATAGATTCCATACTACTGAACACAATCACGTCACCTGCGTTGAAAATTGCTTGACAAATTATGTTCCAGTTCATTTTACACTGGTTAACAATAATTTTAGAACGAATTTCTATTTAAAGTTGACCTTCGACAAAAGCGCTTTTATTCTTGGCTTTAAGGAAACTGATATTCATGATCATGCGATAGTAGCAGTGCAATGTAAAGAAAGACCTATCCAAAATAATTTTCTTCAAGAAACCCATCATATAAGCTTAATTTATATTGGTTATTCCCTCTTTTTGTATTAGCATCCACTTTCACAAGACCCCAAAGACCAATAAAAACATCTACTGGACTATAGCTCAAGACATCCTGGACACTCCTTCTGTGCGCTTCTACAGCCAGATTAACAAGACCTCTAGGATCAAAGTATGTGTAATGCAAGGTATGACAGCATAGCCTTACATGTTGTCGACGCAAGCGCACTGAACCGAGGCGCCAGTGAGTCATAGTGAGTAGTTTCAGGTGACGTTGGCAACGGACCAAAAAGGACATAAAATGCTGATGTTGCATGTTACTTTAATGGTGCTACTGGAAAAATGCGTGTTTAGTTAAAGTATTTTTAGTCTGTCACATTCAGCCTACTTTTTAATATCTATTTGGTTTTAAATTTTTGAAAGAATCACAACATCAACTCTATGTAATCTAGTCGGATTCAGATAGCCCGTCATCCCGTCAAGTCTACTAATTTACAATATTCTAAGTTGTCTGGCGGCAGAGTGTCAATGTCATTTTTTGACACATTTGGGCGAATTCAGTATACTTAAGCCATTGTTTAGCAGAATACCAAATGTAAAAAAATGCCATTGCCCAATACTCCAGATCTAGTTAGATAGGTATAGAAATAAAAATATACCTGAATATACGTGAGAAAACTCATCAACTAACATACGACAAAGTGAAATATAAGATGATTAATAATAACAGACTAAAAAAGCGCAACGCTTAATTGAAATCAAATTCATCATTAATTTTAACGCAACAGAATTTCAAATCACAACAGCATAAATAACAAAACTACCGTAGGAAGATCCGCACGCGCAACTCGTAAATGAGAGCAAAAGTGATTCGATACATATTCGGCGGGCGCCCACTTGAGTTTTGAGTTCATTCAATTGTACTATTTTGATCGCATCGCCAAGGCTGTACCTTATTAAGTATGCAGGAAATTACTGGCGCTTATGATGTCATTTGAGTCTGATTTTGTACGTGATAGTATATAAACCTACGTAGTGGCTTGTGTCAGGTGGATATATCAGCAAATGTGACGTCTGTAAATTGTTTATCAGTCCTAAGCTTGACGTGTTCAAAAAATATACAAAGCTAATATAGAGAGGCTTGAAAATATTCAATTTTTCAGTTTAAATTCAGAATCGACCAAGGAAATAACCGTATTACTATCCTGAATACTACAAAACTGTGATTGTATCTATCTACACACCAAAACTGCCGGCCCGGCGGCTTTCGTCATTTTCAAACACTTTCGATGGCATTGTCGACGGCTTTCAGTTGTCCTTCAGACCTTCAGTGTGGAGATACCATGATGCAGCTTCAGATGACAGCACAAACATATTTAACAGAAAATTAAATCTTCTAACAGAAACAAACGATGTTCTATTTACACTAAACATACACCGTCTTAGCCAGTTACTAATCTAAAGGAAACTAGCAGGTACTGCTAAACCCTGTCAATATCCAATGTGGAAGAATGAGTTCACGTTTCCTAGTACGGTGAACAAATAGCGAAAAAAGTAGAAATGTTCAACAAATAACAGGTTGTGTGGTAGCCGCGAGCTCCCGACTGACGTGTGATTGATAGAGATTGCACGTTTCGTGTGTTATAGAATAAGGTCACGAAGTCTTTGTGATTTATTTAGATGAGTATAGAGCGCTATTGGTGATACAAGTTTGCTGACATTGGTTTTGGCTGTGGATGTCAGTGTAGTCTTTTGTTTTTTATAGATTTACAGACATACATACATACATGCATACTCTCTTTATTCGTCATGCATGCCTCTGTCCTCTCGAAGTAGGCAGAGACAACTTACACACTCATTACAGATTCAGTTAAACTATTTCATCGCAGTCCTAGTCAAAGGCCTCCGTCCAGTTCATTACATAGTGTTTCTTCAGGATTGTAACATAAAACGATAATCACTTTTATCCAATAGATAATGACTAGATTGATGACTCCAATTGTAATCAAAAATGCAAAATGTTATATTGACATAATTAATCGATATTTATTTCAAATGTAAAACTCTGAATGTCACAATCGGGGAACAAACGATAAGCGACCAGCTTCTTAAAAAAGTTCGTATATGAATAATTAAATACCATTTAATATTTACTTTATGCGTAACTATGGTTTTCTAAAACAACAATGACTAGATAAACTCATAAAACTAAGATAATCGTTTATTCATTTAACTAAATAGAAATGAGTAAAGCTTGAAAAGAAGCACCTGCGTAAATATAGAGAATAAAACAAACAAATTATATATATATGAAACTCTATACGTACTTGATGAGATCGATGATTTTTGAGAGAAATATGATATGTTTTCATTTAAATAATTCGTACCCTTGGTAAAATAACGCCGTATGTGATCATAGGTCAAAAGTGTTTTTATTACTTAAATAACCTTTAAAAACTATGTTTTATGTAATACGAAAACAATTTTTCTCTTAACTTTTTTAATTCGGAAAATATTTTGTGCGTAAAACGACGTAAGTTATTAATGGTCGTAAAATAATGGTGTATCTGCACATGTATCGTTGTTTTACGTCGCCGACGGGGGCGCGAGGCGGCGCACGCGCCGCCGTATTGTTACTTGCGTCGTTGTTACCGGACAGTGAGTATGTGTCGCACATCGGATCAAAATTCCCAAAAATGGACATGGGAAACGGATTTTGAATGGTAAGTAATTCTAATTATTATTTAAATAAGTTTTTGTAAAATAGTTGTATGTGCACTTACGGCTGTTTTGGTGGTAATGACTGGCATAAAATAACACGTCGCATGATCACATGCGATACTTTTTATCTTTTTTAGGTATATTAATGAAAATGTTTTTAAAACCTATTTAAGTGTATGTTATGCTCTGAAATTTACGTATTTTCTCATGTTTTTTAATAAGTGGTCTTATGTTTACTTGCGTCTTTATTGTACGAACTCTTCCTAGCCGCTTGTAAAGATGTTGCGTTATTTGACGTAACTTTAGGGACCGCATGTGCACTTGCGTCGTTATATTAGGTCATGGTTTATGATACGTCGTTTTTCAAATTTTTAAATGTATATAAAAGACACATTTATTGCACAAATGTAACAGTTATTTATTTATATATTCTATAGCATACTTTAGTACTTTTTCTAATGCATTTTGAACCTAATTTTATAACTTTTCCAACTTATTTACACACTGCGAATTTTGAGTTAGGTATGAAAATATTGTGCACGTAACGAAGGTTATTTTAATTATTTGTTCTTTTCAGTTCCGAAAGCAGTTGCGGAGTGTACGGACCTCGAGTACGTGATAGATAAGACAAGTCAGCGAGCGGGAAAATATTCCTGCATCACGTAGCCTATGACGTCCGCACATATCATCGTGCAGCCAGCATCTTAGTATATAAGCGTAGCTCTAAGTCATTACTGTTGTCCAGTCCAGAACTTCCAGTACGTCCAGTAGCCTAGAGTTCTACACCATGTAACTTCAAATATAAGTTCTTGCAACAACGCTGCGCCGTCTTTTTGTCAACTATTTTATCCTGGCCGGAACAGTGGTGACCGCCGCCGAACACGCACCTTGGCTACTTTGAAGATGGATCTCAAGACACTACAAGCTCCTCATCGAGTCACTCCAGTTCCGGCTTCTCACCAGCTGATCTCACAGATTCTGGATGAAGAAGTGACGAATTCAATATCTACATAGTACGGCCAAGCACAACACCAATCTCTGGACCCGGCGCAGCAGCAACTAGGCACTTTTGCAATGAATTCAAATTTATTTTTACTATTACCGGCAATACGAAGAATTTTTTTGAGAAATATCAAGATGATTTATTGCAATCGAGTTCGCTGCACTTGCCGCTGACACAAGCGGATTCCTCAGTGAGCGAGAATTACGCACGAGCAGCACAAATGGACAAACGACGAAACGGGGTCAAGTTTACAATGAATCACACTACATTGAAATTTTACTATAATTATTGAAACTAAGACCATCACTTGGACAGACAACGCATCGATACGGCCACGAGACGCACCATTTTGGAGAGAATGATAGAGAAAAAGGCTCATCGTTCGATACACACCAATTTTTGATTTTCGCAGCGAGAAGTCTGAAGTTCCTCGCTCTGCCCTATTTGCGGTATTTTGTACCTGACTCTGCATTACAAGTACGTGAAACAATGAAACACGTTAAGAACGCTTGGGGCCCATAAACAGATTTGGCAACCGCCAGTGTATGCAGTAAGAGAAGCGCTCCAGCGTGGAAGTATTACGAATATGAAGAATTTGAAGATTGATTTATAAAGAGACTGCGCAACCATCACGATGATGTCCGCAACGCAATACTCTGCAGTTATTAATTGTGAAGAAATATTGATTAATTATCAAACGCTATAGTTTCCTTCGATTATTCCGGAAAAGTCAAGGGAGCAGCTATTCGGCGAAGAAAGGAGCAACGAGCGAAGTTTTAGCGGCATTTAGAAGTCCAGTTTTCTTTTTCTTTTCCAAAGGGGGGAGTAGGTACTGTGCAGACCTCCAGTACGTCATAGATAAGACAAGTCAGCGAGCGTGAAAATATTCCTGCATCGATACGGTTCCGTTGCATCAGCAATCACGTAACCTCTCACGTCCGCACATATCATCGCGCGGCCAGCATCTTAGTATATGTATAAGCGTAGCTCCAAGTGATTACTGTTGTCCAGTTCAGAACTTCCAGTATGTCCAGTAGCCTAGAGTTATATCACCCCAAATATAATTTCTTCAACCACGCCGCGCCGTCATTATTTGTCATCTTTTATCCTGGCCGGAACACGGAGTCAGACCACCTTAAATTTAAGGGGGTCTGACTCTCATTTGGCTGGTTTTTGTATGTAAATACAGAATAATTTAAACTCAGACGTGTTTTCTTTAATGAAATGTGTAAGTTGACTAAGAAATTTCCCTGGATAATTCAAATATGACCATATACTGATGACGTTTTTTGTAAAAAACGACGTATGTATCATGGGGTGCTTCGTATAACAAAGATATATGTGCACATACGACTCGTAGTATTTCGTCAAATAACGACGCATAGTCACATACGTTAGCTAGGTCTCGGTAAAAGAGTGCCGTATGTGCACATCCGACATACGATTTTTAAAACTTATGCATTAAATAAGAAGCAATATAATGTATTCTATTAGTTTCATTCACTTAAATACGCATGCAAAATTTTGTGAAAATTCCTTTCAATACCAAAAAGTTATACTCAAATTACACTCACGCAATCTTTAAACCTCTCTCCTGTAAAGTTAACTTTTTGCAGATGCGGCGTTATTTTACCAAGGGTACGAATTCAGAACATGATACCAAGGTTCAAAATAGAGTAGATAAATATTTTTTCCTATACAAACGAAAAACAAAACAAAAGTGTACACAAGAAAAAATTTAACACAAAAGACTTAAATAACAAAAAATAGAAAATAAAATAGAAACAAATTAATGGACAGAAAGTCAGGAACTGGGAGACTCCAAAGCAAAGTTATTAAGACTAGATAATTGATCATAAATACCAAGATGACTATTTTTGTAGATACAAGTCGTTATCAGCCCATATATGTCCCCACCGAGGGGCACGAGCCTACTCTCATACAGAGAGTGATTAGGCCGTAATCCACCACGCTGGCCAAGTGCGGGTTGGCGGATTTCACATACACCTTAGAATTTCTTCTTTGGTGTATGCAGGTTTCCTCACGATGTTTTCCTTCACCGTTAGCAAGTGGTAATCGAATAAATCGATCCGTACATGAGAAATAAACTCAGAGGTACGTGCCCGCACCAGGATTCGAACCCGCGCCCTCGGAGTTCGAGGCAAGCGTTCTACCAACTGGGCTACCACCGCTGTTATATGATACAAGTAATGACTAATAAAAATTACTATTCTTGTAGATAGTAAGATGAAAAAAAAAACAGAAACGCATGTACGCACGAGAATCACAACCCAAGAATTCCATAATTAGACCTTACCATTGCAACATCAATAAACTATACTATACCACATAAGGACAAAAATACAGGAACAAGTATCATAAAACGAATAACTAGTATTATCGATCCGATAACTATCGTGGTATTTTAATAGATCAGTAACACAATTTCGATATAGATCTTTGCTATACTAAATGAGTCTTATGAATATTGATGGATTCCAATTAGGATATAAACAAGAACTGTGATTGTAATTTGTTTACTGTATAAACTGTAATTTGTCTAAAAACGAATTTAAATTTGGTGTTCAGCAAGTTCATTATAGGTCTAACATAAAGTACGATGCAGATTGTAATGATGATAAATTAAATATTATACTTATTTGTTATTGAATTAGGTTAAACTATGTTACTTTCTTTTAACTTACATTTCATAAGTTATGGTAATTGATATAGTAACTGACATGTTTTTTACACCCTTAAATCTAAATAAACAAGCTATGTAAGTAATTACGATAGAGAAAGTAAAGCAAATAATATGCTCTGATTTTATTGAATAGGAATATTTTAATTCAGAGAAATCAATATCCATGGCAACGGTTGTTCATCTGCTTTTATTTAAACTACATCACACGCGTTGTCCTTAATATTTACCAAAAAAACACTTTTAGGTCACAGAAACCCCAATTTAATAAAAATGCAACTATGTTCCGGTGAGAATCGACATGAATCACGATTTGCGAGATGATTCACGCAAAAATGCACAATTTTACAGCAACCTGAGCGTAGGAATGCTTTTAGTGTTTTGTTGTACTTTTTAAGGCTTTAAAGCATTTTATATTTAGGTAACACTTAAATGTTTAGTATCGAATATGATTGAACGTTTATATTATAATTTATAACGTAGCTGCGCTACATAGCCGTGCCCTATTCAGGGTCCATACCTGGTACTGGATACTTACTTTTAAACTACTTTGTAATACCTATGGTGTGCTAATAAACATTTGAATTTGAACGTAGTATTGATACTAAAGATTTTGTAGGTTTTAAGGGTAGTGACATTCATTTACTTTCTAATTCAAGATGGTATTCTCAAAAAGCTAATTATTTTAGGATGCTAGCAGATCCGAAGCCAGTCTTTGATTTATAAAAAAACAAACTAAGATTTTGAACAGGTCTTTACAGTAATATTTTTGTTTCATAAAAATATTATCCATATACGGCATCAAATCAAATAGAATCAAATTAAACAAACGTGTGTATGTTTATTTTTACATCTTTATTCAAACAGACGTAAACCAGACCTTGTTTGAAAGCGATTCTTTGAACTGATTACTTTGATAAGGGAACGTTTAAATCAAAATTATTCGTTGGGGGTTTTGAGTCTGCAGACAAGTTTCAGAGAATTATCTATATTTATTTTCTTTCGTTGAACACTATATATAACTACTTTATATTGACAATCTTTTTTTATCTTTGTATCATTAGGATCAATCTTCTGTAAGCATAACAACAATTCTCTTATGTTTACCATTATGTTCTTTATCATCACCATCTCAACCTACTTTATTGTGTTCATCGTTTTATCACCATCATCACCACAAATTTTCTTTTCGATATTATCCTTCCATTTCACCTGTCAGCTGGTATTTTATACACGGTCTCCATTCTAACTTTACTCTGCATCAAGAGTCGGTTTTGCTTCATCGACATTTTCATTATCCATATTTAATTCTATGTCTTTTAAGACAGACTCAAACTTTTCTTTTTATTCCTCATGCTTTATATCAGTTTCCATATTAATTAGAGTTTTGTTAATTAGATCTGTTTTAACATTTTTCAACTCTGTTATAACTTGTTTTGTTTTTGTTGCAGGTAATTTATCGACTACTTTACAACTCTTGTCAACTATATCGGAGGTATTGAATACCACTTATCGCCTTATCGATATTATAATAAGTAGGTACAACATTTTCTTAACGTTCATTACCTTAACAGCTTACATTGGACAAGTAATCGTCAATTTTCTCGCCATTTTCCAATTTAACGAGTCTTTACCTAATAAAGAGTGTGAATTTATTCACTTCGCACATCATTTATGTGGGAAGGAGACGGAAGTGGGAAACGGAAGTTACAGATGAATGAAAGGGATGCATGCTAAGGAGTAAGAGAGTGAGTGTTGTGGATTGGTTACTAAGCAACGGGGATGAATGGCGGATCTGGTTGTGGGTTTAAGTTTTTTTTTTCAAATAAATAATTTAACAGTATTTTTACTTATTTAAAGCCACGTGGGCTATATTTATGAATCAAACTTCAATCAGGTACCTAACTGAGTTGTAGCATAAAATATTTCAATTTAAAGTACTTGATAACCTTTTGTCGTCTCCGTTAGTTCGTCTTTTGTTTTAAATGACATGATGCGACATTTGTCACAAGCGTTCTGACATTTGAGTTCATTGAACTTTTCCGTGTCTTGTTTTTCGACTTCGTCTACAAATGTTATATTATTAAGTTTTTTGTGTTCAAATGATCAAACTTTTGTTATTAATTTGCACGGCATGACGAATTTGAACTAACAAAGTCTCTTTTTTGATTCAAAACAATTATACTATTGAAAAACCTATAAATAACGCCTCTAAAGCTGAATAATTAATAAACAGTTTTGACGACGGCAAATTCAACGCCAATTAGTAAAATCCTGTAAAACTAGTTATTATTAATTATTGTACAAGTTTTTGCTAAGTGTTGGAATAAAATTAACAAATTAAAAAAATAACGAATTTGTTTTACAAATTAATTAAGATTTATTGAGTTTTTTGGATTTAACTCAAGTTCACGGGCGGCCACATATTATTTCATTCATTCATTTATTTAAGAGCCAGGCTCTTGTCGGTGGAGTAAACTTTCTTCTGCCAGCAATTTGACTACCTGATACGATACGACGTTAATTTTCTCTTATTTTTAATTATTTTATATCTCTTTTTTTTAATTTCTAAATTATTTACCTATACTTACTATATCAACAATTAAGCTAAACCAACCTGACACTGACAAGCAAGAACAATCTTATAATCAGAACCTACTTCATAATAATTTACAGGAAGGTAGAAATAGTCAATTAAGTGTATGCACAGCACAATTATAGCAAATACATTTACGGGTACCCGCTAAGCCGCCTTATTAGGTAAAATATATTAATGTTAATATATTCATGTAACTCGTTTTCGTTTTATATCTAAGGAAATTACTACTAGCTTAATACACCTGCTATATAAATAAGAGATTTAGAATAAACTTATGTTTATTATGGTTTTATGTATTGCGTTATCGAGCTTTGAAATTGGGACAATGAGTAATCTTTTTTATGTTGTTGTAAAGCCTTAAAAGTATTTATCCAATCTTGTTATATACTCGTACCTTTAAGTATAACTTGTTATTTTTCTACTTCTCGACTAAATGACAAATTAAGAATTAATCTTTAAAAAAACGTTCAGGTAAAGTGAAGTGAAACCTGGTAGTTTTGCGCCTCTAGAAATACGCTCTGTAAAAAAATATGCCAGTTTTAAAGTAAAGTCTCTGTTTTAAACTACTTTTGTTTAAAGTCAAAATTCTCAATTTTGAGTATTGATGATGATCAAATCACAAGCTCTAATCATGTTAACGATCAACTGCTGATAAATGTGGATGAGTCGTAGCAAGTGGAGCGAAGTAGTCTCCGGCTATCCCGATGGGAGAGAGGCGTGACAGATATGTAGGTATGTATGTATAACTTTGATACATGTTCAACGTCAAAGTCTATACCGAACGAAACTGCAACAAAAGTTGTTCAAAGAAACAAAAATCGATTTGTACCCTTAAGAAACAATTATTATTTCCAAGAAACATAATTACAGTAACAAGTCTGTCTTTAGGCGAAACACTTCAGTGTAAATGCGAAATTGTTGCTAAATGATACTATAAGTAAAGATAGGGTGTGAATAGAAATAGAAAAGAACAACAATATAGATTTCACTGAGAAGTAAAGAGAACAGCATCACGCGACTGTATAACCCAACCTTTTAAATGAGAGTCTGTTGTCTTCATTTTCATTCTACTGTCAAAGGTTTTTATTTAGTCGGGTTATACTTTGACGATGCTTTTAATTAAACAGTCAATTTTATCAAAAATTAATATGAGTTTCTCAGAACTACGAATCAAAATGATTCAAATATCGCCCCTAGCTTACAACATCGCTTAAGTCGAAACTTGGTCGCATTTACGTTAGAGTGCGTTTCATGAAATAGTTCCTTTGTTGCCATGTTGACAGCATTGAAAATGTGTGTTGTGAAACACAATGAAGGTGTCAGTGACAGTACACATTTTCAATGCTGCCAACACGATAACATTGGCGACATTGGAACTATTTCATAAAACACACTCTAATGTGAATGCGACCAATTTTCGACATGATCGGTGTTGTAAGATAGGGGGCAATATGCACGTTACTAATAGAAAAAATCGCTACAGACTCGTACCTACATTTCTGCAAAAAAACTATACGGAGATTCCTCTGTCACTCTTTCTAATGTTAAACAACGCACCAATGTTTGTCTCTGGGAATCAAACCCATGACTTGTAGCAGGGCAAGCAAGGTAGTGAAACCCTGCCGACGGGGTCGCGGAAGTATACGCAAGTTTTCCAGTGACCCCGCCTTGAAGCGACAAGAAGGAACACCGTGGGGTTTTAGCCGGTGGGAATCCGGTATAACCGGATTAGACGAGAGACGAGAGACGGAGGGTATCCATAATGGATTTCCCCACGTAAAAAAAGGGTAGTGAAAACCACGCTAAGTTGGCCAGTCCTCTTTAAGCTTCTATAAATTATTCTAATAAATTAAGTCCTTATAGACACTCACCTTTTGAGCACAATTTACCTATCAAAATAATCAGTAAACACGCAGTAGGCCGAACAGTTTATCAATGTTAGTTTTCTGTTAAATTTATTCATTGTCTTAGTCGAATTTAAATTTACAATCACTCATTGTCTCGTTACGAATACGTAATTCGGATACTAGAAATAATTATATCTAGTTTTATGCAACGTAATGCCGCTCTGTCATTTGTTTTCTTGGACAAATGCATAAATCAATAAACCTCAATAAATAATTGACATTATAAATGTTTTACCTTATAATGAGAAAATTGTTATTGTAATAGTTATTTTGTATAATAACATTGGGTTTCCACTTGTCGTATGTATTTTTCATGACGTAATTTTATGTGTACCAATGTAAATTCGACTCTACAAATAAGGTTCATCAAATGCTCTCAGATGAATTGAATGAATGAGTTACGTAATTCATCAGATCATACAATTTTATGTGCACCAATGCAAATTCGAGTCCACAAAGGTTCATGTAAATGCTCTGCCACTTTGAAGTACCGAAAAATTGTCAGATCTACACACATCAATTAGGAACTAGGTATTTCTAAGTTGATTTTCATTAGTTTTGCTATTTTTTTGATATATTATAGTTTGATATTAAAAATCATTCGAATTTAGAACCACCTTTTTTTTTCTTTTTGATGGTGTTTAGTTTGAATTCGGTTAAAAAGTCATCTAATTATTGCATGAATAGTCCTCAATTCATGGCATGAATGAAGATGAAGGTGTCACCATCTTGGTGACATCTCCTATATTACCTAATAGCACCAAAATGTCATTCTATCATCCATCACCAAACTATGGCTGTAAGGCACTTGAAAGTCTTTGGATTATATATAGCAATATTAATTGGTTTCAAGCATTAATCCATATTTTATTAACCTCACCTTTAATGCTTTAAAATTTCTAAACGGTTTTAGTACTTAATACTCGTATCTTAGTACATTCACAGACAAACGGAAATTAATAGAGAGTGAACATAAAATTTCGTAGTAAAATCTCAGGCTATTCATTAGTTTTACCATCCCAGTAATATAATAAAGGTGAAAGTTTGTGCCGATGTTTGTTTGTTAATATTTCGCGCAGTATTATTATTATTTATTTATTTAACAGTTTATTGTAAGATGATAGTAAGTACATAGATACAGAAAAAAAGAGAAGTACAACTACTACTGAATACTGAATACTGTTACTAAATACTACACACACACATACACTACATACTGTTATACTGTTACTGAATAGATTTAAATGAAACGTTATAAAATTAATCAAACTAGCGTATGTGTGCACTTAACCAAACCAATAATATGTGTATGTGTGCACTTAAGGGTATTAAATACAGCTTTCTTTTATTTTTTTGTCAAAAAGTAAAAAAGGGGTTTGGTCCCTTGGACATGGCACCCCTATAATCATGCTCACAATTGTAAAAAAAAAGTCAATTTTGAAGGCCTTTTCGAAGGCCTCTAAGGCCTCTTGAAGGCCTCTAAGGCCAGCCTTCACCATCTCGACGATGGAAAGGAATAAATAAAGGGGGATAGCCACTGTTGAACTTCTTAATATCTATTAACGGCGTTCCCAATATTCAAAGACAGATAGCTACCCGAGAACGCCAGTACTCAACTGTCACGTAGCTGTCACTTTTGATTTATCCTTCAGAAGAATCACATACATTTTTTGACTTCGGTAGGTGTAACAGGACGAAAAATTGAAAGATAACTATTTATATCTCCAGTAGAGCAAAACCAGTGATAGTTAGAATATTAGAATGGCCGTAAACAATTACTAATTACGGGAAAAAGCTGGTTTGACTTAGGTTTACCTAACTAAATACAATTACCTATGTGGGTGTAACAACAATAGAATTAAGATTTATAGCAAACATAAAATTAATTATTTATATTCATACAAATTACTTAAGCACTAATAAACTAATTTATTGAAAATTCGTGATCAATCCATTTCCAACGCCGACATTAAAACACCCATTAGATAACCTGATATTTTGATAAACGTAATATTTGATGCAATAGTAACCTTTGATAAATCTACGGATAAATCGTACGACCGAGTCTTTTGGTTGTACGGATTTATTTAGATTTTCATACATTTCGAAATAAATTGAAAATTTTATTATTTCGGTGTGTAACTCTTTGGACAAGTAAGTGCATTAACATATAATTGATTCTCCCTTATTTCATATAATAACGTTTCGCATAATATTGTTTGGTCGAATCTCAGTTCGTATAATATTGTTTGCCCTAATCATTTAATTATCATAATTATCGATAGTAAGCTTAACTTCTAATTGGCAGAATTCACAATGGTACCTAGTTGCCATGAAAAAAAAGTATTACCTACTATTATGTAGGTATAGCAGTGTTTTCTAACGAGTGAAATAGCTAGACAGACATTTAATAATATTATTACTTACTGTAAAAAGTTATTAAATATTAGTGCCGACTAACGAGACCTCTTTCCTGAATCTAATTTCATTTAAGCACAATTTCTTATATTTGTAATTACCGTTTTTATAGTAAATACAAATGTCTCTGTTAGTTTGACTCGAATTACAGTTTTATGATTTGGCTTCATTAAGATCTTAATAAAATAATATAAACAATCTTTATTAACATAAATAATACAAACATATAATTAAATATTTACAGGAAAAATATGTCTTCCAACGCGTCCCCACGAGGCAAAGTACCCAACAATCTGGCAGTATTACCTCTTTGGATTGCAATGCTTATCCTTTGGTCAAGGAAGCTGCCAGCTTTCGGATCACCCGAAGCCTCGTGTAGACGCGTTGAAAATTCCGATATAAGAGACTTAGTATCAAATGAGTTACATTCATGGTGATATGTATATTTATAATATTATACATATCACCATGAATCTTAAATATAAATATACTAGAGACTGCACGCGACTTCTTACGTATTAATCGTCATATCATGGAAAAAAAACATTATATCTCAAAACAATATAGCCTATGAGTTATTTTGATATGTAAGCTACAATATTGCCAGGTTTCATCGAAATCTGTTCAGTAGTTTTTGCGTGAAAGAGTAACAAACATCCATCCATCCATCGGCACAAAAATTGACATTTATTTAGTAGGATTGTATAACATAAGTACATACATACATACATATCCGTCACGCCTCTCTCCCATTGGAGTAGGCAGAGACCACTTCCTTCCACTCGCTACGATCCAAACACACCTCTTTCGCTTCATCCACGCTCATCAGTCGCCTCACACATGCACGTCGGTTTAGGGTACTGTATAAACATTATGATTATTCAAAATAAATTGCGTATTAATGGGAAATCGAAATCTGTCGATGATTTGAGTTTATTACCCGAGAAAGTTTATGAATTTTTAACTTTATTTAACAAGTTTTACGTGTCTAATTGGCTCTTTATTTTAAAATTATAATATTTCGTAATTAAAGTCAATAAGTTGTTTTTTTTGGCATAATTAATGTGTTTACGCATATTATTCTATTTTTATATAGAAACCATGCAAATATGTAAGATTTAATTGATAGCCATAAGCATATAATATACAGATCCGGGCCGTGCCCGGGACGTGTCCAGGCCGTGGCCCGTCAGGAGGGAAAACAATACGTCGTCATGACAACGTGTCCGGGTCGTGGCCCGTCAGGAGGGAAAACAATAACAACTGGCCGGTTGTCATGACGACGAATTAGTTAGACCTTAAACATCCTAAACAACTTCTTCGAAGCAGTAGATGAAAACATTATAAAAAAAATACCTAAAACATAAAATAACGTAAAAATAAAATCACAAGAACCATAAACCTCAAAAGCGGATGACACAAAGGGCCTGAGAAATGATAAGGCTTCGCTATCAGAAGGTAATCTTATAAGTTCTCTTGAAGTAAGCAGATACTTACTCGTAAAGTAAACTACAGGCCCAAGGGCAGCAGGTAATGCGACAATGACCAAATTTGGTGCTAAAATCTGTTATGGAATTAATATAGACTTTGTTAAAGACGTTGTTTGTAGAGACTAAGAGTTTACAGACAAAGGGGTGGTATATGTTATAAATAATTATTCTTAATAAAAAGAGATAGTTGAAGTTAGAAAAAGCGAGTCAAGTCCCATTCCTGAGTAATCTCTTGTTTCTGGGTGGAGATTCAGCAAGTTCTAATAAAGATAGAAAAGTTGAAAAATATTGTCGTGATGCTGAAGAAGAATCTGATATGAATAATCATGATGTTAATGATAAAAATATGCTCAAAATTATAAAATTCCAATTTTAAGTAGAAGAAAATGCAACGTTTAAGTTTGGGATGAAGACAATCATGATGTAATTCTAAATGATTTAAAAAAATGCAAAAATTATGAAATTAAATTTTAAGAAGTATTTTTTTTTTGAGCCAGCTACTTTACCCAGCAGTCAGGGATCTTAGTAGTCAATAAAAAAAAGCATGAAACTTAATATGGCTATCGTAAAACATTTGCACCAAAATTGCCTAAATAATCTCATTGAAAGATCTAAATAAAGGTGCAGATTTCCAGTAACACAAACAGTTGTGATTACGAAGAAAATGAAATAAAAAAGACTACTGTAAGTTGAAGGAAGTATAACTAGAGTAATTTGATACAATAAGAAACAACCTAGCAAAGTATAGAAGAAAGAAATATCTGACTTTTATGTATACTTTATGGCCTTGTTTGTCAAGATATTGTGTGCTTTCCATTTATTTATGTTATGAGGTAAAGAACGTTTTGTAATTTTGAATGGACGTGGTCAATTATATTATTCTTTGTCTTCATGTTCATGTTTGTATTTATAAAATCCAAATTTTGATTGTTTGAATTCTTGTGGTATCTACACACCAAAGCCGCCAGCTTTTTTGAGAGCTGCCATTCGTATGACGTAAAGCCGGTGGCCTAGCCCGGCGGTATGGAGGCGGCTTTGGTGTGTAGACAGCATTAAGGTATAACTAGCCTTATAAAATTTGATACTTATCAGATTTTGAAAATAAATGTATTTCAATTGAGATAAAACGGTATTGCACAGACTCCATCTACAAGAGCTTAAGTTTTCTTCTTAAGTTTTTTAACAGAGAGAAGCTGTTGTTGTTGTGTCAGCTTATGAACGTCCACTGCTGGATAAAAGCCAAGGATCTCCACAACGACGGGTCTTGCATTGCCCACATCTAACGGAAAACTTGTTACTTCCTTTTCTTCTTTACGCATAACAAAAAGAACATAATTATCATCCTCGCTAATAACATCATAATCACCACTGTCTTTGTAATCTTAAATAAAAATCCTCAATAACTCATCGTCAATTAAGACCACGCCTCTTTTTGTCCCATGCTCACCATTCTAAGCTTCTGTATGTCAAACGCAAAGGAATGCAGCCTGGATATCACACAGTTTTTGTATCACTTGAGTTTATTACCTCGTTCTTGAGGTTTATTTGAGGTGAATCACTGACTCGATGTTGCATCTGGCTTCTAACGGTCTCTGAGGAGAGCTTAGAAGAAATAATGTCGAGAATAAGATCTGTATTGATACTTGCTTTGCTTTTTTGTTTTATATCTTACAAGCTGGTTGTAACTTTGTATGCATTTGTCTTCATGACTTGGAAAATTTACACAACAATTCAAAAAATATATAGGTTATGTTAACACATGTTCCTTTACAATATAACAGCTCATATCAGTTTTTGCATGAAAGTGTAACAAATATCCTCATTTCCATCCATAGGCATAAACATAGTCATTTATAATATTAGAAGGATGTAATGTTTGTGTCTCGTGCTTGTCCTAACCTCTAAGTAGATACCAGCTCAAAAAAAATGTTTCCTCAATTTTGTCATTTTAACAAAACTATATAGTTAACGTTTATACTCGTATAATCAAACACCTCATTCAATAATCCAAATTTTCAGACGAAGTCCAACACTGACGTCAAACACACTTCTTTCGCTTCATCCACATTCATCAGTCGCCTCATATTATGCCCGCCATTGCCCGTTTAAATTTTACATTCTATCGTATTCCATATCTAAAACTAACTCTTACATTTCTGCCCCTAAAACCATTAGCAAGCCTATATAAGCTTTCTATGCAAACCACGAGCCATTTGCGTTGTCACGTCAACACTAAACAATTGTCACGTTAGCGAATAGAGAGCAGGAAGACCTAATAATACCTGTCTGGCGTCTAGTGATGGGCTAGATAACGTATCGATATCGAGATTATCGACTCGATAACACTTGATTGACGCCAGTCTCGTTAGTAGAACCAGCTCACGTCAAAATGCCTGCAAAAGTAAAATGAAAGTTGATTGTGTGAAAGTGTAGATTGGAATTGAATTAAAGCACGATTGTGGTTTCAGGAATCTATAAACTATTTAGTTTTTTAAGATATTTTGATCTGTAGGTACTGATTTATCTTCATTCATTAGATTTTGATTTAAACATTTTTATTTATTAATAAACTGTTGATCTATCTATAAATTAAAAAGTATTGGCTTTGAAGCTTGGTGGAGCTTGGTGCTGGCTTTGCCTTCAGAGTATGTCTTAGTTTGTCGTATTTTAAAGCACTTGTTCATAAATACATTTTCCTTCAAAAGATAGGTAAACTAATTCTTTACATAGGTGTACAAACATATCTTTAAATTATTTTATTAAATAACAATTCCAAAGAATTCAGTTGAGTTATAGTTTTAGAATCCAAACAAAATAATTCAAAATATTTAAATTAAATATAAATTCCTAAAACTTTACTGCTGTAAATACCTGTATAAATTCTGGCATAACAAACCTATTTTTTATCAATTAACATTAACCTTCAACGTTCAAATCCTTTAACCAATTAATGATTTACATTATCGTAACTTTAATCTTAGTACGTTATAAATCTGTCGGTATTTTGATCCGAGTACGATTTACATTTAAAATCAAAGTAATGCACCAAGTACAGTCGTTAATCTTATTGATTGGTGGAATTTTATAGAGTTGTATATCGATATCGGTTTTATATCGGTAAAGCGCAACACTTGAGTGTGGAGTTACGACTCGCGAGCTCAAATCTGAGCTTTGTATAGGCTTCCACAGAATGGAAAAGGAAAGCGTTAGTATCAAATTGTGTAGCTAAATACTGTTTAATGTATTTGTGAAATTTATGATGCACTGCTGAATGAAACTTAGGTAGACTGTGACAAAGAGAGCCTTTGACAAAGAAAGCTTAAGAACAACTTCCTATGCTAGACAGTTTTCACGTGGTGTAAGTATGTATAACAAAAACTGAGGCATATTAATCTAATCTAATTTAGCCACTCGTATCCCACTGCTGGGCAAAGGCCTCTCTCCTCATCCGCCACGACTTTCTGTCTCGAGCTTCCTCCGTCCAGGTACTCAAAAAGGTATCCAGCTCGTCCCGCCATCTTTATGAAATATATATTTATTCGGAAAAGAATAAGCTTATATAAATAATAATTCTCCGGTCATCTTGTTAGGAAAAAGATACGGCTTTTCGCAAATAGTAATTATGAGAAATAAAAAGATTTTTATAGTTAGCGTTACGCCCCGCATATTTCTTAACACACCTATAATTATAAGGAAAATATCAGTACTTTAATTAGAGAATAAAGTTAATAATTAAGTACTTTATTCTGGTATCCGAACTATGATTACGATTATAATAGGTATAAAATAAAATTATAATAGTTACTCTTTCTAACATGACTTATTCAGGACTAAATGCAACTCGAAATACTCATCATCATCATCATCAGCCTATTGAAGTCCACTGCTGGACATAGGCCTCTGCCATTGCACGCCACTGTGGTCTATCTTCAGCTGCTCGCATCTAGCTCCTGCCAGCTATCTTGCGCAAATCCTCACTCCACCGTGCCTTAGGACGTCTTACGCTACGCTTGCCGAGTCGCGGTCTGCTAGAAATATTAAACAGGACGAAGAATATTATAGTTTCTTTACGTGGTTCAACCTTCACCATCCCAAAAATTTGATATGTAAAATGCTAACTGCGCTAAATAATTGAATGGCGAATTCATTACAATAAACAACAAACAGATTTGGCTGTTGAACAGCTAATTTTAACGCCATTACATTACTTCATTTAGGTATGTAAAAGCCACTTGCAAGAAAAGTCAATTGACTAATTTCTGAAATGGCAACTTCCTTTGTAGATCCTGTCAATGTCACGTGACGTGAAATACAGCATACAAAATCACTCATAGTCATTATCGAAAATCGGAATAAGACGGCACGAGGTTTAATGGATAGTTAACCTAATGATCCTTTTATGCAACTGAAAGTAAAATAGGGGATCAAGTTTGCTAATTTAAAATAGCCTCAGTTGTGTGTCGGCAGAGTGGCAATGGCATTTATTGACACATTTGGTATTCTGCTAAACAATAGTTTACAATTATTGCAGCCAAATATGTTAATTGACATTGACACTCTCTTTGACACGCTGCCAATATCCTAATAATGTTATAAATGTCAATGTTTGTGCCGATGGATGTTTGTTAGTTCATCTCGAAAACCACTGAACAGATTTTAATGAAATTTTACAATAACTTTACTTGGACATCAGAATAACACATAGGCTATAATATTTGCAGATATTTCGTGTTTTTCCAAGATATGACGATAAATGCGTACGAAGTAGCAGGAAGTCTCTAGTTTATTACATTCCCAATATTCTTAAATTTTGAACTAGCAGACTTAGGCCCCAGTTTATGGAATAGGTGAAAGTAAAATCGAGAAATTGCTTAAACCACACCATAAAAGATAAAATCCAGACAAAAACTAGATACGAGTATACGATGATATTAACAAGCTGTTATTATATGGGCAACTTTTGCCGCTGGGCAAGATTGAAAGTCGATCTATAAGCCATAACACTTTTGTATCAAGACTATGTTTTTTTGCATAACTAGCGATTATATCTCAGATATATTTGCATAAATATATTAGGGAAAGCTAAGGATAAAACAAATTTGAAACTTATGACATCATCTTCTTAGAAACGTTTCCATTTGGTGTGTTTCATCGGATTTTTGTGAGCTCCATTGGCAGGACATTTAGACATTTAGGACATTTTTTAGGACAGCTATTCACACTAGGAACATAAAGGTGTACATTGAAAAAAAATAATTCGATAAAAATTGGAAGCAACATACGACAAGGCTTACAAATACAGATCATAGATATAATGTTGACAAAGAATTTCATATTAAAACCAAATCTGTCATTGATATAACCCAAATAAAAAGACTACTACATTAAGCATGAAATATTGCCATGAACTTAAAGATTACATAGACGCTTTTTGTATTACATAAAGCAATTGAAAGCAACTGCTACAATATGAAGATCAAGGCACAATAAAGATGATTCATCGCAACAAATTCAAGTTCAACAAAAACTCACGCAACATAGTATTTGCAGATCTACTTACCACTTTTTTGCTCTCACTTTGCTCAACAAAAACCACCTTTATAACAACGTGTGAAGGTGATAGCCAAATGATCGTTAGAATCTTGAGTCATAAAGCAGAGGTATTATGTCATCGTTAGTACGTTGCCCTGTTACAAAATAGTGTTGTTTTCATCGATAAGAATCATCGATGTTTGCTAAATCGCGGACTATTGTTATATTGTTGTGGTAAACAAAGATGTTACTAAGTTTTGCTAAATGATGTGTCATGCTCGTGGTCAGTTATGTTGCCTTCTTTAGTAAATACCTTATTTGCAATTAATTTGCATGTATGTCTATTATTATCTGTGTCATAGCGTATCACTTCATCTTTGCATAAAATTATATGTATGGTTGCTACTTTATGTTAAACTTACTTAATTATTAATTTCTTTGACATCTAATACATGTCATATACTAATTTTGTTTTTATAGTATCTATTTTTATGAAAATAGATCGTATTCTTATTCAAAATCTTCAGTAATACCAAATTTTCTTTTAATCAAATATGGATTACGCAAGAAAGTCACGAAATTTATCATACATGTATATAATATAGAATTCTAACCCGTATTTTTGATAACAAGCAAAATGCAACACTAAACATGCACACAGTAGCTATCAACTCATCTTAAGTAGCTAAACAACTAAACAACACTACAATGATGGCCTTGGACTCAGTTTAAATGACCAAGAATGGCTTCCAACTGCTAAACCTGATTTTGAGGGTTACTATATCTTTCTTCATCTCTGATGCAAGCACACAAGCATGCAAGGTACTAAGTACAATACAATTTTATACGGTATTAACCGAGTATAAAGGTAGGTCACGAATCGTATTGAACTAACTGGTTTGGTTGTGATTTTGCATTTGGGTCCGTTAAAGGTGATTCTGTCTTATTACCCCTCATTTTGAGCTTGTCACTGAAATATCAAGGTTGTATCCTGTGGCCTGGTTCTGCCAATCATAATTTTATAATGTTGTGAGAACACCTGTGTTAAGTTTAAACATTGTTTCATACAATGTTGCAGGGTTTTGTTTTTATGGATTTTCATTCTGCTAAAGTCTACAATTTTGAGGTTGTATTTTTGCGTCAGTGTGTAAATTTTATGTGTCTTGTAGATTTTTTGCAATTTAGTGCTCTTAATAAAATAGATACTCTTGTAGATGACATTTTGTAGAAAGCCACACTAAACTAATCCAATTTCGCATTTGACGTCAAAGCCAACAAAAAGCCTCCCTTCTCCTTAGCTTTAATATTTTGATCATCACCCATCTTTCAAGCAACTCTCCTAATGCTATATATCCATATATCCATCATACTAATGACATCAAAAATAGAACAACCTACTTAACTTCAAATCTCTAAAACCATTATAAACCTGCAAAATCAAAAGATCCCACTCGTTCTAGATAATCCAGGCCAATCACAATGAAACCATTCAATTAAACGTGATGTATTAAATTGTAGCGCTTTCTAGCCTCGAAGAGGAGATAAATTTGATCCGGTTAGCGTAAACCAACTAGACGTGATTCTAACTTCGTTTATACGCTAAATAGTATAGTATGGAAAGTCTTGGTCATACTGTGTGCTTTGCAATAGAAAACTCTTATGCTTTAGACGATGGTTTTGAATTTAGATAAAGTCAATGTTGTATTTAATATTGATATGATAGTGTAAGTAACTGATTAATGATTCTTTTAATATTTTCAATAACAAAATGGAATTAAATTAAAGAACATCAACATCATAAACATCATAAGCATCATAAATATCATAAACATCATTATCATCGTCATCTGAATTATCGTCATCTGCATTATCTTCAACATAACCATAGTCTTATCTATTAGAACTTGCTAAAGCGATATAAATCGAAAGTTCTATTTATGCGAAATAATATTGTTCCAAGCTTTGAACAGTGTTCATTCTGAAACTTCGTTTATCATTATTACAAAAGATTATATTAATAGTAAGTTAATATTATGACAATTTCTAAGCGTAAATTGTTATCTTTGAGACAGTTATAGTAGGTTTATTTTGCGTTTGTTCGTATGTATATATCTTCGTCTGTCTTAAGTTACTATGTTTTAAGTAAGGAGCTAATTGTGTCGTACGTATTATCCAACTTTTTTAAACGTCGCCTTTCAATGTTATTTTCTCTTGTTATCTGCATTGGTTTCATTTTAGCCGGGTTATACATACAGTTGAGGTTTTGACAGTGATTTTAAACGAAATTGACTCGTAGTTAGGCGTCAAGAAATTATCTCTAATAGATCCTTTGCAATTTCAGCCTTAAGTTACCACGTCATTACATCGTTTGAAAACACGGGCGTAAACTAACAACTACTCATTTTGACTTCAAAATTGCCAAATTGAGAGTGTCTGTCAAAAATCACGCCATCCTTGTCTCTCTAGAGGTCCTGGCACCGAGTTAGAAAGCTGCAGGTATAACACGAGTGGCAGCACCCTGGGGCTCAGAAAGTGCGGACATGAGAATTACGATTTCAATTGCCAACGCTTACCGTTTCCGTGCGATGTGGTTTGTGGATTTTGCCGGCTGGTTGTCATAGCAACCGTTGTAAACAATTTGAATAAATTGCTGCAAAAACTGTGTTTATAATAGTGGGTCTGCACAATACGCACTAGCACGATTTTAAGCTATCAAGATAGGTGTATCTTTTAGTAAGAATAGTTTTATTGTCATTATTGCCATTTAAATTGTTTCTTCAGTGGTATAAAAAAGAATACGTACCCACACTTCATCCCCAACAGTATGGCCTTAGAATATTAAGTTAAATACCTATTTAATCGTTTTTTTTTTTTATCCAAATGTGGTTCAAAATATAGCTTTGTAAAGCTTTGTGAGTTTCTGTCGTTAGTCATTTGTCTATTTGGAAGGATTGGTTACAGCAGCATTGTTTATCAAGCGCCTATCAACGCCTAATAGATACAAGTTTTTGTCTTACAGTATAAAGATACAGCTACTAGAATGAAATAGACGTTAGAATAAGCAGAACTGCTTCATCTGAGTGTTAATCAGCTTTTTGCAACCAACCTCATGATGGATAGCATAATGAAGATGTTAGTGCAAATGTTCTTACTTATGAACATGTCTCATATTTTTCTACGATATTCCTACATGTTATTTTATGAAAAAAGACTATTTACAAAGAGTATTAAATGAACTATTTGAATATGTTGACCTTGAGAATATAAATTCAATTCTTCCAAATCATATCCTATAACTCTATAAACGTTTTTTTCGTGCCAACAGAAGTGAGAATGTTTATAATCATAATCATATTTAATGCGCTTCCACAAAGTTACAATGGTCTGGTCTTATTACTCTTTCACGCAAAAACCACTAAACAGATGTCAATGGAACTCTACTATTTTGTAGCTTATGCTTTAGAATTATACATAAACTTTATCATGTTAAGATAGGTACCGTGTAAGTTTTCAAAAAAAAAAGTCACGAGTGGTAGACATTTTTTAAAATATCATGGAATTTTTATTTTAACGACCAAAAATATTCCAAAACCTTTTCTATTCAAACTCCTGTGGCATTTTAACTAAGGAACTATCCCACACGCGTTCCCGAGCCACATCTCTGGATGACAAACATAACAAGTCTCAGGACACATGGAATGCATCGTTAATTAACTTTTTTAGAGCCCTGGGTGACTGTGCCCATAATACTGGATTCAGAATCTCAATTGGTTTTTATGTCGTGGTTTTAGTTGATGAGTTAGAATGAATAAGATATTATTTGAAGGATTCGCTTGGATGATAGTGCTGAGTTAGATACATACAGAGCTACCAAGTTATATGTGTGCACCGGCAGTTATTGGAACTTCGGCCACTAATAAATGTGAAATTCCAGAACTGCTGCGATTGGTAGAAATACGATTTTTTATTAACGCCGCCATTCAGTTTACAGATAAGTTGGTCTGTCTGTACCTATTATATACATCTCTCTCGTCTCTCTCCCATCGGTGTAGCCAGAGACCACTTTCTTCCACTTGCTACGATTCAAACATACCTTTTCACTTCATCCACATTAGTTTCGTCATACATGCATGTCAGTTTGAGGTTCTTTGACTTAGCCCCCGTTTCACTATCTCCAGGTAAATTTTAACTGACAGATAAACCTATGTCCATTTCATAAAACATAACGTTTTAGATAGAGACAGGTATAAAATATCTGTCTGATCAATTTTATCTTTAGATCGTGAAACAGACACTTAACCTTTCTTTAGTCAATTCTCGATTTCATCGAGAACTATTCTCCTTAGCCTTCCCCTCTGGCCATCCACTCTCGCTTTGTCTCTTTTTTTTAACAAAACGCAACAAGAAATTGTTAATATTACGCAAGACACTAATGTCCTCTTCTATAAACAATAGTGTTTGCTCTCAAAATGGACGAGCATTTTGTACAAACCGACAATAGAAAACTACTTTAGATTATATAAATTTATATTTTTAAACACATCTTTTTTTATATATTTTTTCGTTATAGTTACCGTTTATATTAAAAATGGACTCAAAGAACAAGGACAAGTAATATCCGTTACTCACATGTATGGTTGCGAATAAACGAGCGAGTATGATAATAGCTTTACTTCATAATTATAAACTTAATTGAGCAAAATTGTTGACCAGCTGGTGCACTTAGACTTCCATTTAAGTTGGTGTTAATTTTCTAGGGCCAGAATTAGCCTAGAGTATATTTTATTCGCTAACAATGCATTTGTTTTTTATGGACTCTATAACATAGTTATGATTGTTAATGGTATCTACACACCAAAGCCACCGGTTTTTTAACAGCTGCCATTCGTATGACGCACAGAGCACCCCCTAATAGAGTGCACTTGCAAGGCAATAGACGTGCACCGTACATATGTCTTTTTCGGCAGATGTAGCAAAGCGAACTATGTCATTCAAGTCAGTACTGACCAGCTGTCACATCCGTACGCACAAGCTTTTTCGCAATTTACATGGCTCTTATTTTGCTTTAAAGCGTAATAAAATGACAGTGTGTTTTGTGAAATGGTACGGGAAAAATTATGGGACATTTTGCTTTAAGAAAAATGGAATATCTTTTCACCGATAAGTATAAACAATTTTTGTTTTATATTACGCGGAGTTCATGTTACACTGGACAACAAATTTTGATTTGCCTACATCCCTTTCTGTCATTATGCTAATTACTATGTTTATCCTTTTTCGTTTCCGAAATTTCAGTACTAGAGTTGTAACAAATTTATCGACTGAATGTAATCGATTTATTTTATCAAATACAATAATAATATACACTTTTTGTTGAGATGAGATGTAGATAAAAAATAACTAATAATTATTATTAATATGTAAAGAACAGTACTTCGATATTTTTTTATTACCTATCATCGCAAATAATAGAATAAAGTTAGTGTTTGTTTTCTTTTAAAGATTTCCTAAATGTCCTGAGCAAAAAAAGTACAGCATATTTATTAGAAGTTTCTAAATAATAACCTAGTTTTGGGTTATTTGGGACACTGAAATTCAGTTTTCGGAAGCATGTATTTATTTTCAAATTAATTTTACCGGTATAAGTGTCGTCAATTGTCATGCAATTTTAACTTAACCTCTCTAATTATTTAATTTTGTTATAACATCGAATTGTTCAACAATAAAAAATGTAACACACTTATGTAAATGTTTTATCGATAAACCTAACTGTCGTCACGGCACATCTCTAAGCGATGCGTTGACCTTGATTCAGCAAATCACAGCATAGTTGTCACGTCCCCCGCACTTCATTCTTGCCGCCTAAAGTTGTGAGTTTTGTTTCGAATAAAATTGTAATGATTCGGGCTCTATAGGGGGTGCTCTGTGGTATGACGTAAGGCCGCCGGCCTAGCCCAGCGGCATGCTAGCGACTTTGGTGTGTAGATAGCATAAGGCAGAAAATTATTTCATTGTATGACTAAGAAACTGATAAATCCAGTTTTAAGATAAGTCATTTTTTTCTATGAGACGGTGGAAAAGTATTTTATATGAAACTATTTTCACTTCTTAGTTTTCATAGTAAAATTATCGTCTGGTAATAAGCCGAGTCGACTCACGACAAAACGGAACCAGTCATTTAACTATTTCTTTCTTTCCAATTAAAATCCATCTGATTGAGCATACATTTTCTATGGATTCGTTCACACACGTTGTCATGACGTCGTATTGTTTTCCCTCCTGACGGGCCTCGGCCCAGACACGTCCCGGGCACGGCCCGGATCTGTGTAGGAAACTTCTATTTATACCGTAGTCTAGATCCTCACTACACATTTCACTCTCCTGTCCTTAAACGTATTGAAATTGATCATGTTCAAGTTGTCTTTGCTTTTACCCGACACAGTGTGAAACAAAAAAGGTTATTCAACGACTTTTTACTATAGCTAACTACAAGATGTCGTGTTTACAGATTTTTTACGATTTTAAGGTGAATAAAAGATTAGAACAAATAAAAGCGAAACTTTACGTAGCAGATGATTTAATACAAGCTACTTCGAAATTTTTATTTACGATACCATGTTAGAAGTTGTATGAATTAATTTCTTAGCGTAAAAGAAAAAGAAACGTTTTTCATTAATAATATTTAAGCAGTAAGTATCAGGTACCTACTCAAACGAATGACAGAGAATAGATCAAAGAGTCCGTCGACACGAGCGACGCTCTTAAATATAATGAATTTCTTAATATTTAAGCAGTAAGTCTCAGGTACCTACTCAAACGGACGGAAGAGAATAGAGCAGAAGACTCTATCGTCAAGAGTGATGAATGAATTTTGTGCAGAAAATTTTGTATCCTGGCCCTCGAACTAAGTATTCCTGTACTTCTAGGTTCAATAAGTACAGATTAATAATAGAATCAAATGAACTAAAATACAAACATTATACATATAAGCTTGTATGTATACATATGTGTAATACTTTACTTCAAAATCAACAACAAATTTTGCAAAAACAACAAAAATTAGTTCCAAGATCGCATGCTGTACCCCACAATACAGTCCCACCTACCAACTGACATACCATAAATAAGTGTTACAACCACAATGCCCTCATGCTGCATGGAATACGTTGATTAATGAGGTCAATGCTCCTGCGCAAACCTCATCGGTATATCCGCTAAAAAGTCAGGATCAATAATTATGCGCGTGAGTTCACTTTTGCCAATGTTACGTAGCTTTGTTTCGTTCAATTGTGGGGAGGCAGTCTTTATAGAATATAGAATGGATTAAGTTTGTAAATTGATACCTATAGAATTCGTTTTGAAAAGTGTCAGTTCTTGACTATTTATTTTTTGGTCATCTATAGATACGCAGCAGCGTGACAAAGCTATGTTCATCTGTGTTATTCTTTCTTTTCTTCTTTTTTTTCTTCTTTTTTTTTCGTTCATGCTTACAGCATCTATCTCTTCTTTTCTATATTTGAAACAATAAAATATATTTGAAAGAGGTCATTTATTGTGACCTGATTGAAAAGTATTAAAAATTGGTCCTTTATTATTCCTTGATCTCTATTTTAATTTAACGTTTTTTTTCTGTTTCAGGTAACCTTTTACCCTTTGTATTGCTGGCATCAGTACGTATAACTCATATACGCAATAAAAACCTCCTTTAAACAAAAGAAATACAATAATTTAGTAGCAAAGTAGAACTATTACCAACAATTTATTCCATTCAATATGTACTTGTTACATATAACACCAAATACAGTTGCTACCGCTCGAACAATATTTATCTTCATACATTTTCATGAACGTATTGCTTTGTATGTGGTCGGTATCTTTATTAGTTATTTATTTAAGTGTCTGTTCTGTTACTTTTTCGATTGATATTTAGTTTGTTATATCAATATATAATATACGAGTACTTTGAAATTATTTGTTTATGAGTTTTTAATAGATAGCTTCTTGCTTATGTTACTTACAAAGTTAATGACTCTTTTAGAACATTTTTAACGCTACCGTTTTTCGTCAAATACCGTTTCTGACTAGATACTACCTACTTAAAATTTTAATATCCAAATAAATTTTCAATACAACCTATTTTTCAAACAAATTGAAATCAAAATTGCACAACGCGACACGACAGGATAGAAAACACCAAACCGATAATTAAAATAAACAAACTGACAGCAAAATTATTCTTAAATGACATTTAAATTCCAATTCCCTGTTAGAAATAATGCAGTCACGTAAAGGACAAGATACAGTGACATCGCAAGAAAAGGTTGACAATATAATTAAGGCAATCTCGGATGTCACGGAATTGGAGCAACATGAGTCAGAGTAGTCACGACAAATCGGCCACTAAAGTGAACAGACAATCTTTGCGCTTGTACTACTTGCATTCGTAGATAAAATCAATAACAACTCTACAATTAGGAGCTTTATTTGAGTAACAATCGATTATTGCAAAGGTTGTTAATGGAATAATGATAATTAATTGTCTGTTAGACCCAGAACACACGGTGAAACGCAACTGAAACTGTTAGTTACTTTTGAGTTGCATCTAAGTTTCTGCTATAGACTTCTTTAGAAAACTACAAACGACGCAACTAAAATGAAACGTTTCAAACTAGTTGCGTCGTAACTAGCAACTTTAGTTGCGTTGCAGTTGCATTTTATCATGTATTCTGGGCCTAAAAGTTATTTTACTGACACTGTCACTGTCAAATGTCTAAAGATGGCACGATGTTTAATGCATAAAAAACTTGCATCTGGGAGTAATACGAGTATGAAACCGATAACGAGACTACATTTAAATTAGATATGTAATAAGCCTCCTCTCTTTCATTTGAAGGCCCTATTGTGACGAGTCATACAACCTCGTCGCAGTTTTACGGTCTCTTTCGGTATTTTCGTATCGGCTTCTCAATTTAAATTCAAAATTGTGACTATAGAACTGTCCGACATTGCCTCGCCAAGTTAGCAGAGTCAGCAGGGTCAGCCGAGTAAGTCAAGCTGAGAACCTCAGCATAAAGGGTCCATAATCTTTTGCAATTTAAGTAGTTGTAAGCTGTTATATTATGTAAAGATTTTATGGTGCAATACTTAAACCATTGAGTATTGAGAGTACCGAATAAAATAGCAAAATAAAAATATGAGAAAGTAAGCAATTAACAGAAGCTATGTGACATCTACAACGGCTAAAGTACAAAATGCAAATTGACATACTAATGTTTACAAGAATCTAGGAAAAGAAAACAGGATGATAAGCTTATAACTTACTATACATTTTATTAGTAATAATTTCAGTGTCATTAACTTATGATATGACACTGACATTTATAGTGATTTTGTGGAAATAACAGCAAAAATAAACTACAGTTCCGTTTGAGAAAACTTTCTGTATTTTATAATTACGAGTGATACTAGAATGTAAAAGCACGTATTGAAAACTGTAAGTACTAATCAAATCGTTCAACTATAAAAATATCTTATTCAAGCATTTATTAAGATTGAAATTGAATCAAATGTCATGGTTTCTTACAAGAAACTTGATATAAATGTAGCTTGTAGATTGTAGAAAACTCGATAATAATGCCACTTGATTGTAGAAAATTACTTTAATTTGTTTCGTTTGATCGTGGGTTTAGAGTCAAGACGGTCTCTACAATTAACAGACTAGCTACTGACTGCGATTTCGAATGCATTTATCGACATACATACATATCCGTCACGCCTCTCTCTCGTTGGGGTAGGCAGAGACCACTTTCTTCAACTTGTTACGATATCAGCATACATCTTTCGCTTCATCCACATTCTTCAATCGCCTCATACATGCTCGTCAGTTTAGGGTACTCCTGACTTGGCCTTTCCGCAGCAAGTCCCCGATTTGATCAAGGTACGTTCGTCTCCTTCCTTTTCCGACATTTCCTTCTACTCTCGTATTTCTCGTTAATCTCCTTTCGCCCATTCTTTCTACAGGTCCAAACCATCTAAACATCCCTTTCTCAATTATTGTCACTACATCCTCCTTCACCCCACATCGTTCCCTGATCACACTATTTCTTCTTTAAATCTCAATACATTTTAATATGCTACCTGTTGATATAAATCTCAAAATCCTATAATATAAATCACCTCTTTCAACACTAGATACAATTTTATCACACTTTCAAACAATTCGCCTACAATTTCGTATCGAAATAACCCTATTAAGCTGTCAATATTGGAACATACTTGTGTGGTCTATCAATTGTTATATATTGTTGCCATAAATAACAAGACAACTGTTCTAGAGTGATTGTAAGCATCACAAGTATGCGTTATGGATCATAAATACAATGTAGTGTTGATATGACCACGCCTAACTTTAGCAAGTAGCTTGAATCTTGTTTGACACATTTCTTCTGGTAGATTAAGGGCCAAGACGAACGTACCTCGATCAAATCGAGGACTTAATCAAGAAAGGCCAAATCAAGAGTACCCTGCATGTATGAGGCGACTGATGAGTGTGGATGAAGCGAAAGAGGTGTGTTTGGATCGTAGCAAATGGAAGGAAGTGGTCTCTGCCTACCCCAATGGGAGAAAGGCGTGACGGATATGTATGTATGTATTTGATTAAGGGCGTTTTCAGACCTAGCGTTTTATACGCGCGTATACGGTCGTTTTCAGCATACGCGCGTACACGAGGAGCGCGCATAAAACGCTAGCCTGAAAACACCCTAAGGTTTCATAAAGTAGGTTCGCCTTTAGACGTAAGGGGGTTTGGGAAAACATTGACGCAATGGTAGCCTTGTAATAAGTAAGTGTAAGTAACCTTGTAATGTTAAAAATTAAACAGAGAAATTGACTTGCTGCTAAATCAGAATTAAGATTAAAACAGTCTAAATTTATTTTTATTAGAGGTTTTTTTAGTTTTGTTAGCCAAAATAACGAAAATTTTCTAGTGACCCTCTTTCACATAGGTACAATATAAATAGTACCGACACAAATCTTGTATTCAATGCAGCCACCATATAGGCGATTAATTAAAATAATCATGACGCAAAATCAATGATATTCCATAATACGTCGATTTGCATTCAGTTGCAACTTGTCGATGTCAGCTATTGCAATGAATTGTAGATTGATCAGTGTCTCTAACATAGATTGCAAGTTAACTAAATATAAAAGTATATTTTCTAAACTACTTTAAATACAATACATAAAACTCATCGGAAATATCTGCGCACTTCGATGGTATACGTCCCCCCGCGCCTCCCCCATTTTTGTCTATCCAGTTACGTAACGAGTACGTACGAGTTGCATGACGCCACTAAGCCAGGTGTGTAGATATTCCCTACGGGTTTTATCTGTTAGTTTCTGATTACCTGGTACCTTCCACGCACTATCCGTAGCCGTGCGACGTCCACTGCTGGACATAGGCTTCCATAGCTCTCTTACGATGTGAAACCGCATTAAAACCGCGGCGGATTAACCGCCAACCGCGGTTCGTATTTTCCATAAATACATACATATACGTCACGCCTCTCTCCCATCGGCATTTTCCGTATCACGCGTTAAACCATATCCATAACACAACCGCTACTTAATATAGGCCTACATACTAGTCTCCTTCGAAAACGGTAACATCAACTGCCTTCTTACCAAGAGTCATCCGTTTTATTAAAATAATAAAATATGTATATCAATTTGCATGTAATCGAAATTTTATGGAAAATCATAAATTCACATTGAAATACATTTTCATCGGGTCAATAAAAAGTTTTAATGTATTAAACTACAAAATATGACTTCAAATTATAAGTATATTATAGGATAATTTATACGATATCTTTAAATAACATATGCTACTTATGTGTTATTCTGATGTGCAAGCTTCAATATTGCAAAGTTTAATTAAAATCGGTTCAGGTTTTTGCGTGAAAGAGTCACAAACAAAGATCCTCAAATCCAAAGTATTTTTTTAAGATGTGACGATAAAAACGTACAAAGTCGGGGACAGTCACTAGTCTTTAATATATTCGCAAAATTGTTTATTACGAAATATTTTGATTTGGATTATAAAACATTGTTGGTTGGTTGAAAAGTGAATTCTTTACTAGGTACTTTAACCTAAGTGAAATTTATATAGAGTTGTCTCTACCACCTGCCCATGAAATTTGTATAATAAAACTTTTATGTCTTTTTGGTGATACGTGAATAGTTTCCGATGTGTATTTATTTATTACTAGAAACTTTTAGGTAAATACCAGCCTATAGTTTTGCTTGCACAAATCTTACTCACGCCAAATATAGCTATTTCCTTAGCGCTATAAAAAACGTTCGAATAACAAATGCAAATAAAATTATACTCTATTTAGTTCATCTTTATATGGTCACACTGATCTTAGCGTTTGCATTCCTTGACCTTATTAAGTGGTGTCAATTTATGAATGGTAAAAGCAGTCTCACGTTCCTACCTATACTGGGTGTAACAGAAAGGGGGTATAAAGCCGAAACATAGCGATAGTCCTCATGAAACTGAACGACTTTCCCCAAGGAACATGACCCGAAAAAAAAAATTCGCCTCCCTATACAAAATGTCTGATCAGCTGATCGAGTAAGTATAGGCGAACCAACATTTTTTTTCACGGTACGTACAACCCATGTTCCTTGAGGAAAGTTGTTCAGTTTCATGGGGACTATCGCTGTGTTGCGGCTTTATACCTCCTTTCTGTTGCACCCTGTATACGTGCAAGATTTATATCTTTTAAAATAGAAATTACTATTTTAACGGCCTTTTTTTAAGACCAATTCATTAAAGTCAATACTCCATTTAGCTTATGAAATGAAACTGTCTTTATCAAAAATCAAAAGAAATATTTTTATTTATTTGTTTATTGAATACCTTTTTCGGGATTAAAAACATAAAATATAAACTACATCAATGGACTATATTTAATGTTGTGACACCTCTGTAAAGATCCAAAGTAACAAACTTAAAAATGCAGCTTGAAAAATAAATTCTCGGTATCATTGTGTAGTTTTGACCGTTAAAATGATAGCAAAATAAACTTTGTCGAGCCATAAATTCTTTGACAGTTAATGTGACATTTCTGAGTACCCTTTGCTAAGTTTTGCTTTTCACAATGTATCCGATGAACTAATCGCAGTTTTATCTCTATTCTTATATGCGTTCTATATTTGGAATGAGGTAGATACTTTATGAGGTATAAAAGCGGCTTTCCAATTTACTTAAGTGGGTAGGAAAGTTATTTAACGACTGGCCAAGGGACCAAGTCTGCTAATTTACAATGTGTCAATGTAATTTTTTGACACATTTGATCGCAATCGATGTAAGCTATTGTTTAGTAGAATACCAAATGTGTCAAAAAGTGACATTGACATTTTGCCGACACACAACTGAGGCTATTTTAAAAAGAGCAGATTTTGTGGCCAGTTGCCGTGTTAGTTGCCATGTCACAGGTTGTGAATTCGATTCCCACAACAGAACTGTGGTGAACAGAGATGTTTGTCTTAAGTGTGTTTGTGTATAATATGAAAGAACTTAAAATAAACTTATATTTATGGAATTATTTACTTCACTTGATATAAGCAGAATTCATCATGGTCGTTGATAGTTTTATAAAAAAAATAACCGTTATGTGCTGTCAACTACATTTTAAAAAACAAAACTGTTATATCGAACTAACATTTTTTATCCAATCAAAAAAATAATACAACCTAACCTTTTCCACCCTTCTTTACCTTTAAAAACATCGTTTCATATCATTTCAAAACAAAAGAAGTTCGTTTAAAAGTCGTGCGTCGGCTTCTTATAAGCGTATCGTCATGACAAATGTCATAGGGGCACGTGACAAAAAATATCAGTCGAGAATAATGTGACAATAGAATTAATCGTCGTTTGATAATCACTTTAGAGTTCCCGAGGGAACGATAATTTGCTAATACGTTTGCCTTTTATGTGTAGTATGTGAGCAGTATCATTTGAAAGAAGTGTAAAAAACCCAAATTGATTGAATGGAAGTTCGTTCTATGATTATTAGTTTTTTTCAACTAAAGCGAAATACGAAATGTGGTAAAAGCGAATGAGAAAATGATGCTATATTACTGTTGGATATTAAGTAGGTACATTGTAATCTTATTGGAAGTTATAAAACTGAAGCCTACATGTAAGAGCAATTAAGACTTTGACATAAAATTAAGTTTAATATAGGTAATTTGAAAATACTGGACTAGCGTGGATGATTATAGTCTTAGTTATAACGGCATATTACTAGCAAAATCTTTGCATAAATCGCCAGTGTTCAACTTATACATACATACATATCTGTCTCGTCTCTTTTCAATCGGATTAGTCAAAGACTACCTCCTTCCTCTTGCTACGAGCAAAACAACTCTTCAGCTCCATCAACCGCTCTTTCGATCCAAACACAAAATCTCGAAAGTAATCTATTAGAACTGGATTTTTTATCGTAGTACGTGCCACCCCCATACTTCCTGCCCATTCATATTATTTGGAGGATTAACTTCCCATAGACCGCCATGGGATCCCGTTATCTGTACAATGTATGCCCACATGCATGGGAGTCATATGGTGTTATTAGGTTCTTGGAATTGTTTGGGGATTTCATCTGAAGCTATATTTTGTATAGGTACGCCTATGTACAGCAATTCACTAAGTTTGTGGCTTCTGAGTTTACATTGAACATCGATGTCTAAATAGTGTCATTGTGGTCATTAGTAGTGCCATTGCTGAAAATAGTACTCGTAGGAATTAGATTTTTAGTACAAAGTATGTGTTCTGAAATAAATATCGGTATGTATTTACCGAAGTCATGTGCCTTGCGAATATATTTCAATATTTTTTAAATGTATTTTTCTGAATAATATTTAACTAATTTAGGGTTTCAATTTCAAAAGATACCAACCTAAAACGGTGTTTTCCGTCTAAAATACCGTAAAATTTACAAATGGCAACATTAACTGACATGTTGTAACGGTACACCTAATTAACATTGCATGTTTTTAAAAGTAAAATTCAAATTATATTTTGCCGGTCGGCTCATTGCGAGAATTCTCGAAATGTGATAATTTTAAACAAGAAAAAAATGCTTCGAAATTATTTTAGGTAGCTACTTGCATTTGAGTTAAAAATATCATAAAATATTTTAATGTCAGAATTTTGATACCAATAATCATTTATTTTAACATTTACACTCACGAAACGATAAATAATTTTCTCACAACCTATCTTATCAATTATTATAATTACTTAAGTAATAAGAACTCATTAATATTTTATATTTCCAAATTCCTTTTATATAGTGTCGTAATCCTTAAAATACTAATGACATTAACAACTTAATTTTTAATCTTAATTCTTTAGATAATCTTATTTTTATGTGATCGTAAAAAATGCAATTTTCGGACGACATTTTTGAGCGAAATATTTTGGTTCTAAGAATTTTTGATGGGTATTTTGACCTTTAAATTTCGTGTTGTTAGAATTACTTTTTTTTGATTGCAAAAACTACTATTGTATATTTTGCCAAATTCAACTGTACGTGTATAAAGAAAAGGTTTATTTTTGTGTTTCTGTTATTTTTACGTTGACTCACTTACAGTTTCAAATAAGTTTTTTTATTGTTTCAGGTAATTGACGATTCTACTCTTCAGCTCTTCAGAACATTTTTTGATCGTAAATAATCTTGAGTAGGTAATGTATGAAACAAAAACATACAGAAAAAATTTCTTTAAGAAAAAATATTCCTAAATATACATTTTATAGTTGGCCAAATGTATGTCAATTACTTTTTCTCCTGCTTTCTTTATTACAAAGTCATTTTTTATATTAAAGGTAAGCATTACATACATAATTACAATAATAACAATACAAAATTGTACATTTCACCTCCAAAATTTGCGTACCCCGGGAGCTCGACAAAATCGTACAATAAACGTCAAATTAACTTAATTCCTTCTTTATTTACTGCTAATATGCAATACGCTTTACCGTTGACACTTTAAAAGGTACAGACTATACAGGCTTCGGTTTTTAAAAAAACACGAAAGAGTTTGCATTTCGTAAAATGCGAATTTTAATGAGCAAAGAGGTTGGTTATTATTGGTTCTAACTCGAAAATCATTAATTTTTAAACCTAGTGTCAGGAAAACCTTATTTTTAGTAAGTCATCAAATAAATACTGGGACAGTTGCTGTTTGACATTTATTGGCAATTAAATTAAAGGTTCTAAATCATGACATTGCAAAACCCAAAAAAAATCTGTACGCAAACTTTAACAACTTTAAAGGGAAAAATAGAAGTTAAAATGTATCTCGACCTTTCCTTAAAAGTTAAATTCGTACGTGTTGAAAAAAATGATTTTTTTTGTCGCTTTCATCTCAACTTTTAACCTTTAGTAACACTATTAGATAACAATTAACGATTAACCTTTCTAAAGCAAGATTTTATTAAAAACAAAACTTTTTAATGTAAATTCTCTCCATCCTAGGCTATAAACTTTATGTAAATAAATATCAATCAGTCTAACCAATTGTAAAGTTTATAAAAAGAAAGTACGAATGAAATAGTATTGAATCTCTTTTTGTATAAAATCTATGTCAATGAGTTTTTACTGGACAAAACAAAGTGCTGAGACTTTTCCCGCCCACTTTTGAGATTTATGACGTTGTTAAAGTTTAGGAATTAATCGAAATGTAGAGTTTAAGGTTATAAAATAGTAAAGGCATGGAGACTATACGCTAAAAAAGAAAAAAATAACAGAAAAAAATATTATTAGAGGCACTAAAAGAAAAATGCCGAAGTTCCTTGTAAATTTTTTTATGCATTACTTTCCTTTAATTTCATATTTGTTGGCATTTAAATTTATAACAAAACGTCAAATGGCGAAAGCAACCCAACCATTATTGCTCAAATGCTTTTAGTATCTTTGTATCATTTGACAAGCTTCTTTTCTAACCAACTATTGCCACAATAACCCAGAATTCACCTGCAGTACTATTCATAATAGCTAACATCGATCAGCTGCCAAATGCGTACCCAAAGATGGTATCTTGAAAAAAATATTTCTTACAGCCACTGAGGCTCACTTTTAGAAAGTTTTGGCGCCAAAATTAAGTAGGTACACGCTGCCCACAACTTCAAGATTGCCACACACGATAATTCGAGGATATTTTTTCCCGTTTTTTTCGACAAAAATGGCAATACTATTTGTAAACCAGTTACATAATCAATTTTAAAAGCCATAACGATAATTTTACTGTGCCGTAATTGATCGGGTTGTATTCATAAGGTCGTTAAATTAATGCAAATTATTTGTTAATTATTTTAGTTTTTGGGTCAGACTGTATACAATATGGTTGGATGGTGACGAAGAATCTGAAATATGAAGATGTTGTATGTGTAGTTAAATATTTTGTAGGATCACTTTTAGACAGTCAAGAAAAAAAAATACTGTACCTAAGTGGGCATATTTTTGTGATCTTAGCTCACCCAATGTCACCTACTTTTTATGGATAAGTTACTTAATATTTCCTAAACCTACTTAATTTTTCAAACATCAAAATAATAAAGCTATTAGAAATTAAATAACGACGTATATCCCTTTCGAATTCGAAAACATGTCTATTCTGAATTCGAATTCAAATAGGTACTCACTAAGGTAAACATTGGCCATTTCAATTCAGATCCAAGCACTTAGGTAACACCTCTTCGTGCTCCTGCCAGCCTAGTACCTACCTACCAAATAGATTCGGTAAGCAAACCAATCGGTCGGTAGATTTCAATCGCTCCCACGCCGAACTAATAGACGCCGTATTTTATCTTATTGACACTAGACAAGCTCTGCAAACAAACTATAAAGCAACCTGTTTCCTTGTTATGTTATCCTGGTACTTTGGTATGGTATTGAGTTTAAAATTGTTGGATTAATTAAGGAATTTATGGTCTTAAAATACGTATCTAATAAATAAATATATTATTTAATATAATGTGTATGTAACAAATACAACATAATACAAAATACAATACAATACAGATTTTATATCCTTTAAATAGTACTTTTATGTTATGTAAAAATTGTACTAACTTATTACGTACGTTTAACAATTAAAAATATTCACATACGTTCACAATAAAAATCTTACCATAAATAAAAAATATGAATTAGTACCTGATAAAAGAAACAATAATTTATAATTTTCCCTATAGGTACTTAATATTTTGGGGACCTCAATAAATCGCGTCGCATAATCAGAAATATTGCACAACATGGTTTTGTAGTCATAATAATAATATAGCCATGTGGCCAAACTGGCCGTTAATCAGCCTGGGGGCATTAACCCTCGAATCTCGATTCGCTGTGGAGCCAAAAGAAAAAAAAAACAATAATATGGACCAAAATAAATATACGCTTAACCCAAGGAGACGGTAATTGGTGATATGTGAAAGATTTGATACCTACATACTGTTTTATTGGATTTCCAATAATAATTATAATTCAATATACCTAATTCGGTAGCTTTTATTACAAGAAAATTAATGTAGAAATGTCTATGCCTTATAAATACACGTATTATGAATATTTGCTTCTTACAAATCAAAATTAAAGTCAAAAGATAATAATTAGGGGCTGTTTCACGATCTACTGATAAAATTTAACTGACAGATAAACCTATGTCTATTTCATAAAACATTACTTTTAAGACAATGACAGGTATAAAATATCTGTTAGATAAATTTTATCTGTAGGTAGATGGTGGAACAGGCCCTAAGATTACTAACTTGACTTTTTTATTTTTTCTCCTACAAATCAAATACGTAAATCAAAGATAAAAGACTTATTTTTTTAAACCTATTCCGTCTATGTTTTTAAAAAGAGTTTTTGCAAATATTATTTTCTTAAATGTAAAAAAAATAAGTTCTAAAAACTAAAACCCGCCTACGGAAAACCTGCGATCTTAAAAGTAAGAAACAAGAAATAATTCTTGTCTTCTTAACTAGGTACCTCATAAATGCACAGACGTAGCGATTTTCAGAGGAAAGCCGTGGTCGTATGCCTCTGTGCCTTGATATTAATAACCGTGCAATGTCGGAACCTGTTTAACGTACCTTTGTAATAAGGTAGGTATCAATTGCTTACAGGCAGCCATTTATAGTTATATGGAGGCATACGACCACGGCTTTCCTCTGAAAATCGCTACGTCTGTGCATTTATGGGGTACCTAGTTAAGAAGACAAGAATTATTTCTTGTTTCTTACTTTTAAGATCGCAGGTTTTCCGTAGGCGGGTTTTAGTTTTTAGAACTTATTTTTTATTTCACACTTTTTGGTTAAACCAGTGATATCTACGTACATACTACAAAACTCATACAAACACATACATGACAACTATTCAAACTCCATGTTACACTTTCAATCTATCTTTTCATCTCAACATATTGTACTAGCGGGCATCCGCGACTTCATAGTCATCTACACCACAGTTACTTTTCAAAGTGGATAATAATTATAGGGTAACAATCCTAAAATATTGCAAATTTTTTGATAGGGTACATAACACAAAAAAAACTACACAAAAAGTACCTAGATAGGTAGGTACCTACTTTTGAGCAGAGATGCTCAACGCTTTCCTGGTCCAAAGTAAGTAGCGTAATCCGTTTCGGATAGGTATGAGTGTGGATCAAAGATGCCTTTTATGCAAAGCCTGATAATCTCACACTGATAATCTGTCCATAGTACGAGTATATGTAAAAAGTATCTATTTCCTTATTGCAGCGGGGGGCTGCGTCCCCCCAAACTGACACAATGACTTCTTTGTCCACAGTAGAGTTCAAGAAGTGTTTTGTTTATTTTGGCGGGGGGCTGCGCCCCCCCAAATCCCCCCACACAGTGACAACTTTGTCCAGTATAGTTCAAGAAGGTTTTGTTTCATTTTGATGAAGGTCTGCGCCCCCAAACCCCCCTACACAGTGACTTCTTTATCCATAGTAGAGTTCAAGATGTTTTTCGTGTCTTTTGGCGGGGGGCTACGCCCCCCAAACCCCCCCATACAGTGACAGCTTTGTCTAGTAGAATTCAAGAAGTGTTTTGTTTAATTTTGGCGGGGGGCTGTGCACCCCAAACCGCCTTACACTGTGACTACTTTATCCATAGTAGAGTTCAAGAAGTGTTTCGTTTCTTTTGGCGGGGGCTACGCCCCCCAAACCCCCCCACACAGTGACAACTTTATCTAGTAGAATTCAAGAAGTGTTTTGTTTAATTTAGGAGGGGGGCTGCGCCCCCCACACTTTCCTACACACTTTGTTCATAGTATGAATGTGAGTTCAAGAAGTCTTGTAATTTATTTCAAACTTCCCTTTTAAGACACGCTTTACAAATTAAAATCACTGCTTGAACTCATGATAATTAACAACTTTGAATATGGGATCTTTGTCAGTGTCTAAAAATGTTTGCTTCTTCGTACACGTTACGTGGGCAAAATGTACCTATTGAGGGACCGAAAATGTTTGAATGCCAACAAAGTTGATTCCATAGGTAGTACAAGTTGTAGGTAATTTAGCTTAAAACTAGCCAAAACAGTCAACATAATTCTGAAAAGGCCTGATTTGGCAAGCTGTAGGTAAGTAATCAGTAGTTTCGAAGTAATTATGATAGAAAAGACAAGACGTTAAAAGACATATTTACAAGTAAAACCGCGTGCAAAACCTAGTGATATATATAATATTTGGAATGTACTCGCTGAGCCCTTTCATTTGATACCCCACACATTATCCTTTGTAAAATTTAATATTTTTTCGTCGCGACTTCTTGTCCACTAGTTTACAAGCAAATCCGTGCGCAAAGCCTAGTGATATATATATTTTTTTGGAATGTGCTCGCTGAGCTCTTGAATTTGATACCCTACACAATACCATTTACAAACTTTTATTTTTTTCTTCGTGACTTTTTGCCCACTAGTGGGCAAAGTATTGAACTTATTGCAAAACTAGGTATCCTATGTCACCTGCCGTATTATTACGAATCTTTTGACACCTCATTCATCAAAATCGGTTCAGTAGTTTAGACGCTACGGTGGAACATACATACATACATACATACAAACATACATACATACATACATAGACTGCCAAAAACATTACCCTTCCTTTTGGCTTTGCCGTAGTCGGGTAAAAAGCTCTCATGAACTGTATGTGGCATCAAAACTTACAATAAACTTAATTTAGCGGAACCCAAATAAAGTTTGTTTAACCGTTTTTTGTTTCTTTTACTCGATTCACACTTAACGGATCAAAGCAAATAACATTAAATTTGATAAACCTTTTGTAGCATGACTTGCTTTCAAGGAATGGACATAATTGCCACGTTTGGTGATTGCAATATTTAATAAATATTGTAAATGTGATGTAAGTAAATAATTTACTGATGTAGGTACCTACATTATACAATCACGTATGATAGTGGCAGGTTACTTACCCAAAATCTTAAATAAAATCAGAATAAAACACAGCCTTTATTATTTTAAGGCCAGTTTCCTGCAATTTCGTGCGCTTTTATTGTTCTAATTTAGAAAACTTACACACGTAAGTATACTCCAAAGGCCAAAACACATCGGATGCGTATGCGTTGTTGCGGATGCGTAGACGTATGCGTACCTCTGTCACGCTCGCGTCTACGTCTACGTTACGCATTTACGCAAGCGGTGACAGTTCCATACATTCCAAGTCAGAGGTACGCATACGACATATGTGTTTGGGCCTAAAGTTTGTGCCAATTATGTCATATATAACCGTAAGCTACTGAAAATGTTTTAATGAATTTTAATATGAAAAGCATTAAAAAGTCTAAAAACATGTGTTTCCTACGATTAAACTAAAAACAAGGTTATAAATGAAATTAAGTTATACAGTCATAAACTGTCAAAGGAGTGCCTTTTATTAAACGCGTAAAATTTAATTATTAGACCATTACAAATGCAGCTTAATGTCAACTTTAACTTCAAGAAATAAGAGTCACGGAAATGTAATAAAACGTGATCTTTATGCTATAATATTCTAGAAGTAAACCCACGGCGCCATCTTAGCCAAACTAATCTTATACGAAGCTAGTAACTTGGAAACAAATAAATTTAAAAAAAACATACAAACTAAAAATAAAATTAAAAAAAAAAACAAACCTAAACAATATACTACACTTTTAATATTGGCGACACCTACTCTATGCTGGCCATTGCTGGCGACTGAGTATGTAGATGAAGCGGAGGAAGTGTATTTCGATTGTAACTAGTGGAGGGAAGTGGTCTCTGCTTACCCCAATGCGAAAGAGGCGTGACGGATATGTATGTAGGCATAAATACACCAAGACTAGACAAACTGTTTCTCGCAGTAATTTGTATCGAACCCACGACAACTTGGCAAGTAGCGTCACACTACTAACCAAATCATCTGGCCACTCAAATACCGTAAATATGAAGCTTACAAAAATATAAAAGTCACTATTTTAAGGTATTAGGGGCTATTATCAGATGATTGCACACTGAGCGCTTGTAAAAGTAACTTTGTTGGTGGTCTTTAGAATTTTAAAAAGAAAATCGGTTCAATTTGTATTCAAATATTTATCGAAGTAAGGATAAGAACATAATAATGTTGGATAACCGTTTTTGTCAGTACTTAAATACTTAGGTAGGTGTTTTTTTTTTCTTCATGCATATCTGTCACGGCCCTTTCTTATCGTGGGAAATAGACAGAGACCACATCCCTCCACTCCTCTGCTCCTTCTTCTTTATTGTAACTATAGCACTGCCGCTTGCCAGAAGACTTATGGGCTTAAACAGCTACTTACCCAATGGCTACCAACTGCCAAACGGCGGCATCGCGGCAGTTGGACACCTTCTTGAGTACCTGGGCGGAGGAAGCTCGAGACAAAAAGTCGTGGCGGATGAGGAAAGAGGCTTTTTTGTCCCGCATTGGGACACGAGTGGCTAGATAAAAACAATAACGTCAAACAGTGTAATCCTATTTCGAATAAAACATTTTTGATTTTGATTTTTCTTAGTTCTTAAAAGACGAACCTTGATTAAAAAGGTATAATAGGGCATTAGATTAAAAGCATGAAAACTAGTTTGAAAGTGTAAAATAGCTCTTAAGTTGCAACACATAGGATCGGCGTTTGCGCAAGTACACGACCATAAAGGGAACTGTCGGCCCTTCTCGTACAACTTCGACATTTTAATTCTAAGCCTTTGTTGGATCGATAGATCGTTTGTACAGTCAGCTACATATGTTGATGTTACAAAAGAAAGTAGGTAATTATTTTTGTATACTTAATGCATGATCAACCCAATTAGTTATTAATCATAACAATATTTTTTCCTCTGGAGTTTCTTGCTGGCTTCTTCTCTGGAGAATCTGCCTTCCAAAGTCAGCGTAGCTCCTTTAAAGTTTTTTTTTTGTTCTTTAAATTCATTATTATGTTTTTTTTTATAATTTCTACTTTTTGAGGAATTTAAGTGTTAATTTAATGTTGCCTACGAATAAATTATTTTTGAATTTGAATTTGAATATAGGAACCTAGCTTATTATTTATTAATTTAAATATATTAAGTTATCAATGTAAGATATTCGTATTTCGAAAAGTTCTCCATTTCTATTTATCGGGATATTTTTGTGACGCATCTCTAAATTAGCTCTCAACTTAACCTCTCACATCCCACTGACCCATTAAAAATCCAGACGCGATAGATTTTCTATTGTTCTTTTTTTTCTGGGATGTGAAACATTAAACAAATCTCAATTTTCAGGTTACCTATTCTAAGATTTATCAATCTTGAAATTGCGATATTTCCTTTTTTACGCATCCATCTGTACATTAACAAGAATTGTTCAATAGTTAATAGTGTAAGAGACGATTACATTGGTCAGTGTCTTATTTGGCTGCTTGAATAATGGCTATTGATTTTTGATTGTTACATCACTTTTAGGGCAGTACCGCACCTGCGGGTCAACCGCGCGTCGCTTTTGAAACGCAGGTTGGTAACTTTTGGCAAATGTGGCTTAACTACGTGAATAATTCCGATTGTATAAGTTTTGTGGGCCCAGTCTGATGTTCCATGATTACGAAACTGTTATTTGTGGGTGACCCGCTGAACTGCAATGTAAGTGTGGAAGCGCCTTAGGGTTTGAAATAACGTTTCAGAAAGTAAATCATTGTGAAACTTAACTTGGGTATGATTATTAAAAAACATGTGCATTTGTGTATTTTTTCATATTTGGTGTTTGTTGCTTCTTTAAGTAATTTTACACGTCTCTTGAATCTGCCATTTGACTGTAGTTTTAAAAACCCTCTATTATTACCCTAGTTATCTTAATACTTAGTAAGAGAATTCTAGAAATTTCATCTCACACATTCATGAAAGGTACATTGTTCGTAAACTATTCACAAGTGAGTTGCCATAAATAAGTAGCCAACACATTACAAGTGCAGCTATTTCAATAAAGTGGAATTCATCTCGCCATTCACACCTGAATACTTGACGTCTTAGACCTAAGTAGTCTTTCACCGTAAGATATATCTTTAGTTAGGCCGTGGCCCCAGTAGGCAAACTGTTAGCGGCTGACTGAGTGAGCCGCAAATTTGTGGCGAACTGAAAGAGTTAGCTGCAAACTAAAATCAATGAAATCACCGGTTTTGGTGGCAGTCGGCCGCTGTCTGAGATAGTCAGCGCGCGTAACGCTGCAAACAGCGTACAGTGAACGAAAACTAGCTGACTGTGGACACTTTATTTCAAATATATGGAAGGGCGTACTAAATCGATACGCCGCAAACTAGTCAGCCGGTAACAGTTTGCCTACTGGGGCCACGGCCTTACTGAGTCGCTGTATTGTCATTTTAGAAGCTCGAGGTGCTGAATTCTTGAAAAGGTCTTTTGTGTAGGTAAATATGAATTTAGGTATGTGTTGTACAATTATAACAGTTGTATTTTGTAGTTTATAATAATAGTATTTTATACTGTGTAGTAAATATTGTAAGGTAGAATTTCCTTTAGCTAAAGGTTTGGGAACTTTATGAGTTAGGTTTTTATTTGTTTTAATCTTTGAGTATAGAATATATAAGGAGGTGCCATACCGTCTAGATCTGCGTGCCTAGTCTGGCGCAAAATGGCTACCTTTTTGTATGTCATTTCTTATCGTTTGACAGGTCATCTACCAAGAAAACTATGAAAAATTTGCGCCAACCTTGGCACGCTGTCATAAACTCATTTGTATATGAAAATAAAAATGTGGCACCTCCTTATATATTCTGTTTTAATTTTAACTGGTTGATAACAAAGTAATTAAAACCTAACCTTTTTTTTAACCTAAACTAACCAAGACCTTAAGTCTGATTTAAAACTTATCTTAAATATAGTTATCTTATCTAGCCATCGCTGTCCCATTGCTGGGCAAAGGCCTCTCTCCTCTTCTTCCATGATTCCCTATCCTGGGCCCCCTGAGCCAAACATTAAAGAAGGCGTCCAGCTCATCCCGCCACCTTTTTTTTTCGTGGTTTCGTGGTTATTTCCTATAGTTATTTCAGAAAAAAAATATGGTCAAAAATGTTACTGAGAAAATAATGAAAACCTCGTGACATTTTCAATAAGAGTACTAATCAGGAAGTTAAAGAAAAATTGCTAAATACAAAAATCATAGAAAACAGAATCAAAATCACATCATAACTATTACATCCCTTACATTTCACCTATAATACTACCAGTCTACAAGTCCATACATCAAAGTCCTTTCAATACATACAGCAGATGAATAGCTTGAAGCATTTGAAGAATGCCAACCATTAGTATACAACAAGCTTGATCAGTACTAATAGCTTGAATACTCAGCTTCTGCGACTAGTCTTTGTATATTTAATAATTTTATTCAATGTATGAGGTTAAATCTGGTTCCAGTTAAGGAGAGAAATCTTCGAGATTTTTCTTAGATATAAGAATAGTCATGTCTTGGTAAAATAACACGATATCGTAAAATAATATAGCCTATGTGTTATTCTGATGTGCAAGCTACAATATTGCCAAGTTTCATTAAAATCTGTTCCGTGGTTTTTGCGTGAAAGAGTAAAAATATCCATCTATCGGAGTAAACATTGACATTTATAATATAAGAAGGATAGTGGCAGAATATTTTGTATAAAGCGGTTCACACTTATTGGGTGAAAAGGCGCATTCAATTTTATTCTAATAGGTTTCAAAAGGATTGGAAAGCCTTACTGTATATTATACTTACATAATTATTAGATTTAATGTACCACTAATAGTCATTCAGATCGATACTCTATAATCTATATAATTAAAAATCGCTTCAGCCAAACGCAAGATAGGTACCAAATCGCGGTTAAACATTCATACAAACGTCAAACTGAAAAACTCTTTTTTAAAGTCTTTTACCAAAAATCAGAAGAAAAAATATCTGTTATTTACTTAAAATGTAACTTATACTAGATTTCTCTCTTTATGTACTTATAAGCTGTTGCTATCTTGAATAAATAAACAAATAAAATGACATTAATTTTAATGAATAGTTATCTTTAAAAGCCTTTCTTGCAACCGTCAGTAAGTCATTAAGACTATTCCCTCAACTAAATTACTAGTAGGGTCAAAACAGTCTAGGCAGTAGGCAAGTCTAATAAGATAAGGAACTGTACAAGCAGTACTAGTTTCCTAGACTACAGTCTGTTTCCTTGTTGCGTCATCTATTCAACATGCCACCTGCTGTATTGTAGGCTTTTTTGCACTAGCGTTTAGGCTGTTGATGCGGTTTAGTTGTAGCACTTGCTGTAGATATTTAGACACTTGCGGTTTGCGTTTGAATCTATGAAGTGAACATTTTGTCTTCATTAGAATTAGTAATGTAATCAGGAAATCTTAATATTACATCTCCATATCATCATCATTACCATCACCCACCATCATCACCTTTATCTCTTTAATAATATAGTCTATATTAAAAACGATGTAGAGGCGAGGTTATAGCATTTCTAACAAAAAAAAATACCTCTTATTTTCTCCTTTAGCTTTCGACAGAGACAAGTGACAATAAACGACAAAAACAAGACACAAAACAAGTCAAGTCAGTTTTTGTCCTGTATGGTAAGTAACCAACACTAAGCCCGCCCTGCATTTATATGTGTTTATCCGTATAGCGTAATTTCTACAATTCAAACCGAAGAAACCATGCAGCGGTTCGGCAGCCGGTGTGTAAAAGCCTTATGCCACTATAGCCACTCTCTCATTAACTCGCCGTGCTGTGATAGGCAAAATGTCACTGTTTTAGTTTACTTTGTTAACAGGTGATCAATAACGTATTACTATAATTGACTCCTTAATCCTTATTCAGGACTTTTGGTCATTGTGTTGTTGTACTGTAGATGCAACATACCTACGTAAGACAAGATGAAAAGAGAAGGAAGATTACTAGAGCTACCTAGTCTACTATATATTTTTAAAGTATTTCGTTAATAAGTTGTACTTTCCAATTAGATATACTTATATACCTTTATGACTAGATTATAATGAAATTATTTGGCACAATTTCAATTCAAGATATCTTACAAACAACAGCTTAAGAGTTTGTTAACTAACATCAAACTTTAAGAATTATGTCAGTTGTTTTTTTTTTCAAAATTACGCAACATAACTTACAAATATACGTTTTATTCTTTCTAACGCTAATAATTTTAAAAATATCTATCTCTTTCTTTAGCTTATTTTATAAAATGCATGCTTATTTTATAAAATGCGACAGCCAGTCTCTTTCTCCAACATCTTCAAGCTTTAACAGTTAAAATGAAATCGAAAGCAACCTACTGCTTCAAAACCTGGATCCTATTACTATAATTACCAATGAAACGGTTCTCATAAACAATTCTAATGCAAAATTATTAGAATTACAGTGCGAATGCGACATTTGGAAGCGTGGTGTTCGTTTTCATAGTCGTTAGGCGTGCGAACTTATTTTGGTACCATTGAAACTCGTGTCAAACTCGAAAGTAACTCGTAATTATACGTTTAATGCTTTGAAATTCAAATTGTATAAATTAATATTCTCTTGAAGTCATTTGTACAAAGGATTTATATTATGCTGAGGTGATTTCCGTAAGAGTTAAATTTTAGAATTAGAATTTGTTTATTGCAAGTCACAGGTTTGGTAAGGTTTTACAAAATCATAATGTACATGTGACGCCCTGCAAGGGCTCAGCAAAACAATTCTATTTAATTTATTTTTATTCTATTTACATATCTTTCACACCTCACTCTCTCATTGAAGTAGACAGAGACCAATTCCCTTCATATGCTACGATTCAAACATTCACACACACTACTGCAAATCCATAAAACTCCGAAAACAATAAACACAGTTGGTAAACAATCAAAACATATTGCGAAATACTCAAAACAACTACTTGCCAATACCCTACTTCGCCCTAAAGTACACAAGCGAGGTCGTATCTAAGATTAACGAGCCTCAAAAAGCAATGCGCGAACATTTACAGTAAATCAAGCCGAACTAGGCTGCAAGTCTTCAAATGCCCCACTAATCATCATTATCACATAGTTTTAGAATGTTGCTAAACTGTTTCGTTGGTGTCCGAGAAATGCTCTGTGCGATATTATTATAGTAAGTTCTTCTTCTATATGGTAAGATTTTCTTTTGTTTTTAAACTGTCAATGAGCACCTGTGATGTGCCATGTTATATAATCATCAACTTTAGAAACTTTATGTTCACCACGACAAAATTTGGCGAGTCATTATATCACGCTATTTTTATCAAACGCCCATTTTGGTTAAACCAATACAGAAAAAAGCAATATAGCATTTAAATAAATCAAATAAGAAACAAACTTAATACAATGATGGCGACAAAATCGACGAGATTCATGCCTGTTACCTTTATCTATTTACTCTAAACTATCTCACTTAAACCCCAAATTGGGTGCCAAATAGAACATCCCAGATAGATATCACTCGAATCTGTCGATCGCAACACCGAAGAGACCGATGTTATCGCGAACTTAGCTTCACGGAGTCGCAATGTGGCAACATTTCGTGCGAAACTTAGAATTTGTCGTCACGATTGGGCTAGAGATTAAAATCTTCAGTTCACCGTCTGACTTTTACTAACTGTTTGTCGAACGGTTTTAGAATACGTAGTGTAAATTGAATTGTCAATTTGAAACTATTCACTATTACCTATAAGGAAATATACCTACTTAGTTTCTATTTAAAATTTTAACTCAGTATCCACATTTTGCTCAGATATTCTTTTATATAAAAACACGATAGAGAACTTAATACATTAAGTCTAATAAAAACAAAAAGAAATGTGAAAGTCCACTACGTAATCAAAACGAGTAGAATTTCATAACTAAAGATATAAGCCTGATAAGCAGAAACAAAAGAAAGAAAAGATGTCATTCTAAAATAATTGATGGCAGCGAAAAATAAAACAAAACAAAGTGCTTATAAAAAAGTCATACTAAAACAATTGAAGACGGCGAAAAACAACCGAGAAACAATAGTAGTTCTTTAACTAGATTTCCGTATGAATTGTTAAAATAAAGTCACGACGGAACCTGACATTTATTTGCGTTACAATTTACTTATTTCTCTGTGAATTGTTAGCAATCGAATGAGGATACAAAATGTCTCGAGATAAAACTAAAATGACAAACATTATTAAAATTGAAGCTACACTTTCACTAGTAATGGAAAATACATAAATCAGCATAAAACCTGAAGAACATCGTATCCTACAAGATTATAAATGTCAACGTTTGTGCCAATGGATGTATGGATGGATGTTTGTTACTTTTTCACGCAAAAACTACTGAACAGAATAAGATGTAACTTGGCAATATTGTAGCTTGCACAGCAGAATAACATATAGGCTTTATTATTTTACGATATCATGATTTTTTTCCAAGATATGACGATAAATGAGTACAAAGCCACGCGAAGCCTCTAGTCTTTTAATAAAGCGATAACAAATTTAGAAACAAGTCAAATCTCATGTAACGATGCAAAACACATGCAAGCCCGAGAAAGCAAAGCAAATCTGTCTATACCATAAAACTGCATCAAAATAAAACGTCCATCAATTGACCACAACCAATTTGGAAAATGGACACCTAATGAACAGACCACAAAACTTTCACACAACGCTAATTGGTAAAGAATCGAAAAACTGAACAGAATTTGAACAATTAAATGTACCTGAGTATTTTCCCACGATATGTTTTAATAGCCAAAGCTAATAACTAAAGGGTAAACGTTTGTGTATGACTATGACTCTAAGTACAGACGTCAACTCACCTACGCTCGTGTCAACTGTTTTTTTTCTTCGAAATGCAATTGTCGAGCTCTATATGGGGTATAGACTAAACATGAGACGCGTACGGTATTGCGTACAAATATAGATGTTTGTTTGGTTTGTCTCACAGAGGCTGTCAATTAGGAATGTTTACAGGTATTCTTTTTAATGCCCTCACATACCTAGAAGACATTATGATGGCTAGCAGAAGGATGATAATCATCCTGATCTATAGTGACAATGTCATAATTTTCTATCACCTTACCATTCATACTCATTTACTTCTTCACAAAAACCTCTGGAACACATTTTAGCTACTTACCTAAGTACTTCATTTCGAAACACTGGTGTGAACGCAATTATGAAAACCTGTCTACCACAAAATTAAACACATGTTTCGAGTACTTAAATAGCATTTAGTTTTGCTTCTTTCATTCTTTTCCCATTTCTTTTTATAATCTTTGACGCTATGGTCAATGAACTAGCCATCATTTTTTTTATAACTCGCAAGTGTTGACTTGAGGCCGTGTTTATATACGTCGTCATACATACGATGTCTCAAATTAAGTTTTAAGATGTTGTCAAAATCAGATGGAGTGTAATTGTACAATTGAATGCAACTTCAGTTACCACTTGGTTGATTAGATGTGTCAGTTAATCAGAGAGTATAATGAAGTTTATCATTTGATTGCGTTTTATGACTCTATTTCTTCGTACTGTTGAAAAATTTTTGTAGTTTCGAGAGAGTCACCCTAGGAATGAGTATAGTCACCGTATTACCTACATACTGAGGACCGCTGCGCTTGTAAATCTTATACTATGATTATGACGTATCTTCTCTGTTCTTATAGACAGTTTACTCAGTTGTTAGTACTGTATTGGAGTGCAACACTAGGGTTTTACACTTTTAATTACATCACTAATTTTGACAGTTTTGTGAACCCCGGGGAGCGAACCAAGACATCATTCATTCTTATCTTGCAATATTAAACCATTATAAATTAATATTAAGAAATGCTTCAAACTTTAAAATAAAACCCTGAAGACCATCTTATGTGTTTATTTTATCTAACAATACAAGTACTATAGCAGATACTTCAATAGTAGTTATCGCTTTGCAAGAGTAGTCTTTATACTTACTTATGAAAGTTATCAAATCGATCTATCCATCACAGATATAGCAAAATATCTTTGTGTATCTCAAGCAACAACTTATAACAACGAAACATCAGGTAGAAATAAATTCGTTCAACCGTACTAATATTTCTTCCTATTTTACATAACCTTAAACTGTCATCTGTCCCATCACACTTCATGTTCGTATCCGACCACTACTATTCATCATTTCGCGCCAATATATGCATCCAGCTCAAACCAGTTAAAACTAGTTACGATATGCACAAGCCCTTATGTTAATGACGTTTCACTTTCTTGATAAATGTGAACGCCGCCTAACGAATGGGCGATAGAGATTTGAATCGATGGCAATAGCAATTAACTGTTATTAAGCTTTGTAATTAATCTCATTTGAATATTTTCTGATGGGTTATTATTGATATTTGCTAATCGGGAACGCGTTTCCTGGCTATTAAATTGGTACTTGATTTTACTGCTCTTGTTATTGTTTTGTATTACCTAATAGATCTGGCTAAAGCGTTTGATAAAATGAAACTTATAAATCCTTTCCTTGTAGCGAATATTTTAACTCAATAAAATTATTAATAGGTAAGTAATAATGATATTAATTGTCTATAATCACTAATAATTTTAAATCATATTTGTTTACATAAAATCACCCTATACAATAAAAACGTTCCACAGGGATCTGTTTTGGGTCCACTTCTTTTCTTCGTCTATATAAAAGCTTCTAACATTAAATTACTTCAATAAAATAAACTAATAAATAAATAATGAGATGAATGACAAGCTAATGTATTCACTGATATTATAAATGATCTTAGATAACAATGTAAGCATGACATTTGCAGCATAATACTAAGTAATTCTACACAAGCAGGGGCACAGGTCAAGCACGGTTATTTAGCAGTCTAGATGACATTGGAGTGACCTAGATATCATACGTGTCTTTAATAAAGTCTTGGCGATCTTGGCATTATGATAAAAAATGGTATATACAGGGTGTAACAGAAAGGGGTTATAATGCCGAAACACAGCGATAGTCCTCATGAAACTGAACAACTTTTGCCAAGGAATATAGGTCGTAACTCGAAAAAAAAAATTCGCCTCCCCATACAAAATGTCCGATCGAGTAAGTATGGGCGACCAAAAATTTTTTTTCGATTTACGACCCATGTTCCTTGGGGAAAGTTGTTCAGTTTCATGAGGACTATCGCTGTGTTTCGGCTTTATACCCCCTTTCTGTTACACCCTGTATATTATACGTGCATTTAATAAAGTCTCGGCAATCTTGGCATTATGATAAAAAATGGTTTATATATTTTATATGAAACTTTTTTAACCCTGACCCGGTGAATAAATGCGACTGCTTTGAGTACAAGTTATTTATTTATACGTAACTACGTAGAATTAATAATTTATTTCTTAAATTATTACATACTTAGCAGTTAGACTAAATAAAGAAAAAACGATTTAAAAACTGATTGTCAAATATTAAAATTATATTTTATAACTACATCGAAAAATCTAAATTAGTTATTTAATTCATTTTAGAACCAGAAAAAATCTTTCCATCTAAAATGAATAGAACATATTATAACTAAATATACTGCAATTATTCAGTGATCTTTATTATCTTTAATTGTTTACAATAACCAAAGAAATAACTTTTGTAATAATCTTAGTTCCCTCAATTTTATTTCAAATATTTATGTAACACACTATATTTACAACTCAATAAAAATAAATATCTAGGTAGTTTTACAAAATACTAAAATATCAACCTAAGTTAAAGTCGTTGTAAAAAGATTTATTCAGCGTGTCATTTCGTAGAAAATTTATACTGAAGTTATGTTATATGTATACTAATACAAGTCTAGATCATAAAGTTATGCTAGTCGTCAGCAAATGCGCACAGGCAACTGCGTATAAATCGCGACTTGTATAGATCTATAGATCATTCTGACAGGAGAGATCTACGCATGACTGTACTGATTTGCATCTGTCAAAGTATGTACCAGTTATGTCAAATTATGATTTATTTGAAGCTTTTTTTCTAGGTTTTAGATTGGAATTAGGTCTCAACTATTTTGGTCTAAATCATCAGCTTTTTATGTTGATGATTGATTGAATAGAACATATGAGCGTTTTTTTTGTGTTGACATAACATGTGTATTGAAAAGAGATTCTATTTAAAAATAATACCAATTTATAGACCAGTCCTACTGTGTGCCAGAATTTATTCGTCTTTATGTCGACTTTAAATTGATCCGTACATGAGAAATAAACTCAGAGGTACGTGCCCGCACCAGTATTCGAACCCGTGCCCTCGGAGTTCGAGGCAAGCGTTCTATTAACTGAGCTACCACCGCTTGCTAATGGTGAAGGAAAACATCGTGAGGAAACCTGCATACACCAGAGAAGAAATTCGAAGATGTATGTGAAATACAGACTAATCACTCTCTGTATGAGAGTAGGCTCGTGCCCCTCGGTGGGGACATATATGGGGTGATAACGACGATGTCGACTTTAAAAGTACGAGTAGGTAGAAATATACAGTCAGCCAGTTGCGTCCCACTGCTGGGCAAAGGTCTCCGTCTCCGCTTAGTAAAATATTACATCTTATTGAAATTATTCTTTTTTGTTCTCTTTAGGTACCAGTCTGGATAAGCCAGCTTCGTAGTTTGTGAGTTTATTATCGAAATACGAATAATCCGGTGTTTTGGTGGATATTAAAATATCTAACAAAAACCCTTATACCTACCATAACTACTTATTCCATAACTACCTATATACCATAATTATAACATCTAATTAATTAAGTAGGTACATTTCCATGTTCAATTAACTTTTTACGAAACATGATAAAAATATAGAGAAGGGAAATATTTTATCATAAAAAATGAGATTTTACTTAACGAACATACTTTAGTCATTTTATTTTATACCATTCAAATCTTGCAAAATCTTACTGTACAAATCTTTGAACATTTTTGATTGACAACTTTACATGAATCTAACATGTAATTAATATAACTTTTATAGATTATTCCTATGCATTTATTTATATCAAATATCGTAACATACACGATGACAGATACACGAGTTCGTGTCGTAATCTCCCGGATAATTAGCAATTATATTACGTTTACCTACTAATTAATGAGTGGTCTACATCGATAACATAACAACTTCAAAAGTTAAGGGCGTTTTCAGACTAGCGTTTTAAAGCGCGAATACGAGCGTCTTTTGTTTGCACGAACATTGATAACACTATACCTACTGAAAAACGCCCAAAGTTAGCTAAATACACATTTTATCAGTATGTTTTTAACTACGCAAGAGCTTATAGCAGAGCTTAATGGTTATTATTTTATAACTTAAAAAAACAACCGTAATATATCTTTTTATGGTTATAAAATCGAAAATCGAAATAAAATTTCACAGTGTTAAAGGTCCGAGTAAAAGTGGGCCGAGATCTTCCTAAAAGCTGTATATGCGTGAAAAAATAAACACAGAATAGCTCTAATAGGATTGAAATGGGCAGAAAAAGAACTAAAACGGCTTAACGACTTAAAAATTGATGAGTTCTCTTACCGAAAATTACTCTAAATTTCTTTCAAAGCGTGACCTTGTCCGAGACTCATCAGTGTAGAAAACCAACTTAATTTTACTATCAGAAATCTTTTAGCTTAATTTTGGAGCCTTTAAATTCTGAGGCATAGAGTGTAAAATTAGAAGGATAAAATGGTAGGTTGAAAATGGTTGTGGTTTTGTTTAGTTTTTTATTTGAAGTATATTCTAAGGTGACTCAGCGTCTGGGAAGCGCGAAGCCAGACAGAGCTCCTACATGTAGCACTGTATATGCAAAATTACAGACGGACATAATCGCATTCGTTTGAAACAAATTGGTATTTAGTTGGATTTATATCGATATTTCTGAATGTTAATACATGTAGGTAATATTTTAGACGATATTTTTTCTTCCCTAATCTTTATTCGATTTAGGTAAGTACTTGTACTATGTTGTTTTTAAACCGCTTCAGGTATTCAGTCAATAAAACAGAAAAGGTTTATTTTCAACTGATTTAAAACTGAAAAGAAGTGGTTCTCTAATCAGACGAATTGTTTTGGAACATAATTAGTAAAATATTGCTTTGGTTATCCGATAACAACAACAACTCATACTGTTTATGTCAGTTAAGTAAATTATCTATCAGATGTATAGAAGACAATATAAAAATAACTATAACAAAAAACATAAAACTGTAACAAGACCAACTCGATCTCACGTAGAGAATTCATGACTCATTATGTAATTAGACGAACGATTTAATTAATGCTACTTGTGCTATAATTATAGTGTGTAGTGTTGATGTGCTATTTTTGCTGTTGTCTACGAAGGTTAACATCATAAATTATTAATGTTATATTTTATTTTATATATGCTTGGATAAAATGCCTTGTACACTAATTATTAATGTAATGGTGTCTACATACCAAAGCCGCCGGCTTTTTTGACAGCTGCCATTCGTATGAAGTAAAGCCGCTGGCCTAGCTCGGCGGCATGCCGGCGGCTTTGGTGTGTAGATAGCATAATGCTGACAATAAAAGTAAAGAGTTTGAAATGATTTGAAACTATTTTTTTGTATGTAAACGTAAAAATTGCAACAAAATTGTCATGTCTTCGTGGAATAAATTGTAGGGCGACCAATTGTTATTGTAAAGTGTTAATAGGTACTTGCAAATTATAATTAAATGTAATGATATCTACACACTAAAGCCACCGGCATGCCGCCGAGCACGTCATACGAATGGCAGCTGTCAAAAAGCCGGCGGCATACCGGCGGCTTTGGTGTGTAGACAGCATAATAAATCTAAAGCAGATTTAAACATAAAAATTCTTATAAAAATAGTTTTTAATTTCCTACAGGTAATTAATTTTAATTTACTACAATCAATGTGACCAATTGACCATGATACTTAAAATCAGATATTAAAATACTCAATCTTTGGTAAAAACATTCAATAAATAATGAAAACCTTCCGCTTTTTACCATATTCAGTAGTAGCAACAATATAAAACGCAAACGAAGAAAGTTTATTAACCAGAAACATTCGAATAATACAAAATAACTTTTAAAACCGATCAAGTGCAAGTCGCACTCGCGCGGGAAGGGTCCCTTACCATTCACTACGTTAACAATAGCCTAATAATAATTTCTACCAGTAGATATTATTGATATCGAGCAAAAGAGGCAAAACAATTAAGTTTATTGTATGGGAGCCCTATATTATTCTATTTTTAGTATTTGTTGTTATAGCGGCAGCGGGAATATATCATCTGTGAAAATTTCAACGCTCTAGCTGTAACGATTCATGTACAGCCTGGTGATACACGGACAGCTGAGTCTTTAGGCCCAGAAGACACGATGAAACGCAACTGAAACGAAACGTTTCAAACTAGTTGCGCCGTGTGTGGTTTTTCAAAGGAGTCTATAGCGAAATTTAAAATGCAACTCAAAAGTAACTAGCAGTCGCAGTTTCGTTGTATTTGCGTTTTCCCGTTTTTTCTGGGCCTTAGTAATAGGGGTCCCGTTTTCACCCTTTGAGTACGGAACCCTAAAAATTCAATATAAATGTGAAATTTCACCTTCACACCATACAAATGTCGCTGAAATCCGATATCTCAATAAGAGGTGCTGTTTATTGCCTAGTTAATTGCAACTTACAAAACTTTAATGCGACAAAATTGCAGCTATCAAAATGCATTAAATAAACAGGCTTCTGTGGCCTACAGATGTAAAAAGAACTTTAAAAAATCTCATATTAAAGTATGTAAAACGCAAGTTTAATGGGTTTAGGTAAAGATACATGATCGGAATTAATGCGACCTTTAAGACTATAAATAAAATATCCTCAAAGTTATGGACTTACACTTTGTGTAGGTCAGAACCGATTTTTTATCGGAAACCTTTTTTTTAAGCAGATACAAAGTCGTATCCAACAAAATGACAAAACTCATTTTAAAATCTTCCATCACTGCTTCTTTTCGTTTAAAAATTTGATTTAACTCACGAGGAATTGAAACGATGTGTTTAACAAAGAGAACCCAGCTAGTGCTTATGCAATTTTTAAAGGTCTATCTACACAGATCCGGGCCGTGCCCGGGACGTGTCCGGGCCGTGGCCGGTCAAGAGGGAAAACAATACGTCGTCATGACAACGTGTCCGGGCCGTGTCTGGGAAAAAATATCATTCCATACATTTTCTATGGATCCGTTCACACACGTTATCATGACGACGTATTGTTGTCCTTCCTGACGGGCCACGGCCCGGACACGTCCCGGGCACGGCCCGGATGTGTGTAGGTAGACCTTAAATGTCCCAGATTAACAAAAGTTTTTATATCTCTGATAACATCAATCGCTTTACCTACTCAAATAATTCCCTTCATCATTTTGCAGATTAAAAACAAAATATTATCAATGAAAGCATCGTTAGCGAAAGTCGTTCTGAAACTGGATTAAGACTCAATCTTAAATATGAATTAATATTTTTAAGGAGGCTATCAAAATCTGTGGTGAATTTACGCTACTGAAATGTGTTCTTAAATGAATACCTATTGAATAAATTTTCCTGCACATTATCGAAGACGAAAAAGAGTAAGCGAACTATTCAAACTTTAGTTTGAGAGGTATTAAGTAACAAGTAAATTAATTTAGTACAGACATAAAGGAGTAAACGGATGAAACATCTACCAGGGAGGTTTATTGGCGATTGCAATTAGCTAAGGCTTATCGTACATAATATTTAAGAGCCAGGCTCATGTCGGTGCAGTAATCGCCATCTCTTCCTATCTTCTGACAATAATTTTACTTCTTGTTGGCTTCATTTTTTTCTTTCATTAGAGAAAATTAGGTACGTCCTGGTCTTCCTCTCTTCCCCTCAACCTTTCCTTCAATGATGTTCTTTTATATGCGCCATGTTGAGGTTTCATGTAACCTATAATCTTTTATCAGCTCTATATTTTGCGTAATATCTCTAGCTTGAACCAAAGCTTAACGTAACGAATGAAACATTAAAAATTGCAGTCAATACATGCAAGGAATCGAGTATTTCCATAAGGTCAATATGGAAAGTAGCCAGTAGGCTCAGAAACAGGCTCGGAGGTTGCATGACGTAAAATTTTGTTTACAAGCTTCATACTAATTAAACCCATAACTCTTTTCCACGTAATTTAATAGGTTTTATAACTAATTTCTTAAAATAATAATATATCATCGATAAACTCAAAGATAAGAGGTAAAGGTTGTCGTCGAAGAATCTCCCCTTAATGTCATTTATGTACTTACAGTGTGTATAAACGAGATAGCTGACCACTTTCTCTTTCCTTCATCTCGTGAGATATTTAATTACTTCGTTTACAGACAAATGATTTATCGTCCACTTAATTTGAAAGTGTTGATTTAAGTTTGTTTGGGAGGGGCATTTTCAGAAGTCAAAACCAATACATCGTCTCGTGATTACACGTTTCATTACACAATTTACAACCATCATAAAATTCTGGGAAAAGCGTCATGTAAGCATATAATCAAATGGTACAAAATTAACTCTGTAAAAACCCTAGCATTTGTCGCGTAGTCCCATTTAAATTCCATCTCAACATCCTCATTCATGTAATTGGTCATAACTGTCCATTCCCGGCACAGAGCTCAAATTATATCATTATCCTTTACTAGAATAGCTTCAAGGATCGTTAGAATGTAAATCGATTGCCGTGGATGGAGCGACAACTGCGTTTGCATAAACGCATACATCAACAGTATCTTATGCTGCTATAATGATGGAAGAATTAACATTCCGCATTTTTGTTGCAGATCTTGCGGCTCTACGCCAGTTGCTGGAGAGCGAGACAGGAGGCACGACCTGTCCCAGTTGTAACATGCCCTTTGATAAGGGTAAAAAGAGAAAGCTGATAGACACCTGCGGTCATGAGCGCTGTTACTCCTGCATGTTCAGGAACGAAGCGTGCCCCATTTGTGCGAGAAACAGCAACGGGAGACGACCAGTAATGGAGCGATATACACCATCACCTCGCCAAGATCAAGATTGGCAGTCGCCCATGCGTCTTCCAAAACCTCCTAAGCCCACCTTGGCCCAAAGCTGCCCCACACCACCACACACCAGAAGAAGATTCTTCCTCAGCCCCAAATCCTTGCGAAGTCCATTCGGCCAACGCTCCAGTCGACATTCGCATGAAAACCACGTGCCACTGTCTGGTAAGTAGTTTAATCGTACGCCATCTTAAAATTTGCATATTATCTGTGGGCTCGCGCGTGGTAGCCCCTATTTACATGGTTGCGCAAGCGTTCGACTGCGCACGCAACGTATGCCTTTCATTGATGCCTTCTTGGGTTGTCGAAATCTCATTCACAATTCGACGTGATTCCGCTCACTTTCCTGGGTTGGCTGCAGTCCCCGTGCCCTAGGAGGATGTCGCAGTAAATTACAGTAAGTGACAGTTGCGACATGCTTCGCCCACGCCGCCGGATGTACGTAGGTTCCGCACAGAACCAGTCTAGTGCATTTATTAGTAAGTCCTCTAGACTTTTGCAACTGCACAGACAGACCGGCTGCGGACATTATCTAGGGATCTGTTACTTTATTTCCATTAATTATATCAGGCTCGATATCTGGGCGAATTGAAATATACAGGCCACTAATTCACAGCTGCGGTTTCCTAACAAACTATTAGTTTCGATTCGTTGCGGCCCTTGCCCCTTTGGCTTGTACTTATTAATCTGTCTTAGGTTGTAACGTTTCTATCTGTCACTTTGAATAATATTGTTCAGGTTGTCGGTAGTCGTTTGTAATTAAGACACACCTAATTGCGCACTTAATAGTACTTGCAAAGTTCATAGTGTTGCTAATTTATCATCGTTAGATATTTATAAAGGTCTGGTATCACCTACAGGAGTACCGGAAGAAGGGCCGAGGAGTGCGGCGTGGCACAGTCTGGTCTTCAATAAGATCAGATCGCTGTGGACGTCTCATTCTTCATTACCACAGGGGCTCAACCAGTTGACAGGCACGACTATTATCATTTTTAACGCATTGTGGACCTTATTCCAAAAATATAAATCAGTTAATTTAAATACAAAGTTCAGTGACTCAAACAACAAAGATTAAAATGAAACAAATTGAAATTCGAAGCTAAAATGTATGCATGATCAATATTGAATCAATTAACTGGTCAGATTTAATCGATTTCTAAATAAACTCATTGGAATTCGGTCCACATTCCACGAGCGAGGCACGAATGATTTTTGCACATCTTATTGCCTGTTTGCATATAGACCCCGCTCATTTTGCGGCACGGCACGGCTTCCCATACCGGTTTTGTTATTTTTTGCATCTGTGTGGTTTGTTGCGTTTTGTTGTTTTATTTTTAATTTTATAGACAGCGCTTGGAGTGGTTTGATTTGATTATTTGATTTATCCTCAATCGTGTTGTATATTTTTATCAAAATTACTACTATCATAATTATTAAGCCTTTTTTATTTATCAGAGCTAACAGGACATTTTAAATTTCATTAAATATCACTATCATCTGTACAAACATCATGCACTAGTTCTTTTTGCTCTCGTATATTGAAAACATTTGTTTGTTTAACATTCATTTGAATAACATTGTCATGATCTAACTGCTCATCATGACTTAATAATACTATTCATTATAGACTAGATCATCTAAATAAACATCTCAACAAATTATAATAATCCACACAACTCATTCATTTCTATTGATCTAAAGATATAATCAAGAATGCATGACAGTGAGAATGATTATATTAAAATCGATATGAGGGTGTGTATGATCATTTCGATGGATAAGATTGGATGTTATATTGAAGATAAAATCAATAAAATGTAAACTTTCGATTGTAAATGTAAATTAGAACGTCGGAGAGGATTTAGATTGAAAGATAGACTCGGATGCAACGACCAAACAATTTTGAGAGGACATGAAAATGATACTAGTGGAAGATATAAACAAATATTTATAGCTTTGACAACGGTTGGAATAACTTTCAAAAGTACCTAATGTTAAGGAAAACATTAAAAATACCAGAGTGTTTATACCATTCATAAAACCATGAGAAATGGCTCAAGAAATTAATTTCAATTTAAACTAATACCAAACACAATTACGTATTGTTTTCGGTCAATACTGTCTGAATGATTAAATTTTATGTTTTGCAAAACAAATGCAGTAAAAGTGTTAGTCACTTTTTACGTCATTACAGACAATCCTTGTAATTTTATTAATATAAGTACTTAATAAAGAAATAAAAAGTGCAATTTTATACAATGTCACCTTAAACCAAAGCCTACAATGTAATTTAGGTAGTAGGAGGCCTTTAGTCATATGCTACACAGAATATGGACCAAGGTAAGAGCCGCCTCCGTGGTTTATCGCCACCCCCGCGGGTGAGTGACTCAAAACTAGAATCACTATGGACATTTCATTCATAAGTAAAGCAGTTACGTAGGTTTTGGTTGAGTAGGCTATGGTTATAGTCTGGGTCCTTTTGGGTCACCTGATGGTAGCGCAAGGACCCTTACATAGATTATTTACATACATATCTGTCTCATTTCTTTGCCCTCTGGGTACGCAGAGACCACATACATAGTTTACCTATTTATACCTACATAATCTATCTTTCACGCTTTTTTCCCCTCTGGGTAGGTTTCCACTTCTCTCCACTTGCTAGGATCCAATCCAAACACACCTTTTTCGCTTCTTCTACATTCATCAGTCTCATCAGTCGCATGACATATGTAATGGTCTAGTATAGGCAGTATATCACGACTATCACGGGTGCATTTGGAGAATCTTATTTCGGTACATTTCAATAGTAGTGGTTCTTGCTTACTCTAATCGGAAAGAGGTGTGACAGATTGTATGTTTGTATGGCATGCTAGGTCCAAAGACAGCAAAGCATCAAACAAACTAAATAAAAGCTTCATATATCAGACTACCAAATTCTATGCTACAGAATATCTGATATTTAAACCGTAATAAATATTAACAAACGACCTTACCAAAAATCAAGAAACAAGACTGACATCCAAAAACAAACTATGTAGCGCCACGTCATAAACAATAAGCGTATTAAACGGATACTTAACGAGCAATTAACACTTCCTTTTGACGTCGAGTTAGTTTTTTATACGCGTATCAAGTTACTAGTTTTGGGTGGTATGAGTAATGCAACGGATGCTTTTTCGGTGAATTACTTTTTAAATTATATTCGGAGACTCCAAATTCTTGTAAGTAATTTACATTTAGTCATTGTAGTTTTCGTAATCGTACAAATGCAAATATTTTATCGGCTATAAGAAGTCTTGCGGCTTTATCATTAGATGCAACTGAGCAATCGAAACCTCATTTAGAAATATGTATGTCCATTTGGGCGGTTTCTGTGTCCAAGATGATGAAATACAACTGTCTCTTGCTTGAGTTGTTAAAAGGCAAAGTTCTTCAAAGAAATTCCTGACAAACGACAGATTACTACTATACCTCAGACAGGAAAGTTAATCAGACGTACCTAGAACTCTGAAATACAGTTCAAACGAGCAGTAGAAGCCTTAGATATTTCAAAATCAATCTCAGCTAAAGCTAGACCTAGATGACGTCACTGCAAAGAAGACATATAAATCACGAGCCAACAAATCCGTCAACCTTGACCATATCACATCGAATTAAAGTCACATAACAGTGTTATAGCGATCAGTTGTGCTGACATTTCCAGCTCACTGGATACAATAGCTTTTACTATTGTTACCGACACATTTAACATACATGTCAAGGTTGTTTTGTGATGTGTGTTTTTTTTTAATTCAAATTCAAATTCTTTATTTTGCACACCATAGGTTTTAAAAGATGTTATTACAATAGTTGACAGTACCTTTTATGGACCCTGAATAGGGCACGGCAATTACAATCTTAACATCTTAAATCTAATCTATTACTTATCTATGGGTATTAAAACAGATTTTGTGTGATTTAAAGAATTTAGTCTGATATCTCATTGTATAAAGTTGTCAAGGAGGAAGGGCTTGTCAAAAAGCAATCTAGGAACATTTTATGGTCTTTTATAACCAACTGCGCCAGAAGGAGGGTCTACGTATACGTTTGTATGTAAGAATAATTCTTTGGCACGCCCTACAGCCTGAAGGGCATGATGGATTGTAGCTTGAGAGGTGTCGTTATATTCGTATTTACTGTGAGAGTGACACCCGGAGCGACACTAGGTAAATCAAGATAAAAAAATGTATTTTTTAAACGCAGTCGGGATTTTTTTTTAAATAAAAGTTTAGGTTATACAGTATAGGTTACCATTACCGTTACCATTACAGTATAGGTTACCATTAGCAGTTATTCGATCTATGCGCTTATCACAAGGAATTTATTTCTCTTGACTCGTTTGTCACACCTATCTTAGCTTCTGTTAGTATTTCACATGTAGCTTCCTACCCTTGTCAAGACATTTCACACACCTAACATCTTTATTTATGAAAGCAAGCACTTCCACATAGTTACTTCAGTAGCATTATTTCCGCAAACTCGTCCGGGCACTAACCTGTATACAGACTACAGTGTTACTACCGACGTCCTGAGAGCGTGGGAGAGAGTACTTTTTTAAACCTGTTTGGATCGGGACAATGCTCGGGGCGACTGTTTTTGAAGTTAAGTGTCGCGATTCGCTAAGTGATGTTGGAATGATTACCGCGGTAATGAGTTTTGTGATGCAGTTGGTAATAACATAATTTAAACGTTGTTGCTGGCGGAATTGAAGTGGTTTTACAATACGTTGGGGTCGAAAAGTTGGAATGGGGACTAGGTATAGACAAACGTAGAGTCGACGCAAATTAAGATAAGGGGATATCGGAATGGGGTCTGTCGAACAGTAGATGTCCTACGGCTGATGGTGATGATAATAAAAAATATGTTTCTATATTTTGATCAAAAACATAATCAATTAGCTGATCAATTTGAATAAAAAGGAAGAAATTTGCCATTGTATCACATGCTTTTAATTACCTATTAAAAAATCTTGCCTATTAAAGTCAACAGAAAGACAAACTTATCTTTAGCAAGTAGGTAAGCATAATTGCAATTTACTGAAATAGGCACCATGTATGTACATGTAGATACATAAACAAACAAAAGAAGACCGTTACATAAAAGAAACACTATAAAGGTAAGGATACACGGTTTGCGGTGTAAGAGGAGATGTTCGTGTCGTGGATACACCTGCGGAAACCGCCGCGTGGGAACGATCCGGATTCCGCGATATAATCTGACACTTACACTGTTAGTGAGGCACCGACAGTGTTTTGATGACAAAAAGATGGTATAACAAGTACTTAAATATATTGAAACAATGCTACATGTGAAATACCTTACCAGGCTAAATTTGATTTGAGGTATAAGTAAGGAGAGTCGTGCTGCCTTTGCAGATAAAAGTAACGATATATCTAGCGATAGCTTTCCAAGCAGGGAGACACAAATTTTGGCAAGATCGAGAGCCTAAAGGGGGTGAACTCGATGTTTTAATTATAGACGTAGATTTATCTAAAAATAAAACTCAAAATACAATTTCTGCAAAACGGAATGATGATTCCAAAATATAAACCAAAACATAGCACATAGAATCCTATGCCAATCCAGAAAATTACTTTCAAGCCCAAAAAATAATACAAAGCTGTGTGTAGCAAAGGGTAGCAATACAGACAGACATTTGCTAGTCGACCATAAAACAGTAAGAACAATAGATGATAAAAGTCTGCAAGGTGCAGAAAAACATTCGCGTTTCAGCCAACTGCAAATATTGGACGCTTTTGTTGCTATGGGTGAAACTGATTTGAAATGGTTATACTAGTGGGGCCATTCTTCAATTTTTCTGTGATGTTGTTATCCATAGGATTCACACAAGCTTTACCTTTACATGCCGGATAATAATCTTTGAAAATATTCGTTGGTATAGGTAGCAGGTACTCAAAAACGAATAACCGTTGCTTATCCAAAGTATTAAGGAACAAGATGCAAGCTTCTTTTGCAAAATATATTGAAAGAACGTAATTTGCTTACTTCTTGCGGCTTTCATAATATTTAATGTGGAATTATTTCTACACAAAGCGTATCTTAAATATTTCTTCTTAATTCTATACCATCAGTGCTACATGAAGTAGGTATAACTTATAATTGCTAGACCGAAGTTATCATTGTTTTAACATTTACTTTTGATTACTCTGTTGTCCGAAATAAAGATATATTTAATTTAATTCATAAAATAAGCTGGTAATTCAACAAGACTAATTTGTTAAGAGCACCCATGCCTGAGAAATTCACACATTGTACCTCAACTAATTGAAATGTTAATTTAAAATGCAAAGATTTCTTATCAACTTACACGATAATTTGACAAAGAAAGAATTAAATTACGAGTTTATATGGGAATTTCTATCTACATCCACTAGTTCCACGATCCATCATACGTTTAAAAAGATAATTCAGCGTCTATAAAACAAAAGATGCTTTTACACACAATAGAAATTTCAGAAACAGTCTCACGTCAAGCGAAATGACTCGCCTGTCTGAGACAATCATATTTTCATACCAAATATGGGACTTTTGATCTTTATTTTTTAGAATTGACTCGTGAGAGTTTACGCTCTGCTCAGCCGATTTGCTTTTTTTATCTTCGTTGTCAGAGATTTGTGGATAAGGGCATTGTATGGATTCTTTTTCCGCTCTTTATTGTTTTTACTCACAAGTTTTTATTGTTTATAATTTTATGAGTGTCACTTAAAAGTAGCATAGTCAAGTTTACCTTAGTTATGCTGCTAGTTGTATACGGCTTATTATTTACACCATATTACTATTGTGTGACTATTGTCAAAACTGAAAGCACGTCGCATGTGAGTGTTTTTGTACAAACCGCAATTATTTGAAAACATCAATTGATATTTTGATTTTTATTCTTTTGCATCCATGTCTAGTATTCTTGCGTTCAAGTTATTGTGTTAATAAGATTATCCTTTTTTTAAGAGCAAAAACTTGTGAAATAAACGTAATACTTATTTTTCCTAATCATAAAAACGTAATTCCTAATCTTATTTGTCCTAATGATGAAAATCTCAGAATCAAAGCAGTATTTGCTCTTACGAAGCATGCCAATTACATAGCAACACAAAAATGTTTACTGACCCTCAACTTTTATTTCAGATGACGAAGGTGGCCACATAAAACAGGGCTACGAGAGTAGAAGACAGAATGATCTGTACATGCGTCTTGGTCTTCTCCTTGGGGAACGTCGAGGAGCTAGGAATAAAGCTAGAGATAGCTGTACATCGTTGGCCTCTTTAGATGCACATACGTTGGCTTCTCATAATACCAGTCCCGTAAGTGTAATTTTCTTTACTTTGTTACAATCACAAATTTGAAAGTCTTCCTAGATTCATAGAAATCCGTCACGCCTCTATCCCATTGGAGTAGGCAGAAACCGCTTCCAACGATCCAAACACAACCCCTTTGCTTCATCTACATTCATCAGTCGATGTAGAGACTGTAGATAGTTGTCTACAGTGCTGTCAGATTAATCCTTACCCAGTTGCAGCAATAATAATAAACTAATAAAGTCACGTTTCAAGTATTTCCTAACATACAGTTACTAATTTTAGAGGGAATTCCAATGGGAAGACAATGAAAAGAAATGCGTAGATTTTTCTTTATACTTAAGAAAAAATTTACTGAAAATATGTTATATTATCAGCAAATTATTAATGGGAAAAAACAAAATAACGTCACCAACTAATCTTCTTTCCTCTTTCCCACTTCAGGTATCAACACTAACAGGTTCTTCAGAAGTGGAAGCTGCAACACCTTTAGGCAGGGATTCACTTGGTTCTTTAGCGTCCATGTCTTTATCAGCTGCTAGCAACTGCTCGTCTTCAAGTCCTGGCAGTCGGAGGCATTCTGTTAATGGTGAGAATTATTTTATGTTTATAACGATATACATATTGTTATGTTAATAAAGATGAAGAACTCAAATGAAAGAAGTTCACAAATAGTAGGGTTTCATTTTTTGATAAGTCATTATAAAATTCTGTTACTCTATACGTATTTAAGTTGTATCTAAACAAATCGAAATTGGAATAAAACATGGGCGTTACAGAAATTTAAACTTACTTAATACCTACTTGATAAATTGTTTAGACTTATTTTAATACGTAAGTAAACATACAACATATCTGTGACGCCTATTCCCATTGGGATAGGAAGAGAACACTTGCTACGATCCTAACACACTTCCTTCGTGGCGTTTCTTTATGGGGACTAACAATTTAACAAATAATTGCAGCTTTACAAACCGCGCGATCAGAAGAGCTAACTCGGATGTCCAGTGGATTTTTCAAGAACAGAAAAACCGCTGCGAGACGATCAGCCCGAGTCAGTAGTAAACAATCTTCCATCTCCACCGAAATTAAGAAAGGTATTTAGTAAACATCTATCTTTTATTTTTATAAATTCATTTTTGAAGAACTACTAAAACAACATAGAAGACGTTTAAATGAATTATTTAAGTCCAAACACTCAAAAATGGTAGCGATTAACCGGTCGTATTGAAAAGCTATTGAAGAGGCCTATGCTTAGCAATGGGCAGCAGCTATAAGCTGAAACGATGATGAATGATGACTCAAAAAATGCATGTGTTTATTTTGATTTGATTGAACAACTATCTCACCTTTGAAACCTTCACTATCGACAGAGCACTTGCAAAAAATTAACCTAAATTAACAAATCCTTAATATTTATTTACAGCTCATCCATCACCACAGCTGACGCTACGACCCCTATTCTTCGAAGTTCCGTCCACAGACAATCAAAGCATATTTTCTGGGAGACATTGGCTGATGAGAGATATGGAGAAAGCTTTAGAGTCTAGCTCTTCAGGTATGATACGTTCCACCTTAAGATTTGTTGGTTTATGTGCTTATAGAACTGCCTTTCTTTATTGTATGAAATCCAAATCTCTTGCCAGAGTCGTGATCTTCTCTATTTTGCGTCATTTTTCTCTCAAATTGAAATTTAATATTTTTTAATTCTCCAGGAATCCTAATCTCAGGATCACCAGGCACTGGAAAAACAGCCTTGATACTCCAACTAGTTGAACACTCTTGCTTTGGAAGGAAGAGGAACTACGAATATGAAGAGTTAAGAGAACAATGCGATATCAGAGAGGTTTTACCAGAAGAAATCACTGCTGGCATGTTCACGCATTTAGCATCGAATGTTGTTGCTTATCATTTCTGTCAGGTAAGGCAAAGCATCATGTTGTTTCTTAAGGTAAAAGGGCATTAGGAAAAGTAAACTAATAACTGAGATAAATATAGTCAGGTGGCGCCAACCAACAGCCCAACAGCCCATTATTTTGTTAATAATAAGTAGGTATACTACTGGCCACTAAATAGCTTTATTATATTTGTTACAGGCGGATAACAACAGCACATGTTTAGTCGGTGAATTCGTACATTCGCTAGCAGCACAATTGTGTCAAGCGCCAAGACTCCAAGCTTACAGAGAATACCTACTCAGTGAGCCCCATCTGCTCTCTTGTTTGTCTTTGAAGGAATGCATAGCAGATCCTGATCTTGCCTTCATGAGGGGTATCATTGAACCTTTGATAATTCTGAGAAGGAATGGCAGTATGGAATCTACTAACAGCATTATTCTGGTTGATGGCCTATGTGAAGCAGAATATCATAGACCTGATCATGGATATACAATTGCTTCGTTCTTGGCCAGGCATATTCCTGAAATGCCGCCGTGGCTTAAAATTGTGGCCACAGTAAGGACACAATTTTTGGAAATAGCTAGACAGCTTCCTTACACGAGATTGAGTTTAGATGACTCTGATAATGTCCATAAAGATTTGTTAGAGTATTTCCAAGCTAGAGTACAAGCAGCACCTATAATTGAAACAAACATAAAGTGTTCAACTGGAAAATCAGAAGGAGTCCACAACTCAGTAATGAAATTCGCGCAGTATGTTCTTCATTTAAGTCAAGGGTCGTTTTTGTTCCTAAAATTGATACTAGACCTACTTGAAAGGAGTCACATTGTCGTAAAGTCAACAAATTACAAAGTTGTGCCGATATCTCTGGCACAAATATTCCTCCTTCAATTTAATTTGAGATTCCCTACTGTACAATCGTTTGAAAAAGTCACTCACATTTTAAGTGTCTGCTTAGCAGCGCTATATCCTTTAACGTTGGTTGAAATATACTATTCCGTTAATTCATTATTAGTTGACACATTTATGCCTTGGGAAGAATTCTGCCACAGATTCGAAAGTCTATCAGATTTCTTGGTGAAGAGAATCGACAACACATACATGTTCTTCCACCCTTCATTCAGGGAATGGTTAATAAGACGTGATGACAATGAGAGTCCTAAATTCCTTTGCGATTTGCGAGCTGGCCATTGTGGTATTGCATTCAGGTTATCAAGAGTCCAGGCACCTTTAGATCCTGAAAAAACAATGGAATTGGGACACCATATTTTGAAAGCTCATATGTATAGAAATATGGGTCCTGCACAATTGGGCTTTTGTCCTCGGGATCTGCAAGCCATGATGGTGACGTCAAGTTCTGCTAGCGTCGGAGAATCAATTGCAAACTTGAGGAATATTTACACGCCGAATGTAAAAGTGTCTCGACTGATGTTATTATCAGGTGCCTCTCCAAATCAAATCACTGAATGTCTCGGAAACGCTCCATTACTTTGTATGTACGCGTACCAAGGAATCTTATCAATGGTTGGACTGCTTATAGAATTTGGAGCTGATTTGGAAATGACTAACTCTCAAGGTTGTTCTGCGTTATCTCTGGCGTGTCAAAGAGGACATACTGATGTTGCTAGAAGGCTTATTGCTGCAGGTAAGACGAATTGATTAACTAGTTTCTAGTAGAGACTAGTTAGTAGTAACTAGTGAGAACACTCAGTAGCTACGAACGTTTCCAAAATGAAATCTATTAATGACTCTTCAGATGTGCATTGTACATCAAAATTTGAAAGTTTCTTACAATATGCACTTATTTCCAGGATCATCCCTAAGTCACACAGACACAGCTGAACAAACGCCTCTAGTGCACGCAGCTAAGAACGGCCACCGCGATACTGTAATCTATCTTCTAGGTTGCCAAACTGGAAGGGACGATAGAAATTCATTAGACATTGACGAAGGCAATATTGAACAACTTGTACCGGGGTCAAGACACGCTTTGATAGCAGCAGCACAAAACGGACATTTGGATATTGTTGAGTATCTGTTAGATACTGCTGAATTAATAGTGAGTATTGATTTTGCCATCAAATAACTGACAAAGTTAATGACACATTATTAACCGAATTAAAATTTAAAGCTAGTGTTACAGTCAAATACTGTCAATGATACCACTCAAGTAAATAATGTTAATCAAATCACGAATAAATACGCAGATGTCAAGTTACCAAGAAATAACCCTGCCAGTAGTAAAGTTCAAACAACTTAGTATAATACAAAATACTTAAACCCAATCCATTTCTTCCAGCCCGATGGAATATGCCCGGTAACAGGCGATACAGCACTTACAGCAGCTTGTTCAACTGGAAATGCAGCAATTGCAGACGCTTTACTCATTAGAGGAGCAACACCATACTCTCTAAACGCTAGACAGATGTCGCCTCTAGCGCTAGCTGCAAAGAATGGTCGAGCAGCATTAGTGTTACGGCTTTTGGATTCTGGTGCCGATGTTATGGGGTCAGGAGGAAAGAATCCTTTGATTTTAGCTGCGGCTGAAGGTCATGCTGATGTCATTGATATGTTATTGGCTCATGGTGAGTTAAGAAGACTTATGTATGTCTATTTGGTGTTTAATGTACCTAGATATTTTGATTATGTCAGAATTTATTGTCACTTAAAGGTTTAATGCCAATTTACTTCTTATTAAGAAAAATAGATGTCTTTATTTTATTCTGTTTTCAATTAAGCATAAGTAATAAAATCAAAAACGTGTGTCTTAAATAATTGGTCATGACGATGATGACAAAAAACGATTTTGAAGAAAATATTATTGATTCCTGTTTAACGCAAAACAACGCTAAACTTTTGTATTTTGGTGTTTTAGGAGCCGATCCCGACTCAACAGATTCAGATGGAATACCTGCATTAGGTTGGGCAGCTTTACGATCTAGAATACCGACCCTTATAATGCTTTTAGATAAGGGCGCTAATATTGGTAAGTTTGGACAAATTCGTTTACTATTGCTTTCAAGATATTCCTTGCTAATAAAACGACATTAAGATGAATAAAACGAAGTGCAGCGTGGAACGGCCAGCAGTCAGATAGGCCGACGACCCAATGAAAACCGCAGGGTATCTTTAGATGCAGGTGGGAATTAACCGATCGCATTTGAGATCGCATTGTAGAGGCCTATACTCAGTAGGGGGCAGCTATAGGCTGAGATGATAATGAAACAAAATGCCTAAGATTTCCTCCTCAGATGTTTTTAAAATCAACCAAAATCCTGAGTTACTAGAAGGGTGTATCACAATAAGCATACATCCTAGAAGCTTTATGTCATAACTATGTCATTATTATTTTGTAATGAGTTTTTACATCTTTCTCAGATCAACCAGACGCGAGCGGTAGAACACCATTAGGTCTAGCATGTGGAGGACCAGCAGATCTGGTGGAAATACTCCTGGAAAGAGGAGCCTCTTTGGAAAGAGTAGACCACAGCGGACTGAGGCCTTTGGACCGAGCTATTGGACAGCGAAATGTTCCTGTAAGTATTCAGTTATAATCTTATCTAGACATTTGTGTCTCTTTTCACTCGCCATGACTTTCGGTTCCGAGCTACCTCCGCCCATTCAGTTATTTACTTATTTCTTGCCTTAACACTTTCACTGCGGTTGTTAATGTTAAAGTCCAGCCCGATGGAGGCTTAAATTTAAGGCGCAATACTTCGTCCTTTATAAAGAAATCTTTAAAAAATAGATTAATTAAATAATAAAAAATACATTTTCATTGCAGGTAGTAAACTGCTTCTTACGCAAAGGTGCAAAACTTGGACCAACGACTTGGGTTATGGCATCAGGCAAACCAGAATTTATGTAAGTACTTACCTATAGCTTATTTCAAAGTCTGACATACCTATCCACTAATAGCCTCAATCTAAAAGGTACGAGTAGTTTTCAACGTTGAAAAAAGATACCTACATAAAATGCCCAAAACTATATGAAGACAAAAAAACAATCGATCACTCAACTAAATCAAGGAACATGTCTCAGAACCCAATCTTCTATAACATAAACATGATAAAATCAAATCAAATAAATAAATCACAAAATCTACCAAAATCAAATCTACCAAATCTTCTAGATTTTTTCATCTTAATCACATCCTTCACCATTTCCAGGCTAATCCTCCTAAACAAGCTACTAGAAGACGGTAACATGCTATACAGAAAGAACCGCCCCTCAGAGGCGGCTCATCGCTACAACTACGCGCTAAAGAAAATCAACCCATTAATCAATGACGAAGGTTTAACCACGCCTACAACGCAGCCGGTACCTCAAGAACATATCTCTGCATTTGTGCAACTGAAGACTAATCTGTTGTTGAACTTGTCAAGGTGTAAGAGGAAGTTGAATGTGAGTGTTTCGAAAAGAATTATTTTTTGTTAATATTCGAGTTAAGTGCTTTAATGAAGACTGCTGTGGAATTAAGAAGTCATCAAAATAAATTGGCCTTAAACCCTTTAAACTCACAAAGAGTGCATCAGCTCAAGTCAACATTTTTATCACATTTAATACAAAACACTGATTGATACCATACATACATGATGTATATCAGGGTAGGCAGAAAAGTTTCCTTTCACTTACTGTGGTCCAAAAAATATCTCTACCTATCTCACCTCTCCACCCACATTAATAAATCTTTTATCAAAAGAGAGTCAAAGACGTCTGAAATAAATTAAATTTATTGTAAACAAAATCACTCACCAATAATTGTTTTTTCTTCGCAGGAACCGTCCGAAGCTTTGGACCTCGCCGCGCGTGCATCAGCTTTACGTCCAAACGCATTCGAATGCGCCTACGCAATGGCCCGTGCAATCCTCGCCTTAAACAAACCTTCCGAAGCCTTACCTCACGCTAGAAGAGCCTTACTTTTAGCCCCAGCCCACGATCTATCAGCTGTCAGAACATTAAAGGCTCTTCAACAAGAAATTCTTACAAGGATCAATGTTGGGTCCCACAGTCTTAATGGTGATGTTCGATCGATGAGAAATTTTGATACAATTAGTCTAAATATGCCTTAAGAGTTTTAATGCTTTAATATTTAGGTTAATGAGCAAATAAATTTATTAGAAAACAAGAAATTCTTGTATAAAATCAAGACGACATCTTGTTGTTCTATCAAACAATATTTATATCGACTGATCGAAAGATCAATCGAATGACAAATTGCAACCATGACTTATATTACATATTTTATCCGTACATTCAAATTTAAATTCTTTATTCATTTAAGAGGCTATTTATTAAGTAATTATTTGCTTACCTTATTTGTACTAAGGACTTTTTTTATCTTTTTGAGTGAATTCTTTCATTCAATCACACCCTTCTTGAGTGAATGATTTGTTTATGAATAGCGCAGTGCGTTTTTTCTTTTCTATGTAAATGTATGGACTAAGTTTATGCTTATTTAATACAATAAGTAATTATTCTAAAGCTGTTTAATAAGTTTATGTAAAAAAGAAAGAATAACAGCTTAAATACTTTTGACAAACTTATTGCTAAGTTAAGTGTCTAATTCATAGATTTTTTTGTATACTTACCACTATATTCTTGTATCTGTAGTACTATCGTTTTATTACAAGTTCCATATTATTTTAGACAATTAATATTACCTTACGTTTTTTCTTGTATAAGATTTTCTTTTGTGATGAAATCCTTATTGTAAATATGTAATCGTTTCTTCATATAAGTTTACCTACTAATTATGTAAAGCTTGTTTTTATTTAAGTTTTCAATATTTAGATTAATCTCGAATACTTAATCAGTTAAGTAATTTGTGTAAACAGATTCCAGATGAAAACTTTGTTCATTATTTTCTAACAAAACTCCTTTGAGTTAATTTCGTTATGATTTTCATAGACAAGTTTTTTTTATAAGTAGATCTTGCTGTGTCACTTGCTTGAATGTAGTTTGTATATTTTCGTTTCGTTTTTCAATAACAACAAAATGACAAATATGTTTTTTTTATCAAATTGGTGCCTTGAATAACAACATCGCAGTATTTTTGCAATCTTTTATTTAGTTTGATTGTTATTTTTGTTAAATATAAGTTTTTGAGTAAAACTCAATCGCCCATCTTGCTTTATCGTAATTTATTGAAGATATTGTACTTTTTAATAAATAAGCAATTTAATAATTTAGACAAAAAATATGAAGATAGTTTTGTGAATTTGCCTTGTATTGTATCTTCGATTTTTAATATTTACGAGTGATTTAAGATTATAAATTAACAAAAAAAAAACCTATTTATTACCAAGTATCAAAATTCGAGCATTTGTAATGAATTTAAGAACGCAACCAGTGAGTGGTTTTCGCCAAATTCGATATTTAAGACTGAATGGATTTTTCTTGGCGTGACACGTAAAATGTAAAATCAAATATTACGTCTGATAGACAAATAAGGAATATTTAAAATACTTAAGTACAATAATTACTGTTACAGTACATTAATAAAATTATAAATAAACTTTTCATATGGCTTCATTTTTGTATTTGATTTTCTTACAACTCCCAGAAAATATCGTCAAGTCCATAAATCGGTAATACCCGACTTAAAATTCTTTACGCAGCGAAAGTGTTAACTGTCATGAAAAACATTCGTTGTCATGAATCATTGGTTGTCATGACATGATCAAGTCACCAAAAATAATGTTTTGATTATCTATTCATTATATCTGTCAATTAGGTAAGTACTTAGATAACGCAAGTCTACAAGGCAATAGAATACATGAGGTACGAGTAGGTAACCGTTGTTTTGAGAAAAAAGCTATGAAAACAGTAAAACATTTTTATTCATATAAAAAAAAATAAGCTTCCTGAAAGCCAGTCTTGCAGTCGTAGTTAAGTGTCGCGATACATCTGTGGAACGGACGGTGCCGAACGTTCAGTTAAATACGCTCGCAGGGTGTTTCAAATCCTCTGTGATACCTCATCATATTTAGGCCGTGGCCCCAGTAGACAAACTGTTACCGGCTGACTAGTTTGCGGCGTATCGATTTAGTACGCCCTTCCATTTATTTGAAATGGAGTGTCCACAGTCAGCTAGTTTTCGCTCACTGTAGCAGTTTACAGCGTTACGCGCGCTGACTATCTCAGACAGCGGCCGACTCCCACCAAAACCGGTGATTTCATTGATTAGTTTGCAGCTAACTTAAATTTCAGTTCGCCACAAATTTGCGGCTCACTCAGTCGGCCGCTAACAGTTTGCCTAGTTAGCGTCCTTAAGAGTTAGACTCTTATCGGTAGAGCATCCATTTAGGATTCGCTTCTACTGCCTTCTATAACATATCAACCGAAATTACGCCGCGAATATTCACTCCAGACACTGAAATATGGGCGCCGTACGTTCGGCAGATGTGGCCTTACACTAAGATATGAAAAAAATCGTTTAGACAGATCCGTAAATACAAACAAAAGTTCAAAGTTATTGCTGTATACTGTACCTTTTATGTAAACGATAATTATAAATAACAGTGGTGAATTTTTTGTTATATTAGATACCTAAACTAATAAAACAACTATACATACCACCTCAAAACATTATTACATAGATCCTACGTTACCGGGTCTTTCAAAAAAATCGCCTCCTCGCATAATACCGTCGCCAGGCCTCAAAGAAAGACTCCCCGTACCTTTTCCATTCATTCTCAAATAAACTGGCAAAAGAACAATAGGCGTCTTTAAATCTGTAGGCTTTTTAGTTGGTACATCAATTATTTTGACTGGAGGTGCATTTTTGGCGTTTAACATACTAAAATCATAAGTCGGGTTTTTATGTATTATCGGCCTTTTCGTAGTAGTTAAAACCGGTTGGAAATTAGGTGTAAATGTGCCGTAAACGTGGTGGAAATTATTCCAAAAGTGGCTTAGTTTTTCCTTAGCTTGACGTTTGTTTGTAGGTGCAGTGTTCGCCATTTCGGTTAGAATTCTGTTGCATTGGAGCGTGTGTTTCCTTTTTGATATTGGGCAAGTCTGAAATAGAGGAAAACTAATTTTATAATTCGGTCCTATTTATTACCGTATTTTACGCAGGCAAATATAGGCAAAATAAATATTTTTTATATAAAAAGCCGCAACGAAAGTGGCACCGCACAATAAGAAATGTAGGTAGTCCAAAATCTACAGCATAGGTACCTACTGCCTACCTACTTACCGTAGGTACCTATTCCCTACTTCATTCGTCGTCCGTGGTATTGCCTACCAACTTAATTATAGGTTAAAAAATATATTAGGTACTAAAGAAACATAGGTTTTTATAAACATAGATACCTACAAATTCTTAAGCAGTTATTTGATTTATCAAACTACCACGACGCATCTACACAAGCTGAGCTGAGCACTGAGCTGCTAACAAAAGCTAAACGACACCCATTTACAGAAAATGTAGGTAAGTAAGTAATATCATTGAGCAATTATCTTACCATCAACATAGCATCGACAACATTCATCAGTTTCTTCGGCGTACTACATTGCTCTCCATACATAGGTATACTAGTGAACGTGTTTAAATAAACATCAGTGAACGGAGACCAAGTAGATTGTTGGGATGTAAACGAACGAATCTTGTCCTTCATTTTGAAGTAATCGAGGAAGCCATATTTGTTTAACGCCGCCATCTTGTTAAGCAGACATTTTGTTGATTCCGTTGTTTGTTTGCACTGCAAATTATTAAAATCAATTGGGTTAAAAGCGATAGATTTAAATTAATTATGAATGCTTAAAAACATGTAGGTAGATAGATTTTTTTATAAGCTATTTTCAAGAATGTGTGTCATCGTTATTTTTGCTTAGTTACTGAGTGGAGTTTCGAGATTTAGACGGAAGATAATTGGAGAAAACTGGAGGAGATAGGAGTGAGAGAGAGAGAGAAGGTATGTTCACAAAACTACTTTTTTTTAGTCACCCACAATCCTTCAAGTTAGTCTAGGTACCGACAAACGGTCAAATAGCTAGCAAAGACATTTCGTCGACGACCTAGTGAAAGCCATAGAGTCTCGTTGGATGCAGTTGGCAATGAACTAGTCGCGTTGGAGAGCTATTGGAGAGGCCTATGCTCAGCAGTGGGTAGCTAAAAGCCCGGCACATAGCTGACGGAGCGCATCAAAGAGCATTTTTGATTGTCATATTATTATTGACATTGTTCTCATTAGAATAATATTCAAAAATAATTAACACAACAAATGAGCATCGAAGCGTCGAAGCAACTATGTGCGAATGTTGTGTCAACTGATTTTGAAATTTATTCGAATGACAACAAAGTCGATAATAATATGACAAATAAAAATGCAAGTGTTCGCCGACCCTTTGACTGAGATAATGATGAAAGATGTTTCTAAAAAGTTAGTAAATAGATAAAACCTACCGCAAAACTGCTCCTGGTCCACCAATGGGTCTTGGGTCTTGGCGTGACGGGGTCTGGCACAAACTCCATACGACTGAGCGAGTTCAGGCCACACTCGAGTAACACTTCATGGTTCACAAGGTTTGGGAAGCCGCAGAATTGACGGCGGTTTTTCTGCGGAAATCATAACTAAGTATAGGTAAGCAGTCGGGAATATCTACGCACCTGGCTTAATGACATCATGCAATTCGTACGTACTCGACACGGTACTGGATAGGCAAGTATCGGGGAAGCGCATTCAAGCGAGGTGCCCAGATATGTTTGTTTCTATTGGGAATCGAACCCACGACCTACGGTTATCGTATCTTTCTATCTTTAAAATCGACCTTGAGCGCTTGACAGTAATGACAGTTAATTAAGAGCGATCTCAAGGTTGAAGAGCAGTTAATAAATTATGTTTATAAATAATTATGTAATAAGTAATTAGGCTAAAGTTACACTTACCGGCCTAAACTTGGACGAACTTATCTGACACGTAGTACCATTTCTAAATATGTTTGAATGTCTGAAAAAAGCATAGCAAGGTAAAGTTTAAAAAATAACAGTGCAATAAAATTGATCAAAAGTTTTACAATTTAAACGACGATTTAAACGAAACTCACTTGCAAGGGTCTTGTTTGTTGGCGTAGGGACAATTCTGTGAAATAAAAACGGTAATTGTGTAGCATTGAAAAGTTTATTCCGATTCTAAATTGGAATATTGGTAAACTCCGTAGATCATATTATAGCGGGAAAAGAGCCGGAGTCATGTCGTATAAAGAAGTTAAGAGGAAAATAGAAGACAGAACGGAATGGAAGAAGCTACACCGACAACTCTTAAATGTTAAATTGATTGATTGAATTATTTATTTATCTTCACTTACCTCAGAAAGTACATCAAAAGTACAAGCTAACACTTTATTAATCTCACAATCTTCGACATATTCCTTTAGCGGTTTACTTAGACATTTAGTAACAACTCTAGCCTTAGCTTTAGACCAAGACTTGTGACTATCAGTAACATTATCTAGTAGTTTTGTGAATTCCTCTATATTTACAGCTCCTGACTCCGTGATTATGTTTAACTTACGGAATACGCAAGTTTCTTTGTCGCACTGGAAGAAGGATATTAAAATTACAAATTATTTTTTCTTAGGGTGTCACAAGACCAATCGATCGATCATCGGCAACGATCGTTGGTAGAACGAAATAGCTGACGACGATCGATAGTTTCTTCTATCGATTCTTTAACTAAGTTTGTAGTATATCTAGAATCTAGTACCTTTGTACTAGATCAGTCAATCAACATCGTTCGATGTTGACCGATGCCGTCGATTGACAATCGTTCGATCGGTCTGGTTACTCTTACCCAATCTTTTTTTAATTACCTTTCATCAACATCCTCCCCCATTAGGATGGGATAGACATTTTAATGGCGTCCCCGAATGAAACGCCTAGTAAAGTGACTTAGTCTTTCACATCCCAGCAAAAAAAGAACAATTATAGAAAATCTATTGTGTCTGGGTTTATAATGGGTCAGTGGGATGTGAGAGGTTAATAGAATACATCTTACATCGGCGAGGCAGTAAAAGAGATTATAAAACATTAGTTTGTGTACAAAAGTGTAGTGTTAGCGCCAAAACACTCGGTGAAACGCAAATGCAACGCAACTAAAACCTGACCACACACGACGGTTGCGGTTGGTTTTCAGTTGTGAAACGAAACGTTTCAAACTAGTTGCGTCGTGTGTTGTTTTCTATGGAAGTCTATAGCAGAAACTTCGATGAAACTCAAAAGTAACTAGCAGTTTCAGTTGCGTTTTACCGTGTGTTCTGGATCTTACAAACTAAACTTCTAACTTACCGACTGAGGCACAACCTTCACATCGCTCAACTTGGCAGGTCTAGCAGTAGTGGTAGTTGGTACAATATTAGATTGAACCAGTGTATTCTGATCCTTTATATTCAATCGGTTCTCTTTATCCCAGGTGAGATGGAAACCACACTCCGACCGCCAGGATTTCTCAAAAAAACCGGAGAGGTCGCAGCATTCTAGTGGGTCGATTGTCTGGTGAATTAAAAACTAAGTTAAAATTTTCGTATTTTTTTTTTAACACGTCTGGTAATAAGGACTTAGCTCCTAATCTGAAATAGGTGTCTTTGCTCTATTTCCGAAGGTTTCGTGATTTATTACTAAATAAACTTAGCTACATACTTCAAAAGGAAGACAGAGGACAAAATAGAGTGGAAGAAGCACCACCGACAAGAGCCTAGCTCTTTCATGTGAATGAACGAATACCTACTTAATTCAATTCGATAGTTATTCAATAGTCAATTGTTAATTGCACCAAAAAGTTTCAGAACAAGTTGGATCTGCGTGCCTGGTCTGGCGCAAAATGGCTACCTACCTTTTTGTATGGTATTTTTTATCGTTTGACAGATCATCTACCAAGAAAACTATGGAAAACTTGGCGCAACCTTGGCACGCTGTCATAAACTCATTTTTATATGAAAAAAAATGGGACCACTCCTTATATTCCTTCCTCATTGTTGAAAACAAACTTACATTGTCAATAGTTACGTCATCCAAATCAACGATTTTCAATTCATCAATGTCTTTTTGGTGAGCACTGTGGTCGAGACCGTTCTGCAAATACATCAAATACCCAAATATAAATATACTTTATGCTAGAGATAAAAATTATATATCCGAAAATATATTTACCGAATTAAGATCGACTACGTGTACCTTCTCAACACCATCTCTAGTTGAAGGTGTGTGTTTCTGAAAATTAAGAAAAATATCAAATAGTTTAAAAAACTAAGATAAACGCTTTAGACGCACTAAACAGTACAAAAGTGGTCAAAGCTCACTACAAGACTTTCCATATAAACCCAAAAACGGCTATGATACGATGTTCTATCATGTAGTACCATTACTTATCTTCTAGCTCCATCATCAGATCAGTTTGAAAGTACCATATCATTGTATTGTCATCAGAACTCAGAGCGTGTGCGAAATTTCATCCTATTCGAAGACCGGGAAGTGGGTCAAATTAAGATTCTAAGATTTGTTTACATACATAGTTACTTACAAGTGAAGCTAATTTAAAGCGTGTAATAAACAATAAGTTAAGAGCAGTTACGCACTACATCCGATTCTTATCCGACCCAACATACTCGTATTAGTAGGTATGGAGGCGAGAAGCATCCGAGAACTATCTCTCTTCTCTGAGAAATATCTCAGATCGGATAAGAATCAGATGTAGTGCGTAACCGCTCTTAGTACTTATAAAAATAGCAGCTTGAATTTCGTCCGTTAGACCCAGAATACACGGTGAAACGCAACTGCAACTAAAACTGTTAGTTGGTACTTTTGAATTCCATCTAAACTTCTGCTATAGACTCCTTTAGAAAACCAAAAACTACGCAACTGAAACGAAACGTTTCAAACTAGTTGCGTAATGTGTAGTTTTACCACAATTCTGTCCGTAGTTGTTTATTTAACTACTACAATATGTTCTTATTATACTATAGACTGTGTTAATCATTTATACAGGGTAACAGAAACAGAAACAGAAAACAGAAACTGTATAACAGAAAGGAGGTATAATGCCAAAACACAGCGATAAGTAGTCCTCATAAAACTGAACAACTTTCCCCAAGGAACATGGGTCGTAACTCAAAAAAAAATTGTATGAGTAGGCGAAATTTACGAGTTATCGCTGTGTTTCGGGATTATACCCACTTTCTGTTACACCCTGTATAAAAGTCTAATCTAATCTAAGTTTTTCAGTAAAACTACATGTACCTAAGTTCCGATCGACTTCGTCTAGTCTAAATAGATGATATAACTTTCCAAATATTTTCTAACAAAGATTCATACACTTCCTCGCGGTTATTTAAAAACGACAATCGAATTCAATTACCTTGCCACGGATGTATTGAATCTAAAAGACAATAAGAACTAGAGTTTCCGGTTACTACTCAAACATTCACTTGAAACGATTTGAGATATTTAAATAAGAATGAAAGATTTAAAAACATAGTTATATTAGTGTACGTATGTCCGCTGTCATTTAAACAGAGTTTGCGCCCTTCACTACTCGTAAGTCACACTAAAATTTATTTTGGCATAGTTGAGCTTATTTATTTATGACTAGAGGCTGCCCGCGACTTCGTAGGCTTTTTTCGTGATATCTTGGAAACAACATATGATAATATATAGCCTATGTGTTATTCTGATGTGTAAACTACAATATTGCCAAGTTTCAAGATTTTGCGTGAACGAGTAACAAACGTTCATCCATCTATCGGCACAAACATTGACATTTATAATTTAATAGTATTTACAGCAATGGGCATGATGACTAAAAAAAATTTTTTCGTTCATCACAGATTATTTTAAAATATTCGACACGTATTTTTTTCTTTTTTCTCTTAAACTAAATATAACAAAGATACACTGGGTTAAAGTTGCTCGTGACGTCACGCCTCAGTACGATTTTAACCGAGGAGTGACGTCAATACCCTCCACTCCGTTACTTTGATCTGTATCTTTGTATTTATTTATGTATTTGATCAGGTAAAAAGTGTGTTTCAAATATTTTTTAATAGCCTAAAAGACAGACTAATTATTTTTTGAATTTTTGAATGTAGACATCATCCCCATTTATGGAATCTCAACAAAATTCTAAAAACGTATGTTCATCAAACTGATAAACTATTATCTACTCAAAATAAAGTCAGAATCTGAACGACATTATTATGGGAAAATGATTTGTTTTGACGTTTTTTCACTCACATTTCTTGGGTAAAGTTGTCCAGTTACATGATCAGATTACTTAATGTTACGAGGGAGAAAGAAAGAGACAGAAACGTATATCTATCCTACTATGTCAATGTTTGTGCCGATGGATGTTTGTTACTCTTTCACGCAAAAACTAATCAACAGACTTTAATGAAACTTGACAATATTGTAGCTTAGACATCAGATTAACACATAGGCTATATTATTTTACAATGTTATGATTTTTTTCCAAGATATGACGATAAATGCTTACGAAGTCTCGGGCAGCCTTTAGTATAATATAAATATTAATCAAATACATACATATCCGTCACGCCTCTCTCCCATTGGGGTAGGCAGAGACCACTTCCTTCCACTTGCTTCGATCCAAACACCTCTTTCGCTCCATCCACACTCATCAGTTGCCTTATCATGCCCGTCGGTTTAGGGTACTCTTGATTTGGCCTTTCTTGAGTAAGTCCCCGATTAATCAAATACTTACTGGATAATGTTGGAACAAATCAGGCCTCGGTTCGTGAGTATGATACTGCACTAAAGAGAAGAATCCACATGTAGACAGCTGTGTAGCATTGAATAAAGCAGGCAAGTTGCAGCATTTTGAGCTGAAGTACTGAAAACACGTGATTTATAAGGTGACTAGTTTACAGAGAACGTTGGTTTGTGATAAATTTTTTTTTGAAAGATCAAAAGTATGATTTCTGAAGGAAACACCGAAAAAGAAAAATAACTCTTTCGCCTTTCAAAAACCGAAACAAAAGAACTTCGCATTTTTCAATAAGTTCTTTTTGTTTTCATTCAAACTAATTCGTTCAAAGAGTCATGGTTGAGGCATGAAGATTTTTAAACATAGAAGTAACTTTTTACTTACGTTTTTCAAAAACCACTCCGGACGCCTTTCCTTTGGCAAATTCTTCTCCAGATTTTCGTATCGACTGTGGAATTATTAATTTTCATTTATCAGATCCGCGTAGACTTACTGATAATTGACACTTTTTTTAAAAGTAACGGTTTTTAGTAACTTTCAAACCGATAGTAGGTAAAACATACATACAAACATTTGGTCACACCTCTTTCCCAACGGGGAAAGCTGTCATCACTTCCCTCCACTTGCTACGATCCAAAGATACCTCTCGCTTCATCCACATTCATCAGTCGCCTCATACATGCACATTATTGCACATAGTAGAACTTACCTCTGTGAAAACATGTATCCAAATCCGGCAAGACTTGTAAGAGGTGCGCATACGTCTTCTTTCCTCAAATTGTCCTCAGGACAGAACTGTACACAAAACACATTTATCTCAATACACATAAGTTTAAATTACTTTGGTACAATAGTTACTTACAACTTTATGGAGATGACAAAATTAAATGACTATACAGGGTGTAACAGAAAGGGGGTATAAAGCCGAAACACAGCGATAGTCCTCATGAAACTGAACAACTTTCTCCAAGAAAAATGGACAAAACATTTTTGGATCGCCCGTACTTACTCGATCAGCTGATTGGACATTTTGTATGGGGAGGCAAAATTTTTTTTCGAGTTACGACCCATGTTCCTTGGGGAAAGTTGTTCAGTTTCATGAGGACTATCGCTGTGTTTCGGCTTTATATCCCCTTTCTGTTACACCCTGTATTAGAGCTAGTTCATTCGCGTGTAGTTCCAAATGCCCTGTTTTAGCTGTCGCGTTGCGGGCCTGTTGGGATTGTTATCCCAAAAAATCCGGTAACGGATCAATAAGTATAATATGTAAATTATCTTGTAGCAAGCAAATCCGTAAAGCTAATGCTGGTCAGACATCACGGGCCTTCTGGGATAATAAATCTCATTAGTCCCGTAATGCTGTCTACACACCAAAGCCGCCGGCATGCCGCCGGGCTAGGCCGGCGGCTTTAGTGTATAGATACCATTAGAGGACAACTATATGGGGGCATCTGAGACTAAACACTACAGCGCTACAACAAAAGTAGTTATTATGAATTATACTTGATCTGATCTGATCTGAACTGATCAAATCAAATCAAATCAAAAATTATTTATTCGTAGGTAACATTAAATTTACACTTGAATTCGTCACAAAGTAAAAATTATAAAAAAAACATACTTAATGATTAATTAAAAGAACCAAAAAAAAAAGAGAAAAACAATAAAGGAGAGAAGCTACGCTGACTTCGGAAGGCAGATTCCCCAGAGAAGAAGCCAGCAAGAAACTCTAGAGGTTGCTCTTTTTAAAAATATTGTATACAATCATGTGTTTACAAAAGAACAACTTAAATATTATGATCGTGTGGAGCTAGAGCATTTACACACCATGCCCTATTGTCAATAATAAAATCGTTAATACTATAATACGCTCTTTGTAAAAGAGTCCTCTTGATACACCGTTTAAACTTAGTTTCCGTTAAAATTAGTACATTATCAGGCAGTTTGTTGTAAAACCGTATACAGTTCCCTTCAAATGAATTATTGATCTTAGCTAGTCTACTACCAGGCAAAACAAGTTTATTATTATTCCTAGTATTAAATTTATGTACATCACTATTCTTCTTAAATTTAGATAGATTTTTTCTTACAAACATTATATTCTCATATATATATTGACTTGGAAATGTCAAAATATTTATTTCTTTGAACAGTTCTCTCAGGGAATCACGACTATTTAGATGGTAGATGGCTCGAATAGCTCTTTTCTGCAAAACAAATACTGCCTGGATGTCAGCGGCATGACCCCATAAAAGAATACCATAAGACATAATACTATGAAAGTAGCTGAAGTATACAAGTCTCGCTGTAGGTATATCTGTGAGCTGTCTGATTTTTCTGACAGCGTAGGCGGCGGAACTTAGCCGTCCACACAGTTTATCAATATGGGGTCCCCATTGTAATTTCGAGTCTAGTGTCATCCCCAAGAAAACAGTGTCATTAACAAAGTTTAACATTTCATCATTAATACATATATTGCTAACATTATTGACTGCATTACAAAGCGAAAATTTAATACATTTAGTTTTTTTCGCATTTAACGCTAAATTATTTGTACTAAATCAATCATGAATTTGTTTTAGGGATCACTTCGAAATTACTTGTACTTGAACTTATAGCCCTATTGTAGGTACCTATAGCTCAATATTACTTGTAGCCCACAAATTAAAGATTAATAATACTTTTTACATGATTTAACTCACCTGAATCAAATTATCAACAGTGCAATGTAACAACGCCTGTCCAGGACAGGTATTAGTATACCTTCTGGGTCTGTCACCATAGCATACATCTAGTACTTTATCTATGACATCTTGCCACGGTCCTTGGGTTAATAAGGACTTAAGTACAGTTGTGAATTCGGCCCGGGTCGGTAGGCCGTCTGGAAGGCCTAAGTTTCTGTTTAGGCAGCTCCATTGATGGCACTATGGGACAGAATGTTTTGAGTTAGTATGCGGTCACAACTGCGTAACGTACCGCTTGGAACGTTCGGTTCAATACGCTCGCAATGTGTTTCAAATCACCACACATCAGCCGAAATTACGTCGCATATATTTACTCCAGCCGCTGAACGTTCCGCGCGGTACGTTACGCAGGTGTGTCGCGACCATTAGAAACATTTGTATGTATTTAAGGATCGCAGATTTGTATCTGTCACGTCTCTTCCTCATCGGGGTAGGCAGAGAACGCTTCACTGCTGTTGCTATGATCTAAACAAACCTCCTTCCCTTCATCCACATTCATCAGTCGCCTCATACATTGGACGTCGGAAAGAAATTCATCGTATATTTTGTTTTGATAACGCAAATAAACATACCTACTCGTAGATATATAAGTAGGTACATATCCGTCACGCCTCTTCCCCATAGGGATAGACAGAGACCACTTCGCTCCACTTGTTACGATCCAAACATACTTCCTTCGCTTCATCCACATTCATCAGTCGCCTCCCATTGGACGTCGATTAGAAATTCTTCTTAGATTTTGTTTGATAAAAGCTTGATTTAAATAACGCGAAATTATTCTAATCAGAATCTCATACCTTCAAGGTAAACACTTGTCCAGCAATGGGAAAGATATAAACCTCTTCAAATAACAGATATTTGCTATGATGCCAAGTCGCCATGACCGTAACGGTCAAGTCTATCGATATCATCTAAGTATCAATAAATCTAAAGTTTACTACATTTAAATCATTTGTTTACAAAACAAATAAATTAGCCTTGTGTTGTTAAATGTTATAATATTCATTCTACTAATATTATAAATTTTAATGTTTGTGATTGATGTGATTAATATGATGAATGATTATGGATGTGAGGAGTTGTTACTCTTTCGCGGAAAAACCACTGAACAGATTTTAATGAAACTTTCCAATATTATAGCTTGCACATCAGAATAACACATTGGCTATATTATTTTAAGATTTAGTGTAATTTTTCCTAGATATGACTATAAATGCTTACGAAGTCGCCGGCAGACTAGCATAGAATAACTGAATAATAAGAACGATGTATTTTATATTCTACGCTCGATATTGTGTTGTTATATTTAGTTAAGTTTATGCTTGACTCTACTTCCTTGTTTTATGAAGCTACAAGAGGCTACCTCCGACTTCGTACGCATTTATCGTCATATCTTGTAAAATAATCATGATATCGTTAAATAATATAGCCTATGTGTTATTCTGATGTGCAAGCTACAATATTGCCAAGTTTCATCAAAATCTGTTTAGTAGTTTTTGCGTTAAAGAGTAACAAACATTGGCATTTATAATATTAGTAGGATGTTTTATTTATCACTTTAACACAGTGTTTTATTTAAAGTTCTTTTATGCAACTGACTTAGCTTATTTTAATTTCAAATAAAAATTGAAACTTACCAATTTAGAATTCTTTAAATATGAATTCCCAAATCCATATCCGTGGTTGGCAAAAACCTGAAAAAATGGCAGAAATTACCATAATAACTTTTTAATTGAGTCTAATACCAAATAGAGCCATATTCTCTAGGTACTTGAAGATTCATTAAGTAACAGTTTAAGAAATACAATTGCATTGTACTTTGTTCGAGAACACTTTTAAAATAATAAAAAAAAAGTTAAATAGAACATACTTAAAATTAAAAAAAAAATCATTCAAACTTTTTCTAATCACCAAAAAGATTTTAATCAAGAAACCATTTACGTCGTAAAAATCAAATACTTACAGTTTGAACAAGTAGTATAGAACAAAACCAAAGTATTGTCAATATTCTCATGTTGTCAGTTGGAACGTTCAAGAATAACTGGCGATAGCGTTGCCCCTGCGCATCGGGTCACTCGATAACTTCTTTTTGCTACGACTTGATAATAAATTAAGAAAAATATACACAAAAATTTAGGGATGGCTATGATTAAGTTGCTTAGATTTTGTTTGGATTGTGAGTGATTTGTTGATTTGTCGGAAAGTTTGGTACCTACTACCTAATTCGTTTGAGGCATCTGATGGGCGACATTTTTTTTGCCGAATAAATATAACTTATGAGAATCTTCCTCTTTTATTTGAAACTAGCTGTCCCGGCGAACTTTGTCCCGCCTTAGAATGAACTTTATTGTGTAGAAATAAAGTTCAAATTGACTCTACATTTTAGTAAGAAAACATTTGTATGGGAAAAAGAAAAGTCTGTTTTAGGGCTTTCCCGGCAATTATTCGAATTTTTCTTGCCGTAAGAACCATCCTTGGACTTCAATGAACATTTAAAAAAAAGAATTGGCCAAATTGGTCCAGGCGTTGTTGAGTTATGCGCTTACCAACACATTTTGCGATTCATTTTTATATTAAAGATGTTCCATAACGGAGTAGAGAGCGTAGGATTATTCCTACTTATCCTTCTAAGTATTATAAATATATATTTTTGGCGATAGATGTTTGTTACTCTTTCTGTGAGGTGAGGATGTTTTTCACATAAAAACCACTAAACAGATTAAAATGAAACTGCATAATATAAGGCTAAATGTTTATTTAATTCACGGGCAGTCTATATTTTATTCAATAACTATTAGGACCATTATGTTTTTAAATAGCATTAACTACCTACATCTAAAAGCTGGCAAAGATTGACAGGCCCGTGACTATTCTATAGGGTGACTTTAAATTAGTGAACGATAGAAAAGGATATGCATATACTCGTAATAACAAACAACTTTTACTATGGGACCAAGTTCGAAATCTTTTAAAAAAATGTTCCCCTATACTATACTATCAATCAGCTGATCATTTTCAAAGTACAAAATTAATTGAATGATTTCGAACTTGGTCCCATAGTAAAAGTTGTGGGTTATCACGAGTATATGCATATCCTTTTCTATCGTTCACTAATTTAAAGTCATCCTATATAAAATAGCATTATTTGTTCGTACAGTTAGGTATATTTAGAGCTCTACAGAATCGCTAAGTCATTGGTACAGCCCTAAAGATGGACGAGTGTCATTAAAGCCATGTTATTGCAATAGCATCCATGAAGTACGGAACACGATCTAATTTCTGAGTCGGAGGTCGTGGAACAAAACACGATAAGTCATTGTAACCATTTATAAACAAAAATTGTTAATTTTACTTTAGCGTGGTTTTCCAGTCAGGTCATACGTGCGTGGTTGTGCGATTAGTCATGTTAAATAATAATAATTTTTGATCAATTAATAAAAACTAACGTCGTAAAAAATTAACGTCGTGTCGTATCAGAAAGTGAAATTGCTGGCAGAAGAAAGGCAAAGATGGCGTTTACTCCACCGACAAAAGCCTGGCTCTTAAATAAAAGATGATGATTATGAATAAAAAAATACTTAATTTCATAGGATTTTTACAATCGTCTGAAACGCTTTATTTTTTTAAAGCTAACGCTAGATTCGCAAGGGTGCAGTTTTCCTCAGAGATGAATCTAGCAAGAAACTCTGTTGCGTTGCTCTTTTCAAATAAAGTTTTTAAATTATTCTTAGAAACATGTTTATAACCTGTATAAAGCATCTTAATCCTTTTGCATATTGGAATTTGTATTCACAGAATATTGCAAGCTTTGTAGAGTCAAATGCGCATTAAACTTAGGAAAAAAATCAATATTTGAGTCAATTTCGTTTAAAACTTTTATAGGTTTACTTTATTTCTGTTTGATTATGATTATTCAATTTGAGTTATAGGTAATTCGTTATGATTATGAGAATTAAAAAATAAAACACAAAAACTATGTTCATGGACATAATTTATTTTTAATTTATTTATTAGACAGTGCCATAAATTAAAAGTTTACACAGTACATACTAATTACAGAAAGCGAAATATTTTTCAGAGTTTTGCATTGCAATCGATTGAAAATAACATTAAAAATAAATATCCAATTTTGGAAGCTGATACGAAATACATACGTCCTTTTAAAATGGGAAGTAAGTGGTAAGAAACTTTTTAGGGTTCCGTCCCCAAAGGGTGAAAACGGGACCCTTTTACTGAGACTTGGCTGTCCGTCTGTCACCAGGCTGTATCTCATGAACCGTTATAGCTAGAGCGTTGAAATTTTCACAGATGATGTATTACCATTACCACTATAACAACAAATACTAAAAATAGAATAATAATAATAATTAAGGGGGGCTCCCATGCAACAATTAAGTGATTTTTTGTCTTTTTTGCTCAATATCAATAGTGAATGGTAAAGAACCCTTCCTGCGCGAGTCCGACTCGCACTTGGCCGGTTTTTTTTTAATAAAAGAGATCTCTATGGTCATTGAACACTGTTTTAGAAGGGGTAGTAGTAGGTAAGTACTTACTTGGAAAATAACAAAAGTATCACTCTAGTATGAGAGTAGGCTCGCGCCCCTGTAGTGGGGACGTTAAAAAGGCTGATAAGGTCATAAGGATATTTAGACACGCGGCAACGAGCCAACGAGTCAACCAAGCCAAGTTCAACCTAAGGAGATGGCTAGCCAGTGCTAAGCGTATAAAGAACCAACAGGGTGGGTGGGTCAAATCAAAACCCCGCCCCTTCTAATGGCAGTCATTTTGTTTTTATGCACCCTTACTTTTTTTAAAGTGTTACCACTTTAAAATTTAAAGTGTTATTGAAATGGAAATAACTGGGATAGATTTCCAAATACTAAAGTTACTGTTTGTAGAAAACGCTTCGCCAAATAAAAAAAAAAATTCGAACTATTTAAAATTGTTTCTTACCACTCTTCCCTGCTTTTTGGCAGCTATTATATTCTTTCTATTATATTATAAATAGAAATGAAAGATTACATATCGCTATATTGCAATTTCGCTTCATATAATAGATTAAGTAGGTATACAATTTAATTTACCGTAAAAAAATGTTAAACATTACGTTTCGAAATTTCGATGCCTTTTGTAAAAGCAAAAAAATTAAAAATAAACTAGTACAGGACTATTGAATGCTTTGAAAATTTATGTTAGTTTTTACCCCTTGCTTTCATAAATATAAATATAGACAAAGTCAGAATGATGATATTTTTGTTCATATTTTTTCATTTCAGGTTGTACCAACCTAATAAAATGAAATTTTTATCTATTTTTCTACCCCGAGACGTCAAATCCATAGTAATATAATGTAATGAAATGAATTCAATGACGTAACAGTGTAGGTAATAAAAATTCAGCCAAATAAAGAACCAAATCTTATTTTCATCGTTTGTTTTTAGTTTGAACTTCAAACTTTGAAGTCGGTTAAAAAATACTACGAATTTAACGAACGGTACCAGCGTAGTTATACGATGAAAATTATAGTCGTTTTAGCCGAGGTGGAACGCAAAGGGTTAAAAAATCTATTGCTAGCTAATTCTTATTAGAGATATTTGATGAATACTTACAATTTACCGAAGATATATATCCAGAACACATAGAACGTAATTCATGGGGTATAAAATCACAGTTGCGTTATCAAAATTTACAAAACAAAAACACTACAGAAGCAACGACCCAGTGCTTGTTCTTCAACTAAATCACTTAAAAATGTTAAATTCAACCTGGAACAAAAGAAAAGCTAGGTTAGTCTTTTGTTTTCCTAAATATCTTACCGACTAACGTATCATCGGTCGGGTGTGAACGGTCGAGTGTAAACGGCCGAGTGTGAACGGCCGAGTGTGAACGGCCGAGTGTGAACGGCCGAGTGTGACCGGCCGAGTGTGAACGGCCGAGTGTGAACGGTCGAGTGTGAACGGCCGAGTGTGAACGGTCGAGTGTGAACGGTCGAGTTTGAACGGTCGAGTGCGAACGGTCGAGTTTGAACGCTCGAATTTGAACGGCCGAGTGTGAACAGTCGAGTGTGAACGATTGAGTTTGAACGGTCTAGTGTTTTCTATATGTTTGCCTATTCCGACATACGCGACCGATAAATACACGACAGCTCTTACGTTATAAGTGAATAGATCCGTAAGGTCAACAAACAATTGGGTATTTGCTTAAGGTATGCCAAAAACGTTAGAATATTTGCCAATTATCTGGTAAAATTTCCTACATCAATGAAACCAAATACCAACCTAATTCACCTATTCAGCCAGCGATCACAGAAAGGCGCCAAACCCGAACGCGCGTTTGATGCTGTCGAAGTAGTAGCGCTTCCAGTTGTCCCTGGTCTGATCCACTTCTGATGCCGGTACCAGGTCTTGTCTGAGGGTCACTAGGGTGTGGTCATCCTGGAATGACAAAAAAATTGGAGGTTAGTCTTTTTTTCAATAACTTTTTCTTATTCTTAGGAAAGTCTGTTACAAATTTTCTTGATGATTAATCTTTATTTCATAGGCATACAGGAAAACATCGTGAGGAAACCTGCATACACTAGAGAAGAAATTCGAAGGTGTATGTGAAATCCGCCAACCCGCACTTGGCCAGCATGGTGGATTACGGCCTAATCACTCTCTGTATGAGAGTAGGCTCGTGCCCCTCGGTGGGGACATATATGGGCTGATAAAAAAATACATACACAGCACTTGAAATATGTCAATGCTATTGTTTTTAAACCTATTGTTAGATTCTCGAGGTACCTAGTAGTTTTCCTCAAAGAAGAATCTAGGAAGAAACTCGGTTGGGTTGCTCTTTTCAAATAAAGTTTTACAATTCTTATGAACACACAATAATACATTCATTCATATTTATTCACATTCATGTGGAGCTATGAATAAATAAATAAAAAAGTTCAACCCTACACTATTCAGAACAAACTATACCATACTATGTAATGTACTTTGTGTAAATATAGAGTAGGTACATATTTGTAAAATATTCAAACCATCAATTGAACTCTATAGATAACAATTAAACATTAACCACAAGTTGATATCTAAATAATATATATTTTTTTATAAAACATCAGTTTTTTTTTTATTTACAAAAAAGAATTTATTGAAATACATACTAACCTTTTCTTCAATATTAAAGGTGACTTCAGAGAAATGTTGGTCGGGCCACTTCTTTAACCTCCAGTACTGCCTAATCTTTTTGCCGGGGACCAACTCCCTAAATTCCCCGGTAACATTACCCCCAAATAGGGAGAATTTCCCCCCTTTTTCTGCCTCCATCTTAACATGACCTTGTGTGAACGCAGTCACCATTTCTATCCGAGTCATCGCATCATAAAACTCTTGAGCTCTACATTGGAACGATTCGGATAAATCAATTGATTTTGTATCTAATTTGCATCCGATTTGGGTCTTATTTTGAGGGGAGACTATTGGCTCCATATTGACTTTCTTGTTGAAGCCACTGGTGATCATAGAGACATTGTCTGGTTTTACTGAAGCCTCCCCCTTTTTGGGTAAAATGAGACCTTTAGAGAACTCTTCTTTTAAACTACGGATGTATTCGGCCAGCTTCTTGCGTATTTCACTGCGGCCCATGTTATGCATGAATGATTTCACCCGTTGAGCTTCTTCGCCACTGCCTTTGATTGTGACGGTTATCTGGAATTTTAAATTGTGAATTTGAATTTCATTTATGGTAATTTGTAGTTTATATTCAGGAGTAGAATGTGCGATCTTCACAAAAGACTAGTGTATCTTACTGAATTTTGTGAGAATATTTTTATGTTAGTGGTTTAGAAGAAAGAAAAATGATAGGTTAATTTATTCAAGCTGTTCTCTCTGTTATTCACAATAGATATTCATAATTACTTAAAAACCTTTTCAGCAAATGTTAAGACAGATTATCAAATAGGAAAAAAAATCGCTCAAGCAGAAAATAGAAACTTCTTAATAGAAAACTTTGCTACATTTTTTTTACAACTTTGAAAACTGTAAGGCCATTATTAGACAGCGTTTTGTCCTCAACCTAACAGAACACATGCTTCTTCTAACTAAAATTACTACCAAAATAAGTTCGAAAATACTTACATCAACTTCATCGACGTCATTCTCCTCAGATAAGTTGGGAATCTGCATCTCTCCCTTGATAAGGTCCTTGCCACCAGACAACCTGCCTTCCCACTTCAATTTAATATCCCATTCATAAAAGAATATTAACTTCCCTTTCCTATTATTCGCTGAAGCCTCCCCATCAATTTTTTCAACCTCAGTCACTTTACAATCGATGCCATTCTGGGCTATTTTTAAATTATTCAGCAATTCTTTCAACTTTTCTTTGGACCATGGCCCAGCGTTTTTCTCAGTCCAATGCCAGTTGTTCACGTTGGTGGCGTCTGGACGCTCCTCCACGATCCACCGAGGGTCACCTTCGCCCCATTTAGCCATGGTAGATCACACCAGATGATTCCAAACTTACAACCTCACTTTAAAATACAATGACCTCACTCCAATTATGCACAAAGCTTGCACGCACGTAGCAATGAGACGCCTTTTCACTAAATACAAAGTTTTAAGTTTTTAACAATGCACAAAACAGAATTCCAATTAATTAATCGCAGTCAGAAATCGACCCAACATTCAGAATTCTCACGATTTTCGAGAAAAGTCGCATGTAACACCGCAGTCTGTCGCACATTGACAGTTACAGTGTTGCTACATCAAAAACTATAAAGACCCTTCTTTTACCCAATTTTCATTTTGGTTATATCGAAAAGTTTTGATAAACTTGTTTCATTCTCATTTTTCTTTTCCTATTAATATTTTTTAAACATACATACACGCAAAAGCGAATCTAGTTTTTTACGCTTTTTCTAATTTACCATCATCAGTCAATTTATTCAAAAGTTCAAAACTATAAACCTGCTAAATAAGCTGTGAATGTATTTTTAGTCTGTACCTTTTAAATAATATAAAATATTTTTTAATAATACCTATCAAAAACGAACTTATCGTGCCTGAAATAAAAACATTGAATGTTGTTTGATTTACCCACAAAGCGTGGAAAATAGTGTTTTTTTACCACATTGCATGTTCGACATGTTTCTAGAAATTGGACAGTGCTACCAACTTATCGGAGATGGAGAAAACAGTTCCGCACATGTCAAAAAATTATACGTTCCGTTTCACACATTCAAATTGAATGAATTCCTGGGTTTTCTTCCTGAAAACAAGAAAAAGCCACGGGAAAATCGAAAGATAAAGTAAACATTTTGCAAAATACTTCAACGGCAACTTTAAATCTATATATTCGTTGCTAGGTTGCTACCACGTTGAACTAAGTGCCTAAGTACAATACTTAAGTAGTGCCTGTTTAAACTGTTATATCAATTGTTATTCTAATTATTTTTGCCTTAATACTTTTCGACAATAAACCGTGAATAAACCAAAGGCGCGGGCTGAGGGAGTTCGAGCTTTTATTCTATTTATATCATTCAGGTGTATATTTATGCTGATTCTTTTGTTACTTCATGTAATTCAAAAGTGGTTGAATTAAATTCGAATTCTGCGTCACAGATGAATAATTTATTATATTGGCGGAATATTCCTAAATAGTTACCAACTTAATTCACAATGAATGTCTACATAATGTTGTTATTTATTACCAAAGTCAGTTTTTTTTTAAAGTTTAGTTGTAGCTCAACTTAATAAGATTCAGTTAGCTAGGTAGGTATTCGTAGTGGTTTCACATCTGATATTTACTTATAACAAGATTAATTGTCCAAAACTCGTTATCTCAGTGCGAGTGAGATAACATTAACAGGCCTTCAATTCAATAGTAAAGAAATAAAACCAGTCTATATTCCGGCCGGCACCGCACGCGCACGCCACAACACACGCGCGCAAAAAGTGAAAAAAGTATTCAACAATGTTCCCATTACGTCGTGTCATTGGCAGTAAGGTGCGCGGCCAATGCCTTTATAGTTTTAAAAAAGTAAAAAAAAAGTTCGGAATTTGAAAATTGCGCCGTTTTGCAGATCCTGGAGCAATGGCGAGCGCCGCTAGCAGCCACGAAAGTCCGGAGTTACAGCTCGGAGGTGACCACGCCTCCTCCTCTAAGCATGTTGACTGATGATGAACAAGCCATGAAAGAAACGAGTAAGATAATGTTTAGTCTATCTACTTACCTAGGTATATACCTATATTTCATGCATAGGCATCTTTCAGCTGATGCCGTAGGTAACTAATTAAGCATTTAATTTTTCAATGTCAAACTTAAAGACCTATTATTTGCTTCATGCCTGTTTCAACATTTACCTACAGATAAAATTTAACTGACAGATAAACCTATGACCATTTCATAAAACAACGTTTCAGACAGAGACAGGAATAAAAACAGCCCCTAACTCTAGAAACAATGTGTAAGATAAATCTACCATTGTCTATCTCAATGGTGAGCACTTGGAAACACATCACATAAATTATTCAACACAACAAGTTTATCTAAATGAAGTTTTTATCAAACGAACAGCGATATTCGGCTCCATACCTACTTATATTTACAAAACGATAAAAACATGGCCTTGACTTGACTCGAAACAAAATGAAAAAATAAGTCAAAGTCAATAATGCGTAGAACAGTTGTGTAAATCTATGAAAACGGAAGAATTAATTTTAATCTTAAATACAACTAAGTAGATACCCTACACAGTTAAAGATCATTCAGGCAAAAACCCTTTAATTCAATAAAATGTAATTAAATAGGACATACTTAATTTAACGACACACCTACTAGGTAGGTTCAGATAGGTATTTTACGTAAAAACTAGACTGCTTACATTTTAATAATGTCTACGAAATTGTATCAAAACTCAATTAAGTAGCACAGATCAGACTTTCTTACCTACCTGATTAATTATAGGCTAAGTTATATTATAGTCAGGAACAGAAGTAAGTCTAGTCTAATTTTTAATTTGTGCCAAATAGCCACAGTGTGTCGCTTATTAATTTACATAGGTATCTGCTGCTTGCTTATTATGAAATCATATTCCCGCAATTCAATATAGCGATATTGACACTAAATATAGGAACTTTAAATAGACATTATAATAACGCTGACATCTCAAACGGAACATGCTAAATAAGCGATTATTTCAATAGCTAGCTAGATATTACTTACAATTAAGGTAGGTACAACTGAGTCGTCAACATTAGACAAAAGTGTTCCTACTGGTTCATCATCATCTTTAAGAGCGTCGCTCTTGTCGGTGGAGTCTGCGCCACTCTTCTCTATTCTCTGCCGTCCGTTTGAGCACCTGATACGACACAACTTCTATTCCCTCTTTGCTCTTTCCCTCTTCTTTCTATTTGATGCCGGGTCCCTACTGGTTATTGAAAGTTAATTTCTAAAGTTGAAGTAGGTTAGGGAGAGACCCGCATGAACTGGAACGATATCGAGATTAGGTGCTCCAATAAATAACTGATTGCTGTGAACCTAACTTTATGTAAGGACTTAGTAAATCACATTTAATAGTAGGTACTAACTGCCCAGGCAAAATGTGGATGAAGCGAAAGAAGTGTGTTTGGAACTTAGCAAGTGGAGCGAAGTTGTCTCTGCCTTCCACGATGGTCGAGAGGCGTGTCAGATATGTATGTATGTATGTTCGTAGATAAAAGGCGGTTCTTACAATGACGAAAACAGCGCTTTATTTCGTAGTGTGTAGGATTCGTATAACGACATAGACACACCTTCAAAGTCGTGGTCAAGGATAAATCATTCATATTTATTCAAGTGGCGTTGTTATCTTTGAATTATTAATAACACCGAATTGTACAACATTATACAATACGTACCTACGTCTATAACTCTAGTAAACACGTTAATAGGTAGGTACGTATCAATTTTATGGTATTATTAGAGCTTTCCTTATAAATAAAGTTTGGGTTTTAGTACCCGAAAATTGAAGAGAATGGAGGATGTCGGAGAAGGCGTAAATCAAATTGATCGAAAATAGTTATAGATGATGATGAATAAGTTAGTCGCGTTGCTCGAAGGATGATAATGAAAAACTTGTAAAACTAGAATAACTAGTAAATCCTAGCTTTACTACTTAGTTTTTAGAATTTTAGAATCCAAATACTAGTCAAAAAGCTAGACTAGTTATCAAACGGGTCATATACTACATAAAATACAAATGATTATACAAAATTATATAACAAAGGCATACATAGATAAATAAGAGGTTCGAAGATAACAATATCAAGCATTCATATCAAATAACTCAACGCTCTGCAACAAATTGAAGACCAATTTGTTCTGTATTGTACCTACGGGCCGTAAATGGGTGTGGCATGGTTATTTAAAGTTCAAATTAAAGAAGAGCTCGGTAATTTAATATTCATGTTGTTTTGAAATGTCAAGTCAGGACTACAAAAACATCACAGTTAAGGCAGTAATACTAAACATAATACTGAATTAGGTACTGAGATGGTAACTTAACTATCAACTACCTACTTACTTACTGGGGCCGTATTCTTCTAATTACCAAATGAAAAATGGTGTCTCTCTAGAATGTGAATTGTATGAATTGACCCATTTTGGTATTACAGATAAGTTGACAGTGGACAACGATCGGCCGTACATTTTATTACTTTACGCTATAATCGGTATTTTACTCCGCAATGTCACATGAGTGGCAGTTCCAAACGGTATTCTCTTCGCTATTTGACAGTAGAGAAAACCCTCTAGAGACTACTAATCGACTATTAATCGACTATTAATCGTGGCACTTAAGAGAATACCAAATTTGTGACATATTGCTGTCGAATGTTTATCTGTTGGCTATAGTTTGGTCGCTTAACTTAATTTAGCGGAATTGCTACCCTGGACTGACGGCGCGCAGCCTGTACAAAATTCCCAACAAACACTACCTAGGTAGGTACTGACTGAGTTACCTACTTAATTTGCTGTTGTTACATAAATGAATCTACATAGAATACCTACCTTCCTATTTCTTACTGTCCACGTAACCGCACATAATACGCACGTTTTCGTCAATAGACGATTGCAAGACGAATGCTTGACGAATACATGCATCTTGCGTAGAAACATTCAAATCCGAGGACACGCACGAAGCAGCCACGTCGCGTAGTATTTAGGATGCTGGCAGTTTTCAATTGTCTTAACTAGTTTAACTACTGGCATTCACTGAAACATTTGATATTTTAAATATGTAGCTACCTACCTACCTACTCATATACATACTTACTTACTTATCTCCTGACTAAATAGTGCACGTAGAACTTTATCAGTTTGACACTCAAAATTGTTTATTTCTGTTGTTGCCAACTACTTAAATGTTTAGATAAGAAATTACTTATACCTAATGTATGACGAGGAAGATAAGTGTTACGCTATAATATCCAACGCAAGAAAGTAGGTAGGTACCTACCTCCTTATCTAAGTACTTTTAATAAAAAATACCAGTGTTTTATTTACGTCTTTAACTTTTGCGTTACCTAGGTACCTAGTAGCATTATAAGATTATAACTGTAACTTGGGTAATACCTAAATCTATTTAGGTCTTCTTTTTATTTTTCTGTGCTGTAGGTAGGTATAAGTAGTCAGTAGGTTCCTATCTAGTCTAGATATTCTAGATAAAATAAAAAGATATGAATGCATTTCGGTATCAATACAATCTAGGTACCTAGTCTACCCTAAAAAAGTATGAGGATAGGCCGATTTAAAGTTAAGTAATCTTGACACAATAACCCAAAATATTTCACCAGTCTATAAATAAACTTTTAGTTAAATAAATTGATCAACAAATCCATTATTTGTTTCTAGTCCGCAAATTGGCGACCGAACAGATCGCGCCTCTAGTCAAAAAGATGGAAGATGAACATCGCATCGATGATGGAGTCCGACAACTCTTGTTTGATAATGGAGTAAGTAATTTTATTAAAAAGTTAATAGTATAGAATCAGTAAGACCCAGAACATACGATGAAACGCAACTGAAACTGCTAGTTACTTTAAACGCTACTAGTTTGAAACGTTTCGTCTCTGTTGCGTCGTGTGAAGTTTTCTAAAGGAGTCTATAGCAGAAACTTGGATGCAACTCAAAAGTAACTAGCAGTTTCAGTTGCGTTTCACCGTGTGTTCTGGGTCTTATAGGTAGGTATCTAGGAAAGTCAGTCATTCGACATAGAAACCGAGAAATTACTTCCATTCCCGAAAGTTAAAGATATTTAGAAGATAGGTGTAAGTTTTGAGCAATCTTCACATATTATCCTATCATTCTATTTAGGTAGGTACTTATACAGTTTTTCCAAGTTATGTAGGTGCCTACCTACTTATTTACTTACTTACTTGGATAGTAAAGTTACCAATTATGTTATTTATTATGCTGCACTTATGTTGTAACTGCCTACTTGTGATGTAATGCAGCAAAACAAGTTAACGATCTATTCAGAGCCAGCAAAGTACGTAGGTACCTACATAACTACCAGCTACTTAGAATAAAAGTGAATGCATGTTTTGAGTTCTAAAGCAACTAAGTAGGTAGGCTTAATTACTTAACGTTATTAAAGGACAGTATCTAGTATCTAGCATCTAGTATCTAGCGTACAATTTGCCGTGCCCTAATCAGGGTCCACATCTGGTACCTACTTTAAGTTGTTTATAAGATCTGTAAAAACCTGTGGAGTGCAATAAATGATTGAGCATTGAGGTTTTTAAGTATTCCCAGTTCAATAATATCAACAATACCTAAACAAAACTAAAAATTTAAATTACTTACATTGCACTTATAAAATAGTCTAGGTACTAATTTCAAAAGGTAGGTACTCAATTCTTTATTGCACCATAAACCCTTAGGTACATTAGTCAGCTTACCGAGAAGTAGGTACCTAGTTACATTGTAATGGTAAGTTAGTAGGTAGGTACCAAATCTCACACTTGGTACCTAAGTATAGGTACCGATCTAAATTAATTTTTCTCGGCGTAGCTACATACGCAATAAATTGATTGTTTACCTACCTACTCGTTCCTATCCGCAAAGTACGAAGTATTCAATACAGTTCTTTCACCTTGTCAAAATAATTAATAAAATGCAAAAGTATTAGCATATCGGAAGTGACACGCCTACTTACTCTATCTATCTTTAGGTACTGTTTTTATTTGGGGACTATATTTTCTATCACCAAAATTTATATTTGTCATCAAGTTGTATCACCTAATAAATAGATCTATCGCCACGAAATATTTTCGTTCTCAGATAAACAAAAATTGTTCCCAGGTATGAATTATCAAATTAATGTTAATATATGTGTAAAATAAGAGATCGATAACCAATAAAATTATATTGCATTACATGAATATAAACTTCGTTCTTATAATAACAGTTTTGTTACTTAAATAATAGCTCTGTGCTCAGAATGGTAGATCTGTCACCAAATAAATCGATTATCGATCCCTGACTGCGACTCCTTTTTATTTGATATTTTGTCACCAATACAGTAGTAACATTTTATTTCGTTCAGATATTAAATTAATAGTATTCGTTACCAATTTAATACATCAATTTATAATTTTAATGAAAAAATGATCAAAGGGGCGGAGACAAATTGGCGCGCTTTAAAAATTGACCAATCCGGCCTCAACGATGTGTAGTAGGTAACTAGGTTCAGCGTTTTACAAGAAATATATGTGCAAACATATTATCGGATTAGCCATACGCTTAAAGCTGGCCAACCCCCCACCAGAAGCAAAAAATGTGCTTATCGGCCAGAAAAGAAAAAGGGGGCGCCCTTCGAAATCCAAACCAGCGCTGATTATTCAGTGATTATTGTTTTTTAAGAATAAATATTGATTATTTTAACTTTAATTAGGTAAGTGTTTTATCTACTATTCTGCTAGCCATAAGCCAGCTATTTTAAACCAGCGCTGGTTGTTCAGTGGTAATTATTTTAAACAATAAATATTGATTACTAGCTGTCCCGGCGAACTTCGTCCCGCCTTAGAATGAACTTTATTGTGTAGGAATAAAGTTCAAATTTACTCTACATTTTAGTAAGAAAACATTTGTATGGGAAAAAGAAAAGGTCTGTTTTAGGGCTTTCCCGGCAATTATTCGAATTTTTCTCACCGTAAGAACCATCCTTGGACTTCAATGAACATTTAAAAAAAAGAATTAGCGAAATCGGTCCAGCCGTTCAGTCGTGATGCCGCCGTGACAACGGAAAACGGGTTTCATTTTTATATATATAGATTTTGACTTTAATTGTTTTATTTACTACTGTGCTAAAATTTTTATTTAAATATAATTTATACTACCAGTGGAAATTTAGAACCTTGGGAGTCTAGTTAAGTAGCAGAATCTTTTGGTTGAAACGATGATGACAACCCTAATTTTTTATTTGAACTTAATGCAATTTTCTAGTAACATAATATGATTTATTGGTGATCTCTTTAAATTAGTTTGTTTAAATACTTATTAGGACACACCTATTATAATACATACAAAAACATTTATTTGGTACTAGACCTTATATCTCAGGATTTTAGGTGATTTATTGTGGAACTGATTTTGCATTGTTTGGTGACTACATTTTGGTGACAGATCTACTATTTTGAGGACAAACCCTATTATTCAAGAAACACAAAACTAATTAAATTGGTGATAGCTTAAATGATACCCTTTTTATTTTTATTAATGTAGTAGGTATTTATGCCTATTTTTATATCTACCTATAAAAAAAACCTTTAGCTATAGATTTCCTTAGAAAACCACACACGATGACACGACGCAACTAGTTTAAAACGTTTCGTTTGAGTTGCGTCGTGTGTGGTTTTCCAAGGAAGTCTAGTATAGCAGAAACTGCGACGCAACTCAAAAGTAACTAACAGTTTCAGTTGCGTTGCATTTGCGTTTCACCGTGTGTTCTGGGTCTTAGGCTTTTGATTCCAAATCTTCGACTCCTTGTTTGACCTTTGATACTATCTTCTTTAAAATCTCACAAAATTAGGGTGACCATGAATTACTTATCAATCGCGAATATTTTCAAAATGAACTTACTTATAAAATCTGCTTGGTACGGTACCTACTTGCTTTTAAGTTCTAAGTAATTCTACGAAGTCTCTCACAAATATTTTGTTTGACACCCTATATACCGAACTAATTTAATCCAAATTTTCCAATAGCTCATGGGAATCGAAACCCCATCAGAATACAGCGGATCCGGCTGCGGGTTCCTCACCATGATGTTGGTGGTGGAAGAGCTGTCCAGGGTCGACCCTGCTGTGGCTGCGTACGTGGACATCCACAATACCCTCGTCAATTCCCTCTTCATGAAGCTGGGAACTGAAGAACAGAAGAAGACCTACCTGACTAAGCTTTGTACTGAATATGTAAGTGTTTTATAGATTTAGTAAATACTAGCTATTCCGGCGAACTTTGTTCCGACTTAGAGGGCTTTCCCGGCAACTATTTCATTTATTCTCACCGTAAAAACCATCCTTGGACTTCAATGAACATTAAAAAAAAGAGTTGACAAAATTGGTCCAGGCGTTGTTGAGTTATGCGCTTATCAACACATTTTGCGATTCATTTTTATATAATAGAAGAATATGCCTGTGTCTTTGTTCGCATTTAACCCTATGCCCTGGATATTTACGTAATATCATAAAAAAATAATAGCCTATGTGTTATTCTAATGGGCAGGTTACAATATAGTAAAGTGTCTTTGCTCAATACTAAAGGAGAAACAATGTTATATGAACTTCTCAATTTACAGGCTGATAAATCAATAGTCACAGCTAGCTAGAGTAGGTAATAAAACAAAATCTGTTTACGTAGGTACTTGCTTTATCGAAACAACGAAAGGCGTATCTAATTCATTCCTTGTATTTAAAATAAAATCTAGCTAGCGATAATAATTCGAATCAAATGTTTGTAACTTTTGATAAGATTTTGGCCTTGCCCTTGACGTTTTGGTAAATAGGTATCTATAGTAGATATGAGAATGACGAATTCTGGCTTTGCTGGTATAATATTCCTTTTACGAGCGTTCTGAAAGGGATATGCAAAAAAAAAAAAGTAACTGAGATGGCGCGACGATCTGGATGCATACTTGGCAAACTGGCCAGAGGCGGCCGGAAAGATGGAAGAATGCGGGGGAGGCACAGCAGTGGGACACAATAGGCTACAAAAAAAAACCGTCAGAAATATTTGCGCATCTGGCTTATTAACGTCATGCAACTTGTAGGTACGTTACGGTAGGTACTGGATAGGCGAACTCGGCGGAAGCGCGAAGGAAAGCCCATTACAACGAGGTGCGCAGAGATTTCCGACGACGGTTTATATCAGTGAAATTATATAAATCGTATTTTTTCCACCAGGCTGGCAGTTTCTGCTTAACAGAACCTACTTCAGGATCTGATGCCTTCGCCCTGAAGACAGTTGCTAAGAAGGATGGCAACCACTATGTCATCAACGGATCTAAGATGTGGATCTCAAATTCTGATGTCGCCGGAGTGTTCCTTGTCATGGCTAATGCTGATCCTTCCAAGGTTGGTATTTCAAGGTCAGGAAGAGTGTGACATTTTGAAGATTAAGGATTTAGATGGAGAGTAGGCAGCAACGATTTTGTTTAACTAAACAGGAGAAGTTGCGGGGCCTCGTTGGATGCAGGTGACAATGAACCGGCCGGGCTGGAAAATCATTCGAGAGGCCTATACTTACTCAGCAGTGGGCAGTTATAGGCTGAAAAGATGATGAAACAGAAAAAAATATTACGTCTAGAATCTTCAGCCTTATCTTTTTTCTGGCAGAATATCAAATAATTTATTTGTAAAAATTAAAGTTATTTACATCATTATCATAACAAGATATCATTATTCCTCTTAGTACCTACATACATCAGCTCGTTTGCCAGGCCAATATTTATTGACCTAAAATGTTATCTGTATTATGACGCAATATTTGGGCTTCATTGAATTAAACGATGAAGATAGTGTTTAAGAACGATAGTTTAGTAATAAGTAAATAAACATGTTTACTTAGGGGCATAGGAGAAACATAACATTACGTAAACGGAAATATCATGATTCTACTTATTTATAAGAACTTTGATGTATTTACATCAAAATAAGCGGCGTTTATCTATCGCTGTGATAATGATAATATTGACGCAATAATACCATCTCTGAAAACAACAAAAAGATTAACAAACGTAGGTATCATACCCTTGTGGATGGCAATATCTCTATCAAAACAAATAGCTTTTATAGGACACTTCCAAATGTTTATTTGGTTACAGAAATGATGGAAACTACTAAATGTAGGTACCTACCTACTTAGCTAATGAATTAAGATCACAACAATAACCGAAAAATACTTTCATTTTCAGGGATACAAGGGCATCACCTGCTTCATTGTAGAACGTGACACCCCTGGACTTAGTGTAGCCAAACCAGAAAACAAACTTGGAATCAGGGCATCAGGAACTTGTATGGTGCACTTTGACAACGTCAGAGTACCTGAGGGTAATATTCTTGGTGAATATGGAAAGGGGTGAGTTAGTTTTACTTTGAAAAGCCTAATATTACGTAGGAATAACCCATATCTGCGGCTTAATGTCGTCATGCAACTTGTACGTACTCGTCACTGTATTAAGATAGATGGAAAAATGGAAGCGCTTTCCAGCAAGGTGCGCAGATTTTTCCGACGGCTTATAATGGCCTGACTTCCAGCTGATAACTTTCAGTTCAGAAAAAAGAGAGCAAAATTAAAGATTGGATGGGATAACGAGATATCAACTTCATGTCAACAAAATGAGATCTTTAAAACTATGAATTCCATCAGAAAAACTTTTCATAAGAAATATGCATGATAACAAAATGGTCTTTCCTCTTCAGATACAAATACGCAGCAGGTTTCCTCAACGAAGGCCGTATCGGCATTGCCTCCCAAATGATCGGACTTTGCCAGGGATGTATGGATGCCACCATACCCTACACTCTAGAAAGGAAGCAGTTTGGACAATCTATTTACAAATTCCAGGTAAGAATCAAGATTTCCAGTCAATACATAATAGTTAGCTAAGTTAGAGGTAGGTACCTAATACTAACCTAAATGCAAAGTTGCAGCATGAAAGGAAGTTTAATAAATGTGTCAAGAACTATTGCCGTGTCGAATTAAGTGGCATATGCTTGCATTAAGCATTCATCAATAAGATGTCTTGCACAAAAAGACAACGACCACCTTTTTTAACCACCTTTTTGTTTTTGTCTTGAAATAAAAGTAGCTATTAACGCAATTTTACCTAGGCATTTAAGAACAAGCACCATTCCTTCAACCTTCAACGAACCAAATTTACAACTTTTTCCCATAGGGTATCAACTACCAAATCGCACACCTACAAACTGAATTGGAAGCGGCTCGTCTGCTCACTTACAACGCTGCAAGACTGAAGGAGCATGGCAAGGACTTTGTCAAGGAAGCTGCTATGGCTAAATATTATGCTTCTGGTAAGGATTTTTTTTATGTTCCATACACTAGGAATCTATTTGTCGCAAAAGGAAATAAGATACGACCACTACCCTAGAAAAGGCGTAGCAAGTAAATACTTTTTTTGCTATGAAAGAAACAAGATTAAGAGCATTCCATAAACATTACCTATAGGAATTAATTTTAAATATAATATTCCACTACGAACCCGTTAGAAACATGAACTTACATATCTGTCATTGATACCTCTTTCCCTTCCTCTGTGGTCTCTGTTTACCCATTAAGGTCTCTTTCATTTGCTACGATCAAAACGCTCTTTCGCTTCATCCACATTCATCAGTCGCCTCGTACATGCGCGACGGTTTCGGGTACTCTTGACTTGCTAAAGAAGCATAAACTTATAATAAAAAAAAATACTTTATTGTTCACAGAAATCGCTCAACGTCTAACATCAAAGTGCATTGACTTTATGGGTGGAGTAGGTTTCACTCGTGACTTCCCTCAAGAAAAGTTCTTCAGGGACGCCAAAATCGGAACCATTTATGAAGGAACTAGCAACATGCAACTGCAAACTATTGCCAAATTGATTGAGAAGGAGTACACTCAATAGATTTAGTTTTTTTATTACAACTTGGCTGAAATATCTGCGCACCTAGTGACGTCCAGCAACTAGTAGCTACAGTGCCACAAGGATCTTTTGGTACATAGCGGAAATCGGAACTAACAATATTATCTTGTAAATTGTCATTATTTTGAGTTATTTATTCACGACCCACGCCCTCCTGACAATGACACTCAAGTGCCAATAGATCCTTGTAGAACTGTACTCGTTACGGTACCGGATAGGCGAAAACGGGGAAAGCGCATTCTAGCGGGGTGCGCAGATGTTTTCAACAGGTTATAGTCATCTCGATTTTTATTAAACTGCCATAATAGTCTATTAAGTAAAAGAATTCACAATTTGGAAGTAACATAGTAACTCTATATTTTAATTTAGCATGAAACAGTATTGGAATGAGATTTGAGGGTGTGAGAACAGTTTTTGTAATCAAATATGGAGCATTGCATAATATCTTTGTGATATTAAATTTAAAAAACTTATGTTTAAAAAAAAATCATATTAGGTAAATTTTAAAAGAAATTACAAATTAAGGACTGCAGTATGGACACCCTACATATTAAAGCTTGTTAAATAAAAACTTTAAATAAAATATTTTTATAACTATTTCGTTTTGATTATTATTTTTGAAAATACAAAAACATTTTTAATGGAATAACATAATTTATTTCATATTTACACTATCTACTTGTCTACAGAAGTGAATTATTGAATTATTTATGATTTTTTTAATGTCTTGTAGGTTTAGGATCGTATGGCATTTTGAAGCCAACCATTCTTGCTGTTTCTTCTGCTGTTCTCTCCCCTTTACCTTTAAATTCTTGATTAATTTCCTTATATTTTCTTGAGTAATGTAGGTAATGTGCATACGTCTTTGCTCTAAAGTGCATTTCATCAATTGTTTTGCATAGTTGTTGGTCGGTCACCTGGTACTTTCTATACTGGTCTAAAATATACCTCGCTGCTTGATTCTGTGCAAGTTTCTTTGAGGAACTTTGCTTACGCAGTTCTGATAAGAGTAACCTCAGTGTTGCCAGAGGAGGCTTTGATGTAATAAGTGCCATGGTCACACCTTCAACAGAATTAAATATTTAACTTTTCTACCATGAGCGATGTAATGAATTCAGGACTATCTTCGTATTGTGGCTTGTTACCTTTTTCCCAAAATTCTTTATCGAGTTTTGCTAAGTTTTCTTCAGGAAAAGTATGAATAGATGTATCATTGAATATGTCAGTATATTTGAAATTATTATCTACTGGAATTTCGGTTGTATGAGGATGAATTTTCTGAATTAATGGGACAGTTTCCGAAATTATTCGACTTGGTTGATTGTTTATCAAACTTGTAAAACTATTGCAAATTAGAATGCAGTTTTTTAAATTAACACCCCAGTTACTCCAAAGGATGTTGTGAGTTAACTGCTTAGAACAATGTGGAAGGTACAGTATAGTAATATTTTCATCAGAAATTATGTAATGTCCCTCTTTGTTTTCAGTGATAACTTCAATATCTAGAGTATTTAGGATAGAGCATTCACTTTTATAGAACAAAGGATCGTGGGACAGCACTTTTTTGACGTTATAATGGTCTTTTAAACCCAATAAAAAGGCTAATTGGTACCTCGAAGTTTGCCACTCTCCTATGTGACCAAGACCAAAACAAACAATTTCTGATACTTTATTCGACTGTATGAAGGTACTTACAGATTTAATAAACCCGTTAAAGTAATCTGAATGCTTCAATTCCTCTTCCGCGCTACGAATTTGCCTGAAAAACAACAAAAATAAGTTATTAAACATAACCTAAAAATAATCACCTGAATTTGTCCAGTAATTAGGAAATTACCTTACAACTTTATCCGTATCTTCTATTGGGTCCTGTTGTTGTAGAATTAAATTTATATCGGGTATCTTGATAGCTGGTTTATTTTTGGAAGTACGCTTAGAACTCACTATTTGGAAACCATCATTGTCAAATTTTGACATTTTAAATGTCAAGTCAAGCAAGAGGTTATTTAAGCCAACATTAGCGAACGAACTGAAAAAATGATCAAGGCAAGGAATGAAACGTTGAAATCCTTGTTCACAAAATTGTATATTTTATTAATATTTACTCTATTTAAACTTAAAAATCAACTGCAATTTTCTATAAACATGTTAATATACATTATACATCAGTGTTAATATAAAGAACAGAAACATTAAACTGCCTGTCTAAATCTTTGAAATTCATAGCTTACTTATTGCTATGGTTAATTAAAAAGGCGTTAAGTGAAGGCGGCAGAAAAGGCGGTAACAAACGTTGAAGTGAGATAAATAACAAAATAAAGCAATGCCTGAAATTAAATATTAGGCTAATTGATCCAAAATACCCTTAGTTCGTATTTAAAGTACTTACTGAAAGTAAGTACTAAAATCTCGATGGTGTGTACCTACCATTTGTTCTCACTCTAACTTTTCTACCATAATTTTAATTTGTTTCTAACAAATCTTTTGGTACAGTTAAATAATTATTGCACTTAAAACTTAGGCTCAATCAAAATTTAAATTATTATATAATCGTTGGCTTAAGTATTTCACTTAACAACAGGACAATAAAATAATACTTAATATTGTTTTAGCACCCGACACAATATAATTATGTACCTACCTATCTTCAAGTGTGTAAACACATGGTAGGAGCCATAACAAATCGACAATCGGGGTTAATGATATGCAATGTCGAAGAGAAATTATTGAGACATGTCATATTTAATTATTTGCCCATACATAATCAGGTTAACTATATTCGTATCGTTATCGTTTGATCTAGATTGTCTTCGTAACTTATGTACTTACCTACTTAATACTTGTAGATAGAAAAGTAAGTATTTTAAAGCTAATTGGGTAGGTACCTAGTTAACTACATACAACCCGTCGGAAATATCTGCGGACCTGGCTGATGACGCCATGCAACTCGTACGTAGGTACTCGTCACGGTAAGTACTGGATAGGCGAAAACGAGGGAAGCGCGGGGGAAAGCGCATTCCAGCGAGGTCCGCAGATATTTCCGACGGGTTGTACATCGTCCATAAGTAGGTATGGGTAGGTACCTACTTGCCTATGTATTTTAGGATTTATAGGACTAAAGTGGTTTTACTTTTTTTTTAGGCGACCTACGACATAATGCAACCTTGTTTGTAGTGATTGAAGGTACCTAGATATTTACAAGAAATAATATATTAAAGATAGGTAGGTACCTACTTCAAACTTTTTTGTTTATAACCCAAGAAAGAACCCAAATCAATCATGACTGTTATATCATAGCAGCAACCATAAAAAGTCGTAATAGCCAACAAAATAAACGGCTTTTACGTCATTATCAAATCAAGGAGTCTCTTCAACACGTTTAGGAAGCTACTTCAGCCTCAATATTTATGGACATACTAGAGGCTGCCCGCGACGTCGTACGCATTTATCGTCATATCTTGGAAAAAATCATGCTATCGTAAAATAATATAGCCTATGTGTTATTCTGATGTGAAAACTACAATATTGCCAAGTTTCATCAAAATCCGTTCAGTAGTTTTTGCGTAAAGAATAACAAACATCCTTCCATCCATCCATCCATCCATCCATCATCGGCACAAACATTGACATTTATAATATTACTAGAGGCTGCCCGCGACTTTTACGGCATTTATCGTAAATTTTTCAAAAAACACAAAATATCTGCAAATAACATAGCCTATGTGTTATTCTGATGTCCAAGCTAAGTTCAGTGGTTTTTACGTGATAAAGTAACAAACATCCATTCATCGGCACAAACATGGACATTTATAATATTATGGGCGTATAGTTGCGTTTACTTCCGTGGTCAAACTGGTGAAAGATGTCAACAATTTTCAAGTCGGTACCAGAATTACTTGATTTGTTATGTACGATATCTACTTTCTAGTTAGTCCTAGTTCTATCGTATGGTGTTATTTATGGCTATGTAGTTTAATAAATCTGACTTTAGGTTGATACACTTTATTTCATAAGACATTTATTTTCAAAAACAGTATCTACAAATACTTAAACACTGTGTGCGAAAAAATGCTAGTAACAGCTAACTTACAAACTAAGAATTAAACTAAGAATTAAAACTAAAAATTCAAACTAGGTACCTACTTAGCTTTGCAAAAATATTTACCGACCTACTGTATTCGACGCCCAAGTAAAATACTCTCGTACGACATAGGTAGGTACGTATTTAATACCTACCATGGCATAGAAAAGCCAGTTCGCAATGACGAAATCTCTTTCAGTTTACAGTTTTTCCGAGTCTGAAAATATGAAAAGTTTAGAATGGCGGGTTTTTCGCTTTTTAAATAAATAAATGGTCACATCCCTTTGACTTCTAAAAAACTAGATTAAAATTCACAACTTTATTCACAATCACTACTTAGATAGAAGGACTGTGCAATTGACTTGGTAATACAATTTTCAAATGCACGGATAAATCATTTTAGGGCCACTGCAGCGCCCTACAATTCGCTCCGTATAGGGCGAACGTGCTTACGCAAATAAACTCATTACAACCGTTAGTAGAGCATAAAAGTACTAAAAACTGGAACTAGGTGCGTTCAGAATTTAAATAAATGCTGTCGTTTGTCAAAGATACGTCCTTGATCAAGAATTTGGGTTAGGAAAATTGCCTACTAATATAGTAACATCGAGGACGCGCGGGCGGCGCATATCGAGTGCCTATTGTATGGACCCCACGATGAAAACCATTGTCCATCCATTACAAGCATTCAAATCACGCACCCGTATTGGTTCCAACAAACCGTACCTGAATAAGGCAACAATAAAGTGCTCAACTCGATGTTATTACTAACCAAAGTTTAGTCACAGGGCGACGTTTCTGAACGCACAACCGTAAAGCGCGCGAAAATTTTCTTTTTCTTTTATGAAAATAATTAAGGTGTTTTATCATACACGTACACGAAATAAAACTTTCTATGTTGTTGCAAAAGTTTACACACCTCGTAATTTGGAGTAGCTAATTTATTCGGATAGCCGCAGGTAATTAATTTATTCCAGTTCGTTACTTTTATATAACTGAATTATATTTTACTCTGTTCGAGTTTGTTTTTTTTTCTAAATGCAATTTAGTTTTAATACGTCCGTCGGGTGCAGTGAGCGTGTGTAGTGTGAAAAACTTTTGAACTAAATTTAAAATATGAACTGAGTGATTAAAATTGGCGGGAATTATGGAGCGGTATACAGTGAACCGTCGATCTAAAAGATCAAGACCTGATGGACTATTAACGCGGTGGAGGAAGAAATATGTGGCAGGGATCCTGAACAAAAATACATGGATTACCAGCAGATACGAATTAAACGTAAGTGTATTAATTAAGGCAATTGCATTCGTAATTATTATTTAAAATGCTTGTTTAGTCATGGTGATAATGTTTTAAATTGAAGATCCGTTTTTATACGCATTTAATGAGGTTATAAAAAGACAAACAATGATAAGGTAGGACCATAAATTACAGATGTAGGCAGTTAAGTTTATATGTTCATCGAAGGCCTAATAAGTTAATGGCGAGTATTGTTTATTGTTTTTAATAGGATCTTACTTTTTAGTTACCCATGTAGTGAGTATTTAAGTACCTCAATAATTACTTAGTACTTACTACGACCCAACTAGGCATATTAACTTTTATGCCCTTTAAACAAGCAGGTACCTACATACCCTACGAATCAACTGACAAATAGGTACCTAATATTTACCTATATCGTTTATAGAACTGGCGAAAAAATCCGTTTCCTGTTTAAACTCTCAATTTAAAAAAGTTTGTGTCGATGTGCCTATCTGCCTAATTAACGATTTAATCGATGAATAACAGTTTCATAGCAAAATAAAAGTAAAAATGGAAAAAATAAAATTCCGTGCAGCTTGGTTGACAGTATACAGCCTAATCGTCTTAGCACATCACTTACGTGAACACTAGACTAGCATAATTCGCTAAGGAATTTTATCACTTGCAATGATCACTTATTCGGTCTGCGCTTCACTTTCACCGATAAATACATATTACCCGCCCGATTTTGGCAGACAGCCTAATTTGCATTGCAACAATGCGTTACTAATGCTTCCTTATTTAGACGATTTACATGCGCGAAAATTTTATTGTTATTATGGAAGGAGTACGGTCTAACGATTTCGCTTGTGGTGAAATTGTTTGGTTTGATTTATTTTAGGATTTCACGGGGTCGTCTTTTAATTGATTGTCAAAGTCAGCTCAGAATCATCGTTCAGATACGTTAGGGTATCTACCCATGAAGTGGCAATTTTTCGGGTCCGTACACTCATATCAAGAAGTTAAAGCACTGGCAGAGAGTAGGCCTAAATGAGTCATACACAGAATTAGGTTAAAAATTGTCTTTCCTGTTTCTGATGCTTAAGGATACTGGAGCATCGTAAACCTCAAAATGTTTATACATGCCAAAACTACATCGGGCACAGATTATGCGGATATATATTAAGTCCAGAAATTAGCTTCCAGTGTCCTTAACTTTCGGGAACAGGAGAGACATTTTTTGTTTTCTATGTCTGTATGACCCAAATGGCGAACACTCCACCGACAAGAGTCTAACTCTTAAATTAAATGATGATGATGACTCTCATACGGTATTACTTGATAGTTTTACTCGAAGTCGAGTAAAAATCAAAGTGTGGACCGCAAAAAGTACGAAACATGGATCGAAAAACCCCATGTTTCTTTCTTTTCTTTTCTAGCAGTTTTTGTCCCACTGCTGGGCAAAGGCCTCTCTCCTCCTTCTCTATGATTCTCTATCCTGAGCCGCCTCTTCCCAGAGATCCCATCGTGGAGATAAATACTTTAATTACTAAATAACCTAAAGCAGTCATGTTTAACTTGAAATATCCACTGACGTGGGTAAATACCATAATATAGTAGTTCTAGCTGTAACTATACCTAGATTGTTTTGCAGTTAATAATCTGGTATTCTGTGAGTTAGTGCAAAATATTTTAAAAACATGGTGATTGCATTCATTATTTCCAAACAAAGCCGAATTCACTAAACAATATGCAATGTCTAACTTGAATTTCATTTATAGCAATCCATCATCATTATATCAGCTGAAATGACGTTAGTTCTGCTGGACGAAGGCCTCTCAAGAATATCAATCGGTATTCATACGTAACGTAATTTGAAAACGGTTTTTTTTTAATGTTGGAACACATGGAAAGTATAATGGAACCTAGGCTAGAAAAGGTGATTACTTATGTGACCCATTTAACCTATGCAATCCCACAAATTGATATCGAATCAAACACAAATTTATTTTGTATAGGTGGTATAAGTCTGGAATGGGATTCAACCAGTTAAAATAAATGTTATCACCTAACCTCATGTGACATAAGATCGCTGAAATTCAAATTGAAATAATTTCAATTAATGAATTTTCCGATTGCAATTGGACTGAATGACCCCTAGGTGTTACTTATGGTCTTTGATATAAACCTAGGGCAGTATCTAGCTTCGTCGCGTTCCTAAACAAGTAGGTACCCACCCAAGTAAATAGCAACCTTCTATCTAGGCACTTATTTCCTAATAACTCGAAACCCAATCTTCCAATCAGTTTTAGGAATTAGGTGATAAAACCAACATGCGACGGTACAGTGCGGTAAACCACAATGTTGCGCATTCTCTCACGGTTCTTAGATGTAGAACACTTTACTGCTAAGTATCTCTATAAGGACTACAATTCCTAGTAGGGCACTTATTTAAAATAACCTGAAAAATACATCTACCTAAATTGTTCAAATCCGAGAAGGTTAAAATTTAGGAGTGTTCAGAAAGCATCTACTGGCCAATTTAAGTTAATAGACCTAAGAATTTGGGTAGCACATGTTATTTTATTAAGTTTGCGTATAGGTACCGAAAAATACTTATATACTTACCTATTAAGGTACGTACTAATTCTATAAATTCCCTAGATAGAAGTTTTCTCGGGGTTTTAATGACATTTTCTGAATTTCGACAATTTAATTCAACCGTAATGGAATTGGATCAGTGCTAATGGTTATTTTTTATTATATTTATGTAGATATTTCACTTTTCTTTCATAACATGTTTAGGTTTCTAAGTAAAAGTCCGTTTCACTCCAAATAATACGCACCTACTAAAATAAGAAGGTATTAAAACAATTTCTCATTTATTTTCATGTTTACTTTCATTTTAATACATTTTCGAGGTTTAAATTAATTTATCTCTTAAATCAAACTTCAACCATACATAGGTAGTTCTAAAAAATGTTGCACTGGGCCGTGCATGCAATAGGCATAGTGGATTACTTTGACAAGCGAATTTAGACTAAATAAGCTATGGATTTAAACAATTTAGAGCTTACATTTGCTTGTCTTGCAAACGGTTACGACAGCCGTTGTCAATGTTTCATACTTATAAACATTATAGTTGTTGGTGTTGCTTAGTTGCCGGTAAAGTGTTAGAAGGGAAAGGTCTGTGCTAATCTCAAGTTATAGGTACTTGTGTTTGATGCTGTACGCATAATATGACCATAGTTACATTTTACGCACAATCTAATCAACAGAGGACGACATCAAAAAGAACCTTATTAAAAAAAAACAAGTGACTGTGAAAAACTTTTCGCGCTAAATGATCTTTGTGATAAAACGAATGTCACTGATTAAAAAAAAACATAATGTGACAATGACATTGTTCTAAAGTTCTAAACAGCCAGTGATAAAAAATATTAAGATTCGAAGAGTTGTTTTGTTCGCCGAACGAACGGTAGATTGATTTCGAAACGAAGCGTGTCGGATTATTGGAACGATTGACATTTCGTCGTTTGTTTTTTTTAAGTGTTGTTTTTTTTTCGGTGTAACAGAGGCAAAGGTTTAAGGTGACATTATGCCCCAGATTTTCTTCAAAAAAGTAATGGTGGTGCGCGACCGGGCAGATTTCGAGGTGAGTCACTTTCACTTTCCGGCGAGCAGTATACTGTTCGCTAGTAACCTGCTCTAGAACCTTGTTATTACTGTTTACTATCAATATAATTATACAGAAACTCTAACATCAAATGCGATCACTATTATTATCTTTACGAATAACTTTTCAATCAATGATTATAATTTTGTAACTATCCATGCCAGTTAAGTACTTACAAGTTTACCTTCTTTAATAACCGCATCTTATTTTGTTTTGTTTTTTGTATTGACTGAGAATAAATATTTACTTACTTACTTACATCAACCTCTTGTAATCTTTACTAGTGTAAGTACAAAAATAATTTCTTTAGCATTAACTTAGTTATTACCTATCATCACAATTTAGTCAACTAGGTATTCAATTTAGTTAGGTAAACAAAGTGAATAGGATCACGGAGTAGGATATTACGTATACTGGCACTGTCATGATTTCTGTCATATCTATCACAATGTGTCAGTCTTTTTGTTTTTGTTTTGATATGATAGGCTGCATGCTGCAGGGAGCCGAGAATCGGCGGCGGGCGAGTCTAGAACACAGATTGGAAAGAAGATACGAAAGTTAATGCAATATGTTCAAACAAACCTTCCTTCTAGTGACATCAATTTAGTCTGTTCAAAATTAGAACAAAATGCAAAGAACTGAACGGTATTTAGCTAGTCAAATGCCACCTAAACAATAAAACAAAACACTGAAAATCTGAAACATGCTCAATAAAATGTCTCAATTAAGAACTAAGTAATCATTAAGTATACCTACCTTCTGAATTTAGCAAATTAATCTTTCGGTAGGTAGTATTTACGAAACATACTTACTTAGTATTTTAGTCTAGTCTTAATATAGAATATTTAGTAATAAATAAGTAAAGCTATTAAATTATGTAGATCACTTAACGAACCGTGAGAAGTAGGTATGTTACAAAACGCATTTTCCATACGCGTCGACCTCGAGTGTCGATCGAACTTTATCTATTGAAATCTTTTTATTTGCTATTTCGTAGTTTTCTGTACAGTCGAGTGTACATTAGCCTTTACTAGTATAACTCTAATATCGATCTTATGCTACAATGAAAAAAAGTGCAGCGTAAATCTTAATTTGTTCTTCACTGTACAGTTCTGCTAAGTTCATTTGTGATTTTTGCAATGGAGTCTGATGGCCAGTCTTACGTTACCTACTCAATCATCAGTAGGTACCTGTTTAAAATTAAACAATAGTTAAAATTTGTAAAGTACCTACCTACTTATTAACAACTGTAGCGTGGAATTAGCGATCATGATAGGGTTACCAATTTCTTTCAATTTATTTTAAAAACGCACATAGTTTACTTAGGTATAGGTATTTTGAAAATATACCGTGTCTGTTTATCAATGCATAATTTAATTTGCATATAACTTACTTATTAACAAGACTTCACAGTTTAAGAAAAAACCACTGAAATAGGTACTTATTCCTTTGAAGCCCAAAGCCCAAAAGATATTCCTAAAAAGACCATCAAAGTTCACAGTCCATCGCCGATATAATCAGACCATGAAACCTATTGTAAAACCGTCATAGTTTAGTCCATTGACATGTGTAGTATACCAGTTGCATATGGTGACAGCCACATAGCTTTAATAATTGGTTGTTATTGATCAAGCTCGATTGATGTTAAATTGTCTACGATTTCGTCAATGGTATTTTACTGAATCGTCTTGTTGATGTTTTTGTTTTCATTGGACGAATTCGAAATGATCGTCTATTATTAGTTCAATTAGGTAGGTACTGTTTTGAAAAAGATGTTTCAATGCAAAATATTTCGTCATTTCGTACATATTTCGTAGCTGAATAAGCTAGTCAAGAGTACCCTAAGCCGACGTACATGTATGAGGCGATGAATGTGAATGAAGCGAAAGGGGTGTGTTTGGATCGTAGCAGGTGGAGAGAATTGGTACCTATCTGCCTACCCTGATGGGATGGGAAAGAGGCGTGAAAGATATGTATTATGTACCTACTTAGCAGTCTGAAATTGCAGTCCTTAAAGGTCGTTTCCACTAATCGTGCTTTCCTTTTTGCTTTTCTCAGCTTCAACTGGATTGGTGCCAGCATTTTTTAAAAATTGATCGAAAATAAAAATCTGAATCCCACACTCAACTGACATAAAAAAAAATCTATAGATATCCGAGTATCCGACTCTAACTAAAGTGTGTAATCAATTTTATAAATAACTTGCAATTCCATGTCATAAAAATGCATAAAAATCACATAAATTCAATTCAAATCTAGAGCAAGGAAGATCTTGTGATTGACCTAGCTCCAGATTACGATGACTAAAGTTTAAGGTTACAAAGTCAGTCAGCCAATGGCCATATTTTAAATGCTCACCAAAAAAAAACTTAGGTTGAATTGGTAGGTAATTTCTTACTTAACCATAGCTCTACATCTTATTGATAGGGCATCATTTATGTAGGTACTCACCAACCGTAGGTAGGTGTCACATACATCCGAAATCAATACTCGTAGTTAGAAGAGTACCAATAGTGACTACTTCAAAGCTTTGTAACATTTTGTGAAGAACAGTCTTAAAGACATCTTAACAGGAAAGGCAAATATAACGATTATTTCACCAATGGCAAGGCCATCTTTTCTTCATCTTTCCTCTTAAATATATTTAGAAATGAATACAGTCTTATAGGGTAACTTAACAACCTTAATACACAAGAAATAATAACAACCAACGATTTAAGGGTACCTACTTGCGTCTTTATGTAAATAGGACAAAGCAATAATTTCCAAATCTGCGGTTTCAGGTGAAGCATAGGTATTCTTTATTATTCATTGCACGATGACATTGCAGCCTTTACGGCATCAGTTACGTTACGATTCTCGACCGCAGATTATCCATGACAAATTTAGAAACTGGGTCGCATGTTTCACTTGTCAAGTTTCCAGATTTGCTAAATGTTAAGAAGTAAGAGTGCTTTAATGATGTCCAAATCTTGACCTGACTAGAGCTGTAATCTTCTCTCATGGTCCTGTGTTACTCTTTGTCTTTCGTTATAATATTTAATTTAGGGTATAGTCTGTTAAATTAACAAACTATCCCCTGATATCTGAACTGATTAACAGTATAATCAGTTCATTACCTAATAAAACATTTATTTTTCTTTTTGTTTATTTATGTACCTAAGTCCACCGAGATAGTTACTTACTTGTATATCCCAATAAGTATACGCATTCTGTAAAATCGTGATTAGAGTAAGTTCTCTAAATATGGACCAGTCTCATAATATGGACTACTGCAATAATTCAAAAGAGGGCACTATAATCACGGCGACGTAGGTAGTATTCGATGCTCCTACCCCTCGCTACCCCACCATTTGGAAACAGCGAAAATACCAGTGTGCATGTATCAGCGGCAACTATTTTGTGATTTTAGCAAAGGTCGATGTAATTTTTTGGTGGTTTTTGTAATGATTTTACTGTTTTTGTTGTTATTATTTCACGTTTTTTATCTTTAGCTTAGATTCGTTAATATGTTCTATATTATTGTGTGTCTAACGCATATCTCCATCTAGTAAGAATATATTTTGCGCGAATAAAATATTTAAGAAGTAGTAGGATCTGAATATGGACCTATGACAAGGTTCTAAATATGAACCACCGGTCCATATTATGACCACGCGGTTTTTATATAATAAACCGTAACTTATTTGTTTTACAAATGGCATAGAATAAAAGAAGTTCCAAGAGAAAAACAATAGATTGAAGAAATTTAAATTGTAGACCAAGATAGAATATAGAACTTTAAAATAACCAACTAAACATGCCATCCAAAATAAAAAGAACCTGGCGGAACAACAATAATTGCTTCTAGTTTTGATGCCAGCGATTAACCATAGTAATGCGAAATGTTTATACTGTACCTAATGGTCTCTTATCTGAAGATACTCGTGGAGTATAGTGGATACCAAGCTTGTAACCAGTGGGCTCACGGTAGGTGTGCTTGTTTAGTAGGTGTCAACTTTATTTCTGAATTTTGTTTGCGTAAATAAACCTACTTCTACCTAGTCCAAAAATATTTGAAGTTCCTATAATGATTTTTAATAAATTATGTTGAATTTATTACCAAATAATATGAAATGGTCCATATTAAATACCCCTAGTCCATATTAAAAACCCCGTGGTCCAAATTGAACTACCATTTTTGAGATGTGGAAATTGGCATAACTTTATAAAAAGATTAAAATTTTAAAAATGTTCGTTCCATTATAAGATTTTACTTAATATTATTATTACTAATTAGTTTCTTGATCAATTTCAATTAAAATGACTAACTGAGCTTCAATATTTTGAGATTTATTTAAAGAAAACCATATGGTAGTCCATATTTAGGGACCTTACTCTACCTACTTTTAAAACGGCACCGAAGACGCGACGTTTACACTTAGTTGCAGTTGTCAATGTTGTCGTGTCATTTATCAATGCTTGTACCTACTTAAAGACGTAGGTAAGTAGATAAAGTTAAATTGTATCACAATGACTGTAATAGTGGCTGAACTGAATCCAATAAGAGCAACATTGCCTTTGAACAAAGGCGACAATTTTAGCACCAGTAGCCAAGCAAACCCTAAAAGAATAAAAGCAATTGTAAACTTCAAAATAAAGGAATAATAAAACATCCTGTGAAGAATTTGACAAACTTCAAATGCGTTTAGTTACTCCATCTACAGGCGAATCGACGCTTTATGTCTTTGTCGTACGAATGATTAAAGTGAATGTTAAGTTTTAAATAAAGTTGTGGCGGCAACTTGACGTCATTCGTGGCGCCGACAGATGGCGCTAGGAGTATGCGCGTGCGTCACTTGTTTCTTGATGTAATGTTTTATTGACCTTTTTGAGATGCTATATGACTTTATGTACTTCCGTTAATATTTCTTTGATGGTCGTTTTGTTCTAAGTAAGCACTTATATTTAGAAAATAACATTCATTTAAAGTAGGCATTTAATTATGGCGTCGCTCTGCTGAAAGTATTGGCCTTTCCTCCCTCCCTGAAAATCCCTGAAAAATATTGAAGTCTTATTTTAATAATTAAATAGTAGCATTTAAGTTGTGTTCTTTTATGTTTTGTTGGAAGATAATATTTGTAGATAGGTACTTGGGAAGGTTGTGAGAAAGGTGCAACTTGCGTAACTGTAAGGTTTGGTCCAAGTTTTAAGCAAACAGCGAGAAGATATTTTGTACGTACATATTCAATGTCTATTAGATGTTTTGTGCCGATGCGTAATTTTAGTTAAAATCCCTAAATCACTTCAGTATGATAATGCCATCTACTAAAATTATGAAACTCTCACGAATCTGTACCTAGCGGTTCCATACCAACCGTCAAGACACGTCATACGGCTGGCCTGCATGCATTTGTTTCTCCCTAACTGTGATTAAAGAAAAGATTTGAAGTTCTCTTACTTAAACCATACGAAAAGGTCGTACAAAACAAAACGCATCACGTCTAGTTACGATAAGTTATAAAATAAAAAGATTTCTCTTCAGATATGTTTACGGACAAATCGTAATGTTCGATTAATGATCGGTTCCAATCGGATTGGCATTTTGACGTATCAGAGAAATTGAAAGCACTTTTAGAATCGTAATGGTCCGTAAACTGTACTGAAAAGGTCAAGAAAGTAAATAAAGTATGCTAATTTCTAAATTGGCGGTATTTGTTAACTTTTTGGTTGTTTTATGTATCTATTTTTGCTCGGTTTAGTTAAATAAATCTTTGTGTAGGTTTTTTATTATACAAGCGGATTAACTATACGAGTAAATTCTTATTTTTCTATTATTTCTTATTTATTTCCTATTTATATCTCAGAAAATAAAGGACCTTTCTAGACACGCGGCAGTGTGTCAGGCAAAGTCGAGCAAAGGAACTGGCTAGTCGTAAGTCGAAGAAGATTATTTACTTTTTCCATAAAGAAAAATCGCCACGTATTTCTCAATCAATCTCCTTTGACATTCCACCATTTCTTTTTAATTTTTCCAACCTGCCATCTATTACAATGACAAAGACAAACAGGCCGGATCGGTCACCTTCGCTCCGTTAAATTCAAATTTGAAACAATGAGAGAGAAAGCAGGGAAATTCGCTGTTTAAAATTTTATTTTGGTCTCATTAGTGTTGCTTTGTAAATTATTGTTCTTTATTGTTTTTCTCATGGGAGTCTTTCCGTTAGACTTGAATCATAACGGAGATTGTGGCGTACTTTCTTTATAAAATGCTGCTTATATTACTGACTAAACTAAAACTAGATTAGAATAATAGTTAATTCCTTTCTTTGTCTTTCCTTAGAGTTTTATTAGCTTCTGGTGTTAAAATTCTCGTCTTTGTTCCTAAGCAAAGCTAGGTGTTTCCCTTATTAAATTCTATTGAACCACGATAGGTCGATAAGATGGTGTGTTTAAATACCTTCTTAGGCCCACTTGCGCAGCCAAATAAACCCGGAGTTAACGGCTAACACAGGGTTAAATAAATAATTTGTATTGTTTTATCTTGATTTAACCCTGTGTTAGCAGCTAACTTCGGGTTTATTGAGCTAACGCTCCGCAAGTCGGCCTTAGAGTATAACCTTTTTCTAAACGAGAACATATCGTAACTACGATTGTCTGACCTACAACAGGGACCGACGACACAATTTCGTAAAACAGGAAGACCCAAACACTTCCTGCATAATTTCACGCAAAAAATTAATATAATTAAGATACACTCCGACCTATTGCCCTATCACAATCCATTAAATGATGATAATGTATATGACATGGCTCGTAACGTATTTCGTAATAGAAAAAAACATACGAACACACGATTTGAGCCGGAATATCAACAAAGATGGGCTATAGAAAGCGCGTAAAGCGGGCGGGATTTTGCAACGCATTTATACAATTCGCAGCGCGGTTTTCTACACGTCAAATTTTATTACATATTTGTCCCTGTCTGAGGACAAGGTGTGAAAGGTAAAAGAGAGAGACGATAATATTTTCCAATGTACCTATCTATTTAACTTCTACCTGGTCTAGCTTCCCTTCTACCGGGTCAGGTCTTGCTTGCCTTTTCGTCATGATCTTAATTTCTATATTTCTCTTTCTTGGCTAGAAAAATGTTTCTCCTTGTACATCTTCTGTCACTTGTTTCTGTTCTTTATAATCTGGCATAGTATAATGTTTTTCTAAAAAACGACGCCAAATGTGCTCCTAATCCTAAAATTCTTTAAAATCGCTAATCTTATGAACACAACAGTTCGAAAGTATTTCTTTAACAGCGGATACATACTAATATGATTGCTTACACACCTCTTTAAACATCTTTATCAATTTGTTGTTAGATAAATCCACGGATAAATCACTTTGAACCTTACGTCTCGAAGATAGAATCTCTTAATTTTACATAGGATGAGTTTAGGACAACAATGACGTGAACATATTTGGACAAAGATTATCAATATCTGAATGTTGTTGACTAACAAGTACTAAGTTGAGGTTCATCTTATGTAACAATTGCATCATGTTATTGTGAGTATTGAGACTTTCTTTTTTTAAATATTTGAGCACGTGCGGTGAGAGGAAAATGCCTTTAAAAAAGTTTTGTTTAAAATTTTTCCAGAAAGGCACCTTAGGTGCCGCACCTATCTATACTACTGTTTAAATATTTTTAATTGAGGATTGATATTAAAAATAAATATTGTACCTAATTTATCACGATAAATTCAATCAAGCTTGGTCTCCGGTCGCTGGCGCCGACAAACCTTGCTGGCTGTTTCCTATACAACCTCTTTGTTAAACCTTCGCATTCGCACTCTTTTTAAAATGAGTCATACAAAAAGAAGGTTTATTTTTATGCTGCTGACATAAATCGAAAACGAAACGCGTATTTCAGAAGCTGTTTTGAAAATGAAGTTTAACTATCTACTTACATCTTAATATCATACTTCCCCGTCCTTGTTTAAAGGAAACTGAGAAAAAATTGAGAAAAATAAAATTTTAGAGAGGATAGGTTAAACACGCCAGTATTGCTATCTGTGGTTAAACTTGGATTCCACAATAATCATCATGAAATTCATTAGTTGAAATGCAGAGATGAATCGCGTGATCATCTATGAACTTCAAAAGTATAATTAGCAAAAAAATATCAACCATGACCTGTCTTAAGTCTTCCATAAATAACTATACAAGCCAATGCACTTTTATGCATTTCCTATGTCTGGTCACCGTTGCCCGAGACTTCACCCTCAGTTCTTCTTCGCGCTCGGTTGGCGCGCGACGTTTGAACGTACCCGGCGGCCATTTTTGTTTTGAAAAATAAAAATAAACTTTTAAAAATACGAATATAGACGATTTAAAAAGTTTTTATAAGCTGTGGAATCAATTCAAAATTGGAATTGTAGTTCAGTTTTGTTTCTGTGTTGTGTTGTTTTAGACGGATTTTAACTTTATCGAACTTTTTTGGAGGTAAGTCAAACAAAACCTTTTTACAATTTAAATTACAAAGAGTTTGTATATGTTTTGAGAATATTTGTTTAAGAAGTCGGTTAGCCTATCTCGACTTGAATTGACATTTAATCGTGGCATTCAGATGCAGGTTGCAATATTGCCAGAAGGCTGTATTTGCGTGTTTGATGTTTCTGCAGGTGGCCGGGCCATGCTAACATTTCCTTATTTATCCTGGAAAGGGCAGTGTCTATATGCACTTACTAACGTACAAGTAAATAAACATGTATCTACTTGTATTTCTAATAGGTGTATTGAATTGGAAAAAAGTCCGACCAAAAGTTCAAACAATTATGTTACTCAAATTATATCACAGTAATGAACACAGAAAGATCGCGATAAGTATTTGATTTTATAAAATATATTTACCTACCTATTTATTGATAAACCCTCACCAATGACTGCCTATAAAGAAAAAACATAAAAAAATTATTAACGATAGATTGGGCCCAAAACGAACACGATCCTTTAGTTCTTAATAAACATTTTAAACCAACGAAGTCTTAAAAAACGTAAAATGTAATCAGCATGCGATTAAACCAAATTGTTACCATTACCTCGCTGTAATAAGACCGCAATTTTGAGTAGCCTTGCAATTTCTTGGTTTCGTATAGTCCTTCAAGAACTACTTAAACTTGACTACTTATACGGTATCTTGTTTTTATACTTAACAAGAAGCTAAAAGTCCGATTTACATTAAAATACCCCCTTATCAAGCTCACACATGTCCTGGGACCAACCATTTATAATAAACTTCCTGAAGCGGTGAAAGAGTCGCCTTCTTTAAAAAACTTTAAGTTTAAGCTGAAACGTTGGCTCCTGGAACACACATTCTATAGTCTTAATGAGTTTTTAAATATTAAATTATAACATTGCAATTATAAGTTAAGTACTTAAATGTAATATTATTATTATTATTTATAATGTTTCTTTTCTACGTTTTTGTATTTTTGTAATTACTCTAATGTAATAAAGTAATTACATATTATTTAAACCATCAATGTGACATGTAATATTTAACAAATTACGAAATAAATGATTATGATTATGATTATTACAAAAGGAATTTTATTTATAGTTCTGGAACTAACTCAGATGAATGACATTTCGGCTGTACATAGACAAAACGTCAAAAAATGACATAAGTCCTGGAACTTTAATGTAAGTATTTAAAACGTGTTTTGTAATAACGGGGTAGTGTTTTGCAGAGTACTATCATAGTACTTTAGTTTAAACATGTAAACGCTACTGGACTTAAGCACTAAAGAACTGGCATTTCAAATTGTACTTAAATAGTCTCAATCTATCCATCCATCCCTCGCCGAATTTTGAAAACAAGCAAATGATCAATTAAAATTCAGCACAGATCTTTCGCAAGGTCTAACTAGCCAAACGCATGAAATAGCTCTATAGTAGGTACCTATGTATGACGAAAATGCACTTATTTACATACATTCTGGTGCAATTGAGCCATTTTACTATTGTGTATTGTGAGGCCGTGGTGAATGGGTGTAGGAAATGTAAACATTGTTTGGTAAACTCTAGGTTTTGTTTTGTTGGGGCTGTTGTAGCGTCCAACACACAGTTGCAAGAACGGCCAATAAAAATAATGCTCCATTACAATGGGCATGATGACTAAAAATTTTTTAAAATATTTAACACGTATTTTTTCTTTTTCCTCTTAAACTAAAAATGACAAAGATACACTGGGTTAAAATTGCTCGTGACGTCACAGCTTAGCACGATTTTTACGTAAGAGTGACGTCAATACCCCCCACTCCGTAACTTTGATGCTCTGTATCTTTGTATTCATTTATGTATTTGATCAGGTACCTAAAGAACGTGTTTAAATAGGTATTTTTTTAATAGCCTAAAAGACGGACTAATTATTTTTTTAATTTTCGAATATAGTCATCATCATCCCCATTATAGCTATCACTGTTATTGTCATAAAATCAGAATCAGATGGCAAGATGTTTAATGGATTGTTAATTTAATGAGCTTTTGTGTAATGGGGGTAAACTGGACTAAAAAGCTGGATTTATTTCATTTATCTTTCTTTCTTCTATTCTTAAATTACCTATTAGGGTTTTATAAAGGAACTCAGTACCTAAAAAACCTAATATTTAATTTAAACTGTTAGGTAACATAGCTTAAGAAATAAAATCCGACTAAAAATTAAAGTGTCCTATTTTATTATGACTACTAATACCAAACTTTTTACACAACAGAGTGGCCAGTATCAAATTATTTATAAACGGCTATTGAATTCAAAAAAACATTAGCGTTCTCATAATAAAGTTAGTTTTTAATAACATGGTCCAACAACACAGGTCCGTTATAGCCTGCAAGACTAATTTGAGACTTTGTCTTTATACAATTTGATGCAAATGCGGGCTCAAGTTGACAAAAATATGGTAAGTACCTACTTTGGTAATACCTTGATGAAAAGAAGTAGTACAACGACACTGAAGGTACTCTCTAGTCTCGTGTACTTCTATTTAGCAATTACTTGTTGATTTTTGACAGTTATGTTTGTTTTTGAGTATGGGAACAATTAACATAATGTGTCACTGGCACTATTTTGTTTCTGTAAATACTATACGGATAGAAATCTATACGGAAAACTTCTTTACAGATTTTTAACATTTAGTGCCAACATTAGTTGAGTCAAAATTTTTAGTGAGTTCATTCGAGCAATACAAATACTCCCCTCGTGCAAGTTAGGCCTCATTCCTTATCATTTTATCGTGAATTCGAAAGCCACAACATTTGGCATGAAGAATATTGTCATTGAAAAACGGGAACCAAGCCTTACCTCAACTATAAGGATCATGTTTTTTATATCAACCATCACATCATGAATTCATTATCATCTTAAAATCTTTGTCTCAATTCCCCATTAGGGGCTTAGTCTACTTAGTACAGTCCTTTGTTACAAAATAGGCAAGTACTTTATGCAAATTACGAAATCTTACCGCTGAACTGACCGCAAATGATTGCAAATCGTACAGTAAGCCACTGTAATAAGATATCGCACTAATGGCTACCTCTTCTACTTTGTCGGTTAGTCCATTTTATCAAATGGCTGCACCTAATATGTCTTTCGAAAGGATTCTGAAGAGTCATGAAGTTAGGTTAGGTTTAACCGCCATTTCAAATCAAATATCACCTTAGATTATATTTTTCCAAATCTCAAATTTCACGTGAGTTATTGATGAAGAAGTCGTGTTATCTCCTTTTAACGGCAAATAAATTAAAGCCAAAAAGAAGGACTTTGCAGTTAGCGAATTGTCAAAATCTCATAAAAGTATTAAAACTTCGCCAGATTCGAGACATAACACAACTAGCTACGCTCTTACGCTTCCCACAAGGTATCCATTGCATTATCAAATTTATCAAGAACTCGTTGGCTTACTTGCGATGTGGTCTGTTGCATGTGGCAAGCAACGTACAGACTAGCAGTAGCAGTATTTTATTTATGTAACTCACGTAGTTTTAAATAAGTAAAAATACTGTTAAATTATTTATTAAAATTTATATTTTGAAAAAAAGAAACCTAAACCCACAACCAGATCCGCCATTCATCCCCGTTGCTAAGTCACCAATCCACAATACTCACACTCTTACTCCTTAGCATGCATCCATTTCATTCATCTGTAACTTCCGTTTCGTTCTTCTGTCACTTCCGTTTCCTTCTCCTTCCCACACTTATACTGCTGTAAGTAGGTTTGATGACCTTGAGAAGGTTAGGGTGCTACTTATTTGCACGCAGATTCGCTCACTGTGGATTAATAATGTTTTAGACAACAAAAATGTTTCAAGACAAAACCCTTTGTGAAGTGTATATTGTGTACATACATACATAAACATCTGTCAGACCTCCTTCGGGGTAGATAGAGACCACTTCCCTCCACTTCTTACGATCCAAACACATCTCTTTCGCTACATCTTCTTAAATTCAACAGTCTCCTCATATTATGTACGTCGGTTTACCTTTGACCTGGCCTTATTTTCTTCATAACAATAAAGATTTTAGGGACCCTGAGAAACTTAATGAGATAACTATAACGTTAAAAACACTGTCCTACGCAACGTATGCAACGCATTATGACAATCTGCTCTATAGAAAGATATACAATACAATACAAATATTCTTTATTGCACAAAAGATATAAGGTACAGACACAAACAAGAATATAAGAAGCAACAGGCGGCCTTATTGCTAGGTAGCAATATCTTCCAGGCAACCTTAGGATAAGAAATAACGAGAAATAGGTAATAATGGTTGCGGGTTGTGCAAATAATACAGAATACATACATAACTACATATACATACCAAAAATAGATAGTACCTATAATAAAAATAAACAAATAAGTAGATATATTTATGATTAACGTATTATGAAACAAAAAAGTGTGTTTCTAAACTTTCTAATCATAACATTTCTTTGGTAAAGATTGTCATAATCCGTTGCGTACGTAAGATCAATCTGTCTCTACCTTTATACTCTTTTCAATCCAGTGTAACAAGACCGTCAAACAATCTATTACAGATGTGCACTAAGCTCTAGACAAGTGTATCTAGGTCATCTCAGCTTGATCTGCGTCCAACGGGACTCCGCTAACCTGTTTGAAGATTACAGTCCACTGTAACGTGGATCTACTGTTTTATAATAGGTTGTGTTCGATGAGGAATGTTTGCATTAGTGAAGTTAGGTTAGGTGTGAATAGTCTTTGGTTTTAAATGCTAATTTAAAACAGTCTCAGTTGTGTGACTATTGAGTGTCAATGGCATTATTTGACACGTTTAGTATTCTGCTAAACCAATATGCCATTCGCACTAGATTGTCACACAAATAAGACTATTTAAATTAGCAGACTTGGGCCCCTGATAGTTTCCGTGAAGTAGTATAGGTAGGTCTTGGGAGGATTTTCAAGAATAATTCTAAACCAAGTTTCGTCTCATAAATGTCAATTGTTTGTTGATTTATGTTTATCATTTTTAAAATTACTTTATGAACAATCTTGGCTTTTATGTCCAGGCATATAAACCGGCATATCTTAAGTTATTGAAATAGACAATATAAAGAAGTAAAAATGCTAAAAAAATAATGTCATTTCTCATAATTAAACAAACCGCTACATTAAATTAACTAAGGTACTTGCGGCAAACAAGGGCCACCTAACTAAAAAGTTCAATAATTCTGTATTTATTAGGATTAAATTAAAAAAACAAGTATCAGACGAACGTTTATTCTTTTATTAATCAAATACAACCTTTTGCTTTATTTATTATGGTAAATTAACTCAAAATTTCTATTTTTAAAAACCCTTCCTCTGGCCCTTATTAAACATTAGTAGTTTATTAAGGACCACTAGTTTACTGAGCACACTAACTGATTCTTCGTTTAATCGTAGTCTGTTCGTGTATCATTTAGCTGATACAATTATTTGACATAAAAAAGACACAATTTGTCATAATATAAAGAAGAAAAACAGTAATGGACCTTATTAAACATAAGTAACAATGAAAAATAGAAAATAAACACTTTGCGACCGTATTTTGATAAACTTTATACATATATTAACAAAGTATTTGATACTTATCTAAATTCACCTTGGACTGGCGAAAAAGAAAGAATTAAAAACTAAATTTGTGGACCTTATTAAACATAAGACTTTTTTATATAGTATATTAAGGTCCACTCTAACATAAGCTCAACGCTTATAATCAATAAAAATCTTGCTTAAGCTGAAAGATGTAACAACATAACAGTAACTTTCTAAGCAACAAAAAAAACTTTTCTAACGAGATAATTAGCCTTTGAATTAGGAACATTTCTGTTTCGTAAAATATGAGATCAAATAAAAAAAAAACGTTGAAATTGACTAACCACACATCGGGCAGTCAAAATCAATATCTTCTGCCGTAAGTCCTAAACATTCTTCATGGAACCATTTTTGACATGCCAAGCATTGTCGCATGTCTTCAAAACTCTCTGTGTTACATGCATAACAGTACCATTTGTCCTCGGCAGCTACGTTTTTTTTGTTACTTTCTTTTGGTACTTTTCCGGTGTTTTTCTTTGCTTTACTCTTTTTCAATTCTTTTCTTTTCAAACTTTCTTGCTTCTTACTTTCTCTCTTTTTACTTTGACAAGATTTTTGCTGTTCGTCTTTCTTCCTTTTTTGTATTTCTCTTTCTGTAAATAAGTCTTTTGTTACTACTCGACCTTTATAATTAATTGCTGCAGAAATTTCTAAAAATTAATGAATTTTAAAAATAAAAATGAATATACAAATATTTATTAATTAACACCAGTGCAGAGAGAGTGGTACTACCCTCATTTCTATTAAAAATAAAAGTAATCAGTTTAGGCAATACATACACACTATAGGTTTAATAAGGGCCGGCCCATGTTACCCATCTCGTACATGGCCCTTATTTGAATTTAGTACCAATTTTACGAGTTGATAAATTAAATTAGTAAAAAAGAACAAATCGCCATAAACTTACCTTGATTTGGCAGCAGCAATGTATATAGTTGTAACATCAAGAACTAGATTTATAAAAAAACAGTAGTATACCTAAGTAATTTTATTACTTTTGGGAGAAAATTTTAGTTATGGGGCGCGTAGCCCGACTCGCTGGACAGTTTCGTGGCTACTGACAAGATGGCAGATCGCGTGATGATGCGCTTACGTTTTTAAACCTTCCTATTGGTCCTTTATATGTGTGTGTATTTAAAATCTAATAAGACAATTGGAAGTTTTTTTTTTTTAAAGTGGCCCTTATTACACGGCGGCCCTTACAACCCGCAGGTACCTTATTCATTTCACTTTAACAAAAGAATCTCGGAAACGGTTAGATAAATCACTAGATTTATCTAGACACTAGTCTAGGTAATAATTTGCTATAATCAGTGAGCGATTCTAACTCAGATCTTCCAGGTTATAGTCAGTAGTAATTGTAGGGTGTTCAAGAAAGTGTCTTACTAGCCTCTTTCCGGGGCAATGACAATGAAGTTCGCGTTTAGAAATGGGGAAAGCATGTGACTTCTGGTTTGCTTTATGCTATATTTTTATATTATTGAAATAAATAATAAAAGATGTCGCTGATACTGCACACTCGTTTATTTTATATTGAGTAAGTGTTTCGTAAACTTTTCTTAAAATACTTCTAAGTTCGACTTTAGTTCGTTTTGTTTTACGTTACAGCTTACTGGACTTATCCTCAAAACTCGTTTTGTAATAAGAGGGTGTGAGTTTAACAACTAAAATTGAAATTTCAATTGGAATTTAGTTTATTTTTAATATATTTAAATATATCTGCTCTAATAGTAAACAAATCTTAATTAACTTTCTCATATAATTTACAAAATCGATTAAAGAAATGCTTAAAATCATAATAAAATCACTTTAATTCATTAAAATATCTAAAGTTCGAATTAAAAAACGGTATCTCATAAATTTCGAAACAACGTGACCTGATTTCTACCGAAAATAATAAAACAAATTGCTCTGACATCGTTAATCCTAATTTACGACGTAAGCTTTATAATATTTACTACTTTATGTGACTTATCTCACTCCATCTGACTTTAAACGTATAATTAAAGCATCTATATGCCAAGCAACACTACTTTTTTTGATATTTTGATATGTAGCAAAGAAAAAAGGTTTTTGTTTAGACCTTAGGCTCACCCCTATAGTAAAACACAAAATGCTTATTTGTGAACCTAATGCTGTCTACACACCAAAGCCGCCGGATTTTTGACAGCTGCCATTCGTATGACGTAAAACCGCCGGTCTAACCCGGCGGCATGCCGGCGGCTTTGGTGTGTAGATAGCATTAGGAAGACTTCGGCCAACCAGTTCTAAGCTGATTTAAGCAGCTACTATGTCCATTCAACAATCCAAGAAAATCCATCCGACAATTTAGATTTAATTACAAATATTGCAATTAAAATACAGACGCAAACAATTAGATCTTTAGAAGGTTCATGGCTACTTATTACTTTTAAAAAACTTTTAAACGATTAAATTGTTGCCACCATGGATATTCCTACAATTTTAATAGGTACGTCTGTCGTGGACAAAGGCCGTCAGCGTCGGATACAAAAGTACATATAAAAAGGATGTTGCAAGCTTAACCTTACACTTGCTCTGATTCAGTACAATACCTTGGAGTTTACTATTGTTATAGTTGGATAATAGCCCTCTTGTTTACGAACAAATCCGGTCGACAAGTCATGTATTATAACAGACGTGTGACGCTCCCAGACATGTTATGTAATTGGTAGGTCCATGCTAGTTCGGTCTTTGTTTCCATTCTAGGAAAGATATGATGAAAAGTCCCTAGAGTTTTTTTAGTTGAAGTAATATAATGACTTATTTTTAATCATGATTCCTCAATCAGTCGCCTCCTGCCCGTCGGTTTAGGGTACCTACTCTTGACTTGGCCTTTCGTGTCCGATGAGGCGACTGATGAGTGTGGATGAAGCGAAAGAGGTGTGTTTGGATCGTAGCAAGTGGAAGGAAGTGGTCTCTGCAATGCATAGGTGTTTTCCTTCCTTGGTAGCTAGGTAAGTATTTTTAATTTTCATACAGCCTAAAGAGACACTCACTATTGCCAGTCCGCCCATGTCCCAATGTCAACGAAATATCAATGTGGCTTACTTTAAGAGTTTATTTTAAAAGCTGCTACATAAAGCCAGCCTAATTCAGATAAATTGCCCTAGCTAGATATAAATAACACTATGATGTTATCAAACCTTCACTATCACGGCAACAGATACAGCTGCTGGGCATAAGCCTCCTTGATCTCTATCCAATTGTACTTTACGCCAAGATGTACCAGGACAACATCAAATTCCAAAATAACATCAAAACAATAAAAGAGATAGCATGCCTAACTTAACGTTTCTAGGTGATAGAACGTGACGCAAAGCTATCACGTTATATCTGTGACAGGTCGTTTGATGTGATGCGATATTGTCTTGATAAGATTAGAAACTGTGGCGGCTGCGTTGTAGTAAGTGTTGGGAAGTAGCGGGTGGAGATATATGATTAAGTAGGTGACCAGTTTTAGGACTAGGTCTTAGAAAAAACAAAAGCCATCTCACTAGCTTGGCAAAAGTGGTCGAAATGTCATGGCATAGTTTTTAAACAAAGAGATTGATGTGATTAAAACATACTCTGTACCTAACTATAGAACTTAAATGAATGTGCCCTTACGAAGTTTGTCCGCGTATAATATGAAATAATAAAAAATCCGCCAGACAATAACCTAGTATTGTAAGCTTATTTCATAACTATCTTTTAAAAAATAGTTACCTAAATATGTATCACCAAATCATGACCTAAACCTACATAGAATCATCTTTAGGCAAATTTACAAAACCTAGCTCACGTTTGCTACCTAGATACGTGCTAGAAACTCATCTTTAGACCATAACCATTCCCACGCAGCTGAATCGCATTCGTAGATCTTAAAACTGAGCAGGTAGGTACTGTACTTAAATATACCTAGGTATGTACGAAGGTGAGTATTGTTCTCACGTTTCAAGCTGAAGTGTTTGTTTGGTAGGTGTAGTGGATATTCGCTTCCTAGATAGCGTTGAGATAAGCGGCTGGATGCACATTCATGTGCCTCATGAAGCGAATCTTCTCAGCATTGAGTATCAAGGTGGTGGCTATAACTTGAAGCTTTTTCAAATTGAAGACGAATTTTAAGACGGAAGTTGTGGAATATGCCTTATTTGCAATATGTTCAATACTCAAACTTTATCGCCTAATCTAGTCTAGTGCATGGAGACCCATTTCTTTAAGATTAAACACCACTTCAAAATTATCATTCTGATAAAAAGTGAAAGGTGATAAGTTTTAGGTACTTCTTCATACAAAATTTTATTTGCCGCATTTTATCTTGTAAAAGTATTAACCTATTTTATGTTCAACTGAAAAAAAGTTTGAAAAAAGTAAAAAGTTGAAAAAAACTGAAAATTCCTACAAGGTAAAATTATCACCACATATCAAGTTTTTTTTTAACATAGCTAGCCTTCATTTACAATGCATTCACATTTAAAAAAATAATCGTATAATAATATCAATCAATTCACACACCGCCTACTTATTAATTAACATCTTTTAATCTTACCAAATAGGTACCTGTGTCAATCAATCCACCTGCCTATACTATAAATCGCAAACCTACAATCAACCTTGGATGCTCTGCTCGAATGAGCACTGTCTTTAGTTCCAACGCCTTATTTGTGATCATGTTTCACACTCATCGTTATGGGTATTACTGGTGATTAGTTACGTTTATCTGCTACTATACATACCTACATACATTACATAATCTGTCACACCTCTCCCCCATCGGGCTAGACAGAGACTTCTCTCCACTTGCTATCCAAACACACTTCTTTCGCTTCATTCACATACATCAGTCACTTCGTACATTCATATCGGCGGTTTAGTAACTTTAGTCACTAGCGTAAAGTATCAAAGCTAAAACACAGAGGATACAGTCACCTCAATATTTCTATCTTTGATCTTTATTGCTGATTGCACTACATTATTCATTTAACAAATCCGTAAAAAGCATATGAATTTTGTTACAATTACAACCTTGTCACTTTTTACGAATTGTTGCAGTGAAGCGGGCACCAAAAAAGAATCCTAACAAGAACATCAACTTTGGCACATCTTTTACGCTATTTTCTAACTAATTCGTACAACATTTGCAGTGAAAACAGATGAATGTCTAGAATGCAACTATTTTATAAATAAGATCATCCTAAAACAAATGAATAACATTCAAAAAGAACGCATGAATCCGCGGCATTGTCGCAAAATCCGCCAAACTCAGACCATACCATATTCGTCGCGCCCACTATGTAGAATATTAACAAAACAAAGTAAATATAATGGATAATTACAGTGATGAGCTTGAGTCAGCCCACGCAATGCAGTTTCGAAATTGAAAGGAGTTCCGTTTTTGGGAAATCGTAGGTGAACTTGTATTGAGAAGTTTTGTCTTATCTCGTGTGTAATTAATTATTAATCGACAAAAGGTATCAGAAAAGTAAAAAATCGTATTCTTTGGATACTAGTATCCTACGACGATCATTTTTTCTCACTGTACTAAACACCGGTATCTTACGCGGCCGAAAGAAGTATAAGCAGGTATTAATAATGTTACAGAAATCACAGTATGATTGTTACATAATTTTCAACTCTGCAGCGTCCAAAATAAACTAGAAGATGTTAGTGAGCACCTTTTTAAAAATTAAAAAGCGTATAAATTGAATAATTTGAATTGTGAACTCCGAAACTTAAAGGTGCAAGATGTGTTTTGAATAAGGTTTGCTGATATTCACAATCTGGCTCTATGCAAATTCATTAACTAGTAAGAGGTATTTCTGAGTACTAAGCAACTAAATACGTATATTTATTATACTTAGTTTTCTAATCTTTTTCGTGAACCAGTCGAATTGAAGAACCATTGAAGAAACCTATATGGGCATGACAATCTTTTCTCCCAAACGATCATACCTAACTTATAAAAAGACAGTAATAACTTCAAAAACACTTCAAAACACTTACGCCCTATTACACTTAATGCACCTATTAAATACAATCTTCGAAATAGATAGGGAAGGATAAACGAGCAGGAATTTATTTGATGGATTATTATGGGGAACCACAGAGGGTGGAGTATAAAAATACTCTAGAGAATTCTTTAGGGTAATTTTGAAATCAATTACCAAAAATAACTAAAAAGTATACTTAGGGAATTAATGGTGAGAGATAATCTTGAAAGTAAAGAGCGTAGATGACTATTACCTTATGTCAGAATGGTACTTAAATTACTAAGTAATCAAGTAGGCATTGGATTGACTCTGGGACATAATAATTTCGATTTCATTTTAAGAAAACTTCGCGTATTAATCAAAACGAGAGTATTAAATGAAAATAAGAGGGACGTAATATAAAAAGTACTTTTCGAAGAACAAGGTTAATATACCTAAGTAGGTAAGTTAGTGCCAAAACACACGGTAACAAAACTAGTTTGAAACGTTTCGTTTCAGTTGCGTCGTGTGTGGTTTTCTAAGAAAGTCTATAGCAGAAACTTCGATGCAACTCAAAAGTAACTAGCAGTTTTAGTTGCGTTTCATTTGCGTTTCACCTTGTGTTCTGGGTCTTAGTCTACGTGTATATCACGAGCGTCTGTGTTTGGTTTGATAAAAAGAGCTAAAGAGCATTAGATTGTTTACCAGTAAGTACCTAAAGACTTATTACGAATCAATTACCGCTACAAACAATAAAGCTAGACATGTTTTTGTTTTTATTTTCGTCTGACCGAACTTAGTATATTCTGTGTGCGTGACTCAAAATTAGATGGGGTCCACTCGCCTCACGCTCTTCTAAATTGGATGAATTTGGATGACGATGCGTTTCCGAAAACCATACAAAAAAATACATTCGTGTGTAGTTCTCTGCTTCACATTGGACATGGGCCTCCGGTTTTAGGCGTTCTGTCGTGTCAATTTGATACAGTTAAGTTTCATGACTAAGTTTTTGTTCTACGTCTGCAATGCTGTAGGTTATGGGATAGATGTGAAGGTTAAAGACTAATGGTGGATGCAAGTCTATTCTGCGAGGTTTATGTATCTAGAAGTGAACGTTTTACTGCTGATGATGACCACTTAGGTAGTCTGGTAAAATACTTATGTGAATAAAAGGAAATAATTTAATGAATAGGTACAAAATCGTGGTAAAAGCATTTTTTAATCACAAAGTTTTGATTGTTTGATAATACTTAAGTAAGTAGGTGTCTACCTAGTATTGTCGCTAGAACTTTCAAGTAAACTTACTCCCCCTTATTACAAAACGAGTTTTATTTATAGTCCTAGAATAAACTCAGATAAATGACGTTTCGGCTATAGACAAAATGTCAAAAAATGACGTTAGTCCTAGGACTATCTTTAAAACTCGTTTTTTAATAAGGGGGACTATAATTATTTATATGTACTTATGAAAAAATGGGTGCCTTCGTTTTTATCTTAGAGACGTTGCAAAATCTAAAAACCTAAGTACTGAATAAACATTGCAACGACCCAAATAAACCATATTGCGTGTATCAAACACAAATTAACATCTAACTAACACATTTACAACACATACACTAACATGACCATGAACTTAGCTACTATTTCGAAGCTGACGTTTGAAAAGAAACACTCTTCGTTACATAAATAAAGGGAAGTAAGTAATTAAGTGCCCTTATGTGAGGGATCAATGAAGCCGCAAGGAATGTGGGGATATACGGGGATATGTTTGTGTTACGATCGCTTAGTCAAAGGAAGGGAGGGAATAGAAGTTTTGTCGTATCAGGTGCTTTAACGGAAGGCAGAATAGAGTAGAGAAGCGGGGACTCCACCGAAAAGAGCGATGCTCAAATATGATCATGATAGGAGTACTTGTACCTATATTATTGAGAGAGCCTAGAGAGTATACTTTCAATGTCTCGTCAGTGTTTGTAAAAAGAGTAGGTTTCTATATCAATTAGTTCCGAAAAAATGGCGTCAAATTCATGATGAAACCCTAATTGTATCTGAAAGGTATTACAATCAAGATTTACCAAGTATGCACCATACATAAAAAATAATCTTTTCTAAAAAAAACTTTTTGTTTACCGCCACGATTTTCCCCCGCCATTTCTCCCGTATATCCCCACTACAGTTTCGTCTCCCGTGGGAGTGCACCATTCGTCTGGAAGACGTCACGGCTCGATGGACACCCATCCTTGTTTTTATTGTTAAGGAAGGCCCTAAGTAATGAACAAGTTTTTATTAAACTTCGTGATTTTTAAAGGTTTTACGCGTGAAGATGAATTTGTCTTAAAATCTGAAGTATTTTTTTTTTGGAAAAGGCAGTTTATTCATTAAGTAACGTGTCATTGTTACAGCTGTAGGTTTAATGTAGAGTTAGTTTTAATCACCTTTCCTGAAACTTAAAAATAACAAATTTTTAAATGGGGATGTCTTATAATAAGTAACACCTTAGAATTTACGTTTTTAGTATAGTACCTGTAACTGACTCTGCTTATTGACTTTCATAACTTTTTCTGATCTAAAAACAGGATTTTCTATTTACTAATTTAAGCAAAATGACCTGTTTTCCATAAGAAAACGATTTTAATAAAAGTTGTGACATTTATTTTACGATGGCATTAACCCATACCAGGTAATCAACCTCAAACCAATAACATAAATCATTACCCTTCCTTTTTGCTTAGTCGTAGTCGGGTAAAAAACAAAAGAAGTAGCCTATTTGATCAAAAAAGCTTACGAAAGCTCGAACCAATCTACGTTGCATAAAACAGGTTGTTATATCAAATGGGCATGAGTGAGATAAAAAATGCTAGAAGAGTACAGGAATAGGTTGAATGTACCTTAGACCTGTTCTGTCACTGAACTTGTTTCTATAGACCATGGAATTACGTTTCGTAAGACCTAGTCTTTGATTTTTTTGGTCTAGGCGTAGAATTTTATTGAAGAAAACCTTGTAAAGGTATACCTACCTGCCAAGCAGTTCTTCGTGTTTAAAATTACCTTGTAAGGTATAAGTACTACATGTCTGTCAAATTGCATTGTCGAAGAAATTTTTATTGTTATTATTTTATTCCCTATTTAATAAGGCATATTAAAAGTAAGTAGTAGAGAGGCCTTTTCCCAGCGGTGGGACACTAATGGCTAAATCAGAATTAGAACAAGTAGATAATATTGATGTTTTTGACGTTGGCAAACAGACAGCGATTTTCAGTTGTTCACTACCTTTTGTTCTTCTTTGACAAACATTATGTTTTCCACCTAACAATAAAATAAACAACAAAAATTTAATGAAACCGGGAAAAGTCACACTAAAAAGAACTAAATTGTTTTTTTATGTGAAAAGTCTTAAATTCGCACAGTTGCGTTTAATCTTACATGAACAAAATCATTTATTTAAAAAAGTATCTCATAATGTTTGTTTACCAACTCGTTATACATATTTTTATATCTTCCGCTTGTTATGAGAATCGAGTTCCAAAAACATTCAAACTGCTTTATAACGCAGAATCGGAGACCAAACCCAAACATTTTTATTTTATGAGAACATAATATTAAATTAACCTTTGATTTAAATGGGAAATTTGAACTCTTTTACGTAACTGATAAGGTTTGTTTTCGAGATGCGCATACGCATTGTGAACATGAGAACAAGATAATGAAGGAAAGTCTATTGTTTATGAAGTTAATGCGCGTAATGAACATAATGCAAGCGATTAATTTAAATGATACTGTTCGTTGTTAGTTGGAAAGGAAAGAAATCCTCATTATATATAAGAAAAAAAGTTATATGTAGTTAGTATATAACATGGTACTTCATATTCATGATATACTTACTTAGCTGCTGTTTTTTTGAAGAAAAAAAATACTTAGATTAAGTATAATATAATTTAATTACTTGTAGGACAATCAAATACCCCATAATTAATATAAATAAGTATATATTTTTGTTAGCCAATAAGATCCAACTGCTGGGCAAAGGCCTCCCCCGCGACTTTCCATTTAACACGGTCTCCGGTAGCGACCCGCCATTCGCGTGAAAATGCATCCAGATCGTCTCTCCATCTTTTTTCGAGGTCTACTTTATATCTCTAATTCAGGGATGTTAGGGAGCTCCGTAACCGTAACCGAAACTATCGGATATCCGATATAAAAAATCATCCGTAACCGAATCCGAAATAAAAGTTTCGCATAGTATCGGATAGGGGTGGAGCCTAATTGAGACACGTTATTTGTATTTTAGTTTTGAAATTCCTTAAAAAATTAATATCCGTAACCGAAACTAACGGATAATCCGAAATAATTTATTATTCGTATCCGTAACCGTATCCGGTATAATAATCATTCCTAAATCCGTATCCAATCCGTATCCGAAATTTCATATCCATAACATCCCTACTCTAATTCATATTATCTACAAATCTACCTTTAAAATTAATATATTAAATTACACTTCTTGTTTTAACTTATTTAATTTGATTATTATGAACTTACGTAACTGTTGACACGTGGTGGCGTTTTGATGGTTTCTTTAAAACCACGCTAAAATTGCAGTTTCACGTTTTTCACGACAAACGTCAAGCTGAAAGCAGCAAAACATTATTATAATCACCATTATGACATAATGCTATTTACGCCGGGCTAGGCTGCTCGGCTTTACGTCATACGAATGGCAGCTGTCAAAAAAGCCGGCGGCTTTGGTGTGTGTGTAGATACCATTATAGTCACATTTTTACTTGAGTGTACAACTTGCCCACTGTTTATTTGTGTATCTTATGGCCTAAGAAAGGATAGAGGTCTAACCATAGCATTTGCACGCGCAAATCAAGTACATCCGTCTGACCGTGGCCGCGATAACAAAATTAGCACCAATTGAAACCCAATTACTACTCATCTAGAGATGCCCGTAATCTGCTGTTTGCTCAAGCATTCTTAGCCGTTAGCTTAGACCAAGTGATGAAAAGAGATGGTTAATAGAGCAAAGCTGGCAATTAGGGTGATTTTCCACCAAAGATGTGCTATGGATGCGTTTGATATCCACCAATCATCTTCATTCAATATGACGGCACTCTAAATATGATTGGTGGATATCAAACGCATCTATAGCAACGTAGCATAGCATATCTCTGGTGGAAAGGCACCCTTAGGTACTGGCTAGCATGTCTGTGTTGATAGGGAGATTAATAAACCTTATTTCGTAGGTAAATACATATAAGTACTTGTAGCTCTTGAAATACCTCCTCGTATGTCAATGTTATATTTTGGGTTTTAAAAGCTATTCGCTAGATTCGCAAGGTAGCAGTTTTCCCCAGCGAAGAATCGAACAAGAAACTCTGTTGGGTTGCTCTTTCCAAATAAAGATTTACAATTTATTAAAATACAGATACATACGTATACATACCGGGTGTAACAGAAAGGGGGTATAATGCCGAAACACAGCGATAATCCTCATGAATCTGAACAACTTTCCCCAAGGAACATGGGTCGCAACTAAAAAAAAAAAATTCGCCTCCCCATACAAAATTTCCGATCAGCTGATCGAGTAAGTATGGGCGATTAGTAAAGGCCAGATTTAAAATAAAAAACCTTGGCTGGATAGAAACCGCATAGGTACTATGACCAGCCACCACAGCAGAACCTGCACATAGAGCCACTGACTCTCCCTTTTGTTCCCAGTTTTCTCCGATTATGAAAAAAAAACTAGACTTTGTCTGCAAGTACTGCAAACTTAGACCAAATACTAAAAGAAGTCTAACTTTATATAAATCTAAGCTCTTCTTACTGTTACGATCTTGATGCGTAAGTCACGAAGAGATTTCGCAAATATCTGATCTATAAACTAAACTCTATGTCTTTGCATTAAGACTGACTAGGTAAAGAGGACACGGTAATCTCAAGTTTAACGGGACAAACGGTATCAAGAGCTTAATTGGTTTGATAAATAATTTAATTTGAATGTTTTATTTATGTTTTTCTTTTGTTTTTGTTTCAGGTAAGTGCTGAATGCGAGTTGATGGGATTGTGAGATTTTTCTCATGTTAGGTTTGTAAATTGAGTATGTTGAGTTTGATCACATCTTGAACTCAATTTATACTCAAAACACAATCAAATTACAATATAAATATTCAAGTCGTCTCAAAACTTACTTATATCAACGCATCTCAAGCTCAAAATTTAAATAGGTACTCTAATAGATTTTGAAAACGTGATGAACTACAACTACTCAATTTAGAACAGTTTTTGAAATAACAGGCTCTACATTAGCATCTGAGTAAGTATTTCACCCTTATGTAGAGTTATACTCGGATACTCCTTGTGCTTTCGTGGCGTGCGGACGTCTTTTGCGAGTGTGTTTCGATTTTTGCTGGAGATTATTTGTTCTATTTTTGCTCGGTTCTCGAGATTGTCGGGCCCTCTCTTACTATCTTGGGAGAGTTCTCATTAAGCGCCGCGGCCATATTGGTTTTGCTGTTGCCGTTTCGCTTGCTCAAGAGCGGCGTATGCGTGACGTCGTCGTCTGGGTGGTTCTGGATGTCATCGGTGGATTTAGAAAACTTGAAAAAGACTTAATAAGTGACCGGTGCCGGCGCGGAATTGAACCACGGACCTGTGAGTGTTGGCCGGCCGCTCGCCCGCAACGCCAAAGTGATTGAGGCTGCAGCGGCGAATTAGCGATACACTAGACGAGCTCACTACGACTGACCCCGTACCACGGTAACTTACGACCGCGTTCGAACGGCCTCTACCAAGATGAGCATGTGCGGTGGCTGTAATACCTTAATCAGTGTCACTGATAAAATTACATGTACTTCATGCAATAAAGACTATCACTTTCTTTGTGTGAAAATGGCAAGGACTGAGTACTCGCGTCTGACTGCGAGGACGAAAGGAGCTTGGAAGTGTCCTATTTGCAAAGCTCCTCGTTCGAAAACTGACGATACGCCAGTAAAAGCCACTGATGACATAGAGGACTCCCCCCCTCCACCCACTCATTCTGGCTTATCAGAGAGCCGACTGATGGAATTCGAGACTCAGTTGTTATTAAAAGTGAATAAAACAATTCAAACTTCTATAAAGGAACACCTGACCTCCGAGTTTGTACCCATACGTGAAAACGTTGACAAAATACCCGAACTGATGACGCTAGTAAGGTTCGTATCTGATCAGTACGACGACATGATAAAGGAGGTCTCAACCCTTCGCACCGAGGCCGCGGAACTTCGTGCTGAAAACAACAGACTGCGTGAAAGTGTGGATAATCTCAATCAGAGAGTATCTGTAATAGAACAACATGCCCGTGAAGCTAACCTAGAAATTCAGTGTCTGCCTGAACATTCTGGTGAAAATTTACTATCCACAGTCATGCAGCTGTCGAAGGTGGTTTCGTGTCCCGTCGAGGAGAGTAATGTTATGATGTGCACTAGAGTGGCCAAAGTATCACCCGACTCGGATAGACCCAAAAATGTTATAGTCAAGCTTTCGTCTCAGCGGCTGCGCGATGGTCTTCTTGCGGCGTGCCTGAAATTCAACAAGAAGAACCCAGAAGATAAACTCAATAGTTCGCATTTGGGAATCGGGGGAGATAAAAAACAAATATTTGTTACAGAACATCTATCTCCCGCTAACCGAGCTCTCCAAGCTAAAGCAAGAGCTTTAAAACGTGAAAAGGGTTTCCGCTATCTTTGGGTGCGTAATGGTCGAATTTTGATGAGGAAGGACGACACGTCTTCTATTATATGGATCAAGAATGAAAGTGTTATTGCTGAGCTGAAGAAATAGTGACCGGTTTTGGTGTAGTGTATGTTCGTGAGTGTCATACTAGCATGTGTTGTACAATTGAAACTATCCAAATGGCTAATCTTACTATTTATTACCAGAACTCTAGGAGCATTCGTGGTAAATTACTAGATCTGTATTTATCTAGTCTTAACTGCAATTATGATGTTATTGTTTTGGTTGAAACTTGGCTTAACGATAGTGTTTTTGATGAAGAAATTCTAAATAATAGTTATTGTATTTATCGTCGGGATAGATGTTGCTTAAACAGCGACAAATCTGATGGAGGTGGCGTTTTAATAGCGGTTTCTAAAAAGTACAGTTCACGCCGTTTATCTAATTTAGACTGCCCTAATGAAGAGTTATGGGTTACCATTAAAGTGAAGTCCACCAAATTCCCCAAAACTATCAATATCTGTGCTACATATGTTCCACCCACAGTTACCTGTGAAAAATTTGATAATATATTGAGCAGTATAAGTGCAACAATTTCAAACCTGAATGATGGCGGTATATTGGTGGTTGGGGATTTTAATGTTGGCCGTAACCTTGACTGGTCGACTTCTCTCACTGGTTCTACTGATTGTTCTAAAACTGCATTGATAGATACAGGATCCAACATGTGCAATCTTATGTCTGAATTCTTGTCGCTGCATGGTCTTGATCAATTCAATGTTGTAAGAAACAATGATGGTAGACTACTCGATCTGGTGTTCTCTGATATTAGTGAGATTATTGTTAAAAGATCTCAAGACCCTCTCACCAAAGAAGACGATCATTATCATCCGGCTATCAATATAGATCTCAGTTCATGTTCTACTTGTTATTTACAAAAATCATTAGTTAAGAGATTCAATTTTTATGCTGCTGATTACTCTAGTATTAATAGGGAACTGGATAAAATTGACTGGTTGGTTTTGTTCAAGACGGAGGATGACGTGAATTCAATGTTAGATAAATTTTACAATATCCTACAAGATTTGATTAGTAAATTTGTGCCTTTATGTAACGTTAGTGCCCGCGCTTACCCTGTTTGGTACTCAAAAAGATTAATTAAACTCATTAAGGAAAAGGACAAGCTTAGGAGTAAGTTCAAAAAATTTAAAAATCCGCTGGACGAATTTGATTACGAGGAAGCTAGGACCAGGTGCCACTCGTTGATAAAAGCTTGTTATGTTAAATATATGACCTTAATTGAGGACTCTATTTCGGGCAACAATATTAAAGCTTTCTGGTCGTTCATTAGCTCCAAGCGTAGAAATTCAAGTGCCATTCCTAGCGAAATGTATCACAAAGGCAATAAAGTTTCTACCCCAACAGATATCTGTAACGCTTTTGCTGATCAATTCTCTTCAGTATACAGTCGTAATTCGAGCAGTTCTAGTATGAGAACTACTATAAAAAAAAATTGCAGTCCGGCTACTAGAAACTTAGGTAGCATTACTATCACTGTTAATCAGGTTGCTAGAGTTTTAAAGAAACTGGACGAGAAAAAAGGAGCAGGTCCTGATCAAATTCCAGCGTTGTTCATAGCTCGCTGTGCAAATCACATTTCTGTTCCCCTCACTCTAATATTCAACAGTTCTTTATCTACCGGCAATTTTCCTACATCCTGGAAACTGGCTAATGTGGTACCTATTCCCAAATCTGGCTCGTCCAACGAAATTTCTAATTATAGACCAATTTCACTTTTATCTCTTTTTGGCAAGATTTTTGAGGCTATAATTTGTGAAATCTTAACTGCATACCTTAAACCACTAATAGTGCCTGAACAGCATGGTTTCAGACGCAATATGTCGACTCTTAGCAACCTTATTTTGCACACACAAGAATTATCTGAGGTTGTAGATAAGGGACTTCAGATTGATGCTGTTTACACAGATATAAGTAAAGCTTTTGACAGGGTAGACCATGACTTGTTAATAGATAAATTAGATAACTTTGGTGTCCATGGTTCCATGTTAAAGTGGTTCCAATCTTACTTGCAGGAACGTACTCAAAGGGTAGTGGTTTGTGGTCACGAATCTAGTGTATTCTCCACTCCATCAGGTGTTCCTCAGGGTTCACATTTAGGACCAGTTCTTTTTCTTGTTTTCATAAACGATATCTCTGAAATAATTCTCCATTCTAATGTGTCATTCTTCGCTGATGATATGAAAATACACAAAGTCATAAACAATATTTCGGACTCCATCTTACTCCAAAGCGACCTTGACAGAATTTCCCACTGGTGTAGTCAAAACAAACTTCCCTTAAATATAAGTAAATGTAAGCATATCATATTTACTCGTAAAAAGCTACCACTACAGACTTCATACTGCATTGACGGAACGTTGCTGGATGAGGTCTGTGAAATAAGAGATCTCGGAATTATTCTAGACTCCAAGCTCTCTTACAGTACTCACGTAGATACTATTATAAAAAAATCCTACAGAATGCTTGGATTCATTTGGAGGAATTGCAAGAGGTTTAAGTCTGTCTCTGCGCTAAACTTACTTTACGTATCTCTTGTACGCAGCTCGTTGGAGTATTGCTCTCCTGTATGGAGCCCGCATTACCAATGCCATATAGATAGATTGGAGAGAATCCAAAAGAAATTCTTGCTTCTTGCGACTATCAACCAGCGCAAACTGTCGGATCTTCGATCATATAAAAAGAGACTTGAGTATTTCAGATTTACAACCTTAGAAAAGCGTCGTTGGATAATAGATCAAGTTTTACTTTACAAAATCATAAATGGTTGTATTGATTGCCCACAATTATTGAACCTCATTAGTTTTTACATACCTCGACGTAACAGCCGTGCAGCAAATTACCGACCCTTCTCTGTCAAATTTTATAGAACCAACGTGGGTCGCTATAGCACTGTTCCGAGAATTTGTCGAGAACACAACAACCTGTACAATTCAATAGCTGACACTGATATCTTCTCCAGTTCCTTAAATAAATTTAAAATAAGCCTAGCAAATTTCTCGCGCCCAGCAGCATAAAAATTATATACTTTTGGTTATTATTTTTTTTTTTTTTTGTTATCAATATGTAGGTAAGTTATAATTTAATATAAGTTATTATAGTTACACAAGTTATAATGCTTAAGCACATTCTGTTCTACATAAGCTGTGTTTGCCTGTAATTGGGTAAGCACGTACTCCTGTTTTCTTGTGATGTATTTTTTTAGCAAGTAAGGTGTTTGTTACCTGTTGGCAAACCTAATAAATAAATAAATAAATAAATAAATAAATAAATACAGGTATATGTAAGTAGTTATAGGTACCGAATTTCATAAAACAATAATTATTGATAAGTATTCAAAACAACATAGGCTCAACTTTCATAATTTCATCACACCAAAGATTATGCTAAGGTATTAAAAACTTCAAGGAAATAAACACCCAAACATCATAAATAAAAAGATCTAATAAATTCGCGGCCTGGTTCCGAAAACTATGCAAATTTATTTATGGCATAATATTTGTAACCTATTGATATAATTAACTAATAAAATACTTAACCTACTTTCCATTTAACATTACGTGATTTATTTTTTTAAAGTTCCAAAACGTTCCAAAAGTTGAAATCCGTAAAAAAATATTCTCGAAAATAGATTTTATTTCAATATTTTACAAAAAGTAGTCACTTATACTTGCAGTCAACAAAAACAGACGCTTATTTCAAATTCTGTTTTCAAATTTCAAAATCCTGAACTTAAGTACCCAGTATTTAATACTGGCAGTCAACAAAAACAGCCGCTTATTTCAAATTATTAATTTAAATTTCGAAATCCTGACCTTATGCCTTATCTTCGGTTCTCGGTGACCAAAATGGCCAAAGTTATTAAAACACTCTGCAGCATCCAAAATAAACCAGAAAAATCCAGAATAATCCCGATTTATCAAGAAACCAAGTGAACTATATCAGTAGAACAAGTCTGCCTCGTAACTTGGTTGCGACTACGCAAGTTGTTTTTGCCGTCACTTTCACCAGTCACATTGTTGTTGAACCCAACCTGTCATTATAAGCTCGTCATTGTAAATATTGTTCAGGTCACGTGGCTGCTGTGCGCTATAGAAAACCGGAAGGATTTTGTTTTAATGTCGTTTTAATTGGTGCTACTTTTTGATGAAGATTTCTCTTTTTTGGGATGTTTTATTCGACCGTATGAGAGTAGGCTCGTGCCCCTGTCGTCGAAAAGTTAAAAGTAACTATCATGATTCAATAAAAGATTGCACAATCTGTTTCATTCCCTTATCATCATTATTATTGTATGAACCTTAGAATTGTCTAGAAGATATCGCTGCCTAGCAATAAGCCAGCGTATTGACACTAAATTGTTTGTTTACACTCATCTTTACTGTTTTATGTCCTTGTACAATAAAGTCTTTTTATTGTATTGTAGTTGTAGCAAGCAAAAACATATTCAAACAATCCACACCTACTGACTTATTCACAACGAGTTAAGCATTAAATCTAACAACTTATCCGATCACCTATACCTACACCTATTTACAACTGAGTTTTGCAATAAATCTAGCAACTTATCCGATAAACAAATCAAATTTTCAAATAGAACCCGATTCACCAATGACGTGTTCAAGTCTGGAGTGCTTTCTGTAGCTTGTAACAACTGCTTCTTTACACGTCACCTTTGAATCATCGTGTTTTGATTGTATGCCAGGTCTGGGTGTTACTCATTCATGTTCTGCCCAATATCTGTTTGGTAAACTATTTGAAGTTGTAATGATGTGGTCTAATCTATTGGTAGCTAGTTTATTAAGATCTTAAGTTTTAGTCACTATCTAGATATCTAGGGTGTCTACATACGTACATACATATTTGGCACGCCTCTATCCCATTTTGTACTCTAGTCTGTCTAGATATAGACTATTTCATATAGACGATTTCTGAATTGAGAATTGACGTGGATTACATCTTAAACTCTACTTATATCAATGAATAAATCATCGTCATCATCAGCCGGTTGCAATCCACTGCTGGACATTGGCCTCTCCTATTTTATAACTGAGATCTATCTTCAGCTGCTCGCATCCAGCTCCAAGACAATATGATTAACGACAAGTTCCAAATTCAAAGAATCAAAAAATTAAACAGGATTGATACCATCAATACTAATGAGCACAATAATTTAGTTCCAAACAAAAACCATATCCGCTTATTAACAACGCTACTTTAGCAAAATAAATAACATCGCGCCCACGCATTGCCTCGTTTCCTCTCGAACTAATTCTAATTTTACGTCAGGTGTTTGACCTCTCGACCGATATTCTAAACATTCCTTGCCAATAGTTCCTGTAACTTCAAAGATTGGTTTACCACCTTTAATTGACTGTTCTGTTGGCCAATCGTCATAAAATACATGTTCCTGTGGAAACGGTAAAAGCCGAAACAATCTTTTAACGATCTGTCTTTAGACCTACTTTAGATAAGAACTACTTACTTTAAGATCTACGAAAAATGAGATGGACTCATAATAACTCTCTGTTCCTCTCTCTCTCTCTCTCTCTTTCTTCTAACAGAATGAAAGATGGCCATTATAAAGCGCAGTTAGTTGTCCAGTTAAAAGGAATTAACTTCCAATTAAAGGGCCGAGGGTTAACCGACAATTTGTCGCAGTGCGGGCCCTTCTTAACTATAAGTGTTACTCAATTGGCAATGTCGTTGACCTTTTCAGATACCATCTGGAGAGAATCTTTCTTATTATCTAACTTGAGCTTAACCGTGACTTCGCAAATATTTGGTGTTATTACTTGGAAAATTTACACAATATCTACCTTAATCGTAGTATAGCCTACGTGTTATTCTTATTTGTAAGCTTGCTAGAATAATAGGATTGTTAAAGTTTCATTAAAATCTTTTTGGTGGTTTTTGTGTAAAAGAGCAACTAGCATCCTTACATCCATCCATCTATCAGCACTTTTATATTTATGGAAGGAGAATAAGTAAGTGCCACAGTTATCAGAATGTTCGATGCCGGCCTTAATTTAGTATTTTGATGTTAGTGCAAAACGTCAAACTAGCCAGACAGGCAGGAGTCATAAAATTTATGTAATACAGCGCTAATCTTACAAAACAAACATTTTCTTGTGTATTTATCATTTGCCAACCTTGCATTCAAGGTCTTTGTTAACTTTAATATCGTACTTACTTTGTTAGTCAAATAATATCATTGTCAGCCTTAATATTTTCTTAAAATACCTACATATTGTTAGAATAATACTTTTTACTTGATTCTACTTAGGTACACCGCCAGTATAAGCAATGAAATCTTAGAGAAATTGGGGGAAACAATTTGGGGAATTTAGGGAAAAAATTGGAAGAAAAAGAAATTGGGGAGAAGAGGACCACAAATCGAATATTCGAAGGCATATTATACCTAAGTGCTATTCTTTAAGATAAATTGATATTAAGTGTTTTAAAAATAACTTTTATCTACAATTCAGCATAGAATTATGTCATTCTGTGAATTCATCGCTACAATGGATTAGATACTTATTTCAAGCAGTAACCAAAACATTTAAAAATAAACCAAAATCGTAAACCACACAATAAGTAGGTGCGCAATTCTTCCAAGAAAATGATTCATGAATTTATAATAAAATCAAATGAAAGTAAGACCACATTAGTGGTTGAACACTTTAACGGTCGGTGAGGTACGGTTTGACTTGACCCACTACCGATGCGTGAAGTTTGGTCAACTGTAAGTTTTAAAGACTAAACGACAGTATTTATTGCGAGGACCGTTTGATAAAAGTTGTACCTAATTTTAATCCTATTACTACTTCTAAAAAAGCTCAGAATAGAGAATCATGAAGAAGGAGGAGAGAGGCATTTGCCAAGCAGTATGACACTGATGGCTAGATAAGATAAGATAAGACTCCAACTAATATTGTAAATGACAATTTTTAGGTGATGGATGGATGGTTGTGGAAATATTTGTTTACTCTTTCACGCAAAAACTACTCAACAGATTGCAGTGAAACTTAACAATATTCTAGCTTGCACATCATAATAACACATAGGCTATATTATTTAGAGATATTATGAAAATTGTCTAAAATATGGCAATAAATGCGTAAGTACGAAATGGCAGGCAGTCTTTGGCTTACTTCAGAACCCATATAGAAATCAGTTTTATGGTAATCTAGACACACATTCAAGTACTTACCTACTTTCATACCACAACAGACTTTAGAATTTCTAGACACTTTACCTACTATGCTCATAATCATAACTTGTTAGTGGCTCGGCATACGAACTTTTTAGCCTCGCCTAGATTTCGCTTATTAAGTCCCTTAGTTTTTGCCCTTTTAAGAGTTTCTAGACTTAATCATAGCTAGAAATGTGAATAAATGAATGTATCAAGAATAGAAAATTTTGCCATTTTTAAATTAATGAGATAAAGATTTAAAAAAGAATAGAAGTGTTTTATTCAGTATCAAATAATCAGGAATATACAATCAATTTGTTCATGAAATTTTTAAAGCTTGATTTATGCCCTGCCCTATAACGGGTTCCAAAACATGTACTTTAAAAATATTGTTAATAACTTTATGGAAGTGTAGTAAATAAATGACTACCTAAAATTAATTTGAAAACAGCAACCCAACAGTTTCATACTAGATTATTCGATTCCGATTCGAACTTTCATTTTTTTTTGTTTTTTATTTGCTAGATTATTATAATTAAGAGACACCTAAAACAGTTGTTTTAGGTGGTACTAAAAAGGCCCTAGACAGTTCTCTATCTGTCTAGGGCCTTTTTTTACGTGGGGAAATCCATTATGGATACGCTTCGTCTCGGAGAAAGACGAAGGGTTATGCCGGACTCCCACCGGCTAAAACCCCACGGTGTTCCTACTAGCCGCTTCTAGACAGGAGCGCGTGAAAACTTTCGCATACTTACGCGAACAAGGCCCTAGACCTAGACAGATAGAGAACTGTCTAGGGCCTAAATATTAGTTCTCTCTCTCAACAAATATTTTCGCGGGAATGGCGGGACGCTACCGGAGACCGTGTTAAATAGAAAGTTGCGGGGGAGGCCTTTGCCCAGCAGTGGGATTTTCATGGGTAATAAAAAAATTTACCTTTCTACACTCTTCAATAACACAAATAATATCATGTTCCATACATATTGATTCCAATATGGTCCCTTCGTAGCAATTATTTCTCTAAAAGCAGACATATTTATTCGTGATCGTGACACTACACTTTCTGCCACCCTATTATACAAACTGCAAGTGCTATCTCAAGACCTGAGTGGTATGCGTGTTCATATAAATGGAGTATCTAGGAAACGGTTGCGGGTTTTAAATGTAAACATTTATAAATGGTCCATCAACATCCCTATATCAAATTCCATACTAGTTTGACAAAGCTGAGTAAATATGTATTACAATTTCGTGATATTTGATATTGTTATTTTAATAATTGAATGAGTGCCTAAATAACTTGATATTTCGTTAATAACACCCTCCTTTTCTGATTTGGGAAGTTGGGTAAAGTGCGTTTTATAGAATACTTCCTATGCCGCCATGTTGGCAACATTGAAAATTTTGTACTGCGAAACACAATGAGGGTAATGTGGCAGTACAAATTTTCAATGCTGCCAACATGGCGGCATAGGAAGTATCTATTCTATGAAACGCACTATTAAAAAAGGTTTGTCATTTATTTAAAAAAATATATTTTAAAGGTCCTTGATTTTAAAGGGTATATATGTATGTGAATTGCGGAATATTTTAAAGGTAAGAGTTATTTTTCTGCGAAATAAAAAAACACTTGTGTACTTATTTAATAATTAAGTATTACAGCGTTGAATAATATTTCTTACTCTCATTAAAATTCTCTTAATTTTTTTAAAATGTCATTTTCCTTTCTAATTGTACTCGCGGAATATTTTCAAGGTTGAGCTGCTGGAAATTACCCAAAATGCAATGATATTATAAAAAGCTTTTATTTTTAATTATTTTATGTAGATTATTTATGTAGGTTTCACTTTTAATTTTCTTTAAATATTAAATTAACTTTAAGTACAGTCGCGAACAAAAGTTTTCACACATCGTACCTACTTTTACTAGCAGTATTGTACAGTCGAGGGCATACGGTACTAATTAATTTTAACACAGTTTAAGGGTTAAATTAGAACGATATTATAAAGGTTGAACTATTCTCAATTTTATTCTACACAAGGGCACTTTATTTCATCGCGATATCGGAACAATTTTGTAGAGATTAAAATGCTCCTTACATTTTATAGGTAAAGGAGCATTTTAACGCTCCGTACTATACTAAATTAATTTATAGTCCTACAGACATGATACCCTGTTGACTACAATAGAATAAGTTGCCACAGCGGATGCTCCATCGACATTGTTACATGCATTAGAACACGTAGTTTTTGCTTTTACATGCAACCAAGTTTCATAACCATAACATCAACACTAATAAAAACTCTTTAGAGGATAATTAAGAAAAAATGAAACCAGAGAGTGAAACCTTTTTGGTTGTTAGTTTTTTAAAATCCGACCTCTTTGGAAGCCAAATTTTTAAGTGACTGGCATTGACCACTTTTCCCTTTTCAAAGCTGTCTTTTTTTTCTTCATATAAAGCATGACGACAGGCCAGATTGAGTTTCTCTCATGCATGACCTTCATGTTGAACAGAGTAGCCAGTATCAAGTTTTTTTCGCCCCAGGCTAAGTCCGGTATGCAAGAAACGAGTAAAAAACGGTTTACATATTCATTTTGCACCTCTAACCTGCATGCAATGTTTTGGTTTGCCAGCTTTTTATTCTCGTCTGGAAAAGTTTTGGCACGTTTGACGTGTACATATTTATAATTTCGATTTTCTTTTTTAATTTGGACCTAGATTGAAAGATTTATGAGTATAAGAATGTTTCCCAAGTAAGTACCTATCTGCTTACATTGTAAGTACCTATTTTTATGATTTTCTATTACGATTATGAATGAATACTCCATAACAAGCGTAATAAACCGAACATGAGCTCATTGTTTATTATTTTCTGTAAGTCGTAAATGATTTCTCAGACAGCCATACGCCGTTCAGTTACCAAAACATAAGCCCATAACCCATAAAACACTTTTTGCTCATGATTTGTTTCCTTTTTCGGCCATAAAATTCTTTTAAACAAAGATCTCGCTATGAGCATACTTTCTGTTGCTTTAAAACCTTTGAAAACAAAGTTAACTCAAACTGAATGTTTTACAGTTAATTTTAGTTAAGGAAAATGGTTGTATTGTGCAGACTCGCTCCTTCGTGTGCACAGACAGACGTCTGCGTACAACATGTGCAACTTCCTGCTTTGTTTTGTTTGTTTGCGCGCATATGTGTCCGATTACCATCACACCATTACCATCATTAACGTCTTAACGCTTATATCACTCTGTAAGTATTCTCGCTTCATAATTATCAGCTAAAACTATACATACAGACATCAACCCGTCTAACGGTAACACCAACGTGACTCCACTTAACATCTTTCTTGTCTCGAAACTTCCGTTACAAAAGTTGTTATCGATGATAGCAAAAAACTTTTGAATAAAAAAGCTATCATCGAACAGAAATACCTCAGATTATTTGAATTGAACTTTTTGCTTCAATGTTGACAAAAGGTCAATTGTAAATAATGGAAAGGCGCAAGAAACGGCAAAAAAGGGATCCTAAATCAGAAACATGTTTATTGGAAGCTATTGGGCACAACTGCATAGCATAACCACAACCATTCATAACGGCGAGGAAACGAGACGAACTGGTGAATAGGAGAAAACGTCTGCATGCCTGAGAGAGCGAGGGAGATTGCATTCCGAATACAAGCACAATGTCCGCAGGCGGCGCGGAGCAGGCGCAGGCCCCCGCTCACTGACTCGCGCGCACCGCTGCCGAACAGCCGCGCACTCCCGCGCATCCTCGACAAAAACCCGGTTATCGTGACAACTCTCAATATTTCCGAAATTTCGTAATCGATAAATCGACGATTGGTGCCGGTGATGTCACGTTTGCATGCAACAAAATTCTGTGTCTTCTTACGCATTTTTGAGGTGATCCTGTGAAGTGTTATCGTTTGTGGATTGTGCATCAGACTGTAAAAAAAGAAGAAACGCCGAGGATACTTTCACTGGACTGAAAGTTGCAAAATATTCTTTCGGAGAACTTCGATTTTGAGGATTAGTTCAGTCTTCGCGACGAAGAGGTAAACTTATTGATGGCAACCCTAACCCTTAATGTATTAACACCTATAGACGCAACAATAAACCGGAGTAAAAACTTGAATAATTAATCAAATGTGAACTAAACCAAAGAGAAAATCCGATAGATGGATTTAACAGGTGTTGGTAAAAAACTGATTAAATGAAAGAAAAGTAGACCAGCACGCTATGTCACGTGAAAATGTATTCTTTGTGAACGGTTTTATACTTGCGTATACATATGAGGTGTTATCATAGTATCACAGATGATATCTTGCAAATCTTAAGTTTATTCTCGACCGATAAAGGCAAAGATGGAAAAATATTTGCTGATATCATTTTGTTTACCAAAATAATTGAGATTACAAGTTCTTGTCTCAATTTTTTTTTACTACATTTGTGTTACATACATTACTGTTCAGTGCATATTTAGGTCTATGAAAATTGCCTATTGATAAATCACATAATGTTCTAAACTGTGGTGTACCACAAAAGTTTCACCCCATAATGTTTTGCCATTTCGAACACCATCAAAATTAATGTCGTTTCAACTCTTTAAAGCAAGTCGTGGTTTATCGGGTTCTGTTAAATTTTAAAGATTTAAAGATCGAAATACCGTTATTTAAAAGCATAATTGAATACGATTATTATGTCTAAACATTAGGTATTATGTCTATAAATCAATGGTTTAATAGACGAATGGAATCCATTTCTTCTTATTATTTATGCTTCGTTTGTTGCGTTTAAAAACATTAAAATAACAATTTTATGGTTTTTCGTTATTTTATTTTTATTTTATTGCTTCTTGGTTGAATGACCTTAGTCTTGTATTATTATAAAGGTACCTACCTAAACAATTAAATTTTATTCTAATACGTATTCAACCAAAATACGAATATTAAAAGGATTCTAAAAAATGTATTATAAGGTCGTAAATTGCAAAAGTTATGCAGATACAATTTTAATTTCTCAGTTTACGAGTTATTTTTTCTCCAAGTTTTTTCTTAATGTGAGACATAGTAGAATATCTTTTATTTAAAAAATATCACAAAATATAAAGAGTTTTTTTAATTATTCATTGTTAATGGTTTTCCCAGTATTTGCTAAGCATTTAACAACTACTGTTCGTAATCATACTCGTTAGATAATATTAGCAATTATGAATTTTATTGCCAAATACTAAAATTAAGTAATCGTTATGTTACGGGCAATGTGATTAATTGGGCATTATGCATAATGCCCGGGCATTATGAATAATGCCCAATAAAAGCGGGCAATGTGATAAATACTATGCAATTAATCACATTGCCCGGGCATTATGCATAATGCCCGTCACCTATTGGGCAGAGTGATAATAAACTTGTTTCAGTACTTTTTTATTTTACAATGAAACCTTATCTAACCTAAACCTAACCAAAAGTCAAATAAATATGTAGGTAGGTATTATGAAACTTAAAATTCTCATCATTTCTTCATAAGTTAAGTTGGGTTTTAGTTAAGGTTAAGATATTCCGGACTCTCTAACTGGTCAAAGGGTAACATGCGCTGGTTTCCCTAAAATGTTACCTAAATCCCTAAAACATAATATGGAAGGGGTTGATGGCTGGCACAGGCGTTGAGTGAGATCTGTGTGAACGTGCTGCTGTGATAACTGGTCATGTTATGCGGATTCTATCAAGCTAAGCCTTTTACTTTTCATCTTCCCGTTTACTTACCTCCTATACCTTGTTCTGGATATTGCAGGGGCAAATTTTTTATTATTTTTTTATTGATTTAAGCTCTATTGAAATGTAAATTTTAATGTTTGTTTCTGTGTTTATGCCTAAGGATTTGTAAAATTTAAATTGAAAAGAGCAACCCTACAGAGTTTTTTGCTACAGAGTTTTTTGTTTCTTCTCTGGGGAAAACTGCACTCTTACGAGTCTAGAATTAACTTTAAAAAATGATCCGTCTTAAGTGTTTTCAAACCTAACCTACAGGATTAAATGAATTTTCATTCTCATTCTCATTTCATAGTTTTTATAAACTTTAGACATTTGCTTCTTCCCAAATTTACGTACGCCCTCTGCGCCGCCGCCGGTTTGTTGCCGTAAATTTGAGTTCAAATTTTTAGTACAGTTGTTTTTACACTTTTATTTTGAAATTGATTCGTAAAAAAAAGTATTAACCCTAGTAATAACAAAAAGGCTAGGTGCCTTATTATTAAAAAGGCACTTTGTTAAATTTTCTAACCTTTCACAGGAAGATTGAGTAGGTCATTAGTAGTACGTTTTACATCATCTTAATTAAAATTAGAAACTTATAAACTTATAATGCCGACATTATGAGCATTTTTTCCTTTAGGTATGCAGCACATCCGTAAAGTTTCTAAAAACTTAATTGTATTGAAGTACTTAATAACATAACATACGAGATGCCAAATTATTTTCCTACGCTAGTTCAATAATCTTAATTGCAAAAAATACAAAAACCAAAAATCGACCTAAAGCTATAACGTAAAATTTCTAATTAAAAAAAAAATGTCTACCAGTAAGTCTCTGACAATGTTTTAAAAATTTGGCGACTTTAGAATTATCGCAACCTACAATTCTCAAGTAAACGGACTATTAAAATCAAATTGCCCGATGGTCTTTGGGCATTATTCATAATGCCCGGGCAATGTGATAAATAGTACAGTTTTGATAGTAATTAATCACATTGCCCGAAACAGCTGGGCATTATTCATAATGCCCGGGCATTATTCATACTGCCCGCATTAATCACATTGCCCGTAACAGTTATACTAGTGGCGGTAAATTAGAAAAAAAAACGGGATATTTCCGAGTTTTGAAAAATTATCCAATTGAAATGCACTGAAACATAATTTATAATTTGTACCACGCTTTTATAATTGAATTTATCTCTGTCTTCCGATTTATGAGCCGATTAAAAATCGCATCCAACAATCACAAAACATGAACGAGCATACATCTACGCTTTATTGACAAACGTTGGATCAAATTAATATGTATATTTTCATACTAAATGTAATCTAGGAAGTCTTTATTAGTTATTTTACAATACCGCACGTAATTAACGTTATTTATAAAGTAATTACGTTACAGAGTAATAAATAAAATGAATGACATGCAATTTTCCACCCTTTCTAATTTCAAATATCATAAAACGGTTAAAAAAAGAAATAAAGTCCTAACTAATTAATTTAAATGCAAAATTTTATTTTACTTTTTTTAACGTTTGTGTAAGTGACATAATAATAAAAGTGAGAGGGAAAGCGTGGTACAAAGAATAGTACCAACAACAGTCATAAACATAAAATTGTTTATTCTAGCTTTCTTTTCTACGCGACTGTACTTGAATATTTTAAATAAAGATGGCGCTGGTTAGCTTTACAAATCAGATTTTCTCTTTCATTTGTTATTCAGGTATATTGTAGGACTTTTTAACTATACAAGAAATATCTCTTACCCCGTTATTACAAAACGAATTTTAAAAATAGTTCTAGGACTAAAGTCATTTTCTTGACGTTTGTCTATAGCCAAAACGTCATTCATTTAAGTTATCGTCATTATAGGGGTTAAAGTTTAAAAAGTAAAGTATTTACTTTAAACTATAAGTAGTCTATACTTATCGATTTTTAAGTACTTATCTAAAACTTGACCGATTAGGGTTTCAGAACGGAAATGAGTGCATCATTGGTCATATTATCTACAATTTAAACAGATAATGATTGTATGAGTATCTATTCTTGTAAACTTATCGGCGTGAGTCTACTGTGTGATATTATATGAAAATGAATATGTATTTAGCGCTGCATAATGTAGTTATGTATAACACGTCTCCCTTTCTATATAATTTACATATTATGATCATTTCCTAATGTTTTGCATAAAATTTTAATTTTACAATATTCTTGCCTAGAAAAAAATATTATTTATTATGTGCCTCATATTTGTTATGGACCGTTGAATCATATTTTGGGCAACGCCACTTTATTCTAAAATAAGAAAAAGAAAATGGGTCATACACAAAGAGCGGTTCTAAAATTGGAAAATAAAAAATGCTTTAGATTCATCCAAATTCGTATTTATTCTAAAGAAATAAATGGTAGTAACAAATTAACATTACGAAACTAGATCGTTTTAGCAAATTACAATATTTATGGCACTTTTATTATTTTTGGTGTCCACAGAAGTGACATGCTTGCCACAGAAGAGATCAAAGTTAACAAAATCAGTCTCAATATAAGAAAATACACTTAAAACTACTAATCTTTAATTATTGTCGTTCATTGGTATATCCATACCATCCATACCACAGCACAAAGTAATAGAGAAATATTAAATAAACTCCTTTCTAAACCTTTTTAACGTAAACTCAAAATTTTTCGAAAAATAACATGATTCAAATAAAAAAAAATTTGATTATAATTATTAACTCAATAATCTTTAACAATGACAACAAAAATATCAAATCACAATAAAGAAACATAACAAAAATTAAACCTCTTAACTTAATATCTAATAGCTTTGACACAACTTGCTATAAAGGAAAATCGTATCGAAAATTCGTATTTATTGATTACAAAAATATAATAATTAAAAAATATTTTCTTTGTTAGCTTCAGTGTCAATATTAATTGGTGATAAAGGAGGCAAGTCATCACCACTCTCATCTGAAATGTCACGAAGACGTACTTTCAGTGGCTTGGCCAATGGAGCTTCATCATCACTATCAATTAAAATGCGACGTCTTTTAACAACTTTGGGTGGCTGGCAAACAGACGCAACTTCCGGCGAAGGTGTCTCTCTATCAAATAACATCAATAATTGGGGCGTTCGAGGTCCAGTAACTGTCGATGCTAAACTTGCCGCAGAGGCGCGAGATGGAGGACGCGATGGTGTTCTGGGTACTTGAATACGTTGCACTGGTATCTGGCCAATCTCATAATGTGGACAAACCGTGTGAGAGGCACAAACAATGCAGCTTAATCTTCTGGCGTGAAGAATATTAGGGTTTCTCATACTCCAGGATATTTGCTGAATCTTAAAAGTGCCCTTAAAAGGTTTTACAGTAATAGCATCTGCTATTTCTTGTATCTCAGGCACATCCTCGTCGTCAATGGGTATAACTAATATACCTTTGCAATAGATTGCGGCGCAGTTAACAAATGTATCAATGTTCCCGTCGGCGCGCCTTCTTTTCTTCAACGCTTTGGTTTAACCTAGATCTGCTTGAACGAGGCATTTTATCTGAAACAAAATAAGCGATGCATAACGTGCTTTATGAAATAGCAAAAGATAGATATAAGTTTCAGTTAAAATAAAACCATGCTAAGCAATAAGTTTGATGACCGCCGAATAAACATCCATTCTGTGGACAACAGTATTTTCTGTGGACATAGGTGTCCACAGGAAAGATGTCCACAGAAGGGACCTTTCGAAAAAAAAACAAAAAAACGTACTTCTGTTTTTGAGGTTATTAAACGAACTCATGCGCATATGAAAAGCAGTCCCATAAGGCTTTAAGGAAATATATTTTTATAAACATTTAATGTACACTTACCGAGAAGTACTAGGAACAGGAAAGATTCATTGATCTATTACAACATTCTAAAAATATTAATAAAATCTTTATATCGAAATTATCTCGCCGCTTCACTTCGTCAGATCTTCGCCGGCAAATGACAGATGACCAGTGTTGCAATTTGAAAAAAGAAATCTTTTGTGGTAGTTTTGGAAGTAAATAAATGAGTGTATTTTTTTGGTCCACAGAAAAGTCGCAAACACATATAACTGAATGTTTATTCACGATTGTGTTTTTTTAAATCTTAAATACGTGAAAATTTTATAAAAAAAATCATACGTTATGAGTTAATACAGCTATAAAATGATTATTTTGTACTGTTTCTACCTTTCAAAACATAGCAGTTATCCTTCAAATACAATAGGATCGAACCCGAACAGTCCACAGGAGGGGACTGTGAACATATGTTTTATTATATTTTTTTTACTAGTCATTATGGTAGAATTAAATCAATGGCAGGGGACTTAAAGATGAAGCTAATTTTGTCAAAATTGAATAGATTGTTATATTAAACCACACAGATTTCAAGTTTTTGTACCCGAACTCGCATTTGTGTATGACCCAAATAGAACAATTCTATTTTCATATTTTATTTCTTTAATGTTTCAAATTGTAACCAGCCAGCAAAACGAACGTCAACAAACCGTTATTCGGACTATTTAGTCGAAAATAACGAAATCGTGGCTGTCACATCCGGATTTCAACGGTGCGAATGTTTGTAGAAAGAATTTCTTTATTTGAATCAGTGCCGGATCACCGTGGCCAACTTATTTAATACGATACGTAAACTGACCTTGTAATTTCGCAAGTGATTTGCTATTTTACACATTTAAGTTTTTTACACCTACTTAACGTTTTAGCTAGCCTACTGAGTCAGGCATTTGCTTATCGTTTTGCTACATTGTAAATAAAGACTTACTTACTGACGTAGATAGTCTTTTTACGCAAGCATAAAAAATACCAAAAAGCAAATTCACGTACCTAACTATTTAGTGAGACAGTTAATTTAAATACGTAATTCTTGAAATTAAACTACTTACCTACGAGGATATTTACTTCTTATTCTTATTCATGTTTCTTATTAGCATTTTCTTCCCTATAAAAGAAATCTGCCGAATAGAGAACCACTCATTTTCGGTTTGAAGTCAGTTTAAAATAAACGAACCTATATTTACTTAACTATCTTCGTAAACACCTATTTATAAATTAGTATTTACCACCTAAACGAACGTGTAAAATAATCTAAACAACGCCTAAACGCGTTGACTAAAATATCCGAGAAAGTCAGGAAACGTCATTCATCCTAAGAACTTATCCATCAACATGTTTAGTTCACAAATCTTTCAACTAAGATCATTAACTTAACACTACATGTTTCAAATGTGGTTCAAATGCTGGGAATATTTTGTGGTGTGAAATAACTTGGGGAAGATTAGGGGTGATTGATGTTTCTGACTCTGTCGTTGCGTTTCATTTGATTTAAGTGTTAACTTATTTAATTAGGCGTTATCCATAGTTACAACGTTTTATCATATTTAATGTTCTTGCCTCTAAGATTTAATGATTCAAGGGTAGGTATTTGCGTGAAGCGCGATCGAAACATCGTCACATTGGCACAAACTTAAACCTCTATTCTATAATATTAGTAGAATTAAGTAGGTACCACAGACGTATAAACACTTTCAGTTACAGGATATGTATAATTATAGAACCATTTTGTCCACATTTCCATTCACACACCTACAGATGAGGGTTTTTCAAAAATCTGAAAAGTTGTAGGGCTCTCCTGAACATTTTGCATTTTGTGGGTCCACTTCGCTCCACTTGCAGGTTTGCTTTTTACCGTTGATATTTACATTCATATCAGTGACTCTCTCCCACCGGGTTAGGCAAAGACCACTTCGCTCCACTTGCTACGATACAAAAACACTTTTCATTGACTTCGACAATAAATAGTAATTACTAATTACTGTTTAAAATATGTCCGGAACGAAGATCGCTAGATCGCTACGGTCGACTTTCTTTAGGAAGCAAAAGTACCTAAAACGTTAACTAATTAATAATTAGTTTACTTTCTCAATTTCATGTCTTAACTCCGTAACTGATTAGGTATTTTTATATAATCCAGTTGTTTTAAGAATCAATGACCGTGGATTCAAAACTTTTAATGATTAGGTACTTACCTAAGTCTAATTTTAGTAACTACAGTAGCAGAAAAAGGAATTAAGTTTAATAAACTAGTTGCTGAAAAAGTTTAAATTAAGTTCCATTAAACCTATAGTTGTCACTGTCATAGCCAAATATCAGAAGAAGATGATTCTTTTAGAAATTGTATAACTTCTCTTTTTTTCTGTCTCTATGTACTATCATCTTACACAATAAACTGTTAAATAAATAAATAAGATGGTATGATGTTCAATGGATAAATAACTTTTATGGCCTTTTCTGCAACTACGGATAAATAATTTATAAACGCTAATCTTAATAGACAAATGTGGTAAAAAATATTCAATTGATTAATTGGGGACATACAATATAACTCCTTTAATGCAAATGGGCATTAAGTGTTTGGCTTTTTTAACTTTTGAAATATATATTTTACAAAAATATACTTACTCATAATAGGAATAGTCGACGAATAAGTCGACGAGATATTAAAAACGTGTAATCTATGACGAAATACCGCTAAGTTTTACTGTAGACTGGACTACATGTACAAAAAAATAAAAAAGCAAAAAGTTTTTAATAAACAAAATTGAAAAAGTATATGAGAAAAAAGTTTGAATACAAAACCAGAGAGTAAAGAAACGCGAATTCCCGCACCCAGCCACGTTCGAACCATTGTGTTCCAGAGAATCATAACACAATAATAATAACCATCCATAATATTTAACTTGACACCTTGTTTCTATTCGCACATAAACAATTCAGTTGCCAAGTTAACTCTTATTGGTGCTTTGTATGAGATTAATATTTAACTAGGAACCCCATTTGTATTAACGTGAGTACAACTGAGGTGTCTAGAAAATGTTTGCCTGATAAAGTTAGGTTCTCTGTACGTGATTTTCTCAAAGTTACCGTCCATGCATTGTCTTGGACGTGACCGTGAGTTCGCCAATGTTATAATAACAGTATTATACAACAGTTATCACAACACGCCGAATTTGAGAACGATAACGTACTAGGAAATTCGATTTTGTATTGTTTTCCTACATATTTTTTAAATCTACATTATGTGCACTTGAAAGTGAAGAAACTTTTCTCGGGTAAAATTGGTTCGAAAAAAAAACATCTTCATAAAAATGTCCTAGCAGCTGATAGAAATGAATATGGCAAGGTTGTTTTGGTGTATTTCAATCTGCTAAATAGCTTTCTATTGTAAATTTATGTAATTTTTCAAACTCAAAGCACTATAAAAGACTTACAGACTGGCAAAAAATAGTAGAAATTAAATGTGACATCATTGTAGCATCGTCTCTTTCAAATCGATCTAAGAAAAACGAGACAACACGACAATGTTGCCATTTTTTTATTTCTACTTTTTTTGCCTTTTTGCCTGACTGTACCTAACTTCCAATATTTCATTTCATTTCAACAAAAGATATCCATCACAAAGAGTCACAAACTCTTATAAGTTATTTCATTTGACAATACGTAAGTGAAATCGAAAGTTAAATACAATAATTGCTGACGATTCTTGTAAAAGTGCTCACATTTCGCCATTGAATTGTTGCGCAAGCGCAAGGCCCATAATCGAGATCCATGGTAATTTGTGCCACACAACGGGTTAACTGACCAGAATGTATACTCTAAATTGAATTATTATTAACTATTTCTTAGAAGTTTTAAATTGACCGTTTGCAGTTAGCCGTTGTTACGACCGTTTTTGAATTAGGTAAAGTCCTCCAAACATTAAGTTAGTAAACATTTTATAACATACAATGTGGGAGAAATATAAAGCAGATATCAACTTTAACATAATTCGTTTCGATATGAAATAACGTAAGCCCGTACTTATTAAACTTTATTTGCTCTCGGTTTACTAAATAATTGATATTTTTTTATATAAATATATTGATATTTGTCTTCATATCTCAACTTTAGAGGAGCAATAGCTTACATAAATCCAAATATTGTTATAACCTAGTCTTTCTTTTGTTAATTTCATTAGTTAAGAACTGGCAACTTCGAGTAGAGTTACTAAAAGGCTTAGTTCGTGCGACGGATACGCAAATCAAAGATTGCAGGGCAATTACAGTTTCTAAAACGGCAACACTGACTTGTACTGCCGTGTAGGGTTGCCATAACAACAGCTTTGCTTCCTTATTGATAGAAATTGGGTATTAAGGGCCTAAAGACTGGTATTGATTGACGATTTGCAGTTTCGTAATAGGTTATGTTGTAGTTGCTGGCGTGAAATAATTAAAATCAAATATCATAGTTATTCATATATAGTATATACTAGTATTAGTCACTATTTCGGATTTCAAAAAAAGAAATAGTATTAATGAAGTGTGCCTTAGTGGAGGTGTAGATTAACTGAATCCATATTTCTCTTTCTTTCTTTTTATCTATGATAAATTGATTGAGAGAGACGACAAATGCCTATTCAAAATTAGGGTTAATAATGTTATAGTTTCTTTTTTGGCCTTATTCCTATTTTATTTTAAACCGAAATAGATAAATTAAAATAAGATTTTAATAATATTTTAGCTTGTCTTTGCCTAACTCCTATTTTAATTTTAAAACTATGTATATAAATTGTTTTAATTACTAAAGAACTACCTATAACTTAAACTGAACAATATTTCTATGTGTTATTATTTATTAGGTCTTTACCTATGAAATTGCCGTTTTGTATGAAAAAATTCAAACGATTTTTTTTCATATAATTTTTATTTGTATTAAGTGAAGTAATTACCCATACAATCAATGCATCTTTGCCAACGCAGTGGCAGTTTATTAATGCCCTTCTTAAAGAAATCAGCTGGACGAGAGGCAACAAATTCTTCAAAGGCGTTTTGAACTGCCTCTTGGTTATTGAATTTTTTTCCAGTCAAGAAGTTATCCAAATTCTGAAAAAAGTAGTAGTCTGTAGGGGCAAGGTCCGGTGAGTACGGTGGATGAGGGAGAGCTTCCAACCCCAGTTCTTGCAACTTGGAGACCGTCATGTGTGCGGTATGAGGTCGCGCGTTGTCGTGCAGGAGCAGCGGAGACGAGCGATTGACCAATGCTGGTCGGAGACGTGCCAGCTTCTCCATCATTGTGTTCAATTCTTCACAGTATACATCTGCAGTAATACTCTTCCCATTTGGTAAGAAGCTGTGATGAATCACACCGATGCTAGACCACCAAACAGTAACCATCACCTTTTTAGGGGTAAGTTTTCGTTTAGGGCATTGTTTAGGTGCTGAACCAGGATCCAACCAACTTGCTGAGCGCTTACGGTTATCAAACAGAATCCATTTTTCATCAGAGGTGACAATACGGTTCAAAATTCCTTCATTTGTGTGTGTTGAGCAATGCACGGCACGTCTCGACGCGTACTTGGCGCTGGCGATCATTGAGTTCGTGGGTCACCCATTTGTCAAGCTTTTTTACCTTGCCAATTTGACGCAAATGGACCAATATTGTTTGATGCTAACGTCGAAAGCTGCTGCTAATTCAGCCGTAGATTGAGTATCATCAGCTTCCACGATCGCCTTCAATTCGTCTGCATCGACCAAAGTCTTCGGACGACCGCGGGGTTCATTTTTCAGGTCGAAAGTTCCAGAACGGAAGCGAGCAAACCAATAACTAGTGGTTCGTTGGTTTGTAGTGTAAGCTCCGTACACGTCGTCGTTGATGTTGCGAGCCGCTTGTGCCGCGTTGCTGCCACGACAGAACTCATATTCCATAATTACTCGAATTTTTAACGTATCCATGTTGACGAAAATGATTGAAATGCAATGAAAATGTAACACTAACTAATAAACAAATGACTGTTTTTGGAAAAAGAATTCCATATTTTTAAAATGAAATTAATTTGAAATTAGAATTCTTAGCTAAACAAAAAATATTTTTAATTGAAATGGCCAGTACTGTAAAACGGCAATTTCATAGGTAAAGACCTATTATTATTTCTATGTGTGAACTATGTGTTGCGGAAAAAGGTACTTACTTACAAGCATTTTCACGTTTTATTTTACCAATTTATTTTTAACAGGCAACCCTGAGAAGGGTCATTTAACTCGGTATTTACCTAATAATAGCTTCCGAGAGCGCCATACTGTATTTAAAGACATACTTAGAGCTAAAGCCGTGGTACATTAGCGCCCTTTGATATTTGACTCAATCAACTAATGTATGTTTGTTTGACTTAGATTAGGGTAACTATGTTTGTATGATGTTTCGAGAATGCATATCCCTAATATAGGTAGGTACTTACATTACATCAATTAAATAGGTAGGTAAATTAATTAGTTCTACATTAAGAAATATAACAAAAATATTTGTATAATAGTCTATTACTATTATAATACTAGTTTGCTAAGTATTAATTTCACAATATTTTTATAGTTCCGATTTCAAAAAAAATAATACTTTATTATTATTCAGAACTTCAAACGCGTTAATGTCTAATCTATGGAAGATAAGAAAAAAGCAGCGCGTTGAATAAAATGTCACTAAATACCTATGCATAATTATATACTTGTAAAGCGTAATCTAAGTATCTAATTTATTGAATTAGTATTTTAAACCGAGTAAGAATAGAATGGGCATGACGACTAAAAAAAATTTTTTAGTCCATCACATCACATAGATTATTTTAAAATATTCGACACGTATTTTTCCTTTTTTCTCTTAAAGTAAAAATGACAAAGATACACTGGGTTAAAGTTGCTCGTGACGTCACTCCTCATTAGGATTTTTACGTAGGAGTGACGTCAATACCCCCCACTCCGTAACTTGTATGATGCTCTGTATCTTTGTATTTATTTGTGTATTTGATCTGGTAAAAAATGTGTTTCAAATATTTTTTTAATATCCTAAAAGACGGACTAATGTAGTCATCATCCCCATTATGAAGGTGTTTAATACAATTACACGATATTATTATTTTGTATTATTGAGGTGGTGGTGTGTGTGTGTGTATGCTTGTGAGTCAAAAAATATACCTAACCAAACACAAGAAAAAACTTTAATCTTCAAGTTTGTAAACAAAACACAGTTTTATCGGATCATTATCTCTCTATAACGCTGTCATTATCGATAGGTACTCTATATCGGAAATATGAATCATCATTCTTTTTAATCGATAATCGATAACTGATTGTAAGTAGGTAGGTACCTACTAACTAATGCGTCATTGATTTAACAATACAAGATCGATACAAACTTTGAAATATCGAGTTTTATCTTTCAGTACTCGCTTTGGTCTCGTACTAAATTGTACTAATTATGTGTATTTATTAAGAACAGACATTTATCCAAAATACTATCGTTTTATAATATTTTTCTCTATCGATTGACGCAAGTTTCATCAGTTGCCGCCAACTTTTTTTTCTTATACTCGCTCGAATAGGGGATGTTGAGAGTAATTGATACCGAAAATTTTTACTATACCAATTAGGTTGGAAGCTCTTTACTAGTATTTTATATTCAAAACAAAGACCTTGAAATATACTTATGTACCTACTTTAGGTACCTACATAAATAAATATAATTTATAAAAGTTATAAAAACAACTACAAAAATTGCCACTAAACAGTGTAAAGTGATTCATAAAGCAATGTTGACGTAAATTATTATAATTTAAGTAAATCAGTTTCATGTATTTTTTTATTAAATTGGTATAATTATAAACATTTCGATAATTAATTAAGTTTATAATAATGGGGACAGAATGGAGCAAATTGAAAGAGGTAAATTTTATTTTTATTATCATTTTGTTACCAAGTTATTTCAAAATACGTTTTTAATTTTGAATTAAATTATTACCTACTTAAATTAATTCGTCTGAATGTATCATGTGATCTAAATAAAACATGTTATATTTAATCAAGTGCAAATTAAAAGTAAATAAGACTGGTTGACCTTGCTCTCATATTTTATGAAATATTATATTTACTTGGATATATTTTGTATAATGATTGTGAAATACGCAATGAAATTATGTCTCGATTAATTAACGCCAGCTTTGCACACATTATAGTACAGGTACCTACTAACTAGTTTAAGTTCTACTTGTATTTTAAAGTATTTCCAATAATAAATACGACTAAGAACTTTAATATCTAGGTAGTACTTACTTAGGTTAACATCAAGTACCTATTTTCTTTAGCTTCAGCTAAGAAGATTGTGAGCCGGTCGTGCGCCGCGCTAATCTCCATACATTTGTGACAAAAATATTGTTTCGGGCCATAACGTTTCTCAACCCGTAAACCTATCCGTAATATAGACGATTTTGGTAAACAAATAAAAGTTCTTGATATATATTCGTATCATATATTTAATTTAACCTACTTAAAATAACCATCTGTAATCCGTTTTTTCGAAACGTCTTCGTAAAACAAAACCAACTCTAATATCGCTTCATTTAACCGCCAACGTTCAAAGATCCAATCTGAAAGTCATCGAAGCGGATCATCCAAAAGAATCCGGTTATATCCAGTTAATTACCAGTATTAACTAGCTCGTACCGCTCCTAGTCCGTTATTCTCGTGAGAACCTCATAAAGTGAACATTTCCGATATCTGAAGTTTATATTCTTCATTCATAAGTAGTTGCATATTAAACGAACGGTATTGCGGTTTATTTAGGTGTATTTAATGTGTATAAATACGGGTATCTTCATTTCATTGTCAAGAGTAGGTACCCTAAACCGATACGAGCATGTATGAGATTGAGACGACTGATGAATGTGGATTAAGCGTAAGAAGTGTGTTTGGGTCGTAGCAAGTGGAAGGAAGTTGTCTCTTTTTTCTTGGTAGAGGCGTGACAGATATGTATGTATTTATCTTCATTGCTTATGTCTGTAAGATTTGGATGAACACTTCCAAAAAATTACAAATTATAATGGATTGGCAGCTCAATTTTCAGCTTATCAAAATACCTTCATTCCCTTGAGAGAATTCACTTGATTATTTGCGAGATTGACTCGAATAAATTAAACATTTTCAAAATAAACACATCATATCTCAACATTAAGTTTAGAAGTTTATAATAACTGGGAAGTAACTTAAGTCGACAAGGCCGAAATCCCACAATAAGACTTTTTACTTTAAATTTACGAAGCGTGTCGCAGAGGTCATGTTTACAGAGTTTGCATCTTTGAATTGAAATTGTGGTAAAAAGTCAATGTGTACGAGTACGTTTTCTTTTTTATTTCAATATCCGGGATTTTGTTCCGAATTCAAAGAATATAGGTACCTAGGGAGTTTTGTATTTGTAAAGGTTTTAAGGAGTTTTTCCAAGTTGTTTCAGGGCCTCTACTTTTGTTTTAAGACAGACAATGAGCAGGTCTGAGAAGAAATTCCTTTTTGGTGGAACGAACAGATTACATAACGTACCTACGACAAGAACGCAAAAACTAATGATCAGATTTTAGTAAAACTTTACAATATTGTCTCTTATTCATCAGAACGTAGGTACCTACTTACAATAGTGTATCACGCATAGATTACGTTATTTTATGATATTGTGTAAGTTACCAGGATATGACGGTAGCTTCATACGAAATCGCGGGCAGCTTTTGCTTTACCCGTACCTACCTAATTACGTATTATATGCCAAACCTAACCTACTTGTACATACGAGCTGTACCTACTCGATTAACAAACAATACTTTCCAAAAACTCGGCCCATTCATATTGAACTTCCGTTTGACAATCACACAAAAGAATTCTATGCTTTCATTGTAATGTTAATAAAGGCTAGTTACTGGTATCGCATTCTTTTCATATTTAGTATTTTTGGATGTTGATTTCTTTAGGATATATTTATTTGGTCATTTAAGCGCCAAAACACACGGTGAAACGCAACTGCAACGCAACTGAAACTTTTAAGTTGCATCGAAGTTTCTATGCAACTGAAACGAAACGTTTCAAACTAGTTGCGTCGTGTGTTGTTTTCTAAGGATGTCTATAGCAGAAACTTCGATGCAACTCAAAAGTAACTAGCAGTTTCAGTTGCGTTGCAGTTGCATTTCACCGTGTGTTCTGGGTCTAACAGTAAATAAAACGTGGTGTTTATTTGGCTAAATATATAAATGAAATTAAGAACTTGTTAAAAACTATTTACAATTGAAATAAAATATAAGTCCTAAAATAAATTAAATTAGATTAAATTAACAAATAAAACTATATAAAAGTACCGCCCGCGACTTCGCAGGAATTATCATCATAATTATCTTGGAAATTTTACGCATAAGCTCCACATAACAAAGATTATGTGTTAATCTGATGTTTAAACTACAATATTGTACAATCTCATTATAATTTATTCAGTAGTTTTTGCGTGAAAGAGTCCTCTACAAACATCCTTACATCCATCGGCACAAACATTGACATTTAGTAGGATGATATCCTACTAATATTATAAATGTCAATGTTTGTGCCTCTTTCACGCAAAAACTACTGAACAGATTTTGATGAAACTTGGCAATATTGTAGCTTATATACCAGAATAACACATAAGCTATATTATTTTGAGATATCATGATTTTTTTCCAAGATATGACTATAAATGCGTACGAAGTTGCGGGCAGCCTCTATTCCATGTTCAAGACCTGCAAGTATTTATAACGTCTAGATGCAAGCATGTTTGCTATCTGTTTGTGATTAATGTTGCATCTCGGAATGCGAGACATTTGAACAAATACGCACTTCATTTGCAATGATAATATTGTCTTTATGATTTATAGTCGGTACAGTGTAGAATCGATTTGTTGTAAATTATAGTAAATTGTATTTTATTTTTATACTGTGATTGTCTGTCAATCTCGCTATAATAGGATTTCGTATCTAAATATTCCAGTTGTGATCCCTTTATAAAAGTACTTAGTTCACTTGCTATTGTAAATGAAAATGAAAAATGAATACGAAAATTCATTTAATCCTGTTGGTTAGGTTTGATAACACTAAGGACGGGTAATTTTTTAAAGTTAACGCTAGATTCGCAAGATTGCAGTTTTCCCCAGAGAAGAACCTAGCAAGAAACTCTGTAGGGTTGCTCTTGTATTGTAGGTACTCGCTTATTTTTTAGTTTTAATAGCTATGGTAAAATGACGTAGAGATTTCTTATGGCAGTTATTCGTGACTCACTTTATGAAAATTATTTTTCTTTTAGCAACTAAGTATTTACTTCTTCTTCTTTAGCCGTCTGCATCCCACTGCTTAAAAAAAACTATAACTGCAAACAAAGGTCAAAAAGATCATCGAATTCTCATCAATACACACGAAACTGTCCATCTTTATGCAAATGTCACATTAAAGTAATGATTTAAGATGTTATAGGCATTCGAACTTAAAGTCTATTTAATATGCAGACAGGTTTAAAATTATAAGTTATAAAAAAAGCGTAGGAAGGAATGTTTTTGGCAAAACCACTCACGTTTTGGTAAATCACGTTTAGTAAAATAAAATACTAAAGCTGTTGCAGATAGGATCATTAAAGCAATTTTGTCATTAAACATATTAACGATGTCCTTTAATTTTTTGCAACAACAGTGTCAGCTGGGTTCTCACTTGTCGTGTAAGACCCTGTGTTTATCCTAAGATTTTTAAATGAAGACAAAAAGATAGAAAACGGGATCTGACTAACATGAACAGCATTTTATGAAGTAGGTTCATACTCTGTCAATGGAAGTTTCAAATAAAAAGCCATAAAAATAAATACTTACGAAAAGTAGAAACAAGCTCTTTCTTTAAACACTCAGAGCGTTAACCAGTCTACTGTGGACTTGCAAATGTAGGTATCTGTTTATTGTAAAAAAAATAATCATGTTTTACGAAAAACAAAGCACCTAAATCCGTGTCTGGCTTCAATAAAACAATTTTTAAACTTTTTATGTGAACATTTATAACTAAAGTCATCTCGTAACTTCGTGACTAGCATACGAATTAAATTTTGTTGTCATGTCGCTGTTCAAATTATGTCCAACTCGCTAGAATTAAGTTGACACGTGAATATTATGCGCATTGTTACATATAAAGTCTCAATTTAACTATTGGAAGCTGTAAAAAGAATTTAATAAAACATTTAGGTTGTCCAAATTGATATGCGTCGGAATGCAAACTGTTTAGAAGATGTATAGCTTAGAAAAAGCATAAGCTGCAAGGTGCATTCTGCCTACGTGTTTTGAATAAATATAATATCGACAGGTGATATAATCTCTTTGGATGTTTAGTTTTTTGAGTGCAAAATAAAGCAGCTGACGGTTTTGCGTGTTATGAATTTTGGAATTTCGTTTTTCCTTTGTTTTGATGCGAAATAACGCCGGTTGTTGTTGATTCTTTACAAAGGGAAACCAACATAGTTGTTTTATGTTTATTGAATAATGCATGTTTATTGTCTATTGTATAGGAGACAAGATCGACTAACCCGATTCTATTTTGGCTTGTTATCACTGATTTCGCATAAATTATCAGCTTAAAAACTTTAAGTTAGATGCTAAGCTAATTTATAATAATGAAGTATTTTTAGTCAGCTAATTTAACTGTCTCCGATAGAAAACTGTTATGTATTTACCCATGCATAATTTCCTAGTTAAAATATAATAAAATGAAAAGATCGTTCAAATACTTTAATGCACTTTTATATAGAGCCGTTCATAAATACACACATAATAAATATAAAGGTATGTAAGTATAACTTAAAAGATTAACAAAAGAGATATACAAGGCAAGAGTAGACGGAAATGCTGGGAGGGGAAGGTCAAGACGAACGTACCTCGATCAAATCGGGGACTTGCTTAAAAAAGGCCATTTCAAGAATACCCTAATAGTGGAGTGCCGTAAGGCATAAAAATGGTCAAACCTCGGAATCCAGGGCCAGTCAATGAATCTTAATATAAACCTTGAAAATATGTTTATAATAGTATATAGAAAAATGTTAAAAAAAAATTTTTTCGCGCTCTCAATTTTTTTTTTAATTTTTTTTTTTTTTTGCCTAATTCTTCCCACTGCTGGGCAAAAGCCACTCCCATGCCTCTCCAAACACTCCTATTATTAGCTGCTTCCCACCAATCGTCCCTAAATGAGCGTAGGTCGTCACTCAATCGTTTTTTGGGCCTAAAATTTATTATAAACAATTATTAATTTTTTGGAGTTTTCATTGATTTATATTAGTCAAAAGTCATATTTTAAAAAGAACAACTATTACAAACTTGAAAACTTGATCTTGGATCTTTAGGGACTGCAGGTATACCGATGAAGGTCGGGTTGGAGAATAGAGGGGATAACAGCAGCTGTTCGGTATTGTTCATGGCGGGCCCCGAACTTCGTACCGCCTAACAGTCAATGAATGTCGTGTTACTTTTTAGCTAAACTAATTTAGGCTTTGATGAACGTAAAACAATGATACAAAATAATACGTATCGGTTTCAGGAGCAGGAATCTCCGCACATCCCAAAAATAGGCCGGCAAACTGACACCGGAGGTAGATGGACTTAAGGTGCATCAAATAAGCCTTACATGCCCATAGAAAAGTCTTATGAGCATCGAGTTAAACCCGTTTTAGTGATTTTTGAAAAAAGAACCACTTTTTGATGGTTTTTGTATCAGAGAGCGATTAATATTCAATTAATTAAAAAAAAAGTACGTTAACGGCTTCTTCGATAGTTACTTATGATATGGCGAAAATAATTCGTTGATGATTAAAGTGGAACATCGACAAATTAACTGTCAAAGTTAACTTTAATTCTCTCCCAAAAACAATAACTCGACTTTGAGCAGCTGCCACGAAAAATATTTACTCGGTACTTAATGAACAAATGTTTTTAAAAACTGCCTTGTGCTATTCCGAATCCAGAATGGTATAACATGTATTGCAAAAACAACAAATTCATGGTATTAGACATCGAAGACTTACCTAAGTCGGATTATTTCAAAAACTTAGAAGTTGAGTTAAGGTGGTTAAATTGACAAAATCGAGTAGTTAAGAGAAGTAATCTAGTAGGGCGTTTGTTTTTCAGCCTGACTAAGAAATAGGGAGTGATAAAGGCAAAAACTAAGTCGCTGTTTAAAGCAAAATAGTCTAATGGACCAAAACAGGTAGTATTTGAATGGTGCATCGGTATACCTGCAGTCCCTAAAGATCCAAGATCAAGTTTTCAAGTTTGTAATAGTTGTTCTTTTTAAAATATGACTTTTGACTAATATAAATCAATGAAAACTCCAAAAAATTATTAATTGTTTATAATAAATTTTAGGGCCAAAAAACGATGGAGTGACGACCTATGATCATTTAGGGACGATTGGTGGGAAGCAGCTAATAATAGGAGTGTTTGGAGAGGCATGGGAGAGGCTTTTGCCCAGCAGAGGGACGAATTAGGCTAAAAAAAATAAAAAAAATAAAAAAAAAAATTGAGAGCGCGAAAAAATTTTTTTTTAACATTTTTCTATATACTATTAAAAACATATTTTCAAGGTTTATATTAAGATTCGTTGACTGGCCCTGGATTCCGAGGTATAAATCTTACGGCACTCTACTATAAACTGACGGGCATGTATGAGGCGACTGATGAGTGTGGATGAAGCGAAAGAGGTGTGTTTGGATCGAAGCAAGTGGAAGGAAGTGTTCTCTGCCTACCCCAATGGGAGAGAGGCATGACGGATATGTATGTTATAAAAATAGTAAAAATAGGAATAAGAGCATGCATATAATAAATACATCTTTGTATTTTAACAAATTAATAGAGCGAGCAGAACCATTAGATAACTTACGGGTACAGATTCCCACACGCGATACACATCAAACAATTGATTGGAAAAATCGCTTACTGTTTACATTGTTACAGTTATTTTGTTACATATGCTACTAAGTCTCAGAACACACAGTGAAACGCAATTGCAAAGCAACGTTTCAAACTAGTTGCGTCGTGTGTGGTTTTCTAAAGAAGTCTATAGCAGGAACGTCGATGCACCTCAAAAGTAACTAGCAGTTTCAGTTGCGTTGCAGTTGCATTTCACCGTGTGTTCTGTGCCTTACTTGTTACATGAAGCTGAAATACTTGTATTAGATAATATAAGTTGATAAATAGATACTCAGATAGTTACAGTTAATAATTTTGCTGTCAATTTTATAAAAGTGCTTAGTTATTACGGTTATTACAGCATAACAGTTGTTAGATTGGTTGTCGCTCTGACATAATCATTATTTTTCTAGTTTTTGCCAATATATATAATTAACTATAAGTAAATTACAGTTCTAAATGAATTCTGGTGCTAAAGATAAGGTAAAAATCATTTCAAATTAATGCCAGAAGAAGGGCTCTGTAACGGATGTATCTAGCTAAGTCAATAATCCAATCAGCCGAATGTGCCGACAATATAACGACATTATTAGTGTACTTTCTGATTAGGAGATTGATGTGTTTAATAGCGATTTCAGGCAATTTAAGAAGCATTTAGACAAGATTAACCTAACAAATTTTGATTAATTGTTGCTATCTACATAATTCTAAATTTTAATTTGATCTAAAATCAGGTCATGTAAAATAAGACCATTTTTTGGCGTAGTATTTTTGTATAAGTTATTTCCTTAGTTAGAATAAGTCAATCAAGAAAATTGTATCGTTCGTTTCACCTAAAAATAATGTTTCTACTAGCATACATTCTCAGTGGATTATAGTCTAGTTCATATAATCCTTTAACATGTACTTAACTTACTATTGACTGTAATCTGTTATGTGTGTTTTATAAATAAATAAATAAATAAATAAATAAATAAATAAATGCTTTAAAATTTTGCCAGGATAAAGGAAGGCAGGGGCCTAAGTCTGCTAATTTAAAATAGCCTCAGTTGTGTGTCGGCAGAGTGTCAATGGCATTTTTGACAATCTGGTATTCTGCTAGACAATGGCTTGCGAACAAATGTGTCAAAAAATGCTATTGATACTCTCATTGATTGTCACTAGTGATGGGCCGAGTACCAGTTTTACCGAGTAACCGAGTACCGAGTATTACTCGGTTTAAAGTTTACCGAGCCGAGTACTCGGCCGAGTTACTCGGTGTACTTGAAGTAGGTAGAATTGCACGCGAATAAGTTTGGGAGCGAGTGGTGTTAATGGTGTTAAGACCCTCCCTCCGCACCCCGCTAAATATTTGTAATGAAAACAATAATCCGCAGGCATTAATTGGCAAAAAAAATATTTAAAACACTGTTTATGAAACATTTCTCGTAAATAATTACGATATTAGCAGCTTATTACATTGCTCCAGCTGGGCGAAGGCCTCAATGAAGGAATTAGACTATGATTTACCAAGCAGACCAAGTGCTCTCAAGGTAGATTTATTTGCACCGAGTACTCGGCATGTTAACCGAGTTATTCGGCCGATTACGAGTAGTGAAAAAAGTGCCGAGTATGCCGAGTACCGAGTATTAACCGAGTACTCGGCCCACCTCTAATTGTCACACACATTGACACACACGACATAGAATATTGTAAATTAGGAGACTTGGACCCCAGTTAAACTATTTTCTTCTCACTAACCAATCCAAAACTTACATCGTAGCTAGACACACCACGACAGGTGACTAAACAAAACACAAAAGCCTTACATAACAACGTTACTCACATCTGACTCAGTCCGACCTTCGCACTTGTATACTTGATTATATGAGTATAGATGCAGGGTCCAATTTACCATTCTAACTTGAGTCACTTCTCTGGTTAAGTTAGGTTAATTGGATTTTTACAACCTAGTTGCTACCGAGTTAAAAAGAATTTCAAAATATGTACGTACTTACTATTGTTGGTGTAAGTAATGAATGATCAACTTCATATCGTCGCTAATTCCATAAGTCAGATCTAAGTAGTCCATTTCAGTTTATTTAAGAGTCAGGCTCTTTACAGTGGAGTAATCGCCATCTATGCCTCTCTTCAGACAATAATTTGAATTCTTGACAGATCTGGGACCCAAGTCTGTTAATTTAGTAGATATGTTACGGGCAATGTGATTAATTGGGCATTATGCATAATGCCCGGGCATTATGAATAATGCCCAATATAAGCGGGCAATGTGATAAATACTTTGCCATTAATCAAATTGCCCGGGCATTATGCATAATGCCCGTCACCTATTGGGCAGAGTGATAATAAACATGTTTCAGTACTTTTTTTTTATTTTACAATGCAACCTTATCTCACCTAAACCTAACTGAAAGTCAAATAAATGTGTAGGTATTATGAAACTTAGAATTCTCATCATTTCTTCATAGGTTAAGTTGGGTTTTAGTTTCGGTTAGGCCATTCCGGACTCTGATTGGTCAAAAGGTGACATGCGCTGGTATACCTAAAATAGGTACTTCCTAAATCCCTTGTGTATTTAAAATGTTGCCTCTGCAGTATCTTGGTAGGTATGGTATCTGTAATAGCTAAGATTTTTTTATGAATAAGGCGAAACGTGTGACATGTCATGCTCGCTTACGCCGTTGCAGTGGTGGCGCTGTGTGTCGGGTCTCCTACTTCCCTAAAATATGTGTAAGGGGTTGATGGCTGGCACATGCGTTGAGACCTGTGTGAAGGTGCTGCTGTGATGGCCGGTCATGTCATGCGGATCCTATGAAACTAAGCCTTTCACTTCTCTGTTTCCCATTTATTACCTTAGATACTTTTCCTTGATATTGCGGGGTCAAATTTTTATTTATGGATAGCTCTTTTGAAATATTAATTTTATTAGGTATATGTTTGTGTTTATGCCTGAGATTTGTAAAACTTAAATTGAAAAGAGCAACCCTACAGAGTTTCTTGCTAGGTTCTTCTCTGGGGAAAACTGCACTCTTGCGAATCTAGCATTAACTTTAAAAAACCGGCCAAGTGCGAGTCGGACTCGCGCACCGAGGGTTCCGTACAAACCTGCAAGGTTTACAAAGTTCGTTCATTACGACAATCGAGTCATAACTATGGAAAAAGTAATAAGTTTATATTTATTAAAAAATATATATTTTGTAATGTAACTAAAAATTTAAGGTTTTCGGAATTTTTCCTTTATGTGTGGTATAAAACGTTGCTTCATGCCAAATTTCAAGATTCAAGGTCGACTGGAAGTACCCTTTAGGTTTTGATTCCCTTGCAAGTACTTGCGAGTTTCAAAATATGCAGCTTAAATTGCTGTTTCTTTTGATTGCGTTGACATAGAAGTTTGATTTTGCTACAGCTTAAAGGTATTATAGACCTGAGTATTTGGTATGAATTTCAATTTAATACCTCTACGCGTTTATGAGGAAATGGGTAGTAAGTTTAAGATTATTAAAAAAAATATATATTTTGTGATGTAACTAAAAATTTATGGTTTTCGTAATTTTTCCTTTATCTATGCTATAAGACGTTGCTTCGTACCAAATTTCAAGATTCTGAGTTCACGGGAAGCACCCTGTAGGTTTTGATTCCCTTGCAAGTGTCGAAAATTTGCGGCATAAATGGCTGTATCTTTTGATTGCGTTGGCTTAGAAGTTTGATTTTTTCACAGCTTCAAGGGACAGTAGACCTGAGTAATTGATATAAATTTCAGCTTCATACCTCTACGCGTTCCTGAGAAAAAGGGTCTTGACAGACGGACGGACGGACAGACGGACAACAAAGTGATCCTATAAGGGTTCCGTTTTTTCCTTTTGAGGTACGGAACCCTAAAAATGACCCGTCCTAAGTGTTGTCAAAAACCTACAGGATTAAATGATCATTTCATTTCATTTCCTAAAATACTATTATATACTAATTATAATAACCCTATAGGTACTCATTATTGATTTAAGCTCTATTGAAATGTAAATTTTAATTTTTGTTTCTGTGTTTTAGCCTAAGAATTTGTAAAACTGAAATTGAAAAGAGCAACCCACTCTTGCGAATCTAGTATTAACTTTAAAAATTACCCGTCCAAGGTGTTGTCAAACCTATTGTCATTGTCATTTTCATTTAACTTAACCCCCCAAAGTTGACAATTTGTATGAAATATTATTCGATGTTCAGTTAGTTAAATACAACTTATTTTATTTGTTACTTTTTATAGTCGAAGGTTTTTAAAAAATTGAATTTTTTTCATTCGCATTATTTTATTAAAATTAAAAACTTAAAAAATTCTTATAATGCCGAAATTATGAGCATTTTTTTCCTTTAGGTACCTACGCAACACATGCGTAAAGTTTCTAAAACTTAATTGTGTTGAAGTACTTAATAACATAACATAATTATGAGATGTCAAATTATTTTTCTACTCTACTTCAATAATCTTAGTTGCAAAAAATGCAGAACCGTAAATTCTTCCTAAAGCAATGACCTAAAATTTCAAAAAAAAATGTTTACTAATATATCTGACAACGTTTCAAAAATTTGGCGACTTTAGAATTATTGCAACCTACAATTATCAAGTTAATAGACTATTATTATCAAATTGCCCAATGGTCTTCGGGCATTATTCATAATGCCCGGGCAATGTGAGAAATAGCACAATTTTGATAGTAATTAATCACATTGCCCAAAACAGCTGGGCATTATTCATAATGCCCGGGCATTATGCATACTGCCCGCATTAATCACATTGCCCGTAACAGATATAGCCTCAGTTGTGTGTCGGCAGTGTCAATGGCATTTTTCACACATTTGGTATTCTGCTAAACAGTGGCTTACACTGATTGCGACGAAATGTGTCAAAAAACGCCATTGACGCTCTGCCGACACAACTGAGGCTATTTTACATTAGCAGACTTGGGCCCTTGGTTAGCTAGACGAAATGAAATCGCTTTTAGTAGATTCTTACTTCCGCAGTACAACTACTTTATTTATTTAAACTCTATGTCGATTGGACAAGTTCTGTATTCGATAAAACGTTGACCCCATTTCTACAATGTTGTGCTTGAGAGAAATCAAATGTTACGAAACGAATTAATAGGCAGAGTAATCTTAATAAAAAGTTATGGAAGCGAAGTTTGGTGGGTCGAAAGTACCAAAAGTGCCTTATCATTGAAATATTTGTTAGATGAATTTTTGAGACAGACTTTATGCTTATTCTAAAGAAAAAATAATAATCTTTGAACTGTCAAAAATCGATGTTATCTATTTCTTAATCATATCTGTTATGTTATACAATTTTCGTGACGAAGTAAAAATACTTATTACTGTTCTAATAAGTAATTGTTAACCCCTATTTAGTGCGGTAACTGCGTTGCTACCTCGCTTCAACTCCTAATAAAAATATGAAACGTCAAAAAGATAGCAATCACTGACAGCTTTATACATTGACGTTTATTTTTCTCCGTAAGTTACCAGTCTGGTATTAATCAGATAAAATAGCTTACAGACAAGGTATTGTGCAATAAGTAGATAGATATGCATTCCAAAATGAAATTAGGAAATGCCACTTCATTATTATTCAAAACAATAACGAGTCTTTACTTAATACTCAATGGTTATTGCTCCATAAAAACTTTACATAATATATAACAGCTTACAGCTAATTATATTGCAAAGGATTATGATCCCTGTTATAGGGCACCGCAAATGAAAGAGGGGAGGCTTCTCTTTTTTATTCTTACTTCTATAAGTACTTAGGTACTTACCTATATCTATTTAATTACAATCATCCTTATAGATTATAAATATTGTTATCTGTTTTATTATCATTTAGTGGCTTTCCTTCCTCCGTGATTTGACGTTTTATATAAAATTGCATTTTACATATCAAATGTCAAATCGCAAATAAGATTCCGCTTATGCATATAGGCATATAGGCCCATTAACTTTTCCGAACAGCAATTTTTACTCAAAAATAACTTTTTTCTAACCAAATAAGGTATTTAAAACCGACTTTATCACCTTAGCAATAAAATCCTACTTTTAAACAGCCAAAAAATAATAGTCATCGACTTTCTTCCACTTACTGTTAAAAACATTTACAACAATACCAAAAACTTCCCACAGCCCATTGTAATGTAACAATTAAATAAATACTTATTACGGAGTATTGTAGTTATAAAACGTAATGTCATTTTCTGACTTAAAAGGCAATTATTGTTGTTTAACTGGCAGTCGGTTGCAGGAAACGTCATTACGCCTAACGCTCCGTTAAAATCTTTAGCTCAGACAATTAATAAGTATAATCACTATGTAATCCATAGTAACAAGTGCCGTTTGAGTATTTAGACATTGACCTATAATTAGACTGAATTAGAGAATAAATAAATAAATAAATACTGGGGGACATTTCACACACGGTCACCTGATTCCAAACTAGGCAAATCCTGTACTATGGGTATCAGGGACTGATAAACATACATAGATAAAATATATAACACCCAAAATAAGAGGGCACGAAGTTTAATGGAAAAAGCCTTATACAACTAGAGCCAAAACTAAGTTAAGTTTAACCCTAATTTATATTAACGCTCGTAACATTCAAGTGTCTACTTAATTCTATCTAGTTTAAACAGGAACAGTAAAATAGACTCCCCATTTGTATTACCGCGGTTACCGTACAGGTCTCAATTTATGACTTGCAGGTTATACTTGATTTCGTATGAATATACATATTGAGAGAACGGATTTTACAGTAAATAACAAGGCCGGTGGGATTGCTTATCTCCGGATATAAAATAATATAAAATAAAGGTTTAAAGAGACTCGGATCACGACTTTAAGGTATCATTCTGTAAAGGGCATAATGTGCTTAAAAGCTTTGCATAATTCGGAACGTAATGAGTGATGTAATGATTGAAATAAAAATATAATTTGGGCCTTAATCGGAAGTGCCTTTTTTGGCTTTGCAATTTGATATTACTAAGGTACTTGTACATATAAATGGTAAAATAAAATATAGTAAGGTAAAATAAGTATAAGGTAAAAAAATAAGTTAAGTATAAAAAATTCTTATGTACGGATCAATTTATTTGATTACCACTTGCTAACGGTGAAGGAAAAATATCGTGAGGAAACTCCACTTGCTAACGGTGAAGGAAAAACATCGTGAGGAAACCTGCATACACCAAAGAAGAAATTCTAAGGTGTGTGTGAAATCCACCAACCCGCACTTGGCCAGCGTGGTGGATTACGGCCTAATCACTCTCTGTATGAGAGTAGGCTCGTGCCCCTCGGTGGGGACATAATATATATGGGCTGATAACGATAAAGAAAGTATAAAAAAATAAATAAGGTATTTTTACTTACGTCATTAAGTAGTAAGTAGTACTTACAAAGAACTGAGAAAACTGATACAAAAAAGACTTAAGGCTAGTTTCACCACCTATAGATAAAATTTATCTGTCAGATATTTTATACCTGTCACTGTCTAAAATGTAACGTTTTATGAAATAAATACCTATAGGTTTATCTGTCTGTAGATAGTGAAGCAGGCCATTAATTAAGTATGTCAAATCAAATTTGTATCAAATCCAAAAAAGCTACGCTGACTACCTTTCGAAGTCAGCGTAGCTTCAGTCAGTTAATTTGCTTTTACTTTTGTTAACTTGTTATATTTGTGTTTTGTTTTTTTGTTTTATATTTCTGACGCATTCAAGTGTGATTTTGGGTTACCTATGAATAAATCTTTATTGGATTGAATTGAATTGAGAACTCTACAAAATTCCTATAATCTTACGACAGGAAACACTAAATACTCTAGTAACTAGCTTACTTATAATTATAACAATATAAATACCAGTTTTCTAGATCAGACTTTCTCTTGAACAGGTTTTATTATGGGACAACATAATTGATGGTGGAAGTAAGCTATAGTGATTTGACTTACGACTGTTTTTATGTGTGTTATTCAGGTTAAAGCCTTAGGCGATGAATTTAAGCCCTATAATTATAGACGTCAGGTTCCTTTTTTATTGTTTCTCAGCCTGGTTTATTAAATCCGACAAGCCCAAACTTTATTAGGTTGATATTTTAAAAGCGTAGAAGTTGTGTCGTATCAGGTGTTGAAACAAACGACGGAGAATAGAGCATAGTGGCGAGGATTCAGCTGACAAAATCGCGAAACGTTCGTAATTATACTTACGCAGCGTTATTCCAAAAGATTTAAATAAGTTCTAGAACTAATTCAGTTTTAAGTCATATCACGTCGTAGACAAAACGTCATGGACATGATTTTAGTTCTCGAACTATATTTCAACCTTGTTTTGAAATAACGCTGAAGATATTTTACTTTAAAGCAATAGGCATGTGGCCATATTAAGGTGTCACACATCCGGGCCGTGCCCGGGACTCGACCGGGCCGTGGCCTGTCAGGAGGGAAAAAAATACGTCGTCATGACAACGTGTGTGAACGAATCCATAGAAAATGTATGGAATGATATTTATTCCCTGACACGTCCCGGACACGGCTCAAATGTGTAGATAGACCATTTACGGGCTGGCCATATTCGACCCAAGTACCTACCTTATAATGATGATTTTACTTTAACCTATAAGAGAGGTCTTTACATAAATGGATGTCTTACGTACAACTAATCATGTTGCAAAAAGAAATAAAGCAAGAGTTTTAAATGTCATCCGTAGGCTTAGGTATCAATAAAGATGTGTTTAGAAATGTTCCTGTGTTTAGTAAATGTGACAACCTTTTTATCTTGCTTACAAAGTACCTTATAGACAAGTAAATAAGTAATACTGGGTGTAACAGAAAGGGGGTATAATGCCGAAACACAGCGATAGTCCTCATGAAACTGAACTACTTTCCCCAAGAAACATAGCTCGTAACTCGAAAAAAAATTCGCCTCCCCATACAAAACCTATGTTCCTTGGGGAAAGTTGTTCAGTTTCATGCGGACTATCGCTGTGTTTCGGCTTTATACCACCTTTCTGTTACACCCTGTATAAAGTTTTTGCTTCATTAATGCACTCTCTAACTAAACATCCTATCTATATACCTATAGCCACAACTATGTAGTGTTTAAGCTATTTAAGGGAAAGAAACTGATTGAGTTTTTTTAATGTTTGTATTAGAGAAGTTAACCTGACATACAAGTGTTCTGCCGCACCTAGGCGATACAGGTTTCCTACTGGTTTGTGAAATCTAACGGTAACCTCTAAGTAATCTTGGTGGTAACTTTTCTTCTCTGTTTATTTACGTCTGTTATAAAGTTAGGCACATAACATTTGCATAGATACTTGAAGCTGTTATATATGAGAGTATCTACTTATGTTTTATACGCATTATTACAAAACGAGGTTTAAAGATAGTCCGACGTTAGTTCGTTTCTTTTGACGTTTCGGCTATGGACAAAACGTCAAACTAAACAAACTAACGTCGGACTATCTTTAAATCTCGTTTTGTAATAAGAGGGTAGGTATGAGTTTAAAATCCATTAAAGAGATCATTTAGTTTGGTTTAAAAAGTCGAAGGCCTCCTCTTCAGTGTATCATTTTCGGGGTGGCATGTCCTCGACAAAACCCGCCGTTCTTTTTTGCTTATTGGAATTGTCAAATTAAGCTGACTTTTTTTGCGTAAATATTCAATAATTATCAAAATTTTGACGCGCTGTTGAATTATGCGTTGCTCGCAGCATCGGACGCATGCCATCAGGTTACTCCATATATTAACTTAAAGATGAGGAAAGATGCTGGGTCACCTGATACGACACGACGACTTTATAAAAAACATCTTGGAAGGAAAGGTAGAAGAAGGAAGACGAAAGAGAGGGAGACCACGAAGGACTTACATAGACCAAATAAAGGAGGGAATAGAAGTTGTGTCGTATCAGAGAATAGAGAAGAGTGGCGCAGACTCCACCGACAAGAGCAAAGCTCTTAAATTTATGATGATGATGAAACACATAATATGTTAATCTTCATACATGTTGTAAAATTGTATGGAGTAACCTAATCGCATGCGTCTGACGCTGCGAGAAACGCATAAAACAATCGCAAGCCTTATTTCGTCATAGTCATATAGATGTCTACTTAAATAGCAATACATTTAATTTCTATTGGATTCTGATGCCTAACAACAGCCGACAACTTTTCCAGCACATAAATTGTCTGCTTTCTTTGTAAAAGCCAGTCCAATAAGCCAAGACAAGCACTTCGTAAATAGCGGAAAAACTCGTCACACTTGAGACGGCATTGCGTCTTTATTTGTCAAGATATACTACAGGTTTTGAGCGTATGCCTACCTAAGTACCTAAGATAGCGTATAGAAACTCGAATATTTTCACTTATTTATTTACTTGAAAATTATTATATAACTTGTTATGTGTTTAGTTTACGAGTTAAATGACAATAAAATAACAGTTTTAGAAAAAGTCTTTATAGCTAATCTTCCATTAAATGTCGTGTCGTCTTTTTTGTTTCATAACGAAAGTGTCATCATAGACCCAGAACACACGGCGAAACGCAACTGCAACGCAACTGAAACTGCTAGTTACTTTTGAGTTGCATCATCGAGTATGGTTTTCTAAAGAAGTCTATAGCAAACTTCGAAGCAACTCAAAAGTAACTAGCAGTTTCAGTTGCGTTGCAGTTGCGTTTCATCGTGTGTTCTGGGCCTTATAGTTTTAATAAAGGGTTTATTTGATTAATTTTTCTGCATTAGCATTAAAAAGTGCTTTACGACAATAATTAATATCAAAATAGTTATTTATTTATTTCTTAAAAAAATCTGATTTACTTTTTCTAATCGCATTTGTTATCTAGTAATTATGAACCTACACTTGATTTTCACAGTAAAACTTATATAATTTAGTTCAATAACACTTTTTTAAAATTACTTTTTAACTACCTACATAACTGGATTAATTGAGTATATTAGAAAGAACAATTTTAATGGCGGCGTGGGAACGAGCTTCTGGCTATTATGTTTCTAAGAAATTGTGAGCTTTAGTTAGACCCTTTCACGTTAGGATAATGTAGTTTTAACTGGTTTTCTCAAGGTTAAATGAATTGAACTCAGCTTTTTAATTCGTTAGAGTTCTAAGAAGGATTTTTGAGTGATTCTCTTTTGAGATTACAAAGTTAAATGGACTTAGGAATTTAAAAAACAAACAATTTGACATATTGACGAAATCTTAAAAAAATAATAGAATAATAAAACTTCGTCAGTATTTTATTTCAAATGGTTTTCACTAATCTGACGATACTTATTGAGTCATTAATACTAAATCATAAAACGACATTTTCTCAAATTATATTTTAGATAGATAATAATACATACTCTAAGGACAATACAAAACAAATCTATAAAAAGTAAGACAGTTTTGTTAATCTGTTTGTATTAATCTTTCAAATGATACCTAGACATAGCAACGTGTAGAGTGACATCAGTATGAGATCACAGTCTTTCGTACAAGTAAAATGCTAAATAAGGAATCTTGCGCTCGCATTGACCAGTCAGTTTCACTATCAAGGTGACTTTGCTAAGTTTGCTTAGAAAAAGTTGTTTTGGGACCGCACCTTTTTTCTGTAGGTATGTTTGAAAAAATACACGCAAAGAGATTTTACTCTAAATCCAATTTTTATTGTAAGTAATTGATCGTGTTTTGTTTCTAAAAAAATTAAGTAAATAGACCACAGAAATAGACAAAAAAGAATCGTGGAAAAGTTTACGTTTCCCGCCAAAACAAATGACCGTCTTTCAAATTCGAATGAACTGTCAATTTACAGCATACTATTTCTAATTTCGAATCTGGCGACTCGGGCCAACAGAGCACTATAAAACAGCCAGTGACATGTCAATGCAATATATTGAAGTAGGTTTTATTGAGATCGTTAGTATAGTAGGCTGTATAACGCAGATGCGCGTGTCACCTCAATTTCACCGCATTCCGGTTGAACAGCTGTTCTGTCACCGACCCGAATACTTATGGTGTTTTCAACGTACTTGAAACTCAATAACATCTTTTATTTGATAAATTGTTGGAAACTTTGACCTATTTTTTGTAGCCTTAACATAGAGCGTCGACCCCAAAAGCAGGTAAACAGACGTAGAATAACACTGCGAGATGATTTATTTTATTTCATTTTAAATGGTACCTACTTACGTAACTTAGGTTCATATTTTTGATGAAGTAAAGCGTTAGATATTTAATAAACATGACCGCTGTCTATGTGAGAGACTTTATAAAAAAAATACATTATATTATTTTCCATTTTTTTTAATTCTAATCACATTTTTTGATAAAAGAAAGTCCACGTTAAAACTGCCGCGCGCCTCTTTAATGGAATTCAGTAGGTAACCTTTATTTAAGTCTTATACTTCTATTATATAAAAGGAAGTCGTGTTATTTACACATTTTAAACTCGACAACGGCTGAACCGATTTGGCTGTAAATTGGAAGGGAAGGGAGGTAGCTTAAAACCAGCAGCAGGACATAGATACTTTTTATATCCTTATATGGTGGAACAAAGTTCGCCGGGTCAGCTAGTATTTTATAAAAAGTACCTACCCTTTGGCTTGGACCGTCGCTCCGGGTCGTTTCTTGCCCAGAGGTTGTCGTTGGCAATTCAGCGCGGCAATGCTGCCAGTGTAATGGGTACCTTTGGGCGGGGGGCGATCCGTGGTGGTCTTTTCGATTAGTGGTTTGAAGATGCTTGTTGCTGATACTTTCCTTGTTATTAACTTTATTTTTGACGAAGCCTGTTGCTGATTTATTTTTGTTGTTTCTTAGTACCTACATGTACCACTTAGTATTTACGGTATATTAATTTATCCGCAAAGTAAACATAATGAACACTGAGTATTTACGCGACTGAATGCATTCTCTTTTGCAATGTTAGAAGGCCACTTGTTGCGGCAACTCGTGCATATCCTTGGTTAAATTGAAGATGTTCCGATTTTGAAAGTAAAATGTCGTTAAATGCTTTTGTTTTTATACATTGTCTTATGTAGGTTGTTAGTAGCTAGTAGAAGTCAGTAGTAGACAATATTTAATAGTATACATAGTAGCTGTAGTAGGTATATTTTTCATAAAATTATGGTGATATTTTAAGTAATGGTTTCTAGTTAGAGTTATAGAACTAAAGTTGAAGTCGACTGGTCAACAAGTCTTTCATTATCATTGTCACGCCAGACAAGACTACGATAAACACCTATAACACCAACCTTCCTGGGGGCCAATTCTGTTAAATTAAGGTAAGCAACCAACTATTGGCAACACTTTGACAAGTATTGCGATAGGTGACAAATTTAGTAGTTCCGCGACAGATGCGCCAAATTCTCAATTTTGCAAATTTTTGACAGTCCGCAGATGACTGGATAAACGTCAAATAGCGAAGAGAATACCGTTTCGAACTGCCACTTTTGTGACATTGTAAATTAGACTTCCGAATAGTACAAATAGTAGTAGTTACCTAGGTATGGTCTATGTATCGTCTATAGTTCGTTGTCAATTTATCCGTTAGTAGATTATCAAAATGGTAAAATCGTACAACTCACATTCTAGAGAGACACCATTTGTGCATTTGGTAATTAGCAGAATCGGCCCCCTGTTATTGTAATAAAGGCAGCACGTGGAATAATTTGAGCTACCTCGTTGTCTACCTGATTTAAAAAATATATTTAGACTCTTTTTTACTGTCTCAGTCTTTATTTTTGCTACCTTAGTTAAATTGCTACCAAAAAGCTTGGATAAAAAGAATTGCCACAGATAACCCAGAATACCTAATTACCTAGAAAAGATCTTGTTTTGAATAAATTCCTTCCACGAAGAGCAACTGTAGAAGATGGAGTGTTATGTTCCTTAAACGTATAAAATAATTCCATTATTAGTCCAATTTAAGCCTAATTATCTATCAATTGATATTATTAGTAACACCGGCAGCTGAAAAGTAGGTACATATTTTTTATTAGCAGGCGACATTCTCTTTATAGAATAAGTTTGTCCAGTCCTTTCTGAAGGTCGCAAGCTGCAAATAGCAGAAATTGAAGGCTACAGGCTACACCTTATTTGAATGTAGAATTGTGGTTTTGCGGTCAAATGCTATAATGATATTATGTAACCTGATATTAGAGTAACTAGTATTTATGTAGGGTAGGGCAGGTGGTATTAGGTTCTTTGAAATATTTGTAGGTAGGTACTTTTAGTTTTTTTTTTTAAAGGGCATCTACCATTGTAGTTTCTGCCAATTTCAAGGGTAGTAAAGCTTACTATTATTGCGTAGTTTACACTAAATGTCAATGTTTGTGCCGATGAATGGCTGTATGTTTGTTACTACATTACGTAAAAACCACTGAACAGATTTTAATGAAATTTTACAATAACTTAGCTTGGACATCAGAATAACACATAGGCTATATTATTTTAAGTTAACATGATTATTTCCCAAGATGTGACGATAAGTGCGTACGAAGTCGCGGGCAGCCTCTTGTTTATAATAAGACTGAAATTCAATGTCAATTTAGGTACCGATTTTTTTTCGAAACAAAATCTTAAACAAACTGCGTGTTAAACAAAAGCAACTGCATCAAAACAAACCATAATTTGAACGACGAACAAAGATGAATTGACACGAACACCTATTAGCAATCAAGACGCATTTAATTCAAAGGATTTTCGTATTGTTGCCGGTTATAATAGAATCTACTGGCCATTGTTTCGTCTTACAATGTTGATGCATTAAGAATTCGACGTTGGTACTGACAATTCCTAAATTGTTCATTGAAATAATATTATTGTCGTTAGATTTTTGTTTTCTGTTTACAGTTTTATGTTTATAAGTTTGTTATATAACAATCTCTTTAGTATTCGTTATGATTTTTGGTGCGCGCTTGTTTTAGAGAATGAATCTAATTGTGTATACGAAAGTTGAAAATTGGTGGATTTTTCGGTCTATTTTGTCGAATTTATTAATCTATTTGGGATGTGTTGATACCATTTTATTAAAATTCTTGTTGTGTTCATTTAAAATAACTGGTGTGCAGTTATGAACATTTATTTTATGCCTAGAAATACATAACTGAATCCTAGAAATACTGCCTAAAAAGCCAGAACACAACCAAACGCAACCTAAACAAGACCATACAACACGAAAAATCGCCCAGTTTAGACCCAACTTTCCTCGATATCCAATATTTGATTAGCATATGAACGAATTGTCATCCACATTGTTTGTAGAGAAAGTACTCACTAATGCGTAGGTCTTGCGTCTTGCATTCTAACGGTAAACACGTCACAGCGAAAGCATGAAGAAAATAATTTACTCAGTATTAACAGGATCCTAGGCGACTTTGTACCGGATTCTAAATGGCTTGAGACTCCAGTTATTATGCCTAAGTAGATTAACACTTGGTTGGAATGCAAAGTTGTTGGAATGGATCTAAGTTGCGTTCAAGTTTTCATTTTTATAACTTCGTTAAAGTTCTTGTTTCTTTATAAATAAAGCTGTGTCTTATTTATTAGCCTTCCTAGCCTTACCGCCATTTTATCCATTTTAACATTTAGTTATTTATTAATATTTTTCTTTTCTTTTCAGAATGCCAGTTACGTGACCAGCAGACGTTACTCCCGGGGCAAGATGTCGCCAGTATGCCACAACTTTGTGCAGAATGCGTGGAAGAAGGATTTCTGCTCCAACTGCTTCAAATCTCGCGAGGAACACGTCAAGCAGGACCGCCAAACTGACGGCGCTAAATACCTCGCTACACCGTTCCAGAACAGAAGCACATTCTTCAAGAAAACACCACCAGGCATTCTTAAAACACACACAAAGAAGAAAGGCAAGAGGAACGTCAGATTCCCCGAAGCAGTATGCAGTGTTATAGGCTACGGAGGCGACGACTGGTCTGACGGAGAAGAATTCGAAATGTCCGAAGACAACGACGAGGAAGATCCTTTCCCAGACACTGAAGAAGAAAGAGAACTTCACAGAATCACTAAATCTAACACAGACTTCAACACTGTCAAAGCTAACCTTCTCGGAGACTCGGCTGCCAAATCTTACACTTCTCTAATGCTGGGTAGAATGCAAACAGACTCAGATGGGAAGAAAAAGACGTTGATGGTATCTGTAACTCCCTTCGGACAAGACAAAGGTCCTAGTATTAAGTCTCACATACGTAAACCCGCCGTTATACACGTTTCCGACCCACCTACAGAAGATACAAATACAACAAGTAATTACAAGACAAACATAATTTTGTCATCATACGTAAAGTCGGAGACAGAAACGATAATCAGTTCCGAAGGTGTTAATACTACCACAGAAGGAATTTGTACAGAGAAATCGTTGCTAGAAGAAATATCTGAGACTCTCAAACAGAACCGAATTACAAACGGCACAGATTTAATGACTGAAAATGAGAGCAGTAAACCAACGGTGGTCGAAGGTAAGATGAAAGAGAGCATGTCAGATGACTTCGATAAGAAAGAGATGACGGAAACTAAAAAGAACAGTCTTGTGAGAAAATCACCGTTACCAAAAACGCAAGAAAGACCCAAAGTAAATCTAAGTCGGTCAGAGTTCAAATTCTGTAAGATAAACATTGAAAGCAGCAGTGTTGACTCCGCTGTCGGGACTCTCAATTCCACAGCGAATAACTCCTTAGCTTCTGATGACGAAAGCTTTAGCGGACGAACTGACTCTGATAATGACGACAGCGGACACTTTTCAGAGCCATCTAAATGCGATGAAACTGTAAAAATTAAAGTATTCAACGAAACGGATAAGAATATTAAAATGTCGCCTGTTAATCAGTATAGAAAGGTTGACGGGCAAGCTGTCAGTGGATACTCGACATTCCAGAGTCCGATTGTAGACTTGCCTCCGATCATACCTAAGCCACCGGAGGTTATATTCTCAGCAGAAGCAAGTCGGGAACTCGCTGGTGAACCAGATGGAAGAGCTGACCCTGACGAACCGACAGAAGCTCCGGCTTTACCAAATAGTCCCGTTCCACCGATGGACCCACGCCCATCTTTCCTACACGGCATGATCACAGATATCATGCCTAACAAACCGGCCGTGCCAGAGAAACCGAAGCTGCCGGTTAAACCAGTTATAAAACAAACAACAAAGAAAAGCGTCATGACGACGCAACAACAGACTGTTATGCATTTACAAACAATTAAAAAGGATGAAGAGGAGAAAGACATTCGACGTTTGAGTGATGAGAAAAATAATGAAATCACTGAAGTGCAAGAGGACAAACCAGAACCTATTTACTATGCAAAACCTGTCCTCACTAAGCAAGACAGTGATACATCTCTGCACAGTCTAAGCAAACGTAAAGCTCCAACGCCACCATCGTCACCTTCATCAGACGACAGCAACAGCAATAATCTGTACCAAAGAAACCCAAGCGCGTTTACTAAGTCAGACTCCCCTGTTGTGCGGGAAATGGAGAAAAGAGAACGAGCTACAAATGTCATCACTGGTACTCCTAAAGCGAAGACTGTCGAAGAACCTGTCCAAGTACAAAGACCTGAATCGAAACCCGAAATCCCACCGATTCCAGAACCAGCACCGCGTAGAAACATCTCACTATCTCACGACAATTTACTCATTGAAGAAAAACGGAAAGGAAAATACAAGTTTTCAATCAAGAAACTGCTTCGTATTGGATCTTCAAAGGAGTTAGATAAGAAAGAACTGAGCGTTGCTACTATCACAAAAGTAGTGAGCAAGCCTGAAGAAATCTATGACTACGCTCCCAAACCGAAGCCACGTCTAGTTATCATACATCCACTAGACATAAACGGGTCTAATGTCGAAGTTGTGAAACCGAATGAAATCACAGAGTTGCGACGAATGAGCCATGATGATGTTTCTTCAATCTATAGTGCTGGCAGTGCGGCTGGTAGTGAAAGTCCGAAGATCACGAATAAGCCGCCCCCGCCGCCAAGGCAGTCAAGTGAGGAGAATAAATCTGTGCCAAATGTGACTAAGCCAGCGAGACCGCCGCCTCCAAAGTCTGCGTCGTTGCAGAAGAAGCAGAAACAACAAGCCTGGGCATCCCCGCCGAGTAAGCAAGATAATATTTATGCTAATCTAGGTAAGATCACTATTAACACCACCCCATAATTCATTTGAAATACATTCTTTTTTTAGCATTTAGAATAATCTGATCGAGCTAATAAACTAACTTCTTATATGTAATTTTCCAGGAGAAATCCGATCAGCTCTCGCTCCAAGAAAACCGGAACGGACTGCAAGTATGCGTGAACGAGAAGCACATTTGGAATTGCCGAAACGCAGAAACATAATCGACGACGACAAAGACGAGATCGACGATGGCCCACAAGAACTAGTCCAAGCTACTAACGAACCTGTCATAAACAGTTACGATGACGTTTACAACACTAACAAATATGAGGAAGAAACGAGTGATTCTGCGAAAAACAGCGACAGTGATTACGAATATGTTCACCACCAGCGTTCAAGCTCTCCTGAATGCGATTCTGCTATCAAACATGAAAGCATCGAAACCAGAAACGAAGCTAGAAAGAGCGACGCAGAGAGCTGTACTGACTTCCCTAAATACAGCAACGGTTTCAGCAGAACATCGCTGCCTTACTGTGGCAGCGAAACAGAATCAGAGATTTATTCTCCATACAGCTTCTACAGTTCAGCCGATGCTCTTGACAGCCCGACGACTGATGACTACCAGAATGAAATGAGTCCTAAAACTACAACTAACAAACTACGAGTAAGAAAAGGCAGAAGCGTAGTCCATAAAAACTTGGAAGATAATTACGGTGCAGTTGTTATAGCGAATCACGAAGCGCTAGCTCAGGTGTTAGAACAGGTAATTGGTTTTGTTTTATTATCGGTTATCATTTTGATTGCGCTTCTTATACCGTTGATGACCAGTTGTGACGTGTTTTATGAATCTTGCATATTGGAGTTGTAAAACTAGAATGCTTAGTCATGTTATGAAATAATGTTATAGCTACTGTGAAAATGAAATTGATGTCGTTAATTCATAATGCACGAATCACGATACAAAATGCTGAAATTATATCTGTTTAAATGCAATTATCAACTACTGATTATGGGAATAAAAGACACAAGTCCCTTTTAAGCCAAGAAATATAATCAAAAGTGACTTACCAATTCGTCTAATCCAACAACCCTTCTTGAATTTCCAGGTTCAACAAAGCGCAACAATGCAACCTTCCCTCCGCGGCTTGAAAGCTTGCACCAATCTCCGATGGAGCGACTTCTCAACTCAGCCTTTGAAGAGCTTCGTGAAAGCGGGCAAGAGGATCTTCTACCCAGCCATCTGGAACTCTAGCCAGGGCCCTGTGAACGTCACTCTCATGTTGCATAAAGAGCAAATGGCGTCTCAGATGATATGCCAGCAGTCTGTCCAGCCGCAGACCTTGAGCTTGAATGCCATCACAGAGTTCTGTGACTTGGTTCCTTTGCAGCAGTTTGGGGAAGAAGGAGAAGATTTAGTGCAAGGTAACAGAACCAGAATTTTATTGAGCTCTAGATTACTTCTACTTACTATAGTACTTACTATAGTTCATCATATTGTCGGGAACCTTTTAGTAACACCAAGAACCTTTTTCATTCATATCAACAATTTGTTTTGTATCTTCAATCAGATATTATGAGAGTAGTAGGTATAATCAGATACTATCAAAGTAGGATCCTGCACCTGTAGTGGACGTAAATAGGTCTGATTAATCATCATTAGTAAAAACGTGATAAAAACAAAATCCTTTATGATTTCCCAAATGTGTTTCATTAATCCAACATTTTCTTTCTATTTCAGCCACAATAGTCGTGCTAGCTCACGCCCAAGTAGACACCATCCAGACTTACGGCGAGGGTCTCCACGCAGCCGAAGGATTAACCACCAAAGAGTACCAGTTAGTCCAAACCGAACAGACCCACGAAGCCATATTCATGATGCTTCAACTGATCAATGGTTTGAAGTGTCTCCAAGCTAGAGGCATGGAGGAGATTTCCGAGAGTCTCACGTCGTTCATAGCCTTGAGGGAAATACAGCCGATATCTCATGGAAGCACCTTGAATCTGCCATCGCCTGATGATAGACTCAACTCTCTGTGGGCGCCGAAGACTAACAGCTACGGTCGGCTATGCATTTTGCAGGGGTAAGTGAGACATTGAAGACGTTGTCTGAAACACAAATTTCTATTCGCAGCTTGAACTAACAAACAGCTCGACAAGCTATGTTCAAAAACCTAATTCTAAAGACTATAGGTCTTTTCGTGATCTACTAGATCATGACCAATATCCTTTTGGTCTTTCAATGTCTATATCTCTTTCTTTCTTTTCCAGTTTAAGCGAAGAAATCAACTGCAACAAATCGACAGACGACGAGCATCTCAATTCTCTATGTAAATGTGCTATCAAAGCTTTGGAAATCCTTCTGCCTGGAGAGAAACTCACTCCACTTCTTAAAGAACTGCTGGATCAGGAACGGGCCATATCCTTGAACCAGGCGAAGTCTGTTCTGGAATTCATGTTGTGGGGACCTTTGGATGTTGTGCAAGGGGTACCAGTGGATGAAAGGGAACTGTCCCTTCAAAGATGGCTTGACCTTGAACGGGCGACAGTTTTGCATGGTTTGGTCAGAACAAGAGTCCAACTGAATGTCTTCGAGCAACTGCATTTGATGTTCTTAGTCCGATCAACGGCTAAAGCTATGTGCGACGCCTCGGTTTTGTTAGAAAAAGCGAATGTGTATTAATTTTGAAGTGTTATTATACGCTTAGACGTCACGAGATGTTTAGATGCGCAGGATTCTGCTAATTGACAACTTTTATATTAATACTCAAAAAATCTCGTAGGTATTCCTATCAATACCTACATCTTTATTTATGAGTCAAAATTGTATAGAAGCGCGACGTCTAGCGGATTTAAGCTTTATTGTAGATGCCGCGTTTTTTGATCCAGAACTTTGCTTTTACTTTAGCGTTCCAAATATGAATGAAATTGCAATTGCTGGCAACTTCACATCACAGTTGTCAAAGTATCATTAATGTCTCGAATATTGCGGATTTTTAGAGTTTCATTCTTATTTTAAACGCTAGAGTCATTGTCAGTTTTTGGACCATAAACAATGTACAGAATATTCAGCGTTGCTATTTTCAAACATATTTAAATCTGAGCATCCCATCTTATTTCTAAGGATAGTATAGTCAGGCACCTGAAAGACTTGTATTATTTAAGTTAACTTTATCGAAATTAAGAAAAAATGTTTTTTTTTAGTTCAAACTTGCCAGTGGCATTTTAATGTTCTTTTCTAGAACGAACGTTTTTTTTAAATGTTTATTTATGTAAAAAGAATGTAAGTTCTCAATTTATCTTATTGATTTCACGTCTATATTCAATATAAAAGTTTAAAAAAAAACAATAGATAATATTTCGGTGCCAATAATTATTATAGTCTGATATGAATATACTCAAAAATTATGTTTCCGGTGCCTTCTAAATGTATCATACACGTAACTTGTACATTCGAGCATGTAATTTATATTATTCTTATTAATCTGTATTTTAAGAGGACCGTGGTCGAACTATTACTTATTTTTATTAAGTTTCGAATATAAATATACAGATTCTAATTATTTATTGTTCTTTTTTTGCTACCTACAACTTTTACCTCAAGCAATGCGACGTTCGTATGAACTTTTAAATAAAGAATATAGGTCATTGTCTATAAGACCCAGAACACACGGGGAAACGCAACTGCAACGCAACTGCTAGTTACTTTTGAGATGCAACTACATAATCGGAAACGTTTCAGATTAGTTGCATCGTGTGTGGTTTTCTAAAGGAGTCTATAGCAGAAACTTAGATGCAACTCAAAAGTAACTAGCAGTTGCAGTTGCGTTTCCTCGTGTGTTCTAGACCTAACTGTGAAATAGATAACTTGTAGGAATAACAAACGTGGTAATCATTTGCCAATAAAATAATTATTAAAAAATAAAAGATAAATTGTATGAACAATGGAACAATTTTATTGTCACTGAAGCGTCACAACTACAGTGCATCTTTTGTTTGATCGACCATAGACAATAACTACAAAATTTATGGGAGATTCATGGTGTGACACAATACATACATAGTAAACTACTCTGTTACATATAGCTGTTATAAGTACAGTGCTACCAAGTTATCTGTGAACGCTGTTATTGGAACTATGGCCACTAATACGGAAATGTCAAATTTCAGAACTGCTGCGTTTGGTAGAAAATTTAGAAATACAATTTTGTTAGGCTTTTTTTCGTTCATTTCACAGATAAGTTTGGTCTGCCTGTACTTTAATTTAATGACACTCTTATTGAAGTAAGCAACTAACTTTTAATTTGATATCACTGAACTGGAGGGAGTTTCAGTGGAAAAAATGTCAAAACTAATATAGTATACAGGATGTAACAGAAAGGGGGCCGAAACACAGCGATAGTCATCACGAAACTGAACAACTTTCCCCAAGGAACATGGGTCGTAACTCGAAAAAAAAATTTCGTCTCCCCATACAAAATGTCCCATCAGCTGACCGAGTAAGTATGGGCGATCCAAAAATTTTTCTCGAGTTACGACCCATGTTCCTTGGGGAAAGTTGTTCAGTTTCATGAGAACTATCGCTGTGTTTCGGCTTTATACCCCCTTTCTGTTACACCCTGTATAAATAATACTAAGGTAAATAAATTTTCTTTCGATAATATAATAAGTACTTAAAATGAGAGGATATTTGCAAATACTACGTTCATGAAAATAGCAATAAAGGTAAGTACTTCTAGGTAATATAATAAAATATATATAACATACAGATATATAATAATAACAATAAGATTCAATAACGACATCACACTATGTAATATCTACTTTAACCGTGTTTGTAAGATCTCTTATAATACATTATTCGAATACTTTATATTTTAATGTAATTTTTAGACTTAGATCGTGCTCTATTATTTAGTACAGTGGTTTTCAAACTTTTGAATATCGCAACCCCTTTACGGATTGAAAAATTTTGGCGGCCCCCTTTATTGGTAAACTAACATACACTATTTCTCAAGATTATGACCTTAATTCTGCAAAAAACCGCGAGGATTTTGATGGTAAGTAAGAGGTCAGTTGGTCAATCACAAAAATTGTGTTTTTATTGCACTTAGTTGAAAATTTTGTCATTTTCTCTTTGCTGGCGACCCCCTGAGTAGGGCTTCGCAACCCCCTGGAGGTCACGACGCACAGTTTCAAAAACACTGGTTTAGTATAAATAAAATTTTCTCTTCAATAAGAAAACAACTTCATATAATAACACAAATATATGCAGTTTCATATTTTAATATTCGAATAATTGACAAAAGTATAACTTATAAACTAGAAATAACAATGTCTGTACAAAAGACAAGGAAAACACGAAAATCAGGTGAAAATTAAATTTGAGCGTGCCTTAATGATTTTAAATCTAAAACTATGAGACTAGTTTCACAATTTATAATTGTTATTCGAAATTTTTCGATCTAGTACCAATATACCTACATAAATACTTGTTTTAACAAACTACAGCCAATTTTTTTGCTACAGTAACACTGGCCAAAGCCTGGCAACCCTGACTGAGAAAGGCCTAACCTGAATTGTTTAATAGTTCAATTTATTTTTAAATAATACTAATGAATACCCTAATTTTATCGAGAAATGGAATAAAAAGCTGTCGTTAAAAGCAATGGAGGTTAGTTTTGGAATGTCAATGAAATAATACCATCAGAAAAAATACGAACGATAACATTTTGATCAAAATATGAAACTTGCCAATCGAAAAAATTAATATAACATTTTTACATTTTTTTTGTCTTTTTTTTTCACTAAAGGCGCCTTTCAACCAGAAACGTACTATGCTACGTTAGTATAGCAAATCTCTGGTGGAAAAGCACCCTAATTCTAAACATTCAAATAAGTAAACGATATTAATTAAAAACTCTTTAAGTAAATACGTTTAACGTATTAATATGTAAGTAAAAAAAGCTACAGCAATAGCTAGACAGTAAAAAAATGCTAATATGGCTGTGATGTAGCTGGAATCAGTATTTTTTAATATGGCAGCATAAATAATTTCATGGCAATTCAATAGGCAAATACACACATTCTTCTCTTAAAATGAGACTTAACTTTCAACACACTAAATAGATCAGAGATCAGAGAATAGAATAGATCACATGACTTGAATATTATTATGATTTTGATTCGCTTTCTAATTTAGTATAACCCAAAAGACGATTTCTAAACAAAAATGGCGCCAATAAAAACCCGCGTATGCAAAATTATTTCGAGCATAGACAATATGAGCGGTGGTAGCCTAGTTCATAGAAAGCCCATCTCCAATGTACGAAGCGCGGCTTCGATATATTTCTTATAAGACAGTATACCGTGCCCCTATAGTGGAGACGATAAAAGACTTATGAAAAAAAAACAATATGTCCCAGTGAACTGTCAAAATGACAGCTCACAACAAAATGGCGCCGAAACTTTAAGTATTTAATTTCAATCCTTTCCATTATCTGGTATACCAAATCACAAAATAAAAGTTTAATACAAAAAATACAATAGGAATTGTGTACCCATTCGAAAATAAACCTTATCAATACACCTTACAAACCCTTGTTGAAGTAAACGTATTCAGGTACGTTACCGCCTGTGTTTTCCTTTATTTTCGCGTAATTTTCCGGTTCCCATTTCTTAATCGTATCTGTTGATATTCGGCTGAAAGAGGGAAGAAAATGCATTGACAAAAGTGTTGTTACTTTTTTAAATGTTTGTATAAATGCAGGCTGTGGAAATGTACCTAGTATAAAAGTTTCATGAAAAATTTTAAAAGGCCCTAATTTTTTAAAACACATTATTTAAAAAAAAAGATTATAAAAAAGGTTTCATTGTTACTCACCATCTTTGTGGGAATATCGCGCAAGCTGTCGGCACCATGAAACATAGGCTGCAAGAAAACAACGGATCAACAAGATTCAAAGCTAAGAGTTACATTATACTATTTAAAAAAGTGTTTGGTGTACATGTGTTTAGTTTTAAGAGTATACAAGAGTAGCCACCTGCGTCAACAATGATTTAAGCTTTAAATCATTAAAAAAAATTAAGGTATGTATGTAAAACAACTGGTTACCGTAACAGAAGTAGAGGTCGGCCTAAAAGAAGATTACACCATGATCTGGATGCATACTTAGCAAGCTGGCTAGGTTTACCGGGATAAGGGTAGATGGATAGAATGGGGGGAAACCTTAGACGTGATTTCTAGTAAAAAAAAACAACTTGACACTCACAACATTCCAACAATAGCAGTCTGTATACCCGCATGCGCCCACTTGATCCGCTGCATGAACGGCTTGGGTTCAATACGCTCCATAATAACTGGCAGGAGTAACATACCCGGGGCGCACATTACTATCCTGTAATGTAAACAGTGGAGTTTAAGTGGGGCCTTTTTGGGCCTTATTAAAAGGGGCGTTTTGAAATAAGCGGGGCCTTTTACAAACTTATAAAAAGAAATAGATAGAGTTGAAAAACAACCACCGCTGTTTTCTGTAAAAGAAAACTAATCTTATTTACATAATAATAAAGTATATTATTACCTAGAACTAACTACTTGTGATATGCCTTTCACAGGCGCCATCGATGACTTGCCGACCACCTTTCCATTTTCGTCCGACACTTCGATACCTGAAGAATTGAAAAACATAACATAGCTAAGTTTTTTTTTCTTAAAAAAGAAGTTTATTATTATTTTGAGCGTAATGTCCCATTTCTGAGTGTGGGATCTTGTGTGGACTGTATAATAAAAACTGCTGATTCTCAATGACCTTGGTTTATTGTGGTGAAACACAGTTACAGATAAACTCACAAAACACGAAATTCACAAGGCGCGTACGTTTGCTAGCTAAGACGACTTAAGCGGAAGTGCTCGAAAATGAGAGCGCTAAAACAAACGTCAAATTTGACACATAGTGTTGGGCATAATCCCAACACTGAGAAAAAACTGCAAGATTTATTATTGTTCTGTACCTATGGTCCCATTTCTGGGCAAAAACCTGTTCTTTTTGCTACACTTTGTTATATTAACAATAGTTAATACAACGTTAATACAATACCTTCTGCCGGTTTCGCCACATACAGATAAAATTTAACTGACAGATAAACCTACGTCTATTTAATAAAACGTGACGTTTTAGACAGAGACAGGTATATAATAGGATCGTATCGTATCGTTATCAGCCCATATATGTCCCCACCGAGGGGCACGAGCCTACTCTCATACAGAGAGTGATTAGGCCGTAATCCACCACGCTGGCCAAGTGCGGGTTGGGGGATTTCACATACACCTTAGAATTTCTTCTTTGGTGTATGCAGGTTTCCCCACGATGTTTTCCTTCACCGTTAGCAAGTGGTAATCGAATAAATTGATCCGTACATGAGAAATAAACTCAGAGGTACGTGCCCGCACCAGGATTCGAACCCGCGCCCTCGGAGTTCGAGGCAAGCGTAGTAGTAGTGGTAGCCCAGTTGGTAAAACGCTATAATAGGATGTTAGATAAAAATCTGAACGTGGTGAAACAGCCTCTTAGACCCAGAACACACGATGAAACGCAACTGAAAGTGCTAGTTACTTTTGAGTTGCATCGAAGTTCCTGCTATAGACTTCTTTAGAAAACTACACGCGACGCAACTAGTTTAAAACGTTTCGTTTCAGTTGCGTTTCACCGTGTTTTCTTCGTCTTAAAGTACCATTTACTTCGAGTATAAGTAACTGTTAGGTTACTTTTAGTAGTTTACGATCTTTAACTCCTCAGTTTGTTTATAACCTTTGATAAGATTAGATGGGTATTTATTACTCTATTACACGATACGCAATACGGATTATTTTTTTCTTTCTCACTTCCTACTAATATTATTAAATGTTTGTGCCGATGAATTAGGATGTTTATTAGTCTTGCGCGTTAAAACCACTGAACAGATTTTAATGAAACTTTACAATATTGTAGGTATCTTATACAGATAGAAGAAGATAATAGGATAGAATATAGGATATATTTAGATATAGGTAAGCATTTATCGTCATATCTTAGGAAAATTGCATGATATCTAATAATGCTTCTAGTGCTAAAATATGTGTTATTCTGATGTGTAAACTACAATACTGTACATTTTCATCAAAATCTGTTGAGTGGTTTTTGCGTGAAAGAGTAACAAACATACTCACATCCATCCATAGGTACAAACCATTGACATTTATAATATTATTAGGAAGTAGGAGGTAGCCTTCTTATAAAATAGTGCTACAAGGATCTTTTGGCACGTGGCGGAAATTGGAACTAACGATATCGTCTTGTAAATTATCATTATTTATATTTAGAGTTAATTTATTCACCACCCATGCCCTTCTGACAATGTCACTCAAGTGGCAATAGAGTAGCACTATAAGTACCTATATCGTAGGTATAATTAAAAAAAAAAAAAAAAAACCTATACTTACCAGAAGTAACTTCGTTCTGCCTCATTAAAGGAATATTAACCCAATTAGCAGCAGCCACCGCGACAAAGGGAACGAATCTCTGTAACAATGCGTTATATATTTAGTAGCTACTTTCGTAACTTCTTAACGCGCAGATATTGTAATTTAAAGAATGACAGACGGAAGGATAGGCGGATAAGCGGACAGGCGGACAGGCGGACAGGCGGACAGGCGGACAGGCGGACAGGCGGACAGGCGGACAGGCGGACAGGCGGACAGGCGGACAGGCGGACAGGCGGACAGGCGGACAGGCGGACAGGCGGACAGGCGGACAGGCAGGCAGGCAGGCAGGCAGACAGACAGGCGGAAAGTAGGACAGTCGAGTCTTAGTAATAGGGTCCCGTTTTTACCCTTTGGATAAAAAAACCCTCAAAACACTGTGCTCTTAGCATCTATCCCAAACTGGCTGTCTGACATACTTACAGCAAATATAGGATTCTTAGTCCTTTTTTGCACGACGAATTTGAAAGTAAGCGCTGTAGCCATGGCCGCTGACGTCGCTGAAACGTACGCGATTCCCATCTGTGTGGTTGTTAGTGGAGAGTTGGCGTTTCTGTTTGTGTAGTTTACTAACGCGTTGAACGATTGGTTGACCCATTGCCAGAATACTACTGCCGTTGAGGTTCTGAATCAAAAAGATTTTATGAATGAGTTTTTATGCAAAAATAAATGTATGTCTGTGGTCTTTCCATGGATTTAATGATATACATTAATGTACGAGTACAACCCGTCGTAAATTTTTGCGCACATCGCTGAAATGCCATTTACAGATACAGTCAGTCTGTCATGTCCCGCTGCTGAGCAAAGGCCTTCCTTGCTCTCCATCTACTTTTGCTGTGCGCTTGAACCTTTCATTCTTTGCTGAATGAGTCGAGCTCGTTTTGCATAGGTGTGCTGCGATGTCGTTTCCCGTTTACGGAAATCCAATCGGCGGATGTTTTGGCTAGTTCATCAGACATGGGACAAATATGGCCGGCCCAAACCCTTTTATAATTTTCGATAGATCCCATTTTATTCATTACCCGACTTATGATCTCAGGGAAAGTTCAGTTTCATGGCCAGATTTACAGCCCTTGATTTTCGTCATAATAGCCATTTATTTTTAGCTCAAGGCTTGGCTCAAGGTCAAAAACCTGAGGAATACCTACTGTGAAATGACTATAAATAATCTTAGCAACTAAGAGTATGTAACACGAAATAAGAGTTGGCATTGGCTTAGTCATTATCTATTTTGTCAAGGTAAAGAGAAAAAAGATTTAAGAAGAATGTACCTGTAATACAATATGTACTTTGGTATGTGGATTAAATAGGACTGGGTTTGGTCCTCACAATACAATTAATGATTTTCTCTGCTATAACAGGGGCGGGATCCTTCTAATTACCAAATGAAAAATGGTGTCTCTCTAGAATGTGAATTGTATGAATTGACACATTTTGGTATTCTCTTAACAGATAAGGTGTACATTTTATTACTTTACGCTATAATCGGTATTCTACTCCGCAATGTCACATGAGTGGCAGTTCCAAACGGTATTCTCTTCGCTATTTGACAGTAGACAAAACCCTCTAGAGACTACTAATCGACTACTAATCGATTATTAATCGACTATTAATCGTGGCACTTAAGAGAATACCAAATTTGTGACATATTGCTGTCGAATGTTTATCTGTTGGCTATAGTTTGGTCGCTTAACTTAATTTAGCGGAATAGGCATGTCGAAAGATTTTGAAATCCTATTCCAAAATGCAGATACACATTTACTGTTTACAACAAAAACTTTATTTCGGTATTTAACTAATGTTTTAAGAAGATTAAAGCCATTTTTATAATTATTTTTAAATACTGCGTGAAAACAGCTCTCCGTGTCATGGCGTCGCGTGTGACGTCACACTTTTGTAAACGTCAAATGTGTTCCCGCCCGGCTAGACAACAAAGTAAACAAACGTTTCGTATTTCTTGTGATAAAAATGAATTCTAAAGTTTATAAGTGGTGTGCAGTACCTCTGTGCAAAAATACATCAATAAAGACACCCAACAAGGTGTTTGTTCATGTCCCATAGGTACATTAAAAAAATAAGAGATACATTTTTTTAATGTATGGGTTACAGCTTGCACGGCGAAACCCGAACGAAGTAAAATTAAATTCGTCACTTTATTTCTGTGAAGATCACTTTGATGTGAGTATGTTATCATGTATTGATAGATTTTTAACTTCATGTTTGACGTGAAATAGATGAAATGACAATAATAACAAATAACAATAATAACAAAAAAAATACAAGGCGGTTTTCACGTTTCTAAATTCGGAGGAGCAAAATTCTTTATTGGTTGCCAGGAACTCGCCCAACATTAGCAAATCGATCCTGGGCGAATTGGAACTGTTTGCCCTGATAAACCCTGGTTCCATTATAATAAATTTGTAGTTATTCACAAAAATAAACAAAAAGTAAATCCTAGCGTACAATCAGTCAAAACAACACAGTGATGTTTGTTTACATGAGTATGACGTCATGCGCTGTGATTGGCGTTTCAGTCAAAATGGCCGATTGCAGTATTTTACTCTTTTATTTTATAGAAAATCTTGTTAATCTCAATTTTTTAAATAAAACTAAAATAGTTTTTTGAATCCTTTAAATGTGTATTTTCCCCTGAAATCATTAAATCTTCGATTATTTCATAGTGTCGTCACGCCTATTGCTACCCTGGGTAGCTGTAGTGAAACAGTAGTAGCTTTATGGTCCTTTTAAGGTGCGTACAGACCATGTAACATGTTATTTAACTTGTGTTTTATAACACGTCCACACTATGTAACCTTGTTATTCAACATTGCAACATAAAATAATACTGTACACATTAGAATAACAATGCAATATAACAATGTTATATAACCATTGTCGTTTGTCGTTCTTCAGTACAATCCACATGATCAGAGTTATATAACATTGTTGTACATATCAATAACATGTTACTATACCATGTTTTATAACATACAGTGTCCACATTATGTAAAACATGTTATATAACAATGTTAAATAACATGTTATGTTACATGGTCTGTACGCACCTTTACATGAGGCCAATACATGAATGAGACAATCCAATAAGCCCAATATTAGCTTCGAGAGAATAGAGCCAATCATTGAAAAGTGTGATACCTATGATGCACTTCAGTATTAAATATTTCATTTCACAGCTCCATAGTTCTAATGCCATTGGCTCTGGCTCTAAACTCGCCTCAAATGGAATATCCCACAGAGCTCATTTGCTTCATACATACATCTATCACGCCTTTCTCCCATCAGGATAGGCAGAGATTGTGGTGCGAAGTGGTCTCTGTCTAGTAAGCTGTCTCATAAGGAAGTATGTAAGTAAAACAACTGTGTTCTACCTGCTTCATAATCTTCTTTTAAGATATTTTGTCTATGGTATAACAAAAGTGAAGAAAGTGTCAAATATTATTTTTACCTGTACCACTGCAACATGGCTCCAGTGATCAAACAGCCTCCAGGCATCTGGAAAGACATCCTTCCAAATACATTTTGTAGTTCTCCACTGTCAGGATGGAATGCTGATTCGTACAGCTGCTTGGCTCGGACCACTTGTTCCCATGTTGTGCCTGCCGGTTCTTTGCCTTCTCTAAAAAAAAAAAAAAAGAATTGAAAAATGAAAATTTTAATTTTTTATGTTTTTGAAGTCAATAATTATTTATGGAAAGTCGCGGGGGAGGCCTTTGCCCAGCAGTGGGATCTTAATGGCTAATAAAAAAATAAAAATTTTTTTTTACATTATTTATCAAGTTTTTATAGAAGGTAGGAAATGTATCGAAATGTTAAAAAATTATGTTTAGATTAGACAGACAATTTTGACATCCAAAAATGTCATAGTGCAAACCAAAATAAATCTTAGGGCTGGCGCACATGAGAACAATTTCAATAATAATATTACAATCAAAAATGCACTGCGCTGCGCTCCGTCAGATGTGCGCTGGCCCTTAGTGTCCTAAGTGTAAATTTTTGGTTTTATAAAATCCTCCATAAATTGTGACAAAAAAATCTGAGAAAACATAATCATCGAAGTCTGGTTAATGTTTACTTTACTTTTGTTGATGCTTAAATCAACTATGTTTTACTTCTCCTTTATGAATTAATTCCAAACATGCATTGTTAGGACAATTTATAAGAAATAAAAAATATCACTCACTTGTATTGATTATACAATTTCTTGGCTGCATATAAATCTTTTTCAGGTACAAAGGAGAGTAACGGGTTACTGATAAACGCAAAATGCTGGTATCGGCCAGCAAAAGTGCTTTGGTCCCACAATGGCTGAGTAATATCTACTCTTTCATTTGAGATTAACTTCTGTAAAAAAAAAAAAAACACTTATTTTTTAATAATTTCTTAAGTGTAGTTATTTCATGTTATTGTTTTTACTCGAAGTCGATTTATTGATTAGGTAGGTACTGCTTTTATTATATCTAGTTTAAATGAATGGAACAACTAAGAAAGACTTAATTCAAACGAGATTTATATTTGAATACCGTTGTTACGTAGCCGTAAATAGAATACTACCACAATCCACCTGTTTTTGCCAAATGACCTTGAGACAACGAGAATTAAAATCGGCAAAATAATAATTGCAAAAGCCTGTTGTTTAACTAGTAAATAGTAGACGACTTGTTATGTAAGATTTTCTAAGTATTGAACGATTGCTGTAAGTACATAAAATGTTTTTGGAACGTTTATTTATTTACCATCTTTAATTGTCCTCCGCCTTGCAATTTCACTAAGTAATTTCGTTAACTCGAATTTTTTCGGCAAATTAACGTAAAACACGTGAAACACTTGACACACACACCCACTCACCGTGGGAACAGAAAAAATACTGATTTGACTGACTGTCAATGTCAAGTCACTACTGACTATCTGTCAATGTCATTGTGACGACTTAGAACGTAAATGAGGATTTACCTCGGAGGATTTACGATTTTATGATTTGAGAATTTTTTTCGAAATGTCGTCGGGAGATTGTTTGGTACGAAAAGTAAGTACTCTGCCTTCTTTTGTGCTTAGAAAGCGAGAGGACTACCCGAACTGGAAGTTCAAAATGAGGAACTATATCCTTCATGAGGATTTGTGGGATGCCATAGAAGACTACCCGGTCGGTGATGCGACTTCCGATAGCATGAGAGTATGGTCACACGTGGTTTAACTGAAGTTTGTATGTAGATTATAGAGTGTGCGTGTGGACGGAGTGAGCCATCAAAATTTTTGTCTAGAAATATGCCTAACTTTTAGTGCAAGTTCTAAAACAATTGTGAAACTAAATATTTTAATTTGTGAAAAGATAGAACAAAAGATATGGCATTAAACATCGGCTCACTCAGTTGAGCAAGCTACCTATGAAAATTAGAGAAAGTATTAATTATTCATATAATATTTATATACCAGGATTTAGTGAAACTTTTGCTAAGTAAATCCTGAAAATTTCAGATCACCTGGTAACGTAATAAAGTATTCACAAATGATTTCTTCGGCTCACTCCGTCGAAACGTTTTTTCAACCCCTATTTCTGACGAAAATACTGAAAATTGAAACTGCTACGTAATTGTAAAAGTAAGCTAAGATAATATGAGAATTTGTGAAACACAAAACAAACCACTAACGCGGCAGGTTTTTGTATAATCATTGGTTTCATCGGCTCACTCCGTTAAAACGTTTTTCGTAAGTTAAAAATGTCAATATCTTAAGATTTCTAGCACTATAGAAACTAAAAACTGTCTTAACTTTTAGTGAAAACTTTTCACTAAATATCCACCATACTAATGTTTTATATTCCATGTCTGGTTTAAAAGATATTCAATTGTGTTTAATCTGCATACAAACTTCAGTTTAGGGTGACCACACTGTTTTATAAAAATTGAGGATTTTTTTTAAGAAAACAAGTTTGTTTACTTAATCAGCCTTCTTTATTGAACTAGGTAATTCTTTATTAAACTATAAATTTAGACTTATAACTGATCATATTCTTATTAGTGTAAATGTAAGACGTAATTTAAAGTTTCAAATATTTACCTTTAACGATTCGCTACCAATAACTACATTGATTGAGTGTACATTTTTGTTTCGGTAACGAATAAAAATAAAATGAATTTTAAATGAAATATAACTGATTGAGTGTACATTTAAATATATATTTTTTGGCAACAAATAATTCGTAACTCCAGATTTTTATTTGACCATGATTTAGCGTTTTTAACAGGAAAACGAATGTGTCTCAAAATATTGTAGTGCCAGGCCACAACTTTCATTAATTTACTCAAAATTATTCCATCTGTGTTATATTTCATTTAAAATTCATTTTATTATTATTTGTTGCCAAAAAATATATATTTAAATGTACACTCAATCAATGTAGTTATATTTCATTTAAAATTCATTTTATTTTTATTCGTTACCGAAACAAAAATGTACACTCAATCTATGTAGTTATTGGTAGCGAATCGTTAAAGGTAAATATTTGAAACTTTAAATTACGTCTTACATTTACACTAATAAGAATATGATCAGTTATAAGTCTAAATTTATAGTTTAATAAAGAATTACCTAGTTCAATAAAGAAGGCTGATTAAGTACCTAAACAAACTTGTTTTCTTAAAAAATGTCCTCAATTTTTATAAAACAGTGTGGTCACCCTAAACTGAAGTTTCTATGCAGAATAAACACAATTGAATATCTTTTAAACCAGACATGGAATATAAAACATTAGTATGGTGGATATTTAGTGAAAAGTTTTCACTAAAAGTTAAGACAGTTTTTAGTTTCTATAGTGCTAGAAATCTTAAGATATTGACATTTTTAACTTACGAAAAACGTTTCAACGGAGTGAGCCGATGAAACCAATGATTATACAAAAATCTGCCGCGTTAGTGGTTTGTTTTGTGTTTCACAAATTCTCATATTATCTTAGCTTACTTTTACAATTACGTAGCAGTTTCAATTTTCGGTATTTTCGTCAGAAATAGGGGTTGAAAAAACGTTTCGACGGAGTGAGCCGAAGAAATCATTTGTGAATACTTTATTACGTTACCAGGCGATCTGAAATTTTCAGGATTTACTTAGCAAAAGTTTCACTAAATCCTGGTATATAAATATTATATGAATAATTAATACTTTCTCTAATTTTCATAGGTAGCTTGCTCAACTGAGTGAGCCGATGTTTAATGCCATATCTTTTGTTCTATCTTTTCACAAATTAAAATATTTAGTTTCACAATTGTTTTAGAACTTGCACTAAAAGTTAGGCATATTTCTAGGCAAACATTTTGATGGCTCACTCCGTCCACACGCACTCGATTATAGATACACAATTGAATATCTTTTAAACCAGACATGGAATATAAAACATTAGTATAGTGGATATTTAGTCAAAAATTTTCACTAAAAGTTAAGACAGTTTTTAGTTTCTATAGTGCTAGAAATCTTAAGATATTGACATTTTTAACTTACGAAAAACGTGCGAACGGAGTGAGCCGATAAACCAATGATTATACAAAAACCTGCCGCGTTAGTGGTTTGTTTTGTGTTTTACAAATTCTCATATTATCTTAGCTTACTTTTACAATTACGTAGCAGTTTCAATTTTCAGTATTTTCGTCAGAAATAGGGGTTGAAAAAACGTTTCGACCGAGTGAGCCGAAGAAATCATTTGTAAAAACTTTATTACGGTACCAGGCGATCTGAAATTTTCAGGATTTACTTAGCAAATGTTTTACTAAATCCTAGTATATGTATAAATAATGAATAATTAATACTTTCTCTAATTTTCATAGGTAGCTTGGTCAACTGAGTGAGCCGATGTTTAATGCCATATCTTTTTACAAATTAAAGTATTTAGTTTGGGGAAGATGCAAATACAATATTTATAAAAATTTTGTTATTAAAATGTTAAAAATATATAAAAGAAGGGCCACTGCAAGGTTTATATTTTATATAATGTTGTTTTTCAACAATAATTACGAATTTAAAGTAGCTTGAAACGGAACGGATTTAAAACACCAATCAGCGTTCAGTGACGTCACTCCTGTTATGACAACGTATTTGAGGTTATAGTTGTAGTAAAAAAGTGAACATTATAACGAGAATTAATTGCATTTTTCGAATAAAAATGGAAGTTGGGTTTGTCAAAGCAGACTCCAGGAATCTACCAAAAGTTAGTGTCGACATGGTAGTGACTTTTTTTGTCGAAAGTGCAGAGTTTTCAAGTGTAGAAATGAAAGGGACAAAACTACAACGGTATGTGTAAATCATTAGTTAAATTTGTATTTCATTCATTCAAAAGTCATTGACAAGTTTGGATAAGTAATTAGGTAGGTATAATAACTATGTTTCTTTTGCATACAAGCAGATTAAACTAAGCTTTTATCAAATATTTCCGCCGACTTACGTCAAAGTGGTCTTCACAGCATCGAATGATGGTCTTTGGGGAATAATTTTCATTCCTCTTCACAGCTTGAAACCACTTTTTTCGCAGTTTTGGGTCAGAAGGTCCAGTCAAAAACAATTTATTTGGAAACTTCTTTGAAGTAGATGGACACATTGGCACAAAACATACGTCAACACGGCTTTTTTTCGGAGTATCTATAGTATAGTTATGATCGCCTGATGTTGAGGGATAGTCCATTTTAAATTTTTACAAAAAAATGACTCGTTAGTCGAGAAAAATGCAAAAGTATAAAATACATAGAGGACGTACAGTACGTGGGCCAGTGAGTGACAGACAGGAGTGACGTCATACGAACTATAGATCCGTTTTCGCGCGAAAATTCAAATTGACAATTTTAAACCCCATTTTTTGCAGTAAATTACAGTCTTTTCATTTTTTTAATATAATTGTGGTCTATTCTACATGGAGTTCTTTGAAATAAACACAAAAATAAAAATATCGCATCTTCCCCGTTTTTGAGCTAGTTTGAAGCTAGCTCACTCCGTAAATAAAAAATCCTTGCTCCGTCCACACGCACACCAACCCTTTGCCTTTTTATTTCAATAACTTGTCATTCAGTCATTTGTGGGTTGTCTATCTACTATGGCTATGACTATGGCCAGCGCAGCAATAGGCCAACGGTGGGCCAGTGATTTCGAAAAGAGATAAAAGAACCTACCTCTCCACTTGCACCGTACTAAACGAGTCTTGGTAATAATAAATTGTCTATGATTACAAAGAATATGGCGGCTGTCGCTGCAACAGCCGATATGACGATTCAAAAAAATTCTCAGATTTTAGTGAATGTGGAAGAAGCGTTGGCCGATTTATTAGTGGTTTCATATTCCGCAGACAATAAAAAATTTCAAGGTGTTCTTTTGGATTCTACTAAAGGGTTTGTATTGCAGTTTTACTCATAGTAAAAATTATCGATTATCATCACGAAATTGACTTATTTTGGCTTATTTTGCTATTTTATTGCAGTAACTTGCCTTTTGGAGTATATAGTTTACATCCAGCATTCTCTAAACAAACAGCAACTAGTGAAAATATCGATGAAAACCTACATTCCGTTAGTCAAAGATTCACATATCAAGAGCCACAGTATGGCAATGACCATGCTGAAAAGTCAAAAAAGCCTGGAGCGAAGGGTAAAACACAGCCTAAACAAAAGATGACAGTGCGATTGAGACCTCGGAAGGTCCTGTGTTCCAATTGCCAAGGCATCTGTAATGAGAACAGCGAAAACGTAGACGTGTCTAAGAAACGCAAACTAGATTCCGATGACGATACACCCAACGATACCTCTGAGTCATCTAGGTCTTCCAAAAAGTACCTCGTGGGAGGTATGCTCATTCCAAAGCTATCCAGACTTCAACCAAGCGAAATAACCAGCGCCATAAAAGGCAGTAATAGAAACTTCAATAAGACTAGTGAGAAATCCAATAAAACTGTAAAGAGTGATAAATCTAGTGACAATGAGCCTTCAGCAACGCAAGAGCTTGCTTTTGTGAGCGTATCTGATGACAATGACTGTGATAAATATCCTAAAGATGATACTCCTTTCAATGCCATGTTCCAAAGTGCTAGAACTTTGAAAATTTGTTTCGGGGAAGGAGAAGGTACTGTTGTGAAAATACCACCGCTCTCTGGAGAACACAATGAAGATTCTGGTGTATCTTGTGACATGCTGAAGCCCGAATCTAAAGCAGCTAAGAAGGCATTGAAAAAAGCAAAGAAACAGGCAAAGAAAAACAATGCCATTGGTAAAGAGAAAGAATGGGTGGGACAATCTCCTAAACACATAGGGGCTCTTTCACCACGTAACAATGTTTCCAACAGCCCTCCAATAGATCCTCTAGAAAAAAAACACAAGCACAAAGTAAAACATAAAAAGAAGAACAAAACACAGAAAAAACGAGACGAAAACACTAGCAAATGTGCTGAGGGTGAATCTATTGACTATTTTAGTGATATCAAAGAGCACTGCTTGAAACAGAAGCTTTCAATCAGCCTAAGGAGGTTGAGCAGTAACTCTTATGAACGAAGGAGCGAGCAGGATAGTGGTTCGGAAGAGTGGGAGGGTGATATGGTGCCAGATTTCCCTGCTAGTAGTAATGAAGGAGTTGGGGGGAGGTTATTAAGAGTGTCTCCAGGGGATATTGTTTGGGGGAAGGTTGTAGGGTTCCCATGGTGGCCTGGGCGGGTTGTTAGTGTGACACCAACTTCTAGAGCCCATGTAGCATGGTATGCATCCACAACATCATCTCTAATGCCATGTGACAGCTTGAGCCCATTCCTAGAAGATTACAAGGTATTTATTTACAGATTTTCCTTGTATCTTGAACATAATACCTACTAGTTTTGTCGCTTGTTTACATTTATGTATGTTATATTTTTGCTTGATTGGTACCTAATGGATGTGATGTCACAATTTTTTTGTACCTACTAGTGTCTAGTGTTATAAATAAATCTTATTTGAATGCTGTAGGTATATTCTCGAAACTGGGGAAAACCTAAACAAATAATCTTATGATAAGAATGTGCTTTCTAGAAAATTCTGGATTTATGATTGTGAAGTGACACATACTTCATAATTTTATTCTTGATTATGATGCCTATTAGTTTCTCATTGAAGTTTATTTTCGCAATCAGAACTAATTTCGAGTTTGAATCTAATTGATAATTAAAATACTTAAATAACTGAGTAATGAATCATAATGTACCTAACTTATTGTACTTTGTAACAACAATAGCTTAAAAACAATGCAAACATTATTGAATACAATATGAAAATATTGAAATGGTGGGAAATTCCCCTGATAACCGATTGATACTAAGAATTTATTGCCATATAAAGTAGTTTTAGTAAACCTACTCACGAAAATTCAATACCCCTACCTACAACTTATTTCTATGAAATAAAACTTTTATTTTTTTTATTTTCAGCTCCGTTTCAACAAGAAAAAGCGTGGTCAATACAAAGAGGCTGTGAAACAAGCTACAGTTGAAGCAAAAAGAAACGAATCTCTCATGCAAGATCCTCTAGCAAGTCCAACCCATACATTAGCTACGATGTCACCTCGTCCCATAAATGTGTTCTCATAATTGTGATCATCAAGGTATACTGCCGAATTTATTCAAACATTGTGATATTTCATGAATTGAACATCTGCACAAAAGTCTTTATATTTTTTATTCATAGGTCGCCTAACCAATGACATTGGTTTATAAGTCCTTATACCACTGGCATTTATAAGTACTTAAATCAATGGCATTGGTTAATGAGAAAATTCTGAGTATAAGATTAAGATAATTTTCGAGTTAGAATTAAGCATTTATTCATGTTATTTTGCCTACAGTTTTATTTTCATGTATAGTTTTGTACAAAATATCTATGTAGAAATAACTTTTATCTTGCAAACTAGTTTTACTCAATTTTATTTCATTGACATGTTTTTTTGTTTTCATATTTAAAGGCATATTTAAAACATGAATTGGGCTGTAGATTCATACATTCTTTAGGCTTAGATTAGGAATATTCAATTATAATTTAGATTGTTTAAATTAATTTGTCGTCTTATGTTGTGAGTGTGCAATAATTTTGGTGCATGAGGTCCATGTTTTAATACTATCCATATTTTGAAAGAATTGCCATTTTAGCTAGGAACTTCTTGAAGGTTGCAACATCATTTAAGTGGGTTCCACACGACACAATTTCACACCCAATTTGACTAGATTGGCAATCAAATTGTGTAGTGTGGACTGAAGATTAAATTGAAGGATGATTGAAGGTCATTGGTTATCCAGGATCCGACTTGATTGTGGTCTATCAAATTTGGTGGTGTGGACGTTAATTGGCTAATTTTTTGAATCAGTCTCCAATGAGTACAGGACGCATCTATAAACACGTTTGTTCAGCAGAGGCAGCAAAAATAAACTAAAATTGGCGGTCTTTTTTGTTTACGTGTGGATGGACAATTTGATTGTATCCAATTCGATTGGCTAATCAAATTGGCAATCAAATTGTGTCGTGTGGAACCCACTTTAGTTCTTTTCGCACACGTCCTTGTTTACGCATCAAGGTTGCGAAGTGTCAACTAATTCAGTAGGTAGGTAGGTTAAATAATAGGTATCTTTGAAGAATAGTAGAATACCTCTAATACTTACCCCATGGCTGAAATATCTTTTTAGTTTCTTTATGTACCTACCCTACCTATTTTATCTTATTTTTTTATAACAAGTATAATATTTTAATGTTTGAAAGATATTGTTAAAAAATCTGTTAAAAAAACAACTTGGAATGTAATATTTCGTAATAAATAAGGGAAGATATAAATTAATGAAGCAGACTCGTTGAATGACGCCATTCGCTTCCAATGTAAACATACCCAAGATTTTGTTTTATTCCATTTTAAGTTAACGTGAAAAAGATAAATTTGTGTTGCCGCATGTTACTTATTGTTAATTTTACTAGTTATTTTACCGCCATTCCTTTTGATTGCTCTTGATTTTTAAATAATTTAACTTTTTAATAATTACCTACTATTTATGGAGTGGCTACTATGTTTTTTTATGATTGTTTTATGTATGACACATTGGTACTGTGAGCATGTCAAACTTAACACTTTATTTCATTGGTACATAAGGGTGATATTGTAACTATTTGTAAAGGTTGATTTGCTGTGCACTGTACATGTAATTAATACATGTTATGTGTACCTATGTATAACATAATTTTAATCATTAATCTGAAATCAAGAGCCATCAATACCTATTGTTATTTATTTTTTAAGATGACTAAGTACGAAATACATTATCATAAATCCTGTATAATTTTCTTTTTTTTAATGTTTATTATTAGTTGTGGTAGCTGGAACTCATCATGAAATTATTGTTTTTTTTAAATCTAAATTGGGTAATCGCAATTTTAGATCTTAACTTGCTCTTAGAAATAGAGTCCCAAGTTAATTCATTCATGTTATGTTGTTAAAAATCTGTTTGTCAATTTTCTCCTTGTTTAAATGTTTTTATTTTGACTTTAGTTAAGTGCATGTCAAGGGGCAAATCATTGATTTAATAAAGGCGATATTGAAACACCATGGTCAAGCTTGATTTGCACTTAACTGTATTATATCTCTAAATACGTTTACAAATAGGTAACATCTTTTATGAGAATTCTGCCAAAGATAAATGATCTTTGACTTGCAATTAGTGATTTACAATAAATTTATCAGTTTAATTTGTAATTAGGTAATTAATTATAGAGAAAAAACTTAAATGTACCTAAATGTAACCTAAAATGAGAGTGTGTGTAAAATTAATAAGTTAAGAATCACTCAATACAATTCCATTTTATTTTATTATGTTAAATACGGAGTTTCATAGGACCATATTCTTTTATCAGATTACCTAATTAATTCTTATATAATCCATAGGTAGATATATGAAATTCAGCTTTCTAATTAAGTAGGTATTTGTTTTTAGATATTGTTTGAAAGCAGTTTTAATCATTTAAGTAATATTTACGAAATACAAGGTCTTTATAAAACAAACTGATTTATTTTATTTATCTTTTATCCCACTGCTGAGAATATTGATACCAGCAACAATCCTATGCCTCTCAGACTATACCTACCTAGATTTAGTACCTACGAACCTACCTATCTAGGCCGGTACCTGCCTCTTATACTTTATTACATTTTAATCTGATTGACTGATGAATTTCGCTCTGCTGCTGTAGTTCTTTAAAGTGATTGGAGACTGGAGTCATATCGACATCCGGGCGGTTTGAATGATAGCTTGTGGAAGGAATGCCACAAGGAAACCCCCCAAACAGCAAGGGATTTCGTTGATGATTCATATGAGCTGAAATATGAAATTAAAAACAATCTATATGCATTGCAAAATATTGAATCTACCAATATTTTCCTGTTTTTTTATTATAGCAACCCTGATTACGTCAGTCAAGTTTTATTTTATCTGTCACGAGCACGACCAAACACGAGAATGGCGTTTGTTTTTCCGTTTCATTCAACAAAGTTTGAATTAAATTTAATGATAAACACTAATTTATTTGATAAACAGTGTCCTTATTAACTACAAATTGAACGGTAGCAAAATGCGTCGTACTTACAAATCTAAAAAGGACACTACGGGTGTGTTAGACCACAGGGATGTGTTACAAAATATGGACGAAAAAAGTTCAGCGTTTGATGCGTTTTACATCCAAAATATCAAGCAAACCAAGCGAGAATTGTCTTGTATGGGTACTTCGAATCACTACGGAGTTGCGTCTAATAGGGTTCGTAAAAGAAAGTTCGTTAAAAGGGCAATAAAAGTAGCTCAACCACCACCGCAAGAATCGCTGTCAGGATCTGTGTTTTTGACTCCAGACAAGTCTATAAGAGTAAATAAAGCTCCAGATTTGTTTGATCAGCTCCTTAATTCATCTCCAGTTGATGCTAAACAGGCGAAGAAAGAGGATTTATTTGATAAACTTCGGAGAGACTCGTAAGTTTGGTTTAGTTCAGTGTTTGTTATTTAATGATTGTTTAGATAAGACTTATCCATAGATTTGGTAATGTTTTACCTAAATCTATGGAGTTATCAGTGTCGGTCTAGTACCTATATTGTCTCATCTGTGTAGGTAATTAAGATTTACTTTTCTCTTGTTGGCTGCCTTTCAAAAAATATCATCAAAGATATAGGTACTATTTCTATCTGTTAGATTAGACAATAGTTTTATGCTGTTATTTAATTTACGCTACCAAAAACCAATATTTTAATAAAAACATAGTCATTTATTTAAGCATTGCTAAAATTGGCCTGTTAAGTAGGAAGCTAAAATGTCGTTTATTATTTTTCAGTCCAAAAGAATGCAAGACTTATAAAAGGAAGAAACCTGTTATCAAAAAATGTAACTTCTCTACTGACAGTTCAGGTAAGTAAAGCAATAGTAGGCTTGAATGTATCTTTTAATTTAATCCTCTATGTCGACCCTAATTCAAAAATTTATATATTTTCAGAATCGGATAAAGAAAACTCTGCGACAAATGTTGACAACACACAAAACGTAACAGACATTAAATCTCACGAATTACTCATAGAGAAAGAGACACTACCACCAAAAATTGACGATTCTATCAATAACATCGTTAAGAAACTATCTTTAATTAAACAACTATCTTCTGGGAAGATATCTAATAGAAATAACAATAGATTGACAAGAAATCCTTTGGTTTCATCAAAATCTCCTTTATGTAGCACTCCATTTAATGACAAAACAAGAAGCAAATCTATTTATAATTTCTCACCTATACCTATAGGAGATCTTAACGATAGTGCAAAATACGTCACAGTAAACGAAGAAGATGAAATTAACAAAAGCATCGTATTTATCCCAAAAAATTCTGGTACATCTAGCAAGAGGTCTGACAATGAAAACTCATCGCCAATATTACACATAACAAATAATTCGAAACTTAAAAGTAGCGCGCCTTTATTCTCATCAACAGATGGAGATAGTAAAGAATTATCTAAAAATAGAGGTAAAAGTAAATTGGCTGATGATTCCCAAACTTCACACACTCAAATAAGTTCTTTACAAACTAGTGAAATGGAACCCTTCCTTGGATTTTCAAATGAAACTATACCTAAACTAGATAAACTAAAAGAAATTATCGAAGAAGATGCTAACTGTTCTATTATATTACCAACAGCAAAGCTTTCTAAAAGCAGTCAAAAATCTAAAAGTTCAACCAGTGATTTTGATGCTACAGATAATTCTAGGGAATCACATGAATCTGTAACTAACACAATAGCTGAAGGTACATTACCAAGCCAACCTTTCTTAGGTTTTAGTAAAGTTGAAGATAAATCTGCTGTGAATTTATCTGTATGTGACGAAAATACTATGCCTTTTCAATCTTTAGCTTCTATAGAACCTGATGTTAATGAAGCAGAGGAAGACACTAATAGCAATATTTCTGAAGAACTGGATGATACATCATTAGGTTCACAAGATGACGATAGACAGTCTTTATATGATACTTGTAGCAGTGATTCATCAAATAATAAAGATAGTAAAGAACCTGTAGTAACACTGGAAAGATTGAACAACTCACTGTTCCAAAAATATTATGATAAAATGCCAGAACAAGCTGCTGAACCTGTAGTAACATTAGAAAGACTTAGCAACTCTTTATTCCAAAAACATTACGAGCAAATGCCTGAGAATGCTGCCAGTGAGAGTAGCAGTAGTGAAAAAAGTGTAACCAGTGATGAATTTGCAAGTGTTGATAATTCTGACGATCCTGATTATTCTGAGGAAGACGATGAGAAAAACCAAACTTCTGATTATGAAGATGATCATAATGAATCACTTACTGAAGAAACTATATCAGAAAATGTCACAATACAAGAGGTTGTGAAAGAAATAGAAGAAGATGAAAAAATAAGCTTTGTTACAACAAGAAGAAGAAATGATTTTACGAATAATACTGCAATATTTATTCTTGATGATTCTAATGATAGCAGTTATAGTGAAAGTGGTAATGATAAGACTGTAGTAAACCAAAATGATATTAAATTATTAGATAGCTCTAAGAATGAAGTAGACAAGGAAAACACTGAAGCATTAGAAAATGATACTGTAGAATATGAAGCAAATAACAAAAAAATTAGTACTGAAACTAAAGAAATTAAAGCAAAAGACGATATAGTTAGGAATAGCGATTTACAAAGAGAAAGTACATGTGAAAATTTAAGTAATTCTGATATAAAGCCAGGATATGTTCTGCAGCCAGGTAAAAAATGGGAACGATCACTAAGTATTTATAGAAGGATGACGATGACCAATGATCATTTTGATCAATCTATTCTCGAAGATGAAGATATGCATACAAAGGGGAGGAAATACAGGCAAAGTGTTCTCAGTACTATGGAGCTGCAAGAAAGAGGTAAGTTTTTTTTAATAAAAACTTTTTAGATACAATGTCGTCTAAGGAGATTTAAACCAAAACTTCTGGCCATTAAAATACTTTTTAAAAGAAAAAAAAAACAGTCACAAGTTCAAATTCCATAGCATTTGTCCGTCACCTCCATCTCCAAAGTTTCTGTGTAATGTCAGGTTTGTATTTTTATTTTGTCCAATTTATCGATGAATATGAATGTAATAAGTATATTTCTTTGCAGGTTCACTACATAATGAATCAATTCAAAGCCGCAGAAGTACTTTTGTGTCTAAACCGAGTCGATCGACGATCCGTATTGTGAAGGTGAGATAAAATATCGAAAGCATTGAATTTCCATCAATGAAAAGTAATGTGACTGTTCCAGTTATCTAAATAACTATATTATTGCAGGAAACAAACAACTCAAGATTAAGTCTGAGCAGTACAACCGTTTTTGGAGAATTGAAAAGTGAGTGCATGCATTATTCATATTGAAAGTTCCGCCAAAGAATTTCAAATTCAGTTTGGTAGAAAAATATTTAAGTAACTGGTAACCCTAATTTAAAAAAAAAACTTAGTGATGTACTGACTGTGCGTACCTAGCAAGTAGCTATTACTGCATCTGGTATTTTTTTAAAACTTTTTCAATAGTTAAAGATTTATTCTTTGATGGATTATAGATAAAAAATCATAATTCATGCTGGCATGGCATAGTACAGTGAACTAAGTAAATTAATCTTACCAGTTTAATTTTAAATCATAAAATAAAGTATTACGTGCTAGTAGTAGCAGTTCCGATACATACTAGGTAATATTATAGCCTGCTCCTCGAGCGCAACTCTACATTCGCGGAAGAAGACGCTGCGTCGTGTGGTCTTTGTCCAATAATTTTATTTTTATTTTATTTAGATATTGCACGTTGGAATAAGTTCCATAGTGATTTTTAATCGCTATTATTGCTAAATAATAGCGTAATAACATTATACTTGTGTATAAGTTTCGTATTACCGTTTGGACTGTTTTGACTGCCATTATCCCTAACGGGATAATAGCTTGTTTCGCGTCTTTGTTCGTTAGAAAAGTGTCTAAAGCCAAGTGCATGCATCTTTCCCTGCAATACACAGGTTAGTGTATAAAAAAATATGTTTTAAAAAGTGCAGGTGGCGTGGTTTCTACGTAACATTGATTACGCGAGGGAAAGTTCGTCATTCACTTCCTACTTGTGTGTCATAGTCGCTTGTGAATGACGCATTCATGTTTGCAGGTTTTCTCGAAGAGTGTGATGATACGCTTTGCGAATTATCGAAGCTTTCGATCGCCGATGACCACAACGTCACTGTGCTAGACAAGTTTCATGATTCCACTCGCATCACAACTGCACGCGATTACGTATTGCGGAGGTGCAACCAATCTGACACCCTCCTTTTTGATGAATGCTATCCCGATACGTGAGTACCTTTATTTCGCTTGTTCAATACTTTAACACGTTACGCTTTGAAAGCGTTATTTGAGTATTTTAACAACCTTGTCATGCAAAATGCTAAGTAGGTCAAGCTAACAAAGTGGTATTATTTGAATGGACTGTGTGTGTTTCGGTCGGTAATTAGTCTTGACACACCTTTTTTCTCTACCCTCAATTTTTCTTTTTTTTTACAATTATAACCCCAAAGCACATTTTATTATACATTCAGTCGTTGAATTATCCGGGTATATACTTTTCACTGGCTAAGAGCCAATGTCAAGTTTTTCTACGAATTGAATCCTTGACATCGGACAAGGTTTAATGTACTGCAGACATTTATCACACAGTTGGCATCGCATTCAAGTGAGTTTAACATCATGTGCTCTTAATTATAGTCGAGATAATGCTCTGTCATGTTCTAGATTGCTAAAAATTACACATTGCCTGTATCTTTATTTCATCATGTAGTTGTGAAAGCTGATTACCTTTTCTTACCTTTTTCTTCTCATAAAGCAAACTATGTTAGGTTAATGACTTCATTCAAATTTTTCATCTGTAACTAGAGAGTTGTTAAACCGAGTACAATTACTAATTTAAATAAGTCTTTAATTGTTATCATACAAAAGTATAGTCAATGATACTATTAACTAATTATCTACCACACTAATTTGAACCCAACATCTTTACATAATTAACAAATACCCACTTGTCCTTAATAAAAAGGATAAAAAAAAAACATTTAATTGCAAATACCAGTCATCAAACTAATCGTCTAAAAGCTAAAACTACAACCAATTAGTGACCTAAACATAGTTTCAATTAAATCATGCAGGTATTCACAAATAACCCTTACAAGTTATAAAACACCTTACACTTATGCAATGACCTTTACATAAGGTGCCATTTTAACTTGTACAGGTTATATTTTAAGAGCCAGCTTGCTCCTTCAATGGCAGATGTGGGTAGCACCTGCCTTGTTTAGAAAACTCAATGGTCTATTGCAGAATTAAATACTTTTAGCTATTGTCATACTTAGCCTTTTGTTATGGCAATAGATAGACTGAGTTAAGTTTATATTTGTGTTGCAGAGTTGGTAGTTAAAAATTAACTATGCTTTAATTAAATAATGTCTTAATAATGTGCTGTATTCTGATTTTTTATACATGTATTAGAGTTTGGCCAAGACTTTGTACATATTTATTGTTATATCTTTGAAAATAATGTAGCCTATATGGTATACTGATGTGAAGTGATGTGCAAGCTACAATATTGCCAAGTTTCATCAAAATCTGTTCAGTAGTTTTTGCGTGAAAGAGTAACTACCATCCATTGGCAAACAATTTTCATTTTCATAAGTAGGAAGTAGGATTACATTCAATATACAAATATAGATATTTTATAGAATGCTTGCGCAAAACTCCTCATTTTGCCCTTGTTGATACAATTTTGTTTATATTCTTGTGGATTTGTCATTTTCCTAGGTCATCTTTTATTACTTTATTTTTAGCATCTCATTCTCTTCTTGAGTATAAATAATAATTAGCAATTTATAAACATGTTTCTTTTTGAAAATATGATTGAAATACAAATATTATGTATTTTGGTATGTTTGCAACCTCTTAGCTAAACAATCTACTGGATTTGGCACATGAATGAAATATATCAATATTATCATCAAACATGCCCATTCAAGGTATATTTTGGGTATGATTCACGATAGGAAATTACTCATAACATTTACTAGAAGAACTTGAATATTGTAAACAAACATCTGTAGATGCCTTCGTACTTCAATTATTATTAATTTTTTCTAAGCCTGATTCTTTTAAGTTTTTTTTCTAAGAGGTCATTTTACTCATGCCATATTTAAATACATTTAAATTGTTACAGCTAAATTAACACAAGCTTGGTTCTATTTGTCATAGGCCAATATTTCCACTAAAGGGCGTTTTTAGACTAGCGTTTTATACTCTCGTAAATGGTCGTTTTCAGCATACAAGTTTCAAAAAGCAGACAAGCATAAGCGGGCGTATTTTGGCATCTCCGCTTGAACCGGTGGTGTCGTGTCAGTATTAACATGGACTATTCGAGCTTAGAATCGAGCAAATGAACGCTAGTCTGAAAACATCCTAAGTAACCAACTACATTTCCCAACGCTCGGCTCGTACGAGCCCTAAGCCTAAGTTACAAACTACATTTCTAGAAAATCACTATTCAATTGTTTCTTTTTACCAATCAGAGTACTGAAAAACTGCCGCAAGATCGGCGAGGGCGTCTACGGGGAGGTGTACCTGTGGCGAGCTCCGGATGGACACGCTCGGGTTATGAAGATAGTCCCCATCGCAGGCCACGTCAAGGTCAATGGAGAGCATCAGAAGGACTTCCACGAGGTCATCTCGGAGATTGTGATTGCTATGTGAGTACAAGATTAATTTTTTTTTCTCTAGTGGCCGTCTGCTACTTAGGAAAATATAATAGTGCTGTACTAGAGGCTGCCCGTGACTTCGTTCGCATTCATCGTCATCTTGGAAAATAATCTTGTCATCTCAAAATACTATAGCCTATGTATTGTTCTGATATGTCATCATCATTTAATTTAAGAGTTAGACTCTTGTCGGTGGAGTGTTCGCCATCTAGGCCTGTCCTCTGCCAGTGTTTTAACTTCTTGATACGACATGACGTTAACTTTCTCTTTCACTTGAGTGAAGTAAGTATGATATGTAAGCTATCATATTGTAAAGTTTAATCAATATCTGATTACTGGTTTTCGAGTAATAAACTTTCTGTAATTCATGGATACATTGACATACAACATTAGTAGTCACTTTTAAAAAACATTGCTACATTTTTTACTAATTTCTTGTTTAATGCTGATATTCAGAGACGAAAACTAAACCACACTCATATTAAAGTAGTCTCATGTTTCGATTCATTTTTGTATTTATTTTAAAAGAGCAAGTAAAATAAATTAAATAAAATACAAAACATTAACTGAAACACTGACACTGTAATGGTATATGAAAACATACTTTATAAAACAATTCTGAAAACCTACAGCTTTCGTACTAACATTTACACATATATTGATAACAATGTGGTGTATTTAATTGTTCCAAGAATTGATGCCTCATTCGTTTCGTATTTATTGAATTGTTTCGTATATCATTGGTTGACATACTCTCATTATTTTAATGCTTTGTTTTCACATTTTTTTATTAGTAATTCATTAGCTAGTTTTTAGCTTAAATGCCTCAATCTGTACATTAAGATTACAGGTAGCTTTTGGTTCTTACCTTTTTTATAAATATCAGTTCAAAATGTCCAAGACTCATATTATGATGTTGTGTAGAATTTCTGAAAACACTTTTTAAAGTTTTGTTACTCATACTGATAAGCCTTATGATATGACATTCTAACTTCTTAGATATAATTATGTACTTACTTATTGTGTTGTACTTGTAATAAATTCCAATGTATGCCATTCTTTTTCATTCCTTCTATGAGGTAGCAATAAAAGCAATACAAAGAACTCTAAAACTAACATAATAATATTGTCAACAGGGAATTGAGCGCACTACGCGCTCCCATACCCGAGATTGAATGCCACTTTGACGAAGGGAAGGACATCGATGAGCTTGATTTACATGCTGTTGAGAACGCCACGGACGTCTTTAATGAGGTTTGTACTTTTTATAGTCTACTAGCTGTCCCGGCGAACTTCGTCCCGCCTTGTGTAGGAATAAAGTTCAAATTGACTCTACATTTTAGTAGGAAAACATATGGGAAAAAGAAAAGGTCTGTTTTAGGGCTTTCCCGGCAATTATTCGATTTTTTCTCGCCGTAAGAACCATCCTTGGACTTCAACGAACATTTAAAAAAAAGAATTGGCCGAATTGGTCCAGGCGTTGTTGAGTTATGCGCTTACCAACACATTTTGCGATTCATTTTTATATATAAGAAGACTAGTCTACCTGTGGGGTCTCGTTGGATGCGGAGTTTCGTGGCAATGAACCTGTCGCGTAAGGCCGTGGCCCCAGTAGGCAAACTGTTAGCGGCCGACTGAGAGAGCCGCAAAGTGGCGAACTGAAATTTGAGTTAGCTGCAAACTCAAATCAATGAAATTACCGGTTTTGGAGTCGGCCGCTGTCTGAGATAGTCAGCGCGCGTAACGCTGCAAACTGCGTACAGTGAGCGAAAACTAGCTGACTGTGGACACTCCATTTCAAATATATGGAAGGGCGTACTAAATCGATACGACGCAAACTAGTCAGCCGTTAACAGTTTGCCTACTGGGGCCACGGCCTTAGAGAGTCATTAGTGAGGCCTATGCTCAGCAGTACCCACTGCTCAGCATAGATCATGAACATGCTAACTACACAGTTATAGGGTGTGATGATGATGACAAGAGTGCCCGCGACTTCGTATGCATTTAGAGTCATATCTTCGAAAACTTACATGATATTGAATAATAGGTAGTTGAAAAAAGTAAAACACGCTTTAGCTCGCACTAAACATGCTCCATCGTCAGGTCAGTTCGAAAGTACCATATTATTGTATTGTCATCAGAACTCAGAGCTTGTGCAAAATTTCATTCTATTCGAAGACCGGAAAGTGCGTCAAATTAAGATTCCAAGATTTGTTTACATACATAGTAGAGATGTTATGGATATGAAATTTCGGATACGGATTGGATACGGATTTATGAATGATTATTATACCGGATACGGTTACGGATACGAATAATAAATTATTTCGGATTATCCGTTAGTTTCGGTTACGGATATTATTTTTTTAAGGAATATCAAAAGTAAAATACAAATAACGTGTCTCAATTAGGCTCCGCCCCTATCCGATACTATGCGAAACTTTTATTTCGGATTCGGATACGGTTACGGATGATTTTTTATATCGGATATACGATAGTTTCGGTTACGGTTACGGAGCTCCCTAACATCCCTAATACATAGTTACTTACAAGTGAAGCTAATATAAAGCGTGTAAAAATAATACAGCCTTTATGGGATTGCTTTACCTACACAATATCAGAAAGCATTGTTATAAACAATGTTACAACATTGCAGTTTCGTTAAAATGTGTTCAATAGTAATTGCGTTTAAAAGTAACAAGTATCTTCATATCCATCCATCCATAGGGACAAACATAGTCAAACAATGGTTGTCACGGCGGTTACGCTGACAGCAGAAATTGGATCTTCATACCCGTTTTTTGCATCTTTAACGACCGTATGTACAGCAGACATCTATCCACCTTATCATAAATTTAAGAGCGTCGCTCATGTCGGTGGAGTCTGCGCCACTCTTCTCTATTCTCTGCCGTCCGTTTGAGCACCTGATACGACACAACTTCTATTCCCTCTTTTATTTGGTCTATGTTAGTCCTTCGTGGTCTCCCTCTCTTTCGTCTTCCTTCTACTGTTCCTTCTAAGATGTTTTTTACAAAGTTTCTATCCACCAACGTCAAACGCCAACCAAAGTCATCTATCCACCAACTTTTACTAAAAATTATTACTAATCTCTTATCAGTCTACAAACAAAAGATAAAACAAGTCTAGTATTTTTATTCATTATTTCATCACAATACAAATACAGACAGTAATTTACCTGACACATTTAATTATTGTTTTACAATCAGCGGATACACAGTACAAAGATATGCAGTAATTTAACTAGCATTGTTTTTTATCTACCTATCTTTCTTAGCTTTGTAAATTTAAAGAAACTTATCGTCAGGGTTAGACATACTCATAATATGAGTATTTATAAAGAAATGTTATCTATGACCTCCCATTTAAAAGTATTTATTGAAGTTTTCGTAATTTCATTTGCTAATTGGTTTTCTTTTGTTTGACTATGGGCATTGGTATTTTGTGTGACGAGTTACGAAATATCAAATGACGGAATATTTGATTTTTTTTACCTTTATTCCTTCGCCGAAGTTGCTGAAACACAAATCACAGTTTATATTTCAGACTACTAATCCTACTAATATTATAAATGTCAACGTTTGTGCCAATGGATGTTTGTTATTCCACCCAAAAACTGCTGAACATATTTTGATGAAACTCGGCAATATTCTAGCTTGAACATCAGAATCACCCATAGGCTGTATATTATGTTACGATATTTTTTTTTTTTTTTTTTTTTTTTTTTTTTTTTTTTTTTTTTTTTTTTTTTTTTTTTCAAGTTTTGACAATAAATGCTTAGGAAGTCACGGGCAGCCTTTAGTACTTAATAATACTTATAATCACTGGGTTCCGATTAGAGGTGGGCCGAGTACTCGGTTAATACTCGGTACTCGGCACTTTTTTCACTACTCGTAATCGGCTGAATAACTCGGTTAAAATGCCGAGTACTCGGTACAAATAAATCTACCTTGCGCATTAGATCTGCTTGGTAGATCATAGTCTAATTCCTTCTAATGGTACATATTTAGGCCTTTGCCCAGCTGGAGCAATGTTATGAATTGCTATTATCATAATTATTTAAAAGAAAAATTCATAAGCAGTGTTTTTTTTTTAAAAAATTGCCACTTGAAGGTTGCAGTTTATTGTTTTCATTATGAATAATTAGCGGGGTGCGGAGAGACAGTTCTAAAACCATTATCACCACTCGCTCCAGAGCTTCTTCGAGCGAAATTCTACCTACTTTAACTATACCGAGTAACTCGGCCGAGTACTCGGCTCGGTAAACTTTAAACCGAGTAATACTCGGTACTCGGTTACTCGGTAAAACTGGTACTCGGCCCATCACTAGTTCCGATCATTTTAATATTAGAAAAGTCGTTTCCATATTCTGTTAATTAACAAGATACTAATAATTACCGGATAGAATAAATGAACGGAAGGGTATTCTATAATAAAGTGGTAGTATGCAATAGACAGGCGGCCAGCGTTCCCGCCCACGTTTCTAATGCAACCTATGCTCGGGTAGGTTCGTTATAAATGTTGCTTTCACTATTTTCTTGACATACATGTTGTAACTAGATTGTGTATACGATCATACATCTCTGTAAAAATCTTACAAATATAAGCGTCAATGTTTGTGCTGATAGATGGATGTAATTAATGGTTGTTGCTCTTTCACGCAAGAATCGTTAAGTAGATTTCAATGGAACTTAACAATATTGAAGCTAGGTCATATAATTGCATGTTTTTTCAACATATAAATATGTGACAACATATAAATTCGTACGAAGTCTGAAAAATGTTTAGCTAAAGGTGCTCATGTTTTGAACAAACATTGAATGAACATTTTGTTCAAATTTAATGATTTTGCTGACAAATCAAAGGAAAATTACATTCATTTCGTTCAATGTTTACCAAAAACTGATCAATACATATTTTTTAGTATTTTAAATCATAAAATGAACAAAGTAAAAATTTAAGCAAAGTAGGTACTGTATTTCGTTCTTTTATGATATTTTTTACAGTTATTATTGTGAAACTCTTTTATCATATTTATTTACAAAACGGGAAAACTCATACGTTGTCAATTTGCGCATTTCCAAGATTCTAACTATCAATTCACTTCATAGGAATGACGTAGTAGTACTCGTAAATTACCACACATTTACCTTAGATGTGAAACACGTAAACACGACATGTTGTGACGTCGTATCTATGCATTTGTAGGTTCTCTGTGTAGATTTTCCTGTAAGATGACGGCATTAGTTATTGGCAGTATTGTATCTTGTCGCGTATGTTAGTAGTACCTTTTATCTTATTCTTTGCCTTAAATATACCGCTGTAAGATCAAAAAGTGGAGGAGATCAAAAAGATCAAAATGAATTATTTAAAAGATCAAAAAGGAAAGATAGAATCAAAAAGAGGAGGAGATCAAAAAGAGGAGGAGATCAAAAAGAAAAGGAGGAGAGAGGCCTTTGCCCTGCAGTGGAACACTAGATAAGGCTAGATAAGATCAAAACAATAACTTTACCTAACTTCTTATTTATTTAAAGTATAGTCTTATTATTAACGTTTAAGATTTGAACACGAATTTTAAAATAAAGCATACACAATATCAGACGTACCTACTAATCATATCTTAAAATAATAATATACTAAATAAGATATCATTATTAGAGTCCTTTAAACCACCCAATTTCCGCATGAATCACACTATTCATTCTCACAAACGGCCGTTGTACCACAGATAAATAATATAAGTAGGACATTGTTATCGGAGAAGACGGCACTATCTTCATTTGCGCAAATTATCAGCAATTTAACGTCTGCTCTGTGGACTTGTTTATCGTGACGTATTGAATAATGAGCTCTTGTGTTCTTGCGGGGGATAGGGGCATAACTTTGCTTGTGATAACACAAAACACATTCTTAATCGGACTCCTGCTAACCGTAATACAGCTATAAGGATTTTTGTTACTGTTTCACACAAATATCATTGACTAAACTTAGCAACAGTTATAAATGTAACGATGACTTAAAAATTCTTGCAAAACCACGTAGGTACTTCTATTTTTGAAAGCATTGTTTTATTCTGGTGTATTTTTGCTTTAGAAATTGTTGCTTCAACTTTCAAGTTTAATTTTAGAACCCTGTTTAGGTAATCACGCTACCAAAAAGGGGTAGAAGGTTATTTTCTTAAGTAACCACGAACGAAATGAAAGCAATATTAAAAGATATTCAGCAGCGTGAAACTAAAACATTTCTACGCCCTTTTTTAAGTTTTATTACAACTTTTTTTTACATCCTCTAACAACTCTATAAATAATTACAATTATTAACGGTTTTTGTCCAAATAGCGGTTTATTATATCCGCCAGGCATACTTATTTAAATCACATTATTATAAGTAATTAATGTAACAGTAACAGACAGAAAGGGGTCATCTGTGCAATTTATAACCTTTGTTCACGAGTTTGCGCTAGTGATCTTTAGAAATTGTAATATAGTGCTGTTTGCTTTCGTATAAATATGAGACTGTGCCTATAACTTGATTTTCAAAATCAAACAGTCTTTATTATGTTCTTACGACCTAGGAATAAATTAGAAGCTAGATAAAATATTTAATATTCTTTGCATTAAGGCAAATGAATTTTACAGCGTTGTATAACTTATCCTTTTGTTTACATTACACAAAGAGATGACAATATTAATAATAATATTTGGAATATTCGGAATCTGGAATAAACCACATCTCTTAAACTCTTCAGCGTCAATGGTGATGAGATTTGTGACGCACAAGTAGCAAAACCTATGGTAACACCCTAAATAGGTATTGTGGTAATCAAAGTTGGAACTAGGCATCAAATTCAAATGGTAAACACCGCATGTAGGTATGTTTGTTTAGACAACGAAACTTCCGTACAAATTGTTAGGTTTGTCACTCTATGGAACCAAATTTCCTTTTTCCCAGGTGTTAGCAGTCCGCTGCGTGTACGGAGGCTATCCATCCCGTTTGTTGGACCTGTGGGAGCTGTACGACGAGTGCAAGGGCTCGGAGAACGACAACCCCGCCATCTTGCCGCCCGACCAGCAGTACTTAGTGTTGGAGCTTGCCAACGCCGGGCAGGATCTCGAGAGCTACCAGTTTAACTCGGCCGAGCAGGCGTACGCGTTGTTCTTGCAGGTAGGTCTTTTTAATTTGGTTTTTTGTGAGATTTTTTGTAATATTTGTTTTCGTTTTGTTTTTTTTTGCTGTGTCGTTTAGTTCTAAAGTAATATCCCATAAATTGTTTATTAGATACGATAGAATGACGTTTATTCGTCATTCACATCGATAAAAATGTCAATTACGATAAAAATATCATTTTTTTAAATTCGAATGATTGTTAATTTCCCTCATAAAGAAGCTAAATGAATCTGAAGACCTTATCATTTTTCTATCAAAATACTGTAAACAAAAATTGCTAGTATCAAAAAATAATTCTCAACCTCAATAATTGTCTAGGTCTTAAGTTCTAAGACCTTTGCCCTCATGTATCTTAGGTCACAGACGTTTTCGGATCGATTTATCGGCGTGTAGACTAGACACATTGTGAAAGCATAAATTATTAAGGACGGCGGTTCATTGGATTTTAATGTTAGGTAACCAATCCAAGTGTTTTGTTATGATTTTATAAATTGCTGTTTAGGTAGGTACCCAACTTTTAAAAAAGGTATTTCGTTCAGCAAAAGAAATCTATATTTTGGAGTATATTTCTATACCAACCATAATTGGTAAGTCTTAAATAGGTTAAATATCTTTTGGTTTAAACACATCGCGAATAATTTACTAAATGAATATGTACCTTTTCGGTTTGTTCATCACGATTACGACACACTCACACCGATAATTTTAAATCAGCAAAAATATTTTCAGCATTTGTCATCAGCTCTTTCAACTTAACAAACCGCTGACTATAATCGGAACAAAAGTTGCGTAACAAAACACGTGTGAGTCACGACCTTTTTACAGCCACACAAAAACTGTTTACTTTTCACCGCGACTAATGAATCGACTTCAATAACGAACGACTCAATTATTCATTTCGCGTAATCAAGCGGTGATCTTAAACTTGTGTAAAAATGTGTACTTTGCACGTTTTCATTCGTGATTGGTTGATTAAGTGATTGATCAATCTTTTGATGATTTATGCCCTTCTAGGCATTTGGAAATTTACTCTCCCAAGTTGCTCAGAGTAATTTTTAATTACCTACAAAGAATTATCCTTATTACTCTTAGAAATCAGGTCTATAACCAAATCATCAAAAGTCGAAATGAAAACTGCATCATTTGTAGGTGCTTTGTTTCATCTATTGGAATGTCATCGTATTGTTAAGTTGGCAGATACAATCCTCATGATTGTATGATATGCATTCATTCTAAATTGGTTTCTGACCAAAACAGTGTATATTTTATTTTGGATATTACCGCAGAATTACCATTTTTTAAAGTAAACCTTAAATAACATAAAAAAAATCAATAAAACTTCTCAAGATAACTATATAGTAGAACTTCCGATCGATTTCTGATTAAAATGTAATCGCGTAAGATGTGTGAGCGAGCGTGTTTATTGAGCAATAGCGCCGATCGCCCTCGGTCACGTTTTAATAACACTCGATAAGATTTACAGATACGTAGTAGTAATTCTAATTATAACAATAATTGTCACGTGCAGGGAGCATAAGGTTATGCTACGGTCTATCTTAAAATGTAATGTTTTTATCTCCGCCAACATAATGAAAATTCATTTAGCAATGTAGTATTTAATATTGCCAATACCTATAATGGTGGAAAATGCTTTACAGTATTTTGAGATAAGCCTGTCTGACCCATGACGAAAATGTACCAAAAGGAAGGCCAGGTTTGGTTTACTACAAGTTAAAACATTTCACTTCTGAACAAATTTAAAGACAAGGGCAAATGTCTATAGTGCAAGACTCAATATTCATGTTAAAATAGTTGTTATATTTCTCCGTTACCCATTAAAATACTTGCAACCGATAAACACCTAAGTATACTAATTAGTAATTGGTACTGTGATACCCATTCATTATTGTTTTTTGTCGTCGTTTTAATGTATATTTTTTTGTTTCCTTATGTTTTTTTTTTCAGCAACTCCTTGCATGGCCCTATCTTCTTCGGAAGATAAGTGAATTTCTAGTGCAAGTGTTGCCATTATCTTGACTAGATTTTCACTTATCCTCTGCGGAGGTTCGATTCGCTTTTGGTGTTACCAGTGTGTTTATTTTTTTCCTACTTTTATTGTCGTTTTGTTTTTGTATTTCGAATGAAGTTTTTGCATGTTTTATTAAATCGTTTAGTTATAAAAATAACTCACAAAATGAGTCATCAATTTACTAATCCACGATTTCAAAATTGATGCAAGACCTTCATTCTTTTTTTGTATTGTGTTTGCATTATCTTTTTTGTTTTTCAGGTTTTTGTTGTATTTTAAAAATCATTAATTTTTTTTTATTCGATCGAAATAGATCAATATAATGTTGAAACAATACTGAAGTGAAAATTTATGCATTTCCAGGTAGCTTTCGCGTTGGCGGTGGGCGAGGAGTCGTATCAGTTTGAACACCGGGACTTGCATTGGGGGAACATTCTGATTGCACCTACCGATCAAAAGGTACTTTATTCGGCCTTTATACGAAGTGTTATTTAAATTGCGTCCCTTAATCATTTGTAATAGTTTAATTGATGATGAATCTTTCATTATCATAACTACCTAAACGTAAAAATGATTTCGAAACAACCATATGATCATATGCTCATTCCTAGACATCGTCTTAACTAAAAGATTTGTCTCCCCCAGTACGCGACGTTCGTGCTCCGCGGTCGCGCGCACCGCGTGCTGCGGCGCGGCGTGGCGGGCACCATCATCGACTACTCTCTGTCGCGCGTGTCGCTGCCGCTGGCGCCGGCCGCGCGCGACGCCGCCGCGCTCTACAACGACCTCGCCGCCGACGACGGGCTCTTCGGCGCGCTCGGCGACTACCAGTTCGAGGTCTATCGCCTTATGAGAGACAAGTTGGGGTGAGTATCTCTACTGCCATATAAATGTCCTTTGCGAACACCGAATGAACACTAAGGCCGTGTTCAGATCAAACTAACTGCAAGGGCCAGTGCACACCTGACGAAGCGCAGCGCAGAGCATTTTTGATTGTCAATGAATATGACAAACAAAAATGCTCCGCGCTGCGCTCCGTCAGGTGTGCGCTGGCCCTAAGCCGCTGAGAATGTAAGCAGGCTTTTTGTGAGCCCCGGTGTAGACGTGAAGATAAACAGCATTTTTCTTTCACACTATTATTAACTGTATTACGCTCTCGAATGAAACAAATTACAATAGAATAGGTACAATATGTCCGTTTGCATTACGTTCCATCCGCGAAATATTCACGCTCTTGAAATGATATAACGAATGTCACAAAATTGTATTTCGCCTTATTCGCAAAATGTCCAATTATTATTTTTTTTTGTTTACGTTGATAACGAAACGAAACCTAATTTGATTGTTTTATCCGCAGCAATGATTGGAAGAACTTCGAGCCGTACACGAACGTTTTGTGGTTGCATTACACTGTTGATAAAATGATAACGGCCCTTCGCTACAAAAGGACCAACACGAAGACTCATAAGCAATACATCGCCAAGCTGAAGGGGATCAAAGAAAGGATCCTCAACTACGGCAGCGCCGCACAATTTGTACTCACTGACAACGAATACTAATCGAACAAATTATGATATAACGTTTAAATTTTACACACATATTTTTCATTAGTAATATTTTCAATATGATAGTCACTGTTTGTTCTAATTATAATTCTCACTTGACATTCACAATGGAAAACATAAATTATAATGTAAATAGCGTTTGCTTCGACTTTGTTATAGATGCTAACAGAATTATTTACGATATTATTGCCGCACTTGAACTATTTCGGCGGAAAGGTGCCTTCGTAAATAAGGTAGTGCCTTTGTTCAAAATAATAAATTCATATCATGTGTTCAATTTTGTTGTTTTATTACTATCTCTCTAAATAAATATCTCTTTTGAATCTGGAACATATCACAAAAAATATTTAATCAAATAGGAATTAATTTTCCGATAATAAGACAGAATTCTTTTACGAAAATAACGTAGGCAAAATGTTCAGAAAATTGTAAACGCAAAATGTCTGAAACAAAAAGCGCCATCTATTGAAATTCCTCAGTACTTCTACCGTGATTAAATTTCTGAACGAACACAAACATCTGTATAAGCATTTCTGAACGTGACCTACTCTGTCATGCTGTCAATCAATCGTTATCATTTTCACAGAAAGACTTCCACTTTTCCCAAAGAAATTGATTTAAAATGCGAAAAACGGTATTCCTAATCCATAATTATAGTTAAAATAAATCCCATATTATATTTTGTTGCGCATACAATGTGCTTATCGTAAATTAATTCTTGCTAAGTGACGTTAACGTTCGAACTATCGACCCTTTTTAATATTTATAGTTTGTGGAAAACCCAATTTTATGGTATTCTTATAGTGTTCTTAGTGTTCAAAGTGCTATATAATGTACAACATGGACGGTAGCAGCGACTCTCTTTCGGGTAAGACTTGAATTTTACCAATAGAAATGAATAAAATATGGAAACAATTTGTGGGTTTTCCTAACAATTTTTGAATAACAGTTCTTCCTACGACCATGGGGGGATCACCCGCGGTTTTGCTGACTCCAGGTCGAACGAGGAACATTGCTCAAGACATGGAAGCCCTGAGGATATCTAGGCAGGATAATCCTTATTTACAGGTTAGTTCCTAGACTAATTTTTTTCTTAATTTGTTTTTTTTGTTAGTTATCGTCTATTCAGGATATGCAAAGAACAAATATCATGAGGCCAAGTCTTTATTGAAATTTGCTTGCAAATAAATGAGCAATGGAAAAGCTTGCATTTTCATTTTCTTTATGTTTACAATAAAAAGTAAAACAGAGCTGTGAAGTAACAATGAAGTGAAAGTGATTTAGCATCAGAATTCGATTTACATAAAGTATTGTTCATGTATCATGTCTATTTAAAATTCATGTCACAGCTACTTAAATATTGCTAAGTGCATATTAGCATTTAGCATAATGTTCACACTTTGTGCACACAATTATTGTAAATACATTTTCAATGGATTAGAAACAAAATAGGTATCTTTCTTAGAATTATACTACTTATGTGATGATGTACAATTTGAATATATTACAGCAAGTAATGGCAAGCAGAGAAAGTCTGATTGAGAGCCACACTGATGAATGTGAATCGGATGATACCATACTCATGTCACAGGTAATTTTACTGTTAATTTACTTGTTATTAGCCCATATATGTCCCTACCGAGGGGCACGAGTCTGCCTGCAAGTGCTGGCCAAGTGTGGGTTGGCGGATTTCACATACACCTTTGAATTTCTTCTTTGGTGTATGCAGGTTTCCTCACGATGCTTTCCTTCACCGTTAATTAACTTATTTGACTAATATTTTTTCTTAAAGTCTAGTTCTAGAATAGATATCAAGTACCTAACTAAATAATTCAATGCACAGAGCTTCATAGGGTCCTTTATGGTTCTGCAATCCATCTACCCTACCTATACATTCATCACTTATTTGAGTCACACCTAAACTAAACAGAAATATTGAAATGTCTGGCTGTGACAACAAAAAAAAGGTACTTGTTTACAAAAAGGGTACAAACAAGCATTAAATAAACACTTTTTAAAGAATAACTTATACATATGTAATTTTATTGGTTTTGTAAGACACTAGTGGCTGCCTGCGACTTCGTAAGCATTTATCGTCATATCTTGAAAAAAAAAAAAAAACATCATATACAAAAATAATACAGCCTATGTGCTATACTGATGTATAAGCTACAATATTGCCAAGTTTCATCAAAATCTGTTTGGTAGTTTTTGTGTGAAAGAGTAGTAAACATCCATCCATCAGCACAAACATGGACATTCATAATCTTAGTAGGATATGTAAGTAGTTTCATTTATTGCACAGTAAACACAAAACAATGAAATTATTTCAGGAATTTGGTAGCACAGCGTTAGATTTTGTTGAAGACGATCCCCTCACATTAAAAGAAGTCCATGAACACATGATCAGATCACCGCCTCCTACTAACTGCTGGCCACAAGGTAAACAATAATTATATCGCTTTTTCTTTCTATTTGTATTAACTGACGATAGGTACATAGGTTATAGTTTAAGATAACATTTTTAAAACATAGGCATCCAAAGTAATTTATATGCCCATCTACGGTCCAAAAAGAGTAGAAAGAGTAGAAATAGTGTTGTCCCGTTCTTTCTCAGATTGATATAAAAGGAAAGACGCTATTGTCAGATTGATTTGAAAGGGACGACGCTAATTTCTACTCTTTTTGGACAGACTGTAATAATATTGTAAATAAAAGAAGAATGACTTTTCTGCGAATTTCTAATAGTGACATTGCGGCGATACTACGCGATGCGCAGTCTAAAATTACCTAACCAAAAATTAATTAACCAACTTGGTGGCCCCTTTATCTAAAAGGTTAAGGACCACTTTAGAGTGAGAAACAACCATAATTCATAATCACGCTTCGCAAAATAAGCCCATTTCGATAGCTCTACTTATTTATAGATTCAGTGAGACACTGTATACTTATCTAAATAGAAAGTTTTGATAAAGTAATGTAGGCCAGTTGAATGACCGATTCATAATTCGGAAATATTAATAAATTATCGATGAATTTCGATAATATGAGATAAAGAGTTGTGATTGTATTATGACGATTTTAGGCGTCATTAACATTGAGTTTTAAAATGATGATCGAAGTTATATGCTGTACCTTTTGTATAACTTCTCTTTTTCTCAGTCTCTATGTACTATCATCTTACAATAAACTGTTAAATAAATAAATTAACTGTTATTAAAAAAAAATAAGTACCTACCTTAAAAATAAACCTATAAAGTAAGTTTTTTAAACAAAATAATGGGATTTAATTATAAAATATTTATTAAAGAATGAATGAGTTTCTCGTAAACAGTTGATGACTTAAAAAATAGTAAAAACTTAAGCATTTCCTGGCAGTTACATAGTCACAGACCATTTCCTTAAGTAGGTTCATATTTGTGTGCAAAATTTTAAAACTCACATTCAATAAATAACTAGCTACCTAGGTAAGAAAGAAGAAAAACGATAAGTTAGTACTTTCTTAACGAGCTAACGACCTAGTAGACATTTGCATACCATTTTTCCAATTCCAAAGATTAAATCGTCCAAGGTTGACTTAAATTGCTGTTACATAACGTGTATAAAATCAATACTAGGTTAATCATGATTACAGTTCGTAATTGAACTTGAACTTTTGCAAAAATGCGAATAGCAAAGTTTAGTACCATTCTCACTATGGTACTGTAGTTACTGCAATCGATTAATAGTTTGTGAATAATTTGGCATTGAAACGAAGTTTTAAATGCCTAACTTACTGAATTAAACATTTAGATTAAATAAAGGCTGCCGGAGACCGTGTCAAATGAAAAGTCGGGAGGCCTTTGCCCAGCAGTGGGATCTTAATGGCTACCAAAAAAAAGGCTGCCCGCGGCTTCGTACTTATTTATCGTCGAATCTTAAAAAAAACATGCTTACTTAAAATTATACTATAGCCTATAAGCTACAATAGTGCTAAATTTCATCAAAATCTGTTCAGTAATTTTTGCGTGAAAGAGTAACAAACATCGGCACAAACATTGGCATTTATAATACGAGTAAGTAAAGTAGGATATTGAAAATGCGACTTTGTTTATCTTTCGGTTATTTATTTAGCAAGACAGCTCGCAAGTCAAGAGTTTGGCCAATCAGTAGAAGTTGAGGGTCTTTCAGTTTCATGTCCAACTGTAGAAATAACTTTAGACATTTGTCAATCTAACCCAGCAGTTTATTTACCTTTAAGTAACTAACACACGCGAATCTTAGAACTAATATAGATATAGTTAATTATATCCGTGGCAGTCAAAACTCATAACCAGTCAAAACCCAAAATTGGTAAAATTTTAGGTTCCTCGTAATTTTCTCCTTCTAAACTTTTGTGGATATTGACTGACGGTTATTGCAGTCAAAAGCTGTTTTTACTTAGAGACCCGACCACACTAGCGTCTTTTGAGCGTTTTTTTGAGTCTTTTGAGCCCTAGAGTCACGACGCCGCGGCGACGTGACTAGGGCTGGCCGGCTGCCAACGACAACGCTCGAGAGACGCTAGTGTAGTCAAAACCAGCAGTTAAAAGTGATTTTAACCGATTATAAGTTTTGAATGTAACATAAATATCACATGTATCTTACTATAGTATTAAGTAATCCCAAAACTAATGCTACAATTAACTATTAACAACACCAGAATCGCTGTCGTACCGCGCGACCTCGGCGTTTGACTTCAGCGGCGGATCGCTCTCCTTTAGCGCTTTCTCAGTCAATTCACAGGAGAAGGTTACTAACATTTATTTACTAATGTGCTGTCCTTTGTGTTCCGCTTTTGAAAAGGGGTATGCGATATGTAATGGTACAATCATTGTTGGTTACACAGGATAATGGTAAATTTGTTTACTTTGGGCCGTTTATGAAAGAATACTACGGTTGAAAAGTACCTGCCTACATGTCAACCGGCCAAAGTTGAAATTGGGCCGATCGCCAGTTATAAAATTTTTTGATCATTAACTTTACTTTGGGCCGTTTATAAAAGATTACCTGAAGACCGGACATATCTGTTTAAATTGGGCCGTTCGCCAGGTTGAATCAAATGTTTACATTAGATTGTTTGACAGATTCATGCGATAAATTTTTATAAAAGATTAATATTAATATATCTGTTAAATAAGTGCCACTACATTGCATACCCTTTCCACTCGCAGTAATGTTTTATGTTTCACCAATTATAATTGCACATTAGTTTAATGTTCTACGTACTTTTTCATTTTTGTTTTAGGTACAATTTAGTTAATACAGAAAACTTGTCTTCTCTGCACTAATCCACTTTTATTTTAATAAACTGGCACCGAAATTATCCCCTAAATTTTTAAGTATTGTTACTTGATTTTCACCCATAGCTCTTATACTTATCCTAAGGCCGTGGCCCCAGTAGGCAAACTGTTAGCGGCTGATTAGTTTGCGGCGTATCGATTTATTACGCCCTTCCATGTATTTGAAATGGAGTGTCCACAGTCAGCTAGTTTTCGCTCACTGTACGCAGTTTGCAGCGTTACGCGCGCTGACTATCTCAGACAGCGGCCAACTTCCACCAAAACCGGTGAGTTCATTGATTTGAGTTTGCAGCTAACTCTTTCAGTTCGCCACAAATTTGCGGCTCACTCAGTCGACCGCTAACAGTTTGCCTACTGGGGCCACGGCCTAAACAACCAAGTATTACAGCTATTTAACTAAATCTACGATCACCAACCACAGGAACTGCTCGGCCAAACAGCGAGGTCACCTAGACGTACCCGTAATGAAGAGATTCGTAACAACAACGCTCCTGGTCGACCTCGATCGTCAAGATCCGCTTCACCCAGATCGCATGATTTGAGTCTATGCGGGCGTCCTTTGTCTTTACCTGGTAAGCGAATCATGGAATATCAATATTTATATTGTAAGAAAAAACCTGAAATAAATATAGATACAGGTTAGCCTGTGACATCCCATTGCTGAGCAAAGACTCCCAGTTCTGCTGTACGCCAAGACCTCCTAATCTTCGCTAAATGAGTCGAGCTTGTCTCGACATCTTCGCCTAGGCGATGTCAATAAAGTAACATAAAGAGTCAGCCAGCGAAGCATCGTTTCATCTCTTTGCTAGCGCTGTGTACTAATCATAACAATGTTCTGCCACTCTTGCCTAGAAAGCGTGGTGATGACGGCAGTTCCTCTAAGCGATTTGACAGAAACCAACCGACAAACTAACATAAAGTCTTAATGAGAATTATGACCAATAAGGTAGAAAAGAAACAGACTAGTCCCACGTTAGCAACATACGCAACGCATTAAAACAATCTGTTCTATAGAAATATTATGATTAGATACACACTTGTCACACGCAACGCTATGCCACGTGTGCGTATTATTTTTATGGAGCAGATATCGTAATGCGTTGCGTATAGGGATCAGTCTGTCTCACCATGTTTTTATCTCTGATACAATAATTACGGGACGCTACCGGAGACCGTGTTAAATGGAAAGTCGCGGGGAAGCCTTTGCTCAGAAGTGGGATTTCGATAAAAAAAAAACAATACTATCGAAACCAAAACGCTCAGCTAGCTTAGCATACACTCCGTGACAAGACGTTGTCATGGGTTTGTCACGCTTACGTCTCTGTCCTTAGTTTCAAATGTGATAAAGACAGCATGATGTGAGATAATTGTCGCGGCACGTGTGCTAAGCCTCCTGATCTCAATCTTTCAGGTGATAGCCACATCCGTACAGCATTAAACAAAAAACAATCACAGAACGAAAGGTTCTCCTTACTCCAACATCCACGACCGCTTCGAAGGCCACACAGCCGACGGGACGAGGATAGCGTGCACCTTGTACAGGACTGTGATAAGTAGATTTTATGATTTTATATTACCGGATTTAATCGAAGTACCTTGAAAAATAAAAGGAAAAGTTTGTCACCAATATTTTCCGTTTCAAATGAGATCGTAAGTGAGATTTCACTTGATAATTGTCGTAATCGAATGTTAAAAGGCTAACAACACATTTTCGGGAACACGTCCCTGACGGAACACGACAAAAATCGGTTACGTAAAAATAGTATGAACCTGTTCACACAGCTGCGTGTCAGGCGTCTATAACTAGAACGGACAACTCTGAACACGGATAGCCCTGACCCGGAAATGTGTGGATAGCCATTTAGAGTGTAATCAGGGAAAATATGTAAGATTGAAATGTCTTAACTAATTGGATAAGACGGTGTTGGATGTCGTGAGTAAGTACGAATTCAGTTTTAGTTGTTATATTGATTAAAGATCTAGGATATTACGTCAAGCTCGGGTATATAGAATTTGAAGGATTTTCGATGCTTTTTGGTTGAATTAAGGATATTGTTCGTCTAATCGCTTGTCCTTAATGATAATTTATGATTGTTAATATAAGCCCAGCGGTATTTAATGACTATGAAATGCGAATATTATATTTCTTAGTCTTAATAACAAAATTCTAAAACTTAATCTTATCTGTTATTATTGTAAATAGGATTATCATTTTTAGGCCGTCGGCCAGACCCGTTTAATTTTGAATTAGCGTTACCAAAAATATTTAAAACGAAATCAGTTTATTTACTAAAAATATTCGATATTCGATACTTAGTTTTATCAAATCATTGTTGAGAATAATTTATTTATCAATACGCTTTCTAGTTTTAGCTGCAAGCTACGGGAATCAGGAAAAATAAAACTAGAAATAAACAAATTGTTGTGACATCAAATGCGGATAATTTTAGGCATTATACAGGATGTTAGGAAAAATATCACTTTCCTTTTAACCAGGTGTAATGTTAGTGATGTAGAACACAATCCATGAAAAAAAAATTTTTTTTGAACTCATTTTTAATTAAGAATTTCATTAATAATAGCGCGCTCTAACGCAAAGGTCATTCAACTCTCGGCGAGTAAGCCGTTAAAAATAAGTTCAATTTTTTTTTTCTCGTGGAATGTGTTCTACATCACTAACACTATACCTGGTTAAAAGCAAAGTGATACTTTTCCTAGTTTTCCTTACACCCTGTATATCAAGATTCAATACTTTCATGAGTCTTGTTTGTCTGGAAGTAACCGCATACTTTAAAAAAGTCTTTAGATATTAGTTCAATATTTTGATAAATCACAAAATTCCTAAATGCTCACTGGTAGTATTTGCTACGCTACTACTTAGGTACAATTTTAACCATAGTTCATAATATAATATAAATATAAGTTAGGTCTGTTCTAATCTAGGGATAGATAAAATACATATTTTGAATAGATTTGATCTATGTCGTGTTTTTGTAGTAGAAATATTTTTCAGTTTTGTCAATCGTTTGCTAATTATTCCATTTTGTTAACCTACTCTACACTGTCGCAAATTAATATTTAACGGAAACTGCTTAAATATTCAGTTATTAAATAATATTTTGGTGATTTTCTTGTGAGGTCGAAAAAAACATAATTACGACCTTTGACATTATAGTAATGTTATAATGATTGGGCCAAAATGGGCCATTGGCCAAAAATAAATCCAATAGGTAGATTATAGTAGATCTTCCACTATTCTGATGTGACATTATTGTCGATTTGCACCAAACCGAAAATAATTTGAAACAAGTAGAATAAACTTTAGAATACTACATCCTATTAATATTATAAATGTGAATGTTTGTGCCGATGGATGGATGGATGTTTGTTAATCATCACGTAAAAACCACTGAACAGATTTTAATGAAATTTTACAATAACTTAGCTTGGATATCAGAATAACACATTACCTATATTATTTTAAGATATCATGATTTTCTTCCAAGATATGACGATAAATGCGTTCGAAGTTGCGGGCAGTCTCTAGTTTTAAATAGGTACAGTCTTTAAGTATTTAAGGATTAAAACTTAAAAATAAAACCCCATTAATGATAATAGGTGTTATATTTCCATTCCATAAATTAGGAAAAAACAAGGCTTTTTTGTTCGATAATTCTGTTACATACGAAATAATAAAATAATTAAGATTAGTACAGCACTGATTCGAATAAAAAACTTGCTTGAGCCAAGAATAATCGAATTTTAAGAATGTTCGTGTACTTCGGGCCAAATGGTATCGAACATATTTGTATGGAGCCTGGTATAGTAAAAATTTCGGTATCAATTACACTCTTTGAAAATGCAAGAATTTTGAAAATTGTTACATGCGAACATTTCAAAGTTCTATATCTCCGAAAGTATATCACTTTCGACATTTGTCCAAAATACTATCATTATATAATATTTTTCTCTATCGATCGACGTAAGTTTCATCAGTGGCCGCCAACTTTTTTTTCTCCATACTAGCTCAAATGGATGTTGAGTGTAATTGATACCGAAAATTTTTACTATACCAATTTGGTTGGTTGCTCTTTGGCTTGAAATTTTAGGAATGTAAAATTGTATTGATGGATGCTACAAGATGTTAGTAAAAGTGTAAGCTTATTATCTTAGTTCATGTATTTATAATTATGCATTAGGCCGTGGCCCCAGTAGGCAAACTGTTAGCGGCCGACTGAGTGAGCCGCAAATTTGTGGCGAACTGAAAGAGTTAGCTGCAAATCAATGAAAAAACCGGTTTTGGTGGGAGTCGGCCGCTGTCTGAGATAGTCAGCGCGCGTAACGCTGCAAACTGCGTACAGTGAGCGAAAACTAGCTGACTGTGGACACTCCATTTCAAATATATGGAAGGGCGTACTAAATCGATACGCCGCAAACTAGTCAGTCGCTAACAGTTTGCCTACTGGGGCCACGGCCTTAGAATAAAATCGACGTGTGTAGACAACTTTTAAAAGTGTGAAATTGCGTAACCTTAATTTAAATATTTTCTCACAATTTTACTAACATCTTTGCAATAGGCAAGTTGTCGATAATTATATGTCCAAATATATTTAAAAAATTAGGTTATTAATTAAAAATGCACGCAATAGGTTAAAAATTCAAATAAAAAAACAAACACTTTGGAAAAGTGTCGAAAAATAGAAAAAAAATGTAAATAATTTTGTGCTGATTACTTTACAGTATTCTAAAATACAATTTAAATTGTTACTAATTATTATATTTTGCATTTGGTTTTATTATTCGTTTACCTTCCATTTTTTACCCGACTGCGCCAGAAGGTGGGTTATGTTTTTTTAATTAATTGTTGTTAAAAAGTTTGTTGAATCATGTTACTAAGCTTTTAGAAGAATGTTTGTGTATATTTTATTATTATTATCTAATTAATTATGAATAATGAAAAAAAAAATATTTACTTACCCACGTGGTGTTGTTTTCGATTATTTAATTGGACTATTTTATTATTTATTAGGTGCTCTATAAATCGAGCTTATAATATATACCTTATGTCGAAAAATCATTGTTTTTTAGAGATTTCTGGCCATAAATATAAGGTGACTTTAAATTGGTGAACGATAGAAAAAGATATGCATATACTCGTGATAACAAACAACTTTTACTATGGGGACAAGGTCGAAATCATTCAAAAATATTTGAACTCCCCATACAAAATGCACCACCTGATAGTATGGGGGAACAATTTTTTTTTGTGATTTCGAACTTGGTCCCATAGTAAAAGTTGTTTGTTATCACGAGTATATGCTTATCCTTTTTCTATCGTTCACTAATTTAAAGTCACTTTGTATTTATCCTTGTTCCACTACAGGGCCACGAGCCTAAACTCTCATGCGAGAGTGATTGGGCCGTAATCCGCCACGTGGGCCCAATGCATGAAAATCTTGATATTACGAATTTTGAAACTAAAAAAAAGTTCATCAGAACTCCCTTTAAACAATTGTTTCCTAATTTACTGACGTTTAGTTTCTAAATACTCATTTAGGTGTAGTAGATGATTGTGTAATTATTTTATAAATTATGCGATGTTGTAAAGAAATAATGTTAGTGCCATTATTTACTTACCTTTAACTGTCGTGGTATTAATTTAATAAGGGCTTATTTGTTACCTATTATTACCTTTAAATAAAATTCAATTTTTTTACTTTTACCTAATTGTCTGCTAATTGCCCATATTTTTGCTACAATTTTTTGTAATTAGCGTTAATGTTGCCGTTGTCGCCGTCGATGCTCCATCGCTATTTCATGCGGACTGTCCTACTATTTCGTTCTACATTTGAACGCCACTGTCATTCCAAACTGTTCTGTCTTACTCTTCTGCCTTACTGTTCTGCCCTCGTGTGAAACAGGCATAACTTTAACCCAAATCATTCGAAACATTTTGTAGACCCACTGCTGAATAAACTGATGTTTCTCTCATGTTAATTGTTAGGTAATCTTACTTATTAAATAATACCACGACGATTCTTAGTAACCAAAGAGTAGGCCAATGTTTTCCTGTATATTTTATTGTAAAAATCTAATCGATTAGTATGTAGGCTGGTAATTCGCTGGTCGAGCCCAGGTTTTGTCGATCTACTGTATTGAATAAACGAAATATTTGATTGAGATTGTTGTTTTTATTTATTACTTACTTACCTCTATCACTTTGTTTTTTTTTTAAGTGGTCTAAGAGCCGTTTTGCACTACGTCCGATCCGATTAAAATGGTCAAAAATAGTTCTATGGCTATATTATTTCTATGATGATTAAATCCATTTTTATCGATTCGTATCGGACGTAGTGCGAAATTGAGACCATTTTAATATATTTTCTTGTCTTCATTCTTTTCGTTTTTGTAAGAAATGTGTTAGTTTATGCTGGTTAGTTTGCACTGTATGGGTGTGAAACATGGACACTGACACAGAGGGATAGAAAGAGGTTAGAAGCGTTTGAGATGTGGTGTTGGAGGAGGATGGAGAGGATTAGTTGGACGGAGAAGAAGAGTAGTGAGGAGGTATTAAGTATGGTTGGTGAGAAGCGCTCCTTGTTGAGAACAATAGAGAATAGAAGAGGAAAGATGATAGGGCACTTGATACGACACGACGATTTTTTAAAGAACATCATTGAAGGAAAGATTGAGGGTAAGAGAGGAAGAGGAAGACCAAGACGTACTTACTTCACTCAATTGAAAGGGAGGATTGGCGTCGTGTCGTATCAGGAAGTGAAATTACTGGCAGAGGAAATGCAAAGATGGCGTTTACTCCACCGACAAGAGCCTGGCTCTTAAATAAATGATGATGATGATGCTGGTTCGAAGTACTAGGAGCACATGATCCCAATAGAGGTTAGGTTAGCTAGTCAAAGTACTAGGAGCACATGATATAACTAGAAAGGTTAGCTAGTCGATAGTGGTTAGCTAGTCAAAGTACTAGGAGCACATGATGTCAATAGAAGTTGGGTAGTCGAAGTACTAGGAGCACATGATATCAATAGAAGTTAGGTTAGCTAGTCAAAGTACTAGGAGCACATGATGTCAATAGAGGTTGGGTAGTCGAAGTACTAGGAGCACATGATCTCAATAGAAGTTAGGTTAGCTAGTCGATAGTGGTTAGCTAGTCGAAGTACTAGGAGCCAATAGAGGTTGGGTAGTCGAAGTACTAGGAGCACATGATGTCAATAGAGGTTGGGTAGTCGAAGTACTAGGAGCACATGATCTCAATAGAAGTTAGGTTAGCTAGTCGATAGTGGTTAGCTAGTCAAAGTACTAGGAGCACATGATGTCAATAGAGGTTGGGTAGTCGAAGTACTAGGAGCACATGATATCACTAGAAGTTAGGTTAGCTAGTCAAAATACTAGGAGCACATAATAATAGAGGTAAGGTTAGCTAGTCGAAGTACTAGGAGCACATGATATCAATAGAGGTTAGGTTAGCTAGTCGAAGAACTAGGAGCACATGATCTCTGATAGGTTGGTCGCTAGTATAGAGTAAAAAATAATACACAAAAAAATATTATTTATAATTTTATTAAATTAATTCTATAACTTTTTTACATATAGTAAATTATATGTGTGCCACGTTTCGTCAATTATACATTGAATAATGCCGCCTAGTCACAATTCACATGGGCAGTAGTCATAAAGTACCTATGTTTGCCTCTACGTTCATACAACGAAATGCTTCGCCGAAAGAGGTCTAGCTTTCACTCCTTTGCCATTTCAAATGTAGTTTTTGAACGATCCTTTACGTAACACATAATGTCCTTTATGTGTATTATTAGGCCTTTTCACAGTACTATTAAATCACACCAGCGTTAATTTTAAAATTGCTTTATTTATTAGACTAGCTACACGCTTATTTGCCGAGTATTAAGGCTGGCTTGTTGCAAGCGAATGAAAATTCGCGTTACTGTGAAACTGCCTAGTAAATTGTTAAAAATAGGTATCTACCTCTCTCTTTGTCACATACTTAAAGAGAGATAGCTAGCTCAAAAATTACATTTGTAATGGCAAAGGTCGGCGTGAGAGGCTCAGTCTCTCGACTCACCCGCGGCCTCGCTCGCAACTTGGTCCAAGAATATATTTATGACTCTTATTAATTTGTATAAAAATTTTGGCTCCAATATTTACAACTGATATTTTTTACATTGCCGGACTAATATTTTTACAGTGACTAAGTTGGATTGACGGCGAGGCCGCGAGTCAGTCGGTCGAGGGACAGACAATTATTGCGTTTTCATTTTTCTAATAACACATTTTCTTATCTAAAGTGCGCGCGTACATTGCGTCGCACGTTTCTAGGAGTACCCTATCGTTACAGTGATATTTGTTACAATACAACAAGGCGCGAAGTAGCGCAGATTACTTCTACTAGAAGAGAATCTGAAGAAAGCAAATAAAATTCACTGTAGCAATAGGGTTAGAGGAAGAGACAACATCGAAGGCAGAGTTGACTGGTTGGCCACTACAGTTGCCCGCGCACTAAGTAAGTATAATCTAGTCTCGTCTCGTACTCTGACGAAAAGGCGTCTCTTTACACGTTTGGGATATCTCGGATCGACAGAAATTATTTTTACCAACGGTTTTGTAGCTTTCGCGCGTTCGAAATCTAAATATAAACAAAAGACGGTGTTACAGAGTTACCGTGTTTTGTTTTTCTTTTAGAAACGATTTCATACTAGCTAATACTTCGAGCAACGCGATTTTCCAATGTCTTCTGGCTATGTGTAATTTTTTTCATGTATTTATTTTACAATTCCCTTTGTTTTCCGAACAATATGTTTCCGTAGTCTATGAAACCATATTCTACCTAAATTTTAAAGTAGGTAGGTACCTTAATTTACGCACACTAGCCAAATCAAGCAATAGTATTTTACCTCGTTATTTGACCGTGCAAACATAATTTCTATCTATCAAAGACCCCATAAACGCGCAAAGTCTACCCAACTGTCCCTGTTTTCGTGTTTTAAAATTAATATTTAGAATTAACACTCAAGTAGGGGCTTATACAGAATTTGTACTCTTTAAGCGTCCCGTCGCCGCTAGCACCCATCTTACACTCGGTCGCAATGTTTTTGCAAATCAATGGAGATTTCTTTAAAGTTCTAATGTGGAATGGTGCTCCGACACTGCTATAAAATGTTTGTAAAAACATCTTCTAACAATCTTCTAGTATTAAAAATGTTATAAAATGTTTACCAACATTTTTGTAAACCTAAAAAAAGTTTGTTACAAAACCTAAAAAAAGTTTGTTACAAAATGTTAGTCAACATTTTATAACATGCTGTGTGAGAGCACCAGAAGAACGAAGCTGGCTAGTGTACAGTCGCGAGCAGATCAAGCTTTTCAAAATAGTTTTAATATCGCCCTTATGTCGCAATAAATTAAGGGGCTCCCGTGTAAAGCTTGATGTGCCCTTGACTGTACTAAAGTTAAAACAAATTAGATTGCAAATTCTTAAAACAGGTCGTTATAGAGGCATTCTAAATCTAGGGATTAAGTTAGTACCTAAGTAGGTAAATAGAAATCTCGAAAAATGTCCTTTCAAAATTATTAAGTTGATCGACTTGAAAGAGAGATATTTTTTCTGAGATTTTTAGAAGTAAAGGATTGTTTCCATAGCCTTAGATAAGTTGTTCATTGACATAAGTTTAAGTATTTGCATTTAATTTGATGACACCAAGCCAGAAGTTCCTCCAACATTAGAACGTAAAGCCTGATACTCATTAGCGAGCTATAACTGTAATCATTGCACTGTAACCAAAGAAACATAGTGTGTACGTAATTAGCTAATGGTACGCAAACCTGCTGCGAACACACACCCTATGTTTTTTTTTACAATGCAACAGTTAGCGCCAAAACACACGGTGAAACGCAACTGCAATGCAACTCAAAAGTAACTAGCAGTTTCAGTTGCGTTGCAGTTGCGTTTCACCGTGTGTTCTGGGTCTTACGGTTACAGTTACACCTCGCTTATGTGTACCCGGCTTAAGGAATATCAGTAACAACGTACAATCGCAGGCAAAATGTTGAGTGAAGCAAAAGTCAAAACACTGGTACTATTTAACAGTCATCGACAAGCACTATAAAATAAATATATTTGTGATAAATAAATAAATTTCCAAATAAATAGTTTTTGTTGATATACTCGAGGCAGGTGTTGACCAGAGGCGTAAAGGTCTTATGACGTAAACGGCCTAGACACGGCCCTAAATTAGACACGATATCGGAGAAATGTGGGAGAGATTTTGCCCGGAAAGCACGCTTAAATCGATTTCAGAATCAGCCCCATTCTCCCATTACGATACGCACAGGTGATTCAAGTATCCTGCCAGTCTCGAAGACTAGTCAACGCGAAGTATCTCACATACATGTGAATTCAGACTCGCACATTACGATACTAGAATAATTTATGTATGTGAGATACTTCGCGGTGACTAGTCTTTGAGACTTGAATCACGAATCGTAATGGCAGAAGGGGTTTAAGATTAATAAATTATAGTTCAGATTTGCCTACACACGATGATTTAGTTATTCAATTCAATTTAAAGCACATTTACATTGTTTTAACAGGCATACCCTAATTAACATTGGAAATTTAGGGCCCTCCACACTACTTCCCCAATATCACGTCTGCTTTAGGCCCATGTGTAGGCCTAAGCATCGGGTCGCCCCTACTACCGGCACTAGACGACCACCGGGACGTTTGGACGTCGAGAAGTTGACTGTTAGTAGGGGTTCGAGTAACGGTAACGACGTAAAGAAGCGAGTTCCCGGTACGGATCTGTCAGTACCGATTTGAACAGATAAAATATCCGGGTCGGGACTTGTCGGTTGTCGGTACTGGTTACCTAGACTTCGGGCTTTAATTTTTATACTTTACCCCCGTCATTACAAAACGTGTTTTAAATACAGTTCTAGGACGTCATTTTTTGACGTTTTGTGTAGCCAAAACGTTAGTTCTAGAACTATAATTAGAACTCTTTTTCTAATAAGGAGGTACGAGTTGTTTTAATTGTCAGATAGTGCACCTATCCGTATTGATCCGTATCGTAAAACCAGCTTATTTACGCCCTTACGCTAATGAGTGAGGCACCCGACGGAACCGCGGCCGAGCCGCTAATCACGCATCCATTACTTAAGAGATCAGACTGTCATTTAACAAACATTATACTTACAAATGATAATACGTTACAACTATCCTTATTATAACATCCATACCTAAAACAATTTACAATTATATTTAATGCGTATTTCGGGTTGAGTTCTGTCAGTTTTTAAAGCCAGTGATTGAAAAAGTTGGGAGTGTCTGTGTTCATTTGGAAGTGTCTGTGTTAAGTTGGCATTGACACTTTTTTAATTTAATGGACTTGGTCTCATTGAATTGTTTTTTTTATATAAAACTTATCACTAACCGTTTATTTGGAAAGCTTTAAAAAACTGACAAAATTCAACCCTAATAAACATAAAAATAATAAAATAAATGAGAGGGGCCGCGAGAAGAGAATTATTGGATTGTAATGGCCCATTTATTATAATTAAATCGAAACCAAATAAATAATGTCATAATTTAAAATTGTCTCTTTCGGCAATAAATAAATAACTATTTTATTGAAACTGAGTGAGTTTTTTAAGATAAAAAATTGAATAAAATTGGTAATTTTTTTTTTACATTTGGGACTAAAAACTCAAGTTTCATTATTTGAATTTAGAATAAATCTGTCTAATGATGGTTGTACCTACTTATGTTTTCGGGACATGAATGAAAAAAATGATGATTTAGTTACAAAATAATATAGCATGTACTAACTCTTCACCATAATAATAATTATTATCGCATGACATGATGTCTAAGCATTTATTGTACAACTTCAAACATTGCAATGTTACTTCCGTACCGTAAAACGGGGGGACATATTACAAACATATCCAGCGCAAAAAATAAAGGTAATTGTTGTAGAATTAGGCCCATTGCGACAATTTCACACTTTCATTTGTTATTTTTGGTAAACGTCATAAATATTTAAAAAATCAGAAATAACTTTGACTTGTTTTTGTATTTTTTGTTTTCAATAAATCCATAATTAAAAATTACATTTTTCTCAGCGTACATTAACATAAAAAACACGAGAATTTTATAGCAAAACAAATACAATTAATAAATATGTAAGTATTAATGAAATATTACTGAGATGTGTGTGTGACAGTGTTGTGAGATCAATAACATTGAATATAATACTTAACAATACAATGGTTAGTGATGTTGTCCAGTTAAACGTATCTTTTCTTAGACATAAAGCTACGCGTCCACTGGATCGGCACCGGAGCGTACGGAGCAGATTTTGTTGCTTCGTATTGATTTATATGGTACAAAGAGCAGATCAACCTTTACAAAGTAGATTTAATGTGCTGTCTCAACCTATCTTTACTTTTTAGCTATTTACACCTTGTGGTTTCTTTGAATGCTGCAGGATCAAAATTAATTTTAGGGACAATAATTATAATAATGAAAATATGTACCTTTATACCTGTGTAACTGTTTATAAGAATTGTAAAACTTTATTTGAAAAGAGCAACCTCACAGAGTTTCTTGCTAGGTTCTTCTCTGGGGGAAACTGCACGTTGCGAATATAGCACTAGCTTTAAAAAAAATTACCTATATAATAATGTAACGGTTTCAAGAGCATTTTTTGTGCCTATGAAATAAATATATTTTTGACTTTGACTTTAATATCGCCCTTATTTTGCAATAAAATGTGTAAAGGTCGATGTGTTCTCGTCTGTACAGCGTGCAGCGTGCACTAGATCGATATTAATTTTGTGCCATTTAAATTAATACAAAGCAAAAAATTCTTCTGCTACAATTCCGATAGAGATACGTAGCTTTAAAAGGATTTTTTTTATTTATTTTTTCATTAATGTCTAAGATAATATACGTTTTATTTCATTAACAAAATACAAGGTTTCTGTTAGAAGCGATCTATGTGAATATTATCTAAAGAATCATCTCATAGCCGCAAAAGTTAGTACCTTACATTATGATGGAAAATTCTGTACTAAAATTAATATTTTTTTGGTGGGCCTTTGTTTTGTGAACCCTTAAAATAGAAAATGTTCATCGTAGCAATGATCGTCCGCGCTAAATTCACAGATCTAAGTCTATAATGATTTATTTATACAAGAAAATAATTATATACAAAATATAAAATTGATATATTATCTATACAACATTAGCTACTACATCATAGCATCTTTATTTTGTGAAATTAATAACAATAAGTACCTAAAGAGTTCTTAAACGTCTGTCCACAGAACAATTTATTTTCAAATATTACTGATAGAAAAGTTAATAAATAGAAAAATAATATGATTACAGCAATAAAAGAAGGAAATACAAATTAGGGCTACAATAAAAAAAGATTATTTTGTACCAGCAATTCGAATAGAATCTAGCCCCGCAAACAAAGCTTTTAAAAGTAAGAAGGCTGTAGAAAGTTTGTAAGAATAAAATTAAAATTGTGTAGAAATGAGAAAAAAAATATTTTAAATATAGAACTCAGCTCAACTTTTCACAGAGCTCGTACATAAAATAGAATGAAAAGAATTTGCACACATGAGTAAATTGTGTCAATCTGCGAATAAACACATAAATGGGTATTTTAGGAAAACTTGTATTTTACGGAGTATTTTTTACGATATTCTTCAAATTGCGACATAAATATCTCATTGCGTATACTAAAATACCCTTAAGTTAACAAAAAATGAGTTCACTCCATTTGATTTTGAAAAATGTGAATAAAAACACATTTTCGAAAATGATTTGTCAATTTTGTACTCGGTGATATTTAGCAGAAACTTTGAGTGTGTTTTGTTTGTCGTGTGTGTAATGTATGTAAATGTAATGATTGGTATTATATTTCAGTACCTGTTATTAAAATATGGATGGATTAGCGTATAGATAAATACATTTATTTCTTACAAAATATTAAAATAAAACTTGATTTTCTACTTTGAATAAATATTGATTTACATTTTATATGATTAAAATAAATAAATTGATAAGTTTAAAATATATTAAAAATATAAGACTATGTACCATAATATTGATTTTTTATTATTATCTTCAGCCCTTTTTATAATTTCGGATTTGGCGTCCTATTTTTGGATACTGAACATATTTAGGTAAAACTAAAATATTGAAAGAGTTATAGTCTAAAATGGTTAAACATATTTCGGTAAACAGAAACCTGATACAAAAGATATAATAACTGTTATCTGATTAAAAGAAATAGCTACAGGATAGTGTTAAAATAAGTATTACTTATAATTTAAAAAAAGACATGAAGAAAAAAAAAGACATTATGAAAGGAGCAGGTTTGAGACGTTATAGGTACCTAATTGAATACAGACATTAACTACCTATACATTTAATTAATCTATTTCAGTTACCTACAGCAAAAACACATCAACTTTGACTGATTAAATATTGTTCAGAACATTACACTGAAGTTTTAAAAGTATTGATAAGTTTTTACAGCCCTTTAAAGTGAAATAGAGCAAGGAGGCGACAGAAATATCTTTTCACGAATTCGAATCTCTTCTTAAGTTAATGTTTTGTAAAGAATTATTGGAAAAATTGGGGATATTTGATTTTGAAAATTTTTTACACCCGATTATGAATAAACATTTTTATATTTCTTTTCCTTTTAGTAGGTTTTATATTTTTTTCAAATAATCTTTAAAAACATTAACTTACGAAGCGATTCATTAAACATTTTGACAAGTATATGGAAACTCGCAATTTAGGTACCATGTTAACATCAGTGTGTATGTGTGTGTGTACGTGTGCAGGAAGGTGTGAGTGTGTGAAGGGGAAGGGTGAAAGCGGCGCGGGCGGGCGGGGGCGGACGCCGATTCAAGTCGCGGCGTTCACCGCTCAGTCACAACAACTTGCCTTAGTAAATGTATCAACATAATGTTCTACGATTGTATAAGTTACGAACTTGTTACGCTCGATGCGGGGGAACCCGCCGGGCGCTCGCGCCGCGCTCTGTCCACCTGAAACAAATGAATAAATACTAAAAACAGAGTAAGATACTACAAAACTGTGATTTTATTATAGTAACTTTAACTAGCTACAAAACTAAGACTTTTCCAAATAGCTAAATAAATTACATATTAAACCTTAGTAACTACTTATGTTAATTCAAAAATAAAAAAAAAGTATAATTAAAAGTACTTAGTCCTACTCTACCTGATTTTACGGTAGATATTGTACGTGTCAGTCTCCCATACTACGCTTGCTACGCGGCAATTTTCTGTGCTACGACTTGGCTACGCGGCATTTTTATTACGCTACGAATATGCTACGCAGCAATTTCATTACGCTACGAATAAGCTACCTCACATTTTTTCACACTACGCAACAAAAAGTATTTCTCTTGAGGATCTTAGAAAATTAGAAATGAAAATTAAATTCATACGTACCTAGACCCTCGTGGAGCGCGTGGCCTTGCGCGGGCGCATGTGGTTGGGAGAGCGCGGGCGGGCACGGCGCGCGGCCACTCCCACCCCGCTGTCGCCGCTGTGGCCCGACACCAGCGACTCACTGTCGCTCTGGTTCGACGTGTACCCGATTACGTCCACTTCATCTGGAATAGAGAGGTAAAGAAGGGTTAGTTAGTTTTTCTTATCGTCATTTGGAAGGTCAATGATAGAAAGAAATAAAATCTGTTGAAAAAATTAAAAAATATGTTTTAAATCAGTTTTTCATTGCATAGTAAACACAAAACAATGAAATGATTTATCTATGTAGCTATGTAGTAGTTGTCATAAAGGATTTGCTTGTCAGTACCTAACCAAGGTAGAAACTGTTTAACTGAAAGAAAAAGTTTTATGGATTCTTTTCTAACTGACACACAAAATTATCGATTTTCGAATAAGGCAATATACCACTTATCGGTCCTGAATGTTTACATAGTCTGTCGACATATTATAGGTTTATTTCAGTCACATAGAAACTGTACGAGGCGACTGATGAGTGTGGATGAAGCGAAAGAGGTGTGTTTGGATCGTAGCAAGTGGAAGGAAGTGGTCTCTGCCTACCCCAACGGGAGAGAGGCGTGACGGATATGTATGTACCTACATACAAACTTAGTAGACAAAATAAAAGAACTTTAGTAAAAATACCTTTTCAATTAATTAACACTTTCCTCGTCACAGAATAAGTAACACTACCTACCTAGGTCAACGAACCCAGCAAACTACCTAACCAAGACACAACAAATTATTTACCTACAAAAAACAACTAAAGTGCGATAAACTTACAAAAAATAGGAAAAAGAAAGTCACAACTTGTAGTGTTCATGAAATAATAATAAGTTTATTTAAAGTTCTGACGAGGTTTTTTATAACAAACAACTTTGGGGGCAATGACTCCTGTCGCGGAAAGTCTACGAAATATCTAAAACTTAGGGAAAATACAATATTCAGTCAACGTCTGGTATTTTCAAAATTCAAAAATAATTTATTCGTAGGTAACATTAAATTTACACTTGAATTCGTCACAAAGTAAAAAATAAAATAAAAAACATAATAAAGAATAAAGTATTTTGATCTAGAACATTATGGAAAATGTGGTTACAAATTTATCGAGTACTCTTAAGTTCTAATTTTGAATTAATAATGAACCTAAGTTCTCGTTTCCCCACCTACAGATAAAATCTAACTGACAGATAAACCTATGTCTATTTTATAAAACATGAATTTTTAGACAGAAACAGGCTTAGAATAACTGTCAGATAAATTTTATCTGTATGGTGGAACGGCCTGTTCCACCATACAAAGTACTAAGTATAAAAAGAAAACCAATGCTTTGATTTGACTTCTTGATAACAGAAGTTAGGTCTAATGGCGGTTACTCCTCCAACAAAGACTCTAAGGGGGAGGTAGGGGTTGGTTTCAATGGGAAAACGGGCACATAGTGCCTCATTCACGATCTACAGATAACTGACAGATAAACCTATGCCTATTTCATAAAACATGACGTTTTTGACAAAGACAGGTATAAAAAATCTGTCAGATAAATTGTATCTGTAAATACAACGAAAAAGGTAACGAGATGAGCTGGACGCCTTCTTGGATGTTTGGGCAGAGGCAGCCCAGGATAGGGGATCATGGAAGAAGAGGAGAGAGGCCTTTGCCCAGCAGTGGGACAGCGATGACTAGATAAGAAGAAGAGGAAGCAATAGTGAAACGGGCTCTTAAATATAAGAAATGAATGAATTCTCAATACTCTTTCAATAGTAGGTAAAAAGAAATCAGTACAAAGCGAGCAAATAAACCAAGGTCAAGATTATCTCCAACGAATCTCGTAGAAAACAGTTCTACAAACGGATAAATTTTATATAAAGCCAATAACATCCTTTCTTATAAAAGATTTCTTTCGCCCGTTCTATCCAATATTGGGAAACTTTTTCACTATTCCCTTTTTTTCTGTTAAACAAGGATAGAAGTGTTATTTAGAGTTTTTCTATACGTTGAATTTTTGGATGTGAATTTATTTTGTTTACAAGAATCACCGTTGAAGTTACGCCCCCTTATTACAAAACGAGTTGTATTTATAGTCCTAGTCCTAGAATAAACTCAGACAAATGATGTTTCGGCTATAGACAAACTGTCAAAATATGACGTTAGTCCTAGGACTATCTTCAAAACACGTTTTGTAGTTAGTCCTAGGACTATCTTCAAAACACGTTTTGTAATAAGGGGGACGGAGTTTTGAGAGTAAGACATTTTTAGGTAGTTAGGTACTAAGTTGTTTTTTTACCCGTCTACGGCGAAGCCAAAAGGAAAGGTTTTGTTTTTAGCAGTCTATGTATGTATGTATGTTACTATGTTCCATTGTAGCGTGTTAACTACTAAACCGATTTTAATGAATTACTTTTATCTGAAAATGGTGAAATTTCTTTTTTTGTCTGTCTCTATGTACTATAATCTTACAATAAACTGCTAAATCAATACTTTGAAAATTAACTCCGTATAAAATGCCTTATTTATAGATCACGAGTACAAAGTATGAAACCCGAACCTACAAATTATTAATAACCGACGTGCGTGCGTTTGATATTTCACCCGTGTAATTGACGTGTAGAGTTGTATGTGAAATTGGATTCTGGATTATCTAAGCGGGTGCTCATAGATTAAATTGAGTATGTTTCTATACAATAGGGATGATTACTAATGCCAAAATTAAAATAATAATTAATCCGTCTTTTAATAATAACCGATAACAAGTTAAGTACCAACATGTAACTGTATAAGTGTGTCGATTTAAAAAAATATATATTGGATATTAAGTAGGGCCCTGTGCCGAAGGTTTCTTGCCGTTTTCATCCTGTCGGCTATACAGGTAGTGAACCGGCAGTAGATTTAGATCAAAAAAGTCACTTTTCATTTTTCATTTTAACAATACAGCATACGACTTCACAGATCAAAGAAAAATGTTAAATCAAAAATATGACTTCCACAGTAATACCAACCTATAGGTAATATAACCTCCTTTATCAGAACCGAACAAAACGAAGCCTCTTTCATCGTATCAGTAGCGAGTTACATTGTGCAATACCACAATACAATTCTGCTTTTGGAAGCCGTATTGGTACCGCAGTGCATTCAATGTCTGTACCAAATAAATTCTCCTGCCGAAATATTGTGTTTCAACGTAAACTGGCTGAGGGTAGTGTTGTAACGATGAGGCTGGCGTATCCCTAAACTATCCGAAAAATATTCGTAAACCCTAATTTGCATGTGTCGGGTTTACTATTGTAGGATACTAAGATGTGTTGCTTACTTAGAAAGATGTGAAGTTTCATAAATTTTGTCATTTACATGGCAAAAAATGATTTTAGGGATTGCAAACTTTGCATCAAAAAGGTGAAATATAGAAAGTCGATACTGGTAAGTAATAATTTGCTGACAAAATCTTCTCATTAATATATATTATTTATTTTCATATCGAAAATATTTTAATTGCCTTTTTAATCATTTTTTGTAAAATCAAAGAAGATTGATTATGCTTCGAAATTTTCGAAAATCTCGAAATTTCGTTTAAATTCATTATTATGTGTTTTTTTATAAGTTGTACTCTGTGACGAAATCAAGTGGAAGTTTACTGTTACCTACGAATAAATTATTTTTGAATTTGAATTTGGAAAGGCTCTTGTCCAAAAATCTATTGAACTAAGTAACTAACCTACCTAAGGTACCTATACAAATTGTATAATTTCGGATAAACAAACTAACAGGCTTCCAAAACTAGTCCACATCCCTATTATAAGCATGCACTACCGAAACGTTTTATTGAATGTCGGATCTGTTGAATTTCCCCGTCAAAGCCCGGATTCCAGTTAATGCATAGTTCATTCACGTTTTGAACACTCTGTAATGGTTATTGATTATTATTCCATATCCAACCAGTGCACGCTTTAACGAGGTCGGATGTGTTAATGAAATTTACGAGTAGGTACTCTCGTAGCTAATTTTGTATCGCTGCTTGTGTTTAGTGGAAATTTAGTAATGAAATAAAAAGGAGAGGTATAAAGTGAGATGAAATAAAAAAGAGAGGAGAAAGAGAGATAAAAGAGAAAGAGAAAAAAGGAAAAGAAAAGATGAGAGAGAGAAAAAATTAGATGAGAGTAAAGATGTGGCAAGTATGGCGATTACTCCACCGACAAAGGCCTGGCTCTTAAATTGTAAATTGATGAATGAAGTGCAATAAATAAAGTATATCTACGAGATTTACAGCCAATTGCATTGTATAATGCTTAATTAATACACCTTATTATTAGATGTCATTATCAAAAATCAGAAAAAGACGTGGTTTAACTAAATGAGCCTTTAACGTAACTAAGAGTAAAGTTATTGCTTTGGTACACTGATAGTCACTTTATCAAAACTGAGAAGGAATCAAACAAGACACTGATAAAAAAAAGGAAAAAAAAGAGAAATTGTTTTTTTTGCTGAGGAAAATTGATTTAGCAATATATTTAATGGATGATTTAAACAGGCTTTTCAGCAATGAATTAGATGAAAATATGAGAAACTTCAGTGGTAGAAGTGAGTCGTTCCTTCAGCGGCTATTTCCTAATGTATATTAAATGTTGTATAAGGCCGGCCGTCATTTGCATCAAGTGGATTTTCCCATTGGGAGGGTAAGCCTGCAGTGTGGTAGAGTGACTATGGTAGTTGGAAAATGTAGGATAGATTGTGTAAATTTTCCGTGAAATTGGATTTGATTTCGTGAAAATAATCAATATAATGGAATGGCATTTTTTTTAAATTGACAAATTATGTTTTATTAATAATAATTTTATGAAATTCAAGCATAAGTACCTTTATTTTTTGTTGCTTAAGTATATATTGTTTGATTCAAATTCAACAAAACTACTTCGTACGCATTTTATCTTTTATCTTCATATTTTACAAAACTTAGGTACGCAATATCTAAAATAATATAGCCTATGCGTTATTCTGATCTGCAGGCTACAATATTGAAAAGTTTCATGAAAATCTGTTCAGTGGATTTCGCGTGAAAGAGTAACAAATATCATCACATCCATCCATCCATCGACACAAATATTGTCATTATGCTAATACCTAACAAGCATAGCTAGCACAGCAAAGGATTTACGGGCTATTTCACCATCGACAGATAAAAACCCTGACACATATTGTATACCTGTCTCTGTCTAAAACGTCATGTTTTATGAAATAGACATAGGTTTATCTGTCATTTAAATTTTATCAGTAGGTGGTGACACGGGCACTTTTTTTTTATATTGGCGTCACGCTGTTCACGGGCATTTGAAGAATCGAAAAATATATCTACTGAAATACTAACTTAGGCAATGTCATTATTTGACTTTTTTTTCTTACAGATGCGATTGATCTGTCATTTAAATTTTATCTTTAGATGTTGAAACGGGCATTTAACCTCGTAAATATCCGAGTAAACCTCAAAAGCTTAGCCACATTACACTCGGGGAAGTTCGATTGCCGCCCATTTAACATGTATAGCCGGAAATTGGAGCGCACTGTTGGTAGACACGTACTCAGTTGCATGGTGCAATGTGCATCCAATTCAATGCACTTCCAACACTAATCATGTTTATAAGAGTTGTGCGGTTTCAAGTTGGGAGACTTGTGTGTATTGCTATGCAAATTGGGCGATAAGTTTGAAGATATGTTTAGGTTAGTGTTGGATGTTTGTTTGATGTGTTGAAAATCTTGTCGTTTTGTCGGCTATTGAGTAATCCTATTAATATTATTTAAATGTCAATGTTTGTGCCGATGGATGGATGGATGTTTGTTACTTCATCACGTAACAACCACTGAACAGATTTCAATTAAATTTTACAATAACTTAGCTTGGACATCATAATAACACATAAGCTATTTCATTTTACAATTTCATGTTTTTTTTCCAAGATATGACAATAAATAAGAAGTTTTATATTTTCAATTATTTAGTATCCAAATAGAGAATTGATTTCGACTTGTCTTTGTGTAAAAATGTTTTCAAAGAGTTAAGATTTGATTAAAAAAAAACGAGTCCGTAAAAATGGAATTTTGGGTTAACGTTTACGTATGAGCATATACATAGGTGTATTGACACCTATACTTTGGCTCACCTACTACAATTTTTATTTTTATTTTTTAGGTAGGCGCATACCTACAGTCTTCCTAAACTAGTCCTACTCCAAAGGTTGTCTGGAAGAGATCACTTTTAGTGATAAAGCCGCTTTGCGCACAATGTTTTAGTTTTAAGTTTTATTTGTATTTCCTTGTGTGCAATAAAGTATTTCTATCTATCTTTACATATTTGAAAATTCAAATAAAATATTTCTCTAAAATTCTACAAGAAAACATTTCAAAAACACACACAAATACCTTCAATTATCGGATTACATCTCTGTTTCATCAGGCAGGGTTTGCAAACCAACCCCGCGGTGAGTTAATAATTAGTCTGAACAAGTATGAAACGCTCTCAACGCTACAATTACAAACTACACAATAAGCAGTACTATGTACGTACGTACTCCACTGCCATTTGCGTATTTACTAAAGGATTACTTGATGTAGTTTGATGTTTAGGCCCTGTGCTGTTAGGTTTCTTGCCTCTTCTTATCTTATCTATCATCTCACAATAAATAGTTAAATAAATAAATAAACAAATAAAACATTAAAGTTTGAAATTGTCAATTTATAAGACTACAATACTGCATTATAATGTGTTTCATAGAAAATTAAGCTCCAATCATAATAAAAAGACTAAGTTCTTCGTACATTGCGTTTTAAGTGCGATGATTTTAGTTAAGCCTGTAGAAACAACGCAAAATACTCCAAATTGATAGTGCGTGGAAACAGGAAATACGTTTTAATGTTATGAATTGTTCAAAAAAATAAAATTTCATAAAAACAAAAGAATGTTGCCAGGTAAATCAAAGAGCTACGAGCAAATAAAATGCTTTATGGTAGTAGATATTGCCAGGTATAGTGTAGTGTGCCTACAGCAAGGCACCTGTCCCTAACAGGAAGGGCGACGCGATAAATCTCGCACCGATAATTTACCGATTGTTTGTCCCGAAGGCACATAAATCCTACTACTCCAGGGTTGCCAGTCTATAAAAAATAAAAGCTACCTAATAAATAGGAAAGTCTAGAAAACTTTTTGGGATTTACTTCGCTGTTTGCGTTCCGAGTGATTTAATGATACGTAAATAAGAAGGTACATATTTACGTATTTGTTGGTATTTTACTTTTAATTTAATTATAATTAAAAACATTTAATTATAATTATAAAAAGAGAGCTTACCTACTTTGTTTCATAACAGTAAGTACCTAAGTGCTAAGACGTTAATGTTGTCAGAGAATTTTTTAGTCTTCTACACAATTACTTTCTAAACTCAAATTTTACGTCTTGAGTCAAATCATAAAGTTGATTCAAAAGAGCTCAGTTTATCTACGCTCTATGTTCTCATTTTGTATCTAAGTAGAAATAAGTAGGTACATAAGTATTTTATTTATAGCCTATTGTGTCCCACTGCTGGGCAAAGGCCTCCCCTGCATTCTTCCATGCCTCCCTATCTCCGGCCGCCTCTGGCCAGTTTGCCAAGTATGCATCCAGATCGTCGCGCCATCTCTTCTTAGGCCGACCTCTACCTCTGTGGCCGTCGAGCGGCAACCAGCCGGTAGAAATCTTGGCCCATCGATCCGGGTGCATAAATATTTATTTACTAGGCATAAATTAAAGCAGGTTTTTATTTTCTCAACCCTTAAAACGTACATCCTTCGTCACTCGGCACCCGTTAACCCTCTATTCGTACCTCACCTCAACTTCACTGAGCCCACCATACAAAACTTCGTAATTTATTTGTTTTCCGAACACGAATTATCTCTAATTTATCCCCGAAAAAATACCCACTCCAAACATTACCTAACAAAAATTCTTGACGGCCAATTTCGTTGAACGAAAAGTTTAAGAAAATGATAAAACTTAGACAGTTCCAAAACTTATTCCTTGCTTCATTAGTTTAAGTTTAGAACGCTCAACCAAAGAGGTACCAATCCACACCCTATGGAAACCTCTTTCCTTAAAATTTTTATTTTTCTAAGCGGCCAGTAAATTTGTAAGAAAAATATCCTCAAAAGAGTTTTTATACTTGAGATTTTATTGGTCTGAGATTTATGATTACGAGGGCAAACATTTTTTTGTTTATAACCTCAAAAATAGTCTTGTAAATTGTGATAGGTACCTACTATTACAAAAAGATAAAAAACGCAGTGCACTCGTTTCCGTTTTTTTAAATCGGTTTAAAAAGTTTTGAAATCCAACTAGAGGATTGATAATAGCATCTTTTTAGACATTTTTGTCTACATTTTTACAACCATGCGATGTTGAATCTTTTGGAAGGATGGCCAAGTATCTCTTTGCCTACCAAAGAGAACCTATACTACTACAAGACAAGTTTAATAGTTAAACTAAACTGGAACCTAATCTTGCTTTAACCAACTCGCCGATAAGCTGTCCCTTCGTTATCAGAAGGTACCTATCCCATGAGGGGAGGTTCACTAATTACGTCAACTATCCAACTTTAATTAGGTCGAAACCCTCTTGTTAATGTAAGTTGTCATAGGAGCCGTGTTTGCTTTACTACCCCGGATTATGAGGGCCGCATTTTGTTATGCTATTAAAAGAGATGGTTATGTTAAATTGTGATGTTGACGTTTTCTCTGAATAGCAACTTTGTTTCGTTGTTTTAAAGTTTGGACGAATGTTTGATAATGAAAGTTGTGCACTTAATTAAATATTACCTACTGCTTCCTACTGCTGATCACAGGCCTAGCCTATCTAGGCTCTGTATGATCTACAGAACTAGGCAGATCAGGATTTGCCAGCAAATGAATCGAGAAGGTTCACCTAGGGTGACTTAGGTCTGCAGTGATATTGTTTCCCATTTTAGGAAGCTAGTGCCCACTTTGATTTTGCTGGAAATGTGATTTATTGGTAAGTCCAAACAATTTTATTTCTCAAAACTCAATTACTCTTTTTTCCTGCTTCTAACCACGCTTATAATATTTAGAATTTGTTCAACAATCGATCTACAAAAAGTTAACAAAATTAACAAGTTCCCCCTTATTACAAAACGAGTTTTATTTCTAGTTCTAGAACTATATCAAATAATCGACGTTTTGGCTATAAACAAAACGTCAAAGAATGACACTAGTCCTAGAACTATAAATAAAAGTCATTTTGTAATAACGGGGGTTGAGTTCTGTCTATGAACATTATTGAACATGTACGAGTACCTACGTAAAAGTTGTCGACAAAAGACAAAGGAGTGCAGGCGGTTATCACTAGTTCGCTAACAGCCAATTAGCTTCAGGCACTTCACTTTGTTCTTTTTTCCGTTTTACTCCCTAGGGACCCTAGTCAACCCCTAGAACGTTATTGTCGATATGACAAAAGCTAGATAAGTTAGATATTGGCTTCATGATAATGAGATGCTTTTTTTTTCTATTAAAGTATTATTATTATTATTGTACAGTAGAATCTGTAACTTTATTTTTATTTGAATTAGATAGAATTAGAATTTGTTTATTGCAAGCCACAAGTTGGGTAAGATGTTACAAAGTCATATGTACATGTGACGCCCTGCAAGGGCACAGCAAACAAGAGGGCAAGTAGTTGCCAGTTACTTAAAAAATATTTGTATTACTTTATTGGAAATATATTCCAGAAGGTATGAGTTTTTTTTTCACTTTAAGCCAAAAAAGAATTCAATACAAACGATAGAGTTGTGATAGTAGTAATCGGTGAATGAAATAACAAACAAAACAAAAAAAAAACAAAATCGGCTCAGCTACTCTCGAAATTGCGCTTAGCCACACATTCAGCTATCTTTATATTATAGATGTAATCTATTTCGCTTCCGCGTCATTCTAATCACACAAACAACAAACCAATTTCGATTAAGCTTGCGGTATTCATTTTTATGTCAACCGTCACGAAGGGCGTTGTATGTGAAATCGTTCAGAGTGAGAACTAGAACGTAACTGGATACGGAATAGCTTCTCTAATGTCCTACAAACACGATACCAAGACCTTGCTTTAGTTTTCGAGGTTAGAATAGAAGGGATTTGTTTTTTAAGTTGTGGTACGTGTTGGAATATTTTGGCGGTGATTTACGTTCTTGCTTTTCAGTTGCACTGATTTGCATAGAACATTTATAAACTTAAATCTTCGTTCAAAAGGTTAACTATTTTTTTGAATACCAATCTTTTATTTACACACCAATAAATAAATATACATAATTTCACCTTAAATAAATTCAATACAATATAACTTATTGTAACTTGGTTAAATGTTGTGAGGTTAAATAGGTTTAAAATGTGCTAAAAAAATCAAATAAATCGCCAAGTTTAATGGAAGACTTTTAAGGCACTTTTTTAACATTTAACGTATTCTAATATTAGCTAGGTATTATCAGTCTCCTTATCCTAATTAAACATATCTTAGACACCTCTTCTAAAATGTTTGGAATACGTAATCGCAATATTAAGTTGCAATAAAATATTTCTATTTTTGTCCCAGGCAATGTTAAACCTTTGACTACCTATCCACAACGCCCATTCCCCGTTTTGTACATTTCAACGTCAAAATAAAATATCTCCTTACATATTTATCATATTTACAACATCTTGTGAAATAAGCCTACGAAACAAAGTTCATCGCCCTCTATGTTTCCCAGTAAATCTTCCATGAAAATCTAATTTGCCCCCTAATTTCAATTGAATCGAATCTCACGTCTCCTCAAAGTCTAATTTCAGTTTTATTTTTTCCTTTTTCGTCATATTTCTCGATATAACTTGTTGATGTTTTTATTGAATTAGAATAGGTGTTTTAAAATAGGAAATGTCATTTTTTGCGTTTTGTCTAGATATAGCGGAAACGTCATTTATCTGAGGTAGTTTTAGGATTTTATATAAAACTCGTTTTGTAATAAAGGGTATGGAATTTTCTGCAAACATTAGCACAAAAATCCATAAAAGATTAGCGTAAAATTCCGTAAAGAATGAGTGACTATGTATGGCTTGTAACGTGAACATAGCAGCTGTATCTTTAACAACGGCATCCATAAATTTGCACAAACATTTGTTTTCACAAAACAAAGCCGTTCGTAGTTTTATTATTTTTGGAATATGATATATTCTGTTCATAAAAAAGGAAAACCAATTTGCGTATCTTTCTTCCTGCTTTATCGTACTTTGAAATGTATATTCTATTCTTTTCACTCTTTAGCGGGAAGTGAGTTATTATTTAGGTAGGTTCGGCACTAAGGAAATATTGCAGTAATATTTTTCAGGTCGGCAACTGGTCATCGTCGCGTTGCAAGAAAAAGTGGAATAATTTATGGGTGTTGCGGGGGGTGTGGGGGGATTGTGGAGGGGATTAACCGGATGTAGGGGGATAGGGCCTTATCTCGTTTTTTTTGTTTTATATCTGAGGCTGGAATATAAAATATATGACTATGACGGTATGAGCGTTACATCACAATGAAGTGTAGGTTTTTTAAATACTTACAGCGCTTTTGAAATCGGTATTGAAATTAATTATAATATTAATATTAGATTAAGGTACCTATTATAACTTAGTACCTATATACCTATACGGTAGGTAACCGTATATTTCGTCCATCTGTAAGTGTGTTTAAAATTTTGGACGCATATATTTGGCATTATCAAATAAATACAAAGATAAACAGCATCAAAAATTCAGAATGGGGGCTCTTGAGATATTTGAGGTTATGTATAGACACATAGGTAATATGTTTTCTTTGATTTAAGTCAGGATATCTAAAGCTTAATTACCTACCTACACTATTCCATACAAAACACCTTTTTAAATCAATTCACAATCCATAAAAATCAATATAGCAGGGAGATGCAAACACATATGTTACTATATATACGTAGTAAATATATATGTGTTGTAATTAATAAAGTGTGAGCGGCGAAGTAGCGATAAGCCGGCCGCTCTCGTAAATCAACCTTGCTAATGATCACCCTGTATTATGAATGCTGGAAGAGACTAATGACTGATGAAAAATATAATAATAAATAAAATAAAAAATATAAAGGCGACTGATGAGTGTGGATGAAGCGAAAGAGGTGTATTTGGATCGAAGCAAGTGGAAGGAAGTGGTCTCTGCCTACCCCAATGGGAGAGAGGCGTGACGGATATGTATGAACGTATGTTTGTAAAAAATAATTTTGTTGGCCGATCTGGATATTTCATACATAATAAAGATCCTGGAAGAAAAAGTAGAAGGAAAACGGAAGAGAGGGAGACCACGAAGGACTTACATAGATCAAATGGAAGAGGGTATAGAAGTTGTGTCGTGTCAGGTGCTCAAAAAAGGCAGAAAAATGCAGTGGTGAAGACTCCAACGACTAGAGCGACGCTCTTTTAAATGATGAAAGATTTATGTTAGTGAGAAAGAATCATTATCATCATTATCAGTTCGTGGACGTCCAATGGTGGACAAAAGCCTTCCAAGGATCTCCACTACGACCGGTCCTGCGCTGCCCACATCAAACGTTTTTCCGCAACTTTTACCAGATCGTCTGTCCACCTTGTAAGAGGCAAAGATAAGAAAATAAATGCTTACTAAGTCGCAGGCAGCCTCTACTTCTTAATAGAACCAATATTTCATATAATAATAAATATATCCAGTAGAGAGACATATCTGTTATGGCCATAGCCTAAGAAAACTGCTTGCAATATGGCCGCGAGTCAAATAACAACTGCCGATATTGGAAACGCTGTAAAAATATTGCTCGCAGCGGCCAGTGGCATACTGCTACTAAAGGGAGTAAATAAAGTAACATACAAGTAGGTATAGAAGATTTATATAATAGAAACTGATTTATAAATGATAATATTTTTGCCGAAGAATGCGAGGACATTGGTTACTCTTTCACGCAAAAACTATTGAACAGATTTTAATGAAACTTGCCAATATTGTAGCTTATACGTTTTAGCTACTCGGTAATAGAAACTGATTATAAATGATAATGTTTTTGCCGAAGGATTTTTATCAGGACATTGGTTACTCTTTCGCGCAAAAACTACTGAACAGATTTTTATGAAACTTGCCAATATTGTAGCTTATACGTTTTCAAATAGTAGTTTTTTTTCAAATAGGTAAAAAAAAAATAATTTTGGTAAAAAAAAGTTTTCAAATTAGTACCTACTAAAATATTTTTTTAAAGAATCTCTTTGTTTCCTTGTCACTTCCAATTTTAAAGCATCTTTAAACCCCTCATCTCACAACTGAGTGACAAACAGACAAACAAACAAACAACGCAAGCTACCTACAACAAGCTTAATGACACCATATTCATTATTTTATCTTCTCAAACATTTCAGTAGGTATCAAAAAATCTTTCGTTACGATTATCTCAAAATAACCTATAATTATTAACTTGGAATTTCATTTGTATTGACGTGCATATATCTGAGGAATCAAATTAGCTGTTGCGGGTTCTATACGTATAAATTATTAACTTGGAATTTCATTTGTATTGGCGTGCATATATCTGAGGAGTCAAATTAGCTGTTGCGGGTTCTATAGGTATAAAAATAAATATATTAGATTATTATCAAAGGGAAGCAATTTGTTGACGCTATAATGTGTAAATCCGGGTGATTTGATGAGCTTTATTTGTTGTCGGGCGCTAATTAATGGAAAAATGGACGAGGAAAATGTTTTGGCACGTGTTCCTATTTTTGCTTCATATTTTGAAACAAAAAACTCTGAAGATAAATATACTTTTATTATTCAAAGCGTAAATACATTTTATTGATATTATCTATCTATCTTCTTCTATATAAATAAAAATGAATTGTTGTTCGTTAGTCTGATTAAAACTCGAGAACGGGTGGGCCGATTGAGCTGATTTTGGTTTTAAAATGTTTGTCGTAGTCCAGGGCAGGTCTAAACGGTGAGAAAAATTCGAATAATTGCCGGGAAAGCCCTAAAACAGACCTTTTCTTTTTTCCATACAAATGTTTTCTTACTAAAATGTAGAGTCAATTTGAACTTTATTCCTACACAATAAAGTTTATTTATTTATTTATTTATTTATAAGGAACACCAACAGTACATATATAAAACAATCCATACAAAGATTTCAATGTTCAGTACTGATACATATACCACTTACAGGTGTACACAACATTTATAATTTACACGCACAAATTTACTTTACAATGGATAATAAAGTACCGGCACAATTGATATAATTGAATTTAAAAGAAAAGAAAATAGGATTACATATAAATAGGTACATTAAAAAGAAGAAAGTGATGTCTTTCGAAGTGAGAATAATTTATGATTTGTGTAACATCTAGGAATTGTAATATTTAATTATTTTTGATTTGAATGAGCTTAAAGAGTCGCAAAATATATCCAAATTTGGAATTAGTGCACTTAGCCTGTTATAATTTGAGCAGATTCTTTATATCGCCTTATAAAGTTCATTATAAGGCGGGACAAAGTTCGCCGGGACAGCTAGTTTTATAATAAAACACGTACTTTGAAGACTAAGTGCCCGTTTCACCATTTTACAGATAAAATATAACTGACAGATAAACTTATATCTATTTCATAAAACATGACGTGTTGGACAGAGTCAGGTATGAAATATCTGTCAGATAACTATCTGTAGATGGTGTAACAGGATAGATAGATAGATATAAATACTTTTTTGCACACAAATAAATACATATAAAACTTAAAACTATAACATTGTGCGCAAAGACGGTCTTATCACTACCTTTGGAGTAGGACTAGCAGGACTTAGTATCCAATCCCTATCTCAGTATTCGTTGAAGCAATTACGTTGCGTCCTGAGCCCTGTAGGTATGCTATCCGTTAAGCTGTTATACGTGTAGGTATATGATTGTCAACAGGCCACCAGCCACACGTCACGCGTCACTTCCCATATGCGATTACCGTAATGCAATTGCTGACAGGCCGCTCCCAATTAATGGCCGACCCATTCGGTCCCAAGTCCAAACGCGTACAGCCTAGTAATTGATATGATGTTATGCAACAACCCCCTTTCCATCAGCTATAGGAAATTGGAAATTATGATAAAAGACTTCCATCGGTGAGGGAATGGGATATACAGATGTGAACGTTGATGACATTAAAGGTTAGATTAGTGGAAAATTGAAAGTCGCGTAGCCTTGTGTGTTTGTATCAAAAGCAGCATATATGAAGCTTAGCACAAGTGTCGCGTGAAATTGTTTGAGAGTGACACCGACGAGATTGGCTCGAAAGATATTTTAAAATTGAAAAGAGAAGCGTTAGGGGTTTTCGTAATAACAGCGCGTTGGAAAGTTTTCAGCGCGCGGTCGATAACTTATTTTATAACAATAGGTACATGCTACTTTATTTTATAGAAAAGGAAGTTTAAGTCCGTTTCTACTATAGAACAAAATGAACTATCCCTGAAGTATATCCAAAACGCATGAAATGTAATGCGCACCGTTTATTTATACGACAGTAGTTGAGACGGGGAACAAAACAAAGCCATCAGCTTGAAATCTGTACGCCGCGCCGTCTTATGAACGGACTAAACCCTGAAATCTCCTATTTACCCTAAACATTCAATAGAGATGCAAATATTTATTTTTACGAGGGCGACATCAGCATGCAAACGGCGCGGCCGGAGCAGCGGCCCTCTGATAGATCATCATAAATACCGCCCTATTGCGAATTATACAGCCCGCAGCGAATAAAGCCGCTTAATGAGACGACTAATCGCTCCGACAACTATTTATACGGTCAATAAAACCGGCTTGTTTACCATATCAATCGTATAAACGGTAATAAAGGCACGCGGCGGGAGGGGGGAAAGTTTTTTCAACCGGCAACCGACAATGGTTCAGGAATTTATGTGCGTCCGCCGACCTAAGGAATAAGTGTGCTTCTGACAGTTAAATTGCGAAAGTTAATGCATAAATAAAAGGTAACAATATAGGCCGGGTAGGGCGCGGGCGGAGAAACACAATGGTGCTCCCGAAGCTGCCCAATTTAGCCCGAATGTCTGTCAAAATGAAACTCCACATTGTGTTCTAGACACTGAATCCTGCCACAATATTTCCTACTAGGTTAATTCTAAGAACAATGTCCAACTGACATAAACGTTGATGAATGAGATTGCGAAAGATAAATTAAATTCTGAACGTGTTAGAGGTTTCAGTTTAATTCCGTGCTGACGTTTAATGGGGAATCGTTCGCAGGATGACACTTAAATGAATTGCTGTCATAAAACGTGGCAGATCTTGATGTGGTGCTCGTATTTAGTGCCACTTAAATAGTAAAGTATCTATAAAAATATTTTAAAAAGATTAAAAAGTGTCACGTACCTAATAACGTCGTTTGCCGAGATGGTTAGGTACGAATTGAAAGAGTATCTTGTATAAAAGTTTTGCAGTAACTGTCAAAACATAATATTTAAGAAAGGAAAGAATGAAGTGTTTAGATCGTAGCTAGTGGCCTCTGCGTACCCCGATAAGCGTGATAGACCGATATCTTTGTTTGTATTTTAAGAACCGAGGCCTTTCATATGTATCTTCCCGACATATAATACATCTATATCCCTCAAAGAACCAAGACCCCAGCATAAAAAAACACACTTACCACTTTCTGAAACAGACGAAGGCGATCTTTCCGCAGTAGACACCCCAGACGAGGACTCCAAAGAGGAAAGAGAGTCAGCTCGTGTGGCGTGAGGCATGGAACTCTCAGATAATGAGCGCGCAGTGGAATCTCTTGGGGACGAGCGAAGTTGCGCAAGTCGCCGCCTAAGGTAGCGCTGTTCTCGCGCTAACTGCTCTTTGTGGCTCGAATGCCTTTTCTCTCTTTCTTCCAAGCTCTGAAACAAGTTAAAAACAGTTTAGTATTCTGTGGAATCGGTAAAGCTATTCTGCATGGATCGCTTCAAACACCATTTACTCAATACTCAATCATTTATTGCACTCCACAGCTTTTACAGATCTTATAAACAACTAAAGTACCAAATGTGGACCCTGATTAGGGCACGGCAATTACTTGTGTCGAAGCACTCCCAAGTCAATTTAAAATTTAAAATAAAATAGTCTCAGCTAAGTATGTGATTATTGAGTGTCAATGGCATCTTTTGACAGATTTGGTATTCTGCTAAACAATGGCTTACACTGATTGCGACCAAATCTGTCAAAAATGACATTGACACTGCCGACACACAACAAAGAATATAGTAAATAAGCAGACTTGGCATTTAGGAATATTAATAATAAATGTAATTTTCTCTAAAAATATTAACAATAAATATAATTTTCTCTAAAAATATTAACAATAAATGTAATTTTCTCTAAAAATATTAACAATAAATGTAATTTTCTCTAAAAATATTAACAATAAATGTAATTTTCTCTAAAAATATTAACAATAAATGTAATTTTCTCTAAAAATATTAACAATAAATGTAATTTTCTCTAAAAATATTAACAATAAATATAATTTTCTCTAAAAATATTAACAATAAATGTAATTTTCTCTAAAAATATTAACAATAAATGTAATTTTCTCTAAAAATATTAACAATAAATGTAATTTTCTCTAAAAATATTAACAATAAATGTAATTTTCTCTAAAAATATTAACAATAAATGTAATTTTCTCTAAAAATATTAACAATAAATGTAATTTTCTCTAAAAATATTAACAATAAATAAATGTAATTTTCTCTAAAAATATTAACAATAAATGTAACTTTCTCTAAAAATGTTAAAGCTATTTCCAGAATAGCGACCTGTATCTAGTTTATTGCAAGTCTTTAACACACTAGTGATCGAGTACTAGGTTCCTACAGACTCTAAGTATCTCCTATCTCCATTATAGCTTAAACAATTCTCATTAACGCGACTAGCACCTTTAATTAAAAAACTACAGCATTTTTGATTAAAATAAATTGTGAAAATTGAGGCACAAAGGAAACGCACGGTCTGTGAAATAGTGTTGTTTAGTTAAAATTGAAAATGAACTACAATATCGATGAAAGAGAGGAACGCTAACTTTTCGTAAGGATTTATCGATATTTATCGACGAGAAACTTTTCGTGAGCATTTATCGATGTTTATGGATATTTATCGACGTGAGTTCGTTAAAAGTTGTTTCTAGGGACACATTTGCAAGTCATTTAGTTGTAAGTAGTTTATTTAAAAGTCGTAGTAGTGTATCAATATCAAATCAGAGGTAAGGATATGTAGATACAGTTGTTGTTACATATTTTTGAAAAGTTAATGTTTATTTTTAATCTATTGACTAGATTATAAGCTTAATAACATAATAATTTTAAAAAAATCGAAAATTCTAAAAATTTCATATACCGACTCGATATATCGACAATAGACACTCCCCAACACTACAATTTAACAATCAAGCCAAAGAAGTCAATGCACAGAAACGGGACACAATAACATTGGCGATAGAACGTTACTTTCCTTTGTCCGTTACAATTCCGACGCGGAAATTGCTCTAATGAACCTTTATTTAGTCTAGGTTTACTCGAGCGGGAAACTTGATAGGTATTTTTTAGGTTTCTTTATATTACAAGTTGCTATTGTGTATTTGAGTGTACTTTTCATGATAATGCGGCAGTGAAAATGCTTGTCCATGTTGTGGGATACTTTTTTCAGAAAAGGTTTCATTTTCTGTCAGATACATTATGGGGTATTACACAACGAGGTTTAAAGATAGTCCGACTTTAGTTAGTTTAGGTTGACGTTTTGTCCATAGCCGAAATGTCAAAAGAAACGAAATAACGTCGGACTATCTTTAAACCTCGTTTTGTAATAAGGGGGATGAAGTTTTCTATTTTGATTTAATTTGTAAGATGTACGAGTATACAGAGTGTAACAGAAAGGGTATATAATGCCGAAACACAGCGATCGTGCTCATGAAACTAAACAACTTTCCCCAAGGAACATGGTTCGTAATTCGAAAAAAATTTTTGGAACGCCCATACTTACTCGATCAGCTGATCGGACATTTTGTATGGGGACGCGAAATTTTTTTTTCGATTTACGACCCGTGTTTCTTGGGGAAAGTTGTTTCGTTTCATGAGGACTATCGCTGTGTTTCGGCATTATACCCCCTTTCTGTTACACTCTGTATAAACGAAAAGAGATTCATAAACTAAAAATAGGATGATATTTCATTTAGTCGAACGATCTTTTTTATAAGCCTTGGCTTTTGCCTCTTTAATTTCTTCTTTTACCTATTCGACAGTTGTCAATACGCCTACCTTATTAATAATATAAAAGGACTATACAAATACTTTTCCACGTAATCCTTTTAAAATACCCACAACACACAGACAGATAACTAACTTAATTGTAAAAAAAAACCGCAAACCTTCACAAATTCACACCCCCTAACGAAAATAAACAAGTTACTCGTATGATCCGCATTAGAGCAGTTTTTTAAACGTCCAGCGTGCGGCGGGCGGACCCCCCGGGGGGCTAAAGGGTGGGGGGTCACGGGGGGGTCACATCACGTTATCGCCGCCGGCCGCAGATGAAATATCCTCTCATAAATCTGTCACAACCCAGTCTTTCCTATGGACTATTTTGTACGCGTACCAAACGTTATTTTGAAACCAAATGGAAGAATAATAAGGTTATAAAGTAGATATTTTGTGCTGATGGTGTTTCACTTCTCAGTAGGGTCGTAAATCTAGAGTTGCTTAGTCAACAACGGGTAAGGAGCTGCGAATTAAAAGGAATTGATGTGGCAAAATTGTGGCCTAAGTTCGATGAGTTGGATTCGCTAGATTTTTCTTAATCACATTTGTAAGTCAAGAGTACCCTAAACCGACGGGCATGTATGGGGCGTCTGATGAGTGTGGATGAAGCGAAAGAGGTGTGTTTGGATTGTAGCAAGTGGAAGGAAGTGGTCTCTGCTTACCCCGGTGGGAGGGAGGCGTAGAGGTATGTATGTATGTATGTACATTTGTAATGTACCTAACACGCAACGCTATCCTATAATGCGTGTGACAAGTGTGCTTCTAATTATAATTCATCTATGGAGCAGATGTCATAATGCGTTGCGTACGTTGCGTACGTGGGATCAGTCTGTTTCTATCTTAAATGACTATTGGTTTACGAATCTAGTTGTTAGTTCCGTGTTGACCATCAAAAACAATTTTAATGGTGTTGCTATTTCACAGAATTAACGTGGGTACAATTTTATCATTAAGAGGTAGGCACCTATAGGTTATTTGCCTTCATGGAATTATGTATGAAATGTTAAACCGTCTCAACATTGACACATATTTGAGTAGATACAACGACGAATACAGATTACCGCATCTACATTACGTAACGTTATACGGTCTATGTGAAGTTAAGGGATATCTATGGAGTGTTACGAAGGTCAAAAGTTTAGTACCGGCTAAGAATTGACACCGCATTACTTAAGTATTATGGACATGTCTAGACAATATGTTGGCATATTGTACGTAAAACAGACATTTTTGCGATTATGTAAGTAGGTAGGTAGGTAGGTATCTATAATATGTATAATGAACTAATCATGCTGTTTGCTTCTTTATTAAATCATTGTTAAAATCACTCAACTGTAAAAGCCAACTTTTAAATGAAAATTTCCCAGCCTCATAATTTTCCTACTGTGGACTGTGGGTATTATTTTGTATTTAGTATGGTTATTCAGTTGAATGGTTATTTCCAATGAGAGAAATTGAACTACTCAATTTCAAAAGATACTTATAATGATTTATTCAATCGTCAGCGGTAAGTATGTACGTACAAGAGCCAACATAGTTCTGTCTATTTCTCAAATATAAAAACTACAATCATGCTATGTCACATCAAAAGTTCAATAGCTAGATAAATCGTCAAACAAATCGCCCAACCTCCAGACACTAACGACCAAATCGATATAAATAGAACAAAACTTCAGAATCCAATACAGAACAATCCGAGCAACATGTAAATTAGGCTGATGAATTTTAAACATTCGAAAGACAAGGGAGTATCCTTTTAATTTAATTGGTTATTTCAAAAGTTTTCCAATCTGCATCGGAAATAACGTAAGGTCCCTTTTCCTGGGAGTTGAGAGATGTGTTTGTGTTTTATAGACTAGTATTAATTGAATGGTAGCTACGGCGTCGCGAGGATGCATTATTTAAAAATCTTCTTTTATTTTGTTGAATCAATTTATTATGAAAGAAGATAAGAAAGAAGAAAAAATAAAGAAGACATACTTGTAGTAGGTACATTCGTACATAATCTATCACGTCTCTTTCCCATCGGGGTAGGAAGAAACCACTTCCCTTCACTTGGTACGATCCAAACACACCTCTTTCGCTTCATCCACACTCATCAATCGCCTCATACATGCACGTCGGTGTAGGGAACCCTTGGTCCAGACTTGATCAAGACGCGTTCGCATTGGCCTTCCCCTCGCATTTATCCACTATTAGTAATTCCACATTTAATTTCTACATAAAATAGAAGCAAATACACCAAATCTCGTACATTGCACTTTGACTTACCTAAGAGCAATTACGGACTACTTCCGATCCGAAAAAATTACCATAGAAATAGTTCTCGGAACGGATTTTTCACAGGATGACGGACTGACTATGTAAGTTCTTCGTGGTCTCCCTCTCTTCCGTTTCCCTTCTACTTTTCCTTGCAAGATGTTTTTTATAAAGTCGTCGTGTCGTATCAGGTGAACTAGCATCTTTCCACTCCTTTCAGCAATGGTCTTTAAAATCACCCACTAATTGCAGAACCTCTTCATTACTATTATTTTCCTTCCAGTTAATCCGTTCCATTCTCCTCCAACACCACATTTCAGACTCCACCGACAAGAGCGAAGCTCTTATTTTTAATGATGATGATGAACGGACTGACTACTGAATTCAATACTTGGATTTCAAACTGAATAAGATTATTAAGAAGCAGTGTCTTAGGTCTTTTTGCCGGATGAATGTCCGTTGCGTGTACAAGAGCCCTAACCCTTTGAACCTCCGCTTTTTAAGTCTGCTAAAGCTGTGTGCACACAGCCAACGGACGACACGGTTTAATAAGTCAAACTAGCTCGGTACGTCGTTGTAAGTTGTGAGCAATTGAGCTGGCTTATCGGCTCACATGGGAGACGAGTAATAGGGTTGCTAATTTATTAAGTCGAATTATTTTTAAAATTGGAAAAAATGCGTAAAAAGAATTATATTAAACTGGTTTCATTTTTTTTAATAAGGATAAAAAATAGAAGCTTTGAAACTGTTGTTTTATATTAAGTTTAACAACCAACAAGACTTTGGTCCAGCCAAAAAGATTAAATATGTCACAATTTTAATAATAAAGACTAGAAAAGTTGTTTTTCTGATACAAAAGTATAATTATGAATGTATAAATGCCTACAAGTCATTTATTCTCCTAAAAAGATCATTCGTTTGACACTTTACTTTGGTGACCAATCTGCTTACATATTATTTCTTTCCAATCAGGAAGTGAGAGGCAATTCCCAAAATATGTCGATAAGACACACAAAACCTTACTAACCGTGAAGGAAAACATCTTGAGGAACCTGCATATACTAGAGAAGAAATTCGAAGGTGTATATGATTAAGGCCTTAAGAGAGAAGGCTCGTGCCCCTGTAGTGGGGACGGTAAAAGGGCTGATAATGATGAACACAAAACCTTTAAAAAATCCTACTTTTTAAAAATCTGCCTGAAATCTAGATTTTGAAACTGGCAACCCTAAAAACCAGAGGCGACCGCGTAGCTCATTAAAACGGGCGCGTTCTGTAATCGCGGATTTACGATCCGACACGAGTTTCACCCTTATATTACGGAACTCATATACACAGTACAGTACACCCCCAGTGACGCCTCATCATCTTTATCGCGCTCCTCGGTTTTAAACTGCAAACTTGTGAGAGCTTACCTACTTGCTTTTGTTACGAATGGTGTATATGAAGATTAGAAGTAATGAGAGAGTGTTTGTAGGTACTTTTTAAAAAGAAATCCTATTAATGATATTACGTGGTAAAAATCTATTTATGTTTAGGTAAAAAAGAGATAATTGAAATAAGTAAAGTTTGAACTTTAGCTCTATATGAGTTAGACCCAGAACACACGGTGAAACGCAAATGCAACGCAACTGAAACTGCTAGTTACTTTTGAGTTGCATCGCAGTTTCTGCTATAGACTTCCTTAGAAAACCACACACGACGCAACTAGTTTGAAACGTTTCGTTACAGTTGCGTTGCATTTGCGTTTCACCGTGTGTTTCGGCTTAGACATTTGCTGAGAGGACATTTTTTCCCTGTTTTGTCTTAATGCATAGGTACTTTTACATTCAGTCTATTTTAAGTGAAATGTAATGTTTAGTAAATAAGCAATGATAGATCTCAGTTTATATTTTGTCGTAATCTATAATATTTTGTCGCATATTTTGTCGTAATAATATTTTTTCTTTCTTGCTTTTTTCTATAGGTATTAATCAACGTCAATGCTCATTTCGGGAACCGATGCCGCAGTTACTTGATCAGTTTTAAATACGTACCTAAATGGCCCTACATAATTAGGGTACCCATGGTTAGGTTTAAATCTAGTTGACTTGTGATTACGTCTCAAATTCTTGTGATCTCTTTCCTGCTCTGTAACTGAAACTAACTAGAAAGAAAAAAACTTTTCATTAAAATAAAACGATCTTGATTTTTTAAGAAAAATAATGACATCATTATTTACCTAAGTATATGTGAGACTAACGAAGTATACTCAAAATAAATATTTACCCAGACTTTTGGAAAGTAAATAGTCTAGAATAATTTGGAATGTTCGTTCGTTTTACAGAATATACCAGACTTAGTTAGCAAATTGAAATACTTTACTTATGAGTACGGACAACTTTTACTATGTGACGAACTTCGTAACCGTTTTTAATAAAAACAGTATTCTCTATACATGTTTAACTAAATAATGAAAGATATTATAAAGAGAAAGTGAACATAGAAAATACTAGAAGCTGCCCGCGACTTCGTACGCATTTTATCGTCATATCTTCGAAAAAAATCATGATATCGTAAAATATTATAGCCTATGTATTATTCTGATGTGCAAGCTACAATATTGCAAATTTTCACTAAAATCTGTTCATTGGTTTTTGTGCAAAAGAGTAACAAACATCCATCGGCACAAACATAGACATCTATATATATAAAAATGAAACCCATTTTCCGTTGTCACGGCATCACGCCTGAACGGCTGGACCGATTTCGCTAAATTTTTTAAAAAATGTTCATTGAAGTCCAAGGATGGTTCTTACGGTGAGAAAAATTCGAATAATTGCCGGGAAAGCCCTAAAACAGACCTTTTCTTTTCCCATACAAATGTTTTCTTACTAAAATGTAGAGTCAATTTGAACTTTATTCCTACACAATAAAGTTCATTCTAAGGCGGGACGAAGTTCGCCGGGACAGCTAGTTTATAATATAAGTAGGATTTGTGCGATATCAAAGTTGGTTGAATAGAAATTATAAATAATAAATAAAAGAAATTCGTGAATACTCAGGGACTTTATCATTTCACTAGTGGCTGCCTGTGACTTCTTACGCATTTATCATTATATCTTGGAAAGTTTACGCAATATCTTAAAATATTATACTCTATGTGTTAACCTGATTTGCAAGCTACAATATTGCAAAGTTTTACTAAAATCTGTTCATTGAAATGAAATGAAATGAAAATTAAATGAAATGAAAAATCATTAAATTTCATTTCAATAAACAGATTTTACAATATTGCAAAGTTTCACTAAAATCTGTTCATTGGTTTTTGTGCAAAAGAGTAACAAACATCTTTACATCTATTCATCCATTCATATCACCCTGTATATTACTTTCAAGGTGAAGAATTTGTTAGATAAAGTATCTTACTTTCTTCGTAATTAGATTCAAAATCAATTTGTAACTTGAAATATAAGTTAGTGCTAAAACATTACGTGCCTAGGGTTCGTTGAGGAAATTTTTGGAAAATACTCTAAATTACTTTGTTCAACAATTCATGTAAGACCTAAGACCTAATAACTAGGGTATAAGTTATAATAATTATTGAAGTCTATTAGACATTACGTTTATGAAAAATACCTTTCACTATTAAAAATAATTCTTTTTTGAGGTACCTAATCAATTAAGTCAAACATATATTATGTTTCTCTTGAACAGCGTCTTAATAATGATGATAAATAATAATTAATTGTCTAACTAATAAAAGAAAGCGGCCAAGTGTAAGTCGGACTCACCCATAGAGATTTCCGTTGCAGCAAGTTACATGGTACTTATTAGTTGCTTGTCATATTGAAACAGATCAAAGGAGCTTTAAACACCTTATCTATGATATTTAATTATAATATAAAATCTATTTAACGGTTTCAAGACCATTTTTTGTGCCTGTTAAATAAATATATTTTTGACTTTGACTATGTCATTAAAGGGATAATACATCCCTTTTAATAAACGCAAGGAGATTTCTAAAAACTAGCTTTTTTCCCTACCCGCATAAAGTAAGCACAAAATTAATTTCTCCAACAACTCCCTCCACGCGTCGCAATGTCGCAGGCAATAACTAAAACGCGTTCTTTCTAACATTTCCCATCTTTCTACAGCTGCAACGTTTCGCCGGGAATTTATTTTGTAAAAAGTCTGCATGCAGGAACCCAATCTATGGTAATTGCGTCGGTTGGTACCTTCGATGTAGAGTAAAATGGATATCGCAGCATCGACTTTAGGAAAACGGTGAATTCTATATATTTAAAAAATATTAGATATATAATTTAATTTAATTTAATTTAATAATATTATACTTAAAAAAGTAGATAAGTATACATGATTTTTTTCTATTGTTTTTAATAATAGGTTCTTAACCCTTTCAGTCTGGAAATGAAACTACATTTATTATTTTGTCCTTTATTTTTTTTGTGATTTTTTTTTTGTAAACTAACTAAGAGAATAAGTATAGGTTTCTGAATTTTTTCAGTAAGCTAAAGGTTAAAAAAGTAGGTACGCCTTTAAAGCTATTTCAATTAAAATTGATGCTATTTTCTTCAGAACTTTTGTTTCAACAACAGTTTCAGCTAACGGTTAAATTAAACGTTATTTTAACAATATTTTCTGCGACAGAGCGACACACATATACTGAAGAAAATCTATCTCAAGAGGGCACTTAGCAAAAAATCGTCTTCAAAATTTTCTCTAGACTGCGACATCTATTTTGTTCTATGTCTGTGGCTACTTTATTCGGTTGAGCCAATTTATTCAAGTCCGCGAGTTGCCTTTCTTATTAATATGCAGGACTAATTAAAAGGCGCAATGTTAGCGCTACAACTAAGTACATAAGGTCTATTATCGTAAAGTTCTCTTTGTTTTTGTACTGTGGTGCAAGGGGTTTTGTCCTTAATTGATTGATTATTTCCTACTGAATTGTCGTGACTTGGTGTTGCCAATTAGAAATAGTGAGATGGATATACTCTGTCGTATTTTTTTTATTATAAATGTTCTCATAAAATATAAAGAAAAGAAAAATAGTTTTTTTTTTTGTCTAATACCGAAGCAGGTTTTTTTTTAATGGAGTATCAATCTACGTGACCTACAGGATTTAATTAAAATTATTTCCCGAATTTTTTTAAACAAAATTTTCCGTTGCCACAAAATTCCCGAAAATGCCAGTTGTAAACTTCCACCAGTTTTATTATACTGTGTAAGTAAAATATTAAAATTAATGCAGTGCGTAAGACCGTAGGCTGGCAATTTGCAACCCTTTTTCCGCGCAGTGTTGCCAGTTCTCGCAACTTTGCACAATTTCGTGGAGTCGTTTCGTGCAAATGAAAAGTAGAGACTCCCATGTGTATACAACTATTTTACAGTTTAAATTACATTAGACAGGTCATAAAGAGAGTGTATACTGTAGAAACTAGGAACTATTAAAATTGATTGAAAATGTAATTTTCTGCTGCTTTTAAATTAATTAGTCGATGAAATTTCTTATTCTTTTGAAATTCAACTTTCATGTAGGTTGTACTATTAGTTAACTAGCTTTTGCTCGCGACTTTGTGCGTGTGGTTTTTCTGGTATACAGGTTTATTGGTATACATCATGTTAGAAGAATTAGGGCTTCTATCATCTATACCATTTACTAAAATCGTATCATCGATGCGCCAATAACGACATAGCCAGATGTTGTCTATCAATAAACAGTTTTTCGTAGTTCTCAATTCTGTCTCCCACGCTATCAGTATGCCAAAATGTGAAAATGTCTCATATTTCGTCACCAATATTGTATGGTGAGGTAAGTCTATATTTTTTTCAAAGTCAATGTCTATGAAAAATTCAAATAAAGTACTTTTATCTTTATTTCATAGGCAAATTGCTCTTAAACATGTTCATAATATGTAATAAATCATTTTTAAAGCTTACGCAAGATTCGCAAGTAGTTCAGTACTAAAGTTTCAAAATTCAAACGAACAATATTGTATGGCTAACAGCACATTTTTTTTTTAATTTTCTTCTGTCTGTCACAATCAAATACCAATTTCAAAACATTTTTTTTTTGTATAATTAGTTTTTTTTTGTTTTTAGGGTCCAGCTGAAAATCAGTTGTGGTGGCCTTGAGTCACAGCAGTATGCTGAGCTGGATAACCTTTTCGGTATCTATGTAATTTGCCTAGTGTTAAGTAAAATATTGTACCTTGAGTGAATCGAATAAAGCCAAAATATTATACAAAATAAAGGCAAAAAACCGAATAAAGCTTTTTCTATTCTATTCTAACAATCGATACGACATACAGAAGTTTAGTAAATAACAGTTATTATGACAAGGAATTACTTTACACGCAATTAGTGGGGCTCACGTGACACCATATTACCTCCCTCTCCAACCCCCCTTTTCAGAAAGGGAGGGATAAACCCTTATTTAAGAGAATTGTGCTGTTTGCTGAACATTACTTAGTAGGCTTTCGGCTTTTCTTTAATAGGTGTTTTGTGGGAGACAAAGGAGTCTTGAAAATTGTGTAGATATGAAGCAGGCCCGTTCCCCTGTAGTGGGGACATTAAAAGGGCTGATATGGATAAGGATGGGAAGATATTTACGACACAGTTATAAATAGAATATTAAAAAAGAAGAAAAAAAAAGAAGAGAAAAAGAAGTGATAGGTACTTAAAAGCCCTTATGAGCAGTGTAACTATAATAATATGTAGAGTTATAATAATGACAACCTAAGACCCAGAACACACGGTGAAACGCAAATGCAACGCAACTGAAACTGCTAGTTAAACTAGTTTGAAACGTTTCGTTTTAGTTGCATCGTGTGTGGTTTTCTAAGGAAGTCTATAGCAGAAACTGCGATGCAACTCAAAAGTAACTAGCAGTTTCAGTTGCGTTGCATTTGCGTTTCACCGTGTGTTTTGGCGCTTAGTTCCTAGTAAAAAATAAAATAATGTAAGATTACATTTTATAAAATATTTTCTTTATGGAAAAATCCCTGTAAAATATTACAGAGGTGAGAAAACCACCGACTCTCCGTGCGCGTATAGATAGGCCCTTCCTTCCTTTGTTTCCGTGGCGAGACGTTGTCAAATTGTCAATAATAATGCGACGTTGCCGCTTTACTTCCGAACAGCTCCCTCGAGACGACAAATAGCTGGTACTAGAATACTCGGAAAATACTTGGAACGAGATATTCGTTGGATTTTCAACTTTCCCAACGCTCTTTGAAGTGACGGCCATTTTATTTTCGAACTTAGAACTTTATTATTTCTAAGTCTTGTTTTAAACGTGTCATATGAACACATACCCTCTTATTACAAAACGAGGTTTAAAAATAGTCCCGACGTTAGTTCGTTTAGTTTAACGTTTTGTCCATAGCCGAAACGTCAAAAGAAATGAACTAACGGCGGACTATCTATAATAATACTATCTATAATACGGGGGTTAGTGGCCATAATGTTATTTTTGTTAAATTTTTTCGAAATCAGTATAAGTAAGCCATTGTTTAGCAGAATACCAAATATGTCAAAAAATGACATTGACACTCTGCCGATACACAACTGAGGCTATTTTAAATTATCTGACTTGAGCCCCAGTTCATTGTCACCTGCATCAAATCCGCGAGGTGCGAATGAATGAAATTAATCAAATATCTACCTACATTAACGTCAATATCCCACAATACAATCAAAAACACACTCCTTTCATCCAATTTAAAATTCTATTCAGTATTGTAAAGGTTTTACTTCAACAATTCAGTGGAATGTATGCATGTTTCCTTTTACACCTTTATTCTCTATCTGGGAAAAGCCCACGCGAGTACAAGAGTAAATCCACTAAACATGCGTCAGGCTATGTTTGTGGAATGTCTTATTGCATAGCTATAAGGCGCTTATATACTGTCTGTGTTCTTTTCAACTATACAAAATTACTATATCCTTTTATTATTATGACAATGTTTGTGACAATGAACGAATGGATCTGAGGATGTTTGTTACTCTTTTACGCAAAAACCACTCAACAGATTTTAATGACATTTTACTATTACTTAGCTTGAACATCAGAATTACATTATTATTATATTATTTGCGGATATTTTGTGTTTCTTCGTAGATATGACGATAAATGCGCACGGAGTCGCCGGCTCTAGTTAATTCAAATGCTCTCAAGGGGCATTTGCTTTTTTGTCATCTGTCAACGATGTTTTGATAGCGAATGAATGAACCCTTCTGGTGAAATATAAAGGATTCTTCTACGTGCCTGAGTGCCCCCGTATTTATCTCAGAACGAATCTCTCCAATTACACGGCAGCGATAAAATTATTTAGCAATAAAATTTTGAATTCAGAACGACTTGGAGCGGTCGGCGGTCACGTTTTGAAAACCGTTGGGTTTTCTATTTCGAATTTGCTTTATCTGTAATATTTGTTTTTTAAGAATACCCACATGATTATCTGACTCTTTTTTATATGGTATTCAAAACGCATTCAACATTTTTGGTATCACTTACTTATTCATTAGTCATCACTTAAATAATCATGCCAAATATTTTCAAACATCAGAGCCAAAGCGAACGCGACCTGTCATTGGATTTTTATGAGAATTTTTGACCAATTAATCGTTTTTTTTTTATATTCTTAAGGTGTGGCAAAAGATAGTGTTACATGATTTACGTAGAAAGAAAGATACTGGTTGATATATTTTGATACTGGTGTACAAAATTAGTGTAAAGTACGTCAATATTCAAACAATGCACAACGTAACAGCTTGTATGCGTCGCTTAAACCCCAAAACACGGCACCTGACACACAACATCGCGTCACGAAAACCATTAAACTACATCCAAACGCAATTAACGTTTCCAACTTTAGGAAAGCTTAATATTGCCTAAACTGTCGCGTTCGTCATTTGTTTAATCCACCTTCTAATGTTTTAAATGGATGTCGGGTTTATAAATGTTTTAAATAACGCATTGTTTTAAATAAATACAGCCGGAATGGCTATAGGGAGCCGTTATTGTTTTTATGGGCCATAACGCGGGCGAACCTTATAATTTGGACTTGTTCCGCGACGTGAAAACAGAAATAAATCACGCAGTCGATACCTATCGGCGGCGATCGGATAGCGTTGTTCGTGTTGCGGCGAGGTGCGCGGTTCGGGCGTTTGGGGAAACGGCTAACGGGAAAAAGTTTTTAAGACTTCTGTTAACATTTTAATATTAAGTTTTTATTGTAAAATCTTGAATTATGTCTTTTTGATATCCTCAATTTTAAAAACTACTTTTTTAATAAAATACCTTTTATTGGTAAAAAAAATATTTTTAAAAGTATGGCGAAATCAGGCAAAATAAACTGATTCAGAAATTGATATTAATTTAATTGTGTTCATTAATTTATGGTATTCATTAATTGATATTAATTTTATAATGATTAAAATATTTTCATTTAAAAAAAACACACACACATGTAGCCAAGCCTCAAAACATTTTCTAATATTTAAAAAAATACACACTCATGTTGCTCTTTTTCAAATTAGTAAGTTCACAAGCTTCCTTAACTTTCCACCTTCCAATAACAAAAAGAAGCCACAGAGTACACAGTTACACACATCCAGTATATCCCTAACTCTCATTATACGTGATTATTGGCATGGAATTGTTTTTGTTTCTCTCCTTTACTGCTGTTGTATAAATCAATGTTCATGTCGTACGTGGTAATAGGCTATCTGTATTAAGATATATCCACTTAGATAGGATATAATATCCATTAATCAGACTATTTACAATCTGGTTATTTTTTGTTTTTAAACGGTTTTATTTATTTTTACTAAATAAAAGTAAACCATTTCATGGTGGGTTCCTAATTTTGATATACCAAATTTTCTTCAAATAAAAGAAGTTAAGGCAAAGTATCATAGGTTTAAGTGAAAGCTGGGGTGTAAGTCTGTTAATTTAAAATAGCCTCAGTTGTGTGACAGCAGAGTGTCAATGGCATGTTTTGACAGATTTGGTCGCAATCAGTAGTGTAAGCCATTATTTAGCAGAATACCAAATGTGTAAAAATATGCCGTTGACACACAACTGATACTATTTTAGATTAACATACTTGGGCCCTGTTTGTTCTCCATTATAAATAAATAAATCCTTAAACCAAATAAGTTCTGGTTTGTAGAAACATTCGCAATAATTGCTTTAAAATATTCAAAAATGCTACAAAACGATTTGACTGTGTTTTCGAGCGAGAACATTTATCAAAAAGTATCCGTCTATAAAGGAATCGCAAATTGCTTAATTTGCGAAATTTTCAGTCTACGGCCTACTTTGTGTTGAAAGCTGATTATCAGCGCTGATGTGCTTACCTATTGTAGCTAAAGAAGAAAAATAGTCGCATACCTCATATATTAGTCTTATTACCTTTTAAGGTGAACAACAATGGGAGAGGCTTTTGCCCAGCAGTGGGATAATATAGGCTAAAAAAAGGTGTACAAAACCTAGTGACATTCATTGTATGCCACAAGATAATGTACAGCGTAGTAATTTAGCAATTAAATAGATTCGCGAGGAAGCGTTCAACCATTCTAAGAAAACATAGATATACATTCGAGTGAGGTAGTTTTAGGGATCTCTTTTAATTGGCCAAAACCTTTTCCTCGCAAGCAATTGTCCCAATTAATGCCCGGCTTTTGACATACGCTGATAATTCAGCCATTGGCTGTCAGTATTCCATGTGTCCACACTCTAAAGTACCTCAATAATGTATGTCCTAATTTACTTACAAAAAGGCGAAATAATAAACATTATTTGCAGTTCAAAAACACGCAAAAGGAATCAGTTTTACTTGGAAACTTCGGAACTAGCGCCAATTTGTTCTGTTTTACATTTTCCACGAAATGTCGTTGGAGCGGACTCGTTTCATGAAATGGTCTGAAAATAAATACGCTGCTAGGTTTATTGTGGCTTATTTGAGTAACAATTTTATATTTATGTACCTATAAAAAATATGGGTTTTTTAACATACTTTAATCTATGGATAAATAACAATAAACGTCGTAATAGATAATTTTTGAACAATCATACACAAACATTATCTATTTTATGGTGTATTCAGGAATATAATGTTTTATTCATTACACTCCCACAAAGTTCTGATTAGAATAATTATGTAATATTTTATATATATTTTTTTATATTAAAACTAATTATATTTGTTACCTTACCCAACTAAATTATTCTGTAACATCATAAGACACTTAAAGCAAAAAAAATGGAAACAAAAAAAAAATCGTCTCGACGAGCATTTTCCTTGAAGAGTACGGAGGAAAAATTGTAGTTAGTTAAAAGTTAGCGGGAAGAGGTAGGCGCATACCACCGAGTAGTCTCTTCCTACAGGAATGTACTGCGGACGCTATAAGACGGTGTTTACAATATTGTAATGTATTCTATGAAAAGTTGCTTTGCCAATATGGCTTTAGTTAAAAAGAAAACTACCTAACAATCTTTATATAATTTTGATATAACAATTGTTTGTATCGGTGTGGTTAAACTCCAGAAAGTAGAAGCACACTCGTCCGTACGTACCGTGGGTTAGCCTTACGTATGACAGATAAGTGTGTTTCTAATCATATTTTTTTTATGAAGCAAATGTCATAATGACCAGTGGGACCAGTCGTGTTTAGCGTAAAAGTTGGACCTTACCATTAAGTTACCAAATAACCATCAGGGTTCCATGAAAACTCCAAAGAAGAAATGTTTTTGCAATAGCAACAAACAAAACAACAAAAATTTTTTCCAACAGAAACCATCCTATAGCAGCTAAACTACACCACCGCGCCGCTCGCAAGACTGAAGACTAATTACATCCTCTCTCACAAAAAAGATGGCGAACAAAGTACTGCGGGTAATTTATACAACATAACTAATATAGGATACCTACAGGGTTTCTAGTTATTTTTTAAGTCCCGAGGAAATATAAAAACTTTTCGAGCGCTCCCAACTTTAACATTTTTAATTTGTTGCCTGTTATCATTTTGAAACGTGGTTTTAATTTTAGGTTATGAAATTTTTTGAGTTTTAAAATTTTTGTGTACAAGTAAAAGTATCATTTTATATATATATATTTTTTATATAATTACATTTATAAATTGATTTTTATAAATGTGTGTTATGAAATTTATGTATGTCTGTATAAATGAAGGTTATAAAATTTTTGAATTTAAAAATTTTCGTGTGCAATAGTATATTTCTAAAATATTTTTATTTATAATTATCAATTGATGGTTTTTAATCTGTTAAAGACTTTAGTAAAAACTTAACGTCAGGTTTTTGCTTGCGTATTTGCTCTTCATTTGCTATTTGTATTGGCTAGTAAAGAGTATCTGCTTAAGATTTTTTTACTGCTTACTTATTTACTAAACTTAAATCGATCGATTGTCTTACACAGCACTGCAGTGTTACACCACCACTTACCTGAAAACAAAAAGAAATACACATTACTTTTTACAATATCAAGCTTACTTTTTAATACTTCATAACAAACGTAGTTAAAAGTCGTGAAACTAAATTAGTAACATTTTGGTGTCTCGCTGCTAACCGATGTCGTTTATCTAAACTGCTGGACATTACTGTAAATGCCCGAATTTGTACATTGCTGCGACACTGGATATTTTTTGTAGAAGTGTCGACGTTTTACGATAGGATTTAATTTAATGACACTATTTTAGTGATTTAGAAATCGTTTATATTTTATTTTTTAAATCGGTATTAGTGTTCTATAATGTGCAGTTTGAGATTTGTCATTTAGATAGGTAATCGTTTTTTTAATGTTAATTATGGGCTCATTGTTTTTTTTTTATTTGTTTTTTTTTATTGTTTTTAAAACTAATCGTATAGCTCTGCTGATATGATAGGACTGCAATTTAAACTAAGAAAATGCTCGTCAAAAATAAAACACATTAATTTCAATATACCTTTATGTGGATTTCCTATATTATACTAGATGTAAACATATGCAACATATTTAACTTTAAAAAATAGCAAACGATAGTAATAGCTTATTCATAAAAACACCCATTTAAACAAAGCTCTTAAACATCTACCTACACAGACATTTACCAACATAGTCTTTTAGAATGAGATTGCCAACCAGCAGTGACGTTGCAAATGTCAATCACGTAGCACTGGGAGAGAGGCGTGACGGATATAAGTAGATATGTATTACCTACCTATACACTCGTAACAAAAAATTCACAAAAACACTATATTAAACCCTTTAAAACAAAGCACATACAACATCTATCTCTACAGACATTTATAGTTAGATATCTATCTACATAGCCCTTTAGAATGAGTTCGCCAACTAGCAGTGACGTTGCAGCTGTCAATCACCCAGCACTGCAACATTGTAGGATGCGCCAACGCGATGCGGATTCAAATTTAAATGCCAATCAGCGTCGCGCCGACGCCTGTCCGTTTAAAGTTCTCAAAGTGTTTATGTGGACAATAGGGGGTATAGAGTATAGGATAGGTGGAAACGGGTGTATGTAGGGGTAAATAGGGAGTTATAAAAAATTGTGAAAAGTGTTTGGGAAGTTTTATTTGATACACGATCCAAAATAATAATGTTACACAATTAAAATAGAGGGAAAAAAGGTAAGATTGAAGAATGCGGGGAGGCATTTGCGCAGCACGGGGACATAACAGGTTATACTGGGTGTAACAGAAAGGGGGTATCAAGCCGAAACACAGCGATAGTCCTCATGAATCTGAACAACTTTCCCCAAGGAACATGGGTCGTAACTCGAAAAAAAAATATTCGCCTCCCCATATACAATGTCCAATCAGCTGATCGAGTAAGTATGGGCGATCCAAAATTTTTTTTCGAGTTACGACCCATGTTCCTTGGGGAAAGTTGTTCAGTTTCATGAGGACTATCGCTGTGTTTCAGCATTATACCCCCTTTCTGTTACACCCTGTATAAAAAAAAGAAACAGAAAAGCGCATCAATATAAACAGATTTTGATACTCTAAAAATGTTGCGAAGAGCCAAAACTTTTAATTTTGATTTTCGTAATTTTCGACTCCTAACGTACTCCTAACTCCTAACGACTCCTAATCTCAACTAGTCATTAGATTTCATCATCATTATAAATGGGCATGATTACTAAAACAAATTTTTTAGTCCATCACATACATTATTTTAAAATATTCCACACTATATTTTTTCTTTTTTCTCTTAAACTAAAAATGATAAAGATACACTGGGTTAAAGTTGCTCACGTCACGTCACGCCTCAGTACGATTTTAACCTAGGAGTGACGTCAATACCCCCCATTCCGTAACTTTGATGCTCTGTATTTTTGTATTTATTTATGTATTTGATCAGGTAAAAACGTTTTTCAAATATTTTTTAATAGCCTAAAAGATGGACTAATTATTTTTGAATGTAGTCATCATCCCTATTTAAGAGCGTCGCTCTTGTCGGTAGAGTGTGCGCCACTCTTTCCTGCCGTAGGGACGTTTCATTCATCAGTCATTAGATTTATCGTCGGATAAATTCAAGTTTTATATGAATTACTAAAAGTTTGACAACCACCGTTGTAAGCGGATTCAAACAGCGCCGCCTTTGATAGCAATAGATTGTGAAAGACGGGTTATATGCACACTTCCCGGTTTGTCACTCTACTCGTGACGCGGCGATTTCATCGTCATTATGCATTCGATTCAATATTGTTTATTGGATTGTATGGGTCTTGCAGGTTGCAAGGATGTATGTTCGAGTAAATGGGCAATGCATCAAGCACTGGCAGAGGCTAGGCCTAAATGGCGAATGCTCCACCGACAAGAGTCTAACTCTTAAATTATTCCAATGAAAAATTATTGGGTTAATACTATTTTTCAATGAGTTTTTAGCGCTGCTGCAGCAAAAATTTCATAGTCATTAAATACTATGTAAGGATTTTAATATTTTGGTAATTACAAAATGTCTTAATCATATTAGGTGTTTGTTCGGTAAAAAAAAAAACCATTGCCCCGTAAAGCAAAAGCCATACAATAGCGGAACGGAACCCCTGAGAACCATGAACTGTCCGGCAACAAAACAAATAATTCAAACAGAAACACCAACAAATAATTCACAATTTAATTAAAAGAGCTCGCTAATAAATCTTCAAACAATAATTTAAGTGAAAGATTAAATTATTTCTTAATAAAAAATGCAGGGCCGGATCCGGTAGCGTCGCGGGGGCCCATTCATAAGTTGGGCAATAAAGAAAATTTTGGCAATAAACGCAAGATATGGCCCGCGGGGAGCGGGAGGGGAGGGCGTTTAATGGCGGTGTAGCGTTGTGGCCAAATTAATATTATGTGCTGGATATGCGGAGTTGAAACGTTGCACAGTAGTTTCACTTTGGTATTGAAAGTAAAAATACTACTGCTTTAAAATAACAGCTTATTTTGGTAATACTTTGGTAGATTCAACAAAAAAAAGATCATAAGCCAGTGGTCTACAGAATAGTTAGTTTCAAATTTTTATAAGTTATCTAGTTTTTATTATCAAGTGAAGTAGTTGAAATAGTTTGATATGAAAAACTAAGTTTCTAACTTTAAACACTGAAATTACCTGACACAATTTTACAATTGCTAATCTCCATTATCTAATCTAGAGTTTATAAAGTATACTACTGTACCAAACCTCACTTACAGCCCCAAACTTCCGGTCGAAAAGCGACACTGTCATTATCACTACATTGGGACCCTAAGGCCGGCGTGGCACATAAATATGTCTAATCCAAATCTAATGACCAGTTCAGACCAAAATAGCACTGAAATAGTTCCAATAATTCTGTAGTTCCACCTAATTATTGTTTGCCTTGCTTTGTAGAACGCAATTGCAAGGTTCTTTTTAATGAATATATAATCTTGTGATGGAAAAGCCTTTTGTTTGAATGTGAATTTTATTGAATGTGAAATTAGAATTGTTTCTAGGAAAATTGAACTTAAAACGAGCTTTAATTTGGAGTAAAATGCAGTTGGAAATTTTGTATTTAATTTGACAGATAAGAGTAATTTCCCCATAAAACCGCTCGCTTGTTTCAGGTTACTTTAGTTACATCAAACCTTTCTTTCGCTATTGAACAGTTATTAGCTAGATGAGTATGGAGAATGTTCATTTTAAAGTTATCTACGCATTCCAAGATATATCTGTTACTTTAATTATTAAGATAGAAACAGAACTATAATAAAAGAAACCATAGACGACCAAATAATATTTAAATGTCAAGTTTTAAGAATTTGAAAATTGCAATACCACGCTTAAGTAACTCTTTTTATTATGTTGGTAACTATCCTTCATACATTGCCTTTGACGCGAGGTACCACTTAAAATTATTCGGGTTAAATTTGTATTAAATAAGACTTGTATTATATATCAAGTTAATGTAAGCAATACGAGTACAATTTTATCACAATACCTTTTTTCACGCGCGTATAACGTAATTGTAACAAATGGATACCTTTTAGGTAAGCTAAAACTAGGGCGGTAACATGACAAAGAGGGATTGCTCGTACGAAAATATAAGGTTATTTATGCAAACTGTTACGGTGTGAAAGCAACTGGTATTCGTATGAAAGGAGCGTCCAAATTGTGCTCATCACGGAGACAAGATCAGCAAGAGGGAACATCAAAACACTTTTTGTGTTGGGCCCAGGGAAGGATTTGGGTTTTGGGCCCTGGGGTCTTCTGAGCAGAGAGTTGCTTTGTTATGGATACGTTTGCGAAAATGTATTATAAGTACTCGTAGGAAACTGTTATTTGTTAGGACTTATTTACAAAACTATAATGATTTTTTTCATTTGTTTGTCGATTAGAAAGTTGATATTAAATGTCTTGTCTTCTCAAAAGTCTTGAAATTGCGAAAATCTTGAAATGATATGTTCATCAAGTTGCAGAACATTATCTACACATTTTTATCTCCTTTTTACAAGCCACTGTCACATACACAGCCCTTAAGGACTATAGTTTTTAAATCCCTCCCTGTTTCCATTCTCAATCTCTATTCATTCCGTAGTTCACGCTCCGTCACATCCGATCCGCGTATAGAACGAGGTAAAAAGAAAACAACATCTCTGTATACTAAATAAATATTATTGTTTCCTGAGGGATAGATAGGTATCTAAGTAGATGGATAGATGCGAATTGATTCAAAGCAATCTTTTTTAATCAGCCTATTTTGTCCTACTGCTGGGCAAAGGCCTACCCGCATTCTTCCATGCTTCTCTATCTCCGGGAACTTCTGGCCAGTTGGCCAAGTATGCATCCAGATCATCGTGCCATCTCCTCATAAGGCTGACCTCTACCTGCACCTCTGTCTCCCCTAATGTTACTGTTCAATAAGTGAATTTAACCATACCTATCTCGGAAAGGAGCATCCAACCTAATTGATAAAGTAAAAATATACTTTCAGAGATATACAACTTTGAAAATTTTATTGTTACATGCGAAAATTTTCAAAGTTCTATATCTCCGAAAGTATATCACTTTCGACAATTATCCAAAATACTATCGTTTTATAATATTTTTCTCTATCGATTGACGTAAGTTTCATTAGTGGCCGCCTACTTTTTTTCTCTATACTAGCTCGAATAGGGGATGTTGAGTCTAATTGATACCGTTTTTTTTACTATACCAGGCTCCATATAAATATGTTCGATGCCATTTACGCAATATTTTAAGATAATTTTGCCTATGTGTTATTCTGATGTATTAGCTACAATATTTCTAAGTTTCATTAAAATCTGTTTGATAAGTAGTTGTTTTTTAGTTGAAAGAGTAACTCACATTTTGACATTCGTACATACATCCAAGGACACAAACGTTGACATTTATAATAGAAATAGGAAGTAGTGATATATTAAATAAGGATTTACCTACTCAATAATCTAGAACGTGACAGCTCACAAGCCCTACTCTAAATTAAATTAAACTTCATACACCTCAAAACCCAAAACCTACACTTCCACGGTAATGGTAAAACACAATAGGTACGAGTACTATTGAGACCGTGCGAAGGACGGATGGTATTGACAAAACGCAAACCCGGTACAATGCGGTTATCGGTTTTGTGAGTGTCAAACGCTCTTCGATTAAATATTGGATTCTAAGATTATTACACTATGTGTGTGTTTTATTCAGCTTTTGTTTTTGATTCCGTACGCATTTATCGTCATATCTTGGAAAACTTACAGTTTCCAATAAACATTACCTTTCTTTTTGGTTTCGCACTAGTCGGGTAATAATATGGCTTTTAAGTCATTACGATATACAAGCTACATTATTGCAAAGTTTCATAAAAATCTGTTCAGTAGTTTTTGCGTGAAAGAGTACCTACCAAATATCCATTGGCATACAAGTCACAGGCCAGCATCAACATTGACTTGAACTTAATAATATTAGTAACAGATACAAAAAAAATAGTACCCCATACGTAAAAACCTTAACTATCTTTTGAAGTAAAACTTTCGGCATTATAACCGAAATGAAACTAAGAATGACAACTATTTACTTATCTCTCTTCAGCTATACTTACTTCCTAAAACAATAAGTATCCAACCCTTTGTTCGTTTCTTTATCAGTTTAAAACTACGAAAGGAAACAATGGTAACGTTACCAATTGAAACAAAGGAAATTTCGTGACTCGTTCCTAGTAAAACAAGCCACGCCTTGCCTGTCAACAGAGCGATTCTCTTTAAACTAAACAAATTTGTTTCTCTACAAAGTTTTGTAATAATAGATTGATACAGGGTGACTTTGTAATTACTTGACAAAATTAATTCTCTCAATCAAGTTTTAATATAAGACTAATTTATTTATTTAAAAGTTTATCGCAGGGAGAGAGTTTAAAGATAACATCAAGAAATTTCCAAAATGTATCAGTTGATGTTTGTAAAATATTAAAATATAAAATAAGTACGAGTGTGTATAGGGTTTACGACTTTTTTTAAAGAGAAAAATTTTTGTCGAAATATTGGCTGATGGCGTATGCTCCACCGAAAAGAGTCTGACTTTTAAATATAATGATGATGAGCAAACTAAGTAACATAATAAAATATGTTTGTATTCATGGATTTAAAGAGCATCGAACCTAATTGGTATATAATAGTAAAAATTTTCGGTATCATTTAGGCTACACATCCCCTTTTCGAGCTAGTATGGAAAAAAAAAATTGGCGGCCACTGATGAAACTTACTTCAATCGATAGAGAAAAATATTATAAAACGATATTATTTTGGATAATTGCTAAAAGTGATATACTTTCCGAGATATAGGACTTTGAAAATGAAAAAAATCACCACCTTCTTTACCCTTTTCTTTAATATACCAGGCTCCATACAAATATGTTCCATGCCATTTGTCACCTATTTCAAAACCAGTCTGTTAAGAAAATGTTATAACTTATTGGATTAGAAAGACTTAACCGTGTCTTATAAGATTTAACAATAAAATAAAGATGTCAATTATACCGTAAACAAATTAAATTAATTTGACAGTTGTGAACTCCTTAATGGAGTTTAAAATGAGACAAAAGACAATACTAGATTATTTTACTCAATACTCAATACTCAATCATTTATTGCACTCCACAGGTTTTTACAGATCTTATAAATAACATAAAGTAGGTACCAAATGTGGACCCTGATTAGGGCACGGCAATTTGTAGCAAAGCTACGAACTTAAAACTAGAATGAGATTAGTTACTTACAACAATATTGTAATTACATGTACATAGTTATTTTAAAACTTATACACTAAGTTAAAGTTACTATTATTGTTTTAAAAAAATTGTTTTATTTATATTTTATTACTTATTTAGTTTTATTACAAACTGCATAGATTGATTTGACAGTTGGATTAAAAATATAAGTTTTGGGGCCGTTTCCCCACTTACAGATAAAATTTAACCGACACATAATATATCTGTCACTGTCTGAAACGCCATGTTTTATGAAATAGACATAGGCTTATCTATCAGTTCATTTTTTTCGGTAAGTGATAAAACGGGCCTTAAGTCTTTTGAATGGTTTTTAAAGCTTATAACTTATACTTAAATTGAGAATCACATAAGACCCGAAAAACCGCACACGATGCAACTAATCTGAAACGTTTCAAACTAGTTGCGTCCCGTCGTGTGTGGTTTACTAAAGGAGTCTATACCAGAAACTTAGATGCAACTCAAAAGTAACTAGCAGTTGCAGTTGCGTTTCCCCGTGTGTTCTAGGCCTTAGTGACAAATAAATTCAAACACCCTGTATACAAACTAAGCAATAGACAATTCACTTCACGGCTCGTCTATCCCTACATCTATTTAAAGTTGAGATGATATTTACAATCTCGTTGGATCGACGTAAATACTGTCATCGATCGATCCACGCCGTTTATATATCCTGTGTGAAACGACTTATGAGAGGTTATTTTAGGGTATTTTATTAGTTATTATGTTCCAATGTTTTGGCTCGTATCAAGAATTAATTCTTACCGAATGATATTGGAATAGGAATTGTACCTACTCAATGGGCATGATGACTAAAAACTTTTTTTAATACCACCACATAGATTATTTTAAAATATTCGACACGTATTTTTTTTCTGTTAAACTAAAAATGACAAAGATACCTACACTGGGTTAAAGTTGCTCGTGACGTCACGCTTCAGTACGATTTTAACCAAGGAGTGACGTCAATACCCCCCACACCGTAACTTTGATGCTCTGTATCTTTGTATTCATTTATGTATTTGATCAGGTAAAAAATGTGTTTCAAAAATTTTTAATAGCCTAAAAGACGGACTAATTATTTTTTAAATTTTTGAATGTAGTCATCATCCCCATTAACAAGTCGCCTGGGAATTGTAAAATTTTGTAAAACTTACACGATATTATACTTTTAATCTGTCACATCTCAGGAATCCTAGAACGATAGAAAATCTATTGTTTGATTCAATAACGGGTCAGTGGGAGGTGAGAGGTTGAAATATAGTTGCCTACGTTTTATTCTGATGGGCAAGCTTAAAACATTAAAGTCTTTTCGGTAGTTTTTGCGTGAAAAGGTAATTCTTACGCGCGTCTATACATTTGCATAAACAACGACGTTTATAATAATAAGATAATTAAATATCAGAAACCTAATTATTTAAGAACCAATTTTCCATTCTGCAAAATTAACCAGCCAGCGTGTACAACCGAAATAATATCCTATAAAGCTACGTATAGAACGGTACATCGTAAGTTGGGAGTGGAATCTTGTAGTATTAATCACTGGTATAATTAACCTCGGAGGGCGAAGGCCGGGGGGCGGAGGCCGGGCCCTCTCGCCATAAATACAGCTGTGATAATTACGAGATCTGCTGACTGGGCTGAAAAAGTCTGACTTCTGATATTCGAGTATCTACTTACTGTCGGAAAAGTATAGCCTTTTTTTTTTTGCTTGCGACTTTATATGCATTTATCGTCATTCTAATATTATATAGCCTATGTGTTATAGAGAGATAGAGAGAGAGAGAGAACTAAACTGACGTGCATGTATGAAGCGACTGATAAATGTGGATGAAGCTAAAGAAGTGTTTGTATCGTAGGTAATGAAGCGAAGTTTTATGCCTACCCAAATGGGAGAGAGGTACGGATATGTGTATGTACCTAGTAAACACGAAAACACCTACAAAAACTCGTACGTACAAATCTCGCACATTTCTCGACACGTTCCCAATTAGCATGACAATCGGATCGATAGTACCGCCGCTGCAAATCTCTTTGGACTTCGACACAAAATATCTCCCGACATATTGGATTTCAGTAGAAAATTGGAGCCGACTGGTTTCCGTGAAAAGGAACGTCGCGTTCGTATTAAATTGGTTAGGCAACAAGCTATTGATGGACAGGTGTTTGCGTGAAACGGATTTTTGAATTCGGGTCACACGGAATTGCTGGTTTAAAAGTATACTGGTTCTTTTATCAAAGTTTTCAAGGCCTTTCAGTTTAGCATTTGATCCTACTGTTATGAAATTACTGGGTTTCACATAATAAAACACTCTTTTAAGAACTTTCATTAAGACTATGTTATTTTTTAATTTCGATACTACTTGATAAAGAAACATAGGTATAAAAGCTTATGAAAACATCTCGTTTATGTAGAAAAACTAAATCTTTTTCATTTTGAGACTATTTTCGAATTCACATTTCACTTAAGATTCTTCCCTTATTTTAAAAACTGTGTAGATACTTATGTATTAAATCCGCCTGTTGCAGAAATTATTATTAAAATAAATGGAGAATTAAATCGTCAATGAAAGATTTATTTGACTTTTGTATAAACACAGCTCGATTTACGAAAACCCTATAAAAATAATTATCATTTTCACCCGTTGAGGCGTAATGGTTCACAAATCGTTGGCAAGGCGAGATTTACAATTTCCGCGAGCTTCCCCCCTTTTCGTGGTGTATTCCTGTTTGGACTTCCTTTCAGTTGATATCCAGTTGCAGTGGCAGTTTAAATTATTATCGACTGTTCCTTTACAGTTTTTTTTCCTTGACTAAGACTATGCCAGCTAAACAGATTGTTGATGCTCTCCCTCGTGAAAACATAAACGCAATCTGAATTTAAAACTGACCAACGTTAATAATAAAACTCGGCTCAAAAGCTACAAAAAAAAATAATCAACTATCGATCAGCTGAAGCATTCTATATATTTTTAAAGTTTAAAAAATGACTTAATATATTTCTTGCTAAAAGTTGGTTAGTATTACATTTCTTGAAGTGACTGCATAAACAACTTTTATGACTGAAACCTTTTAATTAAATTTTTTCTCTTCTATTTTCGCAAACTCAAACCCCCTTATTACAAAACGAGGTTTAAAGAAAGTCCGACGTTAGTTCGTTTAGTTTGACGTTTTGTCCATAGCCGAAACGTCAAAAGAAACGAACTAACGTCGGACTATCTTTAAACCTCGTTTTGAAATAAGGGGGTATATGCTCTAAGTTCTTGGAAATTCACTAGTTGCGATTTTCAATGTAAGTTGCGCTTGTGTTTGAGTTCATACGAAGTTACATTAAATGGTTAGTGAAGTATTCATAATGTATTAGGTCAAGGGGTTCAAGGAAATTGTCGTGTAAGAGGATATATAATGTTTAATGGAGGTTCAGTTCTGATGAAGACATGTTATTTCTTATATTTGCTTATAGAGATACTACTTATAGGTATTATAAATGGCAATTTGTGGCAATGGATTTATAATATACAGTTTTTGTGTGAAAGAGTACACATCCTCAAAACCATCCTTCGGCACAAACATTGACGTGTATGATATTAGCAGAATTTTATCGGCGGGAGTTTTTGAATATTTGCAACATACCTACATACATGCCTATGTATTTATAAGGCGCGACTGATCAATGTGAATGAAGCGAGGTGCGTTTGATTTGGATACAAGCAAGTGGACGAAAGTTGTCTCTGTCTACCCCGATGGGAGAGAGGCGTGACAGATATGTATGTACTAATAATTGCAAACAGCCAATATGCGAATAAACTAAGAAGGAACGGAGTGGGGGGAGTGAAAGCACGATAATCGGAAAACTTACCGTTTCTCGCCTTGCTCATAATACATCATAGCTGTGTAGGCCTGTACCCCCCCCTTTTGACAAGGGGAAGCTACTGAGGCTATTAACTAACCATTCGACGGGAAATGGGAATCCTTCTCGGGACTATATACATAAGCATAGGTATAGAAATGTAGGTAGCCATTGTTCTATGGATTTTTGAAGTTGAGTTCAGATTGGTTCACTGCAAAAAGTAGTACTTAAGTACTTTGTTCTAAGGCTGTTCAAAAGAAATTTTCATATATTTTACTTACAATCTCTATCCCATAAAATAAGGTTTTTTTAAATATTAATCTCACCTCACAATTCTTAATATGTTTTTTGACAAACCTTACACATAACATAATTATATCACACTTTATTTCTGTGACCTACCTATTCGCTTATGAAAATTTTATGCTTCTATGCTTATGCATATGCCTATGCTTCTAGAAAATTTTAACATTTTTCGTTACTAACAAAACAAACACTAAAAACGAATCCTTCTAATTTCCAATTCGAAAAGCACGTACACAGAGCTGATAAAACCAACATAGAGTTGATAACACGCACAGAGTTTCGGACGAAAAGGCATCGTCGCTTTCAGACGGGCGCATTCGATCCATCACTGTCCCTACGCCAACACGAAATAAATAACTTATTCCACGGACAACTTAACGGTAACATTTTGCGACGGTTAGTTTTCTTTTAAGGGAAAATGTACTGATTACACAGTTGGTAGATTACGAAGGTACTTTGTGGAGTTAATCGAAGATTTTTATCTTTAAGATTATGATATTAAGGTAATAAATTGAATCTTTTGTATAACTTTATGCAAATATGTATGTCTATGAGATAGAATCGCTGACGATGGTAATATGGTTGTGTTTTGTTTTTCATTTAAATTCAGAATGCACGTATTACAACAGGGCTCGGTGTCAGCTACTTTCACATACTAGTAAAGGCGTTTGACATTCGATATGAAAGGCTGTCACGATAGACGTCAAAAGATATATCAAACCGTGTCACAAAGATACGTACATCCCTAATAAACTACTACCCCCTTATTACAAAACGAGGTTTAAAGATAGTCCGACGTTAGTTCGTTTAGTTTGACGTGTTGTCCATAGCCGAAACGTCAAAAGAAACGAACTAACTTCAGATTATCTTTGAACCTAGTTTTGTAACAAGGGGGTAGTAGTCTATTAATAATATAGTCTCTGTTAAATAACAAAAGTCTATAGTCTCTGTTAATAACAGATTTTATCAAAATAACCACCCAAATCTACAGTTTCTCTCAAAACCACTGTGAATGAAATAAAACATTTGTCATTTAAATTCTAGTTAGGTAAGCAAGTTATCCGCACTGTTGCACATTCACTGGCTCGAATTTTATAGACCCGTAAAGATCTAAAGCTATCCTATTTATTTGTTCAAAGTTTGAACCACCAAAGTCCCATTAAATTAAAATTACGTATTCATTACGTCACATAAATTTTACGTTACATTTTTTACGGGTTCTAGCCGTGTTTTACGTTGCATGACATAGAACTCACATATATTTATCAAAGCCGTGCCATTAATTTGACAGACAGAGTTCTAAATACACGCGAGTGTTGCACGCTACTCGGACGCGCCGTGTGGAGTATAATTTACTGCGCAATTAGTTCCATGTTAATTGCGGTGTCTAATTAAAATACATTAATTCGAGTGCTTACCCTGTGTATCACATAACCTAGAGTAATTTTACAAAGTGATATTTTACTTTTTATTTGGTTATTATGCAAAATGTTTGGTCAATGGTTGCGTACAATTTTCGATAATGAAATTGAACGTTTATTGTCGCTTGTAATTTCGTTGGAGTTAATTTGTTTCGACGAGGCTCTAATTAAGTTGGTTTTATAAAGCATGTGGATACAATGTAGGTACACCGACGATATTTGTGCCAGTTATTCCTGACCTTTTATTTATTTAAACTTGTATTACACTTTTTCAGAGTACTAAACGAGTTTACATGTAAAATTTGTGTCGTGTAAAACCAGACAGTTACACAGAGAATGGTCCAGTGGAAAAGAGCTGTTTAATGTAATAAAATGTGTAATGTAACAGTCAAATTAGGTACAATTTGTTGTATGAGAGTTCTGAAAATAGTAGACTCACACGAAAAACGGACACGTGAGTTGTGGTCTTTGTTTCTCAATTTGTATAATACAAACACATTAAATTATTTACAGGTTTTAATGCTGTCGCAAGTCGTGGGTTTGATTCCTACTAAAGACAAACATTACTATGTAGTACAGAGATGTTTGTCTTAAATCTGTGTGTTTGTGAGTATAGGTAATACTTATATGTAGGTATCTATTAAAAGTAATCTGTGTTCCACACGCAAATTATAAGTCCTAGTTAATATTGCGCTGGTTCCACTAGGATGTGGGAAACAAAATATAAGCACTTTATTCTGTACTTTAACTTGTATTTTTAAAATGCTTGAGCACAATACAGTCTCATATTTTATTAGACAGCCATATTGATACTACCGGAAACTATTTTTTTTTCCGGAAATACACTAATATAAACACTTGTGTTCGGATAGTTATATGTATCGAACAAACTGTGTAAATATAGTATAATATACATTATAGGTAGTTATCTTCTTCATCTTCTCAGCCTATAGCTGCACACTGCTGAGCATAGGCCTCTCCAATTTCTCTCCAAAGCGACCAGTTCAATGTCACCTGCATCCAACGAGACCCCGCGATTATTTTAATTATATTAAGCTTTATTTCACTTGGCATTAGCATAATAACAATGGTAATCGCCATTAACAATTTAAAAAAGTACACTACAAACAAACACACTTACGGCCAGTCCCAATATTCAAAGACTAGCTATCCGTACATATCGGCCACGTAGCTGTCTAATCTAATCTAATTTAGCCACTTGTGTCCCACTGTTGGGCAAAGGCCTCCCTCCTCATCCGCCATGACTTTCTGTCTCGAGCTTACTCCGCCCAGGTACTCATGAAGGTATCCAGCTCGTCCCGCCACCTTTTCCGTGGTCTGCCGCGACGCCGCCGTTTGGCAGTTGGCAGTTTGGTAGCTGTCACTTTTTGATTTATCCTTCAGAAGAATCTCATAGATTTTTTGACAGCGATAGGTTTGTAGGGACGAAACATTCTAAGAAAAACTATTTCTATCTCCAGTAGGGCAAAACCAGAGATATGGATAGAATATTGGGAACGGCCGTTAAGTACCTATTATAATAGATATTATCTACCTCAGATAGCCATCAATACCCATCAATACATTGTAAGAGCTAATACAGACTATTATCACGCATCCACAGCCAAGGGTCAGACGAGATTGCAAGCTTAATAGTGTTGGGAGACTGTCTGGTTTCATTATCGATGATTGAATTAGAAAAAGACAATATTATAAATAACTCAGATCGATATTGTTGTAATCAGCAGTACCTAATATCGATGGAATCAATTTGATTGTGGTTAAAATAGCATTAGTAAACTTTATCGATAGTTGTTATTAGTGGAAACTGTAGGTTTAAGAGTAAAATATTTAAGTCTTTGTTGTTGTTTGTTTGGTGTAACTAAAAATTAAAAATACTAAAAAAATATAAGAGTTACAGACATTTTTGCGGTACCTATCAATTCAAATATTTTATTTACTCGTACATTAAGAGTGACATCTGACGTAAGATTCATATTAAAACTAACTGTACGTCATCCATCTTAGATCGATAGTCTATAGATATCAATAATTTAGAAATATCGATAAAGAGTCCAACACTAAAGCAAAGTGATCAATAGACGATCACAAATGAAATATGGCCGCCGCTCCATGTCAGATCGTCCGCCAGATTATAGTTATCATCTCACATTGTACTATGATCGGATATCGGAATGGATGATATAATTCATAGTACGCTTGAGTGATGTTTGGGTTAAGATTTCGTCGAGGATTTGTTTTGTGAGGAATTAGCGATGGTTTTACAGCGATGAAAACATGTAAAATTAGTTTTTGATACAGTAGTTGATACATCGTATCGTACTCGTAGAAGGAAGAAAGTTTCAAATAAGTTTTGACAATTGATTATGTAAGGTTGGTTTTGGTATCAAGATTACAATACATAGGTAGGGACCTATTTGAAAAAAAAAGTTTACTTTTTCTCAATAAAGTGAACTAACTGAATTAATTAACAAGGCTGTGTTGTATTGTTACCTTTTAAAGTTCTTAAAACTTTGCGAAGTGTAAAATTTTGGATGTTAGAAAGAAAACATTATGCTAGATAAAGGCAAGCGTATTTAGGTTTAAAGTTGCCTTATTACTCAAGATTCACTGAAAAAGTTTCGATTTCAGCGTCTAGCGTCAACCAATCGCCTTTCATCAATACCCCTTAATCTTACACAATTCTTTCGCACATCCTAATAATACATAATTATAAATGTCAATGGTTGTGCCGATGGATGGATGTTTGTCACTCTTTCACGCAAATACTACTGAATAGATTTTAATGAATTTTTTCAATATTGTAGCTTATATATCAGAAGAAAATATAGGCTAAATGATTTTAAGATATTTTGTAAATTTACCAAGTTATGAGGATAAATGCGTACCTAGTCGCGGGCAGACTGTAATTTATATACCCACTACTGCAACAGTGACCATATAGCAATGTGTCACAGGACAAAAGCTGTAGCAATATTTCTCCCACGTACAAGTGTCAAGTTAAATGTGACGTGTAAAATGAATAGGATAGCCTGTTGGGAAAGCAAATAGGAGCGAAAGAGATAGCCGACACTGTGACTTCTGTAGTTTGCTTTGAACGGAAATGTGAAGTGCGATATCCGGTTTGCTATTGAGTTTTGAAGTTGGGTATTTTTATTGTTGTTTTGGAGTATGTAAATAAAGGGGATTTTGGCTGATTTTGACGAATTTATCAATTAACCAAGAGATTGTTTTAATAGGTTATGATCTAAGTACGCTTCCTTAACTGCATTTAGTGAAAGACCTAAAAGATCTATTCAGTTAAATTTTAGGCTAGATTATAGGATGTAACGACTATCTTCTTTAATAAAAACCCCTTTTGACTACAATTCTACCACATATTTGATACAAGTATCCGAACATAGGTGTTGACTCATCCTCCTCCGGAAGGTTATGACTAGATGGCACTTGTATAAACTGTACATTAACTAAGTCATTGCCTATATTTTATGTATCTCAAAGCTTTACTTGTAATTTAAATTACGTCCTATCTCACGGAACCAGCGATTAATAAATGTATTTGTACCTATATGAAACACCATATTTGAATTTGGTAGAATGGTAACCAAAGAATTTCCTACCAAACTCAAATGTATTTTTTCCGTGGGTATCCCCAATAACACCGTGCACATTCCGCCAATAAACTAGCAGCGTTACTTATGTCCGGTAACGGAATGGTACTTTCCATGTTGTTACGTTACTTCCATGTCTGGTTGAGGTAAAACTGTGAACTTTATTGTTATGATGTTCTAGTCGTTGTTACTGTTATGTGTTGGTTGTTAACTGTATGTAGAAGGTGGAATTTGCATGTTTATACACGTACTAGACTTTGAGTAGTTGTTTAACTGTTAAAAACATTACCCTTCCTTTTGGCTTTGCTATAGTCGGGGAAAAATTGGTAATAGGTCACTTAAAGCTAAAGAAAATGAATAAATGTTTATAGTTTGCTAAAAATAGAACACTAAATTGTGATGTTCAGTTGTTATGTTTTGGAAAAATCAAAAGAGATTTTATAGTTAGGTTATTCTTTTTGATTAGTTGGTTTACCTAACAATTCGGTACTTAAATGTTTACCAAATCAAACTTCATCATTTAACAGTTAAATTTTTATTCAAAAATTTTCTTTTCTTTATTGTTTATTTATACCTACGAATTCAACTAAAACTTTGCTCCAATGCAAAATCCAAAAAGCATGTAAAGTTCCAAATACAAGCACAATTCCATAGAGTAAAACTCGTGACTTGCCGCCATGATTTCAAGTCAGTGTTGCCATTTGTTGGGTAAAAAACTGCATAGCTATTACCTTGTAAATGGATATTACCATCGAAGCTCGAGAATAATGAAGGTGAAATAACTAAGTGAAAAGTTCGTTAATACCTTTGGAAAAGTTGCCAGCCTTTTGGAATGCAATTTTTAAAAAAAAATTGTTGGACGGTGGGTAGTCGTGAAAGTGTTTTAAATTGACGTCAAAGATATTACGTAAAAACTAGTATTCGGCACTTATATTTGACATTGGCAGAATATTTAATGGTAGTCTTTGTCATAAATAAAAAAGAAACTAGTCCAGTTAGCATAGTCTTTGTTACATAGCTTATGTCGCTTTCGCGATATTGACGTCTTTGTCTAAAAGGTTGCTAGTGACAGGGATAGAGTATGTGACCCTTGTCGCAATAACAGTACCTAACTTGATCTTATTTACGATTATTTCTTGTCTTAATAACATAAGACTTTGATTATGACAAGCTGGATATAGGTACTAGCTTTATTAGCTGTTAAATAACTTGGAGTAAGTATCTTAATATTCTCGCAATTCCGAAGAGCATTAAACTACGAATGTTGCCATAACAAACCATTAAATTCCTACCAAATTACACACCGCGCCGAACAACGTCAATAATTATGAAATTCTGGCAACACTGGAGTATAATCCGGTACATAATACCGGGTGACGAATGCGTCCGGTGTCCGGCCATCGCTCACGACGGACGCCGGACATTTTGGACCGGCGAACCGTTTGCAACAACACTAACATACAATATGAATAAACTAGAGGTACTATTGTTACATTTCAGATATGTAATACGAATGTTTATTAAGAGGTTTTCTAAGTCGTAAATGTAGTATAACCATTTTAGATTTTGTAAAATATTAAGCTAAAGGAATAATCAATTAAACCTATACCTAAATTAAAAGCCCTATTTCAATATTAATAAATTCACTAAAGATTCTGAAGGTTGAAGATAAACAGCTAAAATATATGTTTTTTTTTTAATTCATCAGCAGCAATATAGGTACCTACTTTCGTATAAAATTTCCTATGAGTTGTCAAGCAATAAATGTTGTTAAGTGATACCACAGATAAAATTTAACTGACAGATAAACCTATATCTATTTCATAAAACATGACGTTTTAGACAGAGACAGGTATAAAACATCTGTCAGATATATTTTATCTGTAGGTAGATGGTCATACAGGCCCTAAATTTCTTTGACTTTTTTATCCTACCTTACAATCATTAAAAACAACACTAGATACCTAGTATTTTATACTTATCATGTTGTATTCTACACATATTTCAACTCGTAACTAAGTTTATTTTGCAACTACAATAAAGTTGAATAATGATCTTTATTTCCTGTTTCATAAAGATGATACCTAGACTTTACGTGCTTGGTTTTGTTCGGGGAAATGAAAACTTGTATTTTATATATTTTTATATACTATGGGGATTTATTAAATTGCTGTAGGTTAGTTTATTTTGTTTTCTAAGGTTATTTAAGCGAAATCTGAGTGTTAGTAGTTCAATAAAGCTGATATAAGTTTCCCATGCTAACAAATTGACCAGCAAGTAGCTTTAGATAAGAAATGATAAAGATTATAGCCGATTACACAACTTTGCCAAAATTCAATTGTTTGCCAAAATTCACGTGTTCACTTCGTATGTGTCCATTCTTTATACTCTTTCTTCTTCTTTTTAGCCTAAAGCTTCCACTGTGTAGCATAGGCCTTTCCAATATTTTTCCAACGTGACGTGACTGATTCAATGCTATTCTACTACAAGAAAATCTAAGTACATACATAGGTATCAATAACCATTATTAAACTCTCATTATCATCATTTAATTTAAGAGTTAGACTCTTGTCGGTGGAGTATTCGCCATTTAGGCCTATCCCCTGCCAGTGCTTTAACTTCTAAACTTTACCCACCCCATAATCATAAATACTCCACCATTGTGTGGCCTTTTCACACATATAGCTAGCTATATAATACAAGTATGTGAGTGAATGTCCCAAAAGGTGAATAGCTGAGACGTCACATATAAGACGTTGCACACCATGCCGAGAGAAATATGCAATAAAAACGACCATAGCTCGTCGTGACAAAGCGCATTCCATTACCGATGAAAGGGACTTAAAAAATGCCTTAAAAGGAAGAAATAGGAAAGTTCTGGGGTGTTAGGGTTGGCAGTTACGTTTTAAGTTGAGTATTTATTTATTTTAACAGTTTATTGTAAGATGATAGTACATAGAGACAGAAAAAAAGAAGTTATACAAAAGGTACAGCATATTTCTAAAAGAAATTTCTTCCTGCAGACCCCACAGAGAGAGAAGTGATAGCATAAAGGCAGGATAGTCACTTAACCTACAATAAACAATAAATATATAAGTGTAAACCTACACATATATATTCGATAAATACACATACATAAATATTATTTGAGTACTGAGTAGCTATGAAAATGAAAATGAAAAGTGTTTTATTCAAAAATAGGCAATATACATTACACTTTTTTGATGTCACTTTTTTGATCTAAAACTACTGCCGGTTCACTACCTGTATAGCCGAAAGGAAAAAGACGGCAAGAAACCTTCGGCACAGAGCCCTATGGTATTTGATTATTTATATTTTTAATTATATTTAGGTATATGTTAGTTTTTGACTAGCATTTCAAGACATGACCCTTTTGTGGCTATGTAATGTTTAATTTCGTAGGGATAAGATACAAGCCAAGTCGATATGGACATAATTAAGTAAATAAATCGGCATGTATTTAAGATAAAATTATTTTCTTTTTAATTAGTACCTATTTACTTATTACTTATTGTTCTATTCCTGCAGATTTCATTTCGATGGCTTTAACTGTCAGGCAGGACATACGCGACATAAACATAGTAGTTATTAGCTTATAAACATATACCATTCTTAATATGAATCGCAAAAAACCAAAGAAAATCCCATCCCTAAAGATGTGGGGGTGAGAAAAACGGAAGTTGCGGGCCGGAAACGACTCCGAGCGGAAGCGCGAACCCTTCCAGGCTTTGTTTATCGAAGGTTTTCTCACAACTATCCGCCGGAAACGGAAGTCGGCCAGTCTTGACACAGCCTGCGCTACAGCCTTTCGATGGTCGTCTACTTTAAAACTGACCTAGTTGTTATTTAAGTTTGTAGATTTGTTACGTCATTTTTTTTAATTTTATGGCCTGGTTACCACGACTTTTAAGCCAAGTCTTGATTTGGAGTTAATGTTACATTATTAAAGTTTAATGAAGCGTTTTTTTGTTTGTCATTTATATATTTCAGAGCCAGGCTCTTGTCAGTGTATTAATCGCCATCTTTGCCTTTCTTCTGCCAACAATTTAACCTCTTGATATGTAATCTTTCTTTATTCAACCATCAAATAAAAATTTAAACAAGCAATGTTTTAATACAAAATTTACACAATATGGAGATTATATTCAATTATCAAGGAAATACTTTTACTAACATAAGGTTAAAAATTCCAATGGGATCGATTCCACGAGCGAAAGAATCGCTACGTGTCCATAATTCGAATCGCCTTATGTACACATACTAAGAGAATAATTACAAGTTGATAACATTGTAGGCAATTCTTTCACTCATAAATATGGCCCTTTACTACGCAAACATTACCCACCAAAATTCACAATATTCCTCATAAATACTTATAACGAAAACCCTAATCAAAAACAAGTTTGAAGTAACAAACATGTTTTACATAACCTCACGCTTTCCCTTAGCGCTCGTTCGTGCCAAAATGAGGCTGTCGGCTGTCTAGGTCATTCAGACCGTTCTAGGCTACCTAAGTTACGTCACTGGTAATATTTCAACCTTTCTAAGCATTTTGTCGAATATTTCTACGTCGCTGAATCTGTTCGGGGACTTACGAGATTGCTTGGGAGTATTTTTTTAAAAGATTTCTTGAATTCTAAATTGCTGTTAGAATAAGGTTTATTATATGAAAATTGATGGTTCTTTTAAGAATGTTTGAAGTTATTTTGTACTGGATCTCGGCAAGGTCTCTTTTGTATATCAGAACTAGCTCAAAATATTAGTTTACAAATAATATACTTTTTATTCTGCTTTAAAACAATAATTAGTCTCCAAAATCAGCCAAATATGTATTTAACAGAGCATTATCTTTAGCATTTTTTTATGCAACTGGATGTTAATTGGCAATCACTAACTACGTATAAATGTAAGAAAATAAGTAAGTATTTATTCCCAGCAAACAGCTACCCAATGGCTACCAACTGCCAAACGGCGTCGCGGCAGACCGCGGAAAAGGTGGCGGGACGAGCTGGATACCTTCTTGGGTACCTGGGCGGAGGAAGCTCGAGACAGAAAGTCTTGGCGTATGAGGAGAGAGGCCTTTGCCCAGCAGTGGGACACGAGTGGCTAAATAAGATAAGATAAGATTTATTTCCATGTCTTAGGGCCCGTTTTATCACCTACTGATACAAATTAACTGACAGATAAACATATGTCTATTTCATAAAACATAACGTTTTAAAAGAAGATAGGTATAACATATCTGTCAGATACATTTTTACCCGTAAATGTTGGAACGGGTCTTTAGTGTCTTATTTACTTGTGTAATTCTAATATCTTATTGACTCTTACGAGTAAAATCGTGTGAATTATAATAAAATAGGACTTACCTTTATAAATCTTTTAGCTTTTGTTAATAATCCTAGTGTGGTGTGTCGTGATGCCTCGGGGCCTAGTGGTACCATGTCCTTGAGTTTTTCCAAGCAACTTCTTAAGTGTGCTCTCCTGAAACAAATGAATTAATATTTTATTAATATGAGCTTAATTTATTAATGACGACGAGCCAAATTGGCTTTGTTTACTGTCGAAGATGTTCATCTTATCGTTATGTATTGTGGTATTTGAATATACATTGTTATCAGAATAAATAAATACATATCTAATCTAGCCATTTTGTGTCCTGGGCAAAGCCTCTCTTTATGATAGACACAGATATAGACAAAACTTTATTTGACACTCACAATACATAAGGAATAACAACAATAATTTTCTATATTTTAAACTCACAAAATATTTTAAAACAATGATATTATCCGCCATAATTTTCGGTGTCGAGCTACCATTTGTACAGACAACTATTAAATAGTTAATGTTTAAGTCAAAACTCTTGAAGCAAAATCGCTGACTACAACCGAAAATATGATTGAACACCAACCCCAAATCTGTGGCGAATAAATAGTTTTTATTTAAATAAATACCTACAAATACTATTTGGACTTCAAAAAAAGAAATTTGTTAATTGTCAATGTTTTGTTGTTGACATTTTTGTTTTTTCTTTCTGTTATTCATATTGACCTGTAAATATTCTTGAAAAAAATTAAAAACCATTTTATCCAGAATCTCGCTCTTTCTCCTATAATATTTATCCCCATAAATCTACATAAAAACAAAGCCAATCAAATTGTAGTCTACCACAAACCTGCCACTAGCACAAGACTAATCAGGCTACAATAGCACGATTTAGGAAATTATCTTCCTGCCCTCAACAATGATTGGAAATCTCGAATGCTCTGAAATACCTAATTACGTTGAGAGGATGGAGCTCCGCGGTAATTTCTGAGCAATAGGGATGGGACACTGTAATATCCGAAAGAACGATTGGATATCCGAAAACTTGGTTGTATATCCGAATGGTGGAAAAATTCTTAAGCTAATTTCTGAGCATAACGGATGGGGTGGTGTAGTAATACCCGAAAGATTGTTTAGGTATCCTAAAACTTCGTTGAATATCCGAAAAAGCGTTTAATATCCGAAAACTTGATCGAATATACGAAAATTTGGTTAGGTTAGGTTAGGTTAGGTTATATGAAATCGTGTAAAAATAAGTTTGTTATGCTGAAATGGGTTAATTAACGAGTGTGATAAGATTAACAGAGATTTTGGTGACAGATGCAACACTGTTAAACTTCTCGAATTGGGCTCATTGGATGCAGGTGGCAATGAATTGCGTTGGAATTATTGGAGAGGCCTATGCAGTGGGTAGCTATAGGCTAATTGATGATGATGAACAAATCAAAATTTAAGTCAAAATATCTTTATTTCATTAGCAAATACACATTTTAACGCCAAATTCGCAAGGTAGCAATTTTCCCCAGAAGAGAATCAAGCAAGTGACTCTATTGGGTTAGTTAAACTGATTGTGCTAACCGTTAGCACAATAACTTAGTTTCGTATACCTCCAAATAATACTTCTCTTTTTTTGTCTCTATGTACTATGTATCTTACAATAAACTGTTAAATAAATAAATAATAATATCCGAATAATATATCTCATCCCATCCCTATAATAAAGTCCGGCTTTTCAAACTCAAGTTTACGAGAGCTCTCCGCTTTATCTATCCGTATTGTTCTGTTTGCTTCAACAGACAAAACAATGTGAAATTAATTCACATAAATATAAGGTATATTTTATATAAATGAACATCGTTGTCGCTAATCTAAAGATATTATAAGTTATTTATTTGTTAAAGATTATGTACAGGGTGTAACAGAAACTTTGTAAAGGCGAAAACACACCGGATGCGTATGCGTTGCGTATGCGTACCTCTGAGTTGTAATGTATGGAACTATCACCACTTGCGTAACGAAGACGTAGACGCAAGCGGTGACAGTTCCATACATTACAAGTCAGAGGTACGCATACGTCTACGAATACGCAACGCATACGCATCCGGTGTGTTTTGGCCTTTAAACTAATCTTTTTTAAACAAAATATTTAGGTTTTTAAGAACCAATTGAATTTTGAACAACTAAACCAGTTTGATGTTTAAAATTAAATTTAGACAAATCCACCAATAAATTCTTCTAGAGCGATTTGTATTTTTATTGTGTAATTTGAGAGTGGTTACGCACTATATCCGATTTTTATCCGATCCGAGGTATTTGGTATGGATCTCAAATAGATCCGAAAACTAATCCTATCAATATTATAAATGTCAATGTTTCTGCCGATGGATGGATGGATGTTTGTTACTTCATCACGTAAAAACCACTGAACAGATTTTAATGAAATTTAACAATAACTTAGCTTGTACATGAGAATAACACATAGGCAATATTATTTTGAGATATCATGTTTTTCTTCCAAGATATGACGATTTTTGCGTACGAAGTCGCGGGCAGCTTCTAGTAGTGAATAAATAATGTCAATTTACAAGATATATCGTTAGTTCTGATTAACGCCACGTGCCAAAAGATCCTTGTAGCACTATAAGCGGTGGTAGCCCAGTTGGTAAAACGCTTGCCTCGCACTCCAAGGGCGCGAGTTCGAATCCTGGCGCGGACACGTACCTCTGAGATTATTTCTCATGTACGGATCAATTTATTCGATTACCACTTGCTAACGGTGAAGGAAAACATCGTGAGGAAACCTGCATACACCAGAGAAGAAATTCGAAGGTGTATGTGAAATCCGCCAACGCGCACTTGGCCAGCGTGGCAGATTACGGCCTAATCACTCTCTGTATGAGAGTAGGCTCGTGCCCCTCGGTGGGGACGTATATGGGCTGATAAAGAAAGAAAGAGAGCACTATAAACTTGGTTCATACTGCATAATACCGCTCTGTATAATTCTATTCAGTATTTCAAGGCGTAAAGATATCTACCTAAAGTGCTAAGGTATTACGAAGTGTTCAAACAGTTCTGTTATTTAAACAAAAGACAAATGATATAGATTAGATAGGTCTCAAGTTTGAAACTGCCTTTGTTTTGATAAGTTCTATAGTTTGGGTTCGTTTGACTAAAATGTATAGGCCTAGATTACAATACAATTGTAGTATTTTAAAATACACGTCAGCAATTTTACTCATAGAAATTGTATTGTTAAATTCACATTGTGATTTTCTAGGAATGCTTTCTGTCATTAGCATTGTCATAAGTCATTCCTGATAATTATAGTTTTTAAGCCTATTTAAAGAACTCTATAATTATTAGATGAGTCGTTTAAATTAAAATATAGACGCCATCTTACCAACTTGCTACATCAAAAAACATCGTAGACAATTTCGTAGCAAATTACTACGAGACTCGTAGCACTCGCTACGCACGAGATCTATCAGTACTACGATTATTATAATACTCTAACATACATTTTAAAAAACCGCATCCAAATTCGTCCACACGTTTAGGGGCTACAGTGCCACAGACACACAGACATCGACGTCAAACTTATAACACCCCTCTTTTGGCGTCGGGGGTTAAAAACAAAACAACATCAGAAATTACTTACGAATCCGAGATTAATAATTGTTAACATTATTCCCTTTGCAAAACCCTATTGCGTGTATATGTATGTATGTACCTATGTATGTATGTGCGTAGGTATAATTTAGCTACTAGGCGGGTATTACATTACTGTAACAGGCTTTCTCCCGTTTCAGCACAAACGAAACGCGTCGTGCCGCAATTTGCGACCCACAAACCCTTACTATGATAACTCACTTTTAAGTCGAAAGTTCTTTTCGATTCGAGTTTTTAAATAATTACATTTTTGCTAGATTCTTAGTAAGGCTACTGTAATTCGTATTTAGAACTAGATTTAAAGAGACAAATATTATGAAAAAATACAAGCCTTTATCCTATTTCTTGGATTTTAGCGTAATTTCACTAGCTATTCAATTTTATGATAATAGTTTTTAACTTTTATCTATCAACAGTTACTCTTATAAAGGTGTACAAGCAATACAAGCAATGTTCAGTATAGGTACTTTTAGACTTGGCACTTTTTAGGTACCAAACGTCGACACAAACTCACAAACATCAAACTCGAATCGACTTTTAATCGAGAACCAGTAGTACCTTAGCAAATAAGCTTTGTTAGCGAATAGCGGGAAACGCTCGAAGGCAGCGCAGGCTTTAGTTGCCTTTACGAATACCGACTAATTTCAATCCCGGGACGGAAAATAAAAAAAACTTTGCGAACTACCTTAGCGACTGGGTTTTATGACTGTGGGGTTCTGCTGAAGAGAATTGAAGTGATATTTTATGCTTTTGTTTAAGTGTTCTTTGTCTTTTCAATAAGCTATTGTTAATACGGATAATTAAATAAAATTATGAACATTATGAACTCTTCTTTCTTTCTTTGTTTGTTTTTAGTATTACTTATTATAATAGTTTCAATTTATTGTAGTGCCCTATCAGGGTTCTGCAATTAGTGGGCGAGGGGAGAGTCATATTGAAGACCATTGCTGAAAGGAGAGAATCTTTCCTCCGGGTTCTTCCGCTTCTATTTCGCTATTCCGCTGGGTCACCTGATACGACACGAAGACTTTATAAAAAAACATCTTGGAAGGAAAAGTAAAAGGAAAAAGGAAGAGAGGGAGACCACGAAGAATTACATAGATCAAATGAAAGAGGGAATAGAAGTTGTGTTGTATCAGGTGCTCAAAAGGACGACAGAAAACAGAGCAGATCAAATGAAAGAGGGAATAGAAGTTGTGTTGTATCAGGTGCTCAAAAGGACGACAAAAAACAGAGCAGAGTGGCGCTCTTAAATGATGATAATGAGCAGGGTTCATGTTTATTACTTTCTAGTCGTATTATGTACAACCTTTAATTATGTACAACCTTATGTACAACATGAAGCAATAAATATTTTTACCGCTCACGCCTCTCTCCCAATGGGGTAGGCAGAGACTTCCTTCCACTTGCTACGATCCAAACACATCAAGAGTACTCTAAACCGACGGGCATGTATGAGGCGACTGATGAGTGTGTATGAAGCGAAAGAAGTGTGTATATCAAAAATATATCTACAATTGCAATTTCAAGATTAATCAATTAGTTTTAATAGTACAAGTACATATATTTGTACTATCTCTTATTCAAAAAAAAAAATAATAATTGGGGGACATTTCACGTACGGTCACCTGACCCCAAACTAGGCAAATCCTGCACTACTGATGAGTGTGTATGAAGCGAAAGAAGTGACTGACATAGATAAATATATAACACCCAGACACAGAACAAACATTTATGCTCATCACACAAATGTTTGTTAACCGGCGGGGATCGAATCCGCGACCCGTGCGTATGAGGCAGACTCACTACCGACTACGCTAACTGGCCTGTCAAAATCTTAGTAAAAACCTATAAAATACAAGAAAATTATTATACCAGCGTTATTTCGTATTAACCCTCCGTTGCACGAAAACTCGTTAAATTAATTACCCATTAAACATCATGCCGTCTTACTCTGATTTATTGACAATGACAGAGGCAGGTATAGGTTTAACAGAGCGTCAGTTTTTTCTGCAACTAGCTGAATGTCTCATAAAACAAGCGCTACAATAATTTCTGGGAAATTGTTAATTTATTACCTTCCCTCGGGGTTTCCGAGAAACAGCAGGAAAATGACAATATAATACGTAATGAGAGATAATTATTATGTAAAAGAAATATCTTTATAAATACTTACAATGAAAATAATTCGTGTAATTGGGAGCTTAGTGATAAATAAAAATGGTAGAAAGCGTCTTTAGTACATATATTTTCTTTGTATAAATGTTAATGACGTAAATTTTTTTTGTTTTTAAGATTTCTCATTATTATGAGGACAAATTATAGGTTTCATTTTTCAACTAATTATATTTCTATGAATAGTGTTAAGTGTTTAAATTATTTATTTGACTTATTAATTAAGAAAGATACTTATTATCTTTATTTACACTGAAAATTAATAACATTGACGAAAATTAAAATAGACAACAATTTGGTAAAGAATAAATTAAGTACTAAAAATAAGTACATTAATTTCGTTTTTTTCTAGCTCTTTGATTTTAGTTTCAAACGCGACAATTTCAGAAGACATTTTCTTTTACATCTATAGACATTTCGAATAGAATTTCAAATTAAATTAAATTTCACATAAGTAGAAAAAAATGTTAAGCTTACGTTATGCTTATGTTAAATGTTGAATTATAAATAAAATAGTAATTTATTTAATTTAACAGTTTATTGTAAGATGATAGTACATACATAGGGACAGAAAAAAAGACAAGTTATACAAAAGGTACAGCATATTTCTAAAAGAAATTTCTTCCTGTAGACCCCACAGAGAGAGAAGTGATAGCATGAAGGGATAGTTACTTAACCTACAATAAACAAATATCCTTTAAATTAAATTAAATACCTACATCCAAACAAAATAAACTTCGTCCCAAAACAATATCTTAGCCAAATGTGCGTTAAAACAAAGAAGTAAGTAGGTACCGCGAGTGCGATCCGTTTACGGGCCATAAACCACGTTCGAGATAGTTCCCGGGCTAATTCCGTGCGACATATACTGCGGGGCGGTAGTATATGGGTGACACATCGCTTGTAAGAAGGTCATTTGTTTTTGAAGGTTATTATGTAAGGAAAGTTGGAGGAAATAGCTAGTTTCTCAAATGTAAAAGCTATATAGCATATTCGATGAAATAAGTACTATAAAGGTAAATATAAGGTGACTTTAAATTAGTGAACGATAGAAAAGGATATGCATGTACTCGTGATAACAAACAACTTTTACTACGGGACCAAGTTCGAAATTATATAAAAAAAAATGTTCCCCCATACTATCAGCTGGTGCATTTTGTATGGGGAGTTCAAATTTTTTAAAATGATTTCGCACTTGGTCCCATAGTAAAAGTTGTTTGTTATCACGATTACATGCCTATCCTTTTCTATCGTTCACCATGTATAGGTAAGTATCTACTTGTACAATAACTTCAGCAGGAGGCCTCTCCCTCCCTTTGCTACGATCACAACGTACTTCATGTACTTTTATCAGTTTCCACAACTATACAAATAGTACTTCTTAGACCCAGAACACACGGGGAAACGCAACTGCAACTGCTAGTTACTTTTGAGTTGCATCTAAGTTTCTGCTATAGACTCCTTTAGAAAACCACACACGATGCGTTGCGTTTTTAGTTGCGTTTCTCCATGTGTTCTAGGCCTTAGTTGTAGTCAAGCATTTTTGAACACTTGAAAATCAAATATTTTTTAAACAGTTGACGATCGAGCATTTTTAAAACAGTTGACAGTCGCGTGACCTTCCCGCGACAAGACATTGTTATCAGCTGCCCACCGCAGCTAGTTTATGACGTCATAAATTACGGCCGAGTCGAAAGCTCGTAAAAAAGTCGTCAAAAGGAAAATTGGGCGCACTCGCCTATGATAATGTTACGGACAATCGCCGTAATTACTCGAGCCTTCGAGCCTTCCGAGGGAATACGATTTATGACTGGCCGTTGACTTTTAGGCCTAGATAGGTAATGTTTTATCGCGGACTATTTTCTTTATGTAAGTATATTGTTTGGGATGAAAAAGTGGGAGTAAAGACTGATTGTTGTTATACAGGGTGTAACAGAAAGGGTATATAAAGCCGAAACACAGCGATAGTCCTCATGAAACTGAACAACTTTCCCCAAGGAACATGGGTCGTAACTCGAAAAAAAAATTTCGCCTCCCCATACAAAATGCCCGATCAGCTGATCGAGTAAGTATGGGCGATCCAAAAATTTTTTTCGAGTTACGACCCATGTTCCTTGGGAAAAGTTGTTCAGTTTCATGAGGACTATCGCTGTGTTTCGGCTTTATATACCCTTTCTGTTACACCCTGTATATTTAGAAAAAGTGAGTCTTTATTATAGTACTAGAGGCTTCCCGCGACTTTATTCGCATTTATCGCAATATCTTGTAAAACTTACATGATATCATTAAATTATATAGCCTATGTGTTATTCTGATGTATAAGCTATAATATTGCCAAGTTTCATTAAAATCTATTTAGTGGTTTTTACGTTATGAAGTAACAAACATTGACATTTATAATATTAGTAGGATTAACTGACCCCGCGAACTTTGTTTCACCTTAAAGGCAATAAAAGGATATAAAAATTCTTGTCTTTCTCCTGGTTCTTAGCTACCCTATATCCTTTTCCTAGTTCTTAACTACCTCACTACCAAGTTTCAGCGGAACTGGTTCAGTCGTTTTTAAGTTATAAAATGTGTAATTAACACGACTTATTTTCATATAGATAATTATCTTGTAAGTGCTTGTAATTACATGATGTAACATATTTGTTCTTATTTTTAACAAAAAAAATGTTACTTTAAACAATTGATACATAAAAAACACACACGTGTTCCACTCAATACAAAACAATTTTATGTGTTGCCATAAGTTGGAGTAACTTTGTGACAGAACAAAAGGCGATCGTTAAAATGTTTACGCCCACTTTTATGTAACTTCCTTACTTTGTATAAATGGTAAACATGTAAGATAAAGACAGGTTAGAAAAACTGGCAGAGTTCGAGTCGGACTCGCGCAGGAAGGGTTCCGTACCATTCAGTATTGATATCGAGCAAAAACGTTTATTTTACAGGAGCCCCTTACTTATTATTATAATTCTATTTTTAGTGTTCATTGTTATAGCGACAACGGTAATACATCATCTGTGAAAATTTCAACGCTCTAGATATAACGGTTCATGAGATACAGCCTGGTGGCAGACGGATGGACAGACAGACGGAAAGCCAAGTTTTAGTAATAGGGTCCCGTTTTCAGCCTCTGGGTACGGAACCCTAAAAACTTGGTACGTAGCTAAAAGGGTCGTAAAACAGTAAAAAAGTGTACTTAAGAGAATTAACTTAGCTCCGAACTGTTAGCAGTCAAACAAAAAGTGATAACATTTAATACATTTTGAAAGTATCTGACATTTAATTAAGATCTGTTTATGTGAAAAAAATAATAAAAAAGTGTAATTAAGTATTTCATTTCTGTCTTGAAAAGTTTAATTTTAAATAAAGAATCATTTTTTTATTCAAAACTGTACTTTTCATTAATAGAATTAATTTAGGAACCCCAATAATCCCCATACTTTTTTACTTAATTATGTTAACGCGTTTTTTCTTTCACAAAAAACATCATAGAAGGAAAAATTGAAGGGAAAAGGAAGAGAGGAAGACCTGAACGGACGTTCCTAGAACAGGTGAAGGAAAAGGCGGGTGTCATGTTTTATCAAGATGTTAAAAAGAAGGCACAAAATAGGGAGGGATGGAAGAGGCTCCACCGACAAGAGCTAAGATCTAAAATAAGAAGAAGTTAACGCGTGAAAAAAAAATGAAGCAATTTAAAAACCTCCCTCTTTTTTTCTATCGGTTAAAAAAGACCACACCAAATAGTTTCTTATATGCTTTGTACATATTTCCTAAACATACTTTGTACATACGACGTGTACAAAACCAGTCAAATGCGTCGATTCGATCGACCGTAGCAGCCAATGAAGCGCTACGACACGTAGTAGATGTGCTACGATGCTACGAATATTTTACCTACGTGCTACGTCGTAGCAACTTGGTCGGTTGTGAAGTACGTCATTAGTAGAGTGCCGTAAGGTTTATACCTCGGAATCCAGGGCCAGTCAATGAATCTTAATATAAACCTGGAAAATATGTTTTTAATAGTATATAGAATAATGTTAAAAAAAAAATTTTTCGCGCTATCAATTTTTTTTTTAATTTTTTTTTTTTTTTTAGCCTAATTCGTCCCACTGCTGGGCAAAAGCCTCTCCCATGCCTCTCCAAACACTCCTATTATTAGCTGCTTCCCACCAATCGTCCCTAAATGAGCGTAGGTCGTCACTCCATCGTTTTTTGGGCCTAAAATTATTATAAACAATTATTAATTTTTTGGAGTTTTCATTGATTTATATTAGTCAAAAGTCATATTTTAAAAAGAACAACTATTACAAACTTGAAAACTTGATCTTGGATGCATAGTTCGCGGAAGTATGCGCGAGTTTTCCCGTGCTCTCGTCAAAAGTGGTCAGTTGGAACACCGTGGGGTTTTAGCCGGTGGGAGTCCGGCATAACCCTCCGTCCTTCTCCGCGACGGAGGGTATCCATAATGGATTTCCACAAGTAAAAAAAAAAAAAAAAGTGACTGCAGGTATACCGATGCACCATTCAAATACTACCTGTTTTGGTCCATTAGACTATTTTGCTTTAAACAGCGACTTAGTTTTTGCCTTTATCACTCCCTATTTCTTAGTCAGGCTGAAAAACAAACGCCCTACTAGATTACTTCTCTTAACTACTCGATTTTGTCAATTTAACCACCTTAACTCAACTTCTAAGTTTTTGAAATAATCCGACTTAGGTAAGTCTTCGATGTCTAATACCCCGAATTTGTTGTTTTTGCAATACATGTAATACCATTCTGGATTCGGAATAGCACAAGGCAGTTTTTAAAAACATTTGTTCATTAAGTACCGAGTAAATATTTTTCGTGGCAGCTGCTCAAAGTCGAGTTATTGTTTTTGGGAGAGAATTAAAGTTAACTTTGACAGTTAATTTGTCGATGTTCCACTTTAATCATCAACGAATTATTTTCGCCATATCATAAGTAACTATCGAAGAAGCCGTTAACGTACTTTATTTTTAATTAATTGAATATTAATCGCTCTCTGATACAAAAACCATCAAAAAGTGGTTCTTTTTTCAAAAATCACTAAAACGGGTTTAACTCGATACTCATAAGACTTTTCTATGGGCATGTAAGGCTTATTTGATGCACCTTAAGTCCATCTACCTCCGGTGTCAGTTTGCCGGCCTATTTTTGGGATGTGCGGAGATTCCTGCTCCTGAAACCGATACGTATTATTTTGTATCATTGTTTTACGTTCATCAAAGCCTAAATTAGTTTAGCTAAAAAGTAACACGACATTCATTGACTGTTAGGCGGTACGAAGTTCGGGGCCCGCCATGAACAATACCGAACAGCTGCTGTTATCCCCTCTATTCTCCAACCCGACCTTCATCGGTATACCTGCAGTCCCTAAAGATCCAAGATCAAGTTTTCAAGTTTGTAATAGTTGTTCTTTTTAAAATATGACTTTTGACTAATATAAATCAATGAAAACTCCAAAAAATTAATAATTGTTTATAATAATTTTAGGCCCAAAAAACGATGGAGTGACGACCTACGCTCATTTAGGGACGATTGGTGGGAAGCAGCTAATAATAGGAGTGTTTGGAGAGGCATGGGAGTGGCCTTTGCCCAGCAGTGGGACGAATTAGGCTAAAAAAAAAAAAGCGTTAAAAAAAATTTTTTTTTAACATTATTCTATATACTATTAAAAACATATTTTCAAGGTTTATATTAAGATTCATTGACTGGCCCTGGATTCCGAGGTTTGACCATTTTTATGCCTTACGGCACTCCACTACATATTAAATATTCGAAGTGTATTTTATGGAGGATTGATTTTGTGTAGTGTGGGATAGACTTGCCCAACAGTGGGATAGTAATGTATCGATTGTAAGGCCAGTTAATGATATTGGCCAAGAAATTTTTTGCTAAATTAAGTACTTAACATTTAATGAAAATAAGTAATCGATTTTGGGAAATTATTACGAGTATAATGGGAATTATACTGGGAATTAAATAAGGGGAATTATAATGGGAAACATACCTACATAGGTAAGTTTAGTTTAATATTTCACATATATTATTTTTTAAAACGTTTTTTAAAAGTAAATTAACTTAGTCATACCTTATAGAAGGAGGGGAGATGGAAATGTCTTTCTTGACATGGATGATAAAAAACGTATAGTCTAGTCAAATAACGAATTTATTATAGTGTTGTTAAGATCATTACGTCATTGGAGATTTTTGTAGGATTTTGATGTTGTTTTGCATATTAATTATATGAATTATTTATTTATGAAATATATGAAAAATGGAAATTTAGATAAGGAAATTTCATGTGTTTATATTTATTACACTATCAATCTTAATAAATAAATGTTTAAAAAAATTGAAATTGTATTATTTAATCCAAACTTTGTGTAACAACATAGTGCTTATATTAAACGATCTTTTAGCAAAGCTATACTTCATCATACTCCAATAATATCATAGTACTAAAAACGTAAATTTTCAACGCTAAAATATCCCAGAACAGCCTGGACTATACAGGTAATAAAGTGAAGCTACTTGTTATAAAAAATTGTTCGCATATTAGATTGTTGAAAAAATGGAATATGAAATTTCAGGAAGGCTCATAAATAAAAGATTCAGCGGATACCTTAGGAAGATTAATTTTATAATTTTATAATATTACGCGTTCTGAAACTTATAGATCTTAGTTTTTTTTAAGGTTTCTTACTAACATTGGTGAGGTTTTAGGTTGTCTGGAAGAGATCACTTTTAGTGATAGGACCGCCTTTGCGCACAATGTTATAGTTTTAAGTTTTATTTGTATTTCTTTGTGTGCAATAAATTATTTCTATCTATCTATCTATCTAACATTATGATTGAGATCTGAGGCTATTTTAAATTAGCAGTCTTGGCCTCATTAGATGAATGTTTGTTACTCTTTCACGTAAAAAGTACTAAACAGATTTTATTGAAAATTTTACAATATTATAGCTCACATATCAGAATAACACATCAACTTTCTAATTTTAGAATATCATGCATTTTTTTTAAGATACTACAATAGATATGAAGTCGACAAACCATATCTAAAAAGTCGATTCTTTAAAAGTACCTACAAAAAATCTTGAAAGAATATTTCACTAGTTTAAAGGCCAAAACATACCAAATGCGTATGCGTTGCGTATGCATAGACGTATACGTACCTCTGAGTTGTAATGTATGGAACTGCATGAGACAGGTCACACCGCTTGCGTAATGTAGACGTACACGTCGACGTGACGCGTAGCCCGGTGTCACATCGGGTTACGCCGTAACTACGCGCGTGGCTACGCCGTGCTTACGTCTACGTTACGCATACGCATCCGATGTGTTTCAGCCTAAGAGCTCTCTATTTTTTCATCAAGTGATAAAAAAATCTAGGTTTTCCATAGAGAACTTGTTTTAAAGCTAATTTTTGTATCGGGTGTTAAAAAATCTGTGATTTTCATCAACAGTTCCCTTTGAAGCCATTGAACCGTTCAGTATGCAAGTTTTAATCAGAAAACACCTTCCATACATTACGAGTCGCTCTATCAAACATTTTAGCGAGTGGAACTAAAGTTTACGAACCCAAAGTTGCCTGTTCCATAGTTCATTAGGCAAGCAACGTGCGCGAGCTACACTATAGCGCTACTAAACAAAATGGGTTGATACCAAGGATTTTAATACTATATGTCTTTAACTACTCATCTGTTGACTGTCAAAAATTTGCAAAATGGCGGACTTGGCGCATCTGTCGGGCAAATGTGGAAAAAATTTGCAATTGCAAATTGCAAAATCCTAAAAAATCCTAAAAATTTGCAAAAAATTTGCAATTGCAAATTGCAAATTTTTAAAGTAAGCAAAAAATAAACGATCTGTTAAGTGTCCTGTCATGGTGGGACTCAACAGACACGACATATTTTTTATTAACTGTAAAAGTCCTGTCGTGATTAATAAAATTTGTCGGATTTAATCTGAAATCTAATTTCTTTTATTGCATACATAGGAACATATCTGTCACGGGGTTTCGGGGTAGGCAGAGATCACTTCGCTACATTTGCTGCGATTCAAACAGTACTAATTTCAGTACTGAATACATAACGCCATCTAACCTAAACTAAGCTTAAATCTTTTCAGTTTTTTTCTTGTTCCTTGGTATAAACAACTAATATACGTACTTTTATATTAATTTTTAACAGGTACATACTGTCGGTATATTTTTAATAATGTATACTAAACATAGAATCATCAGACTTAAAATTCACAACAACGTTTGAATTTACTAGAAATCAAACCCATCTACAGCATAACAATCAACGTCACTTCCAACCACGCCAACAAGTCTCACAATACCCAGGAAATCCTAGTACACACCCATCGAAAGTTGGTGTTAGTATGCAAAGTTTAATTTGAACCGGCACACCGGAATCGTGTCGATTTGGACTACAAACTTATAAATGTTATGTTACCTACAGCTGCGTGTGTTCGTGATAGGAACTACTATTTCTGGATTGGAATAGAAATAGTTTTGGTATTTGTATTTAGACTGTAAATATAAACATACATATCTGTAACGTTTCAAAAATTCAAAATTCAAAATTCAAAAATTATTTATTCGTAGGTAACATTAAATTTACACTTGAATTCGTCACAAAGTAAAAATTATATTAAAAAAAAACATACTTAATGATTAATTAAAAGAACCAAAAAAAAGAGAAAAACAATAAAGGAGAGAAGCTACGCTGACTTCGGAAGGCAGATTCCCCAGAGAAGAAGCCAGCAAGAAACTCTAGAGGTTGCTCTTTTTAAAAATATTGTTTACAATCATGTGTTTACAAAAGAACAACTTATATAATATTACGATCGTGTGGAGCTAGAGCATTTACACACCATGCCCTATTGTCATTAATAAAATCGTTAATACTATAATACGCTCTTTGTAAAAGAGTCCTCTTGATACACCGTTTAAACTTAGTTTCCGTTAAAATTAGTACATTATCAGGCAGTTTGTTGTAAAACCGTATACATACAGTTCCCTTCAAATGAATTATTGATCTTAGCTAGTCTACTACCAGGCAAAACAAGTTTATTATTATTCCTAGTATTAAATTTATGTACATCACTATTCTTCTTAAATTTAGATAGATTTTTTCTTACAAACATTATATTCTCATATATGTATTGACTTGGAAATGTCAAAATATTTATTTCTTTGAACAGTTCTCTCAGGGAATCACGACTATTTAGATGGTAGATGGCTCGAACAGCTCTTTTCGGCAAAACAAATACTGCCTGGATGTCAGCGGCATGACCCCATAAAAGAATACCATAAGACATAATACTATTTCTTTCTCATCGGTCTATAAATCATTTATTTATTTACTAGAGGCTTTCCGCGACTTCCTACTCATTTATATAAGATATGCCATCTTGGGAAAAAAACATGATATTTTAAAATAATTATAGAATTATGTATAATTCTGATGTGCTTGCACACTTTGCCAAATATTGTAATATTGCCAATTTCATCAAAATCTATTAAGTAGTTTTTGCGTGAAAGATTAACAAACATCCGTCCATCGGCACAAACATTGACATTTATAATATTAGTTGTTGCGAACTCTTTTTATAATTAACCATTTTTTGTACCTACAGATTGCCTTTTGATACAACAGATATTTGTATTTTACTTTTTTACATTCTATTTTTCATGGTCTTGTCAGTTTCTATATTGTTGTGATTGAGTGTTGTTGTGTTACGTGTTAGTAGTTGTTTAGTCCGGATATTAAAGTAAATAAAGGAGATAAAAGCTAAGTATTTCGTTATTATTATAGATTAATACAATCCACTTCTTCCGTCCTCAACATTAGTAGAAAAGTAGATAAAATAGCTTATTCTTAACTGAAAGATACAATATTGGAAAGTTTCATTATGATCTGTTCAGTGTTTAGTGCGTGAAAGAGCAACAAATATCCTCACTTTCATCTATCGCGACATTGACGTTTTTAATATTAATAATTGAAAATATCTACAAAATTAATTTACCCAATTGCATTTACTAGCAAAACCAAACCATTAAATGAGGTTTTGGAATGCGCAGTCCGGATTAGCTGATCATAAATTCCGTTTGTTTGCTTTGTTCTACGCTATTTACATAGCAATGTTGTATTGCAGGCTACGCAAACATTTGCTTGCTAACTAATAATTATCGTGGATTAATAATTTAGGAATTGAATTCGCAATTGGTTTTGGTTTAGTTTAATAATGACCTAACACAAACACTCTTGTTACAAAACGAGTTTTAAAGATAGTTCTAGGACTAATAACGGTGAAGGAAAACATCGTGAGGAAACCTGCATACACCAGAAAAGAAATTTGAAGGTGTATGTGACATCCACCAACCCGCACTTGGCCAGCGTGGTGGATTACGGCCTAATCACTCTCTGTATCAGAGTAGGCTCGTGCCCCTCGGTGGGGACATATATGGGCTGATAAAGAAGAAAGAAGAAGAAGGACTAATGTCGTTTTTTGACGTTTAGGCTATGGACAAAACGACAAAAATGGAGAGGATGTTTATGTATCTACTTACGACAATATTTATTTGTCTACGTGTTTTTTTTCAATATCAGTACGTTTGGCTCGTAATCAGTGGATTGAGATCGTCTGTACATGCATACTACAATGGAAAAGAACCTTGATGAATATGTATAAGTATGTTCCTATAGCTATACCATTGCTGAAAGGAGAGGAAAGATGCTGGGTCACCTCACCTGATACCACACGACGACTTTGTAAAAAACATCTTAAGTAGAAAAGGAAGACAAAAGAGAGGGAGACCAGGAAAGACTTACATAGACCAAATAAAAGAGGGAATAGAAGTCGTATCAGGTGCTCAAACGGACGGCAGAGTATAGAGAAGAGTGGCGCAGACTGCACCGACAAGAGCGACGCTATTAAATTTATGATGACGATGATGTTCCTATATATTTCCACTTAATTAAAATCTTACTTAACTACACTCACACCAGTCTTGGTTATGTATAGTGCCGTTACCTAAAACAAAATAATACAACATTAGTCCATCATTCTTATTCCATACCTTTGAATTTTTTCATAGTCAGTTTGTATTCTATATACTACTATATACTACTTAAGGTTGTCTGGAAGAGATCACTTTTAGTGATAAGACCGCCTTTGCGCACAATGTTTTAGTTTTAAGTTTTATTTGTATTTCTTTGTGTGCAATAATAAAGAATTTCTATCTATCTATCTATCTATCTACTTATAAGTAGGTACTTAAACATCGATAAAGGTGAAAAGTTATAAAACCTTATATCTATAATTATAGATTGTACTTACCAAGAAAACCTACAAAAAATCTTCCACACAACATAGAATCAAAACCACACCGAAAAATAATTTCACACAACATGCACAGTAATTTTATTTGCCAATTTTAATTTGCGGCCGTTTCCGCCCCCCGCACCCTTCAGCAACCGGAAGCCCGCCCCCCGCCGGAAATGAGGCTTCGATATCCCCTCCTACTTTGTCCAAATCAATTTCGCTTTACGGCGGGCGCCTGACGAAAAATGCATCGCAAATATTTGATCGGCCTGTCAGTGTATGTTTAATAAATTCCAGACGTTTTTTTTTTCTTGTTAATAGGATAGGACGATACGAAAAGCTTTTGATCTTGTAATTGAGGTATAAGGACGTCTTTTTGTTGTAGGACTACACGATTTGCGACTCTATTTTATGTTGGTAAATTTTATGTTAAACTTATGGCAAATTGATAATTTTTTATTGCAAAATTTTTTCGTCTACATTCCTTCCTTTTTACCGACAGGTTGCCTGGAAGATATTGCTACCTAGCAATAAGCCTGTTGCTACTACTTTGCCTGTATTCTGTCTCATATATGCTAGAAAGAGTTTTTGTATATTGTTTTAAAATATAAATACTAAATAAAGGACAATACGATCAATTAATTATGAATAGGAAAAGAAAACTTTTAAATATACCTACTACAACAAAGCATCTGAATAACTACATATTTATTTCACCTAAAACAGCGCGTAATGAGCGAGGCTTTTCATACAAAGTGACACTTGACAGTTCACATTACTGGGCGAATCTCATGATATTCGTGGGCAATTGGCTGGAAGTATCCCTAATGTGTTTGAAGCCGGCTTTCTACTGAGCTGCGTTACTTACGCTTCTTTTGGGGCTATGAAATTTGGTGAAAATTAACAATGTTATATAATGTTATGTTTGTTTATTATGTTGTTATTATAATATTTATGTATGTGTATTTATCGAACATATATGTGTAGGTTTATACTTATATATTTATTGTAGGTTAAGTGACTATCCTGCCTTCACGCTACCACTTCTCTTTTTTTCTGTCTCTATGTACTATCATCTTATAATAAACTGTTAAATAAATAATAATGTTTTATTATTATTTATTATCTTAATAGTTTTATTTATTTGAAATTGAGACAATTGTCTATTTTTTCGGCCTTCATTTGCCAAAAATGTCATCGAAAATGTTTGAAATTGACGTAAGCCGTCGGGCCGGCGGCATTAGTGTGTACCATATACATACAACATATATATACATACACACATCTGTCACGTCACATCTCTCTCCTTTCGGGGTAGGCAGAGACTACTCCACTCCACTTGCCACTTGTACATCGGGTAAGTACTCTTGAGTTGCTTTTCGTATTTTTTTACGTACCTATTAATAAGCCAAGCCACCATTCCCACTTACTAACTTAATTGTAATCAAAATCAATAACCTCACTTTTTTTCACAATCGGGTAACAATCCGCTGTCTTCATAGCCAGACAATAACTCGCATGTTTTCCTCTCGCGCCCTTCTTGCGAAGTTTTATCATACATATGTCAATCATAATAATGGCATCATACCGATAGAGAGATCGTAAAGCTTCCTGCTTTTTGTTTGGCATTTCATTGATAGAATACTTTAATATTTTTTTTCGTTATTCATTTTTTTAGGAAAGAAACAGAAAAGACAATGGAACGACTTATTGTTTTCCCTCGTGACGGGCCACGGCCTGGACACGTCCCGGGCACGGCCTGGATCTGTGTAGATAGACCTTCATGGAGACAAAGGGAGGTTAATATTTGTAACTCTTTTGATGGATACTACAGGCAAGTAACGCGTGTAAAAGTGAAAAATGTGACCTTACTGCCGAAATTGATATTGCGATAGTACAGACAGCAGATAAATGAATAAACATCGTTGACACTTTTGAGCTTTTAATATACTTAGGATATGAAGGGTCCTTTATAGCAAGACGAAATACGAAGATTAATACATACATACATAAATACATATCCGTGATATCCGTCACGCCTCTCTTTCATTGGGGTAGGCAGAGACCACTTCCTTCCACTTCCTACGATCCAAACACATCTCTTTCGCTTCATCCACACTCATCAGTCGCCTCATACATGCCCGTCGGTAAATACTCGGGAAACTAAACCACTTTTTCTATGGGACATAGGTCAAAATCAATAATAAAATAATCAATAATAATCAATAATTTGGTGTCTTCATACTAAATATGTGAAATCAATCGATTCATATTTAGCTACTTTTTACCTCTGATCAACACAATATAATATTGTATCTTAGATAACTTACACAATATCTTTAAATAATATAGCATTTATGTTATTCTAATGTGCAAGGTCAGTTAAAAGTTAAGTTACAAGTCAAAAATAAACCTAAGAAACAACAAAAATAAATCAGCAACAGCCTTCATATAACATTGCTTTTGTGTTGAAAGAAGACTACAAAGAAGACTACCAGAAGTATTGCTGGCAATAAGCCTATACATCGTAACGTAACACAACGTTAAAAAAAACACATCATACTCATACGTCCAGTTTCTTTTGCAGATAGTACAAATTTTTCATCGAATTCTGTTTTACGAATGGCCTTTGTAAAGCACAAAGGAAGCTGCATATTGGTTTTATATGCATTTTGCGAATATCGACGGGTGTTTCATAAAGTAGCATTGTGATCAGCAGACATAAAAACAGAATATGCTACGATAATACGCTGACAGAATAAAACTCGAAAGAAAAGAGGAAAGAAGCGTGTTTGGATCGTAGCAAGTGGAGGGAAGTGGTCTCTGCCTATCCTGGTGGGAAAAACGCGTAAAATATAGGTATGTTGTAATGAGAAAACATATTTCTAAGCAATAGTCAATGGCATTCGAACACTAATTTACAATATTCTAAGTTGAGTGTCGTCTGAGTGGCAATGTAATTTTTTGACACATTTGGTGGCAATCAGTGTAAGCCATTGTCTAGCAGCTAAGTTTAGCAGAATACCGAATGTGTCAATAAATGCCATTGACACTCTGCCGACACATAACTGAGGCTATTTTGAATAAGCAAACTGGGGCCCCGGACACATAAGCCAAGCATAATATATGAGAAGTAGTAAAACATTTCTTTGTACATAAGTACTCTAATTTCAATAAGGTTTCCGAATAATTGCCAATTAGTTCCCAAAGTCTTTGTAATTACCTCAATTTAACCTTTTCTTTGTTAGAAAGTAGGGCACAGCGTAAAAAGGAAAATTACACCATGAGGTTTCAAACACCTGACTAATAATTACGACATAAGAAATGCAAATTTTCACGTCGATCCTACGATGCATTATTAAGGATCAATTTTCTTTAAAATCAATAGTTTTGGCTTAGTTTTGTGGCAAATATAGCAAGTTGCAAGACAGGTTAATAAGAGTTTAAAAGTCAGTGTTTCTTCGCGACGTTGCCGTTTCGTGGATAGATTTGATTGTTTCTTTTTAACCCCCGACGCCAAAAGAGGGGTGTTATAAGTTTGACGTCGATGTCCGTGTGTCTGTGTGTCTGTGGCACTGTAGCTCCTCAACGCGTGGACGGATTTGGATGCGGTTTTTTAAAATTTAAAGCTGGTATTTCTGGGAGTGTTCTTAGATATATAATATGCAAATAGGTTCAGCCATTTCAGGGTCATCAGCTATTTTGTCGGCTGTGGTAGGGTTCTAGATCCAATATAACAGCAGATATGTCGTGTTTGGATTCGTTTAGAAGATAGGTGGGAAACATTACTTTGCACAAACGCACACACAAACAAACGCACAAACAAACATCTCTCACCCCAAACGCATATACCTGCTCCGTTCCGTCGTGGGTAAAAATACCTACCTACAGAATTTTCTACACAGATACATCTCCATTGCTACATTATTATTCTCCTGAGTCACATTTGTACCGGTCTTGTTAAGATACAGCGCCATTTATTTAGGACTCCGCCAAAATTACGAGCGTACCTTATAAAACATGATATAAGTGTGAAATTGGAAGTTTAACTTTGTGTTTAGAATGACCTTCATCGACGTACATGTATGAGGCGACTGATGAATGTGGATGAGGCGAAAGAGGTGTGTTTGGATCAGAGCATGTGGAGAGTAGTGGTAAGTCTCTGTCTACTCCGATGGGAAGGAGGCGTGACAGATATGTATGTATGTAAGTTGGTGTTTGTTTTGGTTTTTAGATGAGCTTTCTGTTTTCAGTCAGTATCCCTTTTAGCTAAAATGCTGACTATTCATCGTCAATTCTCGAAATGCTAGCGTCAATTCTCGAAAATTCTCGAAATGGATTCACATCCGTGACAAGAATTTGTTTTTTTCATTCTCACATCATTCTCTCCCTATCTTTAACGAGCTTTAAACAGAGACGCAGTTATGTGAGATATAACCAAATTCTTATCACAGTCTCATCATAATGTCAGACTATGGATGTCCACTGTTGGACACAAAAGCCTCCAAGGATCTCCAAAACGACCGGTCATGCGCTGCCCACATCCAACGTCTTCCCGCGACTTTGGTCCACCTATAGTTGCAGTCTCATAGCTCAGCTAAAGTATTTCCTATTGTAAAAAATCACTTCATAAAACCTTGAAGGACGTGAAAGAGTAAACCCTACAGTTTCTTTACTTAATTTAAATATACATAGTACAGCAATACGACGTTTGCATTAATACAGAGCCGGAGCTAGGATCGTCGTCCGCAGATTACGGTGTAATTAATCAAGAGTGTCTTCAACGGCGTTTGTGTCCCTTGATACCTCCCTGGTTGACTCAGACGGAGTTGGGAAGGCTGGGTTTAAAATTTGTTAAAATTTGAGGTTTTGATGTGTATCAATACGATTTCATTCAAAACTAATACTGAAACATTATTGACTGATTGATTTAATAAAACATTGTTGATACCTAAATGTCACTGAATAAATAAATTATATAATAAAATATATTTTTAATTTTTTTTCACAGACAGACAAAATATTTATTCATTTTGTTTTTTATTAACAGAAAAGTAAAGCATGGTTCGATTTTAAAAAATAGGCTACAATATCCCTTAAACGTAGACCCGGGTCCCTTTAACCCCTAAATCCCTCCCTGTTTAACCTCGACTTTATTTTTACAACAAGGAACGTCCATTTAATTCGGAGTTTCTTAGTCGCACCATAATCTAGTTAAGAATAAACGTTTTAACTGTCTCTGCTTTCCTTACTTTTATTCTAACATTTCAATTGTTTTATGATTAAGACAATCTTACTTCCTACTGATATTATGAATATCAACGTTTTTTCACTCAAAAACACTGAACATAATATTTTAATGGTTAAAATAAAAGGTTTAAAATAAATATTTTTTTCCAAAATTGGAATATTGTAACAATTTTTAAAACTTGCTTCGCTAGGTGTAGCCCAGATGAAGAAACTTGTTCATTATGATTTTTGAATTGACTTATTTGGCATCGGGTTCGATTCGGCTTTTGACTTAGCTAATATTTTAGCTGTTGTATGTATTATTATTTTTTGGGTGGAATTTAAATTAAAAAAAAATATACAACTACAAATCAGTAGTGGATTGACTTATTATTTTAATTTAAATAAATGTAAGCTAGTTTAGCCTTCGTGAGTCGAGAGTTAGGGATAAAGTGGCGAGAGGCCTTTCTCAAAAGTATGACACAGTCGGCTAATTACTGAAACTAACAGAAGGCAAACAAAACAAAAAATGTAGAAGCTTGTAGATAAACAAAACTATAGACATACACACATATCTGTCACGTCTCTTTCCCATCGGGGTAAGCAGAGACCACTTCCAACTTGCTAATCCAAACACACTTCTTTCGCGACAAAAACTAAAGTGTTATTTTGAAATAGTTTGAGTCAGAACGTAGCCCAAAGCTAAGGTAGACAAAGGTGCTTAGCCAAGTGGTCGTTAGAATCCCAGTACGTGCCTCCAACGGTCTTTGGTTCGATTCCCGACCCAGTACTCGTGACAAGAGCTATTTCTGTCGAGGGCATTGTTATTTGTTTTTAATAGTTAGGTTGTTTCAGGCTAGGATTTGAAGTTAGGTTTTGTTCTAGCTGTGCGGGTAAAGTGCTGTTGAAATTTTTGCTGTGTGTTTGTAAGGTTAGGGTATATTTTAGGTTAGGTTGTTAGAAAAAAATCGAGATATTTTATTGAGAGAATTGTGAGGATATTTGCTGTACAAGGTGTTCAATCCTGGCACAGAATAAAAACTGCATGTTGAGCAAAGAAATGCAATGTATTTGAGGTTTATTTAAAATAATATTGTTCTGGTCAGAAAGAACGTTAAAGAAAAATTTACAGTCTATTAAAAATTGGTTCATTGTAAACGATTTTGTTCAGCCATTTTTATATACTTATGGCAACTTCCCTTGCTGTACCATTCGGTGCACATAATATGATAACATTTTTCTTATCAAATTTGATTATGTTCAAACGTTACTATAAATAGAGGAAAGAGTAAATAGGCAAGAGTGGATGGTAATGTTTGGACGCGAAGGCCAAGACGAACGTACCTCGATCAAATCGGGGACTTGCTCAAGAAAGACCAAGTCAAGAGTACCCTAAACCGACGGGCATGTATGAGGCGACTGATGAGTGTGGAGCGAAAGAGGTGTGTTTGGATCGTAGCAAGTGGAAGGAAGTGGTCTCTGCGTACCCCAATGGGAGAGAGGCGTGACGGATATGTATGTATGTGTGTATTACTAAAAATATTAACGCAAAATAGGCTATAAACTTTAAGCACTAAGACTGAAATCGCAACACATTTGAGTTTTATGAAGCGAGGCCGGCGATCGGAGTTAAAAATATTTTATAGTGGCAACATTATGTCGTAAACTTAAAAGGGTGATAAATATAAGTTCCTAAAGGCAGGTGCTACGTAATTTATATCTTAGATCTTTTTTTCAGTAGTCGTGAAGACGCTTGATCGATTTTTTCGAGATTTCAAACTAATGACTCTCTGTTTGAGAGGAGGCTCGTGCCCCTCGGTGGGGACATATTTGGGCTAATAACAACAACATACTAATTTCGTATTAAATGTTATGCTGGCTAGTTGGCGTGGCTGGTAGTAACCCTGCCTGTCATGCCAATAGAAACAAACATTGCTTTGATGTAAAGGGATGTTTGTCTTAGGTCTCGGTGTTTGTTTGTATAACACGTCGGAAATATCTGCGCACCTTGCTGGAATGCGCTTTCCCCCGCGCTTCCCCCGTTTTCGCCTATCCAGTACCGTGACGAGTTGCATGACGTCATCAAGCCAGGTCCGCAGATATTTCCGACGTGTTATATACCAGTAATATTATATAGGCATGTAGACCTATAGGAAACTACATAACTAAAGTAAGCTTTAGGTACACTTCTGTATGGTAGGTAGTTGCCATTAAAAAAAAAAAACTAGAGAATAGTGCACTAATGATTTTCAGTTCAAATATTTGACAGTCGAGCGCTAAACACTAGACATAAAAAGGCTCGTAATGTCTTTTCAAATAAGCAAAAAGACAAAACGCTTAGTTTCACCAAAGCTGATTTAACAAAAAGCGTTCTCTTACGAATCATCGAACAAAACTGACAACAAAAATAGTACTCAGCTACGTAAGTAAACGAGCGACAAACGCGAAAATATAATCCCGCTTGAATAAATCATTCTTGACTCTTTTTTTACGGAAATGAAATCGCTGTTAAAATATACAAGTAGGGAGAAATGGCTTCATGTGGAAATTTCATATATCTATACACTAAGTATAGATATATGTATCTTTTTATTTTTCTATTTTTTTTTGTAAGTATAGGCACTTTTGTAGTGGATATTTTATTGAGATTAGGTATTTCTGCGTCAAGTTAAGGTTAGTGTTCATGAATTGATGAATTGTGGTACAGCTTTTTTGTGGATTCTGTCAATGTGAAGTAAAGTAAAGGTAACTATAATGGAATCTATTTATTTATTTAATAGTTTATTGTAAGATGGTTCATAGAGACAAAAAAAAGAGAAGTTAGACAAAAGGTACAGTATATTTCTAAAAGATATTTCTTCCTGCAGACTCCACAGAATCTAGTGACAAGTGACCTTTTAGTATTAAGATATTAAATTATGCGTTTAGTTTACTATAAGTACGCAAAAAGAACCAGATGAACCAGATAACATTTCTTTTCAGTACAATGTTTGTCTCTAGTCTAGTGGGAATCAAACCCACGACCTGTGGCATGGCAAACACTACAAACCGGTTGCGGTTCCTTTGACATAAAACCGCACTAAAACCGCGGTTCACGTTTTAATCCCAAACGTGTAAGGGGGCTTAGATAAATTGGTTATTTTTGAGCTCATTTATACCTAAAGTGGTCGTTGAAACTTAGTAATACTAAAAATAATTACTTTTTTACAAGTAATCTTCGCGTTACGTAATATTTTTTAAGTCTCTAAGGAAAAACCTCAATCTTTTTTCATATTTCCAGCCTTGATTTTCGTAGATAGACTTTTTAAATTAACACATCTAATTTTCTTGCTGGTTTTTTCCTAAGTCAATTACATTACTGCTTCTACTTAGAAAATTGCTTAATTTAGTTTTTAAAATAGTGAAAATATATCGTAATAAACAATTTTGAAATACGTAATTTAAAACTAAAATGCCAAAAAGATTTTACATGAACTTTGTTTAAGAAAATCAAGTTTTAAATTAGACGCCATATTTTATAATTTACGATCGAAAATTGTGAATACTTAACACTAGAGATGCGCCGAATATTCGTTTACTATTCGGTATTCGGCATATTCGGCACCTCAACCGAATATTCGTATTCGGCCGAATATTCGGTTAAAATTACCATTTATTCGTTTATTTTGTTTAGTAATAATTTGCTTGATAAAACAAGATATTAACCTCATATTAAATTATTTTAAACCAAGGAGCAGTCAATCTTATATCCTCATTTTCACATCTAGGTATTACAAGAGTTATTAGGAGATGATAAAATAAAGATAAGTTAATAAGTGACACTTAAAGATTGAATTTAGAAACCTAGACATTTTGCTCTATCCAGTGACAGTCAAAGGCGCTTTTCTTTATAAACTTTACCTATTTGTTGTATCAAAATTAGGATGAAAGAACAACCGAATAGTTCGGCCGAACTATTCGGTTCGGTAGGGTTTCAAACCGAATAGTATTCGGTATTCGTTATTCGGCAAAACCCATATTCGGCGCATCTCTACTTAACACCATAACAGCATATTTCAGAGTCAAATTTCGAGGAAATTTCGTAAAGCCGTGTCAAAAGAGAGGTAAATCAAAACTAGTATTAAATTATGTAGAAATGTTCGCTCAAACTTATGGAGGTATTGCTATCGGAACTGACCGGACGGTATACGATCGTTTCGTTTCATAGTGATGGTAAGTAACAGTTACTTAGTAGCAGTTACATAGGTTCTTACAAAGCTGTCTAAACTCTTTCATATCTGGGTACATCTGAGTACATAAGAAGGTGTCTGTTAATCGAGAGAGCTAATAATCGACATTATTATTAATTCGCAACCGTATAATAGTACCTCAGTAGTAGTACTAGTAATAGTAGTAGTAGTTCCGTAGTTCTTGTATCACGTGACAACACTTTGAATTCCATCATTTATTTTAAATATCGATAAAAGATTTCATTAATTCGTTTTTCAGTTCTAGAAAATAAAAGTGCAACAAAAATAGATTTATCTCGTATGAATTTTAAGTAACTAGTAAATATCAAAGTTCCCAAAAATACTAGGGCTACAAATACCAACACTATCGCAACCTTAGCGTGGTTCGCGTGTTAACACTTAATAAATACATTAAACTGAATTATGTTATGCATTTCCCTTTTTTTTTCGGGTTTAATCAAACCCTGCATGCTTGTGCATGCCCAAACGCGATGTAAACATCAATCCAGACTTGGAAATGTTATAAAAAGTATATTAGAATCTGGATTTGTGTAAGAAAAGAAAATTACAATGAGTAATTCATTTAGAGCTTTAAATAGTGTTGTTTAGAATTCAAATTGGATTTACTGTTGAAGATTACTTACGTCATATAATTCTAGCTATATTTTATTTTTATTATTTTTCAAATTAAAATAAACGAACAACTAGGAAGCTTTTAATAAGTCTTATAGTTTGCTTTATTATTTAATTTTTCTAACAACGAGCTTGTTTTCCCGCGTGGGTGAAATCCTTGCCTGAACGTTATTAATTGGCCATAATATTTTACGTATAAACAAAATTATATTGCTATGATATAAATAAAATGTTTTATTGTTTTCTTTTTTAAATACTTTGAAAAATAGGTATCAGACTTAAATGTGTGAAATCCTTCATAAGTTAACAAATGTCAATATTCATTTCAATTATAAAAAAATATTTTTAAAAAATAGTTATTTTAATATTCTTTTTTTATTCAATTTGTAAGTTTTCCAAGATGTGGTAAAAAATGCATACGAAGATAGAAGTCGCGGGTGATCCTTAGTACTCGTAAGAGTCGTAAGTAACATATTTGCATAGCTTCCAATACAGTGTACAATTGTACATTTCTAATATTACCTAGAACTAAAAAGTCACATGATACAATCACGACTTAGCATTTGCATTACGAATTTAAATACTTATTACATTTTTAAGCCAAATCGCGTGACGAGACGGAATGGAAAGCTGTAAAACTTGGCTTTGTTTCGTTTTAATTTACGGTTCCCTTTTAATTATTGGGTCTAGGGACGTACTGTCCTCTGGAGAACAGAGTTACACCGGGTTCTTTCTTTTAGAGTTCCTTGTGTCAAATGAAAGAGATTTTACTGCCTATGCAGAACAGCCAAAAGACCAGAAAAGGCAGGTTGAGCTGGATACCTTCATGGATGTCTGGGCAGAGGCAGCTCGAGAAAGAGAATCGCGCAAAAAGAAGAGAGACTTTTTTGCCTAGCAGTGGGACACTGACGGACGGCTACATAGATTATTAAGTTAATGCTTTCATTTAAACTATAACTGTTATTTTTGTTTACAGAAAGCAAAAGAAAACCGCACGGTATTCTGAAAATTTAACTTTTTCTTCAACTAAATGCAATGTCATCAAATCGTATTAATAGAGACAATAAAGACTAGTGTCGATACAGAAATCGCTTCTGTCTGATTATACAATAAGGTCCATATTTCTAAGGAATCGTTTTCAAAACGAAATAGATATTTGTTCATAATTAAAAGCGGTTTCTTATTCACATATTAAAGAACGGAGTAGTTTAATCTAGATAACGAGTCAGAAAGTAAGTAGTAACAAATTCCTGTTTAAATAACCCAGGAGCCTACAGAACCCAATCTTCAACCAGACATACAAACTTGTCCTTTTTTCCATAAAGCCGGGGTTTATGGCAAGTTTTATGAGTTTATTTGAAGAGGCAGCACAGGCACCAGGCACAGCGCTTAAGTGATTAAAATCGCGGCGACAGCGCCAAGACAAAGCGCGCGAAATGTTCAGATGAATTTAAATGGAGAACCTAGACAAAAGAGGCGGGAATGCACTGCTTTACACCATTCCGAAACATCCCAAGCACCAGCAGAGGCTACAGTACTTCCTGCATTTTTGAATACGAATATGACGCTTTTCCGTCATCTCAAAAATGATGTAAGTCCCGTTGATTCATATAGTACTTATGCCGTTTTTGAAATTGAACTGAGACTTCGCGTGTCAAATGAAAAAAAGTGAAGTTCAGTGGTAGAATGATGTTGGTTACGACTTTTTTGAAATGGGGTTGTTTGATGTCATCTTTTACAAAGAGGGCTAGGGCTTGAAACACCGAAACTGTAGTCTGTTCTTGTTTTGTCTTCAGAACATTAATTACAGTGAAAGTTGAGATGCGAAACCATCTTATTCTGTAGGCAGCGACTACACTTTTTTGAGAGTCTAATGGTATCTACACACCAAAGCCGCCGGCTTTTTGACAGCTGACATTCGTATGACGTGAAGCCGCCTACCTAGCCCGGCGGCATGCCGGCGGCTTTGGTGTGTAGACAGCATAAAAGTCTATTTCAAATTTTAAAAAGTAACAAAGATTCTGTCTTGTTAAATATTTCCAATTTGAATGGAAGGTGATTTAAGTGCATGCCATGATGACCTTTTGGTGATTTCATAACTGTCAGAATGCACCTTAAACCGCCGAAATACCAGTAATTTTAAATTGACAGCTTCTATGAGCTGTCATTTTGTCTAAATTTCGGGCTGTCGGTTTGTGAAACATTATGGCTTACGAGTCACTGTCGATAGATTCTAGATTATTCTTTCTATTCTATGCAATTCACGCTAAGAATTTCTAATACGAATTTTTATGATTTCGAACAATTAAAAATAGCAAAACTCTATCTGTCACAAGGATCCTTACATTTTTCATAAAAATTTCTGGAACTCTATGTTTACGGCGCGTACGCAACACAATTATCACAATACACGCACAAAACACATATCAAGTCATCCCGCCAAAAAAAGACTAACAAACGAGACTATTTTCGAAAAAAACAAAAGACTATCTACTTTTCTAGAAGCTTCCTGCTCTTGAGAAACAAAAGACAATCTGGCTTCTTTCATATTACCGACAGAGCACCTGAAAAACCTAGTCTTTTGAAGAGTCTCTCTCTCCCCTATTTAGTGTATTGTAAAGAAGGATGATAATTGGTGTTGCTACGACGCTTCTGTGTTTCGTTGTCTATAGTATTCTGATCGTTCGAAACGTTAATTATTTTTTATTTTTATTTCGCTTCATCCACACTCATCAGTCGCTTCATACATGCCCATACCAGTTAGTAAAGTAATTACAAAATGAAATATCAAATAAACAATAAAAAATTGATTAAACCCAACCTGTGATATTACAAAGAGAACTTAATTAATTTAATGTCGATATTAAACATTAATTAACTGCTGTAGAACTGAATCATTATTCATAATTGGAACATTATTAAGTCACGAGTATATTACATTTAATTTATAAATTTGATTTCATTAAAGGGCTTGAATTGATTTGGTTGGAAAGTGCTTAAGTGTTGTCTAATTAAATGTTATCGATTGGAATAGTTCTTTTTATATTTATTTGTACTGGGTGTAACAGAAAGGGGGTATAAAGTCACAACACAGCGATAGTCCACATGAAACTGAACAACTTTCTCCAAGGAACATGAGTCGTAACTCGGAATCTCTCGAACTCCCCCTCACACACATTATCGCAATTCACTCGAGAGAATGAACTGGCCGTTACGTCACACGATGCTTGCATTGTTTCGCCGGTGTGTGCGGAACTCGACTCCGTACACACGGCCGATACGGTTATAGATGGACTACCTAAACTTGGTCTTAAACAGTCGCAAACGTGATTATCTACGAAAGATGTAAATCTTTCTTCGTTGTCTTTACTTAACTGTATTAAGTTGTCCATATCTAACTCGTAATCACAGATTAAATTTTTAGCATGATTATATTTACTTGTAATTTCATCTAATGATAGTTTTAATTGTTCAATTTCTAAATGCGCGGACTGCAAGCACCGTGTGTCACATTCACAATCAGCTGTGCCTTCGACCGTCGATTCAGTTCGTTCCGCGAGTGAGACAGCGGGAATGCTATTGCAACCGACCAGCTCCTGGTATAACGACTGCGTCTGCTGGCTCTTGAGGTCTTCATTCGCAGCCGTCAAGGTTGTTAGTTCGTCTCGCGCTTCACGGAGGGCCTCTTCTAATGACGTCACACGGCCCAAGGTGGTCTCGAAAATGTCGTGATCGCGAGTGTAGTTGTCCAGTTCCCGCTGGAGCTGTTCGTTTTGTTGCATAACGTCCATCAGTTGTTGATGCATTTCCGCCATCTCACATTTTAACGATTTATTTCTGGCGACTATCTCGATGATTTCATTCTCACTATCCTCTCTTTCCTCCAGCAACCGATCATTCATAGCCTTTGATGATTTTAGTTCGAGCAGTGTTTGCTGGAGTTGTTTCTCCAGCTCACTGAGATGTGCGGCTCGGCGGCTTGACATTGTTTAAAATGTTTGAAGCAAACAAAGGAATGAGCGGCGGCTACAGCAAAGTTGAGGTTATAATTGCGATTGTAAATGTAGTTATTGCAAAAAAAGGTGATAATCACGTCTGTAAAGGTTAGTCTAACGCAAGATAAATATATTAAAATTAAATGATACTTAGTATCTTTTCCTTTTATTGCATTAACACACTTTAAAAAAAATAACGGTCACAGCTGATCTTATGTACGAATATTTTTCTACTAAAGCTACTTACTTTTACTATTAAAATACTGTAAACACTTATAACTACACTTAGTTTTTGATGGCACTAGGTTTAACGCACTAAACTTATAAAAAAACACTTATTTGCTAATTAAATCTACGGAGCCGTTTAATTTACGTCCGTACGCGAATCGTACGCCTCTATAAATAGAAAGAGATTTACGTTAAAATATAAATGTTTAAAAAAAGTTCTATCATTATTGTATCTATACCTATAATATCGATGTAAAAACACTGTAAACGTATAACTTTAATATTTCATAATATTAAGTAAGTACCTACTTACTTTACGCCACGTCCTTTTCAATAAAACCCTAAATTAGAATAATAACTTAATTAACACCCTTATACGACTTACACCTATTTCAGAATACTTCTACACAACATATCACCAAATTTTAATTGTGGTAGATAAACGTTTCGCGTGAGAAAGTGACAAATGATAAATTGCTGCTTGAGTTCGTTAAAATGGTGTAATTTCTCTAATTTAATAATTATGAATGACGTCTTAGAGTTAATAGCTTCGACGCGTAATTACTTTATTAATTATTTTATAGAAATGTGTGTCTAAATTTTGACAATATATACCCCCCAATTTTAATAGACTAGGTACTTGGTCGATTTGATGTAGTATACCTTCGATAACGAAGATAATTCGTTAAGCATAAAATAATTTAGACAAAACATATTTTCGATGTAGTATTTTTGATAACCTATAGATAGGAACCATTTTTTTTACGTAGTTGAAGTCTAATTTAAAGGTACCTTTACTAAATATACCTAGGTACTCAATACGAAATCATTTACTGAACTCCATCTACAGGTTTTTTACTGATCTTATAATAAACTTAAACTATCTTTACTAAACCTATAGGTACATGGAAGTAGCTCTAAACCTACCTGTGTAGAACCTGTGTAGCTTTCTCCATTAAAACATATTACACTACGTTTTTACCTAAATAAACTTTATAATAAAACAAATAGAATACGTAATTTCCATATCGGATCAATAAAATGAGCATCTTTGCCCAAACAATAGCGGTAGGAGCCTACGCAAACCCAATTCAAATAGCGGCTAAACCAATTCAATGGCATTTACAGCTATAGATTATTCATTCACGACAGTCAGGACCGTATATCATAGCAGAATTAAAGCCTTCGATAGAGGTCACAATGATGTATAACTTCGCATAAATCTGCAGTTATGGCTATGTAAGGCAATTTCAAATTAGCGAGTGATTGTTATTTTGATGTCTATTGACAAGTAGTGGGTACAGGTTGGTTAAAACGTAATTAAATATGATGTACTTACAGAGTAATAAAAGCAATAAAACAGAGTTTCGAGCTAGATTTTTCTCTAGGGAAAATTGCTACTGAGCATATCAGGCATTAGTTTTATAAACCCAGTCCTATTCCAATTACCATATTTCAAATGCTGTATTCAATGTACATTTTCCCACGAAATGAAGAATATTACGTTACTTGAAGTTGGCAGAATCCAAAATGCTAGTTGCCATTTTTTTTTTATTGGAGTCTGTCTTTTTTATCCAGCGTTTTGATTTTTTGTACAGCTATTGCTCAATTTACTCTATAACTAGCACAATCATAATCAAAAATCAGAAAAATAGCGTGATATTTAAAAAGAAAAAATACATTTTTTCATTCATTCATTCCCGCAACCGGAAGGGTACATTCCGCCATGTTTGATTGAATGCCAAGTCTTCCCGCTCATTTGTTTTATCGTTATAATTGGACCCGATGTACCGTGGACTTGTTTACATAATTCCTGTGCCTCATTAGTGAGTTTTTGTGATGTTTTGAAAAGAGAAATAGTAAAAGGGGTGATGTAATAGTTGGGTTTGTGACTTTTAAAAGAGATGGTAGTTTTTGAGATGCGTTGAGCTAAATAAGTACGATGTAAAATGTCGCTTTTGGTGTTTGTATTTAAAAAAGAAGTGAATTCCTGGGAGAGTAGTGTGAGTGGCGGGTACCTACCTATGTAGATATTATGTATGAACCTATGTAGATATTTAGATATGTATGTTATGTTTGTACCTTATGTGATACCGAATAAAGCGTCTTCTATTCTATTCTATTTTATTCTATGAATTCCTGTGGTTAATTGATTCCAAAACTTTTTAACTAAATAATTTTAGAAGTTTCTCTTTCAAAGGATAAAATGCTTCAAAATGTTAATAATTTCATAGTCAAATACTGACTATGAAATTATTAACACGACCTTATCTTACAGAATATAAACCCAATCATTCATACTAACTAACAACATTACTAACAAACACTTGAGTACTCATTCCCAAGCTTAAAATCTCAATCAAAAATCGCCTTTATACATTTAAGTCAAAACACAAAATAGCCTAAAGAATTTCAAACACGTGTTATGAACTAGCATTACAGCGTTAGAAACGACTTGAGACTTAAATAGCACGACCATATATAAAGCTCAAGTGTCTAGTTAAAGATTGTAGGTACAATATGAATGCAAGCATTGATATGTCAATTGGTTTTCTTAAATGACTGACGCGTAATTAAAATGAGTGTGAACTGTGAATAGAAATAGGTTAGGGCCATTGAACTTTGAATAGGTAAAAATGACGTTCGTTATTTGAAATCAAAGACGGGCTTTGTATTAGAAAAATGTATGGGGTTATGAGAATGGTTAGATGAAAATAAAGGTGATTTTTATGGTGGTATTTTATGACCGTTAGAACGTAGGTATGTGCTTTATATTGTAGTATTCTATTTACTTACCTAGTCTAGTATTGTCGTACTATCTATGTATATTAGGTAAACATGTAGTATGGAACTTTATGTAACTTAACATTCGGTATAAAATATAGGTAAGTAAGAATGTCATTTTTTTTTATTAAGTAATGTTTGTTTGAAAATAACTTTATATGATAAGTTCTTATGCAATTGATATGAGTTTTTATTATCTAATGAGATAAGCAAGTGAGAAAGGGGAGTAAGCTACAGAAATCATTATTAAAGTTTAATTGCTATAAAATTGGCGCGTTATTTATAGTCCTGTCACCTAAAAAGAATTTGGTACCTACTCTGCAAAAAATACTTTAATTTATCCCATCAGAACCAGGCACATCGGTGAAAGAGAAAGGTTTAAAAAAGAATTTAAATTAATTTCAACCGAAAACAAACATAAATATTGAAAGAACAATTGATTGGGATAGGTTATAAATCACGAGTGAAAATAAACGGGCCCAATGTACTAAGTAGGGCTACTCTGAATTTACTCGAGAGCAGGAGGCCATTTCTACTAAATTAAGTTAAGCAACCAACTATTGTCAACACATTCACATTTTATTGCGATAGGTGACAAATTTGGTAGTCTGCTAAGTTCCGCGACAGATGCGCCAAATCCGCCATTTTTGACAGTCCGATGACTGGATAAATGTCAAATAGCGAGGAGAATATCGTTTGGATCTGCCACTTTTGTTACATTATATAGTCTATGTAACGTCTATAGTTATCGTTGTCAATTAATTCTTTAGTAGACAAAATACTTCTCATTCTCAGATACCAAAATGGTAAAATCGTACAACTCACATTTTAGAGAGACACCATTATCTTATGCATTTGGTAATTAGTAGAATCGGCCCTCATAGATATTTTTCCTCTTTCAAAATTGTCATTTGCATTGAAAATTGACATGTTAAATTAAAATTCCAGATTTTTTTACGAATATAGTAAGTCATAAATAAATATCGAACAGAGCTACCAAGTTATCAGTAAACCAGCCGTTATTGGAACTACGGCCACTAATACGGAAATGTCAAATTCCAGAACTGCTGCGATTGGTAGAAATACAATTTTGTATTACTACTAGCGCTGCCGTTCAGTTCACAGATAAGTTGGTCTGTCTGTAAGCTTTACTTCATTTCACATTGGCAGAATCCAAAGTGGTAAATGCCATTTAAAAAATACTAGTAAAATTACCTATAAGACCCAGAACACACGGTAAAACGCGACTGCAACGCAACTGAAACTGCTAGTTACTTTTGAGTTTCAACTGAAACGAAACGTTTCAAACTAGTTGCGTCGTGTGTTGTTTTCTAAGGAAGTCTATAGCAGAAACTCCGATGCAACTCAAAAGTAACTAGCAGTTTCAGTTGCGTTGCAGTTGCGTTTCACCGTGTGTTTTGGCGCTTACTGTTTTACAAAACGCTATCTCGACTCGTCAAGTCAGAGTAGAGAAACGATACTTCGAAACAAAATTGGACATGAAAAGGGCCTGTTTAATCACATTTTATTGGTGACCATAAAATCGTAGCCCCCATGACTGGGGATTAAAATGTCGTAAAAAACCACATTCACATCGGCCTAGACCTTCCGGCAGAAGTTGCTTTAATGATCTATAAACCCTTATGAGAAGATGTAGGGGTCTGGTTAAGTGGACTGAAATTGGGAAGCATTAAGTACCTACTTACAAGTACCTTAATGTATTTAAAGCGAATTAAAAATAAAAACGGCCATAGGAAAACTAGAGGAGAGGTAAGAAGAAGGTTTGTATGAAGTCTCAAGGAGAGTATAGACTAGAACATTAACTTGTAACTGAACAACGAGTCGCTCTTTGATATGTTCTACAGTATCATCCTTCTACGAACTAAACGTCGAGCATTTTGCCTGTAATCGTAAGAACGTTATATTACACAGAAATGCTCGAGAAAATGCCGTAGTCTACACACGCCTTAAGACATTTATATAGTAACACATTAGAAGCAGCAGTTTTGAGCGGATTTTGATACTTAATTAATAAACACAGGTCACTTTCTAATAACAAAAACATTTTGAGTTTTGTTCAATCGTTTCTTTTTTAGTTTTGACGTCAAAAAAGGTACTTAAAAGAAATGTATTCTCGTTTGTACATAGTCTAGCTTTAAAGGTACCTAATGCAAAATCGAAGTAACCAAAAGGCAGCAAAGCAACCGTGTTGTGATAAAACAGTTTTCTATTTTCGATATGGAACTTTCATAAAAGATATTCAAAAAGGCGAACGTATTGGAGGAAATACGTTTTCCGAGTTTTCTAACGGAGATTATGTTTCAGAAATGTAAAGCTTCGTCGCGGAACTAGCGGCGTGTTGGATGAGAATATACTAGCACAAGCAAGACTCAAAAGCATAAGAGCGCCGTATGTTATGTTCTAATGTAAAATTTCATAAACAAGATAATAACAAAACAATAACGATTTAAATAAGTAGATAGATAGAAATACTTTATTGCAAACAAAGAGATAGGTACAGATAAAACTAAACACTATAACATTGTGCGCAAAAGTAGCCTAAAAGGCGGCCTATAAATCTATGATTTAATTTTGATAATTTCCATGTTCCAAATGTATGCTCTCAAGTGCAATTTTTTTGGTAACATTTTCAAATTGTTAGAGTTTGGATTGTCATTTTTGTAGCACGCAATTATCATTTCTAGATAAAAGCTTCACTACTAAGTAGTAAAGTAACTATGTAGGTACTTACTACTACTTTACTGTCAAATTGTGATAATCATAATGTCTCATGAAAACATTATGCTTAGATACTTATCAGCAAAGCTGAAAATGAACAGATTTAAGTACCTATAGGTACTCGTATTTCTGCTGCGTGGTTCTTTTAACTCTTTTTATTTTTTTAACTCCACAGGAGTCTTGTATTGTAAACATCAATGCTTCTACCAAAAACGTATCCTAAACCGAAATCACTAGTTGGAAAATACGGTAGCTCGGAACTGGCGACTTCTTGGTACAGTAACTGAATAACTTTGAAACCTTAGAACGAAATTCGTAGAACGTTTCGTGTTCAAATATATTGTGTTTTCATTTAAATGTAAAATAGAATGAAAGTGGTAGTTATGGAGAGTATTTCTAATCAGAAATAGTATGTAACTTGAACTTTTATTACAAAACGAATTTTAAATATAGTTCGAGAACTACTTCAAGTAAATGAAGTTTTGGCTATAGACAAAACGTCATGGACATAACATTAGTTCTATGTTTAAACCCCGTTTTGTTTTAAAAATAGAAAATGGTTGATTAAACAAATAAGTAATATGTATTTTTTTAGGTTACAAGGATTTTAATTTATTGTCACTTTGCAGAACCAAGCCATATTAAAAAAAGTCAAATAAATGTCGCAGTCGAACAAACAAATACAGAACGACTGATGACCTTTTGAAAAACAAATACCTACAGAATTTGATGTAGGTACCTATTGCTGAATTATAGTAAAATAAACAGAACGGCTGATTAACTTTTGAACAACAAATACCTACAGAGTTTGATGTACCTATTACTGAAACCTATAGCAAAATGTTTATTCAGTAATTTATTTGTACCTTTTTGAAAATAAAACCCACAATAAACCTTCATAATACATAAATAAAAACATTTCCAGGAAGAAAATACAAGAAAAAACACCTCAAAGCCGAACGTTTACCTCACTAAGTTTCGAACAAAGCTTGTTTATTTACGTAAATAAAATTGAAGGGTGCTTTTGATCACCGAAAGAAACTTCCCTTCATTATTTTGGAAATAATCCTCTCTATAGGACTGGGAATTATCTCTTGCGATGGAATTTCAAAGGGGTTGGACTTCGGTGGTCCCTTTCCGAGGACGGGGAGATGCATATCTATTAGATTCATAAGTTCATTTTCTACCGTCTAAGAAACTCATAACTTACGTAACTTCGCTTGAAATTGAAAGTAAGTCATTTTCTTACCTACTTTGTAGGAATATACTGCTGAATCATATACAGGGTGTAACAGAAGGGGGGTATAAAGCCGAAACACAGCGATAGTCCCCATCAAACTGAACAAATTTCCCCAGGTAACATGGGTCGTAACTAGAAAAAAAAAATTCGCCTCCCTATACAAAATGTCCGATCAGCTGATCGAGTAAGTATGGGCGATCCAAAAAATTTTTTCTAATTACGACCCATGTTCCTTGGGGAAAGTTGTTCAGTTTCATAGGGACCATCGCTGTGTTTCGGCTTTATACCCCCTTTCTGTTACACCCAGTATTTTCTCTAAGTTTCCTTTTTTTAAATGAATTATGTAAATCATTATGGGTTTTACGTATCAGGTAATGTTTATTATCAAATAACAATTAATCTGCCGATACAAGCAACTTACGGTGTGGCCTTTTCTAAATCAAACGTCAAACTGTAACATTGCCAACCTATAATGCGATCAGGCACATTGCGGCACATTATATCAACTTCCAAAGTTTCGTAACTCAAGAATATCTTAATTTTAATTATATCTTACTTTCTTCAATGCAATAAAAACTCATTCATTCACCAATCACCTCACCATAGGGCATGGTGTGTAAATGCTCTTGCTCCACACGATCGTAATTAAGTTGTTATTTTGTAAACACATAATTGTAAACAATATTTTTAAAAAGAGCAACCTCTAGAGTTTCTTGCTGGCTTCTCTGGGGAATCTGCCTTCCGAATCAGCGTAGCTTCCCTTCTTTAATGTTTTCTCTTTTTTTGGTTCTTTAAATTCATTATTATGTTTTTTTTTATAATTTTTACTGTGTGACGAATTCAAGTGTAAATTTAATGTTACCAACGAATAAATTATTTTTGAATTTTGTTTTTTTTTTTTGAATCCATTCATTTGCGCTCTCCCTTTAACTTGCGGCACAATTTGATCTACCTCATTCTCCTATATCAGAAGAGATAAGTATACATACGTAGTAGATACTTTGCGGGTAGATATATGTTGAATACAGTATGCAAGCTTATTTCGCTCTGCCAATGATTTGGTATGACACTGATCTAACCTCATTCTTCTATATCAAAAGAGATAATACCTACATAAGTACAGTCAGCATCATAAGTCGATTAACACATGCAGATTTTCAAAAGTAATAAACACCATTATTAGACGTAAAACCTCACTTACTTTCCTTATTTTGAACCTTATTGAATATTTATTTAACTCTAGAGTATTTTTTGCTAAGGGATTTTCGTCCAATAATGGTGTACCTATATTAATTTTGAAGATAATGTGTTCATCGACTTATGATGCTGACCGTACCTAGTACTTAGCGGGTAAGTATATGTGGAATACAGTATGCAAGCACTTGAATCGTGGTTTTGAGCGAGACTCTCAGGACGTTGGGATCACTCGCTTGTAAACAAGAGCTGGTGGCATAGAGTTAGGGTTTTTTTTTTCAATTTTTTTGTACCATTGACAATTTGACATTCTAAAAGTGATTGATAGAGTCATTCACTCTTTATGTTTTTCTCTTAGTGAGTATAGGGCTTTAAAAATAGACAAATTCATAGTAAGCAAAAAACGGATCTGTTAAGTGTCCTGTCATGGGACTCAACAGATACGGCATATTTGACAGTAAACTGTCAAGTCCTGTACTGGGACGCTCCACAGATGAGGGGTTAATCTAATTCTTCTCAACGACCGCATTGAGAAGTTGATGTATTTGGATGGTAGCAAGTAGAGAAAAGTGATCTTTGCCTATCCCGATGGGAAAGACATGAGAGGTGTGAGAGGTCTTTACTCTAAACTTAACAAAATTAGTACGCTAATACCTACAACGGCACCTTCTCTTTTTTTTCTGTCTCTGTATACTATCATCTTACAATAAACTGTTAAAAAAAAAACGGTCTGGAAAGACATAACAGAATGGCCGCTTTAGTTTTACATTATCGTCTTCCTTTCCCACCATTTCTAACAATATCTAATTCTATGGTATTTTAACATATGCAAGCGTAGACGCTACTATCGAAGGCTGAGAGTGGCCACGGGTGCAAAATACAAAATACATCGCTAGACTTGAGCGATGACGATAGTTTGGCGATAGTAAATGAAATTTTACAATAGATTTTAATAGTAAAGTGTTAACGCTTGTCTAGTTAGAGCTGTTTTACATACTCTTATTATAGAAGTTTGAAGCGCTATACAACGAATCCCTACAAAAAATAAATAAATACTTAAATGTGAATGTGAGGCCTAGTGCCGTTAGGTTTCTTGACGTATTGTCCTCTTGGCTTAAAGGTAGTGAAACGGTAGTAGTTGAAGATAAGAAAATTTCGTCAAGAAGTTTAGAGAGATAGAAATACTTTATGGCACACAAATAGATAGGTACAGACAAAACTTTAAACTATAACATTGTGCGCATAGGCGTGCTTACTTACTAGTGTACCAATTTTGATTAAAACATTTTTGAATTTCGAAACCTTCCAACAAAATGACGTCACAGGAATGCATCCCCAAAACATTCCCACACAAGCAAGTTTATTCGTAAACTTATCATTTCTACATCGTTAAAGCCCCTCAGACACTAAACGTTTCCCGGGAAAGCAGTTTAAGGTCCATTATGGGCGAAAATACCCGGGCACTTAGTGGATTCGGCGGCTGCATTTTGTCCGACTACTTTTTCAGATTAAAATTTTGGCATCAGGGAAAACGGTTTGAAGCCTTACCCTATCCCCTGCTTAGTAAACTATAATTTTAGGTCGGAATTACCCAAATATTCTTTTTTCAAGGGGTAATTCCGACAATACTATACTTACATGTTGTCCAATATTTTTTGCAGTTACCTGCATCTTACTATTGTTATAATTGTAGTCTGTTTTAATACACTAACTACGTAGACTCTATCTAGTATCTTGATACGAAGTAGAGTCACTGAAAGGATACAATTAGCTAAATATACTTATTATAACTCAAATTATTCATCCATATAACCGCATGATTAAACTCATACTTCTGAGGAATTAGCTATAAAAAGGTTAAAATCCTACTTAGGCGTGACGTCACGAGCAACTTTAACCCAATGTATCTTTGTCATTTTTAGTTTAAGAGAAAAAAGAAAAAATACGTGTCGAATATTTTAAAATAATCTATGTGATGGAATAAAAAAATATTTTTTTGTCATCATGCCTATTGTAGAAAAGTGAAGAACATTAACACTGAGTCTTAGCTATGTACCTACTCTCTTCTAGTATTGAAGCTACACCCTATAGTAGCCACACAAAGTCGGCCTACTGTAATGAAACCCGTACGGGCCATTAGGTAGCTGTACCCGGGTGTGCGGGGGGTAAACGGGAGTGGGGGTATGTCGGCCATTACTTGTTCGCGCCTGCAATTACACCACTCGTTGAGTTACGATGAGCGAGTATCATTGCATGTGGTGGCTTTTTAGTTTCAATGTAGTTGTTGTTAAGGATGAAGATTGATTGGATTTACATACATACATACATATGCGTCACGCCTCTCCCCCATAGGGGTAGACAGAGACTTCCTTCCACTTGCTACGATCCAAACACACTTCTTTCGCTTCATCCACATTAAGTGTCAATGTCATTTTTTAACACAGGTTGCAACCAAAATGCCATTGACACGCAATAGTCACACAACTGAGACTTTATTAAATTAGCCGATCGCTCATCCAACAATAACAATTCCAAATAAAATTCTTATTTTGTATGTTTTGTAGAGTTTAATTTAATGTAGGGTTTATTTTAATAGATAATTATTTTTTATGATGAGTTTATGTTGATTTCGTCCCAATACAATCTATCTATATAATATATCTCTACATTTACCTTTTTCTAACAGAGATGGCGCTACCAACTTTGTTATTCAATATTTTGTACAACAAAGATATTTACGTACTTATCAATCCAAATGAAGAATTATTTAGAACTCTGAATTCACATTATCATATACTAGGTTCTGCTGCGATAGGCTGATGATGATACTATAGATTCCGACAAAGATAACAATCCGTTAATTATCTTTCCATTAATTAGTCCACTACTAATTACGAACCAATTTAAAGTAAGAAAAGGACAGCCGAATATTTAATGGACAAAATAACAGCCCGCTCTGCAACTAAGGGTTAACCTTATTAAAGTGTTTACTACGAAAACATTTTATACGGTTCGTTATAAAGTTAAATAGCATTGAACGACCTACATAGTGGAAGTATGTCAAATGAAACGTAGTTCCGCGGTCGTAAGCCTTGTCCCGTCCTTCTAAGAGGATTACCCTAACTCTAATAATTATACTTTGGTATAACCAAACTATTTCTTGCAACGAATTGAGGTTTGATTCTGGGCACTTCATTCTATTTAATTTAAGAATAAATTTTGAAATATTTTTTCGATGTTCAAAAAGATGTTCTGATTAGTGTTCATTGTTTAAATTCATAATTGAATAGTGATATTCTTTTGTTATTTTTGGACGAAAAAATTGTTATTTGAGTAAACAAGTAGGCACAGAAACTGCACAGTATAGTAGGTATCTAGTTCTGAAATAAGATTGAATTCCATATTTCACCGTAAAGTGGTTTTAGATTAGGTTTGAATCAAAGAAACATTACGGTACAAAGAAGTTCAATATTGCTCCAATTACGCAGTCAGTTTACGTAGGCCTTACACAACATACCTAACATATGTTAGCAATAGTATCTTTCAATTTGCCGCTTTGTCCGGGCGCGAACATCTTCGTAAGCCGGCCGCATTTCGGCTCCCCTCGACGACATTTTTCGACGCATTAGAGCGATGACTATAAAACTTTATTTACGGCCGGCATATGAATGTGCGCCCTTTTTATTATGTTAATTCTGTGGCGAGGTTGGAACGGCCCGATTGTGCAGAGGTTCTAATTTACGAGCCGTCGGTGACAGCCCTGTGCCCCATTCATGGAGGCCCCCTGTTCCCGAGCTTGCCCGAATATCCCCGATCGCTTCCGACTTATAAACATAAAGTTCGCGACTTCACGTCACTACTCTACGTATTTTTACGACATTTTTTCGAGTGCGCGTATGAATTATTGATGCTAGACTTTATAAGTCAGTGTGCATAACGCACTTTGGTTTTTCGAAACGGTTTCGTGACGTGAAATTGAAATTGACGTGGAAATGATGGAAACTATTCGGAGTAGAGTAGCGTCGGGTCGGATATCCGAGTGGCGGTCGATGAGCGCGAGCTCGTCATTACATAAGTACATATTTAATAAAGTTCGCAATGTATTTCGCGGACAACACGAGCGGTTTTAATTAAAAATACCGTGGAAATTTTTCAGTCGACCGTTCGCTGCAAATTTCCGACGAAACGCAACAGAGAATTTGCAACGGAATACCGTTTCCGAAAATTGGGGAAAATAGAAAAGTTTTCCTATTTAGTATTCGGGACTGGGCGTGTACGGGGCCGTCGCATCTCTAATTTGCGAGCTCGCATTTGCAACACCCAATGTCGATTGCCCGCATCTGTATAACTACAAACACAGTTAAAGTGGTAAAAGGCAACTTTTTCGACAACATGTTCGCATATTTCAGCCGAACCAAACTCACACAAAGACTTGTCGATGGACTTTTTAATCGAATCACAGTTTAAACGACTTCAATAATACATAACAAAAATTGGATCTTAATATATCTATCCTTCACAAAAACCTTTAAATACATCACTATTGTAATAAGTACCTCATAAAACCATTCTCCAAGCCAATCAATACGAACTCCTCTCATTAATTCAAACTAGACTAATGTAAACTAGCTCAAACTAGTATTCAAGTACTTAAAACCTAAAACTAAACCTACTTCAATTCCCTTACGTTGTAGATTACGTTACACTCAAAACGGAATACTCCACTCCGCGTTTGTCGGTTTTCAACCAATTGCACGCCTCGAATATCACGATTAATTGCTGAACGCTGATTGGCTGAAATACGATTGCTGTTCGCTTGTAATATTCGAATTTCGAATCGATTTTGTGCGTTCATCTTTAAGCTTCAACCACATTTGTATTACGAGATAGTAATTCTATCCGTCTGTGATATATATTATGTATTCTGTACCTAACAAGTACATATTATATACCTACAACCTACATACCTATGAGTATATGCTGTTAAAAAGTTGTACAAAACAAGATAAAAAACTTTCAACTGAGACTATGTGTTGAAAACTCCGAGTTTTTGCGTTTTCAATGGCTAATTAATAAAGTGATAATCACATTGAATATAGATTGGGGTCTCTTGAGAGAGATGAACATTCTTGACAAGAGTTGTTTTTTAAAATATTAAGACCACTCAACCTTTACTCAACAAACACAACCTATGTATAATGTTATAATGTAAATGTTAACTTACACCCTATATACTTGGCAATGACATTAAAAACTTCACCCGTAAATCTATTTGGTTGTAAGTCGAAAATCAATTCGCCCTTCCTTTCCATTGTAACTTTTCTCAAACAGCTATAATAATAATAACAATATTGACTGCGCAATGGACTAGAAGCTAATGTTTTGGAGGTTCTGCCACCCTTTACTCCGGGGAGATTATGTACTAAATTTTTATATCACTTTGATGCTTTTATAGGGAAGTCTGGTAGATGAAGATAGGTTGGGAATGCTGGGTGTAATAATCAGGAAGTAGCAAGACTGCGTTAGTAGGTACCTACCTACGCGGGAATTGAACAACTTTACAGTACAAAACAAATATTCTTTACTAGCTGTCCCGGCGAACTTTGTCCCGCCTTAGAATGAACTTTATTGTGTAGGAATAAAGTTCAAATTGACTCTACATTTTAGTAAGAAAACATTTGTATGGGAAAAAGAAAGGGTCTGTTTTAGGGCTTTCCCGGCAATTATTCGAATTTTTTCTCACCGTTTAGACCTACCCTGGACTACGACAAACATTTTAAAATCAAAATCAGCTTAATTGGCCCAGCCATTGTAGAGTTTTAATCAGACTAACGAACAACAATTCATTTTTATTTATATAGATAGATAGATTTCACAAAAGATATGAGGTACAGACACAAACAAGAATATAAGAAGCAAAAGGCGGCCTTATTGCTAGGTAGCAATATCTTCCAGGCAACCTTAACCTTAACTTTTTCCAAGAAATATTTGTAGAAATATAACAGACTAGAGTCTGCCCGCGACTCCGTACGCTTTTAACGTCATGTCTTGGTAATAAAACACGATATATCTTAAAATAATATAGCCTATGTGTTATTTTGATGTGTAAGCTACAATATTGCCAAGTCTCATCAAAGTCTGTTCAGTAGTTTTTGCGTGAAAGAGTAACATCCATCCATCCATCCATGGGCATAAACATTGACATTTATAATTTTAGTAGGTTAAGTAAGGCTGAAATAACCAGCCGGTTTCACTATAAATAAATTTTAAGTAAAACTTTTATGTTGCTTTTCAATTCGTAAATTGGGCGCGTGTTTCAGCTTATAGAAAAAGTTCTGAATTTGTTTAAAAAGGTTTTTTTTAATACGTCGATACTTTTTTCTCTGGAACAGTTTAGTTTCACGAATAGATAATATTGCTCAACTAGCTGACCCGGCGAACTTTGTTCCGCCTTAGACGCCATAAATAATTTTAAATTTTCTAATTTTCCGCGCGATTTCCTTAATTTTTTCTTTTATAAGAACCTTCTCCTGATAATAACGAACAGAACAAAAAAAGAATTAGCGAAATCGGTCCAGCCGTTCAGGCGTGATGCCGTGACCAAGGGAAATAGGGATTCATTTTTATATATCGACGCTGGAAAGCAAACACGTCGTAACCCACAAACCTTCAAAAAATTTTTTATTACGTCATTAGACTCAGAAAAAAAATACGCGTCGAATGGTATATGACAAGTAACTGAAAGATTTATAATTAAAAAGTTAGGATTTTTAAATTTGCCATTTTTTATTATTTTTGTACTAATAAAACGTATTAAACAACAAAAAAACCGTTAGTTTTTTTTACGTTGCTGCTTACGACAATTTGATTTCTACAAAAAGAAAAAAGCCACTAGTTACATCGTCAATAATTTCCGCCTAGTGCGGGTTACTACGTTTTTGCTGCTCGTATAATTATGATCACTTGCGTTTACTACCTTTAGTGGGCGATATTTTGTTGTATCACGATGCTTATAACCCTTTACTTCAAGCTTATGCTTTGAAGAGAAGTACTTTATAATTGAAGTAAGTCTTAATATTAATTATCTTTGAACAGTTTACTCTTGAATTATTTGTACTTTTGTTGGGAAGTAGGTACCTATACCTATTGTAACACACGTCTTGTAAAAATAAAATAAATTACAAATGTCAGAAAATGTCAAAATAATTACAAATTCATACTTATGGCTAATCAAACAATCCCCCCCTGGTCGTTCCCGGTGCAAAGGTGCAACCTTTGCACCAAGAACGATGCCGAAGGAGGGTCACCTGTTCTGTCACTCAGTCTTCAACCTAACTCCTTCACAAAAGTCCTGAACTCACCACTCCAACTGCCCATAGTCTCCACAGCCAACGGAACGAACTCGTAAAGCAACTCTAGAGACGCGTACTTTAATCTCTTTCTGCAGCCGGCGTTATCCGCGGCGGCTGACGGAGAGTGGATGGTGCGACTCAGGTGGCTGGCGGCGAGCGTGCAGACGCATGTTGTGTCCCAAATAAGGCACTTGCCGTTCCTCCACGTCACCAAAGTCAGCCCGTCCGGTCTCTTCCCATCAGATCTGCTGAGTCCCGGGGGCTCCAACGTGCAAGGGACGTTGGCCGATATTAGGGCCCTACGAACTATATCGTTCAGAGCATGGTGTCGCGAGAACCTGCCTGCGCATCGCCGACAACTCAATGCGTGATGGCCATCGGCCCCTACCGTAGAACCACAGGTGCATATATGGGGTTCACTCACCTTGCAGCCACACGCAGAGTCATCGTCAAGTAAAGTGCCCAGATGAGGCGAAGGTAAGGCCTGTAACCATACCCCTGATTCCGGCTGCGACACAGCTCGCAGTCTAGCCTTATCGGATCCTGTAGCTCTCTCCACCAATTGATCTTGGAGTTGCTATACTCCTACTTCATCCCATGAGTGCTGGATCTGTGTTGCCTCAGGGATCGCCGCACCAGAGTTGAGGGTCGTCCAAGACGACACGGCGTCCGACACAAAAGGGATGCTCGTCTCGCCACCATTAGAATGGAGTAAAAAAGCAACGAGATTTGAGACCCCATGTGCCGAAGCCAAAATTGCTGGCAAGCCACGCGCACAACGTATCCCGAGACCACCACAACGAATTGGCAATGTCGCTTGACTCCACTGTGTCTCGTCTAGGGAGACATTCAGGATTGACTCCACCACTGATTTTAGGGCATCGTCAAACGTGGAGACTTCCTCAGAACAGAGCCAAGCGGGGGTGGTCCGCAACAAATATGTTATGTAATCTTGGGAAGAACAAAGCACATACGCAACAAAATAATAGCAACATTAGAGGAAAGGTACTAAAGTTGGCTTTGAGCTGCTAGTAAAAGCTGCTTCCGAGTGAAGATTGCCTCAGGGACAGCAGATAGAAAAATAAGGGAGCCTAAAAGGAAGAAATCTGACGGAGTCAGTTCCTTGAGACCGGAAAGAAGGGAATTGAAACGAGAGAAGTGGGAACAAGCATCTGTACCGCAGGAGAAAAACTCGCACTTAGAAGGGTTTCCTCCAGACCCAGGACTCTAAGACGGGGAATTAAAGCCTCTTGGTCCTGTAACACGTCTTCCGGTTTACTCCCAATAGTGCCATCGTCCAGGTACCAGACGTTAAGCGCGGTAGTTTTTTTTTTTTTTTTATTGATTTTATTAAAAAATATATTAAAAAGTACTCTCTCTTTTATTTCATTGACTATTACTGCAGTTTATTTAGAAACCACAGTTCAATTATGTTACATTTACTAAATTTTTTTGAAATTATGTATGCAAGTTATGCTAGTTACTACATATTGATGGTAAAATTTCACAGATTGATAATTATTACGATGTTTTTGAAGGTGAGTATCCGTAAAGTAATGTTGGTTACCACATTTTGCTTGCCAAAAAAAAGAGCGGTTTTCGTCTTTCCATACATTTACTGACATCATTTACTACGTTTTAATGGTCGTAATTTAAATTGTCAATTGTCGTAACCAACATTAAAATGTTTTAAAAAAACTTTAGATAAAATCTATTTAAATCAATTTATACATCAAAAAAATATAAAAATTGTGTCAAAAAATGGTAACTGTAGGTCCATAAATACGGAAGATATGACAAAAATTTAAAAATACGAAAAGTTTTTCTGCTCTGGTGAACAATTGTACTTTTGTGGGTTACGACGTGTTTGCTTTCTAGCGTCGATATATAGATTTGCAATGTAACAAATTTCAATTTCTAAGAATTCATAACTATTAGGCATGAAATTGTGTACTATAGGTAAATATGGATAATAGAAGTATTATTCTATATTTTAGGTAAATATTTAAAAGAATCCTAGTAATATTTTACTTTTATGACTTCTGATCTAAACTAAATATAGCTTTATCCCTGTACCAATGTCATGTATATTGAGTTCCACGTCGAAACTTGACAACGAAATTGCAAAGCGTCTATTGGGATTACACCGTCCAATGAACGCGGATATTATACCGACATGTACCAAATTTCGAAATATTATCCCACAGTAACTTTTAAAACAAACACATTTTAATTTAAACATTAATTTCATGTTTTATTTTCATTTTTAGTTTTACAAGTTTTACAAGAAAACTATTGACAGTCACCTCATTGACAAATACGCAAAAAAGGAACATCGAAACGAATGACGATCGCACGAAAAGCGCGCAAACCAAAAACAAAGATTCCAAAATTAAAAATTAGTTCCGCTCACACACAAAACAGTAACGCATCTGCACATCGCCCGCCATTTAATAAAAGGCGATACAAATACTGGCATATAATAAAATCGGTCGTTACGTCACGGGTCGGTATCACAATATCAGCGGTTATTATGCCGCGCAAAATATGTGACAACTGTCACAATTTACGATCGCCTGCGCCCGCATGGGTTTTGTTCCACGTGACGTCACCACGGTAGCCATAGGATTATTGCTGTAATTCATCGGATAAATAGCTGGGAATATTGTATGTCGGATAATCGCGTTAAATTATCGGTTTAAGTAAACGAATCGGATGCAATAATATCATTGATTAAGTCTTGTTTACTATGATATAAGTTTTACTTTGAATCGTGAATGGGTGATTGGATATTGTAATAAAAAGTTTTTTTTTTTGGAAGTATTTTTTTATTGTATTACTTTTCGTACTAGATAGTAAATCTGTATGAACCAACCGACTTTTTAAATAGTAAGTAAGACAGAGTACAATCAAAAAGTAAAACGTTTGCTTCGCAACAAATTCTGTTAGAAATAAAAATTAAACATGCCGTCGCGTCGGTGGAACAATGCGAATTGAATACAAAAGAAGCCCATTACTCTAATAAAGTCTAAACGTTAATCCTAAAATGTATTCAACGAGAATCTCTTACAGCGAGCACCCTCATATGGCCCTATCGCATTTCCGCATCTGCTTAAAACTTAAAAGACTCGGGGTTTGAAGCTGGAATCACGGGCCTCGGCAATTGTGTCCATTTGACATTTATGGCGCAATTTATATTTACGCGGGAACCGGCCCTTATCTGTGCCGCAGTTGAGCAGAGAAATCTCAACCCGACAAGTAGGTACCTACATGACTTGCAATATTCGGAACACCCTTTATGGCGAGCTTTAGTTTTCTCTAGCAAAAAGATTTTTAGCTTAAAATCCTGACCGTTTGTTTTTAGTACCCTATTCTATTTTAAGTGGATGTGAGAGAGCTAAAGTTTTAAAAAGAAATTCTTGCTCAAGATTTTTTAAAACTCTAATTAAGTCTTACTTAGTTTTTTATGTTATCTACTGCCAAAGCGTTTCTTTAATAAAATAGTCAAATACACTTCACTAATGACTAGAAAAACTATATTTACCATTAATAACATCAAAACGCAAGACAAGTTAATAATAGAGGCAGTAATGCAAAAACTGGTCTTGATATCAAAACGCAACGGCTTTGGTACTCTTTGATACGCGATCTCCTTGTAACTCGTACTCATTAGAAAGCGTTATACAAAATCGATCTTATGAACGCACGCCCTAAGAACAGATGAAGATTAATGACAATCATAATACCATTCGCTACATGTAATCCCGAGTAGATTAACCCGTTTCTCTTGTTTGTAACACTAGTGGCCGTACGCGACTTTGTACGCTTTAATTTGAACTTTGAACACTTACTAACAATATTGGAAAATATTAAAGACTATCTGTTCTTATGTGCAGGCTACCATTATGTTCAGTAGTGTTTGTGTCAAAAACATACATAAAAACATTTTATCCTAACATCCATTGGGACAAACATTTGACATTTATAATATTAGTAAGATAGGATGTAATTTATGTTAGTCGACGCATGATCCCTTTTAGACCTGATATTTTACATTGGATGAGTACAGAAAACGCCATTTAACCGTACGATTCCATTTTTAAATAATATTCTGTTAGCTGGGGCAATTTTGCCTGGGTCAAGGTATATTATTATAAACCTTACGTCTATTGCAGACGATTTATAATGCAAGCCTGTTAGAGTATTTTTGATGGCTGAATAATCGGATGCCAGTGCCAGTCCTCTATTTATCAACATCATGAGTGTATCAGAATAAATTCCGGCAAACAGGACCTAATTTTGAAAAAACTACAATACATAAATAAACAATTCTTTAAAGAATAATTAATTAAAATATTTAATGTAAAACTCAAAAGGCTTCAAGACTTTAATTCAAAAAGCCCGTATTATGCAAATTCCCAGTACCTTTGTTTAAAATTTTAATCGCCTAGGCGTTGTTAGGTAATCTGTTAAGTCTGAAAGATAAGAGAAACGTGGTGTGTATAAATTGTGTTTATCTGAACCCAGTGAGAATATTAATGAAGTAATACGATGTTTTACATCTAGTGACCTCAGTCACGAGCTACTGTCCTATCTTTATACTGTGCTTTTAATTGCTCGTAATCTCCTTGCAATAATATATATATATTTTTTTTACTAACACTGTATTTAAAAAGATTTAGAAATGAGTTTATTTGTAAAAAGTTTTTATTATAACATTATTTTGGAAATAGATTGTCAAGTTTTTAGATTAATTAATAACAAAAAAATATATATTTGTATTAAGCTCAATATGTACACTAAATTCTTGAGTATCATTTCCAGTGTAGGTTTTAAATAAATTATATCTATCAAGTGTTTTCATATCATCGTAACATTCTATTTTTAATTTTGACAGGCCGTTAGCCAATCAGCACTTATCATTTCATTTGCGGAACAGACCTAGAGATGTGAATAAATTGAGTATTGGTTGGGACGTAGTATTACTGATGGCTTTATTAAACTCAAAAACTGATACCTAAACATCAAAAAATCGTAATATTGAACACTATTCAACAATCTATGAATCATAGTTAACCTAGTACTTTTAAATTTATCATCATTACATTTGAGAGCGTTTCTCTTGTCGGTTGAGTTTTCGCCACTTTGCTCTATTCTCTGCCGTCTGCTCAAGCATCTGATTCGACACAACTTCTATTTCTTCTACTTTAATCTATGTAAGTCCTCCGAACAGATTATGTACATACACATCCGTCACGTCTCTCTCCCATTGGGGTAGGCAGAGACCACTTCCTTCTACTTGATACGATCCAAACACACCTCTTTCGCTCCACAAATTATGTACTTAACCAAAATGAAAGTTATTTCACTCAGATACAAAATACTACGCGTGTACGTCACTATGCGTACAACGTACGACGTTTGTACGCGCTCATATTGGGGTCAACGCACAGCTCAATTTAGCACAGTTACATTAGAGCAGTGGTTCTCAAAGAGTTAGACTTAGCATTGATGAATCGATAAAGGAAAAATAGCAGATTTTGATTGTCAAAGATACTTAAAGGTAGTTGTAGGAAAAGTGCTCTATGGTGCTCTATGAATGATTGGCCAAAGTCCGCAAATTTACAACATTCTGAGTGTGTCGGCAGAGTGTCAATGGTATTTTTTGACTCATTTGGTCGCACTCAGTGTAAGCCATTGTTTAGCAGAATACCAAATGTATCAAAAAATGCCATTGATGCTCTGTCGACACACTGAGACTGTTGTAAATTTGCGGACTTGGGCCATTCATTTCATAGAGCACCATAGAGTACCTTTCCTACAACTAGCTATAAGTATATTTTAAAATCAAAAGCTGCTATTCTTCTTTTTCTTTTATTAATTAATACAAAAACAACTATGCCGACTCACAACTGTAACTATTTTAAATTAGCAGACTAGGGCCCCAGGTAGTAAAACAGTAGTTGTATAAAATTATCGAATTTTTAGAAAGTTCTAAAGAATTTTTGTTGGGTTGATCAAGGTCTTATTTTGCAATAAAGATAACATGTTTATAACCAGCTGTTGATGCTAAACAATCATCATTCATTCATTATTTTTTTCGTCTATCTTTGCTTAATTTCCCCTCAACTGCCAACGGAAAAAAATATTTTTTGTAGGTGGGTCAAACACCACGTAACTCATTCTCTCAACAAAAAGATTGAGCACTACAACATTAGAGTATCGTAGATACGTATAGCGTAATCTAGCGTGTACAATTTTATCAATTGCAGTTCATTGGCCGACCTCCTTTAGTAGCTTGTGCATATTTTCCTAGCACAGTCTATTATAATCTGTTTTTGTTTTGGCTTTATCTTTTCGAGTGCATTGTTTATGTTGTTATCCAAGTTAATAATGCTTAATTTTATTCGTGTAACTAATTACATAAACGTCTTTAAAATCATCGCCTGTTTTCTCTTTTTAATTGACATAAATCAGAAAAGGACGTCACGATATTAAACTACAAAACTTTAACTACATACATATCTGTCACGCCTCTCTCCCATCGGGGTAGGCAAAGATCACTTCCCAGCACTTGCAACGATACAAACATACCTCTTTTGTTTTATCCACATTCGTCAGTCGCCTCGCCTCATACATGCACGTCGGTTTAGGATACTGACACATAAACCTTTGTCTATTTCATAAATCATGACGTTTTAGACAGAGACAGGTATAAAATATCTGTCAGATAAATTTTATCTGTTAGGACCAGTTTAACCACCTACAGATAAAATTTACCTGACTGATAAATCTATGTCTGTTTCATAAATCATGACGTTTTAGACAGAGACAGGTATAAAATATCTGTCAGATAAATTTTATCTGTACGATAAGAAACGAGCTCTAAGACTCTTATTTAACTGCCATTTCAGAAACAGCTCGTATAGATATGTCACTTAAATTGTTCACAAAATCCCAAGTGAGTTTAAACTTTATTACGGAAATGGAAGCTAGTATAATATACGATTAACCTATCTTTGGAACGATGTCCTTAAAACGTTGAGGTTAGGACTATATTCCTTTGGGATCATGTAGGCGTGTAGGCACGAAGGCGTTTAGTGTTCTAGACTTAAATTATGAGTTTAGGGTTGTAGTTTCGGAGTGTTTGACATCAATCGATCGATTTAGTATTAGTTTTATCGATTTAGAAAAAGTTTTTGAGTTTTATTTTTTTACTGAAAATTTTTAAGATATTAATTAATTAATTAATTTAAGTTTTTATTTTATTTATTTAAGTTTATAATTGGCTATTTTTTTTACTAATAAGTAGTTACCCGAAAAATACTTTTTCTAATCTTAAAATGTGATTTATCTAACAACAGCAATTGTCACATTTTTCAACAAATCAAGAAAAAAATTACAATGGAATTATAAAAAAAAAAATGTAAGTGAGGATTTTCTAGCGTAAAACAAGACTTAAACCAACGCCAACGGATCCATCAATTTCAAAATAACTACCCAAAATACAAAAACAACAGCCTAAAACTCTTCTATCTTCCTTAAAATCCTTCAGAAAAAAAAAAACTTTTTCACTCAAATACAAACCGCAAAACCTAACTTAAGACGTGAGTAGTATACAGGGTGATAGGAACCGAGTCTCAAGAAATCTCTAAAAACTAAGTAGACTGTAATCTGGTAACCCTAAACCTATCTGTCGCTGTGGGAGTCATTCGAGTTTCAGAATTTTGAGGCAATAACTTTCATCACGATATCCCCTTAGGGTTGTACTAAAAAAAAGTTGTACTTATTTTATACAGGGTAAAACTGTATTTACTATATTATTGTTACATCTATCTCAATATCAAACAAATAAATAAAAGATTGATTGATTGGTGTCTCAATTTATGTTTTTTTCTTTCGACGCATAGCAATGTCAATGATTTTTGGATGTTTCATCCAGTCCATCAGTTTATAGGAGTTCCTAGTAGCTCCTATAACAATTCATTACCAAACTATCGCCAATTCTAGTCTTTATTAACTCACATGGCATCTTACATCTGTTAGCTTTTAATTTCTTCCAAGTATTTGTTGTTTTTCTTTGTTTTTGAGGTGTACAAAAATAATTTCTATCTATCTACTTAAGTATCTTTCTATATAATATCTGCCTATCTCTCTACCTACCTATCAATCTACTAATCTATCTATCTACCTATTTACCTATCTATCTATCCACCTATGTACCTATCTATCTGTACACCTATTTACCTACCTACCTATCTATCGCCAGATCTATAACCCTGTATATAAAGATCAAACATCTAATACACATCCCGACGGACCCATCACTGCCTTTTAGTTCTCTTAGCTCGTTACTTCCAAAGTCAAGGACCTAGATAACAAACCTTTTGGGACGGAAACTTTTTTCTCGTGAGTTCTGTCTTGAAGGCAGTGATGGAGAAACAAAAGAATAGCACTAATAGGTTTCGATTCTAAGGTTTTTATGTTACTATCGGAGCTTTTTCGAGAATTTTACAGATACACTGCTGGGCAAAGGCCTCTTTGCTCTCTATCAGTTCTGCTGAATGTTAGATTATTTTTATTAGCCTATTTCATCCCACTGCTGGGCAAAAGCCTCTCCCATGCTTCTCCAAAGATTCCTGTTATTGACATGAATTTAATAAACGTTGGAAAATGACTTTTTAACAATAAAGTATGTCGATAATGTATTTTTGAATTAAAGCTAAATTCGCAAAGGGAACAGTTTTCCCCGGAGAAGAAAGAAGCTATTTGGTTTTTCAAAAAACTTATGTTTAAACCACTTAACCACCTACCTAAGGTATACATATCTAATTAAAAGATACATAACATTTTTTGACTACCTGACCTTTTTGATGTTAAAAATCTAAAGTTTTTGGCGTTTTGCGATTCAAGGGTAATCAAAAACTACCGAACCCTAGGTATACCTAAATACCAAAACAGCTCCAAATTCCTAAAGCACTTTATAAACACCTAGATACCTAGATACATCTAGATAGATTAGTCGTAGTAAATCACGAGTAGGGTTGGGAATAGTGCGATATCGACGAGTGATATTTAAAGTTTGGCAGTTAGCGCTGGGTAATTTGCAGAGGGAAAGTGGTATAAGTTATAAAATATACGGGTTAAACATATGCCCTGGTGGGAAAGAGGCGTAACAGATATGGAAGTATATGTATGTAGGTAATAAAGAAAAGAAGTATCTACTGGAGTGGTTATACAGGTGACTTTAAATTAGCGAACGATACGAAAGGATATGCATGTACTCGTTATAACAAACAACTTTTACTACGGGACCAAGGTCGAAATCATTCGAATTTTTTTGGACCCCGTACAAAAGGCACCAGCTAACAGTATGGGAGACCAATTATTTTTTTAAGATTTCAACTTTGGCCCCATAGTAAAAGTTATTTGTTATCACGAGTACATGCATATCCTTTTCTATCGTTCACTAATTTAAAGTCACCCTATATAAAGTCTTGACTAGGGTTATGTCTAGATATGAAACGTACACAAATTAAAAATAAATTAAAAATATCTAGTCAAAAGTCATCGAATGTTAAACTACACGTTTCATCATCATCATCTATATCAGCTTATGGACGTCCACTGCTGGACAAAAGTCAAGGATCTCCGCAACGACCGGTCTTGCGCTGCCCACATCCAACGGTTTCCAGCGACTTTAACCAAGTCGTCAGTCCACCTTGTTGGAGGCCTTCCCACACTGCGTCGTCCGGTGCGTGGTCGCCACTCGAGAACCTTTCTGCCCCATCGTCCATCGGTTCTACGAGCAAACTATACTTTTGTATCTTAAATAAATAAGAATCTCTATCGCACAAAACCAAACTGAGTGGTAGATTAATGAATGAAATCCTAAAGATAGCCTCACCATTTATCAAGCATAGCTTTTCCCTCAGTTTGTATTGGAATTTCCAAGAACGCAGCTTACCTGTAACAAACAAAATATATCGTTAGAATAATAAAATAAATCTTGATAAATTTGAATATTTTCAAACTATATGTTTACTGTAAGTTTATCACACTGAAACATTGCAAAAATTCTGCGAAGTTTTCATTATAGGCACCAGTTTGATGAAAAAAAAAACACATAATTCTCATTTGTTTTAATTGAAAAAGAAAACGAAGACATCACAATTCTACTGGCTATAATTTGTAGCACCAATTAGGTACAAATATTTCTGCAAAAACATTCAAAACTCGCTACCGTTTCTAACTTAACGCAAACCTAACCCTCGAAGCTTCAAAGTAGTGGCTCGGTCATCAGTTGCAGCGATCCTGAAGTTCACAAGTAGCGCGATTACTATCAATTATATACAGGCTGCTGTCGGTTCTACAGTTTATTCTGCTTTGGAACACACTTTGCTTAGATTCTAAAGGATGTTTTGATAGTTTACAGAGTTTCTTGCTAGATTCTTCTCTGGGGAAAACTACGCTCTTGCGAATCAAGCATTCAAATAATAATGCGTTTCAGGTGATGCCACGAAATATAGATTATTTGAGTGTGTTTGAATTTAATATAACAAGAATTAAGTGGAAGTCTATTGCTGCTCAAAAATCACTTATTCATCAGAACATTAAAACAATATATATTTATATAAACTATATTATTTATGTATGTGTTTTTACCGAATAAAATGTGTAGGTTTATACTTTAATATTAATTGTTAATTGTAGGTTAAATCACTATCCTGCCTTCTTGCTTTCATTTCTCTCTCTGTGGGGTCTCCAGGAAGAAATTTCTTTTAGAAATATGCTGTACATTTTGTATAACTTCTCTTTTTTTCTGTCGCTATCATCTTACAATAAACTGTTAAATTAATTGTAAAAATTTAATGTACTTGGTTTTAGTTTAGCTTGGTTAGAAGTCGATTAAAAATTACATATCAAATGACTACTACCTTTAAAGCTTTTACTTAAAACTGGTTAAGACTAGTTACATCAATATTATAGTAGCAGTATTACATCATTAGTTCGCGAAGTACTTAGATATGTTCCAGTCAAAAGTTTGTACTTTACGACTCGAGGTAAAAGATGGAATGCTTATGGCGAAGCTATGGTGTTTGTTGGTAGCCGTAGATCATGTGAAGGGGGCGGGGCTTGATTTATGACGTCACGGCTTTTAAAGGGTATGCTTTGGTTGGAAACTTGTGCATTACTTTGTTAAGTTGAATAACCTGGATATTGTACAATGGAGATTACCTAGATATAAAGAAGAGTCAATCACGGACTAGAGAATGAATTTGTCTATAATAATTGGATTGTGGGATAATGATGCCGATTTCAAAAGTCAGAATGAATAATCTGCCGTATTACAAAATAACTAGAGATTTTCAGAAATATACTTTTTTAATTTGAGTAATTTTCGCCCTGTAGAAACTAAAAAGTCTTCTCCGAAATAAAGACTTAGATTTTTAGATTATACATTGACAGAAGTTCATTAATGTATTAGTATTAATTAATACATATATAATATTGAATAACACACTTATTTTTATCTGTATCACCAAAACAACCAACAAAATTAATATCACGAAAACACATAAGAAAAACAAGTTTTTAGTCAGCAAAAATGCTGAATAAGAATTTCCCTCTTGGAGTAAATCATTCATAAGTTTGAAGAACTTACAAGCTATCGGATCGCAGTTACGTTAGCAAAAACGAGGGTAGATGATAAATGACCGAAACTCAACTAACTTCACGTCAATCTATGAAAAATCTTTCGATTACACACATGATTGACAGAATGAAATGAACGTTTAAAGTTTACCGGTATTAATAATGTTGTGGAAAGTCATTCGGGGAATGAAATTGGGGTGTCAAAACGGAGGAATAATAATTTTATTTTCCAATTTTGTTTTAAAAATATGATTGGTTATTTCACTTGTGTTCAATGACATAACCTTCAAATCGCAATCTTGCAACGACACCACCCGTCATTTGTTTTTCATTCCATTTTCAAAGGCGTATCTCAAATAGAAATTCGAAACAAATTCAACCCCAATTCTGAAAATCACTCGAAAATAACGGCATTGTTCACAAAAGTTGACGGTTGATTTTTGAAAAAGGAACTTCTTGGAGATATTTAATCATTCAAACACTTCAAAGGCGTAACGGGTCGGTAACAGACAACTGAAAGGGGTTTATTATCGATAATTATCCGTCGGAGGATAACGCGTTTGTGAAAGCGAATAGGGCTGCCTCATTAGGAAAGATAAATCTAAATATAACAAGAGTTTTGTTGACTTTGACATTTTCTAAGGACGATAGATAACAAAGCTAGTAGATATCTGATTTGATATACTTTTTACAAAAACATTAGAATCTTCCTTTGAGAAAATTTTTGAAAGTAGTTTCACATAATAAGCAACATATTTAAATAGTAAATGGATAATGATTTTTATTTAGTGTTTTCATTGGCGCATTTTCTTCGATTGTTTTTTAATTTCACGAACCACTCAAATGTTTTTTACTCTAAACTAACCTAAAATACACTCTAAATTGGAGTGTATTTGAAACAAAGATGTCGCTTCATAAACACCTGCTCAAGTTTCAATTACACAGACACTGTCAAACAAAAGGACTGAAAGCGAGACAATTCCAAAACTATTTTAGGCGAAAACGCTCATTGTTGGACGAATAGAGTGCTTTTTCAAATAAAGAGTTTCATTTGAAAAACGAACGCAATCAATTGAATAGAATGAGATCGAAGAAAATAGTCTAAATAAAGCTTTGGGCCCGTTTGAAAGTGGATTTTCGAATGGGTTTCGGAATAAGCCCTGTTTATTGGTTTGTGTTGTATTAATTCTTTTTCAATTGAAAATTTAAAGGCTAAGTGCCCGTTTCACTATCTTTTTTTTTTTTTAATTTTGGCAACGGCCACGAAGGATTCTGCCAATGTCAAGTAATGAAAAGTTTACTAGCTCCAAGGTGAGTCTACGTGGATTTGAACATGACGTTTTAGACAGAGACAGGTATAAAATATCTGTCAAATAAATTTTATCTGTTTTTGTGAAACAGACCCTAACTGTTGAAGTAAATAGGGATGATGACTACATTCAAAAATTCAAAAAATAATTAGTCCGTCTTTAAGGCTATTAAAAAATATTTAAAACACATTTTTTACCTGATCAAATACACAAATAAATACAAAGATACAGAGCATCAAAGTTAAGGATTGGGGGGTATTGACGTCACACCTACGTAAAAATTCTAATGAGGAGTGACGTCACGAGCAACTTTAACCCAGTGTATCTTTGTGATTTTAAGTTTAAGAGAAAAAAGAAAAAATACGTGTCGAATATTTTAAAATAATCCATGTGATGGACTAAAAAAATTTTAGTCTTCATGCCCATTGGTTGATACATTTTATGCTATGGTACAGCAAAGAGCTACAACTTGTACTGGTTTTATGCAGCAACACAAAATCTTGCCCCAAACACATTTCACCATTTTCACCAGCATTAGATCTAAGTGTTGCCAGCTTAGTGGTTAAGAAAATTACCCCACATTGTGAATACTTGATCCTTAGATTGTGGGGAATCTCTAAGGCGAAGTAATGGCGCTATTACTTTAATTTTATCACTCCGATCTCAAAAGTAATAAATTACAAGAGATTTACTTTGAAACGTATGTGATTGTGAAGACGAACTGTAGATTTTAAGCTCGAGTCTTATCTGTCTTCACTTTATCTTTTAAGGGTCATTAATTTGGCAAAATAGAGTTTGTGACGGTAATACAAAAACTTTAGTATGTTTAATGTACTTTTCATTTTAGTTGGTTAAACACTAATTAATCACCTAATGAGCAAACAGAATAAGCATGTACACACAGCAGCAGTACGAAATATGCTAGCTCAATTTGCAACCTTGACATAAATAAAATAATTATTTCAAAATATATCAAATTAACATAACAACAAAAAATCGCAACTTTTCTTGCTACCAAAAAAAATCTACCAATACACAACCAATATTTAAAACTGGCAACCCTACAGGTGTCGGTGGTAATTTTTCTCTCATGACTTGCGAATCTTTGCATTGTTTGAGAGTGAAATGGAGTATTAACTTGGGCTCGTTGTTACAGTCGAGCTGAGGATCGGCGAGTCATCTAACCGTTCCCAATATTCAAAGACAGATAGCTATCCGAGATCGGCAGTACTTATCTGTCACGTAGCTGTCACTTTTGATCTATCCTTCAGAAGAATCCCATGGGTTTTTTGACAGCGGTAGGTTTATGAAAAAGTAATGAAAGAGGGAATAGACGTTGTGTCGTATCAGATACTCAAAAGGACTACAGAAAACAGAACAGAGTGGCGCAGACTCCACCGACAAGAGCGACGCTCTTAAATTCAATGATGATGGGTTTATAGTGACGAAAAATACTAAGTTAAATAACTATTTCTATCTCTAGAAGGGCAAAACCAGAGATAGATAGAATATTGAGAACGCCCGGAGAACTGGCGAGTCATCTTAGATTCCGCGGAGGAATGCGTGTGGATAATTTCTAGTTGATGATCTTGGCTGGTGATTATAAGTATCGGTGGAATTAAGTTGGATAGGGGAAATGTTGGCAATGATATAGAGCATATTAGTTTATTAAACGTCATCATCATCATAATTTAAGAGCGTCGCTCTTGTCGGTGCAGTCCTCGCCGCTCTGCTTTATTCTCCGCCGTCCGTTTGAGCATCTGATGTGTATGAAACTCATTCTACGTTATATGTACTTAACTAAATAAACTGAAAGATTATCTGACATTTCACTTTTAAAATAAAACTATTTAAAGTGTACCTACACTTGGCATTGGCCGAATCCTTAACGGTAATTAGTTGCCGTTTAGAAAAAAAAAGAATTATAGATTTCTTAATGGCATATTTCAGCCTTTGGTAGTAGGCTTTTTGTCAGCTAGAAGGATATTACAAATTAGGTTATTCTATTCTAACACATATAAGTTAAAATGGTCTGAATCTATCAAACTACTAATGAATTTCAGGTTGGCAGCAACGCTGTCGTCTGTCGTCGAGTAGCAACAATGAACTTGCGTCTCATGCAATGAAGGTCAACCTGACTGGCACATTGTAGGTATAACTACGCCCTCTATTACAGGGTGATGCAACATACCACAGATTACTTAATACGTATTACAAATTTACATTTACATTTACTTACTTACTGTAAAGTACGAGTATAATACACTTACTAGTAATTTAATATTTAGAGCATTGATTTTCACGAGCAGTTTTTTCATCGGATAACTTAAGTAGATAATTAGCCCAAAGTCAAGTATGTAATTAGCCCCCAGTCTATTGCGCAGTTATGTCTTCTTCTATTATTTTTTTTTATAAAAAAGTGACAGAAAGTTTTAAGTCGCGCCTATCTCCCATCGGCAGAGAATTTCCACCATTTTCTATGATCCACATACCTTTCGTTTCATTCACATTCATCAGTCGCCTCATACATGCACATCAATTAAGGGTACTTTTGACGTGGCCTTTCTTTAACAAGTCACCGTTTTAATCACGTATGTGGCGTATCGTCTCTTAAAATAATATTTTTATAAACCCCCTGTAAATCAACAAGTAAACATAATATATTTGATGACTGCGGTATGAAAAGGCTGTTTGATTGGTAGTGGTCGTTGCTATGTTATTACTGCCAGCACTGATACCGATTTCAATAACTTTAATTCATTTCACTTGTAGTCTACATTGTAGAGTTATAGAGGTTTTATTTAGTAAAAACTTTTTACTATAAAGTTGTATGTAACGCAATCGTCGAGCAATATTTTCATATAATAACGTTTGACCATAAACTGTTAGGCACAGATTGTTTCTAGCTCTCAATAGGCATGATGAATTTAAAAAAATTTTTTAGTCCATCACATAGATTATTTTAAAATATTCAACACGTATTTTTTCTTTTTTCTCTTAAACTTAAAATGATACAGATACACTGGGTTAAAGTTGCTCATGACGTCACGCCTTAGTACGATTTTTACGTAGGAGTGACGTCAATACCCCCCACTCCGTAACTTTGATGCTCTGTATTTTTGTATTTATTTATGTATTTGATCGGGTAAAAAACGTGTTTCAAATATTTTTTAATAGCCTAAAAGACGGACTAAGTATAATTATTTTTTGCATTTTCGAATGTAGTCATCATCCCCAGTACATATCTACCTTTACAACATCATTTCAAAATATGTAGTTCTGAACGCTGCTTTGAGTTATTCAATTACAGCTTTCATTTGGCTGTAACTGTAAGGGCATTTTCAAACATGCGTTTTATAAGCGCGTAAACGGTCGTCAACGCTCGTATGAACAAAAGACGCGCGTACACGCGGTTCAAAAAACGAACGAATGGAATCATTCCCGCTACGCGTTTGACACAACCCGCAAAATATGTAAAAATAAAACAAACGCCAAACGCGTCCTAGACTAGGACTGCGCTGCTTCAGCGGTTTGCGTTCTAGGTCTCCTAGTGTCACACGTTATGTATAAAAACATAGTAAATTAAATACACCTAAAATTCAGGTCAGCAATGTTCGTGAAAAACTGTTTACCACTCAAAGTCGAGTGTTGACAACTATAACGAGGTATTTACATCGAAAAATCTCTCAGGAAACTCGCACTGACAGAACTAGGGCAAAGCTCTGAAATACACTGATGCAAATTGGGTGCCTGCAACGTTTTTAGGGATCTGTATGCATTGTGTGGATAGTTTCGTGTCGATTGAATAGGAAGAGACGTCCTCTTTTACCATAGACAATCACTCTCGTATGAGAGCAGGCTCGTGTCCCTGTAGTGGGGACGTTAAGAGCTAATGATGATGATGATTTCGTCTATTCTTGTAAAGTGTTTCTTACCGTTTCTTCATCTAGATTATACGAGTAATAAGGCGGTAGTAGTTTTAGATAAGGAACGTTCAAAAAGTGTACACATGACTAAAACGAGGGAGCTAATGATTTAAAAAATTCTGTGTAACTTCTATTTATCATAATTTTATGCAAATAAATGAAATACTCATTTATCGTCATACCTATGAAAAAAAAATTAAGATATCTTAAAATAATATAACCTATGTGTAATTCTGATTTATAAGCTACAATATTACTAAGGTTTTATCAAAATCTATTCAGCATTTTGCGTGAAAGAGTAAGAAACATCCATCCATCGGCACAAACATTGACATTTATAATATCAGTAGGATATGGTCATTTGCGATCTTTCGATTAATCCACCAACAAATCTGTTTCCTACTTTTTTCTATGTACTCGTAAACGAAACCTAGCTATTGTCAAGACACAAAATCCAATCCAAAGCCGGTTGTTTCCCAATTAATCGCGGTTTAGCATCTCTCATTACGAGCGAGCTCACGTGCGGCGGTTACGGCCAACGTGCCGATCGGCGATATAAGCACGACTACACTATGGGTGTATCTTGGGACTGCCAAAATTTGGTGAGACTATATCAACGGGTTTGTAACAGTAATATGTCGTCTGTCAGCCCGGTTTTTATACATACTTCATAACTATCACTTATCTGGGTAAGAAAAGACCACTTCGTTCCACGTGCTACAATCCAAACACACTCCTTCGTTTTACCCAGATTTAGAATGTCGATTTTGGGTTTACTCTTGACTTGTCCTCGGTTGACTCGGTTTTTTATCTGACGACAATTCATCACCCGACAAGTGTGAATTGCTTCATACAAAATGTTCAGCCTCTGGGTCTCACTATAAAATCCGTCACTTTTCCTACATCTCCATAATTTCAATGAGTATTCAATTCAAATTTATGAACTTTCTTCGTACAGTTGCTACCGGTTACATTCTCTATAATGGGCATACAATTGTACCTATATAAAATACCTTGTTTAATACAATAGGTCGCTATTGGTGGCATTTTTGGCAATTTTGTCCAATATCTGAACAAACTCTTGTTTTACAGATTCAGTTAGACTGTCACGTATCATTTCTGGGCAAAGGCCTACCTCCAGTACTCCTTGTTTATATTTCCATGGATTTACTGAGATACACCCGACAATATACGACCGAGAACGACAGAGACCAACGTACCGAATATGTAGGTAGCATCCTATGTCATTTCATTCCGGTATTTCGAAGGGTTTTTTCGGTAGGCACGTGTGAATGGGGCTTTATTAAAGTTTTGTTTTTTCCTAAATATGAATTACAAAATTATTTGTAAAAGCATAAACATCCTAATCCTAATAATATTATAAATGTCACTGTTTGTGCCGATGGATGGATGGATGTTTGTTACTTCATCACGTAAAAACCACTGAACAGATTTTAATGAAATTTTGCAATAACTTAGCTTGGACATTAGAATAACACATAGGCCATAAAATTTGTAGATATTTCGTGTTTTTTCAAAGATATGACGATAAATGCGTATGAATGCGATATAAAATTTTCCAATGGATGTTTGTTACTCTTTCACGCAAAAACGACTAGACAGATTTTAATGCAACTTTACAATAATGTAGCTTTCACATCAGAATAGCACAATGGGTGCATTATTCTAAAATATCGTGTAAGTCTTTTAAGATTTGAGGATAAATGCGAACGAAGCCACGGGCGGCCTTTACTCGTAGTGTATATAGCTACGAGCCTAAGATCTAGGCTCGGCGCAAATGAGCCACCGCCGGTCGCTGTCGCGCACTACCGCTACTATTTCAGAAGCGAGCAAGTATCGCGCAAGCGTGCGAGTGACCGAGCGAGCGCTACTGTAGCGAGTCGCCGCCACCGGCTACACGTGTGCGGCGCCGCCATACAATTCATATGAAAAAACGTGTTAGGTTAGGTGTCTGTGGTCGGTGGCACGTTTGCCTATACTTAGCCAAAGTACGAGCCAAATAGAAACATGATATTTCTAAACCTAGACATTATGACGCAAATAATACCTAAATACCTAGACTAGAATACAGAATTCTAAATAACTTGTTTGTCTAGAACAGGTGGTTCTTATAACTTTTAAACTATTTTAATATAAGAAAGAATAACGAAGCTATTTTATGTAATTTGAGAATAATGGTTCTTGTTGAATTCAAGAATAAATTGGAAATAATGAGTCTAGGATAGAGTTGAATATTATTTTAGAAAATGCTAGAGAATGTCCGAGATTTTGTAAATATATTGGACTTTGATACACAATATCTCAAAATAATATAAACCTTTGTGTTATTCTAATGTGCAATCCTACTTACTCGAATATTATAAAATGTCAATGTTTGTGGCGATGGATGTTTGTTACTCTTTTACGCAAAAACTACTGAACAGATTTAGATGAAACTTGGCAATATTGTAGTTTATACATCAGAATAACTCTAGACTATATAATTTTAAGATAGTATGTTTTTCTTTTTCAAGATATGACAAAAAATGCGTACGACGTCGCGGGCAGTTAACAATAAAGTTAAGTTTCATTAAAACTCAAATAAATGGAATATAATAACGTCGTGTTTTGTTTTTTTGTCCGTTCAAATCCTTTGTGAAGCAGAAATCTAGTCTGATATTTGTTTAAGACCTTTCTCTTTATTCGTACGTAAAATTCAGCCCCGAAAATTCAGCAGACAAGTCTTGAACTCGTCTTTTAACGGTCCGTTGGATTAACTCCAAAGGATTCGCATTAAAATGTGCTGAGGCGAGAATCTCTCTACTTTACCTACGAGAAAGTACTAGTAGTTCGTGTACCTTTGCTTTTTCTTTGACGATTCTTTCAAAGGCCTGAGGAAGTCTCGCGTGAAGGTCTGTGAATGTTTTAGACTTTTTAAGTTTAATTCGAAGTTGCTATAGGCAGAAGTTAAAGTTATAAAGGCCTAAATGGCTTACCTATTCTATTTTTCTAAAATAGAATAGCTAATTTTAAAAAATATTACCACGTTTCAAACAATATTTTTGACGTAAAAAAAAGCGCTTAAAATATATTTAGGTACGTTATTAGTTTGTATTAGTTTAAGATTGTTGTAAAGAAATATAACATTAAGGCAATTGCGACGTCTATGTGCGTATTTATATGTATATACATACAATCAGTGCATAAGTGCTTTGACGGTACCTTCTTATTATATTTCTATCTTTGAAAACCTGTAATTGGCTCGTCTGTTAATTATAATTTTCTAATGTATATAATGGGGCTGTTGGTTTTCCAATAAATAAATAAATAAATAAATAAATAAATTATTCCACATAAAAAATAAAATAACTACGAGTAAATACTAAAAAAGGCGTCCTAAAACTCTGTGGCATCATTGAGTCATTACGAAATAATCAGTCCCAATCTTCTCAAATCAAAATATTTGACAGTTGAGAAACTGAAGATTAATGCATTATGACTGCATCTGTAAGTTATAACCGTTCTCTTTGATTTCAGATCTGCATCTTAATTTGCAGTGGCTTTGACCAATCACAGCTTTGCATTCCGCCATCTTCATTTTCTGAATTCAAATTGATAGCTATCAAATTGGCGGTTCAATTTGTAAGATTATTTGTGTATAGATCTTGATTGCATGAAAATAGGAAAATGAATATTTCTACCTACGAGTTGATTATAAGTAAATTGTGATGGAAAATAACCTGAAAGATACCAAAAGATGAATAGATATGCTTGAAAATCGAACGTTAACTAGTTGCAAAAAAGGCGATTAATTTAACGCTCCATTACGCTTGTAGCTGTCCTTAATAATGTCACTTAAGATGTTTTACTTAAAGACCTACCCTTTTCTATAACTAGAGACAGCTTCAATCTCAATTTAAATTTTTGAAATAGGTAAAAGGAATTTTATTTAAGTAGTGTGTAGTGTATCTCAATGAAACTTCGTGAAACTAACGTCTTATCAAATAGGTTTGGAAGTCTAGTTTTGTAAAAAATAAATCCACGAATACATTTCATAGTACACGTTACGTAACATAATTTCAACCGTATAATCAGGGTCATCATAATAAAGTTGCATATAATAATAATCTGAGAATTGATCGACGCCCGTCCCGGCCGCTAATTCACTGTGTTTACCGACGGGTCTGTGCCAAATTTCTTAGATAGTGCCGGCAGACTTGGCACACCACGTCCGCGGATAAATTCGCCAGATTTTCAATGATTAATCGCATTACTTAGTTGATAATCGCCAGCGTTATTTGCGGTTACGTATTTGCTTTTATTTCTTAATAAATGTCTACATTAAATCGTGCCGTAGAAGACGCGTAACCATAAACTGCACATTAACATTTTGATAATGTGCCAAAAAGAGCTAAACAAGCGAAGCGCAACAAAACAGAAGCTATAACTCAGAAAGTGTCAAAAAAAGTGAAAATATAGCATTTTTAATTTCCAACTTGAAGGCTAGACGGTGGTCGGGTCATAAATCTGGCGAAATGTAAAAGTGACGTGTTGAAAGTAAGTTTTTTTCAGCAGCAAGCTGGATGCAAGGTTTTTCCTTTTCTTTCCGCGGCACAGCCACTCAAGTGCAACGAAAGGGCGGCCATAAATCGTGCAACGTCTCGGCCGACGGCTATCGCGATGGCGCAGGGATGCCAACTGGAAATACCCGGATATAACCGCTTATAACCAGACGAAACCGGAAATTTCCAGTCGCGTTGAGGTTTATAATATCGCGAATTGGCCAAGGATTTATAGTGGTCGGTGCCAAATCTGTAAAAGCGTGCCTGTTACTTTCCTGTCTCGTAACTGGCTTGTGTTATCCTAACCTAGTACCTACTGGGGAAAATGTCGTCGCAGCGTTTTCACGGATATGTTACAGGATTAAATTATACGATATTCTCGAGATTATAAATGTTTGAAACTGCACAAACAAACCTTTTGTTTTTTGGTGGCTTATGGTTATGAAACGTACCTAAGTATGTTTTAATAGGAATCCAGATTTTTTATACGAACTAAGATTGACTTTCAGTGATAAAATATCCTAAAAGTTATACTTTCTAAAGATTGCGAACAAAACGAAATGTAAGAAACTTAACAATTTTTCTTAAAGTTTGTTATCAAGGCTGTGCGCAAAGTCTTTTCCAACTCATCCACGTGAAATTTTCCTTCCATTATCAATCGCAATATTTAAATATCGACTGTATTAGGTGACTTTAAATTAGTGAACGATGGAAAATGATATGCATGTACTCGTGATAACAAACAACTTGACTATGGGATCAAGTTCTAAAACATAAAAAAAAATTGGTCCCCAATACTATCAGCTGGTGCATTTTGAATGGAGCTCAAAATGTTTTGAATGATTTCGACCTCGGTCCCATAGTGAATGTTGTGTGTTATCACGAGTACATGCATATCCTTTTCTATCGTTCGCTAATTAAAAGTCACCCTATATATCTATCACAACACAATGGGCGAGACCAGCCCTAGCTACACCCCACTCTGGCTGACCACTAACATTTTCTTTCACCGCCATTCACCAGCGCGGTCACTTTACAACCACTGTTACACTTTTTGTTCTTACACGGCTATTTTGTTGACAAATGTACATCGTTCACTTTCAAAAGGGGTTGAGGGTACTTTAAAGTGTTTTTGTTTTGTTTTGTGTTTCGGTAAAAAGTGTAATAGTGCCGATAAAGGTTTATAAGGGTTTTTAAAGGTTTTCAGAGTACCTTAAACCGGCGTGCATGTATGAGGCGACTGGTGAATGTAGATGAAGCGAAGGAATTGTGTTTTGATCGTAATGAGTTAAGGTTAGTCGTCTCTACACCTACTCCGATGTGAAAGAGGCGTGACAAATGTAGTATTAGCTATAGTTATTTTGGAGCGGTCGCTATAAAAATCTTTTCTGCGTTGAGTTGATAGTATGATAGTGAAAAACTTACTATTTGAGACAGAATTAAAAGAACTCCATCATATAGGGTGACTTTAAATTAGTGAACGATAGAAATGGGTATGCATGTACTGGTGATAACAAACAACTTTTACTATGGGACCAAGGACGAAATCGTTCAAAATTTTTTAACTCCCCATACAAAATGCACCAGCTGATAGTATGGGGGAATATTTTTTTTTGTGATTTCGAACTTGGTCCCATAGTAAAAGTTGTTTGTTATCACGACTACATGCAGACCCTTTTGTATCGTTCACTAATTTAAAGTCACCTTGTATATGAAAAACAGAAACGTAATTTAAATAAAACTTTCAATCTATCGAATTTATCCATAGAAATAAACCTGGAGACAAGAATTAAGAAAAATAATCACTAGAGAAGAAAGCTATTATTACAATCAAGACAGAAACGCCTTGCGAAAAACACCACGCAATTTTACACAAGCGATTTAACTTGGAAAAAAAAATCACTTACCTATTTGAAGAAATATTCTTTGAGGAAATCAAAGACTACCTTAAGGCGACACGTAAAAAGCATTGTGAATTCGCTACATTTAGCAAGGATGATGATTAGAAACACCCTAATTTTAAAATACACGATGCAATGTTCAATTTGCTAAATTACATTCTTTGAATTACCAACTCTATACATATTTATGTTACAGTCAAAACTCATTGCCAGTCAAAACCACTTTTGACTGCGATAACAACCAGTCAATCAATATCTATAAAAAATATTTTTTCAACTTTTGAATGTAGTGATCATCCCCATTGCACACCATGTTACAAAAATATACTAACGTCTTATGTAAAACTTTTCTTTGTCCTAACTACGATAGTAAGATACTAGTAGAGTAAGTCACTTATTACATTTATGTAGGCAATCGATCTGTCTACCACAAATCCTTGAACAAATCCATCAACAGATCCAATCTTCGTCTAGAAACTTTCCTATCGCTAAAACCACTCGGCTGATTGTTAGGAAATTGTTCTAATTATTGTTTTAGCTTGTTTCATCTAACATCTTGATACCTATTTATTTTTGGAATCATTTATACCACAGTTTATGCATATACGATGCTACTGGCTGTTTGATAAAAAGTTTGCATTCTAAATATAAAGGTAATAATGGAATTGTCAAGTTTTAAAAAAGACAAAAGACGATATTTTATGTACAGGGTCTATAGTCTATGGTCTTTTGTTTTTTTTTTCTTTAATAACAAATGACGAATTATTTTACCTACACATACAGTCTTATAGAGAAACAGATCGGTCTCCTTATTGAGGTTTTAATCGTTTCACGGTTGTTTTTTAATCGTTATACTTTGAGAAAAATATCAGAAGCTAGACTGGACGACGACATCTAAGTTAAGAATGAAAATGATTAAAATTAACGTAGGTACTACTCTTCATTGAAACCCCCAAACAATTTTACCCCACTAAAGATTAATGGCCACAAAATTCTAATAGTATAAGGAAACTAATCGCGAACTAGCTAATATTGTTACGTATTATCCTGTCAGTCAGCAATCAGTAGCGCTTCTCCCTTCGAGATTACTTTGTGAAGTTTCCTTTACGAGCTCAACACGCCCATTCCCCTGGCCTAATGGCCCGGTTACTAATCAAGCACGCGAAAAACTTTCTCAAAAAAAACCATTTATTATTCTAGAAATTCGATTCGAAAGAAAAACTGTTTGGACGGGAGGGGTTTTATGTGTAGGTATTTTGAAGTATGTAGGTATGTTTTATAGAAGTACTTACTTAATATTAAAATTGGGTACGAGTTGAAATACATTAGTTACATAATAGGCATTGGGTCGGTTATATCTAATAATCTTTGGGCAAAAACTAACACATATAGCGTTACAAATAATGGGAATCGACATTGCGATAGACATAGACGAGACGAGCTCGATAATTTTCGAGCCTCGATGACATGCTACTCTTGACGACAATAATTACAACTTATCTAAAATGATAGATCAAAAATGTAAATAAATAAAGCTACCAAAACTAAAAACTAGCTAGTATTAAATTCAATTAATTTATTTTACTTTAAATAGACCCAGACGAACGTACCTCGATCAAATCGGGGACTTGCTCAAAAAAGGCCAAGTCCAGAGTACCCGACGGTCATGTATGAGGCGACTGATGAGTGTGGATGAAGCGAAAGAGGTTTGTTAAGATGGTAGCAAGTGGAATAAAGTGGTCTCTGCCTACCCCAATCGTAGAGGCGTGACGGATATATATGTATGTATGTATGTATGTATTAAATAGGTACCTACTTTTACAACCATGCAAAAATATTACAGTTCACAATTACAGGTCAATTAATTCACTCTCCAACTCTAAACAGTTGTCCATTATACAGGGTGTCCCAAAAATAGGCCTGCAAACTGACACTGGAGGTAGATGGACTTAAGGTGCATCAAGTAAGCCTAACATGCCCATAGAAAAGTCTTATGAGTATCGAGTTAGACCTGTTTTAGTGATTTTTGAAAAAAGAATCACTTTTTGATGGTTTTTGTATCAGAGAGCGATTAATATTCAATTAATTAAAAAAAAAGTACGTTAACGGCTTCTTCGATAGTTACTTATGATATGGCAAAAACAATTCGTTGATGATTAAAGTGGAACATCGACAAATTAACTGTCAAAGTTAATTTTAATTCTCTCCCAAAAACAATAGCTCGACTTTGAGCAGCTGCCACGAAAAAAATTTACTCTGAACTTAATGAACAAATATTTTTAAAAACTGCCTTGTGCTATTCCGAATCCAGAATGGTATAACATGTAGGTATTGCAAAAACAACAAATTCGGGGTATTAGACATCGAAGACTTACCTAAGTCGGATTATTTCAAAAACTTAGAAGTTGACTTAAGGTGGTTAAATTGACAAAATCGAGTAGTTAAGAGAAGTAATCTAGTAGGGCGTCTGTTTTTCAGCCTGACTAAGTAATAGGGAGTGATAAAGGCAAAAACTAAGTCGCTCTTTGAACCAAAATAGTCTAATGGACCAAAACAGATAGTATTTGAATGGTGCCAGATTAGACATGGGTTTGGTGGAAACATGGGGGCGTGCTTAAGCTTGACCTCTTGAGCAGCTTTGAATACTGTTTGCCGATATTCAGAACAAATCTCGTTGATGACCATGAGGAGATAAGGCCATAATTCTAACATAAGATGACACTTGTGCATAATGTTCAGGAGGAGATAATTTGAGCACTGTTTTGTAAAAAAAATCGCCAGGTGCGAGTCGGACTCGTGCGCAAAGGGTTCCGTATCATTCATTAGAGTATTCTGTAACTACTTCATGTGTCTTAATAGCCATTACTAATATCGAGCAAAATTATCACATTTGTTGTATGGGAGCCATCCTTAATTATTATCATTATTCTATTTTTAGTATTTTTTGTAATACCAGCAATAATAATACATCATTTGTGAAAATTGCAACGCTCTAGCTATACCGGTTCATGAGATAGAGCCTGGTGGTGACAGACGGATGGATAGACCGACCCTTAGTAAGTACCCAAAGTATAAAAATGGAACCCTAAAAAATAATAAGATACGTTCATAATAAACCGTTTTTTAATATCCCCTTATTGATTTCCCCATGTTTCCACCAAACCCATGTCTAATCTGGCACCATTCAAATACTATCTGTTTTGGTCCATTAGACTATTTTGGTTCAAAGAGCGACTTAGTTTTTGCCTTTATCACTCCCTAATACTTAGTCAGGCTGAAAAACAGACGCCCTACTAGATTACTTCTCTTAACTACTCGATTTTGTCAATTTAACCACCTTAAGTCAACTTCTAAGTTTTTGAAATAATCCGACTTAGGTAAGTCTTCGATGTCTAATACCCCGAATTTGTTGTTTTTGCAATACATGTTATACCATTCTGGATTCGGAATAGCACAAGGCAGTTTTTAAGAACATTTGTTCATTAAGTTCAGAGTAAAATTTTTTCGTGGCAGCTGCTCAAAGTTGAGCTATTGTTTTTGGGAGAGAATTAAAATTAACTTTGACAGTTAATTTGTCGATGTTCCACTTTAATCATCAACCAATTGTTTTCGCCATATCATAAGTAACTATCGAAGAAGCCGTTAAAGTACTTTTCTTTTTAATTAATTGAATATTAATCGCTCTCTGATACAAAAACCATCAAAAAGTGGTTCTTTTTTCAAAAATCACTAAAACAGGTCTAACTCGATACTCATAAGACTTTTCTATGGGCATGTTAGGCTTACTTGATGCACCTTAAGTCCATCTACCTCCAGTGTCAGTTTGCAGGCCTATTTTTGGGACACCCTGTATAAACTTTTATGAATGCCTAGTCACCCGTTAACATATTACCTGCTATTCAGCTCGAAATGAAATCCAGCTCTTTTCATTATAACTTGAAAAAGATATCGATCCGAACCCAAATTACGCCCTATGAACCCGAATAATCATTATTCGTCCTTGCGTCATATTTTACTGAAAGTATATCTACTGACATAACTCAGGCCATGCCGCAGGCGAGCGAGTAGGCATCGTTCCATCACTTTTCATATTTCAGTTCATTGGCGATCTCACTACGTCTCATATTCATTAGCGGGCTGTAACTGTAACTGAACAGACGAGATACAGTAAAGAGGTTCTAGTGTGTACGCGTTACAATTACCCTTTGATACGCAGCAAAACCGACTACCGTCGGCTCGCTACGAGCTGCTCGTGTCACATTTGTCGGAGGCTCGCGAACTTACACACTATGAATTTTCGCTGTCAGTATTCTCAACCTTTTAAAATGTTCTTTACATGAATGCCACTGTGGTATCCTTAGAATGGTTCTGAGAGCTCTTTTTTGTATAACGAAAATCTTATGCATGTTATATGCGTATCCATTCCCCCAAAATTTAATGGAGTATCTTAATTTAGATTCTACTAAGGGTCAGCTCACACCGAGACGCGACGCGACGCGACGATACTCAAAGAGGCCAATGATTTCGCGCTGCGCCGCGCGTCGTCGCGAGATGCATCGCAACGTCGCGAGGCGCATCTTAAAATCGTAGCAGGACGACGCCTCGCTGCGCAGCGAGATGCCGCGAGGCGCAGCGGAACGTATCTACTAGCCGCGGGCGCCGCGCGGCCCCGCCCGCGCCCTCTTCTTTTTAATTTTATTTTTGTAAACTTCTTCCTCTCCCTCTTCTGCAAGAAGTCCGATTATAACAAGATCCCAGTCTATCATTATATTTTCAATCGAGCACTCGACCGAACTGCATCAATTCTAAACGAAGTCTGGACGGAAATAGTAGAGAAGTCGCCACAGCGGCCTCAGGCTGCGCCTCGCGGCGTCGCGCTGCGTCGCGCGGCACCGCGAGACGCAGCACCGCTCTTACACGCCGCGCGTACCGGCGATGCACCGCTGCGTCACGATACGTCGCGCTACGCCGCGAGGCACCTCGAGGCGCAGTGCTGCGTGGTGCAACGTAATCTGAATTCTCACAATGTAATGTGCATCTTTTCGTGTAGTGAATAAAGTATATTCTGAGTCGCTCTATGAAAAATGTGCGCGCAGCGTCGCGCCGCGTCGCGTCTCGGTGTGAACTGACCCTAAAGCGAAGTATACCATTCGTAACTGCTTTTCTGTTAATTTTTCCCTGAGAGTTCGTAATGCGTAGCATGCTGAGCTTACTTTAGAAACTATTCCATTGACCTCTAACTTCCAATTCAGTAAAGAGTCTATATATACGCCTAAAAATTTGGTGGACTCTACTAGCGTTACTTTCTCATCTTCCAAGTTAACTTCCAGGGCGAACTTACACACTATGAATTTTCATTCTAGTGCAAGCAACGGCTAAAGTTACCGCTCGCCAATGAATACGCGGCTTCACTAAGCTACGATTCAAACGTACGAAAAACCTCTGGCGGCGTGGCCTGACTATTATACGTTCGCATATTTGGGACGGGATATCTATCAATGGAAATACTAGGATATTTACAGCAAGTTGCGGTAAGTCAGTGATATTAAGATTCCATCGAAATATCTGACACATTCTTCATCAGAAGCCGTTGGATGTGGGCAGCGCAAGGCCGTTCGTTGTGGAGATCTTTGGGGGCTTTTGACCAGCAGTGGATATCCATAAGCTGATACAAAAATCATTAGCACATTTCATACTTCATAAGTACATTTGACGAGATGGTGAAGGCTGGTCTAAGAGGCCGAAGGCCTTTAAAGGTGTTGTTATTTAAAAAATTCAACTGAACATCATAATAGAGTTGTCATGTCCAAGCGACAAAATCCCTTTTTTTACAATAGACAAAAAAAGTACATTTTACATTACTCGCTGCACAAAACTGTTGAGAAAAATGTTGCAAGAGGATATAATTGGGAAGAAACTATTTTGTATTCCGATGGTAATACTCCGACCGGGTAGCAGCTAGTACAATGTACGATTGATTTCACTCCCCTATCCCGTATCACCTCGCTTTATGACCATCCTGTCTATATCTAAAATGTATCTCGTCCGGGCCATTTGACGATTCCGTTCCTTTCTCCTTTTTACAATTTATGCCGTTCTGTTACTGTCGATAGAAAGTGAACGCTCATTTTCTTAAAAGGATACCGATTTCTTGCTCGGACCCGTTTTTAGCACTTTAAAGGTTTTGTGTTATTTTTATAGTTTAGATATCTTTTATCAGACTTTTTTGCTGTACTTTGTTTCAGTATAAAAATAAGAAGTAAATCGTTTTTTAGCAAAATCCATGTTAGCAATGGGATCGAAGCAATAAACTGAATATTTAATTTTAATGCAACTTTTAGTTGCAGAAAGACCACGTTATTTGCTAATTAAACATTGTCTCATAACATTTTCTATAATTTTATTGTTTATATTTCTGTAATTTATATACCTACTTATTTAACAGTTTATTGTAAGATGATAGTACATAGAGACAGAAAAAAAGAGAAGTTAAACAAAAGGTACAGCATATTTCTAAAAGAAATTTCTTCTTGCAGACCCCACAGAGAGAGAAGTGATAGCATGAAGGCAGGATAGTCACTTAGGTACTTAAGTATCTATATTTTAGGTTAGGTTGAATGTCTATATTTTTCATTGCCAACCAGCCAACAATTTATAAGAAATAAGTATTATGATTTTATAAATGAAATTATAGTACCTATACTTTACCCTAATTAATAAAACACGACAATATAAATAGACCTTCAATTTACTAAGAAATAATCTCAGCTTCAATTAACAATACCTATTCTAGGTCCTAGTGCTTTCAATCAGTCTAGGCTAGTCTGTAATCATCACAATATCCCGTCTGAAGCCAATAAGCTCGATTATTAACGGTAGCTATTGATTTGGTTCCAATTATTGCTTTCTTATTGAATAAATTCGACGATTTACCTATATTTTTATTTATCTATATTTTTATTTACCTATATTTTTATTTACCTATATTTTTATTTACCTATATTTTTATTTACCTATATTTTTATTTACCTATATTTTTATTTACCTATATTTTTATTTACCTATATTTTTATTTACCTATATTTTTATTAAAGGCTGCCCGTTAATACATACGCATTTATCACCATGACTTGGAAAAAATACAAAACATCTTAAAATAAACTATATTATTTCAAAATACTTACTCTATATTATTATTCTGATATGCAAGCCACAATATTAAAAAGTTTCATAAAAAACTGATCATTTTTGGGTCAAAGAGTATTTGATTTGAGAAAATTAGAACCTTTATGCGTCTTTAAGCAATAATTTCGGCTTAATGCTACCCTAAGTAATAAATCAGGAATAAAAATCACTAAAATGCAACAGTTAGGTATAAGAGTTACTCATTTGCAAATGTGAGTGCTTATTGCATCCATATGTAATACCGTACACTTTTGCATCGCCTATATGCTACCTACAGTGAAAAAATAAGTTCTAAAATGCACTAAAGTGTAAATTGGGTACTTCATCGTACGATAATATTACTATGACAAAGACTAGAATATATTATGTTCTCCATGCATTACTACTTTAATATTTTTGTACGTCGTGTTTTCTCTATCCAAATCTACTTAAATATACATGTAGTAGCTATTCAATCTCGACTCTATAGACACACCTACACTTATACAAACGTTCATCTTTCATATCTGGCACGTAACAGGAGTCTTTTGAAAGCAAAGAGCATAAACCTTTAAGCCAGGATTAGTTCGCCTTAAGGAATCTTTGTCACGTAAAATAGAGCTGATCCGATAACTACAAACGTATTTGTGACTGTTATTTACTTTGAAGGCGTTTGAACTGTTTGGTTAAGTGAATATTTATTTTCTTTTTTTGTGTTTTTCATTTAAACTACAGACATTAGATTATCTGACATTAGATTAACAGCTAATATGTGATTCTTCTTATGTGTGAGTGAGACTGCTGCAAAGTGCATCATTTAATGGATTTATTTTGTTACTTACTTATAGTATTATTTTCAAATATAATACTCATTTATAAACAATGATATTGTGGCGGTGGTAGCCCAGTTGGTAGAACGCTTGCCTCGAATTCTGAGGGCGTGAGTTCGAATCCTGGCGGGGGCACGTACCTCTGAGTTTATTTCTCATGTACGGATCAATTTATTTGATTACCACTTGCTAACGGAGAAGGAAAAACATCGTGAGGAAACCTGCATACACCAGAGAAGAAATTCGAAGGTGTATGTGAAATCCGCCAACCCGCACTTGGCCAGCGTGGTGGATTATGGCCTAATCACTCTCTGTAAGAGAGTAGGCTCGTGCCCCTCGGTGGGGACATATATGGGCTGATAAAGATAAAGAAACAATGATATTTATTCAAGATTCAAGATCTCACTTATGGGTGATTTTCCCAACGCGAAATTTTGAGTGGCGCGCCTGAAAATCATAGTTTTAATTGATGCAATTTAGTAACAAAAAAATGTTTTGGGTAGTTCAAAGGGCCATCTACTTGGGGCAATAAAAATAATTTTGCTGAGTAATCGAATTAATTAAGAAAAAGACAATAAAAGGCTCATTTTCTCTTTTCGGTGACCTGTCCTAACTCCTTTTTTAAACCTTCTCAAGCTTGCCATAAGCTTACTATTTATTATTATGTTACTTGACTTTCTTAATTTTGTTGACAAATGTGTAAGGTATCATAAACAATGCTTAATGTTTAATTAACTACTCTACACGAAGTTTGATAGGCTTAAACAAAAGTGTCCAACGAGCTCAAGTCATTTCGGTGGCGATTTTGTTTTTTGTCATAGTACATTCCACAGTGACCATAGATTTTTCTGGTAAACCTTAATTAGTAGGATAAGTAACGCTAAATAATTTAGCATAAACGGATGTGTCGCAGCTTACTTCAGTTTCTCACCAAAGAGGCAAATAGGATCATTATGGTGGTTGGGGACAAAAAAAATATCATTTGAGTGTATGCTATTATTTCCAAATTGTTAACTTTTTGAACTTGATATTTTGATATATAACGTGTTTTATGGTTATCTTTTCACATGTCATAGGATTTTTTGATTTGTCATAGGACTCAGTTTTTATTTAGAAAAAACCTACCGGTTCCTCATTCGGCTGTCTCATTTCGATACACCAGAATGAGAAATATCCACCTCAATGAGACTTACGAGAAAAATGACATTTTGTGTCAATTTTTTTAGGGTTCTTCATCTTTATTGAACGAACATGTGTATTGTAAAATAATTTCCAAAGTAAGAATATTTCATAACGACGTACCTGCCAATTTTTTTTATTGTTGAATGTTCTGCATAAGTGTGATATTGTATGGTATGGTATGTAATTGGATGTTAGGGTAGGCGATACTGTATGAGTTGTATGACGTTGTATGTATGGAATGCTATGGTAGGAGATACTGTTTGATGTTGTATGAATGCTATTGTAGGTGATACTGTATGACGTTGTATGGAATGCTATGGTAGTTGATACTGTATGACGTTGTATGGAATGCTTTTGTAGGTGATACTGTATGACGTTGTATGGAATGCTATTGTAGGTGATAGGTACTGTATGACGTTGTATAGAATGCTATGGTAGATGATACTGTATGACGTTGTATGGAATGCTATGGTAGGTGATACTGTATGACGTTGTATGGAATGCTATGGTAGGTGATACTGTATGACGTTGTATGGAATGCTATGGTAGCTGATACTGTATGATGTTGTATGGAATGCTATAGTAGGTGGTACTGTATGATGTTGTATGGAATGCTATGATAGGTGATACTGTATGATGTTGTATGAATGCTATTGTAGGTGATACTGTATGCCGTTGTGTAAAATGGTTTAGTATGTAAGACAAAATAAGCCATACTTTCATTTTAAAAAATACCCGACTGCTTTTTAAAAAACGCTTTTTTATTTTTATGTACCTATTGTAATTCCTACTGTAATTACAAATCAAACGACACTCTCAAGCTAAAATCCATCAAGCCGTTTAGGCTGTAGGGCGTGCCAAATAATAAAACATACAAACATACATACCTACTCTCAAAAAACATAACCCTCCTTGTTTGTAAAATTTTTTTTTAGTTTGTTAAATTGAGTCTAATTACCTATTTAAGTTTTGTATCCAATAAGACCCTATAGACGGTATATATTTTTTTCTCAAGATACAGAACCAACGTACAAATAAAACTCGCGCTTTGAAATGAATATTTTTGTCATTTCGGTGAAAATGTGTCATTCCGGTGAATTTTTCTCATTCCGGTGGTGAATTATCATTTTGGTGGCACTGAAAAAAACAAACCCCTATATTTCAGTCATCTTTCATGGGATATCTGTCCCCTTAACATATGTTGTTTTTGATGGCTAAAAGTATAATTTGCCATAAAAAAACTAAAGAAAATAGTAAAAAAAAAATCTGCCACCGAAATGATAAAAAAAATACGCTTGTTGAAATTCACCCTTATACCCTTTTGATAGGTCACAATTTTGTCACTCAGGCTGTCAGTATGCCAAAATAAGCGGTGAGAAGTTTCCACAATTTTTCAGCAATATTGTATAGCACTATAAGTTGTACATAGTAATACATTGATCTATGTCCATAACCATATTAACAAACAACATATCATTAACAAGAAAATGAAATTATATTAAATGTGTCCTCATTTAATAACTTAGCTGTTGATTCTGTTTAGGTACATAACAATAAAAAATCTTGTCTGTTATATAGCTTTTCAGAGTAAATACAAGCTTATATACCTACACGTCAAAACTAAATAGGTGTCTCAATAAACAAGCTGTAACATTAAAGAGAAAGAATTCGTCAGTCACACACTTTTATATTCTGATATAAAAGCATTGTTGGTTGGGACGAATATCAACAGAAATCTTATGCAATGACATCAAAACCACTAGGATAGGGGTGGCCAACTTTATTAGACCCAAGATCTCCTATTTACTATTGAATCCCTGTGCGCTCTACCAATTACATACTTATTGAAATGAATGAAACGGCATAGTTCAGTACGCATTATGTAGTATTTTTTTATAAGAGAAAAGATAAATGTGCAAATTATTCTTAGTAATTGGGTACTTTTAAACTTTATATTAGTGTAAGTATTGCGTCTGGGCATCTTCGATTAGTTTTGATGCGAGGTTTGGTTTAATTATAATGTATTATTTGCCGTGCCACGATCTACTGGAATAACAGTCGCGATCGACCTTTTGGCCATCCCTGCACTAGGGTATAACCTACTTCTTGCAGTCGGTGAAAATAACTGTTAAGATGAACTACTTTTGTTCAACGACTTTAGTCGTCGAATAAAAATTGATCAGCCGTGCGAAACGACGTTTTTATTGTACTCTCAAACCAGGTATAGCTTCCTATGTTTAAGTATTTGCAAATAAAATTTACGATTCTCCCCGCATACGTCATTTTGGTATTTTATAGTTTTTTTTTAAGTAAAAGATAAAGATAGTACTTATGCTTTCGGTTGAAAAGTTAAGTAATAAAATCGAAAAGCAGGGTTTATTTTAAAACTATATTTTGCTGTTTCTTGGAAATTCAGTTTCTTCTTTTGAACATTGAACAATAATCTTTAACTTGCATCGTAAACTATAAAAACTAGCTGTAGATAGGTCAGGTCAAGAGTAGGTACTTTCAAGATGTTTAGGGTACCTACCCTTACCCAACGTACCTACATGTATGAAGAGACTGATGAATGTGGATGAAGCGAAAGAGGGGTGTGTTTGAAATGTTTGAATCAAAGAGGAGGGAAATAATCTAGAGGTTCAACAACAAAAGAGCTTTGTATAGTTGTCACTAGCAAAATACTAGTTACCATACCTGTTACTGATACGATATCACATCTCTACCTAAAAGCATAAGTAACTCATGTAATCTGTTAACGCCCTAATTATCTACGCTCTTTGTACTCTACGATGCGCTTTTGTTTGAGGCATTCGACAAACAAATATTTTATGAGGATGCCTTTTTAATAATTCATTACTCGAAGGGAGGTACGGGACTTTTGAAGTCCTTTGAAAATCAGGTAAACAATTTACAAAATTAATTTCGTAGATTCTGACTAGTACCTACATACATACTTATACATATTTGCCATGGCTCTCTCCCATTGGGGCAGACAGAGATCACTTCCTTCCTCTTCCTTTTTTGATCTCTGACTTTAATGTTTGTAAAAATACGGCAATCAACGAATAAATAAATATGATCTTATTTTAAAGTCTGTATTGAAAGCGAATAAGGATCAAATTAAACCTTTATTGATGATTTCTTCGTAAGACATAACACGACATACCTGAAACAAGGAAAATTATTAAATTAGTTAAGTAGATAATAATTATGGGCAAATTAACTTGACTACAAAACATCTTTTTTCGAAACGTAAAACATCTATATTTACGAAACAAAAATTAAGTTCAATGATTTTATTTTTACAAAATTTCCGGCGAAAAACACGAAACAATTTTTTAATTAAGCATCTCTAAAAACCTCGCAAACTTAGTTTTGAAATATTCAGTGTAGCACCGAAAAAGGCGCCCCTGCAATCACACTTTCTTGTTATCAACGTAGTCAGCTACAAACATAAAGAACTGTAGTTAATTTAACCCCGGTCCCCCCACGACAACCGCCAACCGCATATTATTATCGCATTATATTGTATTATATTCATCACAGGAATTACTGTAGGGCTGCTCAAATTGCTAGCTTCAAATTGGACAGGCTGATTTGGGGCAAATCCTGTATGTGTCAAAGTTAATTATGACATTTGGTCATGTGGTTACCTACTAAATTATAAACCAATAGGCACTAAAGTTTATAATTAATTATGACATTGAAGCATGAGGGAGTATGTGGCCTATTGATTTGGTTATTTGTTTTGCCTACTCTCGTATGACAAATGAAATGAAATGAAAAATCATTGAATCCTGTAGGTTTTGACAACACTTAGGACGGGTAATTTTTTAAAGTTAATGCTAGATTTGTAAGAGTGCAGTTTTCCCCAGAGAAGCAGCAGTTCGTCTCTGGGGAAAACTGCACTCTTACGAAAACTGAAACTTTGTAGGGTTGATCTTTTCAATTTAAGTTTCACAAATCTCAGGCATAAACAGAGAAACATTCAATAAAATTAATATATTAAAAGAGCTATCCATAAATACAATAACATTCATTTAATTTCAGGTATGAGAGTAGGCTCGTGCCCCTGTAGTAGGGGACGTTAAAGGGCTGATAAGGGAAGGTACATTGTTTATAATGAAGTACAGAGGTCAAGCAAAAGAGGTGTGTCTGGAAAGAACCACGAGGGAAGTGGTGATTGCCTATCTCCATGGCAAAGAGGTATGACGGATAGATACGTATGTTTAATGTATAGTACAGTGTATTTTGTATATATGTCTGTGCTTAAATCCATCGAAACACTGTGAGGGTCATACAGACACAGAAAACAAAAAATATCTCTCCTGTTCCTGAAAGTTAAGGACTTTGGATGCTTATTTCTGAACTTAATTTATATCTGCATAATCTGTGCCCAATGTAGTTTAATCTGTGCCCTATGTAGTTTTGGCCTGCATAAACATTTTGAGGATAAGATGCTCCAATGTCCTTAATCATCTGGAACAGAAAAGACAATTTTGAACCTAATTATGTGTATGACTCATGAAATAATCATGTTATACTGATTAACTCTTGATGGAGAGTACAAAGGTCTTTGTCCCGCTTGTGAAACTTAAAACTAGATTGTATTTTCTAGTTTTTTTATCAAATAAAAAAGATTATTGAAAAGAGGACATTGCCGGGCAAAGGTCTTAGTCAAATCCAATAAAGCTTTTACTTATATTTTTACACAAAATGGAAAGTATTCACACTTTCCCGATTTCAAAACTACTTTTTTACTATTCAGATTTTCCGTAACATTTCCTTTACTTGAGTCTTTGACCTTTGAAGGATATTTTAGGGAAAAAAGGAATAAAATCCTTTCCTAACCTGTCTTTCCGATTTCACAGAATCTTGGAACCTCTTATACCTGTAAGTACTTGTAAATGCGTGATTTGCCTACGGTTATAAGAAATAAGTATTATTTTAAGAGAAAAAATATATTTATAGAAACACTTATTAAGATATAATTACTACGGAAACCTTAAACGACCTTTAACCAATGATAGTATACCTACAAATAGAAATTTTCAGATGAATAGCCAACCTAACTTAATTACCCAGAAATCATCAAACGTCAAAACCTATTCCAAACATTAAAACAACTTTAAAATTAAACACAAAATTACAATTTACACAAAGACACACTATCGCACTTAAGGGCGGTGTAAGCAGGGATTTCTACCATTCTACCATTTCTACCATTGCTACAAATGCTACCACAAACGGCAGCCCTAAAGCCTCATTTCCATTAGCGGCCATCATTCGTCTATGTCGTGATTTAGGGTTCCGTACTGTCAAATGAAAACAGAAACCAGACCCATTCATTCGATTGTGACGTGTCAGTCATTCAATAATAAGATCATTCATTTCCGATGCGACTATTGTAAGTGATTTATGAATGAATGATAAAGACAAACATGTGGATTAGTTGCTCGTAACCTACAGTCTTAACTCTTGAAGATAGAGTTCAAATTAAAAACTTATTGAAGTTTTACTCTAGGTTTCGTTCAGCCAGAAATGAAACAGGTGTACAAACGCTTTTTACATAGCAGGCAACCATTTTGTGCTGTGGAAAAAATGAGGATGCAGATAACATATTTAATGAGGATATAATTGTTGTAGTCATCGTACAATTCACATGACAAATCAATTCATCAATGATTATTATGGCGTTTTAGACCCTTATTATAATGACATATTATTATTATTTATTATTATTAGGAAAAATTAAGGATCAAGAGAACGTTTTATAACCTACAGAACCATTGTTTTTCCTCGACGCCCTTGATAAGTTTTTTATTCAACACAATCCGTGGCCCGTCACCGTATATTTGTCAGGAGTATGTTTTGGGCACGTAAAAAGATTTTGCTTTCGTTTCAACAACGATGATATATTTAGTTTGACAGTGCGAGTATGAGTGAGTTGTTGTTGAATTTGTTTTGTCATGTTCATTGTAGGTTGGGAGCTTTTATTTTTAGCTATAAATAGAGGGTTTTTTGTTTTTTAGGCTGGCAGTATAGATGAAATACCGGAAGAATGTCGTGTTTTGAAAATTCTGGTAAAAACTAGCGTCTATTACAATATTTATCTTTGTTTTATAATATCACAAAAAATAAATACCTAAGTACCTACATGGATAACATTAATATAAGGTTTACTTAAATACATAGGTATCTGTCATGCTTCATTCTCATCGGGGTAAGCAGAGACCACTTCCCTCCGCTTGCTACGATCCAAACACACCTCTTTCGCTTCATCCACATTCTTGAGTTTAAATAATGCTTAATCACTTTTATTTAACGTAAAGTACTTTAGTAAAACCTTTAGCATTTTAGTCTAACTAGTAAGATCTAACAATTTAGATTTTGATTGTAGTAATAGGTATAAGTATAGTTTAACTTTATCTCAACTAACCAATCAAACTACCATGTCCAAATAGATTTTAACAAATGAACGCTGTTTTTTCTTTTGTTTTTTCACATTTCAAAAATGTCACGTCTATTTAGATTATCTCATGCAATACAAGGAGTATAAACAACAGAATAGTTGAAGATTTTACAAAATGTAACAAAGCACGTGCCAAGAGTCACGAATTTTAGTACGTAACCAGATTGTGATATGCAGAAATTGAGGCGAGATGTAATGTTACATATTTATATAAGAATTTAGGTGTTAAAAGATTTTGTTGGGACGATGTTTGTATTCAAAATGTACCTAATTAAGTAAAATTAATGGAAATAGGTAAGCGATAGAAATAACCTACTAAATTATTCTTAATTCAAAATCGAATTCATTAGGGATATTTGCGCTTAAAACATACATAGGTACTTAGAATTCGAACATAATGTTTAAAATTGATGTATTTATTATCCTGAAATCCATTAGTAACAAAAATATACTTACATACATTCATATTCTGTCCCTTTACAATAATAAAAGTCACACATTCAAAGAAATAAATACCAGGAAATCTTTTTATGACTAACAAATTAGCGAAGTCGTTGCAACACGTAAAACTTGAGACTCTATTTCTATGCGCGATCAAACAAACCATGTATCAAGTAAACTCTTGCAGGTTAAACACAGTCACATCAAAATGCGTTGACAGGAGAATGTCGCCACTTTATAAAAGTCTTTTAATGTGGTATTACGTATTGTCAACACTCGTAATTATGATGTGAGAGAAGGACACATTAAAACTAATTATACCTTTGATTGGATCAAAGAGTAGAATGGACATAAATTATATAATTACACTTGTTTTTCTTCTGGATTCTGATAGGAAAAGGATTCTGAAGTAAAGGCATAAAGATAATATTGCAGTTGTCTTAGAAGCTCGCAAGACTGTTTGGAAAATATATTTTTACCTAAATACGTAGCTTCGTTTTGATGATCTATTTTCAAAATTTTGATTAATACCTAATTATTGATTTTAAGAAAATCCTCAGAACAATTCCAAAAATCCAAAAGAACTATATTAAAAATACTTTTGTGGAATGGTACATTAATATATCAAAGCAAAAAGGATAGATTGATGGCCCACATAAGTGGCCTATAAAAGATTAACCAATGCGTAGAATACAAATATCCATCAAGAAAACGATCTGTAATATCCAAATATAGACTAAAATAGTAACTGACTGTATTATTCAGCGGAATTAAAAACGCATTGATGCTAAGCAACAAAACACACATAAACCTCTTATTACAAAACGAGTTTTATTTATAGTTCGAGAACTAACTCAATAAGGTACTTACTAACTATGTTATGTAGTACAAAATAATTACATATACAGATTTTAATTACTAAAATCTAGGAAGCGTTTTAACAGCATATCTTTTTTAAACGTCAATAAAATTCACATGTTTTACACTTTATTATATTATTATATCTTATTATATTTAATGTAATTCCCAGAGTTTAAAGTAATATCCTTTAACAAGTGGAAAATGTAAAATCTCGATAACGGCGCTCGAGCAGACTGGCAGAGTACGAGCAAGCCTTTGCCAAATTATTAACATAAACACTAGACCTGTGTATTTTGCTCGATAAAGACAGTGCTGTACTTAATGCGATTCAGAATCGATTATTAACCACTAATATAACTGGCGTAATCGATTTCATATCGAGCGAATGCTAACGTTTAAAAGAGGTGAATGATTTTGTAATTTTATCCGACTTCGATCTAAAAACAATCCAACCAAAAACAGGAAGGTGGTTCTCAATTCGGCTGATATACAGAAACTCATGGCGGATGAGGAGTGAGGCCTTTGCCCAGCAATGGAACACAAGTGGTTAGATTAGATTAGATACATGTTTAATGTCTTTATTGCCACTAGATTTTAAATAGCTTTGCATTTCAAGTTAATATATTGATGTACAAAAATATGTTCTATTGACGTTAAGTTTGGTAATAAAAACCTATCTATGAATAAAAACCTATCAAGGCAAGATCCAATTAATTGAAATCAGAAATTTTGTTATTAATAAATTATTAACTTACAAAATTAATAAAATATAGCCATACCATAATTGAATACATTATTGGAAAAAAGATAGCATGTTTTATAAATACACCTCGGTAAATCGATTTCAATCCTAACAGTTCACAGTACATTGTTTAAAAGGACAATAAAAACGATACAATTCCTTGCTAGCTTCGCAAATACTGTAGCAAAGCTTTAATAGCCAAGTTATCAGCGATATTGGCTACCGTATATTCAGTGCGGAAGACAGAAAGTGGTCCAGTACAGGGATATTTCCTAAATTTAAACCTCTCGTATTTATAATTTGGAACCAAGGATTGTGTAAGCCTAGCCAAGTGACTTTTTATATTATAACAATATGTTGCATTGACGTTGCACAAATACGGTTAAGATAATGATTCAATAAATATCTTCTTGACAATGACAGTAACAGCTAAAGGTTTAAAGAGTGTTAGTTTTAATTACTTATTCTGCATCAGGCTGGTTAGATTCAACTAAAATATCTATTCTTTTGTACAGCAGATCCATTTTTTTAGTTCAAAATCACTGATAAGAACATTCTGGATATTGCAGGGTCAAATTTTTATTATATATTTATGGATAGCTCTTTTGAAATATTTATCTATTGTATGTTTCTGTGTTTATGCCTGAGATTTGTAAAACTTAAATTGAAAAGAGCAACCCTACAGAGTTTCTTGCTAGGTTCTTCTCTGGGGAAAACTGCACTCTTGCGAATCTAGCATTAACTTTAACAAATGAACCTTCCTAAGTGTTGTCAAAACCTAGAGGATTAAATGATTTTTCATTTCATTTCTACTGTAAAACCCAATCTTTTCATACTACCAGCAATGATTTTGTATTTAGTCAGTTTTGAGAGATTTTAAACAGGAGGACTTGCCACGATCAGTAACGCTGCCAGTCCAAACTATCATAGAAATAGTGAATTTAAATGTATATCTAAATAAACATATCCATCGACAAGTTGTAAAAATTGTTCGTCTTTTATGACAACTCCACAGGTCACATGTTAGATAATGTGTAATATATTACTTTTAAGGGTAAAATGACGTGCAACAATCACTGGGTCCCCTTCACGTCGACTCCCATCTACATCAAATATTAACTCATCGAAATTACATTGGGTAGGAGTTTTTTATTAACACTCTCACGCTAGTTTTTCTCTCTTTCATGTATGTTGCAATCCAATGTGTTTATCTCTTTCTTTTAAGTGTTAGATTCGCCTTTGATGTCAAAAACAGAAATTTTATAAACTTCAGCTCAGACTTTTGCTTCTTTAGACACTTTAGTATCCAAGAAAGTTATTTACTATCGGCTAAAATAAAACTTTCAGATAATGTTTGTGAAGGTTGGCAGTAATCTTTTAACTTTGATAAAAAGCTTTAATTATTTAACAGTTTATTGTAAGATGATAGTAAATAGAGACAGAAAAAAAGAGAAGTTATAAGTGCAAAAGGTACAGCAAGAAATTTCTTCCTGCAGACCCCACAGAGAGAGAAGTGATAGCATTAAGTCACTTAACCTACAATAAATATATAATTATTAATTATATTATATTTTTGACCACAATTTTTTTTAAAGCTTTTTAATTACACCATTAGTAAAAAATATACTTCATTATGTAAGTCAATACGACACGGTTAAGTATAATTTCATATCAAGAAGTTAAACCATTACCACGTAGGTCTTAAAAGTGCCAACGCTCAACTGATAAGAGTTTTAGATCCTGTTTTACCACTGACAGATAAAATTTAACTAACAGATAAACCAATGTGTTTCTGTGTTTATGCCTGAGACTTGTAAAACTTAAATTGAAAAGAGCAACCCTACAGAGTTTCTTGCTAGGTTCTTCTCTGGGGAAAACTGCACTCTTGCGAATCTAGCATTTACTTTAAAAAATTACCCGTCCTAAGTGTTGTCAAAACCTACAGGATTAAATCATTTTTCATTTCATTTCAATGTTTGGTTCTTAAAAAAAAATACGTTTTAGACAGTGACAAATGGTGTTTATCTGTCAGTTAATTTACCTGTAAGCGATGAAACGAGCCTTCTCTCAAATAATTATAAAAATAAAGTATCTTTAAACACCTCAACAACGGTGTCTATAACAAACAAATTAAACTAAAAACAACAAAGTTAAGGTATCACAATATTTACCAAAGTACTTTTAAGGTAATCATGAGATTCGCTAGCGTTGCAGTGTTAAACTTAATTCCCACTTCAGTCGGTCCATGTTTATCTACCCCACGTCGTTGTTTAGTTAGCATTACTTGGGAACGCAAACTAGAATCGTCCTAAACAAGCTTGCTAAACTTTCCAGTTGTTTATATCTACGAGTATGCGATTAAATATATAGGGTGACTTTAAATTAGTGAACGATAGAAAAGGATATGCATGTACTCGTGATAACAAACAACTTTTACTATGGGACCATGATCGAAATCGTTCAAAATTTTTTGAACTCCCCTTACAAAATGCACCAGCTGATAGTAGGTATGGGGGAATTTTTTTTTGTAATGTCGAACTTAGTCCCGTAGTAAATGTTGTTTGTTATCACGAGGACATGCATATCCTTTTCTATCGTTCACTAATTTAAAGTCACCTTGTATATTGTATCACAAATTTTGCTAAATTTGAGTTTGTTAAATTAAGATGTTATTATGAATTTGTATTATGTAATATCGGTGGAAAGTTTAGTCTAAATATAAAGTGTTAAGCATTATACCGTAAAAACATTTTTATGAAATGATTTTGTATGATTAAACTTACTACTTCATAGTATCTTAAGTAGTACCTATATAATATGAACTTCGACTAATCGTTAATTAACTCTCACACCTACAAACTAAAACTTTACGGACATAACATGACGACAACAAACTTTATATTAATAAAACAATCTTTGATGTATACATTTTGAAGAAGCGGCCCCAAAAGGGAACCTTGGTGCACCCACCCTAAACAGCGGATTAACGTAGCTGATTAGCCGAGATAAAGTTGCAATGTTTACTTCGTGTAGGATTTGGAGCAAATAGGGAACTAAGCCGATAAGGTTAAGTATTGTAAGCTGCTAATGCAAGGAATAGACTAGAATAGGCCTGTCTGAGGCTTTCTGTGAATCTAAATCTTAAAACACAAATACAGCGTTTTGGCGAATAAAGTATTCTTACTTAGTAATCAATCAGATTTTAATGTACTACTTTAACAGTCTCATAAGCAGATTGATTACCTTTTTTTGTTTTTTTTTTAGTTTTCGTTTGTTAAACTTTCATGCAATAAATAAGCTGCAAAACAATGCTGAGTTGTAAAATAAACTGAATTAAATGTCATAAACTTTAAGAAACCCATTCCATTGTTATAGAAACGAAAAGGAAAACTGTCTTAAAACAAGAAGAAAAACACTGAAACCACACCAAAAATAAGATGTAATAATATAGGGAACATCAAAAAGCTTCTGCTGTCGAACGCTTAATAAAAAAACCTTGTTCTCGTTTGCACAAGTAATGCCTGAGTCAACATTCGCAGGCAGTGGGCTCCGAACACTTTTTTCGAGGAAATTTCTCGAATCCCCCTTAATATTGGTGGGAGAGGGTAAATAGAACGTCCGTTGCAGGCGTTCTTGAAATCTATATTTAGGAGGGTCTGTCAATTTTGATGGTGTGGATTTTATTTTATTGAAAGTTATTATGTTACGTTCTATGGTTATTAAATCGATGCTTTTAAGGGGAGTTATCGATGTGTTTGGATTTGCTTCTTGTTGTTTTGAACTATTTAATATTCATGTTAGAAGGAATTTGTACAATCTTGATTTGCATGCAATATCAAATGATATAGAAAAATTGTAAAAAGCTAATAGGATTTATATTAAGCAAGTAAATAAACTTCTTCTGCGCATCGATTTTCAACTTTTTAACAGTTAGATCCAGCTGCAGTAGATAGTTTACAAGCTAATTTTACATTTACTATAAATACAGAGCGCATGTGGTGCAATTTCCCTCAACCGTCGACAATGCGAGTGCACACGAGAAAAGTGGAGGTAGTTAGTCGGTACCGTATGCGGTCAGATTAGTAAGCACAACTTGCCATTAGTTATGCCGTGTGCCTCAGCTTTGAATACTCACAGGGCTTATACTATGCTAAAACTCTGTGAAAAAGTCGAACTGCAGTTGCAACAAAAATAAACAAAAACGAAACACAAAAAAACCGGACGAAAATCTGCAGTTGTAAAGCGCAACGGTCACGCCGCTCGGCTTTCGACGGTTTTAGAATACCCAAAAAAAGAATGTAAAGAAGTCCTAGCTTTTATATGAAAATGGTCTTTCGGTTTATTCAAACATTTTCGGAGCGGTTTAAAAATACGTAAATTACATTACAGCTTTGCAGCCGAGTCTAAAGCGTATTAACTTTGTAATTTAGGGAATAAAATTCGCGGGAAAATCGAGCGTTTCATAACTAGGATGGTAGGTGGAACGTTCGTTCGTATCTCTTAAAAGAAATCACGTTGTATCTTTTACGACAGGCGTCGTCGTCGTTTGACGCTCGCAGCTACCTCCCCCCGAATCCTCGGTTTGTCGAAGCGTACACGTAATATAGGTAAATTACAGCTATCGCTCCTCCCTCTCGCTTCAACACTATTAGTTGTGACAGAGACAAATTGACAAGTCAAATTTTACGGACGTTGTTTTTCTGGGGCCTTGATTGTTTCTACTAAGGGTTTCGGGTACAATTTGTCTTTGCGTTACGTTTATGGGTGAATTCAAAAGAATAACTGCTTTGTGGCTTCTTTAAAAAAAACTGCACTCGCTTGACGTTTTGGGGAGAGATGTATTTCTTTCGTTGAAAAAACAATCTGTCTTCTTGGTAAAGAAAGTCAACACCCGCCCCATCACGAAAATGCCAATAATATATTCTTATATAAACAGTTCCGCTTCATGATTTCCATTTTGCCGTATAAAATAATGATGTAATCTTACACAGCGAGCAGAAAGATATAATTTACATTCATTAGCGAACGTTACCTTTTCCCGACAGTCGCAATTCTACAAAAGTACGTTTGAAAACTGAATTTCATAACTAGAGACAACAGCACAAACACCTGAGTGCGGCGTTTTCCCACTGCCTGATTCTAATTTGAAACATAAACGTGGCAAGTGTACGTTGAGCTCTGTGACTGAATTCGTTTCCGTTTTTGCTTACAATAGTGATATTATTGGTGAAAGAAATGAAGTAAGTAAGGGGTCTGGTTAAAGTAGTCTGGTGTGGGGTAAAGCACAGTGTCACGTTGCCTTGGAAGAGAACGGTAAGCTGGTACATTTGCAAACGACTGCAAGCAAAAGCCTCGCATTCGCAACGACTAAAATTACATTAATTTCATATGCAACATAATCCCCTTTGAAATAGCTTGCGGGGTGAGCTTGATTTCATAGGATGTAGTTGTAATTTATGTGTACGGGGATGTCCATTTTGTTTGTTTACTGAAAGCCTTTGAGAGTTCTGTACAAAGTTTATTTGGTTTGCAACTGATATGAGTTGCAGTTGTGAGCTAATTTCCATTTGAATTTTCATATCATTTTATAGGTAACATTTTACAATTATTTTGATGTTGGAATATTTCCATTACAATTACCAAAGTGGTGCTCGTCCGTAATACTTTGGTCGTAATAAAAAAACATTTAGCGAGATCTTAAGGCCGTCAATTTAAACGGCTTGCAAATAACTCCTTTGAACTCCCACAAAACACCTTTCTCGTTTAATAATATTAATTTTAAATTCTTCTGTGTTTTATGAGATTTTCCCTTTTTCAACCCTTTCGTTTTCCCCGGTCGTCTGCCCATCAAAGTAAACCTAGCGAATATAAATTCACCTTGAAACAATAACCGTAGCTACATTGTAATTTATATTGCGTTCATAATACCTATACAACGGGAAAATTTATTGCAGCAAATTAATTTGGCGAGCCAGGCAGTATAATCCGGCCACATCTGGGACGCTCCCTAAATACACTTCATAATATCGATATTAAAAACATTCGCGTTGAGTTGGAGTATACTTGGTGCTTATTGGTCCGATGGAGTAGCGCTCGAGATTAAGGCGTGAGACAATGTGACACTTCACACAAACGCGTGAAGAGAGGAAGAAATCTAAGGAATTCACTACAGATTGGAATTCTGTTTATTGTGGTACCAAGGTGGTACCCGCTGCATAATAACAGAACAGTTGGAGACATTAAACATAAAGAGACAATAAACAACAGAAAATGACTACAACTAAAATTACAATGCTAATCTATAAGTAAGAAAATTACTCAAAGTTTCAATTCAATTCTTCATTTGCACTTTGTTGCTGTAAAAAAGTAATTTTGATTTTCCATTTCAATAGTTGTGTTTAAAGGCATAATAACATGTTTAGTAGAAGACACTGTAAGGAACAATCAAGCACTAGTTCGATGCTCAATTCAACTGTTTGATAATGAAGATATAGCTCTAAAACAAAAGATCTACGAAATTCAAGTACTAAGAGTCTCTGCGGTGAAACGAGACGTCCGTAACACCACAGGCACTGCTTTAGTCACTAACATAGTTTAAGCTGTAGTAACAAATGGTTGCAGTTCAAATCTGCGGTTAGGTGCTTCTGTGCAAGACTTTCTTGTCCAAATGGCCGCTATTTATCACTATACGTGCTATTTGTTGCTCATTTATATTAATACCTACTGTGTTTGAAGAAATCATTGACTGAAGTTGAAGATGTTTCCTAAATTAAAGTCGTAAGCACAAGGACGATAATGTAGCTGAAGTCAAATTGATTTTAGATTTACGCGTTAAATCGTAAAAAGGTTAATTTATAAATTATAAAGATCAAACAAAACTATCAGAATTCGTAGGCAACCGTAATAATAGATACCACAATTTTAAATTTGCAACTCTCAAAAGAATACCAACAATAAAAACTACCATAATCATATAACAGATTTATATCTGAATCTCTCAAAAGGACACCAACAATGACCACTAGAATCTAAAACCCAAATTGCATATGAAACTGAGCAACAAAATTCTTGAGCTTGTAAGCGATATGAACGTACGTGCCGACCCAATCCTCGCATAGAATGCTGCCCGCTCTTAATATCAAGGACTTATAATGGGAAGCTAATTAATTTACCGCATTAAGCTAAGGACCATCGAGAAAGGCAGGCCAAGTGGGAGGTTAAGGAATGCGACCTCTTCTAAGACACAATATTGGTATTATAAAGCTGGAAGTAATAGATAGTGGAAAGAAATTATTGGATGGTAACAATGTGGTCGCTAGAAGCCGTTGGATGTGGGCAGCGCAAGACCGGTCGTTGTGAAGATCCTTGGGGGGCTTTTGTCCAGCAATGGACGTCCATGAGTTGAAATGATGATGATGATGAATGTGGTTTTTGTTGATTTTGTCTTTGTTAAGGAAAGGAATAATAGTGGTGAAAATGTAACGTTGATAGATAAACTGCAATATTGAAGAAAAAACAAAGTCCTGGCATCAATTTGTATTTTCACGATAAAGTCAATTAAAAGATCTCAAACCATAAACAAAATTAGTTCAAAACTGATGACCAAACCAGAATACCGCATAATGAAATTATCAAAACGAAATCTAAAATATTTTAAACCCATTTACAAGCTAAAATGGTTCACAAACAAACACGAACGATAAACGTTTCGCTATTTTGACACGCACCACGGAACTGGTAAAGACAATACGCCCGTATGCAAGTTATCTGCAAAACAGAGCAACAGAAATATAGGACCAAAACGGTTATCGCCACAGTTGTCAGATCGTGACCAACTATAACCCGAAAAAAGTAAAAAGGCTGTTTATTTAAAGCAAAGTTTAAGCTTGCAACGATAGTTTTGCTAAAGCATGCCAAATTGTTTCCGTCAGTGTCTAAAGCAAAATACTTAATGTTCATTCTTTTACATTTAGGAAACAGTTTTTACGAGTTGCGTGTCTCGTTGCGCATTAATTTTGGTATTTCTTTTCAGGATTCTTAATTCTTAAAAATATGTATTTCGAACAATACAAAGCCAGAAATAACTTCATGAATTCTAAGAAAATTCCCAATGCCAAAGTAATAATAGAGAAAACCTTGATAGAACAACTTCAAGAGCTTCAATAAGAAAATTGATAGGTCAATAACCAGACAGACGGTTCCATATCAAAGTTAACAACCATGAATCTTAGGGAGATGGTAAACTTGCAATATCCCTAATTAATAGACCAGTAGTAAAAACGACAGCAGTCGAAACGGGCCATAACCAGAAGTGTCTATAAATAAACAAGTTTTATAGTGTGATTACGGAGTGTCGTAAAAAATTCAATTTAGCCGGTCCAGACATCTGCATGCTTAAGATATTTCCAAGCTGTACATCAAATCTCGACCGAATTAAAGTCAATCTTGTTTTGGACAACATAAAAATGCAATTTTGTTTTTGGAGTTTATGTTTTAGGTACTAAGACGAAAATTTGAGCTCTTCTGAGAGATAACCTAAAAACCGTCATTTGGAATTGCCAGTTGATCGTGTGGCATGAAATCATTTGACAAGCTACACTAATAGCTACACAAAGCGTATCGATTCCGACTCGGTAAAGGTTTAATGGTAATCAATCACATAAAATCACGCCCGTAATTATTTATGAAGCACGAGGGGTCGTTACTGAAACATTTCGTATAAATGCCACCTGCCACACGTTGCGAAAAGGGTCGTCAAAATAATTTAGCTGTCTATTTAATGAAGAGTTAAAGGCTAATGACCTTTTTTGCAACAGACTTTGAGATAAATAAAAGCAACCGTGATCTACTGTAAATAAAATGTAGTTTAGTCATGATCGAAAAGAGACCCTTAGTTTAATTTTACGACATTTCCGAAAGGATGCTGAAGCCGTTTCAGTTTTCTTTGGAAAAGGTAAAGATAATAAAAAAACCTCGTAAAAACAAGCCCTGGGATCGTACTGAACCCAATACCTTTTATCGATAAAACGAGATTACATTAACGATAGGACAATCTCCAATCTAGAAATACCTACTTCTAAGACCTCACATAAATACCGAAAATAAAATCGGTTGACTAGAATTTGTAAATTTCAATTCCATCGACTAGAAGAGTTATTCGTCATCTCGCACCCAAAAAACTCGCATCCAGGTTTTTACTTTGCTTTGGTATCAGCATCAGCATCTGAATGAAGACAATATAACTTAACCGATGTGCATGTAAGAAGCGACTGATGAATGTGGATGAAGCGAAAGAAGTGTATTTGGATCGTAGCAAGCGTAGAGAAGTGGTCTTTGCCGATCCCGATAAAAGAGAGGCGTAATAAATAGACATGTACGAGTATGTGTGTAGGTATGTTTAAGTTTACCAAGTAGGTGTTACTGTCTTCAAGAAATAAGTACAAGTTCTCCCTTCAAAATCTTGGCAACAAACAAGCTTATAAAGCGAAGGAACTCAATTAGCGATATCAATGTAGAATTCTATTAACAGATCATAACGCGATGTTGCCCCTTGTGAACAATTTACTTGCTCTTTGAAGGTATTAAGTCTTCCTAGAATTTGAAATCTGTAATAACTTTGTAGAATTTCAATACAGTTTGCGAGTCAACGTCTTAACTATTAATAACTTTAGGTACTTTATATTGTTACATAGAAACATCGGAGGGAGGAGTAATTAACCATGATCATCGTCAGCCCTTTTAACGTTCCCACTTCAGGGGCACGAGTCCACTCTCATACGAGAGTCATACGTGAATGAAATTTAAAAAACCGACCAAACGCGAGTCGGACTTGCGCAGGAAGGGTTCCGTACAATTCACTATTGATATCAAGCAAAAATGGCAAAAAAAATTGTTTGTTGTATGGGAGCCCCCCTTAATTAATATTATTATTCTATTTTCAGTATTTAATTGTTATAGCGGCAACGGTTATACATCATCTGTGAAAATTTCAACGCTCTAGCTATAACGGTTTACGAGATACAGCCTGGTGACAGATGGACGGACGGACAGACGGACGCCAAGTCTCAGTAATAGGGTCCCGTTTTCACCCTATAGGTACCTAACCCTAAAAAAGATCATTATTCAAAATAATAATTATAAACCTCATCTCTAGATATTCAAAGTCTATAATTTAACAAGAATATAATTTTGAATCAACGCCAAAATGCTTTCAGCTAAATTTTCGAAGCTATTCGTAATGTTATTAAATATTCATTCCATTTTACCGGTACACTGGATTGCTCTCGTTAAACGTCTGTAAATTATATTGTGGACTTTGCTTTGTGGTATTCTGATAATTATAATTATTGGAAATTAATCTAATCTAATCTAATCTAATCTAGCCATTTGTGTCCCACTGCTGGGTAAAGGCCTCTCTCCTCTTCCGCCACGACCTTCTGTCTCGAGCTTCCTCCGCCCAGCTACTTAAGAAGGTGTCCAGCTCATCCCGCCACCTTTTCCGTGGTCTGCCGCGACGCCGCTTGGCTTGGAAATTAATGTGATAATTAAAATTATCGTCTTTAGGATATAACAGAAATCAGCCCAAATCTGCTAATTTACAATGTTTTGAGTTGTGTGTCGGCAGATTGTCAATACTTTTTGACACATTTCGTTGCAATCAGTATAAGCCATTGACACTCTGCCGACACGCGACTGAGACTACTATTTTAAATTAGCAGACTAAGGGCCTATTTCACCAACCACAGATAAAATGTACGTGACAGATAAACCTATGTCTATTTCATAAAACATGACGTTTTAGACAGAGATAGGTATACAATATCCGTCTGATAAATTTTATCTGAAGACGATGAAACGGGCACTGAAGTCTCATGAAGATATGACACATTGCAGGTTATTAAGTACGGATACAATCCACACCGTATCCGGTGACGGCGACTCCTACAGTATCTAATCCGGGTTGGTAGGGTGGCGCGCTCTACTGTGACTCGCAAAACCAAACTTTGACTTAAAGGTTCGGTCGCACGAGCCACAATAGAGTTGGCACAATAGAGGTGTAGGTATACGAGCGCTTTGGTCGAGTCTTCCGTACTTGGCGCTTCACGTCCAGGTCGTTTAGACGTCTGTCTTCAAAGGCTTTAACCTTTGTTTTGACAGTGAAGCGCCATTCCGGTCTGAGACGTACGGATAAAAAATCTGTAATAAATGAACTAAATTTTATAAGTAACAAAACAATGATGTCATAAAATCAATCCAGACTTGGCACGCGAGGGTACAGAGCATCACTTATAAGCCCCGATAGCAATAGGTCGTAAATCAAACATAAACTTTCCTATAAAAACACATCAATATTGCTTATTTACTTGCAAAAGTATCGGCGTTTGACAGCGTTATCTGGATGCAAGATTACAGATAAAGATAGTCTGAACTTGACCTACGTTTTGACCGATAAGCTTGTCAGATTGCGATATTTCGGACTAGTGACCGAGTGGGTGAAGAAAGCCGTGCAAAAAATGCTTACGTAATGTGTTTTGATGGTTATAAATTATTTTTAATGGTTTTTGTGTTTTTTGGTCTGTGGTAGGTTATTTTAGAGTTCGATATGTAATAGAAAGAAGGGTAAGCTGTTACTTGTTAGATTTAATTTTACTTGGTATTCGAGAGGGAACAAAAAATCAATATGATGACATAATCTTTAACCCTTATTGATTTCTTTGACATAATACTTTTCAAAATGGTCTTCCTTGTTACTTTTTTGGACTGTAGTGTCTTTTGAAAACGTTTAATGCCTACGTTATCGTTTCCAAACATCAGTTCTAAATTCAGCCAATAGATGGCAGCACGAGTTACCGAAACGTGTTCAATCAACTTCAACAAAACTGGCGACTACACTGTATCTTAAATGGCGGATCTTATCATGTCCATCGGGTACATTACAATTCGGGAAGGGCTATGAAGGTACAATTTCCCGTCCATCTTTAGCGGGACATGTCCGATATTAACGAGCTTCGATCGGGACAAGTGCTCCTATCGTGGACAATCGGGACATTCCGGGACATTTCGGGACATGGCACACCCTCGTCAGGCTATCCTCATTGGATAGGACAGTGACCTTTCTATTGCAAGGGTGTGCTAAGTCATTGCATTAAATTGAATCATCAAAGACTGTGATGGGCTTCTTGTTGTTATTAAGACTTTGTTACTAAAAATAAGGTACGATTTCAGTTTTACGTTGTTTTAAGGTTCAAATTGAAATATTTAAGTCAATTATAAAAATAATGTTGTACCTATTTAAGTATTTAGTTATTTTATTATCCTTTCCTAATGTCAGATTAATCACCTATCAGAATTTTTTGCCGACTACGGCAAAGCAAAAGGGAAGGGTAATGATTTCAACAGTCTATATATATAGGTATGTATTTATTTTTTATCAGTCGGTATAATAACATAAGTAATATCATAAGAAAGCAGGTTTGAATTTCACTAAACTTTAACTTACGACAAACCACCAACAATAATTCAATATTTCTTTCATCGAAAACAAATAATTCATAACATAACTGCTATAGAACCTTCTACCCTAACGATACAGGAACCTAACACATGTCAATTAACAAGAGCTATGGTACAGCACTCCAAACAGGCTCTGCTTATACATTATTACTAGATGCGAAGATAAAGTGGATTTATTTTATCGAAACCTTAGCAACCGGGTGTACGTACAATGGCGAATATTTTACGTAAATTTCTTCCGCGACGGTCGTGATATGGATAATGTAGATGCAACGGTATTGCAGAGATGTTATTAGAAATACTGGGAACTGACGGGGTTTTTGAACGAAATGTTGCTTTTGCTGATGCATTTCTTGTGAAACTAAAGACAGAGAATATTTTTTAAATAGAAACAAGTATATAAAGCTCATGTGCCATTAAACCTATGCCATACACAGGTGAATGGCACCCTCAATGTAAAGCTCAGAAAAAAAAACGGCATTGTTTAATAGACAAATACCTAAATTAAACAGCTTTTCTGTTACTGAGCAAAATCTATTTGTAATGACTTTATTTAAAAAATTAATATTTTCCTCAATAAAATTTATCGTGTCGGCAGCCTGCTGAGCATAAGCCTCCGCGCGTTAAAAAAGTGCCCAAATGGAACAAATGTATTCCCTAGTATCCCTAGTATAATTCACACGACGCAGTGTGAACAGATACTAAGGAATGCTTGGAATACAAAACGAGCGCTTTTTTACCGCGCGTTAAAAAAGCGCTCGTGCGAACGAGGGTTAAGCCTCGCCATCTCGCCAATGATTCTCCAGCACGATAATAAAATTAACCAACACTGAAACAACTATTCCTGTAATTATGGTAACCCTAAAATCCAATAAATGTCAAGGACGAAGCATTTAAACCTAGCTATACCATAAATACAAACAAAATTATACCTTAACCAAAGAATACAAAGACCAACAAAGGTTTGAGCAGTGTACTGTCAATCCAATGTCAATTTCCCTGATAGGTTCGATACGAAATGGCATGATAATCATTATCAGCTTTCTTTAAACAAACAAATGACGTAAGCCATACCTGATAAAGATAAATTATTATGTGATTGTCAGCTGTTTTACACGCTATAAATTAGCTTCACTTGTAACTAACTATGTATGTAAACAAATCTTGGAATCTTAATTTAACCCACTTCCCGGTCTTCGAATAGGATGAAATTTTGCATACGCTCCGAGTTCTGATGACAATACAATAATATGGTACTTTCAAACTGATCTGATGGAGCATGTTTAGTGCGAGCTAAAGCGTGATTTAGTTTTTTAAATTACCTATTATTTATTCTATCACGATGATGAAACGGACTTCTCTTGTTTTTATTTTAAAATAGGAATTAAGCATACTTTCATGTTCTTCCCTTTTAGGTGCAGAAGAGCTTGTTACAGAAAAGATTTGTTACTGAAATGTTTACATTAAAATTACTAGCATGTAAATATTCAGTTTATAAGTAATCTAACCTCTATGATTATAGTAACAGCTCTGCATTATACTCCTTCAGCTTTTAATATCTAAGTACATACCTGAAACAAAAGAAGAAAATATAAATTAGTCAATAATAAAAAAACTTTTCCTTCCTCATGTAATAGGTATTTAGTCATCGATAAATGTAGGTAGGTACTAGAGTAGAGGCTGCCCGCGACTTCGTACGCATCTAACGTCATATCTTGGAAAAAAAAAAATGATATCTCAAAATAATATAGCCTATGTGTTATTCTGATGTGCAAGCTACAATATTGCTAGATTTCATCAAAATCTATTCAGTAGTTTTTGCGTGAAAGAGTTACAAACATATATCTATCCTTCGGCACAAACATTGACATGTAAAACATTTGTAAGTTTACCTACATGGTTCTAACTCATGCCTACGTCTTTGTAAAGTACCTATCACAAAAACTAATTTTTGTCTTCTTCTTCTTATTTAAGAGCTAAGCTCTTGTCGGTGGAGCCTTTTCCTACTAATTTATGTAAGTAACTAAAAAACTATGTTAAGGTGCGTACAGACCATGTAACATAACATGTTATTTAACATTGTTATATAACATGTTTTACATAATGTGGACACTGAATGTTATAAAACATGGTATAGTAACATGTTATTGATATGTACAACAATTTTATATACAGGGTGTAACAGAAAGGGTATATAAAGCCGAAACACAGCGATAGTCCTCATGAAACTGAACAACTTTCCCCAAGGAACATGGGTCGTAACTCGAAAAAAAAAAATTCGCCTCCCCATACAAAATGCCCGATCAGCTGATCGAGTAAGTATGGGCGATCCAAAAATTTTTTTCGAGTTACGACCCATGTTCCTTGGGGAACATGGGTACTGAAGAACGACAAACGACAATGGTTATATAACATTGTTATATTGCATTGTTATTCTAATGTGTACAGTATTATTTTATGTTGCAATGTTGAACATCAAGGTTACAAAGTGTGGACGTGTTATAAAACACAAGTTAAATAACATGTTACATGGGTCTGTACGCACCTTTATACAAACATGCATGTGCATGAAAATCTGTCATCAAGCAGACCATTAAAAAAAAAGAAGAAGGAAAAAATTTAAGAAGTGTATAAAAAACAATTGCAATCTTTTTAAGCTATTGCATAATTTGCATAGCTTCTATCGCGAGCCTTGAGCGCGGGGACCGAATCCAGAATTTCCGTAACGAAAAAACCTCACGCTCTCCACTCCGACGGGCGCGGAGGTATGTCTTGAAGGCCGTGCATCGTCTAACGTCGTTTCAGTTCGGCAGTCTTCGACACACCGCCGCCGGTCGGTCACCACGCTCAAAAAGTGTAACTTGAATTAATATCAAAGAAAAAGAAATACTGCATAAATAAAATAAATAAATAATTATAATTGCATAAGTTGATACAAAATGCTATGCAATAGCTTTACCGCGGCAGTCCCCGAGTGCCACACGTCTTTTTTTTAGTCATGTCGCGTTATTCATGACGTTGCTGAATGCAAATAAAAATTCTAAGGGTCTGTTTCAACATTTTGACTGACAAATTTAACTGACAGATAAACGTATGTCTATTTCATAAAACATGACGTTTTAGACAGAGACAGGTATAAAATGTCTGTCAAATATATTTTATCGATAGGGTTAAGGAGGAAACAGTTGCTCAGCCGGGTACAGTGACTCTCCATCGGTTTGTAAAGAAGGAAAAATGAGACATTCATCTCTTTTACAATTTTCGGAAGCTTTTGGCATGCGCACGCGCAAGTGCAAAAGAGATGAACGTATCTCTTTTCCTTCTTTACAAAACGATGGTGAGTCACTGTACCCGACTGAGCAACTGTTTCCTCCTTTACCATAGATGGTAAAACTGGCACTCAGTGATACTACAATAAGGTATTTAAATTAAAGTAAGTACATCATACATAGATCAGTTAACACCAAGCAAAGATGTCTAAAATTTTCATCACATAAGTATGCCAGTAGGTATAACACGTCGGAAATATCTACGGACCTGGCTTGATGACGTCATGCAACTCGTACGTACTCGTCACGGTACTGGATAGGCGAAAACCGGGGAAGCGCGGGGGAAAGCGCATTCCAGCGAGGTCCGCAGATATTTCCGACGTGTTATAAGTACCTCAAAAGCATTTTTAACTCCCGACGCCAAAAGATAAGCCAAAAGATGCTATAACTATAAAATATTCACGTACCCCCGTGAGATAAGTATCTAGTCTAATACAGGGGTGTAACAGAAAGGGGGTATAAAGCCGAAACACAGCGATAGTCCTCGTGAAAATGAATAACTTTCCCCAAGGAACATGGATTGTAACTCGAAATAATTTTTTGGGTCGGCCATACTTACTCGATCAGCTGATCGGACATTTTTTTTTTTTTTTCGAGTTATTACCCATGTTTCTTCGGGAAAGTTGTTCAGTTTCATAAGGACAATCGCTGCGTTTCAGCATTATACTCCCTTTCTGTTATACCCAGTAAAACAGACAATAAATTGATATCTGTGGTCTAGCATATCGATTAGTGAGTACATTATAACTTCAAAGTGTAAAAGTGTTTACAATTACAAATGCACAGATGTATACAGTGATGTGACCTCGCCAAGTGCAGTTGCCAAGGCCGTGCCGCCGTGGCGCGACTCACGTACTCGCTTCACTGGCAATCTCTACCCATTAAATTGAACTTGCTCTACTGCCCACTTTTTGTAATGTGCACATTTACCTTTTTAATTTTATTTTCGGGTTGGCGTGATAAGAATTTGAGTTTTTTGGGTTTGATAGGAATTCAAATCATAACGTCACTTGTGTGGTAAAATTCACTCATCCCTTTTACGTTTAAACACAATCACATACTTGCTCATTATGTCATGCCTCTTTCCCATTGGGTAGGCAGAAACCACTTCCCTCCACTTGCTACGATCCAAACACACTTAGTAAAATCGAAACCTGTGTTTGCGTTTACATTAATAACTAAGATAGAACATAAAAATTAACAAATGCAAACCAACTACAGATAAAACAAAAAAACTTTGAAAATATGAAAAGTGTTACTAACAGCAAAAAGTAAAAAACCCTGGCGTTACGTCATACAAACACGTGCTCTGAAGACGTGACTAAGATCATGAATAGAATGCACCACGCCATCGCAGACAAGACAAATACCTAATAAAAAACTGGATTAGACTGGATTTTTTACGTACCTATACCTACCGCAGAAATACTTAAATATGCACCTGTTAGTTACTACATTTAAATCCAGGTTCTCTAGTCGGGACGGACCGTCCGATTTTTGATTGGACTACAATTTTTATTTAAACCGCCATCTTATCTTATCTTATCTAGCCGTTGTTGTCCCACTGCTGGGCAAAGGCCTCTCTCCTCCTTTTCCACGACTGTCTATCCTGTGCCGCCTCTGCCCAGTCGTTCGTGAAGGTGTCCAGCTCATTTCGCCACCTTTTCCGTGATCTGCCGTGATGTCCGCCATCAGACAAACTTAATATTTTGCGATGAAAATACGTGGATCTGCGACTAGTCGTACTAAGTGCTAGGAAATTTTTTAACACCCCTTTCTTGTTTTGGGCATCGATTTTCTTTTGTTGGCATATTTCATCTATATGCCGTAAGTAATGCATCGATGTATCTACCTATAGTTTTTAAACGTAGGACACAGTGACGGAGTTTTTTATAAGAAGCTACAGTCTGTCCAAAAAGAGTAGAAATTAAAAAGTGGCAATGGCAACACAGTAGCGTCATCCCTTTCGAATCTATCTAACAAAAACGAGACGACACTAAAGTATTGCCACTTTTTAATTTCTACTCTTTTTGGATAGACTGTACGAAAGTCAAAGTCGAAGATATATTTATTTCATAGGCACAAAAAATGCTCTTGAAACCGTTACATTATTATATAGGTAATTAATTTGTTTAAAAGGTAGCGCTAGATTAGCAAGGTGCAGTTTCCCTAGAGAAGAACCTAGCAAGAAACTCTGTAGGGATGCTCTTTTCAAAAAATTTGGTACTTCCGAAAAACAAGCTAGATCAGACACAATATTATGACGTAATGAAAATGCATGATTAAACCAATATACAGCAAGAAATTAAACAAAATATTTATACATAGAACATTTAGGTAATTCGCATCAGCTGAGTACATAAACATTGTTGTTACGACTTCTTGAAGACGGCCTTGGCAATGACTTTGAAAGACCAAATGACGCGAATAATGTAAACGTTTATCATATCATTGTAAACCGGAATATATAGACTTGTAGAGACATGTTTAAGAATGTTTTTATATCTAGACTAATTTTGCCAATTAGTTTGCATATAAATCGACAGTAGATACGAAATTATACACCTAAATACAGAAGTGTTTGAGAAGCCTAGACTAGACTAGTTCGTCAATTTATTTGTCAATAAATTGCTCTACTCTACAGTCCAAAGGTTGTCTGGAAGAGATCACTTTTAGTGATAAGGTCGCCTTTGTGCACAATGTTATAGTTTTAAGTTTTGTCTGTATCTATTTGTGTGCAATAAAGTATTCCTATCTACCTATCTATCTAAATTGTAAAATGTAAAGTCTCATTTGTAAAAAGTTGTTGTTTAGGGGAATTACCCGTTTTCCTTTATCAACATTATATTGAAGAGTTAGGTAGACTCTTGTCGGTCGAGCATCCGGAATTTAGACCTACTTATCTTCTCTTATCTTCTCTTATCTTCTGCTAGTGCTTTGACTTCTTAATACAACATGATGATAACTTTCTCCTTCACTTGAGTAAAGTAATACTCAATCATTTATTGCACTCCACAGGTTTTTTTACAGATCTTAATAACTTAAAGTACTAAATATGGACACTGATTAGGGCACGGCAATTTGTGTAGCGTAGTACGTCGCAGCTTTCTCTCTCTTTCCCACAATTACGTTGGTCAAAAAAAACCGCCATGTTGCATTAAGTGCCCATTTATAAGGCCCGTAAAGCCTAATATGTCTCATTCATTAAATTTAAGAGTTAGACTCTTGTCGGTGGAGCATTCGCCATTTAGGCCTATCCTCTGCCAGTGCTTTGACTTCTTGATACGACAAACGATAAGTCATTTTTTTCCTAGCCTATCTTGTCCCACTGCTGGTCAAAAGCCTCTCCCATGCTTCTCCACACATTTCTGTTGGTGGCGGTTTCTCACCAATCTTGCCTAAATGTGTTCAGGTCGTCGCGACATCGTTTCTTCGGCCTACCTCGGCGGCGCTGGCCGTCTTCCGGCGGCACCCATTCTGTGGCTATTCTCGCTAAATGACTACGATACCCAAATCCAAACATAACACATAAGGTTGCAAACGTTATCAGAATTCGTCAACAGATATAGTGAGGTTACATAAATATTTTCAAGATTACTGTATCCGGGCGACTTCCTTAACTGTTTGCATTATGACGAATCGTTTTATATAAAAACAACTAGGTAATCTTATCAAGGTGACTTTAGCGGTATAATAGTGGAAAACTAGACACGGTGACTACAACAGTTAAGAATTTTTTATAGGGTGTAACTGAAAAGTGTAGTTATCTCATTCAGCCATAGTTCAGCAGTATGAAATGTCCAGCAGTGGACGTCCTACCTCTTTTCGTAAACCTAAAGAAAATAAATAAATAAAAGCCAATGAAAACTCTTATAATTAAGTAAATAAATAAAACCATATTTTCTCTTCGTTAAAGAGAAATTGTTAACATTTCGTGGAAGGGATTATTCTGTTTTCGTACGAAATTTTCCTTGTTTTTACTGTTTATTCTGAAAACAGATACTTATTTCACGTTTTAACGTAAATAAAATACTTAAGTACCATTGTTTCTTGTTATTATTAATTAGCTGAAAATCGATAGGTAGAAGGAAAATTCATTGTATTTAATGATTATTTTGAGCCCCAAGGCTTTGATGTTTTGTCAATTGAAAAATATATTTCAAAATATTGAATAACATTAGATACCTATCAATCTACCTATTTCTTTATTTTAAAAAATATTACAAACCAAGACATGGTAAATAAAATAGGCCCAACCACGCCCAACATCAAATTAATAAGACTTTTTAACCCTAAAAAACTTACAGCTTGAAAATTTTCAGCTATATTTATAAAGTCCAAAAACTCAAAGAATATATTCGGAATTTCAAATATTGGCTAATTGACATAAAATTTGCTGAAATATTCCATTGACAATTGCCAATATTTTTTTTGTATTTATCATAGTTTTTGAGTGCGTAAGTGTAAGAAAATCTGCGCGCGTAATTGTGTATGTATTTGTGTGTATTACCTACACTATTTTCAGCATGATAAACAGTGTTTTTGAGCCTGCCAATCATAGGCCGGTTGTAAACAAGGTCGCTTGTAGGGCTGGTACCTTGTGCTATGGAATAATAGACTTGTGTAATGGAAACTTTTTGGTTAAACAAGGAGATTGTAAACAAAATACAATAAGTTATTAATTATCGGGTAGGTACCATTATTATCATTGTGTCTACATACATTTGCCTACAAAAAATAATCAATATGTATAGATTAGTGATGGGCCGAGTACCAGTTTTACCGAGTAACCGAGTACCGAGTATTACTCGGTTTAAAGTTTACCGAGCCGAGTACTCGGCCGAGTTACTCGTTATACTTAAAGTAGGTTGAATTGTACACGATGAAGTTCAGGGGCGAACGGATTTACAGCCCTCCCTCCGCATCCCACGAATTCGTAATGAAAACAATAAAGGACATGCGTCAAATGGCAAAAAAATATTAGAAAAATAACACTGTTGATGGATGGTGATTTTCTGTTACATAATTATGATAACAGCCACCTGTAACATTGCCCCAACTGGCTGGCTAGCAGGCAAAGGCCTAAGTAATGTAAAGCTAGATGGAATAAGAATATGATCTACCAAGCAAACCCAGTGTGCAATGTGTACTTATTTGCACCGAGTACTCGGCATTTTTACCGAGTTATTCGGCCGATTACGAGTAGTGAAAAAAGTGCCGAGTACGCCGAGTACCGAGTATTAACCGAGTACTCGGCCCACCTCTAGTATAGATTATTTTTATGCTATGTATATTTGTCTACAAAACGAAGTGAACATTGTTTTAAAAGTATACTTTTTTTTTAAAGTATTCTAATTGTTTTAAAAGTATTATGTGATATAAAAAAAAAAATATATTTTATTTTGCATTTTGTCTTCAATAAGTGTATTTAATTGAGACAGTAAATTCCATATTTTTATTCCATAGGTATTACTTGTTAATTCAAAATCCTAAAGGTACCTAGATCTTTCAATATTAACATTTCCCTAGTTCAAAATACTCATGTATACATATCTGACGATAGAACGTAAATCAACAAATTTTGACGTGTGACGGCAACGTCACATAATGTCATAACGCTAATGATGTTACAGCCAACATGCTATTACGATGTTTATTGCCACTAACATGATATAATAACCTATTTCTAGATAGTGTTGTAATCCTTGTCTATATTTAAAAGGGTCCAAATACGTACTAACGAAACGTGGATGGAAGATATATTGTTATTTAAAATAATAATCCTAATAATTGATCGTATTATTATTTTTTTAGCATAAGGTGCTGTTTTATTTTCTTTTTGTTTATTTTAATCTTATACTGAAATTGAGCTAACTGAACTGGGGATAAATGAGTTAAATATGAGGATACCTATTTTATTTTTAAGACTACTTTTTTGTTAAGAATTGGTACCATTCTGGATTCTGTCGATGTAAAGTTAAATAAAGATTATAAATTAATTGTACATTGTAATATACCGTAATCAAAAAGTTACTAGCAGTCCTAAATGGACTAGTATTTTAAATAAAATATGTACTTTCATGTAGGTATCTAATAATACTTACAAAACTTTTTATGTTATCACAAAGTAATGTAATCAAAAATAATAAATACTTACTTACAATAAAATATTTAAACAATAGGCAATTTCAATATTTTATTTGAATATAATCTGCTTCAAAGTTAATGGGCCTAAAAACTTATTTTAAGTTTAATTTTTATAATAAAACATTATATTTATTTATTTGGAGCGTGAAACATAGGAATGCTGCTTAACACGTTGGCGCGCGGTAGGTTTTCGTACTTTGGCAGTAGAAATCATTGATTCCGTACTATTTATTTTATGATACATCAAACACTACATAACAATAATAACAGCTATAGCAGTAATCCCAGCAACGGCGCACTGGCGCACTCTTCGAACAAAATCCCATACATCTATTACTGTCATTACCGTAGTGATGATGTGTGAGTATGGGCTTATGGTTCAAAGAAACATAAACATTTTACTTAATTTTGACAGTAGCAACAAAAGAGTTTGTTTCTAGAAAAGAAGTGGGCGTGGCCTAAGTGATTTTTCAATGGAAACTAAGCAGCAGTGACCGTAGTAATGGTCATAAGCATTACTACAATTTACGGAAAGGACCGTACCGTGCTGTTTTGAGTCTTAATTTCACGGTTATAGCCGGTACCGCGCGCCAACGTGTTAAGAAAAATTGTTTGGTTTTGTATATTTTAAAATAGTTGGATTCAGACCTTTGCGACAAGTCAGCCGATTCATTTGATTAATGCGTTTGGAGATTTCCACTACAATCGTCAAAACATGGAGACAGATAAACAGGGGCCTAAGTCTGCTAATTTAAAACACCTAGCCTCAGATTTTTTATCCGTATCCTGCAATGTGTAATATCTTCCGGGGGCTTAAGTCTGCTAATTTAAAATAGCCTTAGTTATGTGTCAGCAGAGTGTCAGTGTAATTTTTAGACACATTGGTATTCTGCTAAGCAATGTCTTACACTGATTGCGACCAAATGTGTCAAAAAATGACATTGACACTCTGCCGACCGACACACAACTCAGAATATTGTAATTTTGCAGATTTGGGCCCCGGATAAACTGGTAATGAAAGATTCTTAATTCAAATGCATTCTTGCAAAATAAATATACAGGGTGTAACAGAAAGGGTATATAAAGCCGAAACACAGCGATAGTCCTCATGAAACTGAACAACTTTCCCCAAGGAACATGGGTCGTAACTCGAAAAAATTTTTTGGATCGCCCATACTTACTCGATCAGCTGATCGGGAATTTTGAATCGGGAGGCGAAATTTTTTTTTCAAGTTACGACCCATGTTCCTTGGGGAAAGTTGTTCAGTTTCATGAGGACTATCGCTGTGTTTCGGTTTTATATACCCTTTCTGTTACATCCTGTATAAGAAATACACGTTTAAAACATGCAATTTATTGATATTCTACTCAACAAACCGTGGCGTGATCAGTAGATTATTTGGATATCTGTTGAAGATAGCATGATGACAAATACAATAGGTATCTGCGTCATATAAGGGTAATCTGATTTTGATCGCAATACTAACTGATAGGGTTATGTCATGTGCATCGTTTTCACTTGAGAAATATCTTTAAAAATCTGCAATTAATTTTATAGAAGAATATTTCGATTTTTAAATAGTCTTTTTTTATATCTGGGATATTGTCATGTTAATTAATCCTATTTTTTATTTTATTTTATTTCCTAATACTTTTAGGATTATAACCCAACAAACAAATACGTCGTATAAGTCTCGACTTGTACGACCTAAAGTTGGATAGCAGTCTTACAATGGTAATGAGATGACGACCAGGTCCTATAGATGTCTTTAATGCAACTAATTAGTCGTGCGACGAATATGTCATAGTAAACTGGTATTAGCAACGTTGGGGAGACTAAACGATACGACGTTATATTACAGTCATAGCTAAAACGTTTGTACGACAACGCAATAGTCATACTAACGTTATAGTCCAATAAACGTTTTGAACACACCAAATTATGTTTTTGGAAAACCTTTATACGACATTTATACAACGTGGATGTTATATAGACGTTTTCATAGTGCCGTTTATATAACAATCAGTACCTTGTTTTACAGCGGTCAATTAAATACTCTTAAATGACTGGGTTGTTTATTGACGACTCAAATATAACCTTAATATTACATGATGTCCGTTTAAAGTCATGTCCTGACTTTAATCAAACTTGCAGTCGCATTTAAGTCAGGTTTTGACTTTATAATGATTAGACGGCCATATTTACGGAAGTTTGATGAATTTTTCCTACGAAAATGGAATCAAAACAACAAAAAGGTTCCGTATCAATATTTATTTTATTACAATAAACCATATTTTCAGAAATGTTTAAATGTATTAACCGCACTGCACTATGAAGTGTTCTTTCCTGAAATAGATTTACAAATAAGTAATAAATTTTGGTGAATATTGACAATACGAAAAGGGTTTTTAATGTTTTTGAGGAACTCTAATAGCTAGCTGTCATGGCGACCATCATCATCATCATCAGGTCGTACAGAGGTAAGTGTGCGACAAAAGCAACATGTCTGACATTTTTAGAAAAAAAAACTATTTTTGTTAATGAAAATATAATGATTATAACACATAATTACGAGGGGGCATGAAAATCTGAATAGTATTCACATAGGTATATTATCATAAAACTTCAGTTCCCAGTCAAACTAAATAGCATGAGAGACAGATAAAGTAAGCAAGATATGAAAATTAAATAACACTCACCTTTTTATTTCCTTGTAGTATTATTTTACACTAAATTAAATCTTCGAACCACTGCAAACACGTTGCGACGAACATTAATATGAATAAGTCGTACAGGTGTTGTCACTTGACTCAAACAAAACGTTTTAGTCATTCAATAACACCTGAACGGCCACAATACAACAAACGAGTCGTTGTAAGGTTAGGATGCGACTACTGCGCGACGAAAGTGGTTATCACATAACATTTGTACGACTGTTGAATGACGTTAACGAAGTTGGCTCGAGCTTTCTGTATGACCACTATACGACCATTTAGGTCTTATAACTGGGGCCATTTTCGCGTTGAGTAAACGTTATTATAACGTTAGTATGACTTTATTATAGCGATGTATGGTATTCAGATAACGTTTACTTAACCTTTATACGACGTTAAATTGTTACTTGGGAATTTTCCCATGTCCTAAAAAGGCGGTTCGAACATTATTATTTTTTCTTTATTAAACAATCTGGTTTATTTGAATTTAGTTAAAATAGGTAATATCTAGGGATCTGTTGCACTGGAAAATCACTGGACCCTGGAGCACTGAGCAGTTTTTTCATTATTCAAAACAAAAGACGACCAAAAATCTTACACAAAAAGAAAAACAAAATCGAAATTCTACCAAAACACCGCGCTATAACCTAACCACTATAACCCGACAACAAAAAACCCGTCGCAGTCGACGGCAAGGCCGCGTGACGTCACCGGTCACGCTGCGACTCCCCCCTCCCCCTGCACCCTGTAACACCCCCGCAACTGCAATCGTGACGATGAAACCTTTGATGTATAATTGCAGGTTGGAGATTTATGAAGTAATCCGAGATTATTTGCTTTAGTACTTGCTAGATAGGTAGATACAGGACGGATTTGGGTTTCTAGGTGTTATATTTTGTAAAATTAAGATTTTTTTAAAATTTAAATAGCAGTCTTTATTTTAGAAGGCTAAACAATGCAATATAAGCAACATGGGATGGGAGCAAAACACCTTAACACTTACCCAAAAGATTTCCTAAAAAACATTACCCACCCTTTTGGCTTCGCTGTAGTCGGGTAAAAAATTGTAGGTTAGCAGGAACATTATATTCTTCCGAAACTAATGTATGGAAGAATATCAGTCTTTTTCCTGAACCTATAAGAACATAGTTCTTCTGGAAAATCGTCCCTATCTCATATCATTCTTATAACAATATTGTTAATACAATACATCTGATTGAGGAGGTATCAGTTACTCGTATAAATGTTCTCATAGCAACAGTTTTTGTTCCTAAATCAATTTACAATAATTTCAAATAATAATCAACGACATTCACAATGGTTGAAGGAGTGCCAACTTCAGGATAGTGTACCCTAATTTCCGATTCGACAATCAATCTTTGTCTTCGTAAATTGATTCACCAATAAAAGCGGTTCATTGGTGAATCGATATACCTTTGTGTCGACACAAATGTTGTGATCAAGTTATATAGGTACTTCAAAACTTTATTACTTAAATTCATTTAAAAATAATAAAATAGTGGAAGAAAGCCTCACTTAGAACAATGGAATAAGATTAACGCTTTTCTACGTTTGTTTTGTAGAGAAAAACAAATAACTTTTTAGATTTTTTTTGGAAAGTTGTTTTATTATTCTTTACAAAATATAAAAAAAATATGGCCTAATAAAATCCCAATACTTAATGTAAACCAAATTAAATATCAGTCTTCAACATTGGCAAAAACAACTGAACATCGATTCTAAATTCAAATTTTTCAAATAGTTCTTTGATTGTAATATTGGTAGTACTGTCAATTTATAATACATTGCCTTTTCAGTAAGATGGTTTGACATACACATATAAGAACACCACGTAATGTACTGTAACATTGTACTTTTGAATGAAACACGTCGCGAGTCAAGTCGAGACAGTATGGCGGCGGCGGCGGCAGCTCTACATGTTTGCGTTCATTCGATTTCGATCGAAGTGTAACGATTTGCGTAGCTTCTTTCATATAAGTCTGTTTACTAACCGATGTGTATTTTGTATTTATTCGTATTATTTATTGTGTAAATGTAATGGACGTCTGTGCTTTACACGTTTTCAAATTTCATGTAACAATATCGAACCATATTTTTTTATATGGAAGCCGAAATAGAGCTGGATCCAACTAGATGTTCTCTGCCTCTAGGCTAACAAAGGCTTGTTTTAATTACTAAATTTGACACCAAGACAATGGAGAAAGCTTAGAAAGTCACATTTATCTTGACCCACCCATTTCTCTATGACATCTATATGACACCTTAGGTCCTTATTTCGATAATCCAAAATCGCACAAAATTACAATAACATTCCATAGCTATACCATAGCAACAAACAGTAAACTGTTCACCTTTCAGTGACCTTTAGAAAATACGAGCATGACATACTAACGACGGCAGTGGCATGCAAAATTATCATTAGAGCGTTACGTACTATTGTCAATGATAGACAGGGCATAGGAAGGGTAAAGGAGTTTGCGTTTATATGGCAATTAGGTGTTAATTACTTACAGTATCGACTGTGGAAAATTGTGATCTAGCTAGGTAGGTATAAGATCTATTCGCATAAATATCACGATCGATTTGCACTTGGTGACTTCTTCCGCATGTTGCTTAAGTCGGCAGTGAACTGGGTGTAATAGAAAGGGGGTATAATGCCGAAACACAGTGATAGTCCTTAAGAAACTGAACAACTTTCCCGAAGAAAAATGGGCCGTATGTCGAATAAAAAAAATCGTCTCCCCATACAAAATGTCCGATCAACTGATCGAGTAAGTATGAGCGATCCAAAAAATTTTTTCGAGTTACGACCCATGTTCCTTGGGGAAAGTTGTTCAGTTCATCAGGACTATCGCTGTGTTTCGGCATTATACCCCCTTTCTGTTACACCCTGTATGAAACCCACACAGTAACTATTCAGTAATCAGTTACGAGAAATGTAAATAGAATACAGTATGGTCGATGTTTAATGAATATTTAAGTAATGAACCTTTCTACAACGGGATACAGCTCATATCATAATCACAGTATTATCTATACTTATATTATGAATGCTAAATTATTGTGTGTTAGTGATTATTGTGATTATTAGTGATTATTGTGAACCAATCACAAAAACTTCAGCGCGATGAAACGAACCTATCTTAAACACGAACTTCGTTCAATCAATTCCTTATCGAAGTAATAAGACTTAAATCCAGGCTTTTGTGAACACCCACGTGCAATCCCCCCTACAATATAGAGGGAGGTAGAACCCCCTCTATTGTTGAGCACAACTTGAGAGGTTACTCAATTATTTCCAAGCACTCATCCGAAATAATTTGGATTTTTCATTATTTTTTTCCAACACCTCTTATTTATTTATGTTTATTGGGATTTAAAAGGAATGAGATGTTTTTTCGCCGTCGATTGTTTTGGGTGTGATAGAGTGCCTACACTGAATGAATTTTTCAAGTTAACTAATTAGAAATACTTTCTTGTCTTAATTATTAACTTGTATTTGCTTATGTAGATATTTATCAAGAGTCATTTTAGGTCATCCTCTTTTACTTTCGTAATTTTAGGATGAATAGTTTTAAAATTGGTATTTTCTTTTTCTTTTAAAAGGAGATCGGTATACAATATCAACTTTAATTACGAAACCAAATTCAAATAAGATAATTAAGTACTTAATGTAAAGATTTACCTCATTAGCTTATTTCAATAAAACAACATGTAACTTCATTAGTTCCAAAATACAATTTCGACCAAAAATCGGTACAAACGAACCAAAATTAACAACACTACTTAATTACTTTTTGGTCAAAACCGAAAATGTAAATTAGTTAATATCCTATCGGCATAATGCGAAGAGATTTAAACCCAGTAATGTATTCATGAATACATTATAACATGTAATTGTGACCATGCACTGTGTGCCGCTAAAAATGGTCAATTTAAATAAACAATGGCCGCGGAAAAAAATGGCCGCGGAAAAAGAAAATGGCGGCGAAAAAAAAGTGACAATCAGCCAGTGGACACGGAAACGAAAGGGGAATGGTAATGCATAGCAAAATACAGTTTTAGTAATAATTTAGTGTTTATAATGATTTAAATTGTTTCGTTGAAGATAACATCAACAATATTTTTTCTAATAATTTAAAAAAGGATAGGTACAACTAGAGGCTGCCCATTTGTATTTCGTACCTTGGAAAAATAAACAAATCTAATCTAATTTAGCCGCTCGTGTCCCACTACTGGGCAAAGGCATCTCTCCTCATCCGCCATGATTTTCTGTCTCGAGCATCCTCCGCCCAGGTACTTAAGAAGGTATCCAGCTCGTCCCGCCACCTTTTCCGTGGTCTGCCGCGACGCCGTTTGGCAGTTGTTTGCTTTTTTTTTGGGTAGCTGTTTTAGCCCATAAGTCTTCTGGCATGCAGCAGACGTGACCGGCCCAATCCCAATCCCAAAATAATATTATGTGTTATTCTGATGTGTAAGCTACAATTTTATTAAGTTTCATTTAAATCTATTCGGTAATTTTCACATGAAAGGGTAACAAACATTCTCATTCCCATCTATTGGCACATACATTGACATTCAGAATTATAATTAGCATTTAATATGCTACTCAGGAGTAGCATAGGATTTTTAAACCCTGAAATCTAAAACCTAGACTCCGAAGGTGACCTAGGAACAAGATCGGTTGCATAGATAACACAAACACTGCTTCTATTATGCAAATGTATTAAACTACTATTGTTCCGAGCCACGTGAACCTACTCGTTGTCAGGTAATTATATCTCACTAGCGCTTGCCCGCGACTTCGTACAAAATCGTCATGTCGAGGAAAAACTTACATGATGTACATTTATAGGTTCTTTATGATATACCTAGCGAGTGATTCTAATATAGAGTCTTGAGCGCTGTGAGGGATTTAAAATAGTCACTCTATAAAAATGTCAACTTTCTCCTCTAGTTGAAAAAATAACTATTGCTGTAAGCGTACCTTAAGTAAATAAATATGTAATATGATCCCGTTTAGCGGCTCAGGATAAACAAATCAGTAACAAATATCCATACAAACAGACATATACCTACAGTCCTACTATGTACTTTTAACCTGCTATGTGTGTGTTTACCATTTGGCAGTGATTTTTATACATATCTACTTAATTGAACGGTTTTTTTTTGTAGTGGCAGATTATCTTAATACCAACAAAACCCTATTTTTATAACTAGTGTTATAAATAGTTCTGGACCTACTCCGATGGGAGAGATGCGTGACAGATATTGTAAAATCATTAACTAAACCAACATATTTTTCTTTAATTTCGCAACACACAAGCACTTAATTCAACATAAACGCCAAACAATTTTATCAGTCGTCCACACATTACGTCGTATGTAATTTATATGCGTTTCACGTATAATTTAATGGCCGTGCACACCATACCGTATCGCGTGGAACACCCCCGCGTGATTGTGAATCAAAAATAACAAGTTACTCGCTGATAGGAAATCAATAAACGGTGCATTGCATGTTGGCTTTATCGGGATATGCGCAGACTGCCTTTTGAGGGATTTCAAAAAGATTGTTAATATTTTATTTATTAATAGTGGCTGCCCGCGACTTCGTCCGCGTGGAATACTGAGTTTGGCGGCGCTCGCGTCGCGTTTGCTTAACCTGCGCTATTGAAATCAAAAGTAGCCTATGTCCTTTCTCAGGCTATAGCCTATCTGTGTGCCAAATTTCGTTTTAATTGGTTCAGCCGTTTTAGCGTGAAAGTGAGACAGACAGACAGAGTTACTTTCGAATTTATAATAAAAAATAATATAAATATTAATATATTAGTATGTATTTAATTTATTGAAATGTCCATTTCGCCGGCTTTTGTTTTGTTGCCAAAATAAACTGTAAAGTGGCAGAATGGTTGTGTACTTACCTATAGGTAATCTCTTTGCGTGTTAATTTGTGATTCTCTCCCATCGGGGTAGGTAGAGACCACTTTCCTCCATTTGCTACGAGAGAGGCTGGACGGATATGTATGTATGTATGTTTATCGCAGCTGTGAATAGTGCTAAATTAGAATCTAATGAGTGTCATGATACCTCTATCATTTGTTAAAGTATTGAAAAAAATACGTTTTTTTACTATATTTCTTTAAGTGGTAGAAGAACTTAGCTTTTCCCGAATTTAGACACTCTGTTTGATTATCTTAAGTACCTACATCGCTATTTTAACATAAGTACGACCAATTTATTCAGGTTGTTCACCCTAACACAAAAACCATCAAAACTTTACTGACATGGTATGTCATCTACTTATTAATTAAAACAAAAAGAGAAATAAAATACCAAGGTATCGTAGCAAGTGGAGGGAAGTCTCTGCCTACCTTAATGAACAAGAGGCGTGATAGATATGTATGTAGGTATTTGAAAAGCCGGAACATTTTGATAAGGCGTTACACGTATTGATCGAATGTCCTCCCTACATTTATCTTCAAATTTTAATTAAATACAGTTTAGTATTCTTAATTAAACGTTTACGCCGCCATTCTTTGGACAGGTACAAAGAAATAACTGACTTATATTTATAAAAAGAAGGAAAGTTTTCATTGTGCTATTATTATCGTGTATAAGTTATAATTTTATTTATCTTTTTTGTTTCCGGATCAACCGAAAGGTTCATAAATAAATTCATTTAAGTATAACTTGATATGTATTTTTACGCATGAATTATAGTTACGAAAGAAATGGAGTGATGTGTTTTGACAGAAGCGAAACGATAAGAAGTCTTTACATTAAAATACAGTTGACATATACCTATACTCTATATAATAATTATTATTATGAAAAAAATAATAAAAAACTTAAAAAAAATAATTAATTATTATAGTTTTTTATCAATCTTACCTTCTTTATAAAGTAATGATATCCAATAGTTGCATGTATGTATTCTTTGTGTAAAAATTGGCACATACCTGTAACAAACAGATAAAGAAAATATAATAATTTATTTTCGCAAAAACTTCTAGAAGCTACAAAGGTAGTCACTTCAGTAAGGGGCGCAAGTCTGCTAATAGCCTCAGTTGTGTGTCAGCAGAGTGTCAATGGTATTTTTTGACACATTTCGTCGCAATCAGTGGAAGCCAATGTTTAGCAGAATACCAAAAGTGTCAAAAAATGCCATTAACACTCCGCCGACACTCAACTGAGGCTATTTTAAATTATCATACTTGATTCCGGAATGATTTACAGTTTTAATGGCAAAATTATAATGTTTTGTTGATGTACGAGTACTAACTAGCATGTAAGTACCTAAATATTATAGTATAAGCTATGTCATGCCAATTTCCCAATAAAAAACCAACCAAAATTACATGCAACAAAAATAACGGCAACAATAATGTGAAACGTGTCACAAAATGCGTTTTTCTTGTCGTGAGTCAGACGTAATGACGAGCACAAAAGATATCAGTTTCAAAACATCGTATGTTCAAATCCTGGTTTTTGCAAACGCAATTACTTTTTGATGTAACATACACCGTTTCGAAACTGCGTATGTAACAATGCAAATAATTTCGATCTAATTATATTAATAACACATAATGATGGTTATTCTATACGCTCCTTAACTCTGTTATTTACCTAGCTATTGTATGTAAAGTTTTGAATTTATGACAGTTGCTAACTGCAATTTCTGATCTGGGCTGATAAAAGGTTGCTAAGTGGCTAGCTACTAGGATAGTTGTAAAATGTGGATTCATGGGCTATAACTTAGCAAGAAGGTTGTAACTATGTAGACGTTACGCTTGTTGTGAAATAGAGTTGAAAAATAAACACTAGAATAGATTTAAAAAAATAGAAATACTAAAAGTTCGTTGTCATTTGTTTTCTGTTGATCCCGTTTGTTAATCGGAAGCTTCATACCTCGTCGGATACACTCACAATATCTAACCAACAGTCGCTTTGCTTTTTTACTTTATTGTTTTCCTTACATTGTGCAGTTTTTATGTTCCTGTATATTAGAGAGCAATTGTAGTTGTATTGAATCCAAATTAAAAAAAAATTGAATTATTCAAAATTGATATACTTTTTGACGTAATTTGCAAGCATATCTTAAGTAAAATTTCTATAAAACGTAATATATAAAACTTAAGTCAAGCGAACCGACAAACTCTTGCACCAAAATTCACAGTTTCAGAATTCACACTCACCGCGGATAAAATCTTGTGCAAAACTACGAAAATACATTTTCATAATGCAAAATTTTGCACAAACTCGAGATGTGAGGTGTCATAGTCACACAGCGTGGCATCATTAGGAAAGCAGTGAGGTGAGGATATGAAGGCAGTGCAGGGCGCTGAGCGTAGCTTTCAGTAAAGAAACTACTTACAATATGACTTCTAAGGAAGTTCTAGGTGCACGAAGGAAAATAGAATAACGAAGGAGACTAAAACTCTACAGATTTTAGTAAGTTCTAAAATTAAGATTGCCCGAAAATCTTACAAGCGGTTGCATCACAAACTTTATTTTACAATTTTCGATAAGTACCTATCGCAAATTCGAATTCTTATTGCCGTGAAGGCAGCTGAACCCCTAATGCTAACGCATTGCCTCATAATCTTACTTTTATCAATTTTTTTTCATCTATATTTTCGATTTGTATTGACCTAAACTATCGATTAGTGAAGGTTTCATTGTATGCCGCCACTTTTGGAAAATTAAAAAGAAAAGTTGTACGTAGGTAGGACACTCTCCACACTAAAATCTTCAAACCCCATTATTTGACAGATGAGTTATACCTGTCAGTGTCTAAAACGTCATATTTTATGAAATAAATATAAGCTTTATTTGTTAGTTCAGATTTATTTATAAACTAGTGGCTACCCGCGACTTCGTACGCATTATACTATTATTATCTTGCGCGGCGCTCGCGTCGCGTTTGCTTAACCTGCGCTATTGAAATCAAAAGTAGCCTATGTCACCCTATGTCCTTTCTCAGGCTATAGCCTATCTGTGTGCCAAATTTCGTTTTAATCGGTTAAGTCGTTTTAGCGTGAAAGCGAGACAGACAGACAGAGTTACTTTCGCATTTATAATATTAGTATGGATGGTGAAACAGGCCCGTCTTACTATTGACTTATAGTAGACTTATAACTGTATTTGACTTATAGTAGACTTATAACTGTATTTGACTTATAGTAGACTTATAACTGTATTTGACTTATAGTAGACTTATAACTGTATTTGACTTATAGTAGACTTATAACTGTATTTGACTTATAGTAGACTTATAACTGTATTTGACTTATAGTAGACTTATAACTGTATTTGACTTATAGAAGACTTATAACTGTATTTGACTTATAGTAGACTTATAACTGTATTTGACTTATAGTAGACTTATAACTGTATTTGACTTATATTAGACTTATAACTGTATTTGACTTATAGTAGACTTATAACTGTATTTGACTTATAGTAGACTTATAACTGTATTTGACTTATAGTAGACTTATAACTGTATTTGACTTATAGTAGACTTATAACTGTATTTGACTTATAGTAGACTTATAACTGTATTTGACTTATAGTAGACTTATAACTGTATTTGACTTATAGTAGACTTATAACTGTATTTGACTTATAGTAGACTTATAACTGTATTTGACTTATAGTAGACTTATAACTGTATTTGACTTATAGTAGACTTATAACTGTATTTGACTTATAGTAGACTTATAACTGTATTTGACTTATAGTAGACTTATAACTGTATTTGACTTATAGTAGACTTATAACTGTATTTGACTTATAGTAGACTTATAACTGTATTTGACTTATAGTAGACTTATAACTGTATTTGACTTATAGTAGACTTATAACTGTATTTGACTTATAGTAGACTTATAACTGTATTTGACTTATAGTAGACTTATAACTGTATTTGACTTATAGTAGACTTATAACTGTATTTGACTTATAGTAGACTTATAACTGTATTTGACTTATAGTAGACTTATAACTGTATTTGACTTATAGTAGACTTATAACTGTATTTGACTTATAGTAGACTTATAACTGTATTTGACTTATAGTAGACTTATAACTGTATTTGACTTATAGTAGACTTATAACTGTATTTGACTTATAGTAGACTTATAACTGTATTTGACTTATAGTAGACTTATAACTGTATTTGACTTATAGTAGACTTATAACTGTATTTGACTTATAGTAGACTTATAACTGTATTTGACTTATAGTAGACTTATAACTGTATTTGACTTATAGTAGACTTATAACTGTATTTGACTTATAGTAGACTTATAACTGTATTTGACTTATAGTAGACTTATAACTGTATTTGACTTATAGTAGACTTATAACTGTATTTGACTTATAGTAGACTTATAACTGTATTTGACTTATAGTAGACTTATAACTGTATTTGACTTATAGTAGACTTATAACTGTATTTGACTTATAGTAGACTTATAACTGTATTTGACTTATAGTAGACTTATAACTGTATTTGACTTATAGTAGACTTATAACTGTATTTGACTTATAGTAGACTTATAACTGTATTTGACTTATAGTAGACTTATAACTGTATTTGACTTATAGTCTGGCTTATAGTATATCAAACGACGATGAAAATGATTACTTTAATTCACATCCTGATACCCAAAACAAGTGAAAACCATCAAATATACCCACGCTCTTAAAATCGTTTGCGAGCGTCAAAAACGGGTGCCTAAACGACTTGCATTTCCGTTTCTGAGTGCATTTATTATCTCCGGACGTTGAAAGCGAGCTATGTATACGAAAACCTAGAGATTCAGCTTTAACGCCAGAAATGCGAATGAAATATGGAAAAGAATGAGTTATGTTTTGCTTATTTGAGTTTCGTTAAGCGAGGGTGTGGTTTGTTAAGCGTTTTTAAAGTCAGATTTCACGGCGCTTTCAAAATAATGAGTATGACTGCATTGAATAAACATTTTAAGTTTTGAACTCGTATGAATTTTCTAAGTAAACAACCATTAAGGTCTACCTACACAGATTCGGGCCATGTCAGGGAAAAAATATCATTCCATACATTTTCTATGGATTCGTTCACACACGTTGTCATGACGACGTATTGTTTTCCCTCCTGACGGGCCACTGCCCGGACACGTCCCGGGCACGGCCCAGATTTGTGTAGATAGACCTCTAATCCTTTTTGTGAGAATCTTTATATAGCGATGTCCTTAAAAACATAGGCGCCACAAGGTCAAATCATCTCGTTTAAAACCAGACAGCTGTATAATCCGACTAAATACAAATCAATTCCTAAAGTATACAAATTACCAAATGACAAAGTACATGTAAACGTACATGTATCTTATTGCTTTATAATACAATGCGGGATCAAAATGAAACAACCCAAAGCAAAGTCAACCCTTAAAATATGAACATAACGAACGCGCTTGTCGATCCCTTTGAAACATAATAGATATTTCTCAGATACCCTTTCTTATAATGTAGATAAGCAAACAGAACCCTATCAGAACTTTACCCCGAAGGCAGACGTACAAAAGCGATTATTTCACTTTTTAGTTCTCGTTACTCTCCGTCGGCAAGGAAACACAAAATAAAAAGACCTGCATAAATATTTCCGGTACAACTTTGGTCTCGAGGTACTATTGGTTCTCACACGTAATTCATCTCACACGTAATTCATCTCACACGAGAATTTGTTGCCGAGAAACGACTTAACAGTATGAAAGGCGAAACCACAAGTAATGAGAAGTTTTTGCAGTCGTCATTGAGTGCCATTGATGTGACATGTTGTGATTTGTGTATCATTTTGAAGACGACAAATTCTCGTAAACATGTGTATGGGTGAAAAGTCGATTTTGTGGTTTCTCACGGAATTTATTTAATAAATTAGACATGCATGACATTTTACCTGGTTAAGTTATATATCCCAAAGCACTACGCTACGCCGTTTTTTATATGGATAAACTGGAAAATCAACTACAATACCTATACCTTTGTTAAAATAACCAAGCAAATCCTATTGCATTGCATTTTGCTTTGCAGACTTTTTAATATTTTTGTCATCATTTTTTCAAGTTATTGTTAAGTATATAACTTGACTTAGGAGTTTTCACTTTTTGAGTTGTCTCATAACTTCGAGTATAAAAACAATTCTCTCGTGAACCCTTAGTAGTTCTTTACTAGTCTAGACCTGATCGCGACTCTATCCCACTGTAATATTGGCTCGGAATAACATCGCTCTGTTACCTCACATTTATTATTAGCTATCCTTTGCCGATACGTCTACTTTCATTTATTTCTCTCTCTCGCTTTTTTCAGCTTTTTTTATTCAATATCGCACAAAGGGATTCCTGTGAGCCTGGTAATTTGTGCTGTGTTTTCTTAATTTGATTGAGTTTTGTAGGTACTCTGAAAGCAATTTTGAAAAGTTAATTTTCCATCTTGTTTTGCTTATCTCGAAAAAATCCCCTGGAAAAAGAATTCTTCTATATTTCTGAAAACTAGAAAGGAAGCATGTGGCCTAAGGCCCAATTCTGCTAATTTAAAATAGCCTCAGTTATGCGTCGGCGATGTCAATGTCATTTTTTGACACATTTGGTCGCAATCAGTGCAAGCCATTATTTAGCAGAATACCAAATGTGTCAAACAATGCCATTGACACTCTATATTGACACATAACTGAGGCTATCTTAAATAAGCAGACTTGGGCCATCATTATAACCATTATAATATCTTTGAATGATTTGGGATAGATTACCTACTCATATCCAACAGTAACAAATCATTTCAATCAATGAAAAACAACTGATTTCAAAATGTTGTCGTATAAACAACTTATAATCATTTCAAAGTTAATCCAATGCCTAATAAAGGAAGCGATAATATTGAAAAATGAGTTTTGGCAGCAAATAGCAGCAATAGCAGCAATAGTACGAGCAATAATCGTTATTGGTTGTGTTGCGGGAGGATGCAGTATCGAGAAATGAATATTACTATTTGTATATTTGCTTTTGTGCCTCGTGTGGCTGGCAGGGAGGGATTTAGGGCCCTGGTGTGGCCTCTTAAAATGTTAAATTGAGATGAGAGATGTTTAATTTATAAATCCGTCAATTTCTTATTGCATACAAATTATTTGCTTCATAACTTGTTCTTTAACGAAAATATTCAGAATAAGATCTTTATTGAGGATAAAGTACACTAGCATCCACAATAAAGATATTATTTTTGAGTGTTTCTCAACCTACTGACCTAGTTTATCTTATAAACAAGTAAATTAAAACCCTTTTTTTACTTGCATAACTTAGGTACAACAATTCAGACGTAAGTCCATATTGATTAGAACAACTAAATGTAGGTGATGAAGGTAATTTAAATGGTTGGTTTTTCGTTTTCGTTCAACATTATTTCAATACAAAACCCTATAATTAACCTCCAGGGCCACAAAACTCCTTAATCCGGCCTTGCCATCCTCTATCCTATTATATTTGGTTAGAAACAGTTACATTCAGTTATCGGCAATGGCTTTTAATAAACATAACGACAGAATGCGAGGTTATATTCGGTACAATCTAGGTATCCTATTTCGAAACCTAGGTGTTTTATAATAAATTACATTTTGGATAAACAATAGGTTATTTGATAGGGTTTTGGATGGCTATTGTTCGTTTTGATAGGTTATGTTACGTACCAATGTTATCCTGGTAGATTTTAGAAATTTGATATTTAGCTATTCGTTTTGACTACAATATAAGTAAGTAAGTAAATATTTATGTCTTTTTAAAATGTACAAAGTGCGTGATTAGAAATGTATTCTTATGAGTGAAAAATTTTAGGTTTATTGCAACGTATATGTATTGCAAAAAAATCTATTAGCTTGGAGTTGATATATTCCTCTAATGTCGTTATAGGACAAATGCACAACCATTCGGAATAAGAAATAAAAAAAGAAAAATGTAAAAAACCCATTAAAAATATAATTCGAAAAAAATTAACACGAAATCGCAAACTTTAAAATTAAAGTATCAATAATTTAACACAAAGTACACTTCTCAAGTTGCAATTTATAATTACCTCCATTTTACGGCGTTCAAGTAATCTTGATACTTTCCAAACATCATCAAGGTAAAAGTTGGCAGCTGCCAAATTCATTACATCTGTTCCCAAGATACGTAACTTTCATACTAAATGAAACGATAAAACGCACATGACTGCATGTAGGGGGACCATGATGTGTAGTGAAGTGAAGACTGATGGGTAACAGGTAAGGAATCCTACTAATATTATAAAATATGTCAATGTTTGTGCCGATGGATGGATGGGAGGATGTTTGTTACTCTTTTACGCAAAAACCATTGAACAGATTTTAATGAAACTTTTAAATATTGTAGGTTACACATGAGAAAGCCTACGTGGCTTAATTATTTTAAGATATTGCGTAAAATTATCAAGATATGACGATATGTGCATACAAAGTCTTGCAGCTTTTAGCCTAACTACAAACCACTCAAAAACAACCGTATCTTTAATTCACAATTCATAATCACCATCAATATATATACTAAAAATCCTCAAAAATCCCCAAACCATATCCACAATACATGGGACTAATAAAGTATGCAGTTTATGGACAAACTGTATGGCAACTGTGAGCTGGCAGTAGGTATAGTGATGTTGTCAAGCACCCTACAGGGGTTTGAGTGACAATTTAAAACGAACGCAGCGAGAACAATGCTTAAAAACTAATTTATAGATCAAGATAAAGTATAGGGTATGGGGGATAGTTGTGGCCATGGTAATTTTTTTACAAAAACCAGTTTTTGAATGAACTTTTGTATTTTCTGAAATACTTATTAGATGTGTAATAGCAGTTGCTTATGAATATTTATTTTTACAGGTGAATGGATTTTAATTAAATGATATGGAGGATCCCACGGTAATAGAACACCACCAAAATACTTAGGTACATCATTCGTAAAATAGTTTTAAAGTTTGAATAAGTGCAAAAATAAAGTAGCTATCTGAAATTACTGATATGAAACTACAAGTCACCCTAGATATGCACGTCGGTTTAGGGCACTCTTGATTTTGTCTTTCTTTAATGAGCCCCAGATTTGATCGAGATACCTACGTTCGTCTTGGCCTTCCTTTTCCAAAATTGCATAAAATCTCACACGTATGTTTAGGGTACCTTCGTTTGACTTGGCCTTTCTTTAGTCCTCGATTTGATCGAGATACGTTCGCCTTGGCCTTCCCTTTTCAACATTCCGTAACATATATAAAGTTTCTCTATCTAAGCTAGTAATTCCTCGCTACTTCATTACGTTAAAAACGTCAAGCTCACAACAACATTGTCCAGAAAACGTATCGCCTCTCAAACTCAATTGCGCCCAAACACTCTCATTTACCCAAAAAACTTTATTTATTTTTGACCCTTTCTATCGTGACCGTTCGATCTTGGTCACTGTCGAAAATTATATTCTCTTTCTCTGTTTCACTTGTTAGTTTGGTATATAGTTGTCTTTACAGCACTGACCTTTAAAGTGTAAAGTATTCAAATGACATTTCACCCTCGATGGAGTAGGTTTAGAGTGCGACCTTGTTTGTATTTAGGGACAATGGTCTAATGCAGATAGTGTTGCGTCACTCTGTTGTTTTATATAACTAAACTTACGTGGCATTACATCATATACTTTGGTAATAACTTATTAGAACTCTTAATGGCAGATGCTCCACCGGCAAGATTCTAATCCTAGTATATAAATATCAATGTTTGTGCCGATGTATGGATGAATGTTTGTTACTCGTTTACGCCAAAACTAATGAACAGATTTTGATGAAACTCGGTAATATTGTAGCTTGCACATCAGCATAATACATAGGCTATATTATTTTACGATATCATGTTTTTTTTTCGACGGTATGACTTCTATAATATATATGATAAGCTTCTAGTTCTTAAATGTAATGATGATGAACAGCTTGAACCATGATTGAAGAAAAGGTTGAGGGGAAAAGGAGAGGAAGACCGCGACATATTTACTTTACCCAAGCGACTGAGAAAGATAACGTCATGTTGTATCATGAAGTCAAAGCATTAGAAGAAGATGCTCTGAATATGAATACCTATGAATACCTTGATAATAAAAGTACTACAAATAAACTATTAAAAGTACTTATTACTAAAAGTACTAAATAACGTGAAAAAACAAACAAACTTTTTCAAAAGAATGACTGACTAGACTTTAACACGAAATATCAAATATCAAGTTTATCATGACAATTCGAAACCATAATAATTCTTAGCGCAATTCACACCAAATCTATTTAAAAAATCTACCTCCAAAACTCACACTTCTTTTGTTAAACAAAATTTATTTTCCTACAAATTTGCATAAACGCCGCACATTAAACTCATTTTGGATTATTTCTTATTCTTTTATTGTACATTTTTTTCTTTATTTTTGTAGCGGAATCATAAATTACTGTTGCCGGGCCATGTTGTCAAATTAGAAAACCAAATCCTCGGGGGAAAGCGGGTAAAATTATTTTTTAATTTCGCTACTTGATTTTGGGTTATTGAGTTTCAGGGTCAGTTGCACAAAATTGCATAAAAACTAACTCTCTAACGTCAGCTTGCTGAATACATCCTTGTCTCTGTCTCTGGCCACCAGGAACAGTTGTTCGACTCAATTCCGTCCATTTAAAATAAATTTCCAAATAACCCAAGATTTCTTCCTTCTACCAACGGGCCTAATTGGATTTTTAGTTAACTATAATAGGTTTCCCAGGACAATTTGTAGATATCATATAATGGGGAATGAATTAATTACAGCGAAGAAGCCAAACCTAAAGGTAGAGCAGTTTAATCTGCTATTTATTTCAGTCTCTTACAGCCCGTCGCTAAAATGGACAATAAACAAAACAAGTTAAATATGAAATATAATGTATTTAGCTAACTAAGATTACGGATGACTATTATTTGAAACATATTTTGATAGATATTTGGAATAAATACATACCTAGACATATTTATACGTAGTCAAATACCAAATTTTAATAAAGGTACTTATGCTCTCTGCTAAACTATCCATAGATAATGAAGAATTGTCAGATACCGCTCCTAAAAACGTCTAATGTTTTTTTAATACCATAAACGCGGGGTGTGGTTACGCGCGAATATTACAAGGTATCTTCCACAATAGCCAATTAACATGTCGTTAACTATACTTTATCTATTAAAGCGGGTATAGTGATGTCGTACCTATTACAGTTATGGTTGGCTACTGTTGGAGAAGTTTATGTACTAAAAGAGTATTCTTTTCTTCTTCTTATATATGAGCTTAGCTCTTGTCGGTGGAGCCTCTTCCATCCCTCCCTATTCTCTGCCTTCTTTTTAACATCTTGATACGACATGACACCCGCCTTTTCCTTCACCTGTTCTAGGAACGTCCGTGTTATGTAGATATAAATCCATGCAGTGATTTCAAATAATTATTCTCTTTCAAAAAGAATTGTAGGAATAAGAGTATTTAAAGTAAAGACGACAGCTTTAACAAAAATCAAGATCAAAATTTTGACAATGAAATCTTACAGGTATACTATATTAAAATGCCACTGATACTTGCGTGTCATTTCGATAAAAACAATAATTAAATCAATACATATTCAATAGAAGACTCCATGTGACACAATGTAGTTAAATAGAGCTTCTGTTCTACTCAAAAGGGAGTCGAAATTGATTATAATATAAGTGAAGGAGTAAGACCAAACTGAAATGCTACATAAATCATTGCAAATATGCCTCTTTAACTGTAACAGAACAAGTACAGCCCTAGATGAGAGAGGGCAGGGGCGCGGGGTGAGGTGCGCGAGCGCCGGCGAAGCGTGACGCGGCACATGCGTCAATGTCAAGGTCACGCCACACCGAAATAACAGTTCTGAAATACTCAGCTAAATGTAGATACTAGGCAGTGAATTCCAGATAGGTGAACTGCAAGCTAGTTAGTACTAGAATTTTGTTCTGGTTTAACTTTCAATTTATGATATCCTGGTACTTTAAAATCCATAATACACTATTTAAAAGCAAGTTTTGTTCCTAGAAGAGTTTCGGTAAGGCATCGATGATTCAAAATTGGAATAGAATGCTGATATTAAGAAATTATAGATCTTAGAAATCACAGAAAGAAATCATAGAAAGATAAACATTGACGATGTGCACAACCAAAATAACACATTACGTCTAACATTTACAGAATCAATCAGTATTAAGCATAAAGCTACTCCCACGAAAACATCAGATGTAAAGGAAAGCAAATACGTAAAATTTAATCAAAATACCAAAGTGACAGACGGCGATGAAGAAATCTTAATATCAACCAATGATAAATTCATAAAATCACACCTACGAGGTTACATCAAATAAAAATCTAAATTCGCTGAAATCAAAGCAAGAAAATGAAGGGAATTTGCATAATATTTATTTCAGTGCCGAGTACAAACTAATGCTTTGCAACATTAATAATATTCAAAGTCAAGGTTGCATGGAAATAACGCAGTAAGTAAGTACCAACATAAATTCTAAGTGCCTAGACTATCTAGACAAGAAATCGTTTGCCCAAAATCAAACAGTTTCTGTTAGTATTGGCAGGGCAAACCGAACGAAAGTGGCAACTGACTCACACTTGGCTTGCGACACCACTTTTAAAAGGCCGTTAAAATTATGGTGGCTTAAAATATAAAACTGTGGAATTGTTTGTTACACGGCTTCAAAGTTTACCACAGTGATTGACAGCGTGGATAATTGTGTAGCTATAAAATAGAAGCCGTAATTTCGCAGTACCTATGTCCTACAGAGAATTCCGTAAACTGTAATCCATGCGTGGATCATTGTCACCAACAAAAATACTGCTAGTAAAACGAAAAAAGAAATCATACCATGTGGGTGTCACATTACAAAAACAAAATAAACCTCAAACGAAATTAATCCAGCTATTAATAAACCTATCAATCACGATGATTCGATGTCAACACATGCTATCTTCGATCCAAATGACCTAATTATAGGCGAACTTTTTTCACGATGTTTTGGAACATGTGTCCGAAACCGGTTCGAGATTACTTTGGCCACTTTTTTTGCTGCACCGCTTCAATTAAGATATCTCGGTAGTCATTGAGCAAAAAACATCGCATGTTGTTGTATCATTTCAAACGTACACTTGACACATTGTTGCGGTTAATTCTATTCATGGATGATATCGTAATAGTAGTAATCATGTAAACGTGACATTGTATAATGTTGTACCTAAAACTGAATGAGTCATTATCATTATTTGGAGTTGTGTAGATAAGGATGTTCGTGATAAAAGACTAAAAATATATGTTGAGCTATATTTAAGAGCAATAATCAATTCTGAAAGAGTACTTGTAGAGATTCAATTATTCGTTCTAAAAATATGCATATAAATATCGTCCCCATTTCAGAGATCAATAGGAACCGAATGAAAACATCAACAAAACATTTTGCGTACTGAAAGAAACCAATAGAAAAACGGAATCAAACACGAAACCCCTCAATCGCAAGTAAAATTCACGCGTATACAACAACAATCGTAAAACGTGAATCATAAAATGAAGGATTATTTAACCAAAGAAAATAAAGCAATAAAAGATGATGTTGCTAAGCGGGCAGTGTCAACGAACGAGGATGCCGAATTACCAATACGATATCCGTATTGGATGAACCGAGCCATATAGTTAACTATATTGACTTTTCCATACACGGCGTCCTAAAGCTAGCACGTCATAAAACGGGCTCTCAAAAATCAGTATTATAGAAGCGACTGTTTCGTTTGATCACGTCCTGCGTACAGTAACGAACACAACACTTACTTGCGACACAAAAGATATTTATTTTCATGATATACCAACTTTGGACAAGAACTGTATTTTGTCTTGACCTGTCGCTATTCTGTGAATAAAAACCAGTTTATTATTAAAGCAGTAGGTAAATGCCTAGATGACAAGTTGAGACATGAATTGAGTGGGCTATTTTATGGATTATATTTTCTAGACGTTGACCTGAAAATTGCCAATTTACGCGTTTACGTGGCTACTGATACAATCTTTTGAAAGGCTAGGTCACAGCTACAAGTCTTCAAAGGTATAAATCCTACAGGTGATAAAACTCTAGTGGTCAAAGAAGAATAATACTTAGGTTGACTTTATGAAGATTTATTTGATAAATTGCTAATTAAACAAATAGTCATAGAACCCTAACGACGAGGCATTTGAGGAGGGAAATTTCTTAAAACAATCATTGAAAAATGAGAACACATACCCATAATCCAGTGACTAGCGAGAGCCGACAAAATCTTTAGAACATCCGTATGATGCGTAAAAAGAAAATAATATTTCAACTTTCGAAATCTCATATCACTTATTTACGTACTTCTGATTCTCTATAAGATATTGTATTGTTTTGTATAATAAAATCATATAGTTAGTGTCTTTTTCCTAATTTATCCTCTCACATCCCACTGACCCATTATAAACCCAGACACAATATATTTTCTATTGTTCTTTTTTTTCTGGGAAGTGAAAGATTAATCATGTTTACCATTCTCTAAATTACAGTATTTTCCATGAGTTCTACTTTAAATACAATAAAAACCTCGTTTATAAGAAGCCCCGCGCCATCTTTACGACGACATCGTTCGCCACCTTCGTCGTCATGTCGATACCATCTCTTATTACATTTTAGTTGGCCTTTTAGTGCCCAATTCAGTTGAGCTTCTATATATTCTATGGCTAACACTAATGCTATAAAACGTTACTAGAACAGACTGATTACTTGCATATAGATTGCTTATTTTCATCTTTCTATCAATTCACTTGTTCTTAATTACATAGCTCTTGTAATTTGAAGTGTGTTGTTTTGCGCTGCTGGTATCTGTTTCACAATCTCCAGATAAAATTTAACTGGCAGATAAACCTATGTCTATTTCGTAAAACATGACCTTTTTTTAACCTCGGGGCCGTTCAAGTATTACGTAAGCACTATGGGGGGCGGGGGGGTCTTTGCTTTGCTTATTTTGGATGACATGGGGGGTAGGGGAGTCTAGATGATGATTACGTCATCGGTAGTTATTTACTTTTTTACACGAATGGCAACCCTCACACTGTCTTTGCTTGAAAACGAAACGCATTTTCGGGGATTCCCGCAAATAATGCATACGTTTAGGCACTCGCTTTAGAACCGAGTATTTTCTTATTTTTAAAATTATAATTATAATATTAAAAAAAAACAATATATTAATTGAAAAATGTTTACGTAAGCATGGGGGAGGGGGTAAGAGCTTTGCTTACTTTTGCTGACAAGGGGGATGGGGGGGTAAATAATTGTAATAAATCTGCTTACGTAATACTTGAACGGCCCCCTCTCACATCCCACTGACCTATTATAAACCCAGACACAATAGATTTTCTATTGTTATTTTTTTTCTGGGATGTGAAAGATTAAATAGAGACAGGTATGAAATATCTGTCAGATAAATTTTATCTATAAATGGAGAAACAGGCTCAAACTACTTTCAATTTTGCTTAACTAATTATCACATTTATAAATAGAATGGTTAGTGCCACGTGTTATATTATATACCTAGTTATCTCTATTTACCTTGTTATATTATATACCTAGTTAACCTAACCTAATATACTTAGTTATCTCTATTTACCTAATTTACCTAAAATATTATTTCTATGTATACTTTAATTATGTTATTGTCGTTTGTATTTACTAATTGATTTATTTACTTTCCCATCACAAAGTGTGATTAACTAAAGATTTGTTTGTATCCTTGTTTTCCTTTCCCAAAGTTATTAGTTAAGCATTAGATTAGATAGTCCTTCAATATAAAAGGACTTCATCATTGTAATAGTAGTTAGTTCATATTCCGAGTTCATAGTTATAATTATAACATACATCAAGTTTAATTCCTATTTCTTTGTGTATATTAATAAATTTATTTTTTTAAAACAAGTAACATCTTTACTTCGTAACACACGTGTAATCCACTAAAACAGTGTTTCCATGGAATCGTGACTCGATCAATCATTCCTCAACGATTTTTTGTTAAGTTCATTGTCTTTGGGATATTCTGTGAAATATTTTTTTTTCTGTTGCCGTGAATCATTTGTTTTGCTCTTTCTTCTAAACTAGTTGGCTATTGTGTCAATTTAAGGTCAACCGAGCAATTATCTTCGCAAAATCATTAATATACATCATTAAGTTCATCAACTTTAATGATTTATAGAAATTTCTCTCCTTCATCGATCGTTGATACAAATTTTATTATCAAGTTGACCATATCTAGGACTTTCATATACCTACGTTATAATACAAACTTGTTATTTACTGCTTACGTAGTGTCGATATGATTGGATCATAAAGCACTTTTATGTCATATAGAACTGTCACCAGATCTTGATTTGGTTCATGGGGGATCTCGGCTGACGGATCTTTGGCAATATCTCGGGGATTAAATGAAGGTATGAAATTGATATACGGAACATCGATATTCAATATCTTTAAGGGTTGTTATCAAGAATATTAAATTGTTATCGTTATCAGCCCATATATGTCCCCACCGAGGGGCACGAGCCTACTCTCATACAGAGAGTGATTAGGCCGTAATCCACCACGCTGGCCAAGTGTGGGTTGGCGGATTTCACATACATCTTCGAATTTCTTCTCTGGTGTATGCAGGTTTCCTCACGATGTTTTCCTTCACCGTTAGCAAGTGGTAATCGAATAAATTGATACGTACATGAGAAATAAACTCAGAGGTACGTGCCCGCACCAGGATTCGAACCCGCGTTCTCGGAGTTCGAGGCAAGCGTTCTACTAACTGGGCTACCGCCGCAATATTAAATTACGTAACTGAAATATACAAGGTGACTTTAAATTTGTGATAGAAAAGGAAATGCTTGTACTCATGATTATAAACAACTTTTACTATGGGGTCAAGGTCGAAATCTCAAAAAACAATATTCCTTCCCATACTTTCAGCTGGTGCATTTTGTATGGGGAGTTCAAAAATTTTTGAATGATTTCGACCTTGGTTCCATAGTAAAAGTTGTTTGTTATCAAGAGTACAAGCATTTCTTTTTTTTATCGTTCACTGATTTAAAGTCACCTTATATAATTAACTAACTACACAGTACTTAATTCTAGCAACTCAATACGTCTTCCTTTCTCTATTTGCCGTGCCCTAAAACAGGGTCTACAACATGTTCTGTAAATTATTTTTAAGACCATTTTGTAACTTTGTGGAAGCGCAATAAATATTATGATTATGATATTTCAGGTCATTCATTTTTAGTTACATCTGTGCCTCAAAAAATACTAAGAGAGTTTAGGCAAACAGAGAAAAGAATTAATTTTTTAACCACTTAGCCCTCTATAAGTACCTAAAATGTATAGGATCGTAAACTCGACACCCCTTCAGACAGACACTTTAAACCTAGAAGCCAACATTCATAATTGAAACATTCTTCAAGTGAAACCTAAGTCAATTAATATAAGTAGGTAGGAGTTTAAGCGAAAACCTTAGAAGCCATCGATAAGCCAAAGCCCTAGTAATTACTAACAAAGAGGGTACATGCTCGCCTCCGTTGGATAATCCCTACTACTGCTGTTATCCTGCTCTAATCCGCGCTAAAGCTACGGTGTGAGGGAGAAGACAGTAGCGAGTTCAACGTCTTGAGAGAATTGGTTGAAACCTTAGAGAAATGCGAAAAGGAAGTATGAGTTTGGAGATGGAAATCTGGTTTGAGGTTAGAGTGTTTGGGTTTCGTTTGTTAAAAACTGTTATATTGGGGATCACTTGGTATTTTCCCAGGATTTCTATTATGTGAAATCTTATAAGAGTTAACATCAACTAATGAAGACCTAAGGAATTTTTACTGTTATTCTGTACCTAAAAAAACTCGAAATTTGCATCCCAATACTTTCCACGATATCGGAAAAAGGTCAAATCAGACAATTTTGGCATTAAATTTTACGTAACAAATAATTCAGCTGACCCCATTTATACCCCCAAAATTCACGAATCATAAATAATACCACATTGTTTATAGAAGAAATCAAAATTCTAAGTCCCCGCTCCCGCTCGGTGTCTCGCGACCATAGCACGTAACGGTCGGTGGCAGTGAACCGGGCACTAACCCGACTACTGCGGTACGCACACCGACCACGTGGCCACTCGCCTTGCCTCCAGTTTACGAGTTACGATCTATCGCTGGCTCAGATTGAGTAAAAACTTCAGATAACGGGCTAGAAATTGCATGTAAGATTTGTTACGTTAGCCTGACGGGTTGGTATAGCCCAAAGACTAACTAATCAAATTAAATTAATATTATTAAAGGAAAGCTAAGTTAGTTGTTTCATTTGACATCATTACCTACTTCATTAGAGTTTATTTAGATTTTTTATCAATAAAGTATGAGTACTTAAGGATTTATTATATGTATATCGGAAACTAGGAAAAAGTATGTGCGCAATTTTAATTTAGCATTAAAACAATTTATAAACTCTTAAAAATTGAGTTTTAAGGTTACATTAAAATTGCGAAGATAAACTGTATTTAGACTTTTTATTAAATCTAAGGTAACAAGCTCCAGCCGCGCTCTCCGGTATTCCAACTCATATGGGTTTTAATTTATCACCATAACATCCTGCCAACGAGAATTTTATGCGGATTCATGATTTCTCTGATAACATTATAAAGAAACTTGCGCGAACCCAAAGAAAATAAAGCAAAAGTTTATTCTTTTAAGACTTAGAGTGAAGGTTTTAGATTACCACATAAATATTTTACTGGCGAGAAATATACGTTTATGAGGCGAGGGTAAATTTGTGATGTTACATACATGGTGAATATTACTTTCGATAAATTCGCGTATAAAATTCAGGGAAAAATAACGCGTGTGATTTGACGTCTTGATTCAATATGCCATCAGCGCGTCGTAAAGTATTTCTAGATAGCTTTTATGTTTTCTTAGAATCACTTTATAACGTAACTTAACGCAAATAATGTTATCTACTTCTGATGTGTTTGCGTTAATATTAAATATGACAAGTAAAGTATCGAATTATTGATATAACTAAGTAAGAGTTTGGGACCCAGAAATGACCCTTGAGCAACACGCCACGATGGTCCGAAATACCATTTAATTTACCCAATTACGAGGCTTTGCAGAAACTTGGACGTCATTCTAGTTTAGATATTCTCTATCTATAAACTAGGGCTATCACAAAGATTGGTAGTTCAAACAGTAATGCAAAATGGTGTCAAAAGCTTTGCTTAAATACACGTAGTATATGTCAAACCATAATCGTTTGCGCCTTGCATTCGTGGAGGCTATAAAAAGCGATCGTGCCATTTCCCCTGTAATGTTTTAAACATGACCTATTCTACTACAACTGGAATGGTTTACGGATCCTAGAAGTGTCGAAGTCCGAACCGTATTTATTCTAGTTGTAAATCTCGGCGAGTCGGTGTTGCCAGGGGAAGAAAAAAATAAAAAAGATACTATGTTTAAATTTAGTTCTCTTTATGAATTTGAAAAGAAAACCCGTATAAAATATTAATCACGCTTTTAGCAACATGCATGAGTTTTACTGACAAATAAAAATACTGAGATAAGCGGATTTAAATCTTACGAAGTTAGACGACTTATATTCACAAATACAAAGTAAAGGTAAGCAAAGAAAGTGAGCTCAGACTGTTGCAGTAGAAAATAATTTAATTAAAATCAGATTACGCGATACGAATGTACGTTATTAGGTGTACACTTGTTTTAAATATTGAATTGATCCGATAAAACCGAAACAAAATTAAGTAATTTTCAAATTCTTAGAAACAATTCCGATTCTGTTCAAAAAAATAGTGTGGCAATATTTTATTTATGTTTATAGAAAACGCCAATAAATCTACAAGTACGACTGGCAACACCGCCCAGCATTTTTATGGCACCCCTGTTGGTCCGTCCAGTTAATTTGCTAGCTGAACCGGTCTGTCGAGAGTTGATACTCAACACATTTCTACTTGGCGAAATGTGTTCTACGATACTATCGACTATAATACTAACTAGCTCGATATCTCTGGATAAATCGTCCAATTAATTGGCTCCAATGTCTCGAGATCTCTATGAATTACCGGAACACGATAAAAGACTCAAGATTTTAAAGATATCATGTGATGCCATTAAGAAACTGCTACTTACAAGGCTTGATTAATTCTTGGTATAAGATAGGTTACCTGAAATAAAAAAAAAAGATACATTAGACATTTATTAAAGCAATTAGTTGACAAATGGTAAACAAGTTTTACTTTTTTCCCTTCAGCTCAAGCTTCGTTTAACCAAAGTACAAATGATAAAGACTTATTAATAACAAATTATTTATTTATTTTATTTAACAGTTTATTGTAAGATGATAGTACGTACATAGAGAAAGAAAAAAAGAGAAGTCAAAATATAAATAAATAAAAAGATGTAAATTCTATCTATATTCTTCTTGTATGTAAATTCTTTAAATATGTAGAGCAAGTGTTAGAAAAGGCAAGTAAAACTAGACTATCAAAGTATAATAAAGCAATAAAATTAAAGCAAAGCATGACCACAGCCCGTTATCATGTCCGAAAGCCTACAATTGTAATTAATTACGTACTCGAAAATTATACATGAATTCCTAAATTATGTCTCTATCGTTAGAACGGTATGGCTTGACCGGATGCCAGTTCACGATATTTCTAAGCTCTTGAACTTATAAGGTATGAGGGATACATTTCCTAGAATATTATACATATCAAAGTTTGTACCGTTGGATGGATGTACATTGTACATGCGGATGTTTGTTACTCTTTCAATCAAAAACCACTCAACAGATTTTAATGAAACTTTATAATGTTGCAGCTTGCACATCAGAATAAGACTTAAGCTATATGATTTTTAGATATTGTGTAAGTTTTCCGAGATATGATGATGGAAGCGATGTCGCGGACAGCTTCTAGTATCAAATAAATGATACCTCAAAAGTGTTCCTACAATTCTGTTTGTAACAAACCTAAATAAATAAAGATAAATTAATATAAACAAACGACAATGCGTACTCGTATCAATTTGAAGATGTTTACCCCAAGTAAGTATTTGGTCGATAATAATAGCGTGTTGATTGGACAAGTGAACACGCCAACAATATTATCAATTTAAATGCAAACATTTAATCGTACGTTAATCTCGCAACTTGGCACAACAACACGCGTTTATTTAACAATAAACCAACGATAAACGATGCTGTTGATGATATGTTTAAAAATAAAATACAAATAATGAGGTATTTAGGTCTCGAACTGCAATGCATCTTGGTAAAAGATTGGAGTTATTTTCAACGACAGAGATTATCTCGAGAAGAGACGTTTTATAACAAATGGTAACAAAAATATCAATGCAAGTCACAATGTGTAACTAAAATGAACATTGAAAATGAAAATAGCGTATCTATTCGCTCGAGTGATAAATTTTCTCAACATAATAGAAAAAGACCGTACACTGCTTCGTGAACCTTATGATTAAAGCAAGCATATAAGAAAGGTATCAAAACTGACAAAACAAAGCTTCAATATCATTTAACACAACATCAACAAGATAATAATGCTTTAAAGAATATCCCGGAGAGTTCTCTTCATATTTTACAGGACTTCAATTTATTATATCAGCTCCGGTAAGAGAGAAAATATTTCTAAAATCTCTATTGAGTTTCATGAAAGGATTTTCCCTGGAGATGCAACAAGAATTGAAAAACATCGTGCCCTTCCTCGGTAGAAAGTAGGAATCACATGCCAGCGTTTCTTGGAGACAAAGGAGGCGATGCGCCATCTATCTGAAGCCTGCCTTTGTTTCACGACGATTGCAGCAATATTACTCATGAAATAAAAGAGGTCGGGCAGGCACGAACTTAGAACAAAGACAACGCTTTGATTGTACCTCAACTTGGAATCTAGCTGCAGTAGGGTGAAAAGAATAGCGGATTAATATCTCTGACTACCGGAGTGTTGACGTAGATCACATGGGTGACTTTAACAAATAGAAAAGATAAGAGATAAATACAATGAATAATGATGATACATGACCAAAGTATACTTATCCATTTATAGACAAACAAGGTAAAAACATAAACAGATTAAAAATGCAGTTTTTTTTTACAAATCTCGTAGCGTAACCTCGTTAAGTCTCTTTAAAAAATATTATCATCAAGGGACCGAAAACCCCTAAATCCACGGCTGTCTTCGTCTTGTGAATTGCAAATTTCCATAACTTATGCGCCTCCATTCGAATCCCCATTAGCAAATTACTTGGACTTGAGCTTTACATAATTCCTTCGGCAATATGTCCCGAATATACTTATGGGACGTCATCCGAAATCGTGGCCCTGAATTATGATAATGGGGGGGGATAAATCTATTTTAGAGAGATTACAGAAGACATAGATGAATAATGTTGAATAATAGATGCAATGTTGCAGAATCATAAAATATCATCTTAAAATGAATTTGTTAGCACCATTACTTAGACTAATGCTTTAATAAACGAGCGAGCTAGTAAAAAATAATAAATTAGAAACTTAGGGACTTAGAGTAAGATCTGTCTGAGTTAGATATACTACTAGATTAAACGATGCATAATTTATAACAAATCCCAAGATGAAAGACTTCTAAGCTATAAATAAGCCGCTGCTAATCTCTTCAGAAATATTTTAGAAATAAACAAGCATCTAGTAAACTCAGATGTACCTAATATACTAACTAAATAAACTGAGATTATATTTATACAAAACTAGCTAGAGACTGCCCGCAACTTCGTACGCGTTTATCGTTTATCTTGGAAGAAAATCATGAAATCGTAAAATAATACAGCTTATGTGTTATTCTGATGCGTAAGCTACAATATTGCCAAGTTTCAGCAAAATCTGTTCAGTAGTTTTTTCGTGAAAGAATAACAAACATCCATCCGTCCATCCATCCATCGGCACAAACATTGACATTTATAATATTAGTAGGATTCATCAAAAGATACCACAAGACTTATGAAACATATTCTAGCATTACCTTGAAAATGACCATGAAAATAGTTACGTAAGATAAAAGTTCAAAACTAGAATCGACTAAACAAGCCTTAACAATGGAATCGTGGCGTAAACATCAAATTTCAAGGTTCAAGGTTGGTTCTAAGAAGGGAGTCGTCAAAATTAGTTTTTAGAAAGGCTTTTTAACTTACGGCAAATAGATCTCTAGTAGGTACACTTAAGATTTAATCTGGGGAGTCAACTAATAGATATTTTAAAGGAGTCGCTATTGTAAAAAACAAATTCGAGTCTTGAATATTAAATGGATCCTTTTCTAAGTTCAATTGTTTATTCAGCTAAAACTTTTCGACTGATATTGTTAAGATTTCATATTTTTTGCTCGTAATGCTATCTACACACCAAAGCAGCCGGCATGCCACTGGTCTAGGCCGGCGGCTTTTCGTCATACGAATGGCAGCTGTCAAAAAGCCGGCGGCATACCGGCGACTTTGGTGTGTAGACAGCAGAAAATAAAAAAGGCAAAAAGGGTATTTTGCGTGTTTGAATCGAGCCCAAAACTGTCCATAGCGGTCAGTGATAGTTCTAAATTTTGTCCCAAAAGTGTTTGCGTGTGAATTTACGATGTTACCTCCTTTAGAGTTTCTCCCTACTCGAGAGAGAGACAGCAATCTCTTCAAATAGCTGTTGAAAATTCAATGACATCAGCTCAAGGCGTAGACGATATCTTTTTACGAGTCACAAAAAAATGGCAGAAACTTTTTATCGAATCCAATTTTGTTCAGTAACTATGCTGGGCGGTTGTTGATAAGCTTTTTATAACAAGGGTGGGTTTCCGTTGCACGGTGCAATGAGATATCTACCCTCGGGCTCTGGGAATTTGTAATTTAAGGAACCTGAAGACTGTGGATACGGAACCAACGATCTTTGTTTAGACAGAAGACTCAATAAGTTTATCGACTTACGAGGCTGTCCGCAAATTCGTACGCATTTATCGTCTTAACTTAAAAATAATACACAAAATCTCAAATTAATATTACCTACGAATATGTTATTCCAATGTGCAAGCTACAATGTTTCATTGCGTGAAAGACTGACAATCACCCTTACATGGGGAACCTATATTTTACAAGCACAATCTTCATAAAAGTGTAAAGTCACCAGAAAAATATATTTTCTTAAATATTATGTAAGAAAAAGTTAACGCCGCCGTCTTGCTTGTCGTATAAAGAAGTCAAATTGTTGTCAGAAGAAACGCAAAGATGGCGATTACTCTACCGACAAGAGCCTGGCTCGTGTACCTAAGTTTTATAAGATATGACGATAAATGCTTACAAAGTCATGAAGAGCCTTTAGTACTAATTAGAAAGACAACAAACTATCACAAGCATACCACAGTCAAGATTCATGGCGTATAATAAAATCTGTCAGCATTTCGAGTAGCTGCGGAATGTTTCTGTTTAAATCTGGCTGCTCCTTCCGGTCTCATGGTTATGTTTGTTTGGATTTATCAACAATTGTTTACTTGACACTCAATCTGTATGAACGCATATATGCAGCAGGATTCGATTTTGTGTAGAAAGAGGAAGAATAACTATAGTCTACTAGAATTGTCTAGAAAACACTTTGAATTTGGAATCAAGTTCAAATCGTTCATTCTTGTTCAAAACTGATGAGATATATTTTTTTTAATTTAGGCTTTTCAATTGTCAGTTAAAAAGTATTCCTAGATAATATATTTTATAAGTACCTATTTCTGTCTATAACGTCATGTTTTATGAAGTAGACATAGATTTGTCTGCCAGTATTTATCAGACTATTGAAAAACCGGGCCATAGTTAATAAATATCTATAAACCTTAATAAACTCTTTATCAAAAAGATATCTCAATAACAACCTCAATTCAGCATCGCAGCCTTTACAAAGGAATGCATACCGAAGTTCGCTCGACAATTTTGTTAGCTACCAGCCATTCCTGCGATAAATTTCAGTCACACACATTTTTTGTCCGAAAAACTTTGTTCGCAACACTGTGCAGTCATTCGAGGCCACAGTGTCGAAAATTAAATGTAGAGCCGGCTGGAGGCGTTTGACAAATGAGATCCTGTAGGTATGTATTCAACGGGTACCTTTGGGGACCTTTCGCTGTGATATTCAGGTGATATAATACTGTGAAGGAAGGCGAAATGTTATATTGACTTGGATGATTGACAGGTCACTTTCAGACTTTGTTTTGGTGTAAGTAATATCTTAGATTTAAGATTATCATGACATGAGTGGTTTTGTAAATTGTTCCTAAATCATGCTTGTATAGATTGTAAACTTAGTCTTAGTGAAGATGTATATATGTGTAAAACTAGGTCCCAGAGAATCTTTGTATGACGAGTATAAGAAAATGTACCTAATGGCGTCTACACACCAAGGCCGGCGGCTTTCTTTGTCAAAAATGTCAACGAAAATGTTTGGAATTGACGTAAGCCACCAGGCCTTTGGTGTGAAGACACCATTAAGTATTACCTAATTAAAAGACTAGTAAAGGAACTGTAAATAATTTTTGTAGGTTTTTCTATTACCTACCTATTATAGGAGGAGGCAATATCACCAAATACAATTTATAACAACAAACATAACTTGCGGGTATGCTAATTAGCAGAACTATTGATGAATTCTATCCGTATTCACTGCCAATGATTTACAGTATTATGGTCGCAAATGCAAACCGCAGTGATTTTCAATTGATTGAATGCTATTCAACTTGTTCTGATTAATATTTGATATTGGATGGGTGATATTATTTAGATTACAGATTGGAATTATTGTGGATTGGAATGCATGGAGCAGACATTAACCTTTTTTTTTTGCACGAATAAACACGATGATAAGATATTTTGACCAAATTCATAAGAATTGTAAAACTTTATTTGGAAAGAGCGACGGAGTTTCCTGCTAGATTCTTCTCTAAGGGAAAACTGCTACTTTGCGAATCTAACATTAGCTTTAAAAAATAATAAAGATTGGCCTATTTTTGACCTACACCATGAAGGTATATTTGCCTACGAAATAAAGTTAATTTGAGTTCCAGTTTTGACGAAATAACGAAGGTTTGAAAAAAATCTAATTTACAAAGTGTAGGTATGCGAAATCAAAAAAAAATTACATCAAATACAATAGTAGGTAGGTATGGTATGCGTAGTTTTCTTGACCCCCCTTTCATTTCATAACCTATCTAAAATTAATGAAAGGTCTGAAATAACTAGAAAATCAGAACCAACCCCAAGAGACCTGAATACTCTATCCGAACACATCTCCAAAAATATCGGGATATCAATAACCAATCCAGGGTCGGATGAAGTTCCTAAAGTATTTGCCGAAGGCTTACGATAAGGAAGCCAGTAATTATTCCCCGATCCCCAGGGTCGGATCATACGCGTAAAGGAATTGAGCAAACTCACGAAAATAACTTGATGGAAGCTGTATAAGCGACTGAAATATAGGCGCAAGGTCTACCTTGAGATATAAAAGTTAGGTTTGCCTGATTGCTAGGGGGACAAAACTGTTGGAATGTTTTGAACAGTAGGATGAAGTGTGATCATATTATATTTAAGAGCTAGGCTCTTGTCAGTGGAGTAATTGCCACCTTTACCGGTATTCTGCCAATAACTTCTTGATATGACACAACGTTAACTTTGCGTAATTAGATGGACAAAGTACTCTACTGTTAAAAAAATTAACAATCAAGTTTAGTTACTTACAATTTTGTATCTTTTTTGCGATGTTAAAACCTGTACAGTATACTTGTAGAATACAGAGTTTTTTTGCTATAGGAAATCATCTACTTAGTACTTACTGAATTTGTGTCCCTTGCTGGGCAAACCCTTCTACTTTCCGAAAGCACTTCCCTAAAGACCCTTCTTATGAATTAACAAGATAAGCAAAACCACTTTTATCATAAAACCTTCCTACACCGTACGACGCATTAGTGAGCCCCGCTTATACCAACTCGGGTTATCGTACTGTTGTTTCAAATAAATAAAGATGTATTATTTATTCATAGACATGCGCTGAACCGACGAAGATGTAATCTGGACCGCCTTGGGACCCCTTCGTTGAGTGTACCGTATATTTTGATGTCACTCACACATAGAAAGGTATGGAATAAAGGTTACGAGTACAGGCAGATGACAAAAGGAGTATAAGTTAGAATGAAAGAGATTCGAAATTTAAAGAAGATGATTGTCATAAAATTGATGCTGACGATGATTATAATTTTATAGATAAACAAGAAAGTGAAAAGGAAATAGAATTTATAAATGTTTTCGTGATTAATTTCCAAGCCTCTTTCCCATTGACATACGTTGAGAGAGACAACTGATTATACTGACTTGTTTATAGGAACTACTAAATTGTAACATCTACCTAATGGTCCCACACTGCACTTTTAGTATACAAAATGTTTGTAAAATAATGTTTTCAAACATTTTTGTACACTAAAAGTTTGTTATAAAATGTTAGTCAATATTTTACAACATGCAATGTGGAGCACCATTAAAAACAAAAAACTACGTAATTCATAAGGCAATTGTCATCTTAAACCTGTTAACATAAGAAAGAACTTTGCCGTGAATATTAAAGATAAATACAACAATGCAACGCAACTGAGAAGTATAAACAGCTTAAGCCACGGCAGAAGATAACCACAAAGCCCAGCAAGTTATATCACCAAAAATATGGTAATACTTTTCCATTTGCTCCACAGACCCACCCACGTTCGCTCGCCACAAATTCAATCGCTCTGTAATATTTAACGTAGACATTTTGCTACCCTCTCGCTGCGAAATTACGCTTTACCGAGAACAACTTATCATACCGGGTGTTAGTTTGCTTAGATAAATGTAACACAGATATACTTAAGCAGTATCAATGTCAATTTCTCTCAAGACAACTGTTTACTTAAATTATTTAGCTGACATATTTACCATGGACATACCTTTTCCTGTATTAGCCACTGATGATGGAATGTTAAAACGAGAGAAATCAATTTGTTTAAGCTTGGTATAAGCCGTCTGAAATATCCGCGCACTTCACTTAGTGGCGTCAATCGTCATGCAACACCTACATACTCGTCATCATAATATCAAAAGGAGCGTTGCTCTTGTAGGTGGTGCCTTCGCCACTCTGCTCTATTATCTGCCGTCTGTTTGAGCACCTGATAAAACTCACCATACTGGACAGGCGAAAGTGGGGGTAACATAGTGAACAGCGAATTCTCATGTATTAATAATCGCGGATGCCCCAACGACAAGTCTACTCTGATATACCTATAATGTTGATAACTATGTATTTGTGACACCGTGTATACATCGTTTGAGAGTTCCATCAATAAGTCATCTTGGTATAATTTTATTTCGATGCTCCTTGTCGACGATGATCGAATCGTTCGCTTATATTGGCTTCTTATGATTTAATTTATTCAGCTTCTTGGAAATTGAGGAACGAGACGGTGTAGGTGTTTGCTGATACTTTCATAATAAGTAAAAGACTGTTAGAAATGGTAGCATCAGAAGTCGAACCACATCGAACTGCATAATTATAGCAGTTATTAGGGCCGAAGTCTACTTATTTACAATATGCTCTGTTGTAGGTCGGCAGAGTGTCAATGTCATTTTTTGACACATTTGGTCGCAATCAGTGTAAGCCATTGTTTAGCAGAATACCAAATGTGTCAAATGCAATTGACACTCTGCCGACACACAACTAAAGGTGCGTACAGACCATGTAACATAACATGTTATATAACATGTTTTACATAATGTGGACACTGAATGTTATAAAACAATGTTATTGATATGTACAACAATGTTATATAACTTTGATGCGTACAGACCATGTAACATGTTATATAACACGTCCACACTATGACCTTGTGATTCAACATTGCAACATAAAAATATAACAATGTTATATAACATTGTTATATTGCATTGTTATTAATGTGTACAGTATTATTTTATGTTGCAATGTTGAATAACAAGGTTACATAGTGTGGACGTGTTATATATATAACACAAGTTATATAACATGTTACATGGTCTATACGCACCGTAAGACTATTTTAAATTAGCAGACTTGGGAGGCAGTTGTTATGGTATCGGCATAATCTTTTAACAATCTTTATTAAACGGCAAACCGCGACGATAGTTCAAACGCTGCTTCTGTTTTAAGCCTAGAAGTGGAATGCGAAAATACACAATTGATACGTCTGTAAAGAGTCTATAGAGACGTATAGATAAAACATACCTACGGAAAATTGTATAAGTACCTCCACTTAATCAATTTCGTCTTATATCTTCGCAAACTTTGCCAACAACGTATCTTAAATCTTTCTTCAGTAAGTATTACATCCACGGAGTACAAACAATGGCTATTTTTCCTTAAAAATTTCCTTAAACAGGTATCTGTATACATATAATGTCCACGTGCGCCCCAAATTTTCCATTTGACATTTTCTGCACAAATAAAATTGGTTTTTTTTCGATATCTTTACCTTGCTCCATAACAACCTTGTTCAATTTACTTTGCTCTTGTAAAACAATATAATGATGTATTATAAAATGAAATGGAGGTTGAGTAGATACTTAATGAGCTTTGCTTTTTCGTGTTTCAATTTTGTTATTGACTTGGTCATATTACGGAACATTTTTCTTCCAAAAAAATTTGTCAGGCATACGCCCTTTATTTGCATCATGGAGTGAAACAATAATAAAAAAAAACATTCATTTCAGACAAACTGTCTATCCATACATTTTGTTAGTACAACTTATGGTGCTATGTTAGTAAAATTTAAAATGCTCATTAGAGCGCACGTGAACTGCCATCCAGTGTACGTGAATGGGGCTTTCCAGCTTATAAGCTATCACCTTCAGGAGGGTGTTGGTGCTGCCAGATAATAGCGCGCGAAGTGAGACGACCCTTCAATACCTTGTTTGTCAGATCATAGAACCCGTACTTACCACAGATCACTCCACAACTCTTCTCCACTCTAGCTACTACAATTGTTAAATGTTTTTGTGTCTACTCTCAAATTAGATACTTATTAGGAAATATGGGTTTCTATTTTTGTTTTAGCGGAGTTTTAATGCCAGAAAAAAATTAACAATAGAAAATCTATTGTGTCTGGGTTTATAATGGGTCAGTGGGATGTGAGAGGTTAAAGTATTAAATAAATTAAATATAAGGGATATTTGCGTTAATAAAATACTCCAGTCGTCGTTCACTTGATGCAGCTCACGACATCCCAAAAGTATTACTATACCTTACAACAGACAGAGCAGATCCTTTTGCGACACTCTCTGTTTGCACTGTGTACATCCCACCACACATGCAAACACTCCATACCCTTACCCGTTGCAGGCGAAATTTTCCAAGTAACGTACAAATATTTGTGGCTGGTTGTACAGTCGGTTGTTCGTATCGCTTCCCCTATATCGGCAAACAATCGCGCGTTTCTACAATCGAGTTGAGTGTACAAGTTAAACTGTAGCCGACGTTACATGGGATAGTGCTGTCTTGTTTACTATATCGATATGTCTATCAACTACTCTGATTTTGAGCAAAGAACGTTCGTTGTGAATGAGAATGGAATAGTCTAAATTTTAAAGTAAAAGCGTTGTAATCGTTTAAGAGTCAGTATTAAGCTAGAATTTTTTTATTTTCTTTTTAATTTAGTTCACTTCGCGAAGCCGAATTTATGACTGTACGCATATTGCTTATGCGTTAGGCATTTAAATGTAAATCAGCTCAGAGAATCTTTACTAGTGATATTTTGACTTTATGTGACGACTCTAAAAACCAAAGGAAATAGTACTATCGGACCTATTTGTAGTCAAAACTTCGGTATTGACTAGTGATGTTATTCGTCACTTCACTAGCGAGAAAGCGTTTAGTGTGAATAGTGATGTTTATACAGATTTCAAAAGCTGTGAGCCTTCGAATAATGGCAATGTTGATTCTACGTGGTTGTTTTCCTAAATACTTTTGTAACAATAATTGCTTTGCTAACGTTTAAGAGGACTTTCATGTTTTGCATTCGCAAGCGGTTTGGCAACATCGCATTCTCCTGTCAATTTCAAAATCAGTGTTAATGCAAAATGTCATAACGTATTCACTACCCAATAAATAAAACCAATAGTTAATAATACAGTAGTTAATGTTTCGCGTCTATTTGTACATTAAATAAACCGAATGCAATTTATATTTGTTATTTCTAGGCCAGTTGTTACATTTATTTATTTGATTTAATAAATACATTTAGTGAAATAGCTGATTCATATTTTCAGAGATAGAATTGATCAAATTTTGCTTGACAAGAAATTGCGGCGTTGCCAAGTCGCGGTTGCAAAACGGAAAAGCTACAGTTATTAATTTTTATTTTACTTTGTTTTAAACGGGTAAAGTTTAGTGTAGGTATTACAGTAGTTACAAAACTTACAATCGAATTAAAAGACTAAGAAAAACCTTCATCTATCTCAATAAAATCCAGCCACAAAGAATAATTGGGGCGAATAAAAAAAAGTAGGAAAAAAATGAAGAAAGATTGATAAGGAATTCCATTAACTTTCCAATAAAACACGCTCCGTACTTTCCCAGAAAAATTACCACATTTCTGAACTTTCTTCATTTCGAAAATGATGAAAACCGAAAATGATATTACGAACTCTGTCGACTTATAACTTAGTTGTCATTTTTAGGGAACGAAGTGTACGTATCAATACTATCAATCAATTTCAGAAAAATAACTTGTGAGCGCCAAAACGCGCCGTTAAAAGGAAAACGTCTAGGTCTATTCACTCTGATATTTCTAGACATTTAGGTTATAGATTTGAGCCCATTATTTGTAAGCGTAATGATATTACATTTATACGTTATTCCCCAGTTTTTCTTTTCTCTTATTTTGGGATTTTTGCCTTTACTAGATTATTTTTTGTAACTAATAATAAATTGGCTATATTATTCCTTTTTCTTTTCCCTTTATGTTAAAATAACTTCTTACGTAACTTAAGTGAAAATATATACCTGACGGATGGGCGAGCGGAACATCATGCGAAAAGCAGGGTTCTTATCTATCCGCCATCAGACTTTCATAAGTGTCCGAATTACAGCCTAACTAGATGAACGCTTTGTGAAACGCGGAGAGTTCTGCACTCCACGTTCATTCGATCACATAACTCACGTTGTTCCCATATCAGCCATTACATGAAGCATAGACCACTCCCAAGCAATGACAGTGACAACTATCATCACTTGACGTTTCACAGACAATACTTAAGAAGTTTGGTTGATGTTATGACCAAAGAGACGCCAACACGCCGACATACCTATTTGAATGAATACTTAGCACAAAAGATATCGTATAATACTAATGCTCATTTTGTAGAGTCTGCAAATGAACTATGACTCCAGCTTTTATCAATTGCTCATTTTGAACATGGTCTCATACATATCCCTCAAGTATTTGACTCATGATTCTTGGGAAAGTTGCTCGGTTTAATCGGTATAGTTATAAATTGGTAGGTACTGATTGCAAAAACCATTTAGCTACACTGAAATAAACAATCGACGATCCTAATTTCTTTTTTCTCCACGAAAAACATCACACAACCAAAACAATATTTCTGCTGCAATATTTTCGGCCAGTCCCTCGTTTGACAAACAAGCATGGAACCTTCATGTTAGTGTGTAAGCTATTTGCTGTTGGTGCTCGGTCATCGTCCATCATTGCTGTCCGAAGACCCTATTTACCGGTGTTTTGTTTGATTACCTCTTCTGTTAGGTAATCCGTTCTTGGTATTTTCCGGGGCTTTTAAGGAAGTGCTGTTTGTAGCTAAGGGATATAAAGTACGAGTAAGTATATATCGACGATGAAGGTCGAATACCTCCTAAGTAACAAAAATCAAATTTTACAGGAGGCGAAAAAAACGTTATAATTCTTTTTGCACCTATTTTATGACAATGTGTTCTATAGCAAATTGTTATTAAATGGGGCTGCGAAATTGTTACTAGCATTGATTTTACGTACAGACCAGTGGTTTTCGAGTTAAGTGTTAGTTAGAAGTTTTAACGTCACTTATGTCCATGTCACACTTGTTTTGATATAGTTAGGAGGTATTTTTTAATAAATTTAATAGGAAATAATAACGAAAATCTTTATTAGATAAACCAAAAAATACGTCTCTTGCTCAGTACTTCTATATTGAAACTTATTTATATCTAAGCTTCACAAAAAATCACGTAAAATTAGTTTAAGGAACGATCTGGATTAAGCGAATCCGCAACCGTTCTCCGACAGCCAGATCGCCGATGCGACACATTTATTGTTATTAGACCACAGACTAGACTTAACAGACTTACTTTCTTACTTTCTGACTACTTTCTTGGTTATTTGATAAAGATTTTCGTAATTATTTTCTATTTTTTATAAAGTAATACCTCTTAACTTCATCAAAATAAGGTTGACATAGACACAAAGTGAAACGAATAACTCCTAACTAACACTAACAGATGGTAGAGATAGGAGGTATTGGCACAGTATTGGCAGAAAAATTTGCTCGAAAGTAACTTAGGAGATATTCATATTGTAAGTTAGAATATATTCGCAGCATTTCAGGCTAAAACGCGCAAATTGTGATTTTAGGAGGTATTCTCATTATGAATTTGTGCCGTTATTTATTACAAAATCACTTCGGTGTTTTTGCCAGTCGGTGCAAAATTGAATTCTAAGTACAGTGGTATAGATAACTCATTTTGGCCCTGGGTGTCAGTTAGGAGGTATTCGACCTTCATCGTCGATATGTATCTTAGATATACCGACGTGCATGTATGAGGCGATTGATAAATGTGAATGAAGCGAAATAAATGTTTGGATTGTAGCAAGTGGAGGCAGTGGAGGGACTCCCCTTCACTTCTCTGCTTACTCTCTGCTTACCCTGATCGGAAAGAGGCGTGACAGATATGTATGTGTATTGAAATAAATATGATTTGTCCTATGTCTTATAATTGTCTAGGCTGTTGAACAAGTCTTTCGTAATTTATTATTTTGAACTTAATGATATTCGTAGGGTATCTTATTATATACTTACTAGTAGGTAAACTTGTTGTGTGTCACAAATCCGAAATTCTATGGGTTGTTGACAACGTATAAACCAGTAACGCTGAAGAGTCTCAAAAATTTAAATCTCTCACAAATTCTTTGAAGTAGACACCAAAAACCTAACAAACCTTATCGCTTAAACTAAAGCATCTCTTAAACCAGCACTTTGGTGTACGCATTAAAAATTCCGCTGAATCATGCAAGTTGCAGTGGAAAATGCAAAGTGCATAGCAAACAGTAGCAACGCGCTGAGGGCCTGTCAGTGCATCCTCAGAATTCACACGTATCTAGATGAGTTCATTTGCAAATGCAAGTCAACAGTGAATGCGGTAATGTTGCATTATGTGTTTTATGTGAAGATTGCAATTCTTTTAAGGGGGATTGCAAACGTTTGTGTGTTTTAACTGATGAAATATGTGGGTACTGATACATTATGAATAGAATAACGATATGATTTTGTATGTAGCAGTGTTAATGTTATAATTTGAGGTAATAAAATGACGATATTTTCTAAGTAATACCTTATTTAAATGTTGAATAGTAACCTAGCGTACTTATGACAATCATTATGATAATGTCGTCTGTCAAAATCATGAATCATTCTTCTTTAGCTTTGGCAGGAAGTGCCAGATAATTCTAACAGTATTTTAGGAGACTATGGTCAAGATTTTTATATAAAAGACCTCAAGGCGTAACATAACCAATGATTGCACATTTACATACATACTTATCTATGTCACGTCTCTCTCCCATCGGTTTAGGCAGAGACCACTTCCCTTCACTTTCTAAGATCCACATCTCATTGCCGATTGTCTTCTCAACAATCCTTACCCTTACCAAAATCTAATCTCACTTACAAGATCACATATTACCAACTCAAACTCGAACCTATCACCAAAAATTCCGTAACACAGTAACGTGGCGGAAAACAAAAAAGTAGTTGAGTTACCCGGGTTGCCCTGCGGCGGTGGGGCGAGAGGCGAGGGTGGATCGATACCCCTCACGTGGCACTCGCTCTTTGTTTGGGAGGCTAAAATGCTCACACCTGATCTGAGTTGATATGATAGTGATAGCTAGGGTTTTGGTTTAGTGGAGCATTTTAGTCAACTAATTTAAAATTAGTACAAATATTTAGTTACGAATCTGTTAAGGCTATAAGTGTAACATACATACATACATACATACATACATACATATCCGTCACGCCTCTCTCCCATCGGGGAGTATGTTTAGATCCTAACAAGTGAAGGGAATAGGTCAATACATTCATATTTATATAATAATTTAAATTGGGTTAACTTTAATTTATAACATTGAGTTAAGGTTTAAGAACGTTACAGTGTAATCTGGTAAGAATATGATTTTTTGTAAAGACTTTAATTTCTAGAGATTCACTCTTTGTTTCCGAATCAAAAAAGGTTAAAACTTTACAGCCACTTTTTAAGCTTATTATGAAGAAAAGTTACTTTTGCAACAAAATTTCGAACGTGCATTTTTTTTGTATCCTCTTATTTATTAACTTTTTGCTTATGAGAATGTTTATGTACGTACGTACCAAACATAGAAAAACTGCCTCTTACTAGACACGCCTTAGAGCATCATGGCGGATAAGGAAAAAAAAACATAGCTTAATTTCCGTAACATTAAATACTAGCTGTACACGCGACTTCGTCCGCGTGGAATACTGAAAATCAGTATCATAATCTAAATCAAAAGTAGCCTATGTCCTTTCTCAGGCTATAGCCTATCTGTGTGCCAAATTTCGATTTAATCGGTTCAGCCGTTTTAGCGTGAAAGCGAGACAGACAGAGTTACTTTCGCATCCATTTATAATATTAGTAAGTATGAATTTTACATACTTTGACGTTAGCAAAAAACTTTTCACAGTTAAAGTTTGAAAGTACGTGTCTGTAATTTAGAAACAGGATGCAACAAGTAGGAAACGTAGACTTTAACAATTTTGTTAAAAAATAATGCTTCTCCCCGCCCCGGGGGCAGACATAAAGTATCTTAGCGAGACATGAATGTTATTATTGTATGAAAATTGTATTTGGACTTTGAAATAACTGGCATTTTCTTTACAAAATTGTTCCTCGTGAAAATTTTTGCAGTTTTCGTGCGTGACTTTTCTTGTAGATTTAATTCACATGTTTAAAAAAATAAATCTATAGGTATATATGTATAAAAATGAATCCCTATTTCCCTTGGTCACGGCATCACGCCTGAACGGCTGGACCGATTTTGCTAATTCTTTTTTTGTTCTGTTCGTTATTATCAGGAGAAGGTTTTTAGGGAAAAAAAAGGTAACAGCTATACAAAATAAAGTAGTGCATCAAAGTTACGCTAAGGCGGTACGAAGTTCGCCGGGTCAACTAGTGAAATATACTTATTAATTAGTGCTTAGCTTACTTGTTTTTTATTAGTCATGCTTGTATCTCTTTGTGTGCAATAAAGTATTTTTATCTATCTTTATATTTATTTCACATTGTACCAGTTTCATCGACAGATAAAATTTAACTGTCAGATAAACCTATGTCTATTTCATAAAACATGACGTTTTAGACAGAGACAGGAATAAAATATCTGACAGATACATTTTATCAGTAGATGGTGAAACAAAGCCTTAGAAAAATATTCTATCAGATAGATACATTTTTGATGATTCATTTTACCTACTTTGTATTGTCTTTAAACCTACCAAAACACAAATTAGCTAATACCTAATACAGCTATTTTACTTTTAACAATGTCGCACGCATAAGATTTGCATCATAAACTTACCAGTTATACAATTAACTAACTAGATAAGCAGAGACAAAAACCCTGCCAAAAAAAAACGTAATAGGAACCCCAAGAAACTCAACAATTTAATATGGAAGGATAATATCTGTGTTTTTATCTGTCGAGGGTCTGGTCACGAAAAAAGTACGACTTGGAATGTCAGCATGAGTTGTCATATCACCGGCCACACCCCGTCCTTTTGTTTGAATGGGTTAGATAAACGAGTACTGAGTTGCATTCTTTTTGTAGTATTTTGAATAATCGCCTTTTATGTGAGGATATTTGTTACTCTTTCGCGCAAAAACCACTGAACTGTTTTTAATTAAACTTTGCAATGTTGTCGGTTGCACATCTGAATAACAAATAGGCTACTTATATTAATTTAAGATATTGTAATTGTAAGCATATTGTGTATTCTTTTTCAAATTATGACAATAAATGCATACGAAGTCGTCGGAAGCCTCTAGTTCTCATATCAAAACGATACGCAATCAAAATATCGATTTAGAAATGTATTAATTTCATCTCATTTCGTAATCGGATAACGAAAGTGATTTCACACGACCCGAAGTTTAAATCGGTCTGGATGAGCACACCGCCGAAACGATTAAAGAGATCGATTGTGAAATCGATTAGATTTATCGATAAAGTATTCCCGTGGACCGATTAGTCATGAATTCCATGGCCACTTCAAAACAAATTATTTTGAATGTAAACAGAAGTGAGTGGAAAGATTTCTTGAGATTTGTCGCTTAAAAATAAAATAACATAATACTTTTATTATGTTTCTATTTGTGAAAACCTGTAATTGGCTCCTTTGTTAATTTATAATTTTCTATTCTGTATATTGAAGCTGTTGGTTTTCCAATAAATAAATAAATAAATAAATAAATAGAAATACATTGACGAAATAATATGCAACTAAATGATTTTTCTTTCGGCAATTTGCTCTGGTTTTCCCTCTTAGCTAAACTTAGAATTTTCCGAATACGTTCCCTAATAAACTAAAACTTATAAGTAAAATTGGAATTCGTACATTTACCTCAACATGGCGGTCCAATCATTTATCGATTCCAAATAGAACTTTCCAGAGCCACGAGTGAATTTTTCCGAGAAATTTCCAAAAACCGAAAAACTTTTCAGGAACAAGTAGCCGCTTTGTTTCACTTTATTTCAAACATTTGGTTATAAAATATGTACAATCCTTTTGTCTAAAGTTGGAAGCTTAAAAGGAAAGTTGTAGATACTCCCATTGGCTTTATTTCCCGATATACCATTTCAAGGAAAAATGTCCCGAGTTAAAAAGGTTAGGAAACATCTTGTTTGTGGCCCAAGGGCATTGCATATAACCTTTTTGTCTCGTGCCGAAGTCCAATGAAACTTTGTAAAAAACATAGTTTACAAAAAGAACTTCTTAACTAAAGTATTGTTATATTTGTTATTGGACAAGCTTTAAAATAGACCACTAATTTAATAAACCAACTTTATAAGACATTCAACAAAAATATCCACAACCAATTAAAACAAGAGAATATTGTCTATGAAGCCTGCATAATTGTCTTTGGTCTGAGATAACACTCAAGCTGTATTCAGAGATAAGTGACACGACAAACTTAATAGTTGAAGCGGTTGGAAGTGGGGGTAATTAAGGCGGCATGACGCCCGAAACTAACGCCCTCATTACGGGTAACTTTGGAGATCGTACCGCGCCTTAAGAGGATATGATGTTAATAAAAGTGTTCTGTAGCTATTTTCTTGTGCGATTAGTATCAGAACAAACGCATTTATGAGGCGAAATCGATAAAATTATGCTAAAGAACCCATTTCTACGTAAATTTTCTCAGCGGATCTTTTCCTCATTTGCAGAAACTAGAAACATACTTTGTTTTGGACACTTTACGTACTTACACTGGTCTGCAATCTCTGTTTTGCCGGACACAAACTTATTTGTTTGTCAGCAGGGTGCAGAACGTGCAAGTGAACTTAATTCAATTCTCTCGTGTCGTCTTCTAACTTGTTGGTACCTCGTTATTCTAGAATTGTTTTAAAAAGCCATTGGACTCTGTTAATGGTTTAAAACAAAAGTTTAGCCCTGACAGTCTTCAAAATGGCACTGATGCTTGTCCAAAACACTCCACAGTTTTAATTTGCAAGCGAACTTAATGCAAATTTAGTTAAGTGATATCATAAAGGGTAAAATGGTGGGTAAAGTTTGAATTAATATTTTGAGAGGAATGTTGAATCGAAGTTAAGAAAAGGCGGAATATGTTTCTGCTATTTATGATTTCGAGGATATAGAGGTATACCTACGTAAATATTTTCGTGTCAGTATATGGGAAAAATATTAATTAAAAAAATCTACTTACTTAGATATTTAATGAAAATTAGACACAATTAGACACAAAGACACAAAAAAAAAATATACAAAAACAAAAGAACTAAGATATTCCACGCTTGCCTTTTGTTTTCCGTTTTGGAATTCGAAAACTGCTATCAAGCAAAAGAGATAAGCGCGAAAAAGTTTCAATGCGTTAAACATAACCTCAAAACGCGTCGATGGCTCGATTATAGTAAAAGTAAACAGTACGATACCCGCCCAATCGATAACCACGTCCACGGGTAATCCTTACGACTAATGACTTGTGGACTGTTGGATAGGGTTACCAATATTACCTTAATGTGCAGGGTATTGCGACAAAAAATTGTTACAACAGTTTTGAACTTCAGATCAATACCTACACTTTAAATTCTGATTGAAATAAAAATTTGAAAATGAAGATTGAAACAAAATTGTGAAACCTATATCTAGACACTATTCCGACAAAAGAATAAGGAGACTGAATAGGTCCCAAAACCCAAAAGACTCAAAATACAGACTTATTTTTCGAACAAACGTCTAAATAAATTAGGCTTTAAATTTAAAATTCAGTCATAAACTGAGAAAAATCTGCAGAAAATGAATTCATAAATCACGGCACCGTAGTTTCACTACTGTCAAATATTTTAAGGTTATACAGTAACCGGTTGTAATAAGCAATATGGATGCCCTACCCGGGTTCACTTCGGCATTGTTTGCTATCGTTATTGATGGCGATCCGTTTTTACCGGCTCACTTCGAAAGGCGCGTGTGATTGAATACTTCGAGTGGTCGGGAGGTCTTTGTGGAACTGATAGTAATGTCCTAATCAAAGGTCTTTCATGTTGCAGGATTACAAATCAACAGAAGGTAGGTAGGTAGGTAGGTTCATATGAACACATACACACACACACACACACACGCACACTCATTGATCCATTAATTTCTAAATTGATTTAAGTTATCTTTATTTTATTTTCTCTTCTTCGGTTAATAATCCACCTTTTTTTTATTATGGCTGTTTATCTGATAATCTACCATTTAGTTTTTAATTTGCTACTCTTTATAATTGGCTATGTTTTTATTTAAGTACAAAGATTAATATTAAGATTATGTGCTGTTAAGAGTACTTACTGAATAAATAAATACATGAAGGCTCTTGTAGATAGTAATCAATCCATCAATAAAAGAACTGATAAATAATGTATATAAATTTAATTCATTGAAAAGAAAAATGTTGCCTTAAACAGATTATTTTACTGAAGCAATAAGGAAGGTTAAAATGCAATCTATTCAAAACTAAAGAATTACGAAGAAAGATCTTAAACCATTCAACTTCAATAAAAACGCTTAAGACACAAAAACAATCTTTCCTTTTCGCAGAAATAAAAAACAAAAAAGGAAAGGAAGAAAATATAAAACAGTGAAAAAAGCTACAAAAAGCTGAACCGACGATAAAATATGAAGATAAAATTATAAAAGAAAATGGTTGGCACATAAATAGGAAAGGCAGCGACGACGGATCACGACAGATAATAACATTGCAAAGTGTTGCTGTACCGAAGAAAACAGCTTCAAGGGGATGCGAAATAGACTTTTTAAATAACACTCTCGTCTGAAGGCTTAGTAAATGTGCTAATAAGTTTGTTCGTCTCATAAAAAAACTCAAAACACGTTTTACAACGCTTTAATGTAAATTTGCCTATCTTTCTGCTAAAACATCGTTGTCACAAAAGCGTGTTTACCCAGATTCTGTTATAGTCCGCAATTTTATATTCTCTCCGGATTTTGAATACTAAAAGCTTCATATAATGGACTCTGAAAAACTCTCCGAAATTTCCAACAGCAAAAAGGAAGCCTACATTATCTTAAAGGTCAACACTGAACTCTATTAAACACGAATGGCCAATTGACTCCCTAAGTACTTGAGGCACAAGCCTTAAAATATACCTCGTAGGTATACATGCTTCTTCCTTTAGACCTTCACCAAATTTTGGAGAGCTCTGCCATTTCATGTGAAGATACAAGGATAAAAGAGCTTTTGAATTTGTCAGGGGTCAAGATAAAATGCCTAGCGGTATTGATTTGGTGGGATGACCGCCTGTGTTTACATTTGGCCAGTTGTTGTGAGGGGCTGCGGTGGTGATAGCTTAACTACTTTCGATTACGTGTAATGAATGGGAGATAACCACGTTTAGATTACCGGATTGATTTCTGTTTCGACACTTAGTAGCAGCAGGGTGTTTTTGGGTAGCTGTGTACATGATCGTGTGTCAAAAATATCAAATTTGATGCTAGATCATTAGTATACCTACAGAACTGTAATAATAGCTACTGTAACTTTGATACAATGAATCGCCCATTGTAATTTTATAGCAGAAATCGATTCAGAATCGAAATAACAGTAAATTGAATCCAAATTCATTGACTACCACTTTTTACTTTTTGGTGTTTCGGTTTCGTAACAAATCAAGATTTGTTCCAATCAATTCATATAAAGATGATATTGCTACATTAACCATTTCACTCTCAATGTCACAGTTAACATTAGTCTGTTTGTGATCACCGCTACTATGTATTATAGGTGTCAGTAAATCACTGAGTAAAATGATTGATGGCTACATCATCCTCATAGCAACCGAAGGGGTCTGATACATCTGTTAATACAAGGTGTAACGGTATTGCTGAAACATTACTAACTGTATGCTAAAGAACGTTAGGTTAAATATTGTTGAAATCGTCTTCAGTTCGAAGATGATCTTGATCATAATTTTCTATCAGAAACCGTGTTTCTATTGTAAAATTGTTATCTAGGTACCTACTTCAATTTCAGTCCCATTGAGAAAAGTTCCTTCAATTTCGATGTCTTGAAGCTATGAGTCATTTAACCCACTGTATACACGTGTCCCCGTTTAAATAAATGTTTACACTGAATCAATTCCCAGACTGTATCGAGCTAGATACGTCCATCATCATTTTCACGACCTTTATGAGTGAGTTTAACCTATCGTCCTGGTGACCTGGTGCTAGGTAATAAAGTATTGATTCAGAAGTCTAGGTCCAAAATTTTGACGTGACACTTGGAAATGACGTGAAGTCAGAGTCAGCCTTTAAAAATTTTATAAAATCCCATTTTGATTTGAAGATAAGAACGACAATAGCATCGTATAACATAGATATTTGTTGGCACACACAGAATGTACAACTACACTTTGTATTAAGGTAAGGTCAGATGCGTTTTAGAGATTAGTTTCAACATTTTGGGCAATCTTATATTCGAAGCTAAACAAAAGCTAAATTCCTATGTCGCAAACACAGCAAAACAACTCTACTCGTAAAAGAAGCCAAGGAACAAAATGGAATTTGCAAAGACACAAAAAACTAGCCCGTTAAAGACGACAAGAGATCATGTAACCACGAATCCAATTTTATGATTAAATCAAAACGCACCTATACGAGCATTATGCAATACAGATATACCTGCCAAATACTGGAACACCTAAGAATAGATGAGATCCGAGCACAAGCCGGTATCACTCACGTTGCTATCTCAGATGACAGCTGGCACACGACAAATAAATTAACTGACGAAGGTCATTTTATTTTTGTAAAAATGCTGCACTAGTTGAGTGTACTCGTAATGCTTGAAATTTGTGAAGGTTATGATTTTAGAATTTGCGATGTTGGTGGCGGGACCTCTGTTGGTTGACATATTATTTTTAGTATCGACAGAGACATATAGGAAATAAGCATTTAGTTAGAAAGACGAGCCTATGTGGTAGAAAGTGAATAGGAATTTGAAATATTGCACTCCCAAAGAGGTGCTATTATCAAGAATTTGTTTTAAGTTTTATTATAAGACCAAATCGTCACAAATATTCGTAAGTATACTACTTTGTTCATTACCTATATTTCACATTGCACGTACCTACTTCCATAGTGATCTTCACAGATTCTCTCCCGTCTGTAATACTTATGCATAAACAATTTATCTTTTAGAAACATTCAACGTCAATTTAATACGACGTAAGTAGTGTTTAACTCAAACCGACTTCATAATCAAGACGCTTCTTAAAAAATATATTTAGAACGTTATTCGTTTCACCTCTGTGACACGGTGAAAGTCAAACGCGTGGATTACGGTTACTAGAGCAGCTGTTTACAACCAAAACCCAAGGATTTCATCGACAATATTCACGAAAATCTTACATAAAATCCATTATTTACTCGTTATAGTCTTAAGATACGATTATGTTAGTCATAACGACTGTTGGCAGTAACAAGACCTTCTACAAATAATGTTACAGTGGCACAAGAGCGTAGGTACAATTTCCCATTTGGTACAGTATTTGAAGTAGCAAATAAAGAAAAAATATGAGGCAGAGCAGTTGGGGGCCGAATAAGCACGTAAATATCAGGCGGGTGGCTCGGTAACAAGGCAGCGAATTCTCCTTGTTAATAGAAACGACTATTGCGACCCAAACGTGCGTCGACTTGGCGTTTTGTATTCTAAATTATGAGCGGAGACGTTGTTTCGTTATAAAAAGTTGCTACAAATTACGTATACCTAACCGAAAGATGTCAATTGTTGGAAGGATTACACAAGAACTTTGTGCTCTTATTTTCTTCATTCAAGGTTGACAACTGACCACCTATTTTCAAAAATATTCTTATAAAGCCTCAACTGTGATCTAGAACAGTCAGTACTTCATTTATCTGACAGAAATATGCTTTGTAACAAAATATGACGTCACTACATCAACAACATCCTATTTCTAAATATGCGCAAGCTGAATCGAGAGATCGAAAACTTTTCAACATATCGTAACGCCTTTTCCTAGTAATAAAACAACAAACAATACCAAGCAAAGCTTGTACGCATCGTTCACTCGTGGCGCCGTAGGTATCGAAGGTCGATGATCTCAATGGTCGTACGCAAGGCAAATCGTCCCCGGTCACTTGTAACCAGCAAATTAATGGCTACCAGTCGGATAAGATGGCAATTGGACACTGTTATAACGCCAGAACTTAACACGAAATATTCGAAAGTAGGTGAGTACCAGAAGATGGTTAGTCGATTAGGGTTTTCAAGTCTTTGGGTTTACTTTTTGCAGCATATACTTAATACATGTCATTAACATTTTAGAAGCCATAAAGAATATATTTCTTTATTCATTTTAAGTATTTAAGAGCAAAGAAATTGACAGGTATTATGTATATACTCGGGTATCTAAAAGGCAACGTGAGGTATTGATAAAACCCAAAACATAAAACCAATATTTTACAACGCTGTAAATTCAGCGAGAAAATATCGGATTTTCGAAATGGAAATTAAGCTTTATCTGGTAACCCTATCCGTACCGTACCTACTCTAGCCGGTTCAAGAACCCCATTACGTAAATTTATGTCGCCGAATATGATTCGAGCGGAGCGCGGTGTCCCCGTATTAGGCGCTCACATCGCGGATTACCGGCGTGTTGCGAAACGAAAGCCTTTGTACGCGTGGACCTTAAGCAAAATGGGAATTTGCTAAGTCCCGGCCAGGGCCGACAAATTGAAAGCGTTCCAGCTGAGCGGCAACCTAACCCGTGGAACGTCGACTTTGAGAACGAGAGATCGTATTAACTGCGCCCTTTGTCAGCGAGCGGGCCGTATCGCCGCCGTGGCGTTTACAGACATTGCTGTGCACTCAGATAACAACGAACAAAGGGTTCCCGCCGACCGAATGCCAATTCGGGAAATGCTCAGTCATCCTTATGAGCTACTATCGGCATTCCCATTCAGTTTCAAGTTTTCTCGACCACTCGCTGAGAAGCACGCTGTTGCTTGGCTCTTGCTGTTATTTGAACCCGAGTTGTGACAAATGCACTCGTTCTAACATTTCCGAAACAAGCGTAAAACCAAACTAGATTAATAAATTCAGTCCCTAAAGAGCATGACGTATCTATTGTTCCCGTTGTACAAACATGATTAGTATTCTAAACACAAAACTCGCAGCACTAGCTGGCTTATAGCGCACGTTCGCGAAACAAAATAGCCGCGTCGACGCATCGTAGTTTTGTAGAAATCGGCAAACGACAAGCCGTATCGCGGTATCGTTCGCGTCGACTTTCAGATTGGTTCAGATAGGCGGAGGGCGTTGACCCGAGCGCGCGCGCAACTCCTCGCTCGACACAAACATGGTTAAATATAGCGTGTGACGTCATCTGTTTATCATCGTACGCAAGGTTACGCGGCGATTGGTACAAGCGGCCACGAGTGAACCATGCCGGGATTCAAGAGAGCGCCAACACGACAAGAAACTACTTTTACCGAGGTGTGAGGAATTGCCGTCGTGGAGCTTGTTACTATCATAGAGCAACTTATTCTTGATGCAATTGAATAAAACAAAACACAATCTGATGAAAAACGTTATTACTGTATTTTGACGATTGTTCTTATTAACAAATCAAACTAGAATATCTGTCGTACGTCTCACAAAAGACATAGGTAAGTTACAGGTTACGAGTAAGGTAACGACAAACTCGTTAAAACCTTCACACAAAAGACAAAAATACCTTTCAAACAGGAATATCATTATCGAAAGCACAAAGAAGATAAACCTATTTAATTCCAACTGGATTGCACTGTAAAAGACATGTTTTACTTAGAAGTGTCTACAAACAAAGTGCATAGCTACTAGACAGTTTCAATTTACTCTTGTAAAACAAAAGGCGAGAGATTGCAACGAGAAAGACCTTGGAAGAAAACCTTTGAATTATATATGTGTAAGTAAAGCGAAGGAAAATATTGTGAGGAAATTGTTTTTAATGAAAAATTGGGTAGGTAAGCGGTAAGTTTTCTTACGTACATGATGAAGATTAGATTAGTTTTAACTGATAACAATAATATTAGCCTATTTTGAATATAGACATTTTAAGTACAATTTATTTATTTATTTATTCAACAGTTTATTGTAAGATGATAATACATAGACAGAAAAAAAAGTTATACAAAAGGTACAGCATATTTCTAAAAGAAAAATAATGTATGTTGTTGTTGTTGTATGTTTCTAATAATGTTCGAAGATTATCAGTAAATAAAACCAAAATTCGAAATAAATGTCTAAAATCTTTTGAATGCGGTGTTAATTGTAAATAATATAGACAATATTTAATTGTATGCATGCATACTATATCCTGAACAACACGAGTATAGTACACCTAGTATTTTTGTACAAGGAATATTTAGTTATAATTCAGGTTTGAAGCTATTCTAATGGTATCTACACACTAAAGCCGCCGCCGGCTTTTTTGACAGCTGCCATCCTATGACGTAAAGCCGCCGGCCTAGCTTGGCGGCATGCCGGCGGCTTTGGTGTGTAGATAGCATAATGCCTTTCCGGGGTGTGGCCTCATTTTTCCTGATGTTACGTAAAAGTTACGTACATTTACAATGCATTTCATACAACGTAAACGATAGAAAGTAAAAGGTGTTACTTACGTACACAATATTGTAAAACAGCATAGACATACCTGTAACAGAAAATAAATATTTGCTGTAGCTATCGTTTGTAAACAGATAGGTTATCGGAATTATAAAAAATGTTGATAATAAAAAATCAAGTTCAATGTCACACAATGTTATTGCGGATAACATATATATACCTAAGTATATACGTATACATTACCTAAATACTTACTGAATAATATATATCTACGAGTACATAGAGAAGAATAAACTCATAAGTTTAAGTATACCTATGTCTTTTTAACGCGCTACTGTGAAATGTGTGGACAGAAAGTGGACACTATTTTATGAGTTAATAGTTGCTACAAAAAAGACAAAAGCACTTAAAAACGTCTTCAACATAGGCACTACAGAAGCACCATATCTTTTATGGGGCTATTTGACGCCTAATACAGCAATTTCCAACCACCTGCCAAGTTTTGCGATCAAGGTATACCGTGTAAATATCATTTTAGAAACCATTACAGAAGCTACGACGAGCTAGATAAAACAAGATAATATTTACGACCAAAACCTAAATTTATAAAAGTAACAAAATACTACAGAAAGTCTAATTTGAACAAGATTGATCGACCAATCCTTCAAGACCGCAAAATCTACAGATAAATCCTACAACATTACATAATAATAAAACAAAGGGTGAATAATAAATCAGCGGTATACAAAGAGGAAAACGATTGAAATGTATTACTTTACATTCTGACTTTGAATCTAGGTTAGACTAACGAAATTGTTTAACCTTGGTTTAAGCTAGACATTCAGGGGCGAAACTTTTCAAAGCCTTTTTATTTAAATTTGAAATACTTTGCTAGGTATAATAGTTATTATTCTTGTAGAAAATAAAAGAATCAATTATATTACTTTGTGCAGTACATTGTCAAAACTGTTAGCGGTAATACATAGTAATGACGAAAAACGTTTTCCTAAGCAATTACATAACATTTCAAAAATGCCTTTTTAATAGTTCTACATTCTACTAATATAATAAACTAATCAATGATTATATCTAAATATGTGAGGATATTTACACGGATAGCAGTTTGTTACTCTTCCACGCAAAAACTACAAACAGATTTCAATGAAACTTCACAATTTAGGAGCTTAAACATCAGAATAATATATTATAGGCTATGTTTTTTTAAAGGTATTGTATATTTGCTACGATTCAAACATACTTCTTTCGCTTCATCTACATTCATCAATCGCCTCAAGGATAGAAGGAAGGAGGAGGGAAGTGGTCCCTGCCTACCCTGATGGGAGAGAGGCGCGACGGATATGTATGTATGTATTGTTTAAGTATGTAGATTATATGACAAGTAATAGTAGTAAGAGGTGTGTTTGGATCGAAGCAAGTGGAAGGAAGTGGTCTCTGCCTACCCCAATGGGAGAGAGGCGTCATGGATATGTATGTATGTATGTATGACGAGTACGTACGAAGTCGCTAGTAAACGTATCATGCCATTCGTGACAAGACAAAACTCGCGACCTTGATTTCTCTAACACATTTAACACGCAAGATCCAAGATTAATTTTATTGCAAATTTGCATACAAAACATCAGCAAATTGAAGAGATAAATGGTAAAAAGCTTGAATATTTGCATAAACATGCAACACTATTATGTGTCATAAGTTAATGAGACTAATAAATTATGAAAGGCAATGATAGCGAGCTGTTTTGTGTCGTTAGTAGCCATTATAGAGCATTGTAAATTAAAATACTAGATTTTCTGAATAAATGTATTGAAAAGAGAAATAGCTTTAAATCTTTGAGATTATTACCTATAAAGATAAAGGGCCGAAGTCTGCTAATTTAAAATAGCCTCAGTTGTGTGTCGACAGAGTGTCAATGGCATTTGTTGATACATTTGGTATTCTGCTAAACAACGGCACACTGATTGCGACCAAATGTGTCAAAAAATGGCATTGACACTCTGCTGACACACAGCTGACTGAATATTGCTGAATAAGTATTGTAAATAAGCAGACTTGGGCACCAGTAGCATTGAAGACACTTGCTTTCTTTGAGAGGCCTTTGCTCAGCAGTGGGCAGCCATCTCAGGCCGATATGATAATGTTGTTGATTATGAGAATATAAAAATCAATAATGAAGTGTTAAATTTTATTATTGAGACGATTAATTCTAAAACAGACTTACCTGTTCTACATTTAAATGCTTCAATAAAGCAACATTGTTAAACAGCATTTAAAATAAGAGAAGTTGTGACAAGAATGTAACAATATCATCAATCATCAATTTCAACAGCAAAGTTGGCATTTATAGTAATCGTAAAAGACGATATGATACTCAAAACGCCTCACCTAGATAAAGTTAGGTTCAGTTTCTTCAATAAATGTCAGATTTCGCAAATAAATTGTAAGCTTATTGCTTGTATCGGAATAGGCAACGACATTTCAGGTGATAAGAGGGTATTTCTAATGGCAGTACTGGATTTGAATGTATTGAGGGCTCCAAAGACTACAACTGCTCGAAAACCAGTCGTGGTATTAGACGAAAATTTTTCAAACATCAAATCGCAAAACCCAGTGGTCTAAGTTTGCTAATTTAAAATTGCCTCAGTTGTGTTCAGGCAGAGTGTCAATGGCATTTCTTGACACATATTTGGTATTCTGCTAAACAATAGCTTACACTGATTGCGACCAAATCTGTCAAAAAATTACATTGACACTCTCATCACACTGTTGTTTTCACTTCTGTGTACCATAATATGTATTATTTCAACCCACTCAACTACGAAACAACATTTCTAAAAACACAAAAACCTAACACAATATGAATAAGCAACATAATGATGCAACTGAGTAATTTTAGCGCTGTGCAAATAGCGCGGCAAAATATAACATTCACGGCCGTAAACACAAACAATTCTACGAAAGGTTTAAAAGTTAACTATTCTGTATACTCTCACAACAATGCTAAGGAATAGTGTAAAATCAACATTGCAAAGATCGTAAACGGTTGTGTTGGAGTCAATGAACTTAAAAACGATTATGCAAAATAGAAGTTTACTAGGAAACCATTGGAGACACTAGCACATACTAGGCGGAATGGAAACTGGCCTTACCTAACACAGGAACTATGAAATGGAATCTAAAATGGGTGCGACTTTTCGTTTAACAAGCGCTTCTGCTGCATTTATATTACTTGTATGCTTTGGAATAATCCTGTTAATTTACACAAGGTTCTCGATTTAGTTTGGTTAAACTATAGTTCTGACTCTTCCTCTCGTTTGCTGATGAATAAAGATGTCATACTTTGACTGTAAGTTTTGTGACACAGTTTCTAAAAGATTTGAATGATGTGTTATAAATAATGACTAAGTTTTAGTAGACTTTATTATGACTATGCCAACAGATGAATGGGACGACAGACTAAACTACATAGTTTACCAAAAACGATTGAAGTTTCGACAATGTTTTATAATAAACTCTTTTCGTTATGAAAACATTCTTCAAATGTAAGTAGAACAGATATTCACACCGTTATCTTTGTAATAATTGTTTTAGAAATTGGTCAATATAAAGGACAAGATAAGAATAAACTAAAAATCAATGGAAGGATGCGGGGGTGACCTTTGCCCAGCAGTGGAACACAATAGACTAGTAAAAAAAGGAAAATCATACATCATTTGCACCTAGTCCCAAAATCCATCATAAATATAAATCAATAAAACACGAGGCTATATCAGTTCATAAAGAAAATAGAACGTGTCACACTGACGAGCATTAATACGTGCTCGATTATATCTGAACGCGTAAACTGAACGTTGAACTTCAAATTGTTCAAGTGGAACTAACTCAGCGTCTCATTTTAAAAGAAACCGTGCCTTACTTAGCACATCAAAACGATAAAAAGACTCACTGTAGCGATCCTTTTTATACGACAACTAGAAGGCTTCACAGCCCCGTTGACAGTAATGGGGCGAAAATACATAGAAAAGAAATTCAGATTTGCGAACGCTTTCTAATGTTTTCTCCGTCAATCACACTGCAATTTTTATTAAGCGTTTTGTTGATAGCTCTTTATTAAATGGTTTCGTGCGAAATTATGTGATAGGAACGTGGTTAAATATTCTAACATGGTTCATGTATTATAAGATTTGCAGATTGTAGTAGGTAGATATATAAAAACGTAATTTTATTCGAAAATGGAATAGAATCATAATCAACAGATGTTTCGTTGTCAACAATGATAAATTGTTATTGATTCATAACATAATTTAGATATCATAGATACAGTAAAATTAGAACATAATACATACATACATACATATCCGTCACGCCTCTCTCCCATTGGGGTAGGCAGAGACCACTTCTTGAACATAATGGAACATAAGGATATGGTAGAACATAATGATACCTAGTAAATAGATATCCTCTACAAAAAACCAGAAATAGGTGTTAAAAATAGGGTTGCTAACAAAAGCATGCATTCTCTAGATTCTAGAATATCTCGCACCAAACACAAGGGGCTATTATCTATCTATATCGATGTTTCTTGCAAACCCTGACAACTTCTTTTGTTTAGTTTTGAAACCTCTCTATGGAAACGGGGTGTGTTAACATTCTAAGGGCATGTCTAGACATTGTATTGTCTACATGAGCTATTTTTGTTCTGAAGGGTTCAAAAGTGTATGTACTTGGAAGGAGTGTAAGGAAAACGGAGTGCGATGTCCAAAAAATGTGTTTATTTGAAGTCTCTTCGCATAATTTGCAATGCAATGTTTCAGGTACAGGTTTTCTTGCAATGTTCTACAAATAGGTACCGTACTACTAAATATTAGAAACGTCAATGATTGTTAGAAGTAAAGATGTTTCGAAAAAATCCAAATGGTTGTTACTTTCACGTAAAAAACAAATACCTACGACAAAGATTCTTACAAAACTTTACAGTATTTCAGCTTACACATATCAGACATGACTAATAAATGACAAAATATGAAGCAAGTATAGACCACGCAAAAGAAATCATAGGTTAAAGGTTAAAAATATGCAGACCTATAAACATTTTATACAAAAATCCATACACGCCACGCCTTAATAACATCGTTTGCCTTTAATTACTTATGCGCAAGTGAAATGCGATTCAATTATGTGTCGTCACATCAGATCGTACGTTTAAATAATAAACAGCGTTACTGGACGCAATTTAAACACGATGCATGACCCACAAATTATGATTTGCGACATAAAAAGTGGTGGGGTTATTTGAGAATTAAAATTTTAGGGTTCCTAGGGGTTACCTAGGGGTAGACGTACTTACTTCGCTCAAGTGAAGGAAAAAATTAACGTCGTGTCGTATCAGGAAGTTAAATCGTTGGCAGAAGAGAGGCAAAGATGTCGATTACTCCACCGACAAGAGCCTGGCTCTTAAATATATGATGATGAGGGGTTCCTAAATTAGTCACTTTAGAAAATCCATATTTAAACGTGGAAGGTAATGAAAGGTTAAAATCATAATTTGATAAATTTTCAGTATACATACAAACGTACCCGTCACGCCTCTCTCCCATTGGGTTAGACAGAGACAACTTCCTTCCACTTGCTACGATCCAAACACACCTCTTTCGCTTCAGTATAACATACATAAAAGAACCTAGAGTAGCTCTTGGTAAGGAGATCTAGAATCGTCAATGAATTAAAACTTAAATTTCGTACCTACAGGTAGCTAAATAGATACCATTCTGCAATGAGATGATTCTGGGGCAAAAGGTAATAAGTTCCAACGATCTCAAACATTTTGAGGAACCTGTGATCGATGAAAAATATATAGATTGACATGTAATTAGTGAACGATAGAAAAGGATATGCATGTACTCGTGATATCAAACAACTTTTACTATGAGACCAAGGTCGAAATCATTCAAAATTTTTAAACTCCCCATACAAAATGCACCAGGTGATAGTATGGGAAATAATTTTTTTTTATGATTTCGAACTCAGTGCCATAGTAAAAGTGGTTTGTTATCACGCGTACATACATGTCCTTTTCTATCGTTCGCTAATTTAAAGTCACCATGTATATGAAAAAATCACACCCAACATCAACTAAGTGACATTTTTGTATATTTAAGGACGGAACCCTTTATACACAACTCTCCCTTACCAAGTTTTTGTAATATAGTTCTAAGAATAAAACGGCTGTTGCTTTTTTAGACTTTTGCGCTTTGTCGACTTAATTGCTATTGTAGGTTTTCACACGCGAGCAATTTTTACCGTCCACAAAGGTTTTATTATAGCTTGAATGGAAATATTTTAAAATTGAAGTGTGACGTGACGCTTACTGACATATTACTATTAATTACTATTAATATTATAAATGTCAATGTTCGTGCCGATGGATGGATGTTTGTTACTTCATCACGTAAAAACTACTGAACAGATTTTAATGAAACTTAACAATAACTTAGCTTGGACATCAGAATAACACATAGGCTATATTTTTTTACGATATCATGTTTTTTTTCCAAGATATGACGATAAATTCGTACGAAGTCGCGGGCAGCCTCTAGTGTCCAATAAACTACAGTATAAAGTATAGACATAAGTATCATGTTAACGATGTTACGTAAGACCCAGAACACACGGTGAAACGCAACTGCAACGCAACTGAAACTGCTAGTTACTTTTGAGTTGCATAGAAGTTTCTGCTATAGACTTCCTCAGAAAACTACACACGACGCAACTGAAACGAAACGTTTCAAACTAGTTGCGTCGTGTCTATAGCAGAAACTTCGATGCAACTCAAAAATTTCAGTTGCGTAGTAGTTGCGTTTCACCTTGTGTTTTGGCGCTAAATCATTTTTTATTCATCAAAGCAGCATTAAGTTATTGATAGAATTTTGTGTAGTTGACGAATTTTGTGTTGTTATTGTACTAACGAGAAATGAATGAAGAAGATGTGTTGCGTTAGAACATGAAACAAGAAATTCGATGTGGGAAAAATACAATTGCGAAAGAAAGTTTGAATATTCTTATAATCTATCTCTATTCAATCTATCTTAATCACGAGTCTAAGAAGTAAAAGTATATAGACATAACATTTCACGAAGAATATCATGATAATAATAAATATATCCATTAATGAGCTAAATAAGACAAGAGATGAAGCGAAGGAAGCCTTTATTAATGTTAAACAGAACAAATGTGAGGTAAAGTGCGTAAATATAGTCTTAATAAGTTTTTATGGAAACCTTTCTTATAAGAAAGAAGAACTTATTCGAACGAACGCTTCACATTACCTAATGGAAACGAGCCTGGGCCCCTAATTCTCTAATAACATTATTTAATAACACTGTTACTTGTCCACCCCAAAAAAAAAAAAAAAAATATATCTTCGCCGAACGAAATGGGGTTGCTTAGTAAATGTTAACGGTTAGTAGTGAAAGCTTTTTGTGTCGAAAGAAAACAATTTAGACGTAATGATATCAACAAAAGGCCTCGAGGAATGAGAAAAAAAGATTACCGCAATAGAGGGGTTTTTTCTAAGGTACGAATATCTTTGCCTCGTTATATTTATCTAAGTGATGGCTAATCTTATTTACCTAAGTACCTATTCATTGCCAAGTTAAAATAGATTGAAACGTTTCTTGTTGATAGCAAAGCATCAATAGTGACATGTTTAAAGTAAAGATTGGATTGAACCTAAGTACTTTATTTTCAGTGATCAGGTGGATGTACATAAGAACGCCATCAATTTCAATGTCGATATAGATGCCCGAAAAGAATACAAAGAGTTCCGAGGATGATCATCAGACATTATGAGATATGTTTGATACCATACTACAAATAATATTGACAATTATGACAAATTCTTTTCAATATAACCATCCTTGCTTAAAAATATTGTTAAGAATGAAAATGCTTGTATAAAATGTAAACAAACACCCTTTGTTTATGAAAACTTTTTTTATTCCAAAGAATCTTCTTCAGCCCCTTACAACGCTATTTTAATGGTCCTTAAATCTGACAGCTATCTAAGAACTGTCACGAGATGCAATTCTAATTAAAAATACGTCTTGGAATAGAATGTCAAAAGGGTATTTGTGATCAGGACGATCGAAGAGGAGTTTTGTTTAAAATACATGAGATAGGTACTTTGTAAATACTTGACAAAATGGCTTCCGCATTCACTCCTATATAAAGGCAGTATCTGTATAATTTGACAAGAATCCGACATCAAAGTACCCAATAAAGTATTCATCAGCCTTGCATCAAACAATAGATTGCAATTAAACTGAGAAAAGAGGTTAGAAACCGCTAGAATAGAAACGCAGAACACAACCAAACCGGCAAACGGAGAACGCACGTGTAACACAAAACCCGACTGCGTAAGACCTACTTACCGCGGTAACCACATGACACAGTTTCGTTGGCTTTGTTGCATAACGCATCCCCGAAACCACTGGAAGCTTCAAAATTATAAAGTACCCAAGGGATTTTGTGACCGTCCTAATATAAAGTCAGTTTTTGGCTTTGATGAATGGTATCCTGCAAATAATTGTCCTTCAGGCCGAAGGGCGGGGCGCGGGTGTGCCGAGGGGCGAAGAGGGCTCGTGGGCGCGGCAGGGCCGTGACGTCACGAGCCCTGCGGTCGTCGACCTAACAGCTGACAGTCAACTTGCGTAGTCCGTGCCGAACGCTTGTATCTGACACTCAACATACTTTACCTGCTTATGTAACCCCGCTTATGTACCCCGCTATGGTTAACCAAAGACAGATATTATCTGCTCACTCGAACATCGTTCGTAAACCGCATTAACATGTAAATGGGCCGTTTATTGGTGCCTATTTTAATCATAGTTTTATCTAACATCTTAGCTGTAAAGTACACTTGAAACACAAGTAGGTCCCCATTACTGTATAGGTTTCGTATCTTCGTGATAAAATCCCGGATTAAATCATAAGCACGTAGCATCCTCGTTCAAAGTATTTCTCAACGTTTAATCTATGAAGCGTAGTCTTAATACTAAAATCAACAATGAATTAAATGGAAACACTAGTGTAGTGCAAAGAGACTGCTGCGATAATCCTCTTGTCCTATATTAAGCAACGGACAATAACGTTCCGTGAAGACCAATATAAACAAAGCCACTAGTGCTCCGTGCCGCATGTTTTTTTCTAGATAACACGCTACACATGTCCGTATGTGTAGCTATAATAGCTATACGGATAGAGTAAATGAGTCAGAGCGAAATAGGTAGGTTGGAAGGTACGAGTAGATACGGTCGCTTCGTTCGCTCAAATATGGAGATTTAACATCAACGCAACAAAGTTTGAAATGGTCGTGCACACGCAACAACCGTTAGAATTTCCAAGTTCCGACCATATTTTGCACATGTCGGGCATCGGTCGCCGGCGGCCGTCGGGCACCAGATGTCTTCAAGTCAGCGCTGATAAATTGTTTGTTTGGACGACCCGCAACGGTCATGTCAGTCCGTTTACTTCAAGCGCTTCACGCCACCGACAATGCTTCACAAAAATTAATCTAAATTCTGTGAGGTACGCATCTGGTTTTGTCGCGATCGACCCTCGTAACACCTGCGTCAATTTAGCTGACACGGCCGGGTAACGGGATCTCCTACCGCAAATAGGCTTCTAGATATCCAGTCGGGAACGTATCGACTGGAACTCGCTTCAATTAGATAATGACAGCTACTCGCATGGGACACTACTCGACGAAACTCCGCAAAACTATTGGAGCGGGATGACAAAGGCCCATCCGACTGGCCTAATCAAATAAAGAACACATTACTACGTTAAATACGTTAGACGAACCCTTCCCGGGCAGGGTTCGAGCCGCATTTATTCACTCCCATGGATTTCCCGAGGATTTGGAACGCCCATTCAGAACCCAACTTTCACATACGGAACGTATTTTTGTAAGCTCACATTTGCATACGGTTCATTGTCTACATAAAAATTTGGATATAGTAAAAGTCTGACTTGCAGAATAAACTTTTGGTGTTTGGAAAGATTCGGTTAAAATTTAAGCGCTAAGTTGGATAGAGCGTCGCGTAAATACGTTATCCGGCGAAAGGTTACTCTGCGAATTTGCTGAAATGGCCAGAAGCAAGAGCGCCAGGTTGGCTCAAACGTAAGTTTAGGGGATGTTCTAACGCTTCCTTCTACAAGAATGCTTTAAGAGTACACATGAACGGAGCTCCAGTCATCCATAATGCACTCCCCCTCGGGAGCCGGCGTGCAAATATCATTTAAAGTTTATAAATAGACGTACGGCCCGCATTTAGGTCGCGCGATACGGAATGCAAGCCACGTATAACCAAATCGTGAATTCAAAACGCGTGTCATGTGAGATCCCCTAACGCGGCCACGCCGCCGTCGACTCGTCTGCAAACAGATTCCACGTGTACAAAGCCCCGCTGCTCGTCTTAAGACATCCGACAAACAACTCTACCTACCAACTTTCTTCTCTTACAGTTTAATTAGCAGAAAAAATGTCATCCGTTTCAAAGACACGTCCAAAAACTGAAGCCGCAAAAGTTTGGATCGCGACAACAGATGCTCGCTTACGAAATTAAATTTCAAAATTTAAATATGAGAAGGATTATTTGGCAAGATTTACTAGCTGATTAATGTAAAATCTGGCAATCTTAAACATGTTTCGAGAGCCAAAATGTTCATCGCGAGAGTTATATTATGTTGGGATAGGTTGTGATCCGAAAACGGGACAAGAAATGGGGTGAAATAAGAAGTATTTAATAATTCACATATCTTTTGGCAGAGATTCGTGTTTGTGTATTTGTGCAAATAGCAGAGGCATTTGAATATTTTATTCCTTGGTTTTCATTAACCACTTCTTACGTAAGTAACTTTAGATTAAATGTACGAGTATATTGGAAAACGGAATAATTTGCGACAAATCAAACACACGAAGCAGAATTAAATGGTAGAGAAGTTGTTATAAAAGTTGTTTTGATGGTTATTCCAAATTAAAAAAAAAAAACTTAGAAAACGATTGTAAACTTTAATTTAACAATAGATCTTCTGTACCTCATTTTAAGCAATCAGGGAAAAGAGGAAGAAAAACTTTACATTCATTGGGCACTAAATCGTAACACATTAATAAATAGCGCAAATCTAGTGATGATTCATTTCTTTAATGTACCTACTGACACCTTTCGTATCACGAAAACATACTTAGTTTACAATTTAGTGCCTGAATCTATGTACCTATCTATTATATGGATCTCTCTGGATAGTGCTAAAATTCACAGTGGTTTTAGTATCTGCCCGCATTATGGCTGACAGGACAACCTGCCTTGAAGCGTCCTTTTGTAAATTAATTTGTGTGAACGCTTCAATGAGTCCTACCGTCTCTTCGGGCGGTGTTATAGTCCAGGCAACTTGTTTATTTTGTGCAACAAATTAGGATAGTCCTGTCGTACATTCATCATCCACATAAAAGTCTAAATCTGGGTATTAATTTATTTCGTCTATACTTACAACATAATCTTTTCGTTTTAAAATCGAAATCTTACTTATAATATTTCTAAAGTATAACACTAAGTATTTGTTAGGCTAAAGTATTGTAAACTTTTATTTAAATCTTTTCAGTGGTTTTAGCTTGAAAGGCAACCAATCACACGCCAATTGGCCGTTCGTAAAATTTAAAACCCACTTCTTCATTCGCGTCGGCTAATTTATGCACATTGCATGTGTTATAAGTACCACATAAGGTTAAGCAATAAGCAACGATGTTGTAGGTATTTAGAGTTCAACGAACCGTTTTTTGCGTATTTAGGTTGCATTGATTTGCGCAACGTATACTTAGTATGTACTTAGTAAATCACGCAATGTGTGTCTTCGGTATGGTATGATCATATTAAGGCAAGTATTCATTAGCGAGCTGTAACCGTAAGGCCCAGAACACACGGTGAAACGCAACTGCATCGCAACTGAAACTGCTAGTTGCTTTTGAGTTGCATCGCAGTTTCTGCTATACATAGATTTCCTTAGAAAACCACACACGACGCCACTAGTTTGAAACGTTTCGTTTCAGTTTTGTATGACCTGTAGATTTGGGGTTAATCTACCCGCACTGACGCTGTATCTACATAATCATAAAACGTATAATAAATGTAAGTATAAGCACCAAAACATACGGTGAAATGCAACTGCAACGCAACTGAAACTGCTAGTTAGTTGGTAGTTCCTTAGAAAACCACACACGACGCAACTAGTTTGAAACGTTTCGTTTCAGTTGCGGTATAGGTAGATTAACCCCAAATCTACAGTTCATACATGTGTTATAACAATGGAATAAAGTTGAAAATGAAATCTAATTTAATTAGAACGTGTCAGTTTTCACATTTCGGTAAAGATTTCCATTATGCCAGACTGAATGTGATCTTGAATGCTTATCAATTGCAAAGTGACGGGTGTTGATACGAAAATAGGTTTAAAACAGTATAAAACATAATTATAGTAGGTACTAGTGGTGGGCCGAGTACCAGTTTTACCGAGTAACCGAGTACCGAGTATTACTCGGTTTAAAGTTTACCGAGCCGAGTACTCGGCCGAGTTACTCGGTAAAGTTAAAGTAGGTAGAATTTCGCACGAAGTAGCTAGGGAGCGAGTGGTGATAATGGTGTTAAAACTGTCCCTCCGCACCCCGCTAATTATTCATAATGAAAACAGTAAACCGCAACCGTCAAGTGGCTTTTTTTTTTTGAAAAAACACTGCTTAGGAATTTTTCTTCTAAATAATTATGATAATAGCAATTCATAACATTGCTGTAGCTGGGCAAAGGCCTAAATATGTACCATTAGAAGGATTTAGACTATGATCTACCAAGCAGATCCAATGCGCAAGGTAGATTTATTTGCACCGAGTACTCGGCATTTTAACCGAGTTATTCGGCCGATTACGAGTAGTGAAAAAAGTGCCGAGTACGCCGAGTACCGAGTATAAACCGAGTACTCGGCCCACCTCTAGTAGGTACGCTTACTTCCTAATAATATAATAAACGTCAAAGTTTGTGCCGATAGATGGATGGATGTTTGTTACTTCATCACGTAAAAACCACTGAACAGATTTTAATGAAACTTTACAATAACTTAGATTGGACATCAGAATAGCACATAGGCTATAATTGTTTGCAGATATTTGGTGTTTTTTCAAAGATACGACGATAAATGCGTACGAATTCGCGGGGAGCCTCTAGTATCTTTATAAAATTGTAGGTACTTACTATAATCATTATTTTGATTGTAAAAGTTCTATCTGTGACTCAAGTTTTAGGTTGAAAAGGACAAAGCAAGAAGACGTTCGTCTGTCTGAAAAATACATTTTAATTTGTCATATTAAGTCGTCGTTATCAGCCCATATATGTCACCACCGAAGGGCACGAGCCTACTCTCATACAGAGAGTGATTAAGTATGTTATTTAATTTGAAATAGACAATTAACCTAAATACAATTAGAATACCTACCTACTTTGGCAAATAAACAACAGCAGAAAATGATGGCACGATATCGCAAACGCGCGAAACCGAACAGACTTTTATGTATAATATACCTAAATATAACACTATTAAATTATATACTTATAAAATACATAATAATATGAAATGCATCGGATGCGTGTTATCGTTGCGCGAAGGAGCTAACGGGTCGGCCAAAGCAAACAATTACGATAGCATTGTACACGGGTCGACGACCTCGCGGCTCGTTCGTTTCATTGACGATTGTTTTGCCAGTTTGAGGTAGAGCTGTGACATAGAGCGTAGAGGGAATTGGTAGACGAAGCTAAAGATTTGTGTTTTGTTTTTGTTAAGAAGAGAAGGGAAAAAAGGGAAGAACAGTTGCTGTAATTTGTACCTAATGTTTTTGAGTTGAGAAATCTGTGTAGCTTTCTTAGGTGTGTGTTGCAAAATGCGATAACTATCTCGACAAATAGCTATAAGTTAATTTATGTTTCTGTATCAAAGCAAGTAGGTAAGTAGTGTCTTTAATGACGAAACAAATAAACTTGTATCTCCATCGACGTCAAAAAACACCCTTAAACTGTTTTATTTTTGGTTTGTTTTACTTTGGAGTCGTTTTAAAATAGTAGCAATAACGACTTAATTAATACCTCATTTATGATATTTGAAAACACAGCAACCTATATCACTAAAACTGTATGTGCCTACTCCTGAACTTCCAACTGAATATTCGAATTTAGAATGATTTATTTTTCTCTTTGGACAATTTGTCAGAGGTCTTTATTCACCGACAGAGTAAAAGCGAAGTTTCGCCAGCTTCCCTGATAATACGTCAATTCGGTAAAGGTGTTTTCTCGAACACCAATACGTTTTTCCTGTACACGTGTTTGCTTTTTTTTTCACCAAACAGGGTCAGTTTCATCTGTTTTTATGGATTTATTAGTGGCTCAGGTTTTTGGTGTGGCGAGCTTCAATTTTTGGAGTTAAAGAGCTGATAATCATATAATACAAACTCGACATAAGTATTTTAGGAAAATTACGTAGGTAGTTATATACTTTATTATTTATATATTAATTTTATTTACTTATATCTAATGAAGAATTAATCAACGGATACATATTTAAACGTCCTACTTGTGACCGTTTACGTTTACGGCAACTTAATCTTACTCAATATATTTAAATACGTGTTATTCAGCTACAATATTATAAAGCACCCACATGAAAAAGTGCCAAACACCCATCCATCAACACAAACATAGTCGCTCATTTTATAAAGTAGAATAACACGAAACCCGATAAACAAAACTAGGCAATGAAACGACCACACCGTAACTGATAGTATGCATTACCAAATCGCGCGCGCTGGCTACTCGCGACCGGCGGCCATTACGATATCATTTGCATTTTAAAGTGTGAATCAGCGAGGGCCGTGCCGGGTCACCTGGCCGCAATCCGAGATAACGCCCTAACGAAACGACAAATTAAATACTGCAATAAAACATTAAAAACAACTGCGATTACTTTATCGGGATGGCTGGGATAGTTTTGTTTTTTTTTTTAGTCTCGTGACAGGCAGCGTGGTAACTCTTTGCGAGTGCATAAGTACTTAATTTACCAACGTATGAAACAAAGATCTAGCTGGGGCTTTAAGATACGAATTTTAAATATAATTTAATTATTTCGTTTAAATTACTCGTAATACCTTTTTATTTTCATGTCGCATCTTTTGTTACACACTCATATCTGCCAAACAAATAGCACTGCTAATTAAATACTGATTTTATATTTAATAGCATTTTTATCATAATCTAGCATTAAGCATTCATAGGTAAAATCATGATGCACAAACACAGCCTAAAGGAAAACAGAAAAATTCAAAAACGTAATTCACTAAAGGCACTTAGACGAAACGAAGTGTATGCGTTTATGGAAAAGTGAAATGAGGTAGTGCTGATGGCTTAAAATTGTGAAGAGAAAATATTGCATGGGGGAGCCTGGAGCCCATAATAACAGTGCAAAATAGGCCGGCCCTGGTTCTCTTTAAAGGGGAGAAGAGTCAATGGGTCGTACTTAGGATGATGGAGATAGAAATGGCGTCTTCCAACTCGGAAAATTCAATGAAATTTTGCTGAGCCCCGCTGGAAATGTATGGGTGCAAGTGTTGCAAGCTAGACTTGAGATTCCTTCCAAAAAAACTACCAAGATTTTAGTTAAGGTACTTTAAAATGACGTGTTTCAAAATTATGGTTTATTAAAGCATTCTTTTTTTTCAATATTTCAATCTCTCTTTCATTACACAATACATTATTAGTACTTTCAGTGAGTAATTAGGTAGATAGGTTGAAACCAAATAAAAAAAAACGATTGCTTTGATGCAATTCCAAAGATGTGATCCTAAAATAAGACATAAACTATTAATCATCATCTAGCATACCCTAGCATAAACAAAACTACCATAGACAAACAAGAACAACCAAAGATAAATATTATTCCACTTCTTTCGAAGGTCTAAAAATCTAAGGAACACAATCAATGAGCCGTATTATAAGACCCCTCCCCTCGCTTGTAAACGGAAGTAGTGCCGCAGTGTGGGAAGGACCCCCGTTTCTTAATCCCATTTCCTTACACATTGTTTTTTAAGTTTAGAACAAATTGTTTTTAGTTTTGGAACAAATTGTTCATTTGAAAGCTGCACGTGTGTTTAGTGGCGTTGAATTTTTTTTGTGATGCTATGTGGCTATACCTTTAACTTACATGTACGACTTTGCGTTTTAATGGAGTAGCCCTCAGAAGTGTATTTTATTTTTACTGAGCGTAGGTATATTTTCACTTTATAGGTACTTACATGAAAATATATTATTTTTTTGAAATAAGCTGTCCCTTTTGTTTGTACTTATAATTTCTCTTTTTTGTCTCTGTGAACTATCTTATTGCACTAAACTATTAAATAATAATTAAAATTAAGTAATATATTAAACATACATTGATGCTATTAAATCACAGGTTTCATCCGATAACTTTCTTTACAAAGTTAACTTATTCTAGTGCATGTCAAACCAAATGTTTAGACAATGTTAATATTCCAATATAAACAGAAGTTCAACGACCTGTAAACATATGCTCATATTATAGTGCATACCTAGCTATATACTTAGAGATAATTTTACATATTGCACCTATCAACATAAGGAGAAGCCATACCGTCTGGATCTGCGTGTCTGGTCCGGCGCAAAATGGCTACTTTTTGTATGTTACTACTTATCAATTGACAGGTCATCTACCAAGAAAACTATGAGAAAATTGGGCGCAACCTTGGCAAGCCGTCATAAACTCATTTGTATATGAAAAAAAATGGGGCCACTCCTTATATTTTCATTATTGCTATCAACAATGTAATCAAACAGAAACGCTATAATAACAGGATTTTGGCAATCGCCATAAATAACCTACCTATTCGTATTTTACACGCTGCAACCGACAAGATTTTAATCATCAAAACAAGCAAAAATACGATAATTCTTTTATTTCTATCATAACTACATTACGTACTAGTGCGTAAGAAATTAAGTAATTTTGAAGACTAAAGTGTTACAGGTAGGTTTATAATGAGTCTTAATATTTTTACAGATATTTTTCGTGCTATTTTGTTGTGATTTTGTATTACTCCAGTGTGAAAAAGCTACTAGTGTAATTGAAGTAGTAATGTGACATCACCATCATAAATTTAAGAGCGTCGCTCTTGTCAAAATAATGTGACAAAATGTAGTATTTCATTACATTAATAAATTGCCTAAATCAAAGAAGGAATATTCAAGATTACACCGACGTAATTTGCAGAAGCAAATCTGACGCGAAAACAACTCTTGTTTTGACGAAATATGGTTCATTTATATCTAGAAAACTTTAACAATTTGATACTTCAACAACGATGAAGATAAAGGCAAGCCACAAAACGTAATAAGCTAAAACAATCATAGACATAGGTAAGTAGGCCTATTAGGGAGCAGATAGATACATAAAAAAGTTCAAGTCGCCTCAGCACATACCATATTCAATCTAAGAAAATATCCTCCCATTTTCCCAAACTAAACAACACTGGGGCAGACCCGAAAACAGACAGGGCTGCCAAATTATCGATATTTTATTACGGGACCGAAACGCGTTATCTGCGAAATAGGACAAGGACCCGAAATTGCGACGTCACATATACCCACTGCCGACGCCTTCCTCCGTTTCTACAAATAACACTTAATCCTATATGATTTTAAACTAATTATGCGGCGTAGACATCTTAAATTTCCATGCTCATTAAACCCTTCAGTATAGCCCCATTAAGGGACTATTAAATAAAATCCACGCGATTTCCATTGGAGTCTAAAAGAGCGGTGAATTATGAGTTTCCATTCCACAAGACGGGATTCAATTTACAAAGCGGGACATTTTCTGGGTCCTCCGTTTCGGGACGGTCCCGGATTCCACCTAATCTTGCGGTTGGCATCCTTATCCGGACACTTTTTCTGACAAAACGTCGGGAACTCTTCAATATATCAGAATTGTCGAACGGCGGAAAACAGGAAAAGTGCGGAGCGATAGTTTCGGAGGCGATTCTGCTGAGTACCGTCCAATTTACGCGAACGGAAAGGACCTATGGGTTTTTGAAACGAATATACTAAGATACTTCTTAAAAAGGAGCAGTGTTTGGATGGATACAGTACCCTAAAATTTGTAAAGAAAGAGTCTCAGTTTATAGCTGTAGCCATAACTTGTAAGTACCAAGAGAAATAACACTGATTCGAACAAAGACAGCAACTAACTTTCTTTAGAAGGAAACGTATACTAAAAGAGCTACCTATAGCCAACAGCTATTAACAAAGTAGAAGCACGCTATACCAATTGGAACCGCGAGCGAACCAAGTTCTGCCTTTTCAAACGGAGCCTTCGGATTTCGAACACGAAAGCAATAAGTACGGGTTCGACTTTATCAAAACTTTAGGCTAGCAACCCTTAAAGCCTTGAAACTTGAGTGGAAAGTGCTGAGTTTGAGTACATTATTAGTTCTTTGGTCGGCCGGCCTTAGAAAGTGGGTCTTAGTACGCAATATGTGACGATGCGTGTTCATGTCATGAATAGAAATCGTTCACTTTAACAATAACTTTCGAACCCCTCCCCACCCCTCGAACCGCCGGAACCCCTAATAGCTCTATAATAGCCAAAGTTATCGAAATTCAAGGGTGTAAGTAAGGGAGAACTTGTAGTGTGTTACTTTAAAGTCAAAAGAATCAAAGTGATTGGTGAATAAGCAGGCACTTACGATCTTTTGTTATGGGTTCGAATAAAAATAAAACTTTGACACGTTTTGTGAGTAAATTGCATGAAAAGAGGTCAAAGTATAACTTCAAACATAATAAGTAGCTACAAATAGGTATATTTCATTTCCTATAACTTTTTATTCTTTGAGTCCACGAAAGACATAGTTCTACACGACATACAGCTATTGTATAAAAAAGTATTTGAGATAATGCTGCAATCTAAAACTGACAACAATTAGAAGAAGACAGCCCGAAAGAGTAGGTACTATAATTAGCAGTTTTACAATTCTAAATCAGAAAACGCACTAAAATAAACGCAAATATTCTAAATACCTATCCGGTCTAAACTAAACACAATTAAATAGCACAAAAATCAAGACGCAAAAGACATTTCAAAAATGGCGAAAACAAACCGAAACTTTTAAAAAATTTACTCAAAAAAAGAAAGAAGGGAAAGTCCAAAAACAGGTTCGTCCACGTTCCGCTTCCCTAGTTAACCGAAACAATCTTTTGAACATCATCTAGATACAACTACGGTGGTTAAGTCACGACTTTTTTATCTAAATGCAAACCACAAGCGGCCATGTTGTTGAACCACCTTGGAAAAACAACGAATGTTCTACATTCTAGAAGAATGACAGAAAACGAGTAAAAGTACTAAATTAATTAACTCAGACATAATCTTGGTAAAAAACATTACTAAGTGCCCTACAGATAAAATTTAACTGCCAGATAAACCTATGTCTATTTCATAAAACATGTCGTTTAGGCAGAGACAGGTATAAAACATCTGTCAGATAAATTAAATCTTTAGATAGTGAAACAGTCCCTGAGGCATTTATAATGGTTACAGAAGAAATACTTAAGTACTTATAATAAAAATCAATAAGAACCTTATGGTTTCTTGATAAAAGTCGTTTAGTATCTAAAGAAAATGTTGTTGAAATAATCAGTCATAATGCTGAATAACGTAAGTGTAATGTAACTAATTGATTTTGGCGTAACTTAGCGGAAATCGTATTATAAAATATGAATGTACTTCTAGTTAAACTTACTAATGGAAATCAATCTTCATGTGACGAATAGAAAGTAAGCAGACATACCTGTAACAAGATGAAACACAAATTAGAATAGGTACATATTAATATCAAAAATACCTGCAGACAGGCTTGCTTATTATCAGATGCTAAAACGGACGGCAGAAAACAGAGCAGAGTGGCGTAGACTCCACCGACAAGAGCGACGCTCTTAAATTTGAAGATGATGATAAAAAATACTTTAAACTACTAGATAGATAGGTATAGATATAGTATAGCACAGATAGAAATATTAATAAGTATATTACATTTCATTACAATACATTTTCCCCCGTCCCTAAATTGAAAACGTCGTGAAAGCAAAAGTCACAATTACACAGTCAACACCTCGTAATTACCTCTAAAAGATTCTAATTAAAGCTGTATCTTGGAGTACCAAAATAATGTAATACTATGAAGGTAAATGGAATGTGTCAAGCACATCATAAAGAAGGAATAAGAAGGGGAGTGGAGCGGCTCATCAAGTTACAGTGTAGCTAGGGGCGTAAACAATGGAATGTACAGGTGACATTTCATCAAGAGGTTAGATGCTTTGTTGACAACCCTAGCTGAACGAATCATTAAAGTGAATGAGGCAGGTGGATAAGTGTTGATGTAAATTTTTGATGAAAGGATCGATATAAGAATTCAACTGATTATTATTGAGTTTCATCTTTCTCAATTACACTTAGATCAAGTAAATTGTAAGGGCCCGATTCACCATCTATAGATAAAATGTAACTGACAGATAAACCTATGTCTATTTCATAAAACATGACGATTTAGACAGAGACAGGTATAAAATATCTGGCAAACAAATTTTAAACGGTCTAATTTGTTAAATTCCCAGTTTTGCGACAGTCGTGACGACCAAGTTGTCAATTAGAATATTTCTATGAATACAATGAATGAGGAGAAGGAAAATAACAAATGAATAAATCAAAATACTCAAATAGCAAAATCTCCGAACCAACCATCCCAAGAGACATCAACAGTAATAAAAGCGACCAAGATTTACAAACAGATTGAGATATAGCTCTCATTAAACTAACTAATAGAAAGCAAACATCAAAGCGGCCGCTAATACTGTACCACGATGAAGGCCTCGGCGTGCATATTACAAAGTGCCACCAAATCATAATAAACTGTAGTGAAGAGCTAATGAAATCATTGATAAAACAAGTGCTAGTGACATTGACGGTTATAATTGAATGAACATGTATATTCTAGAAATTGCAAGTCTTTAGTGATAATTTGTAAGTATATTTATATTGAGGCTAAGGTAATTGATATTGATGATGAAACAAAGCAAAATGGAGTACCTGGTTGATTGTACTTTAGCAATAAAAAGTAAAGACCCTAAAGTAACATTACATAAGAACAATAAGTGTTGTTTGAGAATCTGTTATAAAATACCGTCTTGGGTAATATGCATATACATATAGTACCTATATGTATATTGTATATCACTTCAAAAACATGAATGATGAAATAAATACTGTATTGCAGTCTATATCTTAAGTATAATCCACTCAGTGGCGTGATCGGTTAACCTTCGCAATAGGTATCCACTCTAGAATTCCTAGATACACGTAAAGTAACGCGATTATAAAATCAATGATTCTAGAACAACGATGCTTTGATATAAGTTGAGAAAATGGATAAAAGAAGGAAAGGAAAAGAGAAAGAAGAAAGTTGGGAAAATGGATATAAATTACGGAGCAACGCACCCGTTCACAACTCCACATCTGTAGCACGTAAAGCCTAGTCATTAATAAATAAATCATACACTGGCATTATGCCGTCGATTTGCTGGAATCATGCCACGGGGTGTCAAACATTAATCTTCAGTCAAAATAGACGCGCGAGAACACGTGTTATAAATTGATGGAACACAAAGATAAATATCAAAAGCAACAAATTATGAAATTAAACTAGAAATGTTTGTGACAGAAGCAATTTTCTTTACAGAAATGATAACACAACTAGTTGTGTAACGGTTTATAAAAAAAGACTGTTGTTATGAAGTGGCTTTGCCACGTGACGACCGAGATGATATTCTAGTAGAGAATTAATATTTGCTAGTTAGAACTGAAACATAGCTCAGTGCAAGTAAACAAAATCTGCAAGATTATAAGTTATTAAAAAATAAAATATCCAGGGAGAAAGAATACAAAGTTCTGTCCTGCATTAGCAAATTGCAAATAAAAATAAGACACATTTTATTCATTATCATAAAAAGGAAATACCACAGTAATTTCAATTCATTTCATTAAAATAAGCACATAAATTGTATTGTAAGATGTCTGGCGAAGCAATTTAAGATTCAACCAGCAGCAAGTGGAAAAAGTTAGCACCTAGACCCTCTGTTTAAATAACCTCTTGCAGTATTCATAAATCCGCACCAAGAACGGAATAGTAGTGTAAATTACAGATGTGAATAAATAAGGATTCTGCTGGAGAGTTGCTAGTGGCAATATCATTTTATTTGCGGTCGCAATGCCTCGTATTCCTACGGTTTCCTAACATGGAGCAATGTATTTTGAAGTGACGGTAACGTGGTAACCGTTATCAGAAGAAATTTTGCACTCACAATGGAAAGTCGACATAAAATGGCAGGTATTGAACACGGTTTTGCATCCGTCGGTGTGTTGGCATGTGTGTCTTTGTAAGAGGGGAGTAAATACGCACGATTACGCATTGTTTCCTGTTTTATGCTTTTGTGCAATATAAAAACAGACGTTGGTATTACATACATTTATTAATGGAGTTTAAAAGGCATATTTCATCAACACTCGAAAAATGCAAAACGAAAAAGTAGGTGATATTAATTCAATTATAAAACAGTAAACGAAATCTGTTTAATACAAAATTCTATTCGATGTAATGCTTCAAATCCAATAAATATTAGACATTGCAATAAAAGTCAGTTACCAAATAAACAAAGAATCCGGTAACAACAATCGCAATAAAATACAGAAACAAAGCAAATATCAGAATTAGCGTCGGCGGCGATGTATGCGTTGTGTGGTGTGAAACCGACTCGCAGGGAGAGTGTGAACACGCACGTGGCCGCAACAATAGCTCGGCAATCAGTTAACTCTCCGCTTGTCTCTAACGCCGACTACAATCGACGTATAATGGCACTCGACGCCGCAACCTACGATTAACGACAAAGTATACACTTTAGAAAAGGCCACGGCCCCACGACGCAACGCCAGATTTCAATAAACGAAAAGCATAATTTATGGGCCCGACGAAATGAACCGAAATGTTTTGATTGCCCCAAAAAAAAGAGCAAGCAGATGACGAATTCCATTATGCAGGAAGAACTAATTAAATCAGGTCCGCACTGCCGTCGCCTGGCGCTACCCCTTATTTTGATTGCTTCCATATAAATTCATTTTGTTATTCGTATTCAGTTCTAAATGAATTTTGTGTCCGACGGCAACCAACCGCAGTTCGACATTGGAAACTTTGTAAATTATTATTACGACTACACAAGCCAACGAAACAATCTGCAACTCCAACTATATAACGGGAACGCCCAAATTGAATTGTAAGAGTTCCGATGTTATGAGCAAAACCTTCGCAGCGAGAATCAAACAGTATCTGGCGCTCAACTAATTACAGAATAAATCACATTTTGATTAGAAACTTGCTATTTTCCGGCGGTAATGGGTAAACCGATCCTGCTTAAGTATTAAGCTATCGGAGTATGTTCACGCGGGCGGATTCCGCAGTAATTAACAGAGCGCGACCCTACATCATAATGTTTTCATGGCATACACGAGCGTTCTGTTCGGTTGTAAAGGGCCGAGGGAGAGCGAGCACATTAGCGCCGAGTGCCGAGAGTCGTCGCATTTAGAGGCCGCGCACGACCTAGCCGCGTCACCCGTCACCCTTTGCCGCAGTCGACGGAAGATATCTGTAGCAAGCGTCACAAGTAATTAAGAAGCAAGCCATGCTTTGTCCCGATCCCCCGAGACGACTCGGGGAGCTCTGCGCCTCTCCCCACTTACATAATTTCTCTTAACTGCATAATCGATACCAACGTGTCGCTCTTATCCCGTCTAGACGTCGACGTGTCCGTAACTCTTGCGGATACTCGAGAGCTGAGCCAATACCCGGCCCGTTACGTACGAGACTACCTAGTCACTAGCTAAGTACTCGACGTCGCAACTCGGCTCGCGTCGAGCGCAAATCGAGTGCCTTAAACAACAAAAGTGCTCCGAACCCAACCGAGCGTGAATCAATCTCATAACGCTATTTCCAATCCAAATACAAAGATCCAGTCTTCCGTATAAAATTTCATAGTAGCGGAAAGTATTTAATTGACAATGAATGTGACAGTGTAACGGCACGCGGAGAGGGTTGCGAGCCAAACGGACCGCGTCTCCGTTAATGGGGTCAACGAAATTGAGAAAAGTGAAACGGTGGAGTGGGCCGGACGGGCATTTATTACCGGACCCGGCGACCGGCTACCCTCGTCCTCCAAACAGAGACGTACCGATGCCGGGAAAAGAGACGCGACGCATTCCAAATAGCCACGGGCGAGTGCGGCTGTCGGCGCCGCCCTCATATCCGACGCTCGTTAGCTCCGAATTAATAACGAAATTTGTAAAGATTGTACGTGACGAGGAGCCCCAGCGCCCTCGCGCCCTACAGCCGCACCGCCACCGCGCGCCGCGACGTCGTCTCATCTATAACAACTATAAATAATTAATTAGCCCCGCACTCCCCGAGGGACACCGTTCAGTTTACCCACATCAAGCCAGTGACATTTTAATGGCCTTTTAAACCTGGAACCACGTGAGCCTTGAACCTGTTCGTGTGTTAATAATTGAATATCGGGTCTTCTCTAAGATGTATGAAGGACAGTGTAAAGGATGGGGTAATTATTTCCGCGTCCAATCCCGCTTTCGCATGCACGAGGCAACAAAGACGGAATATGTTACAGAGTCGCCCGGGGCTGTCTCGGCGCGCGGCCGTAACGTAAATCGGTGCATCCAATCACGGACGGCAACGGGTCTAGATAGCGAGTTGGAAATCAGTTTGCCACTATTGAATTATACGAGAGCTGCAGCCAGGACGTCATACGCCAAAGTTTAATCTCCCGGAGCGGCGGACGGGCTTATTATGCAAATAGTCGACGAGTCTCCTCGGTCATCTTACAGTCACGTACGTCGCGGCACGTTTCTGCTGAGACCAGCCGCCGCCGCCACGCCACGCCGCGCCGCGCTGTACGACACACGCTTCTCTCCTGCACCTCCACTGTTTGTACAAGCAAACTTCACGCCGCACGCTCCAAATTTAATCTAGCACTAAACTCGAAACGACAATCAACGACGAAATTTCTCGAAATGAAATGTCTTCATTACACAACGATAACAAAATGGAACCTTGATGAAGATAAAATTATTTGACTATCAAAAGGCGGGCGAAACTTCGACGACATCAATTTATTGCCTTCGAATAAAGTCTGAGGGAGAATTCAAAATGTACGAGGCATCGCGGTGCGGAAACGAACAGGAGCGGGGGAATTCAACTCTTTCTTGAGTCGACCGTCGACCCCGACGAGCGTTAATTAAGCGAAAATCGAAACGTCAAAGCTCGACTCTGGCTTTATGCAAATTCGGTAGAATTGACTTTGGTGTCGACGGCGCTAGAATTTTTACCGCAGACGATTGTTTGAACGGCGTAATTAGGAAGCGATAAAGACGTGACGGAAAAGACTTTCCTGGATCGTTTAAGGCGGAAAATGTTTTGCTGGAACAAGACGACAAAACGTGCATTTCGTGCACTTTGCACATTACCAGCGCTCATTCATCTTCCCAAAAACAAGTGAATAATGCAACACAATTTGGAAAATCTCAAACGTCTTCATCTTTGACCGACCTTTTCCTATGGGCTTTGTTATTTCTATACTTTCCCTGATTTATCTTTGGATAATTTGTCGAACAAGTTGTAATCCTCATATCATTACGAATATATTCTTCCAAAACGTAATAGATTCCAGTTTTTGGAGCCTAGTATACAAATTTTAACCATGCAATAAGTCCCATGATATTATTTAGCTATCTTAACTCTTGTTGGTCGATACCTTAGGTCGATACATAATAAATCATAATCAAACCCAAGTACACCAACTAAAGTGAAATCACAGTAACACTACCAAAGATGGCAGTTTCGAAAGCAAGTTACAATCTGACTATTTGAAGGCAAGATTGAATATTTATGAACACAACATTACCATTTATGGTAGGGAATTTTCTTTACCTATTCTAGGAAAATCGTCGGCTAAAGGTGAAACCAGTAGAAGTAGGTTATAAACTTGTGTTGTTCTTGTCAAAAAAATAAAAGGAGACGCCACGACTTCCGCGATGTTTATTATCAATGTATAATAAACTTTTCTGCAGCCTGCTATAGGCAAAGAGAATGTAATTAAGCACGTAAATGAATGTCGGCCATTAAAAACATCGCAGCGATAGAACGTAACACGGTGTTCACTATTAATTACCTTTATACATGTAATAATAACAACAGAAACGTAGCAGTTCGATTAAAAACTCGTCATTCTAATTTTACTTGGACTAAGTTGTAGATAACTGGAAAAAATCGGCAAAAGAGATTTTGGCTAGGGTTACGTCATTCTGACACAAATATTAAGTACTATAATAGAAAAAGGATAAATTTGACATGACTGACATTCAAGACAATCATAGTTGAAATTATGTAACTATACAAGATAGTCAAGATTTACATAAAAGTAGGTATATTAAGCGATAGGTTATAAATTTATGCTATTGGTCATATTCATGTGTAGTTAGATAACTTATTTTTACAAGCACATGCTTAGTTAAACTTATATAAGTATTTTAATATTTTTTAATTACTGTCTCGTTATTAGCACTTGTCATCGTTGTATTTTACAACGGTAATTATGTACTTACAAAAATAATCCTTTTAAGAAGTGCATGCTCGTAAAACTTATATAAAAATAAAAATACAAAAAGCAACGCTAATAATCATATTTCCAAGTGTCAAAACAGCAAAAACATAAGAAACATTACCTATGTCACACATAAAGTTACAAAAACAGTCAAATTTAAAACTGGGTGAATTTACAAAGAAATCGACGACGGCTATATTTTGTGGGGTCTCGTGAGAAAGAGCATTTAGCACTTAACTTTTTCAGAGGCTCGCGTGACATCATTACAATGTTATGTATCGCTACCACAAATTTCTTTGTCACTGATGACTGATTTGCTCGGGTTATTGAGCGTGAAATACTCGAATAATAAAGAATTGGTGAGCATTTCTGTCGATTTTAAACTTTATATAACATATCTGTCACGCCTTTTTCCTGTTTGGGTAGGCAAAGACAATAAAGAAGTATATTAAAAATCATATTTGACGGCGGAGTTTTTTCTAGCTTTCAAGTTTGTGTTGGCATCAAATTACTTTTTTTTAAACCAATGAAATTTCCAAAATGAAATGGCTTTTTATTGCGAACTAAATATTTTTCCAAGATGGATACCCAATAACTACAACTTCATATGCACCAGTTTCATATAGATTATTCAAATAAAGACGTCTAACATTTATCAGTAACATCACAGAAACATGTATAATAAAAACTGGTTCAAACTAGTTCTTTATTGTTTCGAAAAGTATTAGAAATGGGCGTTATTTAAAATGTCGCGGGTACCGTTACGGCCTGGCGCTTGGGGCTAACTTGGACCATATTTTGGAAATTTATTACCATAATTATAATGATTACGACAATAATTTGAAAAACAGGAAATGGCAAATGAGAGGTTTACTGGTTTGATGTTAATTTGTACGGTTAATAAAAGCAACTTTAATTTATTTGTCATAAAAGCAAACATCGCATAAAAATTACAAAATTATACCTACAAAAAACCTACCTACACCTCAAAGGTAACGCATACATAGGTACAATAGGCATGATGACTAAAAACATTTCTTTTTGTCCGTCACATAGATTATTTTACGTAAAATACCTACTCGACTCGACACGTATTTTTTAAACGACATCAAAAAAAGGAGGATTTTTTTCTTTTTCCTCTTAAACTAAAAATGACAAAGATACACTGGGTTAAAGTTGCTCGTGACGTCACGCCTAAGTACGATTTTTACCTAGGAGTGACGTCAATTACCCCCACTCCGTAACTTTGATGCTCTGTATCTTTGTATTTATTTATGTATTTTATCAGGTAAAAAATGTGTTTCAAATATTTTTGAAAGCCTGAAAGACGGACTAATTGTTTTTTGAAATTTTGAATGCAGTCATCATCCCTATTCTAAATTCCAGGCACATAGAATTCATCTCCCGCTATTACAAAACGCGTTTTAAATATAGTCCTAGAACTAACGTAATTTTTTTGACGTTTTATCTATAGCCGAAACGTCATTTATCTGAGTTAGTTCCAGAACTAAGAAAAAAATTCGTTTTGTAATAACGGGGAATAAGTTTAGAAAAAAAGGGATAGTTTGATAACGCAAGTACCAACATAGGTACTATCAATACGTTGTGCATATTTAAAAAGATTCGACTTATTCAACATTGTAAAACCTCAGAGACTAATAAACTACAGTCTTTCTACAACTCCTATTTAATACAACTTAACGAATACTCTTTAGAAACCATTAACCACAATTCTAAACTCTATATCTTAGGAATTATGAATAAATTTCGTTTCAAAGTCAAACCACAGCGGGTACTATAATTGCTTGCCCTCAAACAACATTATAATAGTCTGACGAGCACATTATTTGTCCATTATGCCACTAGCAATGACCTAGACGGGTCCTAGGGTACCTAAGTAATGTTCTAGCTCAAGTAAATTGACGTATTAGTCTCTATTTAATGGTTAAACACTATGTGACTGAAAGCCTTATGGTTCGTTAGTATAATTAAACCTTAATTTGTCAATGTAACTTATTAACTAATTTAGGGACTATACTAATATTATTGTAGGGACTCATTTAATTGTCAATTCCCCGAAATAGGTACCTACATCTATCTATCTATAGCAGCCCATATATGTCCCCACCGAGGGGCACGAGCCTACTCTCATACAGAGAGTGATTAGGCCGTAATCCACCACGCTGGCCTAGTGCGGGTTGGTGGATTTCACATACACCTTCGAATTTCTTCTCTGGTGTATGCAGGTTTCCTCACGATGTTTTCCTTCACCGTTAGCAAGTGATAATCGAATAAATTGATCCGTACATGAGAAATAAACTCAGAGGTACGTGCCCGCACCAGGATTCGAACCCGCGCCCTCGGAGTTCGAGGCAAGCGTTCTACCAACTAGGCTACCACCGCTACCTACATACTTTTCCAAAATCAAAATTGTCGGCAGACATTTATAGAATTATAACCACTTTTTCTCCAACTGAACTTAGACTTAAGGTATAGAATTTCATATAAATAGTTTTAAAAAAACTAAGAAGACAAAATACGATATATATTACCGAGCATATTACAAACATATCCGTCACGTCTCTCTCCCATTAGGGTAGGCAGAGACCACTTAGGTAGGCAAAACACGGTACATACCTATAATATAGCTTACTAACCTACTTTACCTAAGTAAAATAAATAAGTAAGTACAGAAACAACTCCTTCCGTTTACATAAACCCAAAACTCCAAACACACATGTAAAATACGAATTTATTTGCAAACTTCAAAAAGCAACGTCTGTGGAAATCATAAATTCATTCCTTAGATTACTATAGCTACTTTTATTCCGTTGCAAAATAGATCATTAAAACTAACACTCCGTTAAACTTAATACCCCTTATTACAAAACGAGTTTTATTTATAGTCCTAGAATAAACTCAGTAAAATGACGTTTCGGCTGTAGACAAAATGTCAAAAAATTACGTTGGTCCTAGGACTATCTTTAAAACTCGTTTTGTAATAAGGGGGTAAATGTCTCTTTTGTTGTTAAGAATTAAAACGGGCCAAGTGCGAGTAGGACTCGCGCAGGAAGGGTTCCGTACCATTCACAATTTATATGTATACAGCGAAAAAGGCAAAAAAGACATGTTTGTTGTATGGGAACCCCCTTTAATTATTAATATTATTCGATTTTTTGTATTTTTCGTTATTGCGGCAACAGTAATACATCATCTGTAAAAATGTCAACGCTCTAGCTATAACGGTTCGTGAGATACAGTCAGGTGAGAGACGGACGGACAGACGGACAACCAAGTATCAATAATAGGGTCCCGTTTTCATCCTTTGGGTACGGAACCCTAAAAAGAAGACGGCAATATGCTTTATGGATACGTAAGTTTAACTTTTATCTCTGCAACGTAGGTTTAGTTCATATATCGCGCGTTTTCCAGAGTATATCTTAGTTACGTTCAAGCCCCTAAGGAATAAGTGGAAAGAATGGAGCACTTATCTTGAAAGCAGACCTCTGGAACTTCATCTTCATGAATTAGTCTCTTTTGCTGGATTACACCGCTTTTTGGTAGCGAAATATGTACATTTGAGGCTTGAAATATGTTGCCTAGTTACTAATCGAAATATGTAAGAAAGGAAAGCTGTTTGACTCAAGAAGAAAATATATTCGAAAGTGTTTTGCTTTTTTAATTTAATTTGCGTGTTCCTTTTTATAATATGGAAAATCCTGACATACGGTGGAACTGGATGGAAAGCAAGGAAGACTATGCTTAGTAGGTGTCCGATACAGCTAGTCTGTCGTTTCTATATGTAAATAAAGGACAATCAACTTCATTCTTAGCTAGCTGGCTAGACTTTTCTGGTAATCCCCTTTGCTTTGATATCTCTCAATTCTAACAATATCGAGAAGATGAGCTAAATAAGAAAGAGATGAATAAGAAGAGATAAATAAGAAAGAGATAGATACAGCTAAATAAGAAACATTTTCAAAGATAGTAATGGCCCCCTTTTTTCCAAAACCTACGTCATTTCCCAGCATCCAAGAAACATCAAATACAGTAGCGAACCCACCTTGCTAATAACCTAGAGAAGGACTTGAGTCTGCAACTGAAACTATTATGAATTTAGCAAACTTGTGCTGTCGAAAAGCGAGCCGAGATCTCTCGAGAGGAACCCCTTATTTGGCATCGCGATGGTTTTGTCAAGACGCTTCGTATTTGGATACAAATGAGTTTAACTTTATTTGATAACTTAGTTTTTTGGCTACCTTTATATAGGTACCAACTTACTTCACTTAGATTAGATTATATACCCATTTTCTTTGCATATGATGCTCTTTTCAAGTTCAATTAATTATGTTAATTAGGAAGAGCGGTGTCTCCTAACACAAGCTTCTGTATGCTTAAAGGGGACATCAACCATTATTTTTTCATTAAAAAAAAACTTTACTTGTGTTCCTAGAAAACAAAAGTGTAAAATATTAATATCTATACCTGTTTGTAATGTTACTGAGTAAAATATAGGACACACGTCAGGGCTCCCGCCAAGAGTGAATGTCGGTTTCCAACGTAAACAATTTCAATAATCGACATTGTTACTAAGTCTTTGGGATTGTTTTGTATTTTTCCGTGGAATTATAATATTTAAAAAAAGCTTGAGTAACTAAGAAGCTACACACTTAATTGTTAAGCAACTTTTTTAAGGCAAACCATATGTTTCGTATATACAGTCTTGTAATTTTTTAAGTATCAACCTAAAGTAAAAACTTAGCCATCAACGAGAGAACATAACATTGTCCGAAAAAGTAAACATCTCTGAACATCGACAACTTTTAATTAGGTGCCTAAAAACTTCAATGGAAAAACTTTTTTACTTTCAGCATTTAATTGTTACGTTCTCAAGTTGGTGTTCCTATTTATTCAGTTCGTGAAAGATGTTTGAACTTCGACGATTGGAAGACGCCGTTTACGAAACAAGTGAAATTGGCTGAAATATTTCCTGTCTGCTTCAAACGCTTCAAATGAGGATTATTGTCTGTAGTGCAATCAACTTCAAGTGTCATCTGTCATACAACTAATGAAGTCCGTGAGTATTGCGAAACAAAGATGGCGTCTTGGCTGTTGTATTAAAAGACATAGTACGTAACTACTTTGTTATGTTTTCACGGAAAAGCTTTTGTTTTTTACATCTTTATTTTATTTTAACTATGTATTAACACTCGAAAGTATACAAGTAGGTACATAGATATTTGATTTCTTACGAGAACTTTCCATCAGACCTTTATTTTATAACCCAGAACACACGAAATCTATCTAACGTAAGTCTAGACTTAGCGTAACGACTGCAATCAATTGCCGACAACAGAATCTACGGCTTTGCCCTCGGAAGGACATAGAAAAATCACTACTATTTGGTCACCAATCGCTGATAAAAACCACCGAGTCACTTCACTTTCTTATTCGTTTCAAATGGAGAATGTTACGAGCACCTTTATTCAGGCAATCGTCTGAAAACGCAGTCATCAAACGCTACTATGTTTCATTAAGTCTGCATCACATTTTTATAGCTCAATGTTCGCGGGTATCGATTCTCGTCGATCCCTATTCCGATTTTTATCTCTCATTCCTCCGATAATAAAGCCACAATGTGTATAAAGTTCCGTTTTTATACGATAGTTCGAGGGTAGCCGCATATTATTTATTGGACTATAAAATATTTAGAGCACCTGTTGTTACGGGCATTTACTTCCGAACTGACACGTTAAGTTTACGGAATAAACATGAGCATAATAACATAGTTGGTTGTGCCTTTACTCGGTGGCGGGCAACTTGTAAATTAGATTAAATTTATTCATAAACAACGCAGGTTGTGACACGAAATAAATTAAAACTGTAAAGTCGGGGGCTCACTGCGTGTGTTTCATTGCAGCGGGCTTAGAATTGCATTATAAGACTGCACTACGCGACTGCACGCTTATTAAGAAAATATTACTGTCCTATACTTTAACATACCACATCTTAATAACACGACAAAAACCAAGCACATAAGGTATAATCCACGTTACCTAACTTGAGACTCCATCGAATCAGCGGACATAGGTTCGATTCCCAAGTTAACAATTGTCACCGTCAAACATAAAAACATACGTAATTTTATCTCTACTTCTTACTTTCCGACGCTACATTCAATATCGATCCCAACACGCTATCCAGAAAAGAAGTCTCAATTAACAAACCAACTTTTCCCATACAAGTCTAAAAAGAGATTGACCGTGTTTACGAAGCGAACAGAACAAATACAGCCATATTCACAATATTCAAAAGAGACCATTAGACTCTGCCCACGCGAGTCGCAACAACAAAACGCAGGAATAAATCTGAACCGAAACAAAACGCTTTTGACATCAGCTTTGCCTTGCCTTATAGAGACAAGCGGCTGTATCGTAGAAAAATGTGACTCCATTATATGAAACCACAGCTTACAACTGTTAACTTGGGTCTCGAGTCTTATGTCCGCTTATTTGAATGGAGTCTCAAGTTTGTTAACTTGGATTATAATATGCTTGGTTTTTGTCGTGTTATTAAGACGTGGTATGTAAAAGCATGGAGGTTAACATATGAAAATATAAGTCTGAGTTTCTCTTTTAAAATTTTTGAACCTTGGTCTGCAATTCTGCATTAAACTAGTCAAGTACCTACCACAACATACATAGCTCATGTAAATCCGTTAATAAGACGTATCTAGCTATAGATATGACTTATGTAGGTACCTATATTTAATATATGACATAAAGACCTTGTTAAAACAACGTCTAAAAATCAATATAAAAAACCAACGGAATACAGTTTAAAAATAACAAAATATTCTCGCATTATGAATCTCCTAAAACCAAAATCATAAAGGTACAAGCATCGGTACTAAACAATGAAAATAGGCAACATGTTTCGCTAAGCGCCCATTAGCTTGTAATAAAAAGCTACTTAAAACAACAAAGGTATCAATTACTGCCCCCGAACCTAAATAAAATAAGATTTAGGACCGAGAGACACGAAATTCACAAAACGAAGTCGCCATTTGCCTGCTTTTACACTGTTTACATTTGGAACCAATCTTGCAAGTATAAGAGCGACTAAAAAAGCCAAAAATACCTCCAAAAACTAATTCCATAGACAAATAAACTCGTTTTTTTTTAAGAACGGCATTTTCCACAAATCATTCTGTCAACATTAATAAATAAGTACTTAACAATGATATAAATATATATTTAATATTTGTTAGCATAAAAATTCACGAAATTTTCAAAAAGTTACCTTTACCTAAGCTATATTATCCTGCTAACTACCTGATTTATATTGCTTTTTTGTCAAAGACCACAAAATATTAACCCAATTAAGATTTTTAACATTGTAATATGTATATCTATAATAAGGTAAATGTTATGTGTTATTATAGAATTATGGCATAACTTATTGCAATGAACTCAGGTCAGAATTTTAGTTTTATCAGATAAAGTTCACACCTGCAAATTTGGAGTAGCCATTTCTATTCCACCCTGTCTACTCTGGTGGAGGGGGAGACCTTTATTGATTGATGGCCACACCGCCTAACACGTGAACTAACCCAACAGTTGCCAGGTAAAAATTTCCCATTACCCTTAGTATTGGATCAACAAGTCTTTTCCTAAGTCTGATTTGAATAAAGGAAACGAAATGTATAAATTCTTTGCCACGTGTAAAAAGTAAGGATTTGGAAGTTTTGAATTCAAATACTGTAATACTTAATTGAATTGAAGATTTCTTATTTAGAACATTAAAATCTCTTTCTTAAAAAGTTATAATAAGAATGATGGAAACCAGAAAATTAAACTTCACAATTACAATAAATAAACTGAATTGAATACACAATAAAATAGACTGAATGAATAAATAGAATAGAAATAAATAAACCTTTTAAGTTTATTTAGTTTTTTATGGGTTTTTTTATCAGTTAGGTAGGTACAAGTACATATAATACGAAAAATTTTAAGTCCTTTAAAACACATCTGAAAGCATCGATCGGTATCTAGCAAAAATATCCTGAAGCATTTTAGAGATTACCTCAGAATTTTTATTTGATTTCGATTAATTGACCATAAAATTAATTAAAGACTAAGTTTACACGATCGCCGTTGTATCGAGAGCTCTCAAATCGATATGGTAAGCCTAAAACAGGGCTGCGAGGTGCCGTCCGAATGCTCAGTGAGCCTTGCATAATCACCACTGTTCATCTCAGCGAAAACTCAATTAACAACCATATACACACAGGGATGCAGGCAGCTTTAAGCCTAGTGGCGCTAAATAGAAAGGGGGCTATAAATTGCGGTTGGTAAATAATTTAAGGTCGCACGACTTGTTATACTGTTAATACACTTCTTACATGGGTATTTACTGAAGCGAATCTGAACCCTCAGAAAATGTTGACGCAATTCCAATTCAAAAAAGCTATTGTGGTGATGAAAATTTATTTTTGTTATAGCAACCTGATACAAATCAATAAGTACTTTTAACTCAAATTTTACTTTGACTTTTTTCTGGTCGACATTTTATATGAGTGGACCTTACAATTACAACCGGTGAATAAATAAAAAACATAGCAGCATTGGAATATAAAACTAAACTGAATGCAACACCAACAACAGTTCAATTTAACGAAAAGTATTCCCGTACTGGGATTCGAACCCGAGCGTCCAGGATGAAAAGCCAGGTATCCTAACCACTAGAGGTAATCGTACAAATATAAATAGAGCCCTTAAACCAATGCTAATATAATCGTAATTCGTCCCTGGTCCCGCAAACCGGAGATTACGCTTCACATGTAATACGAATACCTACCAATGAACGCGCAAGTTTGCGTGTAATCAACTTTCAGATTGCACGCTCTCGGGGCAATCAAAAGTGGTTTTGCGTTTGCACACGGCATTATAGACTTGCGCGATTTGCGTTACGTTTTGATTTTGACAGTTGTTTTGTGTGCGATTTGTAAAACGTATTTTTGTTTAATTAATAACCTATTTCAGAGATGATTATAAGACCATAGAATAACCAAATGGGAATCGTTTCAACCAAGCACGCCATATTGTAAACTTTAGTTTTTAATAGGCTATCTAGCAAAACATAACTAAAGTCAGTAGCGCCTATTTACATGAATGTATTAAATAGGTATTTAATTTTCTCTCATAGCGGACACTAGGGTCGATAAACAATAACAATTGTGAATAATTAAAACAGAATCGACCACTCACTTCCTTTTTTTCACTCATGTTTTTGTTACCATACAATTACGACACACAACAATTAAAATTCCATTTAGGCATCATTCTTTTTGTTAAATGAACTCATTCGGTAAGGGTAGGTAATGTAATTTTGTATTTTAAATTCTGTAGTTAGATATAATATTGTTACATTTCGTAAAGTTTTAATAGAATACTTAGGTGGGTGAATCTACTCAAGATTATTCTCCTCATACAAAAAAAAAAAATCACATTTTACCCCGAGAATGGCGTTTATTTTAAGCTAAATCTATAAACACATGAATTATATGCTATATTATATTAAAGACACGTTAAAGAATTTAATATTTTAGAAAATATTGGCAAATATAAAAATTTGAGTGTTACTGATAATGACGAATGTTGCCGACAGTGACGAATGTAATGACGGAATGTTACCGACAGTGACGTTTGAGTTATATTATTGATGTAAATATTTATTCTCAAATACTTTTTTATTTGTCTTTTAACTACAACTTAATTACCGTTAACATGCAATCCATTACAAATTAGCTAAGACGGCTAGGTCAAAAGCCCACCCTGAATCGCACCTGATGCAAAAGTGGCTATGACACTAGCAGCATTCCCACACTGAATAGCGAGGAAAATAGGTTAGTCGGGACCTTTGCGCAGTAAAATTCTACGCAAGGGTCCCGACTATTGTTTTTAGGCGCTTCCCTAGTTCACGCATCAAACTCTTAGCTTCCGTACACCAAGTCCCGCTTTCCTCCACTACGACGGGAACAAAGAGGTACTTACCTCGTCTTGGAAGGGAGCATATTTAGCATGCTTTTGTATGGCAGCTCCTTCTGCTGCTGCACTAGCTGCCCTACATGTACAAGGCAGGTGGGACATGGCGAAGGTACTTATGCAAGTTGCATCCTAAACTAGACAGCGTCCCCTTTCCCGAGAGATGAGGATTAATCAATCAGTCCTCTTGCTATTTGTGTGATTTAGGCTTGGCGGTTCCGGGGTCGCCGCTCAACCTCGTTAAGCATATTTTATAGTGACGAGGAAATCGTCTAGCTGACTTGACACAACTCAACCCTTGATGTCCCAAAGAGTCCGCAATCGTACCACAAACGTGACAATCCAACCGCAGATAAATTACTATCCTCAATGAGCTCGTTGATTACAGCGCCCAAATACGGCCAGACTCTGGGCTTGATGCCGCCTCAAGCATAGCTAGATTCCTACCCACAGCCGCTTCATTAGAATCCGGCTGCTTGCTTTGTACATGTGATCGTGCCAAGAGCGCTGGACACCTTTGTCCCTTGGCTGCTCAAGACACACAGTTGCCCAAACATTTAAAGCCTCCGCCGTATATAACTAATAAGAAGATTGCCACCTTGGACATGAAGTTTTTAAGCGACTCAACCGTTAACCTCGTGGGAGGAGGTTAAAACGCCGATATATTGATATCCTGCATTCTTCTAACACCCAATCTGCCGTAGCGGATGATAACGAAGTCTGCTGTCATTGAGCCTCATTAAGTTTTACATTGAGAATCGTCTCCAATGTCACCTTGAAGTCTTCGCCGATTTTAGACATTTCATTGACATTTCATAAAAACCAAGTCGGAGACGTTCTCATATTATACACCAGTGTTGGGACATATAGGCAACTACGGAAGAGTGTTAAGGCCACATGGGCAGGCAGCTGCTTCAGATGCTGGCGCGCCCGGCAGATTATTTCGTTTTTTAAGTTAAGGCAGCTGGAATAGCATCATGAAGAATGGGAGCCTCCAGGAGTGCGGGCTGCCATTTTTCTGCCGGTTCAACATTTTCAAATGATGTAGCATGCCCTGTATATGAAAAACATGCTTTTTAATGATAATCGTACATCAAAATAATTTATTGCCATCAGTCGTTTTCTATACAAATAATCATTATTGGTAACAAACGTCATTGTTTTCTACACAAATAATCATTATTGGTGACAGATGTCATCGTCGTCAGACACAATGTTGGGAATAATGATGTTACCAACAATGAGGAATTTTGGAAAAATCGCTGCTATTGGCAAAATAGGTTATTAAATTATGAAACAAACATTACACGTTATCTGTTTCCCTAATAAGTTCGCCATGGTAAATAAATAAAGAGTTTACCATGCATTATATTTAAAATACAGCAAAAGAAACCAATGACGACGTGGCATGAATATCTTTGGAGAACGATATTCAATTAATTATCATTGGAAAAATTAGCGTCCGTTCACTATGACGAGTGGTGTTCGACTTAGGTACGAGGGGGCTGCGACTTTTAAGTTAGACGTGACGCTTCGGGTGCTTTCCGTTTTTTTTTAATCATGCTAAGTAAACGTGTTACCAATAATGACGAATATTTTTTGAACATTGTTTGAACTAATTTTTAATTAACTTACCACCTACTTTTTAAATTTATTTTCTTTAAAATATCTTGCCTGTTTAACGATAAATAATATATTCCTAGACAGGATTACTCTATTATTAATAATATTTTCACTATGATATAAAATATCGAAAATCATGTAAAGGCGACACCTAAAATATCGTGGTTTTCTAGCGTTTTTTTCTAATAGCTTGTTTTTCTGCTATTCAATCACTGAACGGTTTTGATAACTTTTTACTTCATTTATTTAGGTAGTAGAATAACTATAAAAAGTTTTAAATTTCTTTTACAATTATGAATGATAGGGCGAGACATAAATTTTCGACCTCTTGAAGATCCACCCAGGTATGGCATTTGATCCATTTACCTTAACAGCTCTAAAAATTATCAGCGTTTACATAAGTAACGAATTTAAAATAGATAAGAAGTAAAGTTTCAAGGCATCTAAAAACAAAATTAATTTAAGTGATTATTTGTAAATCGAAATTCCAAATAGTTTTACATTCGTCACAAAGTAAAGCAGAAATTTCTTTACGTACCTACCTATTCGGTAAAAAGATTACCAATTAGGTAGATAAATTAAATAATGCAATTATAAGACTATCTATAAATTAAAAAATGCAGTTTTGTCTATAAATAATGGCACATTAACTGCCATTTGTAATTTTCCCCGTTCTACTCCCGGAAACTGACTGATCATCAAAACAAAGCCACGAACGGAACACGCCACAAACAAGGAACCCATTAATTACACGACTTCACTTAACAAAAACTACACCAGTATAGAAGATTAAACGTTTAAAATCGCCTTTTTTTACTCGTTCAATTAATGGCGAGATGGCGACGCGACAGGACAAAAGAGGTGGTTGAAGACGAAGATTTCTTCAAGACAATGGTTGTAATCAAGGAGTCGGTATACCGTGATCAACTCCCTTCTAACCACCCTCTTTGGTAGTTTTGAATGTTTTGGAAGCGTCTTTGAAAATCTCATTTACTACCACAAAGACTTCCGGACTGTCGAAGATACTTGTCTCGTTATAAATGCTGATGTACGAAAATTGATAAAAGGAATTTGAAGAGCTGTCATGCGTAATCATTTCGAGTATTGATGCTCAAATCTCAATTGTTTTTACATAGTGAATTACCAGTGCTAGACGTGCGAATTACAAAACCAAAAGTTCATTGAACTACTGTCAAGGTAGCAGAATTTGCAAGAGTTTTGTACATTCTGAATTTCATCACAACATAGAACAGATAGAAGACAATAAATAAAAAACTCTACAACACCAATACCTAGTTCGTTATAACGAAGCAAAGTAACCCGAAACGAATCTTTAGAAAAGGCACGGACGCCTTCGGCAGGACTTTGATGGAATAAGACCTTAATGAAGTGTGCTTAACAAGTTTCCGTTTAATCTCAGAGAATAAGTTGCAGAAACCTTTTTATTAGAGATGCAAGGAAATTCTTAGATGCTGTCGAACAATATTGATGTATTAAAGAAACTTTTACGCGAATGAATTTGATGAAAGCATGAGACGCGCGCAATGGTGATATGAGCGCAAATTTTAGCTCAAGCTGTCTCTTGGGAAATTGTTAATTTTGGATAAAACCGTAACATTACAACGTTAACAACCATTATACTACTAGAACTGACAAAGTCGAGTCAGGACCATTTAGTAACGCAATGACCAGCATTATTTTACAATTACGAATGTTATGCAAAAGGGAGAAGGGTCGTATACCCTTTGTACAAGACTGACTAGTTGACAAATGAAAAGGTATATTGAGTTCGTGAAAGATATTATACCTAGATGAAAAGGGAAATTATATTAATGCTGTAGAAGAAGACAACACACATCTTCCCAAAATTCTAATACACGAATGAGAAGTGCGTTCTGTACCCATCGTAAAAATCAACGTGTTTTGCTTGTGTACGACACCCCTTAGAAAGCGAAGATTCCAATACACGCGCCAAATCCAATTTGCAAATCTTCCTGGCACCAATATGGAATCAATTTACACGATCGTCTAACCGAATTACGTCACCCGACTGCCGAATATCGTAACGAGAAAAAAGGCATCAAGGTCGTATGCAGTCCGCTTACTTGCGATTTCGATCGGGATATACAAGTACCTATAGTATAGACTACACAGATCACGCTCCGTGAGCTCTTACACGCCGAAAGTCAAGGCAAACCAGCTCGCGATATCTTTCATATAAACACTTGTACCGTAATCGGGGTACTACAAACCTGACTTGATCAAAGCCGTGACGAAGCTCTTTTGTTGATATTTCCTATTAACTTTGACAGCCACAACAGCCGGAGTCTGTGCCGCATTAATTCCCTCGCGAATTCAAATATGACTTTTAGAAGTTTAGAGGTCGTTTTCGTACGGTATTTTTTATTGGCACTCACACTCATATCGAATTATGAATAATGATTCTGTTACCTTTCAAAAATATGAAGGTTTCTTTCTTGCGTAACAGTTTTGTTCATATTTTACGTAAAGTTAACCATTTTACTTACGAATTCGTTTAAGAATTTAGAAACTAAGGGGAATAAAAGAACTTAATCAATCAGAATGTATTCAGTTACAGTGAACTCTAAATCCATTTGAATACGCTTGGTTATCGTGGAGCGACCATGTAAAAAGTGGAGCCGGCCACACACCGATTATATTCCGACATCATACGTCGTGAATACTGCACGTCTCAAGTTTATAATGAGCTAAAATAACCCTCGAAAGTGGCCCCATTTGCCGGTACTCTACTATTCTATTCCGCTGTCTTTTATTACGGGCTAACAATCAATATGTCAATTAGTCATAGGCATGTGGCGGTTCACAGCGAAATAATGGCTTGTGTTTTTCGTTGCCACGTGGATAGCAGTTTGGAAACTGCAAGATAATATTCTAGTAAGTTATATTGCATCGTAGAAAGCCGATAAAATTATTTCTTAACTTCTTACATCATTCAATCTTTTTGACATTAACTATATCGACCAAATCGACTAAATCGACCATAAATTATTTCTTTTCAAAACAACTATGGTGTTGCCGTAACCAAAATTGTCAATAACATTTAGAACAACGTGACTGTGCCATGTTTTAATGCAAATAATAATTTTCAGTCTACCATTTTTTTCACTAAACACTTTCTCATTTATTAGTCAAAATTGAAATGGTCTATCTTCAGTGTTTTGCATAATTTAAAGCCTTTATAAATGAACGCGCGGATAATCTCACAAATCCCATATATCGATAGGTTAGAAACTGATAAGTTTACTGTAGCCACACCCGTTGCTATGTCAACCAATAATAGTCTAGCCTTTTAGTAGCATTGCTAATAGAAAGATGACTATCTGAGGTCATGTTTTACGAGGTATTCACTGATAACTTTTTGCTTTTAGTCTGTGAAACCTATTATTATTCATTACTTTGCGTAAGTAGTTTTAGGTGTATGTTATAAATCGATGTATGATCGTTTTGTGGAGGCGATGATATTTTATTTCGTGTCCAAAATACTGGGCGTTGCACCATCGACAGATAAAAATTATCTAACAGATATTTTATAACTGTCTTTGTCTAAAACCTCATGTTTTATGGAATAGACATAGGTTTATCTGTCAGTTAAATTTTATCTGTAATTGGTGAAGGCGCACTTAATATAAGTTTTGTATCTAGGATGTAGTACAAATGACGTCTGTAACAAACATGACCTATACCAACATACGTAGTTTTACACGCGCAATCAAACCTACACGTTTCATAAAGTAATAGGTAAAGTGCGTGTAATACAGCGAATGTGCTAAATGGCATTGGACATTCGGAATGTCTACCCGTCGCTAACATTTCTAGAAGATATCCTTTGTTCTGTTTGAAGTGCTAATTGGATCTGTCTGCAACTGCAATACGATATTGCACTTTGTAAAGATTTGACTTAGTGTGATGTAATTTTACTCTACCAACAAGGTTTTGAAATTTCTTATGCATTTTTACGTTTAAATACAAAGTTTAATATCAAAGATAAAGCAATTTTCTTTGAGTAGGTATAGAATATACATATAAGGAGGAGCCATACCGTCTGGATCTGCGTGCCTGGTCTGGCGAAAAATGGCTACTTTTTGTATGGTACTACTTATCGCTTGACAGATGATCACGAAAACTATGAGAAAACTTGGCGCAACCTTGGCACGCTGTCATAAACTTATTTGTATAAGAAAAAAAATGGGGCCACTCCTTATATTCCTTCCTCATTGGCAATTTTGTTCACAACAGTAAATGTTAGGGCTGGATTCTTGTTAACGGACAATTTTAGTGTTACCACAACACAACTTTAAAAAACATCTAAAAATACATAATTTAAAGCCAGTGTTGCCAGCAATTCAACCCAATAAAATACAAATAACAATACTTGGTACTCGAGACCAGTAAATCTACAAGTTTAGTATTCTGAAAGTAACAAAATAAGATTGTGAAGCATAAACTGTAACACGGGGCGGGAATGTTAATAACGCGGGAGCTATCCTAGCAAATGCCCGGAGATATTGCAAACTGATATTAAATTCAAAAATTCAATATCCCAAGCAGGCGGTCAACAATAATAATATTCTGATAGGTTATTCTTTGCTGTTCGAACTCACTCGTATGATTCAAGCTTATTTCGGAACGCTAGATAAGTTGACCAATCTTTTTTAAAAGAGTATGTACGATAACTTCCTAATACATAGATGCCTAGATACATATCTGTCATGCCTCCTTCCCATCGGGATAGGCAGAGACAAATCTCCTAATTAAATAACAAATATAGAGACACGAAGAAGAAAAGGAGATACCTACATTGCCAAAAGCTGACTGAACCGACGTTAGGGCCACAAAGTTGTAAAACGTAGACTCTATGAAGGTGTTGCCAGACCAAAATCTTTATTCCCGACAAAACTCCAAAATCCCAAATTCAAATCCGCCAATCGCATCCAAGACCATGGACTATAACACAAATAATACCATAACATAAAAAGTTTATATTTACGATCACTTTTAACGTAAACCCGAAGATCTTTTGTTCCCGAAGGCCGAAGTAAAAAATGTCTGTAGTTAAGTAGGCAGTTATTTTATAGAGCTATTGTGATAGAGGCGTTATGCCAACAAGTTTTAGGGGACGTAACTTGTAATTATGGCCTGTTTATACTTGGTATGTTCTGTGAGAAGCTACCACTCCCGTGGGAGAGAAATAATCAATTATCCTTCTAATATTATAAACGTCAATGTTGGTGCCGATGTGTGGCTTGTTACCCTTTAACGCAAAAACTACTGAACTGAGTTAGTGAAGTTTAAATCATAATAGCTTGCACATTAAGATAATACACAAGCTATAGTTTAAGATATTGTGTGAATTATCCAAAAATAGTAGGTACGAAACCAAACACTTAAATTGAAAATGTTGATTCCAAATTTTGAACATCAGTAAACTTTTGTATATTAATGATATTTTTTCATGACATTTTAATTCACCTTAATTATGCCAAATATATCTTTGGTGTGGTTTAATGTTTCTCTCTACCTGGACATATGCCAAATGTGGATTTCATATGACCTAATGTGTTCATGAGTCTTAACTTAAAGACAGAAGAGAGTTTACTTATCTTATTAATATTATAAATGGCAATGTTTGTGCCGATGGATGGATGGATGGATGCTTGTTACTTCATCACGTAAAAACCACTGAACAGATTTTAATGAAACTTTACAATAACTTAGCTTGGACATCAGAATAACACATAGGCTATATTATTTTAAGATATTGTGTTTATTTTCCAAGATATGAAGATAAATGCGTACGAAGTCGGCAACCTCTTGTATTAAATAATTTAATAACTGTATTTTATTATTTATGAATATGTTGACAGCTAAATAGCGTATCAACTTGTGGGAATATATGCCTTTGGTTTTATAACCTGCGATTAATAAATTATTTCTATTAGAGTTGTCTATACACGAATAGTTAATTTAATACATAAATGCTTAGCTTATAAGTGGAAATCAACCTGTTCTATAAATAACGATAACTATTGTCAATTAATAAATATTTTCGCAATTTCTTTTAATTTTCAATTTCTTTGAATAAAAATGTGCGTGTGATTTACAAGATGATATCGTTAGATGCGATTTTTACATGCCTTATATTAGCTTCACTTGTAACTATGTATGTAAACAAATCTTGGAATCTTAATTTGAAACACTTCCTGGTCTTCGAATAGGACGAAATTTTGCACACGCTTTAAGTTCTGATGGCAATACAATAATATGGTACTTTCCAACAGGGTACCGATTCCGCTAAATTAAGTTAAGCGACCAAACTATAGCCAACAGATAAACATTCTACAGTAATAGGTCACAAATTTGGTATTCTCTTATGTGCCACGATTAATAGTCGAGTAATAGTCTCTAGAGGGCTTTGTCTTTCATTTGTCCTTGACGAGGGATTTAGTTGTCGATGTTGCCAATATTTAATAAAATTATTGTTCGAAGAAATTGATCAACCGATTGATTGATTTTTTCGACCTAGAATAAGCTTAGACATACTTTAAAATACAGAATATTTTTATCTATAAGATTTAAATGCATTTTTTGCATAAATTGCACGTAAATTTTCGAAAAAACAGCGAAATAGTGTTTGGGTGACCTAACGACTGAACGACTGAACGACTGAACGACCGAACGACCGAAAGACCGAACGACCGAACGACTGAACGACGAAGGACCGAACGACCGAACGAAATGCCATTAGAGAACTACTGTCAAATAGCGAAGAATACCGTTTGGAACTGCAACTTATGTGACATTGCGGAGTAGAATACCAATTAAAGCGTAAAGTAATAAAATGTACGGCCGATAGTTGTCCACTGTCAACTTATCTGTTAAGAGAATAGGTACCAACATGGGTAAAATCATACAATTCACATTCTAGAGAGACATCATTTTTTATTTGGTAATTAGTAGAATCCGGCCCCTGATCTGATGATGGAGCATGTTTGGTGCCAGCTAAAGCGTGCTTCAGTTTTTTTAAACTACCTATTTTAATTTTACTAACTAATTGTTATTATGCCTACGTTATTATGTCTATGTTAATATGCCTGTTATTATGCCTACACCTATTGAGGTATTGACACGTGAAGTCAAAGATATAGATGCGATGTTTTTTTCCAACAAATTTTTCCAACTGCCTACCCTCAAACCATACATTTAAACCCGAATTTCCAACCCCAAAACCTCACACCTCATAATAAAGTGCCTAGTACAACAAGACGCGTGATTTTATCATTGCCCGGGTGAACGACCGCACGCGAAACTTTACGCAATACGTTACGTTACGACATTTTTGTGTCGAATATAACGAGTTCACAACTAATTCGTATCAGCGAGCTAGTAGGTCAGTGACATTGGTACGGCATGAATTTGATTAAACGTTTTTGAACATTCTTTTTTCGAAAAGGATTTTGAGGGAGAGTAGAGTTGCTAGTTTCACAAACATTTTACAAGTTTGAGATGATCGTTCATTAAATTTAACTGTCAATTAAACCTGTCATTATATTTAAGGGGTAGGTATACTCTTGTCGGAAGAGCATCCGCCATTTAGGCCTATTTTCTGCTAAAACTTATTACACTTATAACATTTAAAATGCTGAATGTTGTATTTGTTGTATGTAACCCTCTCTACAACTGGGGTTTAATTGAGTTTTTTTTTTTTTATATTCTCACAGTTAATCATTGTATTAAAGGAACACGGCTCTTTCAAATTTCAAAACATAATTTCTCGACTTTATTAGTATTATTGAATTCCATAGAATCAAAGAAATTAAAAACTAAAATATTAACAACAAAACTAGACTTACTCATTTCGTAACGAGACAATAATATCTATAGCAAACACAAAGAAAAGAAGAGAAAGAGAGCGAGATGACACAATTAGAAAGAGAAATAAGTAGCCAAACACACCACGTATCCCAACTTACGGTTTACAATTTCGTTCAACGTAACTAAGTAAACATGTAGCATATATTTCTGCGAGTTTCAGTCCAAGGGCAATATACCCATAGAGTTGAGTGGACGGCGTAGGCTGTATACAAAACCAGATAATTGAGACCTAGGACATTTGTGCCCTTTCTCCTAGTTGGTAGAAAAAGAAGATAAGGGAGGGATCAAGTTATATCGGGTATTATAGACGTGGGCGAAGCTTTCCTAAGATATTCTTTGTTACGACCTTCCTTTTTGAGGTAATGTTTGCTTTAAGATCTATTCTTGACTATTATTGAGATAGTTTTTGTTAATACTTTTCTTTATTAAAGGTAGTATAATGTAATTGAAAATTAGAAATATTATCATGTCTCTTTTCCATCGAGGTAGGCAGACAGAGACAACTTCCCTTTCACTACGATCCAAACACACTTCTTTCGCTCCATCCACATTCATCAGTCGCCTCAACACTTTTTAAAATACTGTTAGGTACTCGATGGCTGATGCAAATTAACACACATAAAACTGAACATTACTTACTATCTAGGTAACCTTTTCATACAGAGCAAAACCTTAATAGGAAACGTTTTAAAGACGTATCGATAACAAACAACTTTACAAGTGACAGCTGTTTCCCTAGTCGCATTATTCATAATTGCTTTGTTAATACAATCCGCTAGAGCTAACTTGATACTTTACAACTATACAAGCTGTTACAAATGCAGCGTCAAGTTAAGTAATTCAGGTTTCAACTAGCTGTTTCCTCACTTAGTGTTTTATCTATTAGGTGAAGATATCGCTTCTCGTTATGTCATGTTGAGTTTATTTACAATTCGCATAATGGTAATTGGTATTTTGAAACGCTTGTTTGTTTTTTATGTGGTTCTAATACAGTTTTTACTAATAGATAGTGCATATGCATATTGTGTAAGTCTACATATGCGAACTTCTTGCATACAAAAGTACTGAAAAAAGGTAAGAGAGGACTTTGCCCAGCAATGGGACACTATGCACGTTATTAATAGACTAAACAAGTAGATTTAATTAGCTTTATGTACGCTTCACTTCAACCTGCATACACCAGAGAAGAAATTCGAAGGTGTATGTGAAATCCGCCAACCCGCACTTGGCCAGCGTGGTGGATTACGGCCTAATCACTCTCTGTATGAGAGTAGGCTCGTGCCCCTCGGTGGGGACATATATGGGCTGATAACAACAACAACAACGCTTCACTTTTATAGCACTTTTATAAAGCGTGAGGCAGTATCTAACCTACTTTATTCGAGTCTGATGCCCTAACAGTGCGATAAAATTATAACTCTTAATTCACTTAAACTTCATTCTAAGTAGTTACAAAGGTTATAGATTGTATGAATGAGGTACGACTATGTGTACGTGTCACACACACAGCTAAGTGCAAAATTCGTCATCATCGGCTTATTATTGTTGGGACTAACCAACGTAGGTAGGTAGGTATAATATATTATTTCACAATATTAATAAGATTTTGCATTATATCTTGATAAGGCTTTTTACTCTTTTTTTATAAGAATATCGATGTATAGAAAAAGGTAAGACAGAATTAGTATATTTTTGTTTTTGGTATGACATAATAATATCTTAGAATCAACTTTATCATTGGCAAAAATTTTGATCAAACTACGTGGGTAAGTAAAGTGAATTAGTTTCAGAAAAGTCCTTCAAAGATAACGTTTTATTAAACTATAGCAATTACGTAGTCAATTATAACACCCCTCTTTTGGCGTCGGGGGTTAAAAATCAGAAGAAGACGGCACGATATTTAATTTATAAATCATTATCAACTGCAATAAATGCTCCTTACAGTATTAATTCAAAACACAACACTACCTCAATCAACTTAGAACACAATATAGAATATTCAAAGTCGATCTGACCTTGGCAAGGACCAATGGAGCATATAAACATATTCGTTGCAATTACAATACACGTTCAGATAGCAATCTAGTAGCCGTATCAGTCTGTCTGTCGCCACCTCGTACCAAGTATCACTCATATTTGCGTCGCTACATTTATCGCTGAGTCATTCAAGGTGATACTGTTGTAACACGACGGTTTAGTTGAGAAGTGCAGTGTTTGAGGTAGCTTGGTAGAAGGTAAGGCTGAGCAAAGGTTGGAAATAAATAATTTAAATATAAATAGATACTTATAGGCTGTTCGAAATTGGAAAATGTAGAAGAGAGAGGCCATTGAGCAGTGCGACACTACTGGCTAAATAGAATAGAAAGTCTTCGTCTATTAAACCACGCGAAACTGCAAAAGCAAAGATGGCGAGACGAGCTCGACTCATTTAGTAAAGACTGGCAAATAAATTCTGATGCACTGTGGAAATCGATGTAGAGTAATGGAGTTTGGCCTTGGCACAACATTGGGATAGAATAGCCTAGCAAAAGAGATATACCTAGCTACGAGTAAAATCCTGTAACTATTATAAATGTCAATGTTTTTTGCCGATGGATGGATAGATGGACTTCATCACGTAAAAACCATTGAATAGATTTTCGTGAAATTTGGCAATATTGTAGGTTATACATCAGAATAAGACATAGGCTATATTATTTTGAGATAACATGTTTTTCTTCCAAGATATGACGGTAAATGCGTACGAAGTCGCGGGCTGCCTCTAGTACTAAAATATAATTTGTTATGTTGCAACAATTATTTCAATAAAAAAATAGACAGACAGCTACCTAGTACCTACTTATTTCATTATTTTTCCATTTTTTACGCTTATGCAATATACTAAGATAAATCATTCAATGTCAGGAGTAGGTTGATACAGCAAACTGCACATACGTGTGCACGTATTTCGTTACGTCAAGGTCGTAATTAGAACGACATTGTAACGCTTGATTTGGTATTGACTGTTCAATTATTTCTCTATGAGACTGTGGCGATATAAGTTAATATTTTTTAATAAAGACGAATTATTCACTTCATGCGCACGTTTTTGTTATTGACGAATGTAAGACAAGGAAGTTCTAGTATTTGGTATATCAGAGTTTTAAAACTGAGTCCATAGAGCGGTGACGTAGAGCGTTGTTGCTGCAATGTCACCTACATTTTGATTGTTTCTAAACAAGACGCAAGCATTCATCTTTGTATTTGTTAATGGGCATGATGAGTAAAAACATTTTTTAGTCCATCACATAGATTATTTTAAAATATTCGACACGTATTTTTTCTTTTTTCTCTTAAACTAAAAATGACACAGATACACTGGGTTAAAGATGCTCATGACGTCACACCTTAGTACGATTTTTACCGAGGAGTGACGTCAATACCCCCCACTCCGTAACTTTGATGCTCTGCATCTTTGTATTTATTTATGTATTTGATCAGGTAAAAAACGTGTTTCAAATATTTTTTAATAGCCTAAAAGACAGACTAATTATTTTTTGAATTTTCGAATGTAGTCATCATCCCCATTAAGCATACAGATTACATGTGGATACGGGATAACGGCCCTAAAACATCACCAATATATTAAAGAACGTCGTTTCAATCGGCGCAATCTTCGCCACTCTGCTCTATAATCTGTCGTCCGTTTGAGCACCTGACACAGCCCTTAAACTTACTATTCTTATTTTAATCTATGACCGTCCTATCTAAAAGAAACTGACTCAACTAAGATGCCTTCCCGATAAGAACTCAGCGCTCTCAACTCCATACTATTCTTAATTTGTAAAGTGATTTAGTGAACATCACGTACAGCGCTCAGCAATAAATAAAACAAAGTAGAAAACTCATTAAAACAGGTATCGCCTTCGTTATCGTTAAACAACTAATTAGGTTCGAGGAAAACAAATTTACATGCTGTATTGGCTCTTGTGATGTTAGCTTTTTTTGAAGTTTTGAGGTTATTTTGTTTTCTGTGCTCCTGGTAAATTTCAAATATGGTGTCAGATACAGTTTCATTCATATGTTTACATTTTTTGTTGTTAATCAAATTGGGGACTTGCATGGACAAGGTATCCTAAACCTAAAAAAATGTCCTAATCTGAAACGTTTCAAACTAGTTGCGTCGTGTGTGGTTTTCTTAAGGAGTCTATATCTATACCAGAAACTTAGATGCAACTCAAAAGTAACTAGCAGTTGCAGTTGCGTTTCCCCGTGTGTTGTAGGCCTAAGTCAAAAGTAACTTAAACCGACGTGCATGTATGAGGCGACTGATGAATGTGGATGAAGCGAAGAGGTATGTTTGGATCGTTGCAAGTGGAGGAAAGTATTCTCTGCCTACCCCAATGGGAAAGATAAATTTGTATTAATTTATCGATAGATCAAATCGGGGACTTGTTAAAGAAAGACCAAGACAATACCCTAAACTGACGTGCATGAATGAGGCGACTGATGAATGTAAATGAAGAGAAAGAGGTGTGTTTGGATCGTTGCAAGTCTGAAAATCAAGTGGAGAGAAGTAGTATCTACCTACTCCGATGGGAAAGAGGCGTAATAGATATGTATGTATTCATTTATCGATAAATTAGACTTTATACTGAATCAAATATAGTAACCAGCGTATTTAAATTATATTAATAATCAGAAATGCTGACGCCACTGTCTGACTAATCGACATTCGAAAATGCTGACAGTTATCTAATTCGCCAACTAAGCTTATTACTGCATTTACATAGGCATTAATTAATCATGACTAATATGTACACAATATTTGAATGGTCAGACGTTTACTTTGGTTATATGTTGAATTATTATGTTGCTGTTAGAATTTTAACAATTAATAAACCTATAAATAACCAAGAGTACTAATAATATCTTCCTCCTGAAATGTTCAATAAGTATCTGGCTGGCAAGTGAAATATGTTACTTTTATAATTTTGAAAATATTTTGCCTTTCACTATTTTAAAACATTGAATTTCTACGTACAGTCAGCATCATCGCAGTCGATGAACACATTCAGATTTTCAAATGTAGGTACTTATACACCATTATTCGACGTAAAACCTGTCTTATTTTCTTCATTTTGAACCTAATTGGATGTTTATTTAACTCTGGAGTATTTATTGCTAAGCGATTTCGTCTATCGATAGTGAATTATGCTTTTAAAAATCTGAATGTGTTAATCGACTTATGATGCTGACCGTACACTACACATTCAAATGCTCTGTTTTGCCTTTTGCTTTTTTATCACGCGTACATATAATTGTATATTAAAGCATTTAATTTCTTTGTAAATGATGCAATACTGATGAAAACTTATATGAGAAAAGTAATACGAGCTACGACGGGGCGACTGATGAGCGTGGATGAAGCGAAAGAGGTGTGTTTGGATCGTAGCAAGTGGAAGGAAATGGTCTCTGCATACCTCAACGGGAGAGAGGCGTGATATGTATGTATGTATGTAATACGAGCTAATGAGTACTTAGCAAGTTAGAAGATATAATTATTAGTTAGTTAATAACAAATTTGACTATAACTAAAACAATAACAGTAACATAATACTTTTTTTAATAGTCTGTGTCTGTTTTTTACGCTGATTTGTTAAATTAAAGCAAAACCTTGTTCTAAATTTGAAACTAGTTGAGTTTTTTTTTTAACGTTGGCGGTAAACACTCATTGTTTTATTAATTTAAACGCGAAAGTTGTTTGTCGAACTGTAGTTTACAGTTGGTATTATATCAACCAGCAAGCGGAGGGTCTCTGCCTATCCAAATAGGAAAGAGGCGTGACGGATATGTACTCGTATGTGTGTGTCATTTCTGTATAGTCCTGTTCTAGTCCGTCCGACTGGGTGACTTATTTAAGGAATTTAAGTCCTCATCACGAATATATAATGTAATGGGTACCTAGAGGTCATTCACTCATCAATTGATAACTTTAGGTAAGAGTCAAATCAAATGAAGCGACGATGGCCAATTAATTACTCATAAAAATAATATTTCAAATATAGATGATATTTACATAATTTCATTATCATGTACATTGTACTATAGTCTGACCATTAGTGCTATGCACTTTAGGTAAGGCTAGGTATGCGCGCGGTGAGACGGGGGGGGGGGGGAAATCGGTTATTTGTATCGGAGTACAAGTATAGAGATGAGTATAGAGACCTGCCGCCACGAGCGTTGTCGGCGCACTGACAGAGCGCAGCAGCCGATTCTCCCCCGTCTCGCCGCGCGCATACCTCAGGAAGTGCACAGCACTAATGGTCACACTATAGGTATATCATTTATAGATTACATCAAAATATGTACATAGGTATCTATAGATATATGTTTACCTATAAATTTCAGTTATTCAAAAATTATGATTATGAAACACATTCCCGATCGTGTCCTCTCCTCTCCACTTTAATAAACTAGCTTCATAACATCCCAAATAGCAAAATAGATGCCCTTCTTATCTAAAAAGACCACATTTCAACAGCTTCATAACATCCCAAATAGCAAAATAGATGCCATTCTAATCAAAAAAGACCAATCTATCCATCTTTCTGTCGATCCAAAGATTTCTTCGACGCAAAACAGCAAACAAGACCTGGATGGTTCCATAAAAGTACCTATCCGAGCCTGTCTCTCAGATTAGCATCTAGATCCAGTCTAGAATACCTGTATACCTAGATACCTGTACATACAGGATGCAATGTTTACGAACACATAATAATATACTACGTAGTGAGTACAAACATATTATTTTATGTTAAGAGCATGATGTGTATAGATAAGTGTTAACATTTTTCCGTAGGTATGTCTTTTGTCTAATACAAAAACCTTTTTACTAAAGAACCAATATGGTGATTTCGGTAAAAAGAATATAAATACCTATGTCCTTTTTTGAATGATTTCTTGAAAAGTCGGTTTTATCGGAATTCCAGTGATTCATTATCAAGTTGGTAAAAAGATTGGAGTAGGTACCGACTTACATGGTTTTTTACCGCGTTATGAAAAAAAACTTAGTCTATAATATACGTATTTTAAAAATTTTTTTTTAGTAATTAGGTATCGCTCTTGATCCCATACCTACTAACTTGCCGTAGTTTATTTTCCAGAAGCATATCACATCCTGTATACATCTAAACTCGATCTTATCTATAGCTATCTAAGCAATAGGCAGTTACTGTAGAATTACGTTGAATGCGCGCAGGCACACGTTACGTGCGCCGGCGCAGCTATTATGTAAGCTAGATCCATCTAATGTTAGGGGAAAATAGCGTTAAAAATAGCGTTAAAAAAGTGTTTTTCTACTTTTTTAACGCTATTTTTAACGTATTTTATAAAAGTATTTTTTTTAGCCTGTGTCGTCCCACAGCTAGTCAAAAGCAAAAGCCTCTCAAAAACGTATTAGTGTTTTTTTTTTTTTTGAATAAGATCTTTTTTATGTGACAAGACTAATAACTTCGGGACTTGGAATTCAATGCAAAATTGAGGTAAATAGGTAGGTGACGTTAAAATAATAAATCATACTATACTTGTATCATTAAGATAATTATATCTGATAACAGAGATAACGAGTTCATGCATTTATTTTAAGATTGCAACATCACTCGTATATAACCTAATTAATCTTTTTTAAAGCTGCATTTAAAATACTACATACCGTAGGTACCTACAATTTTTTCTCTTTTACATACTCTACGTAAATAAATTTATGGTACAGATTTGAAAAAACTAATCTCCACAGTAAATAAAATAACATAAAAAAAACTATGTTACTTCTAATTAATTCTAATACTTTTTTTCTGTAAGTAATTGACTTGACCTTGAAACTAAAAAATCTTCCCAAATAACAAGTGAATCGTATGCATCGCAGTGTCAGTCTAGAATATCTAGATGCTACCTACAGACTGCACTGATATCTATACTATTTATAGCTTAAGTACTCAATAGATCACAAGCGAAGGTAATTGATATAAAAGTAGAGAAAGAGCATCCAACCTAATTGGTATAGTAAAAATTTTCGGTATCAATTACGCTCAACATCTCTATCCAAGCCGTCCTACTGTTTAATAAATTACCAAATGATTTAAAAGAAGTAGATAGCCTTAATAATATGTTTAAAAATAAATTAAAGAACTTTTTATTAAGTAAGAATTGTTATTCTATTGCTGATTTTTTAAGTGATTGTTAATTTTTTTTAAGTTAAGTATATTCTTTTTTATCCCTGTAATGGTCTCAAAAAAAGTTCCGACTTAATTATTAGTTTGTAAGTTAGCTGTTACTAGCATTTTTTCGCACACAGTGTTTATTTGTACTGTTTTGAAAATAAATGTCTTATGTCTTATTCGAGCTAGTATGGAGAAAAAAAAGTTGGCGGCCACTGATGAAACTTAAACACTGTTAAAATACTATCGTTTTATAATATTTTTCTCTATCGATTGACGTAAGTTTTATCAGTGACCGCCAACTTTTTTTTCTCCATACTAGCTCGAATAGGGGATGTTGAGTCTAATTGATACCGTTTTTTTTTACTGTACCAGGCTCCATACAAATATGTTCGATGCCATTTTAAAATCTGTTCAGTTTGTGTGAATCTGTGAAGTGTCAGATCGTAAGTTGTGGGTTCGATTCCCATTGTAGGCTAAAAATGTTGTTTGTCTTAAGTCTGAGTGCTTTTTCGTACCTATACCTAAGCATGTAAATATTATAAATGTGAAAGTTTGTGCCGATATATGTTTGTTTGTTACTCTTTACCGCAAAAACTAGGAAACAGATTTTTATGAAACTTGGCAATATTGTAGCTAGCACATCAGAATAACACATAGGCTATATTATATTATGATATCATGTTTTTTTTTTTTTCTAGATATGCCGATAAGTGCATACGATGTCGCGGGCAGCCTCTAGTATTATGTAAGTATGTTTATTAGTTGTTTTATAGCAAGATATGTAGATATTATATACAGGGTGTAACAGAAAGGGGGTATAATGCCAAAACACAGCGATAGACCTCATGAAACTGAACAACTTTCCCCAACGAACACCCATGTTCGTAAAATAAATTAGCATCCCAATACAAAATGTCCAATCAGCTGATCGAGTAAGTATGGGCGAATCAATTTTTTTTTTTTGAGTTACGACCCATGTTCCTTGGGGAAAGTTGTTCAGTTTTATGAAGACTATCGCTATGTTTCGGCTTTATACCCCCTTTCTGTTACACCCAGTATATGGTGTTCAGTCTTACATCATTATTATTATAATTGTTTACATTTAAGTTGAGAACGATTGAGATTATTATCGGAATTTCGTTGTTTTGACTATCCTTACTTAGTGTTTATTTTATCTGTCTACCTGTATAACCTAGTCTAGACTCTAAGACACAGAACACACGATGAAACGCAACTGCAACGCAACTGAAACTGCTAGTTACTTTTGAGTTACGTCGAAGTTTCTGCTATAGACTTCTTTAGGAAACCACACACGACGCAACTAGTTTGAAACGTTTCAGACTAGTTGCATCGTGTGTGGTTTTCTAAAGGAGTCTATAGCAGAAACTTAAATGCAACTCAAAAGTAATTAGCAGTTTGAAACGTTTCAGATTAGTTGTATCGTGTGTGGTTTTCTAAAGGAGTCTATAGCAGAAACTTAGATGCAACTCAAAAGTAACTAGCAGTTGCAGTTGCGTTTGATCGTGTGTTCTAGGTCTTAGTGTTTATTTTATCTGTCTACCTGTATTACCTAGACTAGACTGGTCTAGACTGTAGTTTCAACGTGACGTAATCTAAGACCAGCTAGCTTAGCATGGCACTCTGTGACAAGACGTTGTCTAGCGTTTGTCACGCTTACGTCTCTGTCTATAGTTTTAAATGTGATAAGGACAGCATACGTGAGATAATTGTCGCGGCACGCCATGCTAAGCCCCCTGATCGAATAGAATTACCTAACCTCACATTACCCAACCTCACCCACACATTATCTAGTTTTTTTTAACTCTGTCTTCAACTTATTAGAATTTGCTGATAAAAACATATGTCCTAAATCTTTTAACTTAGACTAAGTGCTTGTTTCACCACTAACAGATAAAATTAAACTGACAGACAAACCTATGTCTATTTCATATAAACATGACATTTTAGACAGAGACAGTTATACAGTTAATTTTTATCTTTGAATGTTGACACAGGCCCTAAGGCATTTTAACGAGTAGTGTCTGACATTTTGCTTAAATTCAAGAGTAATAACGATAACTTATTAGGTTATGTATAATTTAGGCCCATCTACAGATAAAATTTATCTGACAGATATTTTATACCTGTCTCTCTCTAAAACGTCATGTTTTAAGAAATGCTAGCTTAGCATGGCACTCCGTGAGAAGACGTTGTCACGCGTTTGTCACGCTTACGTCTCTGTCTATAGTTTGAAATGTGATAAGGACAGTATGCGTGAGATAATTGTCACGGCACGCCATGCTAAGCCCCGACATAGGTTTATCTGTCATTTAAATTTTACCAATAGGGTGGTGAAACAAGAAATAAAATGAAATGAAAATGTGTTTAATCTTGTAGGACGAGTTTGACATCACTTAAGACGGGTCATTTTTGAAAGTTAACGCTAGATTCGCGAGAGTGCACTTAGTGGCTTAGATTTTGCTTAAATTCAAGAGTAGGTACGTAACAACTTTAAGGGACAGCAACGTAAAAATCACCTCCATTCTAAATACCTAAATCACGTTACACAATCCTCGTAACACACGCTCAAACTAACCAACATGACTAACAGACCAATATACTTAATAAAGCTTCAAAAAAAAAAGAATGACAGAGTCAGGTACCTAATACTTATCGGGCCGGAATACTCCGCGATAGCACCCTGCTGGTTGAGCAAAGTAAGTCGACCGAAGTTGCACCCGAAATAGAAGGGTGGGTTCAATCTACGCAACCATCCAACAAAGACCTTCCCCACCCCTCTCACAACACCCTACACCCCCTCCACCGCCATAAATCTAACCTATTAAACTGTACCCGCGAGTAAAACTCACGCACACAAACAAATTCCAAGAGGTCTCTTTGAAATGGTCGCGTTAGCTGCCATGTTGTTTACTACAGTTCATAATCATAATCAAGGATTTAAAATACGATTGTGTTTTTTTTAAGCTGATTTTGGGAACGGTGGAAGTTAGGAAATCTGCTTCTTGTTGTTTTTGTAATAGCTATCCATCTCTAATATAGATAGAAAAGAAAGAGATAAAAGTTCAAACTGCTTAAATTTCTTTTAAGGCAGATTACTAAACAGTTAAATGCAAGAGAACATAATTAAGTTAAAGATTCTTTTAAACACGTCGTTAACTACACCCAAACAACAAAGCAAGTTAATACAAATTGAAAATTCCCTTTAAGACAGACAACGATGGAACGAACAGTTGTTGCAGAAAATATAATTAAGTTAAAGTCTCTTTTGAACACGCCATTAACCACACCCAAACGAGCTCAAAGCAACACACTCCAAATTGGAATTCCTAGACGACCGATGCAGGTTTGCATTTACAGGTAACCGAATTTCAATATCGACATGTAAAGCCAATAGCCGGCAGTGATTTGCACAAAGAGTAATCGATAGTGAGCCGTCAACCACGTCAAATCCACAAAGCAGTGACTACGATATACGCTAGTACAATATGCCTGTTAAATTACGTGCCTATAGGTTAGGTATGTTGATCGCATGTAGGTACTATATCTTACAAAAGTTGGTAGTGATCTATCTGCTCTTTATCTTTGTATTTATCTATTAATTTAATCAAGTCTTCAGTATTTTTGTACAGTTACACGGACAGATTAAACTGAAAGCCATTTTTAAATGCAGTCGTCATCCCTATTCCTGATTATCACATAGACGGTAGAACGTCCTTCAAAATTATTATAAGATTAACCAAATATTGTATTAGGATATGATAAATACATGTTAGTATACTACTAAATAGAATTTAAAAGGGGAAATGACCCTTTCTTCTTCTTCTCAATAGGCACTATTCACGAAAAATATTTCTATTTGAAGTGTATTTACTTAAGAAACAAGAAAACAACACAAAAACCAACACAAATGTACAATAAAATCAATAAATGTAGGTTTTTTGTACAAGAATAAATGCGTATATAAATCTTGCAAGCACAGTTTTGGATAGCGGCGTGTTTTACGCACTTTTAGCATTACGGCTATCATATTTTCTATTCGGAGAAAGCGGCGTATCACTTGAATCTCTCGTGCGTTAGATAAAAACCTCTCGAGCACATTTTACTGTTGAGCGTTTATACGATATGTCCATCAATCATGCCACTCTACCTATTCGAGGAAATTCTAGTCCTTTTCGTTATTCCTAGCGCGAAACCATGCGGGTGAAAATGTTTTTTGTGAGTAAAATTTTAGCAGAAATAATGTTGCCGTATTTTACCAAAACATCAAAAATACATACATACATATCTGTCACGCCTCTCTCCCATCGTGGTGAGCAGAGACCACTTCCCTCCACCTGCTACGATCCATACTTCTTTCGCCAAAAATTGTTTATGTATATTATTATAATTATATAATTATTAGTGAATTAATTAATTTCCTCCTTAAAGATAATACGTAGTTAATTAATTTAACATCTGATTCCATCTATCTCTCACGAGAAATCCAATTAATAATAATTATAATTATCGGTATTATCTCTACGTTACATTCAGGTGATGAGTATCTGATAATTAATTATCTGTTTGTCACATGTTTCTTCGAATCGTAATCAAATTTTATTACCGGGGATACAACAATACTTTCATTAAAAGAAAAGATTGAATAACTACAAATATTTCGCAAAAAATAACTTGTGACGCAATTTGGTTGAGCGATGAAACTGTTCAGGTTTCTTAGTTATTTATTAAAGGTTAGTTGGCAACATAAAACGGAGGCAGTTTTAGAATTTCTGAGAATCTCTGTTGTTTTTCGGTTGTAATTATAAATTTCCGACTAACTAAAAAGTTTTGTTAATTGATTAATCCAAAGTGGGCGTTTTTAGGGTTCCGTACCACAAAAGGAAAAAACGGAACCCTTATAGGATCACTTTGTTGTCCGTCTGTCCGTCCGTCCGTCTGTCAAGACCCTTTTTCTCAGGAACGCGTAGAGGTATGAAGCTGAAATTTATATCAATTACTCAGGTCTACTGTCCCTTGAAGCTGTGAAAAAATCAAACTTCTAAGCCAACGCAATCAAAAGATACAGCCATTTATGCCGCAAATTTTCGACACTTGCAAGGGAATCAAAACCTACAGGGTGCTTCCCGTGAACTCAGAATCTTGAAATTTGGTACGAAGCAACGTCTTATAGCATAGATAAAGGAAAAATTACGAAAACCATAAATTTTTAGTTACATCACAAAATATATTTTTTTTTAATAATCTTAAACTTACTACCCATTTCCTCATAAACGCGTAGAGGTATTAAATTGAAATTCATACCAAATACTCAGGTCTATAATACCTTTAAGCTGTAGCAAAATCAAACTTCTATGTCAACGCAATCAAAAGAAACAGCAATTTAAGCTGCATATTTTGAAACTCGCAAGTACTTGCAAGGGAATCAAAACCTAAAGGGTACTTCCAGTCGACCTTGAATCTTGAAATTTGGCATGAAGCAACGTTTTATACCACACATAAAGGAAAAATTCCGAAAACCTTAAATTTTTAGTTACATTACAAAATATATATTTTTTAATAAATATAAACTTATTACTTTTTTCCTCATGAACGCGTAGAGCTATCAAGTTGAAATTCATATCAAATACTTAGATCTAATTGCCAAAATGAATCCCCAAAATGGAATTTCCACATATTTTTCCTCCATAAACATGTTTCCGTTAATAAACAGTAGCACTACACGAAGTTGTACAACTATTGATAACGTTTTTTCGACTTCAATGTTCAATGTGGTACTATTCACACCTTTTTCAGTCACCATTTACAGGTCTGGTTCAAATTTAATACTTAATTAATATTTTTGAACCAGATTTCTAAATAGTGACTAAAAAACTTAGTAAATAAATAACTTTAATAAAAGAACTTTCGCAAGTCTGCTGCAAGGCTAGTATAAGTGTTTCAGTTATATTATAGATAAATGATATGTGTTAATATAAAATAAAGGATTACTTAAACGATAAAGAGATCTTTGTCTTAAATTTATGCTCCTCCATCTTTCCCCATTGTAATGTTATGAATTTCATTTTGCAATAAAAATACCATAGTTATGACTCGATTGTCGTAATGAACGAACTTTGTAAACCTTGCAGGTTTGTACGGAACCCTCGGTGCGCGAGTCCGACTCGCACTTGGCCGGTTTTTTATTCTTTAATTCGGATTTAGTAAGAAAAATGGAGAACCAGCAACAATTTTAGTTTTTTAAAGAGTAAATTTTATCGTTCGTCAGTTTATGAGAAAAATATCAAAATATGCTCGAATTTTGCTCGATATGAATAGTGAATGGTACGGAACCCTTCCTGCGCGAGTCCGACTCGCGCTTGGCCGGTTTTTATGTATTAGCGGAATGTCATATTGCGATGCGTATGTGGGATTAGTCTGTTTCTAGCCTTTATTCCTTTATTACGCAACCAAATACAGGTATTGAGTTTGAAATGACTAGCCTTATGTTCTATTGTTAGCCAGTCATTGACCGTTTCCTAATGTAGAATCAAATTAGGTTGAAAGGTGTCTGCGGCTAAATATTTTAGACCTATTTAGTCCGACCTACATGCTATTGCGTACGTTGTCAAGTAATCAAAATCTAGTACTTAATGTAATGCCTGGATTATTTAGGCACGACTGTAATGCTATTGTATTTATAAGTTTGATTTGTTATTGTTTTATATTTCTAGTTTTGTATGTTAGTGAATGTTGAAAAATTGAAAATCTAGAATATTAAATAACCGTAGAGATTGGTTAGAGGGTTATATATAGATAAATCTAGCAGCTTTTACACTTACGAGAATCTGAAGTAAGTATGGAGATAAACAATGACGCAGTAAATTAAGTTAATTTGTTATTTTCCTTTAAAATCGCGCAAACATAAACATATCCCCATGACAGTAATACGAAAGAATCTACGAGTATAAAAAAAATCTTATTCGATTAAAATATACAACTTAGGTATATAGCAGGGATGGCCAAACGGTCGATCGCGACTGTTGTTCCAGTAGATCGTGGCACAGCAAAAATATATAAATACGTAAACCAGACCTCGCATCTAAACTAGTGGAAGATGCCCAGATACAGTACTCACACCAATATAAAGTTAAATAAAAAGTACCTAATTACTAAGAATAATTTGCACATTTATCTTTTCTCTCTTGATAAAATAAGAAATACTACATGATTGCGCACTGAACTATGCTGTTTCATTTAAGATTTCAATAAGTATGTAATTGGTAGATCGCACAGGGATTCAATAGTAAATAGGAGATCTTGGGTCTAATAAAGTTGGCCACCCCTGGTATATAAAATAGAAATACGAGTATGTGTTACTCTCATAAATACTAAAGCAAAACCTCTCAGACTTCCTATTAAAATATTTTATCGAAAAAAAAACAACAGAAAAACGAAACCTATATCGGCAAAGAATTATAACATCAGAATTTGGCAATAAGGGTGTAACAAAAATAATTCCTTCCTAAAATATATAGTCGGAAGTGAAAAGCCCTCGCAAGAATTAGAAAGGAACGAAAAATACGAAATTGGATTACGTTAACGCGCGGAAAAACTGACTGCTTACGAATAAATACCTACTTAGTTTTATTACATTCATGGTAAAATAATAAATAATCTAACTACTTATAGAAAATAAGAAAATATTAGTATCATTTAAAAAAAGTTTTTAACCCTTTCAGAGCGGATGACCTACGCCGGTGTCGCAGGTCAAAGTTGCGGTTAAAGATTTTCAGCAACAAAATAGAGGAAAATGTAGTTTTTCTTCTTTATTTCGATATTTTGACCGAGATTCATTTAAAGCCGTTAGTTATAAGAGAGAACACTATTTACGGCAATATAAAAGGGAATCTAAAGTCAAATCCCGAGTTTCGAATCGCCCTAAAACTCGTCTGAAAATAAATGTTTTGATTCGCTATCAGAACAGAGAGCGTTACACGTGCAGCGTGTTTTATTGCGTCCGACTGCACCTAAATAGCGAAAACAATCTAAAATTGCCATGTGAAACGAGAATAACTGCCTACTTAGTTACCGGCTGTTTTCTATTCAGAACGGGTAGGCTTGTTGTTGGGAACGAGTCACGTAGAGCGGTCGAGCGAGAGTCGAGACCTATCCAAACAAGTCTAGGTATCTTAGGGACATTGCGGCGATAGGCTGGCGTGACGTAACAGAGCCCTACCGGGACGAGCCTGCCAAATGGGTTACAAGTGACGCCCCGCCCGCGCCGACATGCACTCTTCCCTACGCGCTGCCAAGGTCGCCCGCCACGCGTAACTCATGCCGTCACATCACCAACTATCTAACGCACTGTCCAAACTAATCCTAGCACTCACCTGTTCTTTTCCAACTCGTTATGAGTCGTCCTGCAACAAAAAGCAGAACATGTAACACTGTTCACGTACACACTGACCACGTATTCACTGCACTTCACTTGCCGGCGTCGGCACTGCCACTCTACTCACCTACTGCCCTGCGATTTCTTGGTCTTGGGCCGCCTGCTCCCGGTCCGACCCTCGTCGTACGCCGGTAGACTCGACGCGTACCCGTGCTCAGCTTCTGCAACAAACAACACTGCCATTCCGTCAAAATCAGCTGATTATGGCACGGCAAAAATAGACGGGAGCCATGTTGACGTGTGCGTATAGTGCACTCGATTGACAATTCAAACAAAGAAAATCCAATTCACCTCTATCGCGCCTTTCGATGAATTCAGCAGCTTGGAGTAATGCAGCAATACTCATATTTATTGTATCCCGGTTTCACACACGTATCACGAACGACACACGACTTTATTCGATTAAAACTATAAATAAAAAGTATGTTTGCCCGCTCCGAAGTTTACGACTGCTTTTGCCGATGTCAAAAACACACTAGCGAGTTTCGGACGCGCGGCCGTGGAGCGCTTCGTGATTAGTCGGCGACGCTCGGGCGCGCTCGGCCGGCCAATCGCGGCGCGCCGATGCCGACTATAAAATACCTGGGTCAATCACGTGAACTTTGTGTTTCCAAACAAAACATTTTTTCTATGCACTCTTTTGTAGTTGAGGATTACGGGCAAGTTTAAATTTTAATTTTTACATTCCTGTTTTAATCGCTTTGCTTCGAAATGCATCGTTTGATAGCAATTATACAAAAATTATTTAGTTTTAAAGTTGTTAATTTATTAAATTATATCAACAAAAATAAGAAATAAAATAATGCCTATTGAAATTATTTTGTTAAAGGAAATAACTACACTTGCAGAAAAATAATGAACGTATTTTTTGAAAAAAAAAAAATTTTTAATTTAACTCTTACGCACTTGAAGGGTTAAATTAAAAAAGTACCTAAATTACTCAACCCGTTGTCTTTGAAATTAATTTAAATGAAATCATTGATTCTGAATAAAGATGATGTACCGTATTATTTGTAGTTTAAAATAGAAGTACCTACGTGGTAAGTACTTAGGTGAACATGTTAGGTTATGCGAAATATACTTTCATTTGTCATATTGTGACATATCCCTGCTGCTATTTTAACGTGAGTAGGTACCACTTACTCTTTTTATGTTCTTTTACGTAAATCCCATACCGACATCAATGTAGTCTGAATATAGTAAAAAGAATCATATAAGTAAGGATTTTCCTGTTTTTATCAACATTATTTAGAAAACTAACCATTGTCTTAGTTTAAAGAAAAAAATTGCATTTTCCTTCAAAATTGTACGACGGAATATTACCAAAATTGCAATAGGTACCTATGAGTTAATGCAGCATTTTGCTATACATTGTCCATGTTTAAAATAGTATTCGTAATTCAAAAGATTTAAATTTAGAAACAATGTAAGAATAAAAACTATATTTTAAGTAGTAAGTATCTAAAATGAAAAAAAAAAATTATCAATCGGAATACCTCTAGCGGCTAGAGGTATTCCGATTGATAATATTTTTTGTAGTTTGGCTAGAGTCTAGCCTCTAAACCCATACCTACTTTATTAAAAAAATGTGTGTACTTACAAATGATTGATGTTACTATTATTACTAGGTATTTAAAATTCTTGCCTTATCCCGACTCCAATAAAACTTGTTCATCACATTTGCGAAACACTTTTAACGTTTAATATCCGTAAACATAATTTCAATGTATCATTTAGTACTTTAATCATGTGTAGTCTTGCGAACATTACTGGCAGCAAATGTTTTCGAGGCTCCTGAAAATAAATACTATGGTTTAAAATTGTGTTTATTTACTCAAGAATTGAACCTATATTATTTGTCGTAGGCAAATTATATCCCATTGGAAATACGTCAATTCTAATAAGCTAGTTTCGTAACAATAGTTTTCAGAGAAGTATCTCAGAGAAGTAACTGGTAAGAAAATCTAAGAGCCAGAACACACAGTGAAACGCAACTGAAACTGCTAGTTACTTTTGAGTTGCATCTAAGTTTCTGTTATAGACTCCTTTAGAAAACCACACACGATGCAACTAATCTGAAACGTTTCAAACTAGTTGCGTCGTGTTTGGTTTTCTAAAGGAGTCTATAACAGAAACTTAGATGTAACTGAAAAGTAACTAGCTGTTGCTGTCTCGTTGCAGACTGCAGTTGCGTTTACCCGTGTGTTTTAGGCCTAACGGTTTGATGTATATTATGATATGAATCTATAAGCTACTTAGAGTGTACCTCAAACATTTAGATTTTAGTTAGATATGCTATAACTTAGAATATTGCAGTATTAAAGAACATAGGCACTAGGTACGACACTCTTTCTCAGTTGTCTAACCAGAAACTTGACTGTCTTTCTTTTCACGTGCATTTTGAGTGCCAAATAGCCAGACATATTATTCTTCAGGTAGTTTTGGTCATTAAGAGTTAGCTCTTTTTCGAAAAGCCAGCAAAGTTGACTATTTTACCTACTTTAGCTTTTGCGATAGTATTTTTATAAACAAAGATTATATTGAATTGACATAATCTGTACTCACCGTCAATATTCTAACTTTTCTATAATACTGGCTGAACACTCGAACCATAGAGCTTAAGAAACTACAAATCAAATGAGGTCGAAACTCTTTGTGATCTATGTCCACGCAGTTTTTTAATAAATATGGAAGACCGAGAATATAATTGAAGACTAATGTCCATTCATCCTGGAAATAAAATCATAGTAAGAGATTTTTATTTTAAAGGAGACCATTTAAAAGTAGGTTTAATACCTATCACTGCTCTTAAATTTATTATGATGATGATTGTTAATTAGGTCAATTTTAGTTTAAATTATAGCAAGTGGGGGGAAGTGGTTTCTGCATGGGTAACCAAATGGGAAAGAGACGTGGCAGATATGTATATGCTATGATTTATATATATAAGTACTATATAACATGATATGTAGTTAATAACTACATCTTTAGATATTATTTTATACATAACCAAAGATTAAAAGTAAACTTATGATAAATGTTATTTAATTTTTACTTTATTTGGAGGGGTTTTGCTAGGAAGAAACGGAGTAAGAAAGAGCAAAAAGGTCACAAATGTGTAATACAGATGTCACCTTACATTGACACATTATGTTACCTACATCAGTAATTTTAATTTTACATTCATTATGTTGCCTGCCTTCAAGTAACAATTTTTTTGGCCTTTTTCGTCTCTTTTGCCTCTCCAAACACTCCTGTTATTAGCTAAAAACAAGTAACTTAGGTACATATTTCTAAAAATTTAAATGTTTAAACTCACCTCTTGTGTCAATAAAGTGAAGTCAGTATGTTCAAATTCCGGTAATTGTGGGTAAATGCCTTCGTCTACTTTATCTTTGTATGTCCTAAGTATAGTTTCTAGCCTTGCACAGTTGTATAGTATGAAAGCTGCTCCTAAAAATTTAATGGATTTTTTATTTATTTATTATTTATTTAACAGTTTATTGTAAGATGATAGTACATAGAGATGGAAAAAAAGAGAAGTTATACAAAAGGTACAGCATATTTCCAAAAGAAATTTCTGCCTGCAGGCCCCACAGAGAGAGAAGTGATAGCATAAACTTGTGATTGACATCATCTTTATCATATTATTGGTTCCACTTTTTTAAAGGCTGTAAGTTTTCCGAATAAATTAAAATAAATATGTACCTATTCAATGTACAAAACACATATTTTTATTTAAAACAAAAACGTATTATGACCCAAATATTAACCCACAAGTTCATCCGCAGTAAAAGTGTTAACTAAGTAATTTTTAAGTAACCTACCCTTACTGCAACCCGAAGAAGAATGATCAAAGTTAATTTTGACCGCACTACTCGGTTTAGTTTGTAATAACTCAAATATAACCGCAGATTCTCCTAAATGTGCGATATAGTCTTTCCATTTAGATTCCGTTGATACTCTCACTCCATATTTGTGTTGGGCTATGAGCATCATTTCGTTTTGACGTAATCTGAAAGTTTTAAAAGGTTTTTGGTTAGTATATAAAGGTTTTTGGTTAGTATTTTGTTGTATACAACATTTCTAATAATTAATAACACAGATTTCTAATATGTAATTTACTCTAATAATGTAATTTCTAATAACATATTTCTATTTATACATAAAGTTACGAAGATAGAAATATATTATTAAGAAGATAACTGTGCATTTTTAAGTATTCATAAAATCAGGTACCTGATTGGGATTTATCTGATAGATAGAAAAATGAGGGTTATATCCTAAAAATTTAAGACAAGTTGTCTAACTTACTTTACAAAATCATCAGCAGTAGTTTCAGTCTCTTTCACACCAGTTTCAGCATTTAGAACAGTACCACATAGAATTACTATGTCATCTCTTTTACTCGAAGACTTTGTAGTCACAAACACTCGTCGCTCCGACTGTTTACATTCTTCACTTATCACATACAGGTTTTGAATACATTTTGTTAAATGATTTAAACGTAATGAGGTTATGTCATGTGTTAAATATGTATCCGAGTCCACTGGAGGTGTTCTTTCTTGTAATTTGTGTGTTAATATATCGTTGTTCTTCAAACCTTGCAGCAAACCAACGCGTGTTGCGACAGATCTTAACAAAAATAAATGTACACGATCTTTTATGTCTTTAACACTTTTAACTGGTAACAACCACTCGTGAGATGTTTTCACTATATCGTCAGATGTTTTACCTAAAGCTTTCAATAAATTATCGTCAGTTTCACCTAAAATGCGGTCGGATTCCAAAACACCATGCCAAGATTTTATCGTGTTCGGAAAACTGAAATCGCCAAGCACTTGTAAATGTTCCGAATGCTTTTTTACAAGCAAACCTTTTTTGCTTTTGTTTTCACCTGCTATGAACTCGAATAATCTATTTGAGAACACTTCTAACGCGTTTTCCAGCATTTTGCAATATTTACAACAAAAATTCGCACGTTGTAATTTGACACATGACTGACATTGACATGAATGAATGACAGCATAGTTTCTTTCTTTATGGTTGGGTCCGTTCGTTTCATTTATCTTAAATTCGACTTACGCAGCGCACGACAAATTATTGCTAAATAATTTTCATTTTTTTTTCAATGTTTTTATTCTTTCTCAATTTATGTCGTCCAGTTTCATACTGGATTAATATTTATTTACGGCACATATACGGTCGTTTGTTGAAATAAAAAGTCTGCCCATCAGCAATCATAGTTGCTTGAAACGAACACACCCTCACCATAAACGAGGAGGCTACTTTTTATTTGGCCTTGGCTTCGAGTAATGAAAAGCCATGTTATAATATAATTTAGTTTTTTTACATTGGTTACCAACTTATGTTTTCACAAGTAAGTAACTAAACAAAGAATATCACATTAATTTAAAAGCCATCTTCAATTTTTTGCAAATTGTATTTTCATGTAAAAATATTCTCTATTTTTAAACTCGCTTTCCTAAACGAAATCTAGCCAACGTCGCAATGACGTTGACATTTTGTCTTGTTTTCTTTTTATTTCAATGTCAAAATCGGTATTGCATTTCATCCGATGGCTAATACGTTTAAAAAAAATCTTTAGTTTATATCAAGACTAGTCTCATTTAACTGGATTTAATAAATTAAGATTATGTTTTAAAACAAAAATGGGTGTTTACAAGTATATAGGGAGTGTGATACTTATTTCTGTAACGTGGCAAGTTGTAGCCATCTCGGCGCATGACCACTTGCTGGAAGGCATTTACTGTGGAAAAGAGAACTGCTATGAAGTGCTTGGAGTCACCAGAGAAGCCACAAAGAGTGAGATAGGTAAAAGTTACAGAGCTCTCGCCAAAAAATACCATCCCGACTTACATCGCTCGCCGGACGCCAAGAAGGAGGCTGAAGAAAAGTTCAAACAGATTGCTACAGCTTACGAGATCCTCAGAGATGAAGAGGAGAGAACCGACTATGATTACATGTTGGACAACCCGCAAGAGTACTATGCTCACTACTACAGGTACTACCGACGTCGAATGGCGCCGAAAGTCGACGTACGAATAGTATTAGCTGTGACAATCACTATCATATCACTCATTCAGTACTACAGCGGTTGGTCCAAGTACGACACTGCCATAAAGTATTTCATGACCGTGCCAAAGTATAGAAATAAGGCTCTAGAGATCGCTAAAGAGGAAACTAAAGATCTAAACTCTAGGAAAGGAGGTAAAAAAAGTAAAGCAGAAATCAAAGAGGAACAAGACAAAATTATTCGAAGAGTTATAGAAGAAAATATGGATATAAAAGGCGCATATGCCAAACCTGAGATCACAGATATTTTGTGGATACAACTAATAATATTGCCCTATACAATAGCTTACTATATCTATTGGTATTTGAGATGGTTTTGGAAATTCACAATTTTAAAACAGGAATACGGTGAAAGAGAAAAGTTTTATTTAATTAGGAAATTTATGAAACTGGGACAGCATCAGTTTGATGCTTTGGAAGAGAAAGAGAAGCAAGATTTCCTAGATCAAGAGTTGTGGATAAAAGAGAACTTTTTAGCTTGGAAAGAAATAAAAGATGAGGAAGCGAAGAAGGCTTTAGCTGAAAATAATAAATACAAACAATATAGGAGGTATATTAAACAGCATGGAGTTGGCAGAATGACGTTTGATGATTCTTGATAAATTTTAGCAAAATGTGATTTTTACTCGAACTTTTTACTGGATTATTTTATTTTCTCAACTTGTGACTTTGGAGACATAGATAAAATCTTTAATGCAAACTTTTGCTTTAATTATTACCAACTTATCAGTATCTTTTGGGATACAAGTTGGGGATACAAATTACCAGAACTACTTAAAAGAAATCTGTATAAATACAAAATCAAACTGCCTTGTATTTGTGTTGTTAATTTAATTTATCTATTTATTTCAACTTGTGGCCATTTGCAGAAAAGACCCTAATAATTATAGATGATTATGCACTTCTGTAAAATAAATAAGGAATGTGTTTTATCGATGAAACTGAAAAATCTCCATAAAAAAAAGATCAAAATAAAAAGATGCAGTATGGTGATCAGAAGATGTTTCATGTGGCAAACTCTCAGCTTTCAGGGACAGATTACATTTCTCTATTTTCTTGAGGGAGCGTTTAAACATCCTTTATCACTCATCCTGGATCAACTATTAAAATTAATGAAGCATTAACCCAAAAGGTCTTTACTGCAACTAGCTGCAAGTATTGGGCTGCGTCGACAGTAGGCAAACTGTTAGCGGCCGACTGAGTGAGCTGCAAATTGTGGCGAACTTTAATTTGAGTTAGCTGCAAACTTATATCACTTTTCATTTGTAGTAAGCAAACTTATTAGTTAGTCCCTTATTTAGATAGTCAGTGCGCGAAACACTGCAAGAGTGAGCGCAAAACTAGCAAACTGTGGACACTCCATTTAAAATATACCTATGGAAGACCGTACTAAATCGATACGCCGCAACCTCAGTCAGCCGCTAAGAGTTTGCCTACTGGGGACGCAGCCTTAAAGTTACAGACGCACCAAAAAAAAGTTAAATAAAACAATTTTTACACAAGATGTTATCTTTTATTCATTTTATATCTATAATCAACATGTACTACATTTTATATAACTAAGTCACATACATACATAATTTACAATCATCACAAGTGGCAATTCATAAGGCATTTTAGAAAAGCAATTTTATGAGAACTTTTTTTTAAATACAAGTCTAAAAAACTATGCCTGTTGTATTGTCTCGTCTTTAGCGCAAAAAATAAAGAAAATCAAAACATAAAACCTGCAAGAATTAACTTGGAAATAGAGTAACATCTGTGTTTTTTAAAGTTTCCAGTTAACTCAGTCAAAAAAAAATTCAAAGACAAATTACAGATTGTTCTTTTAATTATTGAAACAATATACCAACTTCTTTAATCATTAAGCAAAAAAAACGTTATCAAGACACGTTTGTGATAAGAAACAAAACTTAATAGCTTTCAGCATAAAAGTCAAATTAAAATTAACACACATTTTTTTATTAAAACACTTTTGAGATCCTTAATACAACTCATGTGTCACGCACACGTAAATTATAGTTCTTTCATTTATTTATTTATACATAAATTGTAAAGATAAGTATTTTCGAAATAAAAGTAGGTACCTAAAAATACCTACGCTTGTAATGTAGGTAGGTATGTATGTATGTAGCATACCTAGGAACAAAAATAGGTAAGTAGTAATTTTAAAAGAAAATAAGAGTTCCATTAGGTATTTTGAGTTTTTTATTAAGTTTCTTTTTCTTCAAACAAAACCTATCATTATTTAAGTACAGCATAGTGCATATAAAGCTTTACATAGGGAGTACCTTATTTCGAAGAGCTAAGAGCAATTAAAGAATGATCTTGTAAAGGTTGATTTGCACTTAACTGTACCTAGGTTTTTTCTTTTTGATATACTTAATTAATTGCTTAGTTATTTACCTGTTTATGTTTTTTTTTTCGAAAATACCAATCTTTAATATCCTTTGCAATGGCAGTGCATAGTTTTGATTGATATTCAAAAATTCCATTCGTTCAACTTTAATATAAGTCTTTATTAAATCTACAAAAAAATAGGGCACCTTCTCCTTAATTATACTTTTTTTTGAGGATTAGGTAAGGCTGGGCACACACATGATGCCAAATTACGGTAAGGTCGTGTGTGACAATCTTTATTTTATCTATTTTGTGCATTGTATTGTAAGTTAGGATACCTAAACAGTTAATTCTAAATGTATAGAAAATTGTTCTAATTGTATTTTAAGTAAATCCTAATTCAATTCAAAAGTAACATACAGAGCTACCAAGTTATCTGTGAAGCGGCCGTTATTGGAACTACGGCCACTTATGGAAATGTCAAATTCCAGAACTGCTACGATTGGTAGAAATACAATTTTGTATTACTACTAGCGCCGCCGTTCAGTTTACATATAAGTTGGTCTGTCTGTAAATGCCATTTTGGCCAAAATGAAATTGAAGGTAAGTAAGAAATAACTGACTATTTTAATTGTATCATAATTTTCTATACATTTAAGATTTACTCCTTTTTATGTTTAAATATTCTTATTAAGACTGGAAATGATTTTGATCGCATCAAAAATTCTAGATTCTTTTATTTTGTTACTTAGCACAATTATTATTTATAATATTTTGTGTTTCATATAAGTAGAAATGATTTGATTGGAACACTCGATAAAACTATGTATAAGGTCTATCTATTTAAATACTCTTTTTAATATCTATCTACGTAACAAAATAATGCTACGTACACAAAATATTTTTTCTAGTCTCTTTAACGTTCAGATTCTATCAATATCTCTTTCATTTTAAAGTTATTTTAAGATTTAGGGCCGGAGCGCACATCTGACGGAGCGCAGCGCATTATCGAAATTGTTCTCATTTAAAAAAAAAAACACAAAATCAGTTGACACAATATTCACATGTAGTCGCTTCGATGCTCTGATGCTCATTTGTTATGTCAACTGATTTTGAATATTATTCTAATGAGAACAATGTCTATAATAATATGACAATCGAAAATGATCTGCCCTGCGCTCCGTTAGATGTGTGCCGGCCCGATTTGAAACAAACAATCGCTAATTTTACACAAAAACTTAATTCATCATTTTCAAGAATGTTTTACTAAACAATTCGTTTTTTGTCGAATTACATATCCTGGCAGTTTTAGGAATGCACCTTAAATTAATATAATTATGGCACCAATTCGGAATGCATAAGTAGTCCATACTGAACGCAATTGCAAATGCCCTTTTATAACTAGGTAGGTACTGCACTTTTTCTGAAGATGGATGACTTATAGTCAGTTCGATCTAACAATAAATGGCCAAAGTAGGTACAGTCAGTTTACTCGTATCGTCTTTCAAATTGTTATTCACTACAGTCTGTCCAAAAAGAGTAGAAATTTGAAAGTGGCAACACTGTAGTGTTGTCCCGTTCGTTCTCAGATTGTTTTGAAACGGACGACGCTTTAGTGTTGCCACTTTTTAATTTTTACCCTTTTTAGACAGATTGTAGCTACGCAAGAAGTATAATTTGAAACTCGATATAAAGAAAATACTTCTTTATCAATCTATTTGTTGCTGGAAACACTGAAAAGAGCAACATTTCTGTACTATGATAATTTATCTTTCTGCTGCATTTGCTTTAGTTTGCTAAGCAAGTCTGTGCCAATGTATGAACCAAAAACAAAAATAATTAAATCGATTCTCAAATGAAATCTCTATCGTCACAAAAAACTAACAGGCTCAACTTCTATTTATCGTACTCACAAAACTTAACAAACTAGATCTTTGACGAGTATTTCATTTGGTCGCCAATTGTGTTCAGGCAATAAAATTATAGATATGGATGTTTTTCCGGGCCAGCTGGAAAAGTTCTCGAAAATTCCTTTTTTCAAATCTTAATAACCGTCACGTTTTTGTTTCTTTCGCGTCTTAACTAATTTGAACATACAAGAACTTGAAAATAAAATCTGCTTTTCTGTATTGCTTCTTCTTAAAGGTTCGATTCATAGAACGTTAATATAGGCATGATAGGATTTTCAGATCATGACCCCCGGTCACTCTGCTGAGTAGCTAACTTCAGACACTACCGCATACAAAATGCCTACAATGCACAGTGGCAAAGCCACGGGCGTGGCTACATGGTAGCTGCTGCTTTACAAATTCTGTCGATATCCGAAAGTTAAAATAAAATCAAATGGAAAAATTACAAAAGGAATTCCCGAAAATATCCACTAAATTATGTCAAAATCACCCTCTTTAACCAACTTTAACTGATCACTGTTAACCACCAACTTAACTTTAAAACTGTAATACCACAATCCATTAAAACTAAAGCGTCAGTTGCACGCCCGTCCGCCGCGCTAAGGTCCGTCCGCACTAGCGTTTACCGCGTTTAGATCGGCGCGGGCGCACGGCGACGTGCAGCGCGTGTCCTCACACTGGCGTCTCGTGCTCTGTCTCTTCTATCCGACCGAGCCGCCACGCGTTTGGGTCTGAAGCTGGTTTCAAAAATGTTAAGATTAAAGTAGGAAGACATTTTCAAGCTTAGGAAAGGAGATAGCATTAAATGACGAAGGAACTTTAAAACTAAGAGCTGAATGATATGTTTTTCAGTAAATAACTGTTTCATTCTAGTTTTAGTCATAATAGGGACATTTTGTTGACTATTTAAGCTACAAAATGCTTTATTTAGTTTCCATTGTATTTTAGAAACTCGGCACAAATACATACATAAAATATATATATTTTTTTTAACTACTTAAGGCAGTTTAATAAAAACGGATAGGGCGTGTTTTTAAATACCTACATAATCTTTCACATCCCAGAAAAAAAAGAACAATAGAAAATCTATTGTGTCTCTGGGTTTATAATGGGTCAGTGGGATGTGAGATGTTAATCAATACTCAAAATATTTTGTGGATTACCTATGTCATAAGTAAGTAGAGAATAATATTAAATGTACACCTAGCGCAAAAGCTTTAGCGGATGTCCACATAAATAAAACATTAAATGAAATGTCGTGATCCCAAAACGAACATGCGTGAGCCTGTGTATTATAAAATTTTATCGATGAAAATAATTATAAGTTTACACTAAAAAAGTGTATATTATTTATGCCCAAATTATTGAAAAAGTGATAACAAAAGCGAAGCGCACCGCGCCCCTATAATAAGCCCATTATTGTGAATCTTTACTTTAGATTAACTTAAAATTTTATTTAACTCAATGAATTCTCTTTTTTAAGTAAAATACGAAATAAATATTTTTTTCTGATTAGGTATATAATAGATTAAATTAGAAAATTAACACTTAATTCTAAAACGTCGCTCGTAAAGCACATTTTGGCGAAAATATTAAAATAGGGTAACATAACTTTGAAAACAATCATTTTAAAGCATTTGTCTTATATTTAAAAAAATAAATATAAAAAAAGTGCAGTGATAAAAACAAATGAAAACAAAAATTACCTTTTGATACTGTCGAGCTGGAACATGCTACAGGAATTTGGACTTAAAGGATAGGATACTAGGACGATAATAATATAAAGCTGGTTTTTAATACTAAAATATGTACTTAGGGTAAAGGTAACAACTATTTTAAAGCATATTTAGACATGAACTAGACATGTGAACATAGACTGCTACAAGGATCTATAGGCACGTGGCGGAAATCGGAACTAACGATATCATCTTGTAAATAGCCATGATGACTAAAACATTTTTTTTTAGACTATCACAGATTATTTTTTTTAATATTTGACACGTATTTTTTCTGTTTTCTCTTAAACTAAAAAATGACAAAGATACACTGGGTTAAAGTTGCTCGTGACGTCACGCCTAAGTAAGATTTTTACCTAGGAGAGACGTCAATACCCCCCACTCTGTAACTTTGATGCTCTGTATCTTTTTATTTATTTATGTATTTGATCAGGTAATTTTTTTTTCAAATATTTTTAATAGCCTAAAAGACCGAAGATTTATTTTTTTAATTTTTGAATGTAGTCATCATCCCTATTGTCATTATTTTGAGTTACTTATTCACCACCCACGCCCTCCTGACAATATCAAAGTGCCAATAGATCCTCCTTGTAGCACTGTAGCTCGAAATTTTTAATGTTTTTTTTCCAACACAATGTCAAATTCTGTCCTAAAATCTACTTTTAAAAAAACTAAATAATCACATGCATATAATATTCTACAAATATACTTATTAGCATATAGAGACTAGGACGGTAAATACATAACCACATACACATGCAACAAATACATACAAAAATACATAAAAATACAATACATTGTCATGGTTATGTTAGCTGCTGTAATATTTGTATTTTTTTAATACTTACTTATTATTTTTATTAAAGTTTTATGTTAACAACATTCTGATGTTTTTTTTTTTGTGCATGAATGAACAAAAAGTATGGGATTTTAAGAAGAGACTTTTTTATCAGTAAATACTTAGATTAATACATAATTGATGACAAAAATCACGTTATTATAACATTCCATACTCAATATTTACTCATACTGATAAAATAATGTAAATGTAGGAAAAATATTAATTATAAAAAATATGTTTTGTTTATTAGGTATATGCTGCAATAATAAAGGATAAAGCAATGTCTATGGCTGGATAATTCTCATGAAAGGAATTTGTTTTTTTTTTAAATACCGAAAGCCTTTAAAAAATTCTGGAAGGTTATTGATTATTTTTGTAACATTAAGGGCCCCTTCACAACTTACAGAAAAAAATAACTGAGAGATATTTTATATCTGTCACAGTTTAAAATATGTTTTATGAAATAGACATAGGTTAACTGTCAGTTAAATTTTATCTGTAGGTACATGGTGAAAGGGGATCTAAGAGAATTATATCCCGGAGGATAAAAGCAGGGAATTATTGTTAGGATAGGAATCACTGATCTATCACAATATTAAATTAGCGTGCCGCAGTGATATAAGATAAACATACAAAATATATCATATTTATAGTATTTTATAGGAATATTTCAGTCACGGTATGACTAAGGTCAGAAGGATAATTTTCATGGTCAGGGAATAATTTTCAAGGACATGGGGATGAATTTCAAGGTCAGGGAATAATTTTTCAAGGTCAGGGAATAATTTTTCAAGGTCAGGGAATAATTTTTCAAGGTCAGGGGGTAGTTTTTCAAGGTGAGGGGGTAGTCTCGATGTTCAGCAGTTGTGCGGGGGCGCGGCGCGGAGCAGCGGCGCGTGTTCGCCTGCACGAGCGACACGTCAGCACACAAGCATAATACGTATAGTGCGTAATGCCTTTTTTTAGAGGATTTCGTTTGCGTTTTATATTCGTCATAAGTTTTTAAAAATCTTGTTAAAAGAATTGTCCGTTCTGTTTTGTTTTGCTTAGGATATGTTTCCTATTGTACTTAAACTTGTTGTGCGTCACGAATTACAAGTAGTATGGATTACTGGCAACGACGTTTGAACCAGTGACGCTCAAGAGTTAATTATTGCAACAGTTTATCAGAAACAGAACTGTTTCAGTTAAAATAAAATTAATTATTAGCCATAAATAAAACGCAAATTAATCTTTAAAAAAGACAATACGCAGCCAACCAGCTAACATCAACCACTTCAGTATGTCTGCTAAAAAACTAGCTTACGAAATTAAAAAACTCTAGCAAATACTAAGGGCCCTTTTTCTGTTGTGCGAGTTTTGATCCGCATGCGGATTTGGTTCGCATGCGTGCCGCCCACAACCATGTTTTTCCTGTGATGCGGGCGACACGCGAGCGATACGCTTATGGCCAGTAGTGTACGATCACTCGCATGCGGCTCAAAACACGTACAATTATGCTTTCACACTGCATGTTATAAAATATTTGTAAACATTTTCTAACTAACTTTTAGTATACAAAATGTTTCTTATAAATGTTAGTTATCATTACATAACATGCAGTGTGGGAGGGCCATTACAGGAAAAGGGCCCTAAGATAATATTAAGAAACTATCTAGCTAATTAAGCAGTATAAAATCTAAATATGAAAGTTATTCAGTGTGTAATAGAAATACATTTTAAAAGGACGAGACTAAGCTAAAAGCTAGAAATAGACTAATTCCAAGTACGCTATGTATTATGAAATCAGCTAGCTTAGCATGGCACTCCGTGACAAGACGTTGTCATGCGTTTGTCACGCTTACGTCTCTGTCTATAGTTTTAAATGGGATAAGGACAGCATATGTGAGATAATTGTCGCGGCACGCCGTGCTAAGCCCCCTGATCCATATGAATAGTATGACAGAGAGACAGTTATTACACGCAACGCTGTCCCACGTGTAACAAGTGTGTTTCAAAGTTACGTAGGTACGTGGAATCCGTCTTGTCTAACATATCTTAATAAATGTTTATTTATTTATTTTTATTTATTTGGTAGATCATCAGCTAATGAGACGTAATAAGTAAAAAGTTCATAGATACAAGAAGCTAATAACAAATCCACACTGATATAAACAATTGGATATCTCATAAGACAGACTGGCAAGACCTTTATTGGTACTTTAAATTTAGCTCAGATCGAGTCTTGTCTATCCTTTTAATGATATTTCTATTAACCCAATGACTGAATTAAAACAGACATACTAAAGTGAGCTTAAACATTAAATTCGACATGACAACATAAATAACATCCAATAACATAGCCAATTACATAATTAAATTTTATGAGTTAATATTTCGCACGAAAAACTGGCTATTTCATGTAGCCATTTTGCGGCTAATGAAAAAAGTCTTTCAAATGTTTTGAAAAGGAACAGTCTGATTTGAATTTTGTTAATTCGAAATTCGAATACTTTAAAATAATCAAATGTTTTCTAGTCTACAAGATTTATAAAATTACACAAAAATAATTATTATTTGAATAAAACTTCGTACCTACATGCAAATAACTTACGTACCCAAAGTCTGTAATTCTGTGTCAAGCATTTTCTATCACATTTTATAATCATAATATTAAACTCTAGCCATAGTCTTTTAATAAATAGACGAGAGAGAATAGAAGTGCCCGTTTCAACACGTACTGATAAAAATTAACTGACAGATAAACCGCTACGACTATTTCATAAAACATGACGTTTTAGAGAGAGACAGGTATAACATATCTGTCAGATAAATTTTATCTGTACATTGTAAAACGGGCCCTAAAGCCCAAATCAACTATTTTTAAATTGAAATCCAAAATATTTTTATTACATGAAGAAAAATAAATACTACTGTAATATTTTGACTCAGAACTACAGACATTCCCCCCTCCCGTATAACCAACAATCAACTACAAGACGAACCTTGTAACTGTCGGTTAAGAAGCGCGGTGATACCGGGCCCATCGCCCGCCTTCTTCACCACCAGCATCGGCTTATCTTCACCTTCTTCGTAGCTGTTCGGTAGGTGACCGTTGCTTACTGCCATTGTTTCGCTCACCTGGAGATTTTAGGATTTGGTCTTGTTAATAACTTGTTTCGGACATATTTACGTGCCTAGGTACCTACGAGTACATCTCCCAAAATTCAAATTCAAAAAGACTTTATTTGAAGGTAGTCAAAAATTAAACTTGAATTCGTCAAAAACTAAAATAATGTCTTCTCTAGCCATCATTGTCCCAATGCTGGGCAATGGGCTCTCACCTCCTTCCTTCTTCATGATTCTCTAACCTGAACCGTCTCTGCCCAGTCATCCAAAATAATAAAAATGAAAGAAGAAAATCTACGCTGAATTCGGAAGGCAGATTCATCAGAGAAGAAACCAGCAAAAAACTCTGGGAGTTGTTTGAAGTTCTAGCGATTCTGAATATTCTTGAGAAGAATCGGATAGTTCTATACATAGAACTGTTGCCTCAATGGGAATTAATAAGATTCGATACTGATGAATTACTCACTGCTACATTTTCGAGTTACAGCAATTAGCTCCTAAAATTGATTACTTTTACCAATTAACCTTAAATTATAAGCTAAAACCTACTATAAATATTGCACTCAAGTAAATTTGAATAAAAGTTCATTTAAGTAAATTATACGTAAACATGCACACCACCCGTGGCCACTTTATGGGTCAGTAAACTTTACATCTACCTTTATTTGCGAAAATATTTCACCATTAAAATAATGTTTTCTCTTCAATAGTATTTTTAAAATTATAAACTTGTTTACTTTCATTCGATAAGATAAAGACTTAGTTTTAGCTACGATTGCCAATAACAAAAGTTTTAAGCTACAGATTGTAACTAAACCTCAAGAAGAACCTCCATAAAAAAGATATTTCAATTAGGTCGAAGATAACCTTCAAAATTCTCCGATGAGTTTTCATAAAGATACAATAGAAAAATAATCGAATAGATTTAAATCTTCTAAAACCTAAAACTCCGCTTTTCAAGCTGTGGATTTCTCGAAAAACTCAAAAAGAAGTACTCTCAAGACCAAAGAAAATAAAGAAAACCGTACTCTACCTGCATGAGCTTATGCACGACATCCCGGCCAAGGATGTGATCAAACACAGCTTGTAGGAACGCGTCCGACATAATAGATAACTTCAACTTGTCTCGGTGCCAGACAAGGACACGAGACTCTTCCATCGCCATTATTGACACCTGGAAATAGGGGATTGTTTTGATGAGCTTTGGAATTAATTAGAAGTGACAAAGCAAAAAGAATTAGAAAATAATCCAAGTTAGAAGTAGACTTGGCACACGCAACGTGGGTCAGCGTTGCATGTGAAAAGTGTGCTTCTAGGTGTTGGTGTTAGTCTATGTTTAGAACCTTTGGAAATGCTACAGAACAAAAACCGTAAGCCAAAAGATGGAATGGTCATAAATTCATGTTATATTTATTTCATTGTATGTTTTTCCACATCTGTTTCTTCAAATACTGAATGCTCAATAGCATTGCCATGTTCAAACACTATCCCACGTGTTCGTGCGATAAGTATGTTACTAATCATAATCTATATAAAACTGTATAAGTCTGTTGATTTAAAAAAAAAGATATATTGCACATAACGTAGGGCCCTGTGCCGAAGGTTTCTTGCCGTTTTCTTCCTCTCGGCTATACAGGTATATTAAACCGGCAGTAGTTTTAGATCAAAAGTGTAATGAATTTTGCCTATTTTTGAATAAAACACCTTTCATTTTCATAATATTTCTGTGGAACAGATTGTCATAATGCGTAACGAACGCCGTACGTGGGATCAGTCTGTCTCCGTATCATATTAAAACAGTTACGGGATAATGCGGAAATATAACAATGCATGTAAAATGTAGCAGCATTATGTACTGGCATTCATCCCACCCACGATTATGTTAATAAAGTTATAACACAAAACGTAATGTTTAATATATTCAGCTAAAGCCGACTGTGAAAGTGAGCACCCACGCGCCGACAGAATGAAGCTTTTTGTTTTGTTTTTCATGTAATTAATAATTTAAATGAATATGGAACTATTTGAGAGTGAGAGCGGATGCGTTATGTGTGAGGGGATTACAGACTTGGTATGTGTAAATCATTTATGTTGAAAATGTTTGAAAATCACCTTGACAGGAGACCATCCTAATACGGTGCTGTTCACTTACAAATCCTATTATCATCTTAATAAAAACTATAGATAATCTGTTAGAGAATGCTAGGTTTTTGATATTTTATGGTATTTTCCAAGGGGATGTTTAGTTTAACTCAATTTTCTGTTATTTTAATTTATATAGTTATATATAATGTTTTGAAAAGTTAATAGTTCCTCAAGTCTTAATAGCTATGGTTATTTCGAAGATCTCTAGATTAGCTTATAATGTGATCCAAAAATTTCCAGCTACTTTTAAATTCAAAAGGTCATCTTATCTTCAAAAATACTTGTCGTTTAGACCTTTTTTCTGTCTATAGTTAGACATTTTAGTAGGGCAAGACTTTGATGTCGAGAAAATATCATATTAACGTCTCGTTTTACCACTTTCAGATAAAAAACTCACAGATGTCACTGTCTACAACATCACGTTTTATGAAATAGACATAGGTTTATCTGCAAGTGGTGAAACGTGTTCTAATGAAATGATCATTGAATCCTGTAGGTTTTGACAACACTTAGGACAGGTCATTTTTTAAAGTTAATGCTAGATTCGCAAGAGTGCAGTTTTCCCCAAAGAAGAACCTAGCAAGAAACTCTGTAGGGTTGCTCTTTTCAATTTAAGTTTTACAAATCTCAGGCATAAACACAGAAACATATAATAAAATTAATATTTCAAAAGAGCTATCCATAAATAAAAATTTGACCCCGCAAATAAAAAGTATGTATCGCTTACCTGAAAGTATTCATCAGTGGAAACACCAAACCACTCTGGTGAGTCTAGGAAATGATGAGGAAACACTATGTGAAGCGCTCGCTGATTCTGTGACACCACTAACCTGAAATATCCAGATTAAATAATGGTAAGCACGTTAATAAAGTCAGGGTAGTGATGTTATGTCTTTACTATTGGAAGTTTATTTTAAAAGCAATTACTTAGTTTTTCAGGTAATCATTTTATAATTACTTAAGTCTACAAGTTACCAGTAGAAAATACATAATTGAATAAAAACGATTTAAACTTGAGTGTGCCTAGGTCAATGGAAAAAAAATTAAGAAAATTACGCTGAATATTTCAGAACACTATGCTTAACCACCACTAGCACCGTTATTACAAAACGAGTTTTTTGTATATTTCTAGAACTAACTCCGGTTAAAAACAATACGTCAAAAAATTACATTAGTTCTAGAACTATATTTAAAACTAGTTTTGTAATAACGGAGTAAATGTTTGTGGGTTCAACATTAAGTAGCAGCTACTGTGGGATACATTCTGAACTGTACGTGAACGAAGTCGCGGAAAAAAGCTAGTTATTAAAAAAAACACGAAAACAAAATTCTCACAATCACGTATCCGCAGGTCACGAGTTCATCACCGAATCAGCGTACCATGACGGCAAAACCCACAATAATTAACTAGACACCTTCGGATTACGCGCGCTCATATAACACGGGTCTCGATTAAATCCTTGTGGTAATGTGAATTCGAGTCACCATTACATTACAATTATTACATCCGACTCCGACGTTAACCCAACATCAATGCATCCAATCAAGATAACTAGATCCGGGGTTAAACTGCAAGAATTAACTAGGTACGTGATTATTTCCAACGCTTATTTAAATAAGGTTTCAGTTTAAATGATGCAAAAATTACCTTGCATTTTATGAAATGGTGTTTTTAAAACATGCTTTTGCAGATTAAAGTAATTAAAAACTGGTAGCTATTAAAGTTGATTTCAAATAACGTAGATAACCTTTACCTACTTACTATTCTTATAGCAATATCTTATCTAGAATGTAATATGTATCATATTCAAGCTACAATTGTACAAATATAATTCAAAAAAAGGATTTTACATAAGAATTAAAAATAATTCTTAAGGCCCGTTTCACCATAAACCTACAGATAAAATTTATCTGGCCGATATTTTATAACTGCCTCTGTCTAAGACGTCATATTTTATGGAATAAACATAGGTTTATCTGTCAGTTACAGGCACCCATTTTAAAGCCTCTCGATAACTCTTTCAAACACTTTAATATAATAAACAGTTGAAAACAAAAACGCTTAATTCAAATTAAAGAACCAGTCCAAATATGAGTATTTTAGCCAAAATTTCGGTAACAACATTAATGTTCAAAGGGCACTAAAGGGACCAACTACCGTACAATAAAATGCGAGCTTCTAAACAGAGTCGAGAGTGAAATAGAATTTCTCCGACTCGTTACTTAACGCCAGTCCCTTGGAAATTTAACTTAGTGGAAAATCTTATAAGACCTCGCTTGATACAACTTAGTTATGTCATAACTTAGATTTTAAAAACTGTTCGTTCATTCCGTTGTTGAAAGTAGGTCAAAGAGTAGGTACTGGTCAAGTTAGGCACTAAATAGGTATGCTAAGTGCAACGGGTATGTGCCGTATTTGGGCAAAGAATCCACTTATGACTCTCCATAAATAAATAATTAAGGCACTACCCGCTTAAATGAGACAGCTCGTCCGCTTTTCCAATATGACACGTGAAAGTGGTACTTGACGTCAAATGACGCTACAACTATGCAGTTCAAACAATAATTTGCGTCAAGTAACGTAAGTAAAACATACACCGTGACGCTAGGTGAAAAAGGTTTTTTTTTTAAAGTAAGAAACCGACAAAAATACTCGAAATAAGTACAATATTATACCATTTCTCTTCTAAGAAAACTCCTTATCAGCCTCCCAAAGAAAAAACAAACAGGAAACAAGCAAAATTCTCGTGAAAAACAAAAACACGTCACCTTTATACTTTACCGGTGGTAGAGGTCAAAAAAAAAGTATTGAATAACCCGATAGATAAAGGTTCCATTAAAAGAGCAGCGTTATAAATAAAAGGTCCTTGCAGAGGCGTATTCAAGGGCAAGTAAGGGCTCAGGGTCGCCAGATGGAAGGGGCGGTAAAATATTTAAAAATAATAAAATGGGAGAGTAATTCTGATATATTAATCTATTCATATATGCTTAAAATAGGCTACACAACCAAGAAAGGTATATAATAAGAGTTTACAAGTTTGAAGAGAGTTTATAGAATCACTTTCTTAATAGCTAGGATACAAATTCTGATATGGAAAAACCTCTGGGTAAATAGCTAGAGTAAAAACTTTGCCGTGGAAAGACCTAGATGACTATGAACAGCAGAGTTTTGCCAATGTGAAAATACGTTATAGGCTAGATTGAGAGCAAGACCTAATAAACCTAAACCTAATCTTAGATAAACACCTACTTATGGACTATTCACAAAAACCATTGGAGAAATTGAATTTGAAGAGTCTGTTTTGTTTCTTTCAGCGCTTTTGTTTGCTTCAGCGCGCAGCGCGCTTGTTTTCTTCAGCGCGCTCGCGGCTTTAAGCAGTCGGTCTCAGCTGCTTGAAGCAGTCCATGTACAGCATACCTACGATAACAATAACCCTACACGTATCAGTCTAGAGACCAAAGGGGCGATTGACACTACACGAAAAGAGGCGATTAATACAAAAAATCCCGCCCTGCACCCTTGACATTAGCTTTTACGTCTAAATATCGCTCCCAGACATTGCTCCCAGAGAGTAGAAAGGGCATCTCTAATGGACTCTGAGCACAAACAATGGTGTAACGTTACAATATAGTGCAGTGTATTGATATCAGTGTCACTCAGGGGTTTATTCAGGGCAAAGACGTAGCAAAGACTGTTTTAGGTTGTAGCTCGTAGGTAGTGTCTAACTAAAGAGCACTATCTTTCCTTATCATAGAGAATACGACATATATTTATATAAATGACAATATTTTTGTATGTGTATTTATCGAATGTGTAGGTTTATACTTATATATTGACTTTATTATATATTGTAACTAGAGAAAAAATACAAAATCAGGCCACATAATCGTAAAAAATATCCCCATCTCGAGTCAAATTTGGTGGAAAAGTGCCGAGAATGCTAGCAGCATTGCCACGCTGAATGGCCAGTGAAATACGTTGCACCAAAAATGACAAAGTAAAGTGCCTTTTGTAAAACTTCTCTTTTTTTCTGTCTCTATGTACTATCGTCTTACAATAAACTGTTAAATAAACAAATAAAGTACAGGAAAATTTTAAAAAACTCTATTGTAAGGGTTCGCTTTAGTTTTATTTCGAAACCGAATTTTATTCTTAAAATAACTGGATTTCTATGCCATTCTATGAAGGTAAATATGTTCAGGTTTAAAAAAGTGAAATCTAGCAGCATAAATTAATGCAACAGTTTTTTTTAATTCTATGTATTATGGGTGTTTGTATCATGTGTAGCAGCATTGTATACCTTCTTGAAAGACCGCTCTTAAGCAGATTTTTTTTTTAAATCGCAACTATCATTATGGATTCTGTCAATCTTATTAATATTATAAATGTCAATTTTTGTGCCGATGTATGGATGGATGGATGCTTGTTACTTCAGCACGTAAAAACCACTGAACAGACTTAAATGAAATTTTACAATAACTTAGCTTAGACATCAGAATAACACATAGGCTATATTATTTTCAGATATTTTGTATTTTTTCAAAGATATGACGGTAAATGCGTACGAAGTCGCAAGCAGCCACTAGTTTTAATAAAGTAAATAAGCTTATTATAATATTAGTGTCACTACCAACCACGCTGGCCATTCTTTTTAATATAGGTATTCAAGATACAACCCTGAGTTTTAATTACCTACTTTATTTGTCCCAAAACCAATAAGCCAGCATTAAAACTGCATTAAGCAGTCATTCAGGTAATCGTGTCAAGTTTATAAAAACACGAAGAAACAATCGTTACAAGGATGAACAAGTTTCATTGAAGGCATGCACATAAAGGTTATGAAATAATCGCTGGTTTGCCGTCTAGACGTACATAAATAAATATGTACCTTGCTTATTTACATAATCTGGAAAAATCTAGATTTTTCTAGATCTAAAACCTACTAATATGTCAATGTTTGTGCCGTTGAATGGATGGGTGTTTCTTACTCTTTCACGCAAAAACTACTGAATAGATTTTTATGAAATTTTGGCAATATTGTAGCTTATACATATAAGAATAACACACTGGCTATATTATTTTGAGATATCATGTTTTTTTCTCAATGTGTATGAAGTCGTGGGCAGCCTCTATGTCATATAAATAGTCAAGTCAGACATACGTAATGTTCCAGGAAAGACAATTCCCCATAACCTATACCATCTATAATTGTCAAAAAGCAAAATAAGACGCCACGATGTTCAATGGATTATTAACTTAGTGATCCTTTCATACAACTGGGGACATGTCCGGCGGTATACAGGGTGTAACAGAAAGGGGGTATAATGCCGAAACACAGCGACAGTCCTCATAAAACTGAACAACTTTCCCCAAGGAACTTGGGTCGCAACTCGAAAAAAATTTCGCCTTCCCATACAAAATGTCCGATTAGCTGATCGCATAATAAGTACATGCGATCCAAATTTTATTTTTGAGTTACCACCCATGTTCCTTGGGGAAAGTTGTTCAGTTTCATGAGGACTATCGCTGTGTTTCGGCATTATACCTCCTTTCTGTTACCCCCTGTATAATCGGAAACTATATTCATCTCTGTCTATCTTTGACAAGCGAAATGTTAAATATAGACAAAATCAATACATACGAAGTGTAAAATTAACATCCCGTCACAGTAAACAAATACTTATTTAGTCTATGATTACCAATAATGCTCAGGTATGAAATGACGAGTTTCCTGTATGACACGCATGAACCATGTAGGTTATCAAACTAACAATGTTTCTGAAATTCTGTATTAATTTACAAAACATCTGTTATATGGATCTGCTTTAAATAAAACGGTGTCAATAACATAACTACAGAAGATCAATTTCATTTTATTGCAGAGTATACTTAAAAGTGGTAACACAATGAAACTTGTTTTAATTTCATTTATTTAAGTCCTTCTTCGGACGCTACGCTGCGCTGGAGACAGTGCTTTAAGTAAATTGTTTTCGCTTCGTTTGTATTTTTCTCCATATTTTAGAAAAGAGCATCGAACCTAATTGGTATAGTAAAAAATTTCGGTACCTATCACTTAGGCTACACATCCCCTTTTCGAGCTAGTATGGAAAAAAAAAAGTTGGCGGCCACTGATGAAACTTACGTCAATTGATAAAGAAAAATATGATAAAACGATTGCATTTTGAATAATAGCCAAAAGTGATATACTTTCGGAGATATAGGACTTTGAAAATGAAAAAAATCACCACCTTCCTGCACCAATTCTAACTAACTAATTCATCAGAATTGTACATCATACAAGCTACAATATTGTAGTTTCATTAATTAATGGTTTTCGTGCGAAAGAGTAAGAAACATCCTGCCTTCATGCTATCACTTCTCTCTCTGTGGGGTCTGCAGGAAGAAATTTATTTTAGAAATATGCTGTACCTTTTGTATAACTTCTCTTTTTTCTGTATCTATGTACTATCATCTTACAATAAACTGTTAAATAAATAAATAAATAAATAAATAAACATCCTCTCATCCATGCATCTATCCATCGATCGGCACAAACATTGACATTAATTTATTAGTAGGATAAATTATTATTGTAAGTAAAAGACCAAATCCGAATTCACAAAGCAATCAAAATTCCCAAACCATTTCCCCCTAATAACCAGCAAAATTGAAAAGTCGTAACAATTACTATCCACTTAGCTTTTAATGTACCCTTTTATCTGCTCGCGTAATTTGTCATTGTTAGTTGGTTCGCAATCTTCGTCTGGAGTTTTATCGCGACTGTTGTTAAGTGCTGGAATTGCTTAGTTATAGTTTCAACTTGGTACCAGCTTTGTTTGTTAAGTTGGTACTTCTGCTAGGTTTATTAAGTCTTATTGGAACTGTAAGAGTTTGTCTTGTTAAGACTACACTTTTTCTTGAGAAACCGATATAGAAGACTTAATTCGATTTCTGTGATCTGCCAGCTACCACAAATCCTGCGACAAGATTTTTTTGTCCCTTTCTCGCCAACGGTTTTGTCATTATCACTTGTCATGTCATTGTGATATATGCGAGTTATCGACAGAAGTTTATCGCACAAACTCGTTGGCTACATAATAATTACAACTTTGATTCGATTCCACAAATACTACAAAATAATAATACAGCTCACAATAACTACATAGGTGAATATTTATCTGCCACACCTCTTTCCTACAAGAAACACTCCCCTCCACATACTACAATCAAAACAGTACTATTTCTCTTCATCCACATTCATCAGTCTTTAGATAGACAGAGGAATAGAAACACTTTGTTGTCTCCACATATTATGGCAAAGCAAGCTTAAATTTCCATTAGTTCTTTTAAAGGGTTATTCACACATTTCTGGATCAGGGCTATCCGTGTTCAAAGCTATCCGTTTCAGTGTAGACGCCTGACACGGAGCTGTGTGAACAAGTTCATAAAATTTTTTCGTTACCGATTTCTGCCGTGTTCTCGGAAATGTGTGGTTAACCATGAAGACATTAAGTGTGCCTTTCCACCAGAGATGTGCTATGCTACGTAGCTATGGATGCGTTTGATATCAACCGATCACATGCATTGAATATGAGGACACCCTGATTATGATTGGTGGATATCAAACGCATCCATAACAACATAGCATAGCAAATCTCTGTCTCTGGTGTAAAGGCTAAAGGAAACCCTAAAGCGTGTACAATGGTAGACGGGTACTAAGCTAAAAGAGTCAGGAACCAAACAGAAAGCCTTCTAAACAATAAACCCTAGATTTCACACACCCAAACATGTCTCCGTTATTCCTTTAGGGAGTAAACCAGCTGTGTTGTCTAACCGTAAATAGTTGTACACAGCCGTAGTCGTAAATAAACGACATAAGCTGCAATTACCGGGACGGACGTGTGTACCCGGTTTTACGGCCCGAGATGGCTGTAAAAAGTTTACGATAGCACAAATCGGACTGGAGCAATCAGTGGATGAAACTGTGAATGTGTCGTGAAGTTCTTTTTATAGATTTAATTTGATTATAATAAATAAGTTAGGCAAAGTTCTTATAGTATTTCTACTTCAGAAACTTACGTTCTATAAGTACTTGATTAACTTTATAGATATTCTTTATTTAGGTGTGTTTAGATCGCAGTTAGTGGAGAGAAATGGTCTCTGTCTACCCCGGTAAGAAAGAGGCATGAAGATACATATTTTATCAGATTTAAATTAACAGCTTCAAAAGACTGGTATAACAAGTTTCAAACATTTCATTCATAACTTTTTGTCTTGATTTACAACAACCTTCAAATTAAAATTAAAATCAAAACATAACACGATTACAAATCGACTCTTAACCTAATCCAAATTGATAAATAACATCGATTAAATCCGATAGCATTAAAAAATCGATTTGCAGTGCTCTCGATCAATTGTAATCGGATTAAACTGGTATGATAGCCGAATATGTATTGAATGATACCGGTCCGGAGAGAATACCTAAAGTAGCTATTGATATTCAAGGTAGGACAGGTGGTAGAGGCCGCGAATTTAAATTGGGTTTAATGCAATAGTGGAACATTACGACTTTACCGTTTGTGTTACGTCACACGAAATCAAAGTCAAGACAATATTTATTTCATAAGCAATAATGTGATCTTGAAAACGTTATATAAGTAGGTACATTTTTAACTAACATACAGTCACATTTGGCTTGACACTCAGTGCTCTCTCTCTATTGCTATGACGCAATATGTATATCCCTGATGAAAAGTCTACGTAATTTGTGAAGATAATAATATGAATTATTTTCAATCAAGTATGAACTGTATACTTCCCTCGTACGTACGTACATAGGTTCATAAGAAACTCTGATGAGACGAGAGCATCATCATAAATCATCATAAATTTAAGAGCGTCGCTCTTGTCGGTAAAGTCTGCGCCACTCTTCTCTATTCTCAGCCGTCCTTTTGAGCACCTGATACGACACAACTTCTATTCCCTCCTTTATTTGGTCTATGTAAGTCCTTCGCTCGTGGTCTCCCTCTCTTTCGTCTTCCTTCTACTTTTCCTTCCAAGATATTTTTTATAAAGTTGTCGTGTCGTATCAGGTGACCCAGCATCTTTCCTCTCCTTTCAGCAATGGTCTTTAAAATGCCTCTCCTCTCATAGACGAGAGCAATAGGTATGAAATCATTACCAGCACAAAATGAACACTTCTGATCTACTTTCTCATTGATAAAATCAAAGTACAAAAAACCCACATTAATCTATACTGCTATATTTGGTAGTAAGTACCCATCCATTCCTAGATTGAAATAGTCTCGAGAAATGGAACCGAACCAAACGCGAATGGAGATCGCAAGACGAAATAGGAAAACTGTATTAAGTATTTTACAAGAAGAAAGTCAATTGAAATCCTACATTTTTTATTCAATTGCCAACCCGTGTAATAATATAAAACCGGCCAAGTGCGAGTCGGACTCGCGTTCGAAGTGTTCCGTACCAAAGATAGAAAATAAATACGTTTGTCATATGGGAGCTTTAATTATTCTATTTTTAGTATTTGTTGTTAAAGCGGCAACGGTAATATTGGTAGTACATCATTTGTGAAAATTTCAACATCCTAGCTATAAAGGTTCATGAGACGGACGGACGGACAGACAGACGGACAACCTAGCCTTAGTAATAGCATCCCGTTTTTACCCTTTAGGTACGGAACCCGAAAAAGTATTTGACAAGAAGAAAGTCCATTTAAATTTTATCCAAGTGCCTGTAAAATAGTATAAAAAATATTCTTATAGCTCCTTTAGTAAAACAAACATCGTGGATTGAATTGCAATCAGAGAAGTTTGTAACCTATTTTAAAAGATTTAAAAAGGCAATTTCCTTGGATCGCGTTGTTTACCGAACGGGATTAATTAAGTTTGTTCCATTCGACTTTTCTTACAAGTTTATTTGCAGATTGATGACTTTAAGTTTTTATTATATTAGTTTAGTCGCCTTTGCAGTCTTTGAGGAAATTTTTATTAAAATAGGTATCTGATATTAACTTTAAAAAGGGCCCGCCGCGCCGTTTCACCATTTATAGGTGCAAACAGATAAAATTTATCTGACAGATATTTTATACCTGTCTCTGTCTAAAACGTCATGTTTTATGAAATAGACAAAGGTTTATCTGTCAATTTAATTTTGTCTGTAGGGATAAAAAGTGATAAAAATAATCTATTTAAAAAAATTTTTTGGCAAAAAAGAAACAACTTCAAAACGGAAACTAAAAAGTATGAAATAAATTAACTTCTACAGAAAATTTCGAGTTTATAAGTGATTAAAAGAAACATAAACAATTAAATAATTGTCTTTAAAATTTTTGAAGACGGTGCCAAGTAAAACAATAACTAGATATAGGTAATATAGGTACCTATAATCAATCTTTTTCACATCTCAAGGAAACAGGTGGCACCGTCTTCAAAAATTTTAAAGACATAATTATTTAATTGTTTATGTTTCTTTTAATCTATATATATAAAAATGAAACCCGTTTTCCGTTGTCACGGCATCACGCCTGAACGGCTGGACCGATTTCGCTAATTCTTTTTTTAAAATGTTCATTGAAGTCCAAGGATGGTTCTTACGGTGAGAAAAATTCGAATAATTGCCGGGAAAGCCCTAAAACAGACCTTTTCTTTTCCCATACAAATGTTTTCTTACTAAAATGTAGAGTCAATTTGAACTTTATTCCTACACAATAAAGTTCATTCTAAGGCGGGACAAAGTTCGCCGGGACAGCTAGTCACTTATAAACTCGAAATTTTCTGTAGAAGTTAATTTATTTCATACTTTTTAGTTTCCGTTTTGAAGTTGTTTCTTTTTTGCCAAAAAATTTTTATTTCACATTTTTTAGTTTCCCTTGACAGTCCTTCATTTTCATTATCAGACCCCTAATAACAGTCACAACCCATTTAGATGAAAGGTCTCAATAATATAAGTTAATCAAGCCCAAACACAAAGTACTTGCTGTAAACCGTTGTCGAGTTCCGTCGACTGCATTTCCGCTCCATCATCAGGTCAACGTCAGAACCTCATGAAATATTAGGGCTTTAAAATTCTTATTTTTGCATAATATTCAGAAACACACTAGTCGCGATGCAATTTTTTCGAGTGTTTCCCTCGATATCTCCAGGTTTCCACCATCAGGTCCTGGTCTCCTTACCATGGGACTACCCTTGGGATATCCCCTTTCCAACAAAAAAAGAATCATCAAAATCGGTTCATGGACGACGAAGTTGTGTGAAGAAACATAAGAAACAGACTAGTCGAAAATACAATTTTTTCGAGGGTTTCCTCGATTTCTCCAGGATTCCACCATCAGATCCTGGTTTCCTTACCATGGGACCACCCTCGGGATACACCCTTTCTAACAAAAAAAGAATCATCAAAATCGGTTCATAAACGACGAAGTTTTGCGTGGACATACATAAAAAAAAAATATACGGTCGAATTGAGAAACTCCTCCTTTTTTTGAAGTCGTTTAAAAAGTATCACACTTATAACAGTTATTTCATTATGTAAAACATAATAACCATAATCATCATATCATATGATGATTAAGTGACCTCTTACATTCCACTGACCCATTATAAACCCAGACACAATAGATTTTCTATTGTTTTTTTATCTGTGATATGAAAAATTAAATGTAATAACATTTAAAGACCAAACTTTACTTTAGCATAGAACAGTAGGTATTATAGTAGGTATATACTATACGAAGATCTTATAACAGCTGCGCCTAGATAATTATTTAAATGATAAACTGTAATCATCCTAGGCCTCATATTAATAATAAAACAGACACCTTCTCAAGTAATACTATCCAAACGTAAACAAGGCAATATTGCCTAGTTTAGCAAGGTCTCAGGTATCAACGAGACGACATAAAACCGTAATCACAGCTCAATCTAAAAAGTAACTTGATATGTTTACATTAAGCTTAGTTTCCGAAGACGGATAGACAGTCAGGCATATGTTTTCTTATTTATAATATAATGGGGATGATGACTACATTCGAAAATTCAAAAAATAATTAGTCCGTCTTTTAGGCTATTAAAAAATATGTGAAACACGTTTTTTACCTGATCAAATATATAAATAAATACAAAGATACAGAGCATCGAAGTTACGGAGTGGGGGGTATTGACGTGACTCCTACGTAAAAATCGTACTAAGGCGTGACGTCATGAGCAACTTTAACCCAGTGTATCTGTGTCATTTTTAGTTGAAGAGAGAAAAGAAAAAATACGTGTCGAATATTTTTAAATAACCTATGTGATGGACTAAAAAAAATTTTTTTGTCATCATGCCCATTATGCATTGGCCATAACGCTGTGGTTCTTATTAAAAGGTAGTGAAGTTGGAATTACTTAATTTCAACATGGATGCAATTTGGTAAAACGGCCAGCTGTTGCCGGAGATAAGCAAAGATGGAAGGATGCGGGGGAAGCCTTTGCTCAATGTAGGATACAGGACAGGATCATCATCATCATCAGCCTGTTGCAGTCCACTGCTGGGCATATCTTATACAGGACAGGATACAACAAGCTAATAAAAAAGAGTAAAATTAATAAAACAATGGTATTACAAAGATTCACAATTAACTGTCCAGCAGGCTTAGCATACGTGCCGCGACAATTATCTCACGTCATGCTGTCCTTATCACATTTAAAACTATGGACAGAGACGTAAGCGTGACAAACCCATGACAACGTCTTGTCACGGAATGTATGCTGAGCCTGCAGGATTTTATCGAAAACGTTGTTCTAGTTCTATCTTTCTCTAATCGAATATCTTCTTCTTTCTGCTATGCCTCTTCCCATCTATTTGGGGTCGGTATCCTTGTCTTTTATTCGATTATAAAGCTGAAAATTAAAATTTCTATTTTGTTCCTTACACGAGAACCACACGCTAGTTATTATGCGTATATGCAATCGTCATTTAACATGTCTGTTTTACCATCAATGGACTATACATTTTGTGGTTGACCACCGCCATATAGGGTGACGCAAATTGGGTGACCGCTGACACAATAGTACGTACTGTGTTATTTCAAAAACTGAGTCGACAATTACAAATACCGTATGTAAGTTAATTATCACTTTTCACGTCCCTACTTCCCCACTACAGGGCCACGATCCTGCACTGATTTACGAGTGATTAGTATCGAGAGATAACAAGGATGATGGGTTAGCATTGATTGTTGTGACAAAAATGTTACATAAGTTTCCTAAGCTGGACAACATTCGTTCAAAAGGATGCTAATTACCAAGTCATCAACTTTTAGCTCGCAAATTAGGTAGGTATCTATATTTCGTAGGCAAATAAACATAGCATTGAAATATTATATTTTATTTTCATTTTATATATCAATGTTATATTTCTAAAGCTAACACTCCATTCGCAAGGTAGCAAGTGGTTTCCTCAAGAGAAAATTCTAGCATGAAACTCTGTTGGGTTGCTCTTTTCAAATGAAGTTTACAGTACTCATAATCATAAAGAAACATAGTTATTGCAGTAGGTCAAACATAACGAACACCGCAAAGTATGAGAATGCAGCATGAGTTTAAAATCTTTGTATCCTTGAAAGAAAACTCAGTACGAATGAAAAGACGAGGTTGTTATCAACTTCAACACTTTATGAATGTTAGAGGACACCGCTGTTATATGAATGTCGTATTGTTGTATAAACTGCTACACGAAAATCCTATCTAGACTTTAACCTAGTCGAGATACGCTTTTGGTCTAGCGGGACAATAGGCTCAGAATAATAGGGCTGTGGGAGTTACTATTTCAACGGAATTTTGAATGACAATTTCGTTTAAAGTAGATTCCACTAATATTATAAAGGTCAAAGTTTGTGCCGATATGGATGGATGGATGTAAGAATGTTTGTTACTCTTTCACGCAAAAACTGAACTGAACAGACTCTAATGAATGAAACTTCACAACATCGTAGTTTACTCATTCGAATAACACGTAGGAGACATTATTTTAAGATTTATTGCTTAATTTATTTTAGATATGACGATAAATTCGTACGAAGTTGCAGATAGCCTTTATAAGTTTATTTTCTAAAACATTCTCAATGTTATAAAATAATCTAAATTATGTATACGAAAGATACGCTTTCAAAACTTCAATTAATAATGCCGTTACACAATGTTTTTTATAAATAGTTTAAAAATTAAATTGTTCCTCAGATGCGATAAAAATATTACGTATGTTTACTTTCACTTAAAATGCATGAAGATATAATTAATTATACCTACTTTTGTATTATACGTAAAGTAATTAATTTATGCACTAAGCCGTGAAACTGTGTCGTCAGAGTTGTTATGTCTTAAATTAAAGGCTGTCTACAATGCATAGGTACTTAAGTGAATCTCCATGAAAAACCTACAATGACTTTGTAAAAACGTTATTGAAAAAATCGTGCCGTCTTCTTCTAATTTTTCAGAATGACTGTGTGAAGACAGAGTGACCTATACCTCTCCCCGTCCCTCCATCCGTCGGCACAAACATTGGCATTTATAATATTTATAGGATTGTAATATTTACAGTGTATGATGATCCTTAATCCACTCTGATTCTGAGAAAACAAGATTTGATTACCCAGATGAATGTTCAGTAGGATAACAAGACATTTATTTGAAAAACATCATAAGGAAAACGAGTTCTCCTAAGTTATTTTTGGCGTTTCATTAACTTTGATTCCAGTAATTTGATTCTTATCGGCATTATTGAAGTTTTTTCGGGGAAATTGGATGGTTGGGAACAAAGGTAAAATTATAATTAAGTAGATTCCCTGTTTTATTTGCATTTAGATATATACTTATTACGTGTAAAAAATAAATGTATGCAGTGGCAAGAGAGTTTAGGAACACTATCCTGCTAACATGACAATGTTTGTGGATAAATGGATGAGAGGATATTTGTTACTCTTTCACGCAAAAACCACTGAACAGATTTGAATGAATCTTTTCAATATTGTAGCTCACACATCAGAATGACACATCTATATATATATAAAAATGAAACCCGTTTTCCGTTGTCACGGCATCACGCCTGAACTGGCTGGACCGATTTCGCTAATTCTTTTTTTAAAATGTTCATTGAAGTCCAAGGATGGTTCTTACGGTGAGAAAAATTGGAATAATTGCCGGGAAAGCCCTAAAACAGACCTTTTCTTTTTCCCATACAAATGTTTTCTTACTAAAATGTAGAGTCAATTTGAACTTTATTCCTACACAATAAAGTTCATTCTAAGGCGGGACGAAGTTCGCCGGGACAGCTAGTAGGCTATATTATTTAAAATATTGTGTAAGTTTTACAAGATATGAAGATAAATTCGTATGAAGGCACGGGCAGACTATCTTACTATAGTCGTATCTGTCAAACAATGGCACAAACTATTAATTAGAAGAAATACTTCCGACTTATTAGAACCAGAACACACGGTGAAACGCAACTACAACGCAACTGAAACTGCTGCTTACTTTTGAGTTGCATCGAAGTTTCTACTACAGACTCCTTTAGAAAACAACACACGACGCAACTGAAACGAAACGTTTCAAACTAGTTACATCGTGTGTTGTTTTTTAAAGGAGTCTGTAGCAAAAACTTCGATGCAACTCAAAAGTAACTAGCAGTTTCAGTTGCGTTTCAACGTGTGTTCTGGGTCTAATAAGTCGGAAGTGTTTCTGCTAATTAATAGTTTGTTGTTCTGGGCCTTACACGAAAAGAAACAACAACATTGTAACCAACCGTAAAATAACACAAATCAACCGAATGTTCCACTCAATTACTCACTGTTATAATTTTATAACGATTTTAAGTAAAAACTAACAACGAAAATGTTGGAACATGAATTAATCATTTAACTGGGAATCCAGCCAGTGGCTATTCGAGTGTGCAATATGCAAAATACAGATAACCAAGTTGGCCAGCTTTAATAGTCGTTTCCATGGTTTAAGGGACTTCACAATGAATACGACTTATACGCTGTTCTGTTTGGGTATAATCTTCAGCTTCCCGATGATTTTGGCCTACTAATCCTTCTTAGGTATATTATAAATGTCAATGTGTGTGTCTTTGGATGGATTTGTCGATATTTGTTACTCTTTCTCGTAAAAACCACTGAAAAGATTTTAATGAAATTTTACAATATTTTAGCTTGCAGATAAGAATAATGTAGTGTAAAGACGTCAATGTCTTATTCATAGTTTGACTGCAGCATATTATTACTGACTGCAACATGTGATGCGTATTGCTTGTTAAGCAATATTACTTTTATTTGAATATAGTTATAAGTATCACTTCTTGTTTGTACCTTTTACGAACAATACATACATCATGTTCCAAATAACTGTCTTTCTTTGACTCTGTCGCCTACGTCCCTCCTAACATATGTAGTAATAACGCATCCTACTTATATTATAAATGTCAATGTTTGTGCCGGTAGATGTTTGTTACTCTTTCACACGAAAACCACTGAACAGATTTTAATGAAACTTTACAATATTGGAGCTTGCACATCAGAATAACAAATAGACTATATTAATTTAAGATATCGTGATTTTTTCCTAAGATATGACGAAAAATGTAAACAAAGTCGCGGGCAGTCTTTAGTCTGTAAAGAAAACTAACCATCGCTATATGAGTGATTTATAAATACGAGTCTAGGATTTCTTTAAGAATAGGAACTTACTTATACAAGAACTCATATTAACATTGTTTTGGCGAAACCGATGAAAGTGTCGAAAACATCAGCGGCTTAACATGCAACACGAAACAAATTACCTGATTCCTACTTTCTTAAAGTAATTTCAGTAATACCAAATACTCACTCATCATTCACTTATAAAGCCGATTGAGGGAAATGAACTGTTAAATTTGATTGACGAAAACTAAATGCTCGGGGCTTAGCCGAGAAAATTATCTCACGCATGCTGTCCATATCACATTTAAAACTATAGACAGAGACGTAAGCGTGACAAACGCATGACAACGTCTTGTCACGGAGTGCCATGCTAAGCTAGCAGTTCTTACAATACATTGTGGTCGTAATTCGTAAGTAAATAAATTGTTGATAACAATACGTAATAATTTATTGTAGTACTAGATGCTGCCCGCGAATTCAATCGCATTTATTGTCATATCTTGGAAAAAATCATGCTAAAAACCCCAGCCTGAACCGCGATTTATTGTAAACTAAACAAAGCTGTCCCGGCGAACTTTGTCCCGCCTTAGAATGAACTTTATTGTGTAGGAATAAAGTTCAAATTGACTCTACATTTTAGTAAGAAAACATTTGTATGGGAAAAGAAAAGGTCTGTTTTAGGACTTTCTCGGCAATTATTCGAATTTTTCTCACTGTAAAAACCATCCTTGGACTTCAATGAACATTTAAAAAAAAATAAGCCAAATCGGTCAAGCCGTTTTCATGGTATGTCGTGACAACGGAAAACGGGTTTCATTTTTATATATATAGATTAAAGATTAATAATATAGTCTATGTGTTATTCTGATGTGCAAACTACAATACTCAACACACATCCATCCATCCATCCATCGGTACAAACATTGACATTTATAATATTAGTAGGTTTGCGCTGATGGATGGATGGATGTTTGTTACTCTTTCACGCAAAAACTACAGAATATATTTTGATGAAATTTGGCAATATTGTAGCTTATATATCAGACTAACACATAAGCTATATTATTTTGAGATATCATGATTTTTTTCCAAGATATGACGATAAATAAGAACGAAGTCGCGGGCAGCCTCTCATAATCATGTCATTTAAGAGTTAGACTCTTGTTGGTGGAGCATTCGTCATTTAGGCATATCCTCTGCCAGTGCCTTGACTTCTTGATACGACATGACGTTAACTTGGGCAGCCTCGTTAAGTAATAATCTATGGTAGAGTAAATACATTCGTAATTCCATACAAAACTCTAGTAGAGCGCGCCGCAAACATTTTAGTAAATCACGACACGTCGATGCATCGTCAAACAACGCCGTTGTTTACTCGTAGACTACACATCTAACTAAACATACGTACATATAGGTAAGTTAGTATTTCACATTGGATTATTTAGAATTTGTCTACTGTCTGAACCGCGATTTATTTAAAAATCAAAGTATGCCGCATTGATTTATTTATAGGATCACTAAATACAAAATAATTCTTTACTATTTATGGGTTGAGGGTTATGTTTTTCGAGAATATGTATGTCTGAATGTTTGTATGTATAACTCTTTGGCACGCCCTCGAGCCTAAACGGCGGCGTGACCGATTTTAGCTTGAGACGTGTCGTTAGATCCGTATTTACAGTGAGAGTGACTAGCTACATCAAAATAAAAAAATGCGTTTTTTTAAACGCAGTTGGGTTTTTTTTTTAATGTAAAGGTTAGGTTATTTGATCACATTTGATCCAAGTATTTTTATCTATCTGGAAATATCATATTAATATAACCCATCTTGGCAGTCAACATAATCAAACTCATTCTAGTGGTATAGATAGATATGTCGATGAAATTGAACGTTGCAGCTTCGATTCGCCCATTCACTTAAGAGTGTTTACTCGAGAGCTGATCCAACTTGGTTTGTTTGACTACGAACTTGATTCAAACAGGAAAAACGTATTTTTAGCAATTGGACCGGCTTTTGGTGAAAATAAACCTGTGCAATTTTAGTAGGTCATCGTTTAATTTAAGAGAAATGCTCTTATCAGTCACTATGTTATTTCTATCTATTTTTCGCCGTTCGTGTGCCCTGTTACGACAAATAACTTACTCCTTTATTTAGTCTACACTGTGTCCTTTTCAGTATAGTAGGTATTATCCGAATTTATTTGATGGACTTAAGCAAGATAAGTCCTAGATAGAAATTTAAAAACATACCTATATATTTTTTTCTTTTTTTAAGTACCTATTAGGTATTTAAATTTTTATCGAATTAATATGTAGTTTTTAGTCACCAACGAATAAAGTATTTTTGAATTCAGATTTTTTTGTCTAATCTCTTGACTCTCTTTGTTGACATTTTTGACGAAGATTTCTCATGACCAATATTGCCTTAGCTTTCATCTAAATCTCCATTTCGTAAAGCAACTTATAATAATAAAAACCAAAACACTCACTTGCCAGACAGCACAAGCGAAAGACTGTCAACTTTAGTGACCTTCTCGTGCGCGTACAACTCGTGGCACTTGAGATGTCTCACGTTGCGCATGCACATCAGCACGCGTCGGAACTGCCGCCGGGACACGCGCAGCGGTTTGAACAGCGCTATGTATACCTGGAAAGGTAGGAAGGAGTTAGAAACTTTTGAAAGTGATGACTAAAGGAACTAGGTAGGACTAAAGTGAGCGAGTAGGCCCGTTTCATATTTGGCTGAACTATGGTATTAGTTGAAGGAATTATGAAAACGAAGACGTAAGTCTGTTAAATAGTTACTTTATTTCCTAAAAGATTAGGAATATAAATAATCTTCACTGGATGGATCGACTAGATCTTTATCTAACTGAACTGCATAATTTTGAATATAGATATTAGATGTGTGAAAACAACTACCTATCTATGCTCTTGATGTGGCTTGCTTAAACACACATCGAATTTAAGGCAAGCAAATTGAACTAGACAATCGTAACTTTGTCCAGTTTTCCGATATGGATATCATCTTTTTTGGAGGCCAAGGTCACAAAACATTGCAATTTCAAACGTCATTCAACAATAAATCAATTAAAAATCATCGTAAAAATACGACGTAAACCATTTCCTTAAGCAGGAAACTAACAGAACTGTATTCCCTGAGAAGTAGATTGAGGAAACCGCTTTTCCGTTTTGTGTCGTCTCCAATCTCCGCGTTTTACGAGGAAATGGACTAGTTGTGTACAAATATGTACCTAATGTACAGTAATTTCAGGTATATTTTGTCTATTTACTAAACCTTAGCTGCAGAAAAGTCTAACAAAGTTATTTATCCGTTAAAGTTCGTGGCCTCTTCTTCTGATTTAAATAACATTTTCAAAAAATAAATATTTGAATACGAAAAACATGTCTTAGTTGTTCTGTCAGCTTGTGGACGTCTACTGCTGGACAAAAGCCTCCCAAGGATCCCCACAAAGACCGGTCTTGCGCTGCCCACATCCAACGGCTGTCTTAGTAAGTAATTCAGTAGAAAATTGACGCTTAGAAGAAGCGGAGGAAGTTTGTTGATCGTGTACTTAGATAGTTTTTTGCGTCAACTCGTTTAAGTTATGGTAGTGAAACTTTAAGAGCTATGAATAAGTAAGCAGGTACAAGAACAAAATTTTCTAACGATCAATAAAAACTTTAAAAGATAATTAGACGCAACAACGATGGCTATTTATATGAAATCTTGGACAATATTATGATATTACTTATTATTACTGCAACGAGTCAACAATATTGAAAAATGAAATGTAGACTTTGTTGCTAAGAGCTATAAAACACAAATCACTTTAGGAGTTTATAGCCAAGACAGAGTCTGCATATAAAAATCCAGAAGACAAAGTAAACTTTAAGTACAAAGAACTTTAAAGTTTATAACGTTAAAATCAAAATGTGGGTCAAATCAAGTGGGTCACACACGAACTGAGCTTCCAAGCGATTTGCGGATAGAATTTGCATTCTTATTTGCGGCAACGATTTCAAAGGTCTTTTGGGAGACAACCTATGTCTAGAGGGTTTCCCGCTTATTGCCTTGCAATGCTTATTATGTGCTGATAAGGATCTTTTTGGTATAAACTTTTTGATTTTGTGTCTTTTTGTCATTGTTTTGGGTCGAATATAGGAGTGATAGTAAATATCTTTGTTAACCAATTTTGTAAACACCAATTTTTATGTGTCCTGTTTTTTAGGGTTCCGTAAACAAAGGGTGAAAACGGAACCCTACTGAGACTTGGCTGTCCGTCTGTCTGTCTGTCCGTCCGTCTGTCACCAGGCTGTTTCTCATAAACCGTTGAAGCTAGACCGTTGAAATTTCTCAGATGATGTATTACCGTTGCCGCTAAGTATAACAACAAATACTTAAAACAAAATAATTATAATTAAGGGGCGTCCCCATACAACAAATGTATTTTTTTGCCTTTCTTGCGCGATATAATATCGAATGGTACGGAACCGTTCCTGAGCGAGTCCGACTCGCACTTGGCCAGTTTTTTTAAGCACACAGTTATCCATGACAATTATAATATAAGCTTCATTTTATTAAATCTGCATTATAATAGTGCCGAAATTAATTCAGAATTCTGCTCTCATATGCTAATTCCGCGATCAACTTGTATAATGTATTTTATTGTGAAAACATTTTCAGTAGGTATTCTATTTGTGGCTACGTTTCCATATAAAAACTTCCCATTTTCCCGTATTCATCCGTAGAAAGGACTCGCTACTCACCGACTAATCTGGTTTAAGCTAGTTGTACTCAAAGGCGTGTAGGAAAGTACTAAATAAGATTATGTGTCGCTCTCTAGAGTCATAAAGGAGGTTATTTTTTAACCCCCGACGCCAAAAGAGGGGTGTTATAAGTTTGACGTCGATGTCTGTCTGTGTGTCTGTCTGTCTGTCTGTCTGTGGCACTGTAGCTCCTAAACGCGTGGACGGATTTGGATGCGGTTTTTTTTAAATTAAAGCTGGTATTCCTGGGAGTGTTCTTAGGTATATAATATGCAAATCGGTTCAGCCATTTCAAGGTCATCAGCATAAGCTTTATTGTTTAACACACGCACTTTTAATGGATGATGTCGGCTTTTATGTACTTTAGACTTTATACGCTAGTATTATCGTGCTTTCGAGAAACGAATGAAATAAATACCAATACATACATACATACATATCCGTCACGCCTCTCTCCCATTGGGGAAGGCAGAGACCACTTCCTTCCACTTGCTTCGATCCAAACACACCTCTTTCGCTTCATCCACACTCATCAGTCGCGTCATACATGCCCGTCGGTTTAGGATACTCTTGATTTGGCCTTTCTTCTCTAAGTCCCCGATTTGATCGAGGTACGTTCGTCTTGGCATTCCCCTCCCAGCATTTCTATCTACTCTTGCCTTGTATATCTCTTTCTAAATAACAATACATAAATATAAAATAGCGTGTAATGAAATCGACTACTTACTGCAGCAAATATTTATGTTTATTACAACCTAAATAAATGATATTGACTCAACAATAGCTATTAACAATGCAATGTTTATAAACATTGCTAAAAATAGGTGCTCATCTACATTTATTTACTTTTTTACAGAAAGTTCCTTATCAAAGAGAAGGTATAGAAAGAGACACTTAAATTTTTAATTTATAGGTAATTAATTTAGAGGTTGCCGGCGAATTCGTACGCATTTATCATGCGTCATAATATTATGAAAACACAATTTAATATACCTAGCCTTGACCTAGCCTATGTGTTATTCCGAAATTAAGCTACAACACTGTAAAGTTTTATCATAATCTGTTCAGCAGTTTTAGCGTGAAAGACATACAAACTTCCTCACATCCACCCATCCAACGGCACAAACATTGACATTATCATATTAGCTGGATTAGTAAGTTTTACGTAATCGTCAATTCAAGTAAAAAGTAACAAATTCAGACTCGATCGTTTTCCCTTCTTCCGTATACAGAATAGAATTCTCCGAAACAAAATAGAGTAAGTATAAGTATATCCAACGGAAATAAACTGAGACAGGCCACCTGTTGTACAACTTAACTGCTGAACCAGTTGGTCTTAAAGCAATGTTGTCATTTCTCTGGCCTTATTGTTATTTACTATAAAATACGGAACTGTTGGGTGAAAAAAAAAACTAATTGACGTGTTTATTTCGTTAAACGCAAATTTATTGCTTACACAATAAATGCTGCTTGTTGAGAACTATAGAAAATAGAAGGGTGAAGATGATAGGGCACTTGATGCGACATGACGGTTTCTTTAGAAACATCATTGAAGGAAAGGTTGAGGGGAAGAGAGGCAGAGGAATACCGCGACTTACCTACTTGACTCAAGTGAAAGATAAAGTTACCGTCATGTCGTATCAAGAAGTCAAGGCACTGGCAGAGGATAGGCCTAAATGGCGAATGCTCCACCGACAAGAGTTTAACTTTTAAATGCGATGATGATGAAATTTATTTTTATCTTTTTTTGAACAATAACTCTAAAAGAGTATAAACCAGAAAGTTTCTAAAGCTCGGTACCTACTCACATACGGTATTACTCGATAGTTTTCCTCCCTTTTTGCAGTTCACACATTGTTTTTACTCGACTTCGAGTAAAAACAACCGACGGGCATGTATGAGGCGACTGATGAGTGTGGATGAAGCGAAAGAGGTGTGTTTGGATCGTAGCAAGTGGAAGGAAGTGGTCTATGTCTACCCCAATGGGAGAGAGGCGTGACGGATATGTATGTATGTATATATATATGTATGTACGAATGTTAGAGTAAAACAATCGAGTAATAGTGTGTGAGTACCGAGCTTTAACACCTGAACGATATTTGACAAAATCAATTTTTTGATTCTTATTTCGTCCCTCAACTAACTCACACGTATACCATTTCGCCTATTTAGAAGTGCGTTTAGCATATAATATAGGTACTTTAAAAAAATAACGTTCTTCCTTTTAAGATAAGGATAGTTTAACTCCTGACACCACGTCACACCGAAACCAAAGTACCATGTGAATGAATTTCCTTAGAGAGCATACGAATTATTAACACTCCTTCTCTGTACATATTTTAAGGACAACACAATCAGCAATAAATAAACGCAAGCTTAAAATCTACATTCAAATTTAGGCAATTACACAGACGAAGCCTAGCTCGAAACAACGCGAGACTTTGCATTCAAGTCGGCGTTCGCTCAAGAAATGAATAATGAATACCTACCAAGATTTGCAACCAAGCATCATGGTGCTAAAAATAGCTCGGGGTGCCGTCTGTTTATTAATTCAGGTCTTAGGTTTCTCTGTTACGAAATAATGCTTCGTTGTTGCTTTTTGGGTCAAATGAAGCTAATTAGTTAGAAGAAAACGTCTTGTTACCAAAAGACTGTAATGATAAAAGAAAGGATACCTAGTTGTCAAATGATTAAGTGCCTGTTACACCAGACAAAAATTAATTGTCAGATAAACCTATGTCTATTTCATAAAACATGACGTTTTAGACAGAGACAGGAATAAATAAAATATCTGTCAGATACATTTTTTCTGTAAATGGTGAAACTGGGTCGGATTTAACATGTCGTATTACCTACTTCGCTCAAGTGAAAATTTAACATCGTATCGAATTAAGCAATCAAATTGTTCGCAGAAGAAAGGCAAAGATGGCGTTACTCCATCGACAAGAGCCTGACTCTTAAATTACGAATCAATGAATTTGAACACAAAAAACAATAAATATTTACCATCTCCGTCTTTCCAAATAACAATGAGTGTCTGATTAAATAGGACCGACAAATTGCGGTACTCTAGAGGCTGATTGCTACCAGTCCCTTGTTGAACTTGTTATCGGTCGATGTTTGCTAAATTGTATGATGAACCGAATTGGGACTTCCTCATTGAAACTTTTCCTGACCGCAGTTTCGTAATTAATGGTCGAAACAACGCATTTGTTAGGTAGAATTCATATTAACAAGTGTACATACATATCTGTCACGCCACTTTTCCATCGATGTAGGCAGAAACCACTCGCTTCGAATGCTACGATCAAAACACTTCTGTTGCTTCATGCAAATTCATCAGTCGCCTCATATCTACACGTGGGTTTGTGCTTTATTAGATCCATTTTTAACGTAATTGTCCGCAAAACGCTCTATGAAACCTATAGCTATCACTGTCATTGACAAAAATCTGAGAAAGACGCCACGATATTTTATAGGATAAAAAACTTAAATGGCCTTCCCAAGTAGCACTAGAAGCGCAATTTCCTGCAGCTGGCTTTTAGATACCGTATGACTCTGACTCATACATAGGTCATGCATGATTATATTGTTTTAGTATACAATTATAATCTTATACACGCTGCTCTAGCAGTTCTAAACACTCCAAAATAGTTAATAATATCGCAAATGTACTCATTACAAAACATCAGATACCTTCTGACCTAATTACATCTTCAAATATCCAAATAAAACAAGCTCTACGCTGGCAAGTGTTACTCTTGACTCTTTTGCATATAAAAAGAGGACATAACTAAATGTAAACGAAATCTGAAACACAAAGGGGTAACTTACTTTGGGTAAACAAACATACTACTAAACAAACATAATTTGTAAGAAACATAGACTAGAATAAATGAAAAAAAAAACTAGAAAAGAAAAACTAGAAAAAATAGAATATAACTAGTCTATACTAGAAATATAGACTAGAACTTGTGGTCTAGAATTCTTTGTGCAACTAATAAGATGCTAGAGGGAATTAGTTTTGGTAGTCGTAAGAACTGTAATTCGACGACTACGAGTACAAGAATACATAAGGACGTAATATGTGTATTTGTTGTCATACGTGGAGGAGACATTTACCTATTATTAATTTACTACGCTACAGAACTGGGGCTTTGTTCGTTATTTTAACGAGTTATTCGTCATATCGCACCCAAAAAACTCGCACCAAAGCAAAGCATGAAGCAAAAAAGCAAGGTAAAAACCTGGGTGCGAGTTTTTTGGGTGCGGGATGACGTATTCGTCCCGCACTAATTTTAACCGTAATCCGTAGGTACTTATTTTAACGTGTCAAAGATGAAAAATTTTTATGACGTCACTGCAGTTTTATTTTATACCCCTAGAGGCTTACTGAACTCTATAGACTGTGCATAATTAACAAGATAAATCTTTCATAAGCTGCAGTACATAAAGTATCTAAAGTACTACAGGCTAGTGGGCAGGCTATCTTTTGTTCTGGCTGCTACAATCCAGAGTTGATGTACTAGTATTATGTGCCCCGCAGCGAAAAATTTCAAGCTTTTTAGGTCAAACACATCGCTTTAGCAACCGACTATAAGAGGAGGCTACCTACTTACACTATAATTACTTATGTTGCCCACATAGCATGTTATAAATAAACATTTAGTAGGTATACAAAATATTTGTTATAAAATGTTTAGTGTGGAAGCACCAATTACATTACAGTATTCAGAACAATAATAAAGTAACTATTGACTTCACTTGAATTTGAACTAGAATTATAATTTGTTTATTGCAAGTCACAGGTTGGGTAAGGTGTTACAAAGTCATATGTACATGTGGCGCCCTGCAAGGGCACAGCAAACAAGAGGGCAAGTAGTTGCCAGTTACTTAAAAACTTTATCTTAAAACTATTAGTAAATTATAATAAAGTATTATACAATTTAAGATCAAAGTCCTATTTGATTTAAAGCATATTGATTATCTAGCTAATTTCAAAATCATTTTCGAATCAAGTTAAACGTGTAGGGTACCTAGCTGTTAATCTCAGTTATCCACCCATGATAAATATACACTCTACACATAGCGATTCTATTCAAAACTTGGACTGCTCAACATTTCAACATAAACTGAGCTTAAAAGGCCTTTTTGAAGCTAAAAGACAATACATTCTTTAGAGTGCGCCATATTGTTCCCTCCCATTGTCCAAAGCGCACGTGGAAAAATATCCATTTGGAACATCGGCAGCACCCTCGGTTCGGAATAGCTCTGTTTACCCTAACTTGGGACTTATATTAGTCTACGTGTGTTTGTGACGATATTGCAATAACTGCGTGCAGTTGAAGGTTCGTAATAAAGGTGGGATGTTATTGAATTTGCCTTTTTGTGTGAGGATGTTACGACGGTGTCTTGGAGAAAAGAAAATTGGAATTGTTGCTAAGTTAATCAATTAGAACCGAAGCTACATTGCTTTAGCGGTAGGCATTCAAAAACGTTCTTACTGCATTTCTGTCTGAATGTAGTTGTGATATGAATATATTGCACATAACGTAGGGCCCTGTGCCGAAGGTTTCTTGCCGTTTTCTTCCTCTCGGCTATACAGGTAGTGAACCGGCTGTAGTTTTAGATCAAAAAAGTGACATCAAAAAAGTGTAATGAATTTTGCCTATTTTTGAATAAAACACTTTTCATTTTCATGATACTGGCTAATGCCGTATCGCCTCAAGTATTGCAGAACGCATGTAGATCAATCTTTACTTTATTTTGGCAAACCCCCCGGAAATACCATTTCAAATGTTTAATATTAAAGAGACAAGATAAAGCATCATATCGCACGGATTACAACAACATTTAAGTCCATTATTCATAGCAACTGTGGGCCACAATCTAATCTGTTAACCTATCTGTTACTGGACATACATCAGCCTAAACTTGCAATGCAAATCATTCCGATAAACACAGCAATTAACCCCGATAAGGGCATGATAGAGCAACTTATTAGCATTATTAACAAGACGCCAAAAACGGGCAAGTTAGCTATTTAGCAACACAAATTAAAGGCAAACATTGGCACTGAATGGCGACAATCTTGGTCTATATAGGTAAATAGTTTTACGGGTAGTAACTCTGACCGCTGCCGCTTCGATTAAGGTCAAAGTTTTTTGTGTGATTATTTGCGTGTGGGGTTTTGTGATAATTATAAGTCTTGAAAAACGAGTAAAAAGTTATGAAAAGAAGTGTCTTTCTCGCAATTGGTAGCGGCTCTTTCTTACAAGATTCCGTAGTCTTTCGCATTCTTATGAGATAAATGAGATCTAGGCTGCATTCTTCTCTGGAATGACCACCTATCGAACCCATTATTAGTACCTATAGTTTTATGCGTTTAACAATCATTCTATTCTATTTAAGAGTTAGACTCTTGTCGTTGGAGAACTTGCCATTTAGGCCTATCTTCTGCTATTATGTAACAATAATCCACGATCTGTTTGAAAGCAGGAAACTAGAAACACTAAGATACTTGTACCTATAAACTTTCTTCGCCAGACTTTAGAAACTCTAAACTCGTTACAGAAGTTTCATCTTTATAATGTAGTTGGATTTTAATTAACATCGCTAACGTCGCCTGTCTTTAAGTTTACGATAGACTTATCTATCTTCACCACAAAAACTATCATAGATAGTTCATTAAGACCCAGAACACACGGGGAAACGCAACTGCAACTGCAATTTATTTTTGATGCAACTAATCTGAAACGTTTCAAACTAGCTGCGTCGTGTGTGGTTTTCTAAAGGAATCTATACCAGAAACTTAGATACAACTCAAAAGTAACTAACAGTTGCAGTTGCGTTGCAGTTTCGTTCTAGGCCTTAGATGTTTAAGTACAAACGATAGGTTTATTTTCAGATATCATAACACTAGTCTATCGGGTGATAATGAGGTAGCAATGTCATAAGACTTTTTGATTTGACCTTTCTCTTTGTAACAGATATAGTCTTCCAATATTTTCTAACGTAAGGAACTAGTTTTAAAGTTTAACTTTGTCCAACTCTGATATCACCAGTGGGTTAAAAATTACACACCTTACGATCTTAATAGGAATATCAACCCTTATATTTCAATCGTAACCAATAAGGTCACAAGCTAATGATACCTACAACGACCACAAGGTCAGCTTGCACTTAAACGATTTGCTCGGAACATTTCTAGTTAGATGTAAACCTACTTTTTAATAGAAGATGTTTTTGAGACTGCTTTGAGGACATGGAAAGTCTTCCTGTTACGTGCGGCCATAGAACGCCGTCGATCCGCTGTAGTGACCGTCTTGTTTCTTTCCGTGCCTGAGACGGTCCAAACACGGTCTTAGCGCAGTCATGGTATGACACGGTGCAGTGGATAAAGAGGTTTAAAGTTAAAAAATACTGGCATAACACAAAGTTGAGAAGAGTATGAATGCTCAAGTCTAGTGCAATGTATTTGCCAAAGAACTAAAGATAATTTGAGTTTGAGAATAAAATGAATCCGGTGACGGTAACACTTATCTGGTTTTTATTTTGTTATTACGAGTTTGATCTTAAGTTTTTGAAGATGCCATTTTTTTAAAATAATAATACAATCTTTTCCTCGCATTAAATTTTAACATAGGTACAATATGCAACTTTACAACCAATGTACAACCAACACCACCCTATATCAATTTATCGACTTTTTTTACCCTTTCTCTCGACAATATCTATCGTCCTTATCAACGAATCCACCCTTTTTTAACCAACCCCACGTGTTCAATTTTTTCCCCTAAAACTTGTATGAGTAAAAGCCACTACAATCGGTTGCCACTACAGACTACAGCGCACTATCAAGTGGTTCAATAACTTTTACCCCTACGGCCTCATTTCCCCACTTACAGATAAAATTTAACTGACAGATATTTTATACTTGTCACTATCCAAAACGTCATGTTTTATGAAATAGGCATAGGTTTATCTTTCATTTAAATTTTATCTGAAATCCTATAACTTGTAAAAGGCAGTACAATCGATGGCCACCAGCAGTGCTCTATCAAGTATCCTTTCACACATGTGTGTTAAAAGAGCATAGCGACATAATACACGCAATATTTTATGTAACGAATGACACATAGGATATTAGAGCGAAATGTGTTTAAATAACCTGTGACACATTAGTTAGAACTTAATAAAATTACAATGTAACTCTTAAAGAATGTATGTAGAATTAAGATAAAGTTCTTAGAATTATATTCGTAATGCGGTGTCATTGTACTAAATGCAAGACACAGAAAACGTATGTCGTATTCCCGAAAATTATGGACACTAGAAGCTGATTTCTGATCTGGAAGTATCTACAATGGGGATGATGACTATAATATTCAAAAATTCAAAAAATACTTAGTCCGTCTTTTAGGCTATTAAAAATATTTGAAACACATTTTTTACCTGAACAAATACATAACTAAATACAAAGATACAGAGCATTAAAGTTACGAAGTGGGGGGTATTAACGTCACTCCTCGGTTAAAATCGTACTGAGGAGTGACGTCACGAGCAACTTTAACCCAGTGTATCTTTGTCATTTTTAATTTAAGAGAAAAAAGAAAAAATACGTGTCGAATATTTTAAGTAATCTATGTGATGGAATAAAAAAAATGTTTTAGTCATCATGCACATTTATAATAATAACTGAAATCTGCATAAATAATAGGCTAAATGCTGCAATAAATCAATATCCTAAATCATCAGGACAAGGAAAAACAATTTTGCGATAAAAAAAATCTGTGTATAAATTCAACGACTATTAAAATCCTACATTACATCTGCTTTTGAACCTCTAACCCAAACCGCACGTGAAAAGCTACAAAAACTTAAGTGCACTGGCCCAACACCTGCCGAACCATTTTTTCTTGACATCTACCTGCAAAAATACCTGTTCTATACCCCATTTATTACCTCTAAAAGTTTACTCAGCATCCTATTTGACTTTGGTTGAATAGCTCATCAGACCCTAGAAATATTAGTATAGAGAAGAAAGAGCAATGGCCTTTAATAAAATATTTGGAAGGAAAACGTAGGCAAGTGAGTTAGCTATAAGGTTTCAAATGCATTGTTCCTTAAATTCAGTTGCAAAAAGGTTATCAAAAATAAATCCTATCCTATCCTATAAATATTATAAATGTCAATGTTTGTGCCGATGGATGAATGAATGTTTGTTACTTCATCACGTAAAAACTACTGAACAGATTTTGATGAAATTTGGCAATATTGTAGTTTATCTATCAGAATAACACATAGGCTATATTATTTTGAGATATCATGATTTTCTTCCAAGATATGAGGATAAATGCGTACGAAGTCGCGGGCAGCCTCTAGTGGACCATAAAAACAGGTAGGTAGCTGACCGTCTCCACTAATTTTAACAATCTTTTCAGAAACAAAGCGGTTTCCTTAAGTCCCCATAACCACTAGAAGTCCATTGACTCTATTATAAGCACCGAGTATTGTTAAATTTATCAAAGATCCCATAAAGTCGATGAGAATTCACTACCATTGAACAGTTAGTTGCATACGACTAGTTCAATAGCGGGTCTTTCTTTCCCAACGTTAATGTCTCATTGTACAGGCAATAAGTTACTAATAGCTTTATAAAACCTTTCTTTATTATTATTTGAATTACTACCTGCATTGTTAGTTTTATAACGGTTTTAGAAGTTTATCATGAATTTATTCCATATTAGAATTGTTATATTTTCAATGAGTAGGTAAGATAATTACCTAAAAAATAAACTATTTTAAACGCACTAGAACCACAATCGCTTGGGTAAACCTAAAAAGATTTGGTTAATAACAGTACAACAGTTCTTTTCTTTCTTCTTTCTTGACAAAGCACAAGCAGAAGATAGTCCTATTCCGGATGCTCCACCGACAAGAGCCTAATCAAATCTTTTGAAGTTTACAAAGTAAGAGTCCGGGATTTATATATGAATTATTTCATAGAAATACAGGCCATAGCCTGTATTTAAGGTTAGGTAACTCTTAAATCTTACCAACAAACTGTTCGATCTACCTCTATTTATTTTTCAGCAGATTCTACTTTCGATTCCGTCGCATTCAACAAAATGTAAACAACAACTCTGTCAAACATGATATGCAATATACACAGTAAATAGCCTTCGACAAGCTAGTCAAGACAAATATTTGCTTGCAATATAGGCTGTAGAGAATGTAATACTCGTAAAGGCATCCAATACATCTTCAATATTGAACCAAAGCTGAACTATGTCTTGTAAAGACATTAATGGGTCGCTATTACAGGCTAGTGTGGTAACTATCGGTGCTTCTAGAGTAATATGATATCATATGGACACTTAGACAGAGCTTAGTGAATTCAACGCGTGTTTTAAAAAGTTGTCATGTAGCTTGTCTGACTTTCCGCTATCATCTTTTAAGACTTATGGCTTTCCATGACACAATACTAGATAATTAATTGCATTGTCCTTTTTGGCTATTTAACTCCTGATTGCTATCATTAATTTTGCAAATATGTGCAGTGCAGTCTGGCAATAAAGAGTAGAAACTAAATAGAGGCAACGCTGTAGTGTTGTCCCGTTTTCCTTAGATTGATTTGAAAGTGACGACGCTACAGTATTACCACTTTTTAATTTCTTCTCTTTTTTTGCGAGACTGTAACACCAAACATCTTTCTTCTGAAAAACAAACATAAACTCTACACATCTGCTTCAAGCCCACAAAGTTTAGGATTAATTACAGCAAAACCTTTCCAGAATTTTTAAAAACTCCTTTACTAAGCACTGAGATCCTTCATGTGGGCTATCTAACTAAAAGCTCTCTCCACACATACATTTAACAACCTTTCGGTATCAATTCTCAAAATACTTGAGCTGAAAATTATGAAATTCAAATTCTGCATGTCAACCTATTTTAACAGTAGCTATAAAAAACACCAGCTGCTGTGAACAGCTCTAAATAAGCTGTGCTTTACTATGCAGCGGGTAATAAAGGTTATTCTTGGCAGTCTCCAAGTTTAGCCGATGAACTAATTAATCTATGTACTACAGCCGCCGCATAGAGGGGTGTATTGGGTGCACCTTTTGCATAAAATCAATATTTTCGCTAGAAAACACCTCGCTTCTCTGATTCAATTTACAGAGTTGATTTTTATCTTTTCAAGTTAATATTTTGAAGACAAGTGCACTAATTGATTGGTTATTGGTTCGAGTTAGTTTAAGTCTTGGTTTTAAAGTTGCTTCATTTTTAACAGTAAGCGCCAAAACACACGGTGATACGCAACTGAAACTTTTGAGTTGCATCGAAGTTTCTGCTATAGACTTCCTTAGAAAACAACACACGACGCAACTAGCTTGAAACGTTTCGTTTCAACTCAAAAGTAACTAACAGTTTCAGTTGCGTTGCAGTTGCGTTTTACTGCGTATTCTGGGTCTAATGGTAACGTAAGAACGCTTGCAATAGCTCCTAAAACGCGTATTTTATCAAAATATCTCCTAACCTTAATTTTGGTTCCACTGATAGTTTCTTAACAAGTACATTATCGATTTAAATAAGATGCATTAGTATCAGTTCTACCAAAAATGCATAAAGTACAGTATGAATTTGATGAAACTCACTCTAGATTATTATAAAAGGCTTGGAACTTGAAAACGTCAGGTAAAATAACAAAGTCCGAGAGTAACGTCTACTCTAATTTTCACGCTTTAATACAGTCTTTCTACTTTTCTAATCCGGTTTTAAATGCCAGAAGTAACAAAAGCTAATTACAAAAACGTCTAAAACACTTCTAGCTCTATACAAGCTCTATTTAAGCTGTTTCTGCCGACACAGTTACACTATACAGCTGTACAAATTGTGTTATGAGCCGCCCCAATTAACGTAATTTGAATTTGAACTTATTCCTTAGGGATTAGGTAGTTAAATGTTGATCCTTAGAGCTAAGCAGGTTAGTAGGGCAAGTAGGCAACGTCTTGGCAATTACGTTTGTACTGATTTTAGGTTATGGGGGAACTCTTTTTAAGTTTTATTGCCAACCTGAAATAACTTAGCTGTAATATGGTTTACAGCTGACTTATTGTACAAGTAGCAAGTTTATAATTTTAAGTGAATAGGTACCTAACTAAAGAAGAAGAAGAGAAAAAAGTGTTTGCATCGTAGCAAGTGTAGGGAAGTGGTCTCTGTCTACCGCGTTGGGAGAGAATCGGGACAAATATGTATGTACCTAGCTATACATATAGTTATGAATACGAGTACCTAACAGCTACCTACTTGTAAATATACCTTATTTATTTTATCATAAGTATTATTATATCATCGGTACTTAGTTACCTACGAGTTGCTAATGATAACCGACATTCAACGTCATCTGCAGCGATGTGGAATCGAATGGAAGTAAATCAGAGAAATATGTACGAGAGATTCACAAATTGGAATTTAGTTTTCATGTTATTTGCTTTGAAAGTTCCAGGAATGTTATATTGATTTTGAATCTATTATATTTCTACTTGGAGTCGTAACATTACGCCAGACTGAAGAAATGTTGATTGTTTTTAAACAAGTATGTAAGTGTACTTGTTTAAATTTGCATACGTGGGTCATATAGACACAGAAAACAAAAACTGTCTCTCCTGTTCCTGAAAGTTAAGGACATTGGATGCTAATTTCTGAACTTAATTTATATCCGCATAATTTGTGCCCGATGTAGTTTTGGCCTGTATAAACATTTTGAGGATTAGATGCTCCAATGTCCTTAATCATCTGGAGCAAGAAAGACAATTATGAACCCAATTATGTGTATGACTCACGTACTTAGATACCTTAATATAGTACCTAAGCACTATGATGAAAATAAACTACTAAGATGTTAGTAGACCAATTTTCCAACATTGAAGAAAATCAGATGCAACTAAGAAACTGCACTTTGGTACTGATTTAGACTATATTCCCGACTTTTCACCGATACAAAAGCATTCGTAAACCCAAACCAACCAGAACCCACTCTAAACTTAATAGTTAAAAAAAACTACTTAAAACTCCAGACACCACTTATGAATCATCACTAAAACAAGAAATCATACGAAAGCATACACATTTTATCTTGTTGTATTGTACATTGTACCTTATGTGATACCGAATAAAGCTTTTTCTATTCTATTCTAAAGCTTAACCAAAGAGATTTCATTCCTATCCAAATGTATCCCACATAGTGAGTACTTAATGGATCAATTTGCGTCCTTAATATAATTAATGCACTTAGATGCCACTTAGTGGGGCCTAAGTCGGCTAATTGTGCTTATATGGCATGCGGTAAGTGTTAAATTATACATTAGGTTCGAAAAAAACCGTAAATGTACTAATTACTTTCGGAAATACTCTGATTTGGTTCTGGTAATCTTCCTTTAGCACATTTTCCGATCTTTGATGACCAGTTTCATTAAGATCAACTGGACCAAAGTACAAACGTATTGCAACAAACAAATTACATAAAAAACACAGGTTACAAAGAATATACGAGACTACTGTATTTGTATATCGTTTGTTCAAAAACATGTATGATACATATATGACACGTAATATTTTGCGAAAAGTTTTCTATCGGGAAGTTATGCTTTGGGGAAAAATGTCGTATTTAGCTGCCAAATCGTTCAATAAATAACGCCTTTGGTTGTATGTATATAGTAATCGTATTTGTACAGTAAACATCTTTGACGATTTATCTGCCAACATGTCAGTCAATCTCCGTAGCTTCAAATCATGAATGCGTCTACTATACAGGGTGGCCCGTCGATTGACGTCCAACAGAAAAATTTGGATTCCTCGTGTCGTGGGGCATCCATCGCGGAACATACATGGGTCTGATTCGGATACCCCACGACACGAGGAATCAAAATTTTTCTTTTGGACGTCAATCGACGGGCCACCCTGTATAATTTAACATTTAAGGGTTATCTACACATGCCCAGGTCAGGAATATCCGTGTTCAGAGTTGTACGTTTCAGTATAGAAGCCTGACACGGAGCTGTGTGAACAAGTTCATACAAATTGTACGCAACCGATTTTTGCTGTGTTCCGTCAGGGACGTGTTCCCGGAAATGTGTGGTTAGTCCTTTAACCTATTTCTCGGTTTTAGCTAGATCCGATCCTGGATTCAAAATGACCGCAACCTACGACATCGTAGACGTACGTATTACTTATTAATCCCTGGCACTTAGTTTGAGGCGCACGTGCGACGAATCCCAAAGGAATAGGAATCTCATTTTACCAATAAACATGTCGTTTTGCTGGAAAATGTTGGCTATCCTTATTGGTTCTGTCTTCCCCTTTTTTCTTTGCAAAGGTTTTGGGGTTTTATCGGTTTGTGTCTTAGTAGCTTAAGCTTGATGTTTTACTTGTATGGATGTTTATTTTTACAACTGAAAAACTGTTCCATTACTTTTTAAAGTTTGACAAGATCATTATAGGCACATAGCATTCATTGAATGATTAGCAGACTAATATTGTTAGTTTAGTACTTACCTAATGATATAAAGATGTAAGTAGGAACTTTTTTGTTTAAAATAAATTAAGAATGATCATAATTTAATACATTTGCTGTTACTTGAATGACAAGAGCCAGACTCTTTAAATATTTGACTGAATTTATATTTGAAATTCTAACGACTATTAGAAATGCCCTAAAATTCTACCAAGTTACAGTTCCCAAAATTACTAGGAATTCAACACATTTACTAGGAATTCAACACATTTACTAGGAATTCATTCCATTTACCAGAAATTCAACATATTTACCAGAAATTCAATGTTTTGCGAAACCCGCTAACTCTTCATTTTAATATTTCTGCGAAGCGCACATTGGATTAATCGAACTATAGAGAGAATCGGACTATAGAATTTCATTTGCAAGATAACCTTTAATCGCGTTAGACGTCCAATCCAAAGTCGCTCGCTAAAGCGGGAAATATACAGGAATATTTTGTAACCTGTTCCATATTCAAGACCTAATTTACTTGTGAAGTTAGACAACTTTCTTTGGGAAACATGGAAAAAACTTTCTCATCGTACCATAATGTTTTTCGGTGTAAAAGGACTGGGGCAATCAAATCTTAATTTTAATTCGGTCTTATGTTGTTTTATTTTTTAAGAATTGTCAAGTTTAATGAACTGAGTTCGATTTGGTATTAAAAATATCCTGCGTACTTATTAACGAGTAACTGAGCTAAAACAGCTTAATGTTTGGCTTTATTCCGAGTCGAAATACCTAAAATCTACATCCAACAAACTTGACACTCAATTCTTATGCCCATTTATACGAATAGCGTCCCAATTTAACGTAACTACCAACCAACTGCCGCGGAATAGTCTTTTTCTTTTTTTTAACCCAGAAGTTTTTTTCTTTTTCTACTGGCAGAGTAAAACGGTGAACCGATGTACAGCCACTAGGCTAGGTAGGTAGGTGTCTAGGTACTATTTCTAGGAAAGCTAGCCTAGTGTATGCCCTAGATGTGCCCTAAATACTTTAACTACTTTGGCTCGTAAACCCTACTTATAATGGGAGTAATTTTATTATTAGAGTTTCGAATAGTTTTAAGAAATAAGTAGATACCTTACCTATGTTTTAAAATATGTTAACTTAAATCGATTTTAAAATAGAATAATTACAAGCACGAAGTACGTCCCAAGAAAATTACAATTCGAAAGAAAAAAACTTTTCCACCCTGTTTTATTCCTGTCATTAGTTTTCTATCTGTTCTGACTTTCCATCTATGTCTGTCAAATATTACAATTCAAAAGTAAATCAAAACTAAAGGCTACAATTCACTAGAGGACGAACATAAAACCGACTTTCCTTAGACCTAAGTACCATTTCATTGAAACCACCGACTTTCATGGAGTTATCTTAAAAACCATTAAGAATGAATAATTCAGAACCCACCGGCCACCAAACACTTAAAACGCGCTATTTCCACTTAAAATAAAACGCTACTCGTTTAAGAGAAAATTCTATAGCATTTGCGGTTTAAAATGACGTGGACAGTTACGAGCGACTTTTTTTCAGTTTCATACTGCAATTAAGTTTTAAAGCCATTGCTGCCAGGCTAAGATGAATATTTTTTGTAAAACATTAAAACTCTATTTTAAAATGTTCTGTTTATTTTCCTAATGACAGAGAAGTATTTTTTACATAAGTAATAGATTTCATTTCGATCAAACTAGTTTTTTATTCATTTTATCCACCCTGCTGCGTCAAATCCATTATTTTTGAGTCTTTAGCGTACTAGGGCGATGAAATTACTATAGATTTGAAATACCGGGGTAGCTAACAGTGATAAAAGATTTAAAATGATCTTACTGGGGCTTCAGCACGAGTAGAAAAGCGTTCACACTCTTCTTTGCGATATAAGTTTTACTTAAGATTCTTTTAATAGTTTTTTTTTATGTATAATAGGAGAGAGATACTTGAGTAAAATAGAGTCCTAGAGTCGTAATTTTAGCAACACTTTATTTTATAACGATTCCTTAAACACTGTTTAAAAAATAATCAAAAATACGAAAACACTGCACCGCAAACCGATATCATATTACTGCAGAGCGAAGTCGTATTTCCACTAATCATAAAGGTCAGGAGTCAAAGCTCTTTATAATATTCGCTTATTGCCAGTTTTTTATACTACATTTCTTTGGAAACCAGTTCTCTTAAACTGATTGGCATATGAAGATTGCATTGCGAATTGTGCAAACTTTGTATTTGTATGTAAGAGAACAAGTACCTACTTACTGAGTTGTTACGAAATATGAAATGTTTTGTAATGTTAGGTGACGAATGTATGTGGGATGGAGTGCTAAATATTTAAAAATCATGTGAAATTAAACCCTGAGTTTTCCCTTAAGGTTATGTTTTCGAAAAACGTAAAAGTACACGAAAATTCAAGGATTAAATAAAAATAAAAATTACTTTATTTGCAACAGCATAATTTAGTAGGTACATAAAGTGCCTAGTGCCCAAACTAGGAAAATCCTGAACTATGGGACGCCAGGTCTGGATCAGGTCAGGATTGAAAAGAGCATTCTCTTTCTAGCATGGAAACTACCACAAGAGCTTCTACCAAACAGAGCTTTTGCTTGAATTTACGTCGTAGTCAAGCTGCATTTGACACTCAAGAAGGAATGAATTTCCGGCCCTGACTTTTATGCGAAAATTTAAACTACGTAATGTTTCTTATTCGGTCTCATAAACCTGCTTAAAGAAAAAGTCTCCTTTCTTGTATGAAAACACATCCTAAATAGATACTGTCAAAAATCTTACAAAACACACTATCTCATGAAAGACGAAATACGGCACGTATAAATAACTGACATAGCTATCCTGCGAGGTGCGAAATGCAAATTCAGGTGATAAATTACATCGTTGTCACGCTTAAACAGGTCACAGACTAGAAATATGTTAAAATGTGGAACTTGTGAAGGACTTTAGGGTAGCTTGGATTATGTTTTGTGAATATTTTATTCATTACTTATATTTAGTCAGACCTTTTAGTTAGACCCTTGTACATAGATAGTCCACTATTGAGGCCTATGTCTATATTCATTTTATTTAAAAGAGTTAGATTCTTCTAAGTGGAGCGTCCATCATTTAGGTCTATCTTCTGTTAATGCTTTGACATTCTCTTTCACTTGAGTAAAGTAGGTACGTTTTGGTTTTCCTCCTTCATAAAAGAAAAGAGAGAAAAAAGAGTAGTTACATAAAAAATAATAGGGCTTTTTTTTCACGATGATGCAGGTCTTACACAAATTTTTATATAATCAGTTTTACATCCCTTATAGATCACATTTTATGGATTACACCCTCTTCCAAAAGGCGTGGGATTTAAGAATTTACTCTTCAATTTTCCCCAAGAAGCGATTATCATCTTACCTTAAAGAGGTTCTTAGAAAATCAATTCGAATAGATAGTATTAAAACCCGCCAAGCTTTATTAATTTAATCTTAAATTAATTAACAGATCCTGATTGGTTTTCCATATAAGTCACTTGACCTTTAGTAAACTGAAATATTAGCTTATCTCTTCGGTTTTTAAGACATTTATTTCCCATAAAGAATTAGAATTCACTTACATGAGAAAAATTATAAGCTAGGTAATCATAATTTCAATTTTAAATACATTCAATCATTGGGCAAAAGTGAAGGTAGGTGAAGAAAAAATAAGCATCAATGTTACCTCGCCACCGCCAAAGCAAGTAATATTTACGTAGACAACAGATGCACAGAGTTACATATTACTAGATGTGCCATGATACATGGCCAGTTTAGTTTTACTGCTATATTTATATTATTTATTATTTTTACAATATATATTTTATTGTTAAATAAATTGATAAACAATATTAATAGATATTATATATAATATATTTTTTTATTATTATTTTATTTTAGCATTTTTGTTAGTCAATAATGAAAATTGTAACATAATTATCTCTTAGAGATAAGCATTCGATAACTACAAATTAGTTTTAAACGACTATAGTCTGAATTCTTTGAGTAGTTTTAACTTCTAATTAAGTTAAAGAGGTTTGAAAACTGATCTTCATTTGTTTTATTGTATTTTTTTTTAAACTGGTTGGCAATAAAAATGCGCAGTTCAGCTAATTTTAACCACAAATGCTGGTTGAAAATGTGTCGAAGTGTGTTTGGATCGTAACAAGTGGAGGGAAGTGGTCTCTGTGTACCCCTTCGGGAAAGAGGCGTGACAGATATACATGTACAAGTACATGTATGTATGTAGGTAGACCTAACTGATTTTAATTTAATAATAAACGTCGTCAAAACAACACGATAAACTCAAAACATAAAATAACCTAAACTTTTATTTAAAAAACCAACTGTGTTTAAAAAACGCAATACTTTTATTTTGATGTACCCAGTGTCGCTCTTACTGTAAATACGAATCTAACGAAACCTCACAAGCTAAAATCCATCAAGCCGTTTAGGCTTTAGGGCGTGCCAAAGAATTATTACAAACAAACATATATGCCTACATACTATAGAAAAACATAACCCTCCTTCTGGCGCAGTCTGGTAATAAAATCTTCTCTTTTTTTCTGTCTCTGTACTATCATCTTACAATAAACTGTTAAATAAATAAAATCGTTTCAAACCTAAATAAACATAGCAAGATGCAAACCTCTTTAGACCAATAAAACAGACTCTATTCAACTAGTTTGTCCCGCTAATAGTTAATAGGTTAATAGTACTATACACAATTAGTTAGAGTACAAGACAACGTTTGTGCCTTATTGGTTATGCAATGTTGGCCGCCCCTGCAATTGTGGCGCAAACGCAAAAGCTTTGCTTTTACGAAATACAGCGACAAGTTAAGTTGATACCTGGGTTGTATATCATCTCGTATTTATGATGACTCAAGTTATTACTTGTGGTTAAGTATGTATTGTCGCCATTGGGAGATATGGTTCGGAGTATAACGAATTGTGTAGTGTTTGTTTAAATAGTAATTGTTTGGGATAATTGCCGGATCTTTGTCAATAGCTAACTTTGTAATAGATGTGATGTAAGTGATGTAGATGTTTTTCAAAATACGTAGGTACCTATTTTTTGGTACCTACGTCAAACTTATCAAAGTCGCGTAACGCCTCTTACGCACATAGGTATCTTGCCTTTAATTTATTCACTGCTGTCTGTTCAATTTAATAAAGGTGCCGAAAAATGGTCCTAAATGGAGGGTGTTACTCACAGACAACTTTTATTATTACATACACATACATATCCGTCACGCCTCTCTCCTATTGGGGTAGGCAAATACCACTTCCTTCCACTTGCTACGATCCAAACACACCACACACACATTTTTATTAGCATCATTAATTAATGGTCAAGTGGAAGTGTATAACCTGTAACACCCGTTAGTAACATCGAATGACCCTTTGATAAGCCATGGCTTTTACACCAATAAACAAAACTAAGATCTTATAACTTACACCACAAACAACGAACCGGTTGCAAGCGCCGCCGCCGTACACTATTGACTTGCGAAACTAATATGAATCATATACGAGTACTAACAACCCTTCGTGTAAGTTTTTAGGGGAAACTATTGAACGAGGTATGGTTTATTTATTTATTTAATAGTTCATTGTAAGATGATAGTACATAGATACAGAAAAAAAGAGAAGATACAAAAGGTACAGCATATTTCTAAAAGAAATTTCTTCCTGCAGACCCCACAGAGAGAGAAGTGATAGCATGAAGGCAGGATAGTCACTTAACCTACAATAAACAATAAATATACAAATATAAACCTACACATATACTATATTCGATAAATACACATACATATATATTATACACTCGGCTTCAAAAAAATCGCACGTCCGTAAAAATAGGCTTTATGCACTGTTAATCCTTAAGACAAGCAGTTATTCGTAGCAATATTGGTATCATTTGAGAGCCCTATAAAAACTCTTTAAAAAAATATCCATTTCATTTGATTAAAGAAAAAGCTTAAACACTTTAAGTCACTGTGAATGACAATGGAACTGATTCTCCTCTTCAAATTTTGTTTGTATTGTTTTGTTTTTGGGGTATAAAGGGGTCGATACAGCTTATTGGGGGATAAATTTGCTACCAACAGTCGAAGAAGATACAGAAGAATATCTTTCATCAGAAAAACGTCCTTGAAGATGGACACTACTGCTGCTGAAGCCGCCCAAGTTATCGCACTACTGCAATCAGGACTACGTCAGTGTGATGTTGCTCGGCAATTGCACTTGAGTCGCTTTTCTGTTCGAAGAGTGTACCAGCGGTTCCTGCAGATCGGTGGCTTTGTCCGAAGGCGTGGGTCTGGTAGAAATCGCTGCACTTCTGCGAGAGATGACCGATTCGTCGTATCGAAGTCTTTGAGAAATCGGTTCTCTAATGCTGTTGAGTTGCAACAGCAGCTTCAAGCAGTTCGTAGAAGGGCCGTGAGTGTCTCTACAGTTAGAAGAAGACTAAAGGAGAGAAATATTGTGGCTAGAAGACCTGCCACAGGTCCAAAATTAACCGCAGCGCATCGGCGAGCACGCCTGCAATTTGCTCGCGCCCACGTCAATTGGAACCTGGACCAATGGAGAGCTGTTCTCTTCTCTGACGAAACGAGAGTGTGCCTTTTCTCAACGATAGACGCAAAAGAGTATACAGAAGACAATGGGAACGTTTTGCCCAAGCCTGCATCCAAGAGACGGTAGAATACGGGGGCGGTTCCTGCATGTTCTGGGGCGGCATATCTGCCGACGGCAAAACTGAACTTTCTTGCGTCTCTCGGACCGGCGGTGCTCGCGGGCAAGGGTCGATGACTGCTCACCGGTACATCACAGAGATCCTGGAAGAACATGTGGTCCCCTATGCTGGATTTATTGGCGACGGGTTGACATTAATGCACGATAACGCTCGCGCGCACACTGCTGGAATTGTGCAGGGCTACCTTCAAGAGGTTGGGATCCCTGTCATGCAGTGGCCAGCGAGAAGTCCAGATCTGAACCCGATAGAGCACCTCTGGGACCAGCTGAAACGCAAGGTTAGATCCCGTGATCCCGCTCCCGCGACTCTTCAGGAGCTCCAAGACGCCGTTATTGAGGAATGGGACAGAATCCCTCAAGAAGAGGTCCTAAAGTTGGTGCGATCCATGAGGGAGCGCATGGAAGACGTCATTAGGGCTAGGGGGGGTGACACTAGGTTTTAGGTTAGTTTTAAGCAACTTTGTTTTGAAAAAATTATCAGATTTCATTAGGGTTTTTTAAGGATTTTTATTGTTTTGTAAATTTTTCTCAGTTCCAATAAAAAACATTGAATGAATTATTGTTTTTGCATTCTCTGTTTCCTTACCTTTCAAATGATACCGAACATTACCAATATTTCATAATACAAATATGATTGAAAGATATTTAAAATAGATTTCTTAAAAGGTGCGATTTTTTTGAAGCCGAGTGTAATTATGAAATAAAGCCAACTGTCGGCCGATGACGAAAACGTGCGAATGACGTGCGGTCCCGTGGACAGTTGGCCTAAGGTTCTGCAAAGTTAAGGTACTAGAGACTGCCAGTTACTTCGTACGTACCTATCGTCATATCTCAGAAATCTTAAGCAATATCTTAACATAATTATAGCCTATGTGATAATCTGATGTGCCAGTTACAATGCTCTTACTAAAGTTTCATTAGAATATGTTGATTAGTTTTCGAGAAAGAGTCACAACAAGCAAACATCTTCACATCTCTCCAAATAGTAAGAAATTGAGTTTGATACCAAGAGGTAGAGTTTTAGAATAGCTAGGTACCTAATTAATACCTACATACTTACACAGATAAAGATGTAGGCCTTTTCCTTTTATTTTTTATCAAAGACAAATCATTGAAAGAATATTTAAAAAGTTGTTGTATCCATACATACATTCTTTAGCAGAACTAAAGTTAATTTTATTTATTAAGTTAATTACCATGTTATAAATCAGTTGACACAGTATGCTTTTGGGATAAAATAATTTATCATATGACATTGTTTGCTATTCAAATATTAGTAGAACTATCATGAACTTGATCTAATAATCACAAACCAAACAGAAAGGTGGTAGAAATAATTTCATCTCATCTTTACTTGTGTATTATTATATGACTTATTCAAATAGATCTTAGACAGTGATTGCCAACTTATGACCTTCAAGGCTCTCTGAAAGAGTATTTTATTTTATCATTATTTTAATCAGCTATATTCTTGATCTTTGATTTATAACCTAACTCTTTTATTATAATAATACTGTTGTTAGTTACAGTAGAATTTTACTTTATTTATTTAAAAAATATATTTTTAAAGTCTTACTGTGAATTATTAAAATTTGCATGGGAAGCCAAGCAATGCAAATCAAAAATGTAACACAAGCTATTGATCAAATCAAAAGATGGAAGAGTATGATAAATTAATTTTGCATTAAAGCTCAATAAAATGTTATCAAAGTCCATTTTAATATCAAAAATTGAAGTAGATTATTGTAGTTTGACAACCACTAATACAAATATACTCTGTTCTGTTTGAGAAGTGATATCAAACATTCAGCTACCTCATGACTACAGACAGGTATCTGCAATTCATGCAATTTCCTGAATGTATGTCACACTGTAATGGTGTTAGGCAATTTGTTTAGGTATTTGCTGTTGTGGCTCTTTAGATGGATATTGTTTTTAAAAATATAATTTAAGTAGGCAGTTTTAAAAATGTAATTTAATTTAGTTCACTTTCAATATTGATCTTGCAGATTTTGCATGATGATGAAATTTAAGACGAAATAAGGTCAATTTGTGTGATGTAGTTGATTTGAGTCATCAAATTGGCTACCCCATATTAGATTTGTTTTTTAAATGTAAAATAAATTCTAAAATAGTGTACAGGTCTGCCATACAAATGATTTTGTTTACAGCCACAAAGCAAAACTTGCTTGCTAAGATCTCCTTGTAGGCATTAAATTATTAAAAAAAAATAAACCAACACTTACCTCCTCAATATCCTTATGAAATTTAATTGGCCGTAGCAGATAGAACTGTATGGCGAAGTACACAAAGTTTATAATAAGGAAAGCACTGTTCCACACTACAGCGTCTAAATAACACTCAATGCTCCATGCCCAAAGTCCTGAGAAGGCACAGCCCAAGATTAGAGCCACTCGGAGCCACAAGAGTCCACATGGGGTGTGTGGAGCCAGGAATGATAGAAGGAAACACACATTGGCCACTTGGAAAAATATATGATTAATAGGCCTCCATTTAGGACAGTGATTCAAGTACATATCCCACATAGATGCCATAGAACGGTCCTGCAGTGTCACATTCACGAGGTCGATGGCTGGAGGCTCTGAGAGCTTCGTCGGCGCTACGAGCCCCATGTCGCTAGCTTTTACCGCCTCCGTGACGTCACTCGGGCCCTCTGTAACATTCTGCAGGCCTGTCACAACCCCGAAGGCGAAGGCAGCGAAGAAAAGCATACTCCCGAACTGGTGACCCTCTCATCGATATTCGCCCCTCAATTACCATTTGGGTCCCCTTACACACACGTAAATACACTTCGCTAAACACCACTCCACAATATTTACACAAACTCTCGTTTTTTATTTAACGATAACATGAAAATAAAAGTAAAAAATCATTTGCATCACTACCAAAGTACAGAAGGAGGGAAAACACTAGCACTAATAACTATAGCAATCGCGGAAATAAATGAAGTTTTTGGAGTATTTTAAATGGCTTTGAGAATCCAAAACAAATCGTTAGGGAATAGAAAAGAAGCAAACAATCGAAACCTACGCGAATGACAGCAGCAACCGTCTGTCTCGAGCGAACAAACTGAAAAAACTGACACATTCGGGTTATAGGTTAGGGAAGTGCTGCGCGGTGGTATCGGATGACTATTAAGTGATATCTGTTAAAAAAGTAGCAGTTATCGAAATACAGGTGTTAGGAAAAGTATCACTTTCCTTTTAACCAGGTATAGTGTTAGTGATGTAGAACACACACAACAATTTTTTTTTTTAACTCATTTTTAATCAAGAATTTCATTATTAATCGCGCGATTCGCGCTGATTCGCGTTGTATTTGACTGTGCCAGTGAAAATAATAATTATTCACATTTTCTGGGCCATTGTTATTTTTAGTAACAGCAATTTATCGCAACATGCTGCAATCACTAGCAGTTTGACAACTGTCACTAAGTGCGCTTTTTAGTTGCGGTAAATGTTTTCACTATTATGCCAAAGGCATCAGAGTACATACAGATTTATAATCTAGCAACTCTCTCTTTTCTATGATTCATGTAATTTTTCGACTGTAAAAACACATTACCTAACCTTCTTTGGTATAAATAAACTATGGGAGAGTTTGGCGGGAATCGCTTAAAAAGAAAGGCGCGTTTTTTCAATTTTAAAATTTTTAATTTCTTTAAAATCCATTTAAGGTAGGCATTTCAAGTCTTGTTAGTGGAGAATGGGGGCTCGGCGCAGGAAAAAGCGCAAGCCCTCGGATCCTGATGAAGAGGACTCGGACGACGTGGTGGATCCGTCGGTGTCCAGCGACGAGTCTGCAGTTGAGGATACGGCTACCAAGTATCAAACTTTTTTATTAAAAGATTATAGCCGAAAGTATCCGGACAACTGCAAAAGGTCTGAATTTATAGTCTTTTTGACCCATAAAGATCAGGATAAGCCATTTACGGATGTGGACCGAATGGCTATATCCCAAGCGATTCGGCGTCATTGCGTGACTGGCGTTCTTCATCTGCGGCCATTCAACCGCTATAAGGTGGGGATTACGTTTGATTTGGCTAATAATGCGAACGTATTTTTACAAAATAAAAAGTTCCTTGATGAGCTCTTTTTGAGGGCGTCGATACCGGCTGCCGATACTGAAGTGACCGGTGTTGTGTCCTCTGTACCGGTTAATATGTCGAACAAAAAGATTTTCTCCATGATTTGCAGCGCCAAAAATGTGATTCAAGTAAGACGCTTCATGCGCAAAGTATATTCAGATAATGGTTCTTTTTGTTTCCAACCTACCCAAACTGTTGCCATCACCTTTGCCTCAACCCAGTTGCCTGAATATATTTATTTGGACTCCTGGCGACATGAAGTTAAAAAATACGTTCCTCCCGTGAAGCAATGCCTCAAATGCATGCGGTTTGGGCATATAGCAAAGTACTGCAAAAATAATGAGGTCTGCTCGATCTGCTCCGGAAATCACAGTTACAAAGTTTGTGTCATCCCTAAAGTCGACGCGAAATGTTCCAATTGTGGAGGTAATCACATTGCCATTTCCAACGTCTGTCCTTTAAAAAAGCAAAAGATCGAAGAGTCCAAAATTAAATCTCGATCTGTTCAATATTCCGATTTATTTGACTCTACTCAATTCCCCCAACTAGCAGCCAAAAACATTGATGTGCATTTATCTAATTTGATGAAATCAGATCGTTTTGTAAAACTTTTAACTGAAGTCGTCACTAAAGCCATAACAAAAAATAAAAGCAATACACCTATAAACACCAGCTCTATTAGGGAAATTTTACAAGAAACACTTAAAATAAATAAATAAGAAATTATATTCAACTTGTTAATAATGGATAATTTAAATATCTTACAATGGAACGCTCAAAGTTTAAGAGGTAATAAGTTTAGCCTTGTAAATTGTTTATACAATTACAATATTCATACAGCTATCATTTCTGAAACTTGGCTAAAACCTAATATTAGTTTTAATATTAGGGGATACCAAGTAGAAAGAAATGATAGTGGTAATAACCATAATGGTGTAGCAATTTTGATAAAAAACAACATTCCATATACTAAAATTAATACAATTTCTGATGATTCTTTGCAAAATATTTGTCTTAGAGTCAAAGTCCATAACAAGGAAATAAGTATTGTGAGTTTTTATAGTCCCACTAATTCCACTCCTGCTTTTGATAAACAAAAACTTGATTCACTTGTCAAATCAATTCCTGGCCCTATGATCTTTGCTGGGGATTTTAATGCTCATCACGTCTCTTGGGGGTGCGTTGACACGCAGCCACGGGGTAGGGATGTTTTGGATGTAATAGATGATAATAATTTAGTTTTGTTAAATGATGGTCAGGTAACTACTGTTGGCTCTTTAACTTGGCGTCCTAATGCTCTTGATTTATCTATAGTTTCCCCTTCTTTAGCGCCCAGTTGTGATTGGTCTGTACATGACGATCCTCTAGGCAGCTATCACCTTCCTGTAATGATTAAAGTTCAGTTAAGTAATAATGGAGGCGGTGAGCCTATGTGTGGTGCGAGTTGTGCTGGGAGATGTAATCTTTTACCCTCTTTTCCTAATTATAAAAGTGTAGATTGGATACAGTTTAAAGCTCATTTAGATATTTTGTTGTCTGATTTTAATTTGGTCTCATTATCTGCTATAGATGCATATTCATTATTTTGTAAATTAATAAATCTTGCTATAGAAAAGTCAATTCCTACTACTCAAATTTTATCTGTTAGATTCAATAGTCCCTCCACATTCGTCGATCAGTCTTTAACTCGTCGTCGTTGTTCTAATTTACCTTGGTGGAACAGTAAATGTACTGAAGCAGTTCAGAAATCCAAAGAAGCTTACTTAAATTTCAAATATGATCCTTGCGAGGAAACATATTTGGAATTTAAGAGGCTTCAAGCTTTTAAAAAATTGGTTCTGAGAACAGAAAGGTATAATAGTTGGGCTGCTCTTTGTAGCACTTTCAGTCGTCTCACTCCTTTGTCGCTTATTTGGAAACATATCCGTAAATTTAATAGAACATATGTTATGCGTAGGTCTGAAAAAGTTGATTGGATTCCTAATTTTTTAAAGAAATACACCCCCGATTTTGTCCCTAACAATTATAAATATACTTACAATAGCTCTGACTTGAATCCCAACACAACTTTTATCACAGATCCATTTACTATGCAGGAACTTAAATCTGCTATTTGTTCCAGAAAGGATACTGCTTTTGGTCTTGATGGTATTTGTTATAAAGTTCTGAAAGAAATGAGTATCAGTGGATTAGACATTTTTCTTAAAATAATGAATGCCCTCTGGTTAAACAATGACATTCCTGACTCATGGAGGACTGATTTACTGGTACCTATTTTAAAACCAGACAAGCCGGAAGCAGATCCTAGTTCTTACAGACCTATTGCACTTACTTCTTGTATGGGAAAAATTTTTGAGCAACTTTTAAAGCAAAGGTTAGAATTTTTTATTGAAAAAAATAATATATTACCTTCAAATCAGTTTGGTTTCCGTAGAGGTTTTTCAGCGCGTGAAAGTATTTGTCAGTTGCAGTTGGATATACAAAATTCTATAGTTAATAATAATTATTTCTTGTCAGTTTTCTTTGATATATCTGGCGCCTTCAATAGTGTAAATATTTCTGTACTTTGTAGTGAGTTAGGTTTTATTGGGCTACCAATGAAACTCATCTGCTGGGTCGAAAAGTTTTTATCTGAAAGGAAAGTATTTGTTAAGTATAACAATCATTTATTTGGTCCCAGATTTTCATCAATGGGTGTATGTCAAGGTGGAATTCTGTCACCATTGTTATTTATTTTGTATATTCGTCGTTTAAATTTAATTTTAGGCTCCCAGGTTAAAAACTTGCAATTTGCAGATGACCTAGTTGTTTATGCATCAGGAACTGACTTGACAAGAACTACTCAATCTATTAATGATGCATTAGCAAGTTTAGGTCAATATTTTACATATCTTAATTTAGAAGTTAATCCTTCAAAGTCCAAGGTTGTTGTATTTGGGAAAAGACTTTTCACTCCTACAATATATTATAATCATTCGTTAGTTCCTGTGTCGCCTGATGTAAAATTTTTAGGTGTAAATTTTACTCCTAATCTTTCATGGAAGCAATATGTGGATAGGATCATAACTAGAAGCAATAAAGCATTTAACATCTTAAAGTCTTTGGCAGCAACTTATTGGGGTGCTGATCCAAAGATTTTATTAATGTTGTATAAATCTTTAGTTAGAAGTCATTTTGAATATGGTTTTTTGTGTTTTGCTTCTGAGAAAAAATATGTGGAACTTTTGGGTAAAATTCAGAATAAATGCTTGAGATTGATTACAGGAGCATTCAGAACAACTCCTATTAATGTGATGGAGGTAGAGTGTAGGCTGCCCCCTATTTCAATCCGTTTTACATACCTCAAAGAAAGATTTCTTCTCAAATTGTATAATGCTGATGCCAATCCTTTGTATATTAACCTTTCTAATTCTTCAGCTTTAGTTGCACGAAAACTTTATGTTCTTCATGATTTTTATCCATTTACATCTTTTCTCAGTAATCTTGATATGTACAAAAGTAATTCTGGTTTGCCTTGTTATCAAGGCTCTTTTCTCAGCAAATTTCCTGAAATCAACATCATAATTAATCATGATTTGTCATCCAAAGAACAAGTTTATGAGAAATTGGCACAATTTAGTAATTATAAAATTATTTACACAGATGGTTCTAAGAAGCAGTCTAATGTCTCTTTTGCTATTTATGATGGTAGATCAAATCTTGGTTTAGGGTACAAAATCAATGAGCATGCGAGCATCTTCACTGCCGAAGCTGTGGCGATGCTGGCAGCTTTGAAACATATTCAAAATAACCATCAAGGTTGGTGTAGATGGCTAGTAGTCAGTGACAGCATGAGTGTGCTAAAAAACTTAAGGAATCACAAATTGCATGCTGGCACTAACTACATGGTTTATGAGATTAAGAACATATGGTCTGATTTGTTTGTAACTAATAACATTGTAGTTGATTTTTTGTGGGTTCCTTCCCATGTTGGTGTAGTAGGTAATGAGAGGGTTGATTTCTTGGCCAGATCCATAACCAATTGTAATTTTGCTCAGGTTCATAATATTGCTCTGCCTCCTTCTGATATTATTCCGCTTTTAAAAAATAGAATGTGTGAAAAGTGGCAAAGTCACTGGCATCATGTAACTCAAATTGAAAATAAAGGTCTTTGGTATGCTCACCTCGATGTTCCAATTAATTCACTTCCTTGGTTTTGTAGGAATAAACATTTTGTAAGAAATAGAAAATATTATTCAGTTATATGTCGTTTGCGTTTTGGACATTGTAGATTGAATTATCACCTTCATCGTATGCGTATTGTTTCTGATCCTTTTTGTGAATATTGTCAAGCCCGTGAAGAGCAAACTTTGTCGCATATATTTTTTGATTGCTCGTTTTTCGGCATTCAGCGCCTTCTGCTGATAGATGAGCTTATATCTGTGTATGATTCTTCCAGCACAGTCCCGCGTGCTATTCAGGATTTGCTCAAGAATTGTAGCACTTATAAACATCTGTACAGGTTTATTTTAACTACTGTAAATGAAGTTTAATTCTTTGTAATCTTGTAAATATCTATGTACCTATATAATTTAATATTGCACATAATTCGTTAAATTTAAATATTTTGTCCAATTTGTTTACGAATTTTGATTGACAGTGACAGATCAGATCACTTGTTTGGTCTGTCTCAATTTATTGAATGGATTTAAGAAAACGGATTTTACCATTGGTATAAATCACTTGATAAACATGGATTTACGATTTATTATTTTATTAAGACATATTTTCCTGGATTTTACTAAAGAATTACTTACTAAAGACGTATATTATTGGCCTTTACTAAAGAATTATTCACTGAAGACGATTATTATTGGATTTTACTCAAGAAGTATATTACTAATGACGATTATTTCTGGAATTGACAAAGAAAAAAATCACCTATGACGGATTTTGTTGAATTTTACTGATGAAGACTGCTCTACTGAAGAGATATTTCATGGATTATACATCAAACCAAATATACTGAAGACTAGGCTGCATGGTCTCTGATCTTTGCCTGTCCTGAATGGACGAATTAAAAAAAAAAAAAAAAAATAAACTATGGAGCTAAAAAAGTGGCTAAATAAATAAAAACAACATTTTAAATCGAAACAGTGCAGTGAAAATACAAATAGAAACATGGAAGTGTCATGTGATTTACTTCTGCACCCAGAATTGTTGACGAACGAGCAACTAACGTACATAATACAGCAGGTATTTTTATCACCATTTATTTTTAATCACATTTTAACTCATTAATTACATAATTTACATCTTTAATGTTCCTTTTAGCGATATTTAAGGGTAGATAATATACAAAACATGCGTCGGGACGAACTTTTGGATATATTTCGGCAATATTGTTTACCTTATGGGCAGAGAAGATACCGGGACTCCGGCCGCGGCAAAGTTCTAAATAAAACGCGACATATGACAATAGAAATCCCTCAAAATGTGAACACAACGAGTGCAACGAGTAAAACTCAAAGTAGACAGATCCATTCAAACTGTGAAAGGATAAAGCCCCCTCCAGACTTGTTAACCGGACATATGAAGAGAATTAAACTAGATAATAAGACTGTACCTGCTCACAATGTTAATAACTCTAAGCGGAAAATGTCTACGGATTCTGTAAGTATGGTTTATTACTTTTTTTTATAAATATCTTTCATTTGTTAAGTTTTATGGAAAAATATGGCAGAAGTTTGACTACAGTCGCCGAAACTATATTAATTTTATAATAGTAAATTACCATTAGGTAACATTTTATAAAATATTTAAAGAAAATGGTACCTTATGGAGTTTTTTCTTTTTATCTGGCCATACTTGTTCCACAGCTACGCAAAGGCCTGTCTCTATCTCATGCATTTTCGTTTTCAATGAATATTAAAATTCAATATTCTTACTTTAGAATCAATGTAAAGCATATACACTGTTTCAATTTTCAGATATCATCAATAGAAGATACTCCTCCACCAAAAAAAGACAAAAAGCCTATTACTTGGCCATAGAACTAACTATGATTAAGTGTAACTTGAAGGTAGGTACTAAATTGATGTATGATTATTGATAATTCCCATGTAAAAAAAAACAAGGATATTGGTTGAGAAGACTGAATAATTGGAAAAGAATTAATGAATTAATGAAGATGAATTAAAAAAGAAATACAAATTGAACTTGTTTCTGTTAAGAATGGAAATGGATGGATTAACTTGAGAAATAAAATGTTGATTTTATTTAAAAAACAATAAAATCTTTTTTAATTTGAATGAAACCTATGAAATTTCTTCACGATATTTTTATGGTAAGGTAAGTACTGTCAATGGTTGTCAATGCCAAGTAAATTGTCATCTAACAGTTTGTCAATAAACTGTAAAAGTGTACATTTAAATTAATTTATTTTAATTAATAATTATTTTATTATATTTTCCCCAAAACATCCATCATGTACGAACCAAGGCAAGTGAAATCCACAAAGCAGGAGGCCCGGAAAGAGGCTAAGGCCCTTTCCGAAATCGTAACCGACAAAAAGGGTCATAACTTTCCAAAAACTCAGTCCCACTTCTTAGTACCTCCAGAGAAGCTTGATAAGGCTACAAGGAGAGTAATAGCTCCTTACGCTCAAATAGAAAGGAAGGGAATGAAAAAGGAAGAAAGGCAGGGGACTTATTTAGATATAAATAGATTTACAGTCTTTTTGGAGGACACAGTTGATCTGGATTCACTGCTTTACGAAACTGCGATGGTTTTGAAAACTGTTACGAATAGTTCTGGTAAGGGCTTGCTTTTATCTTAGTGAAATGAAGTCAATGAATTGAGTCTTATGCTTTTAAATTAATTGAATTGTTAGTCTCAGTGATTGAAGCAGTCTCCAATTAGCAAAAATTCCATCACTGTCTCTTTCTTTGTGCGAGTTTGAAAGTGATAGCTAGCACAGCATATGTAAACAGAAACTTTGCGAAAGATCGAAATTTTCGAACGGTTTTGTAGGTACTGTGCGGTGGTTAAAATAGTATCTAGGCTTACCTAAGCTTTATTTAGCATACTGTAGTATCCTTGACTTAAATTCTAGTTGAAAGCAGCCACAAACTTTTCATCTTATTTACCTACCTATCTACGAAGTACCTATATATAGGCCTTACGTCTATTGCAGACGATTTATGGTGCAAGCCTGTTACAGTGTTTTTGGTGGCTGAATAATCCAATGCGAGAGCGACAAGTTTTACCGCAGGCCTGACAAGAGAAGTTTGCAACAGATGAAATTGTGTCGCCTTGTCGACGTCTTTGTCTCTTGTCAGATAGAGCCGCGAACCAAGTCTCATCATAGATCTTGCGTCCCTCCATAACGCGTTTGCGCCACTCCGTCCGCTTGTCCGCAAGAGTCTCCCAGCTTCGGTGGTCTATTTTAAAGGCAGCCATGTCCCTCTTAGCGCAGTCTTTAAAGCGAAGCAAAGGCCTCCCAACGTCTCGAAAGTACCTACCTAACGAAGTACCTACCTACCTATAAAACAGTTCTATAACAAAATTCGAAGATGAATCGACCTCGCAATTTACTAGACACTTAGGAAAAGCTGTTACCTTTTTCATTTCAAAGATATATTTCAGGAGTGTTCGTGTACATCGTGAATCTATTGAAAAATGAAATCGTATTGATGCCTCAGAATACGAAGAACCCAGAACGACATGAAGTTAACTTGCCTATCTGTTAGTTGCTTTTCTTTTTCTTTTCCTTTACCTATTTACTTATCTACCCAAGTAGGTAACTTCTTATTTTATCTAGCCTTGGTCCAACTGCTGGGCAAAAGCCTCTCTCCACTTTCTCCAAGTACTTAGGCCACCTAAGTTAGGTGTCGGTATACTAAGCTTGTTAAAAGTAGGTACCTATACGAAAACTTCAAATTGAAGTCTTATTGCGTAAGGGTTCTGCTAGTTGTTAAGTCTCATCTAAAATATCGGATCTTACCTACTTCAGTGGTGTTTAGATGCATACGCAGTTTGGCGATCGAAATTATTACGTAAAATAAAAAAAAAAACAGCCAAGAGCGGCAAACTAACGAAATAAAATGACGAGCAAAGAATGGGATGTCCTAGCGCCAAGCAGTGGGACGTGACAAGGTGACTGTAAGACCCAGAACACACGGAGAAACGCAAAAAAAGTCGTGTGTGGTTTTCTAAAGGAGCCTATAGCAGAAACTTGATGCAACTCAAAAGTAACTAGCAGTTGCAGTTGCGTTTCTCCGTGTGTTCTAGGTCTTACAGTCACCTTGTCACGTCCCATTGCTTGGCGCTAGGACATCCCATTCTTTGCTCATCATTTTATTTCGTTAGTTTGCCGCTCTTGGCTGTTTTTTTTTTTATTTTACGAAATAATTTCGATCGCCAAACTGCGTATGGGTCTATCTGTATCTATTATACTGTAACGTCTTTACCGTTGTATTCCTATAGCGGAAGGCAAAGTAGCAGCAGCCCACGTGGCAGCGACCAAAGAGTTTCTATTACTAGACGACGTGCAAAGAGATCGGAGATTCGCTGAAGGTTTGAAGTGGATTGATGCGAAGGTCGCCCTTTGCATGCCCGTTGTTAAACCCGACGGGGAATGTTATGCTGTTTTGGAGTTGTATCGGACTTATGCCGAGCCTTATGATAGTGTATGTACCTATTGATTTGGTATAGGTACCAATATCTATGTAGGTACTCTAGAGCGGTTACGAACTACAGCCGATCCTATAAAATTACCATAGGATTCTCGGATCTATCTAGATGCTAAGTACTCGGATCACATCACATTCGAATCGGATGTAGTGCGAAACAGCTCAAAGGGATCATTTCTATTTTGGGACACTTGTCACCTATAATGTCTAATAAGAAATGTTGCATTTCAATAAGTCTGTTTTACACCCCTTCGGCAAAAGCAGAGATCACACTCTTCCATTTGCTAAGATCTAACTATAACAATCATGTCGTTTTAGTACATATAGTCTTACCACTGTCAGACATTGAAGAAAACTTGTGCGATAGGTATTTTGTGTGGAATAAGTAGGTACTTATAATAGCTAGGTACCTACCTAGCTTTAAACACCCGTACACATTTCTTTGCTATGAAACTTCAATACTCAGTTCTACAGTCATTTGTTTTTCCAACTGCAGAGTGTAGTCTACACAGTAGTAAGCGTAGCTTGCTGGGCAGGAGCGGCGGCGCATCAAGCCCAAGCCAGGATAATCCTACAGAAGACCGCCCATTTGAATTCAGAGCTACGATCGCTACTACAAAGCTACTTCTGTGATCTCGCGTCTATTGACACTATGCTTACTGATATGTTGGTATGTGTGTTGTTTTGATAAACTGCTACATTTTGTATAGGTTACGACTTTGTTATAGAGTTAGGAAATAGCAAAATGGGTCCAACATGACGCGTTAGTTAAATTTGAAATGCACTTGCTGATTTCTGTCCAATTCGAAAACTTGCGTCAAACTTGGGTTTGATTTTGTTTGTTGATATAAACAACTTTTACTATGGGATCAAGTTCTAAAAAAAAACTAGAATATCACGTGCGTTTTACCAATATGGCCCAAGACTTATGGGTAGATCTATATCTATCAAAAAGTTTCTTAATTTGTAAGTAGGTATCTACTTAATTGTATCTTACGCTATAGATGAAAAGGTATTATGTATTACCTCATGTAAAACCTTCTTATGTATAACTTTCTTAAAGTGTCCTAATAAGTGGGAAACACCCTATATCCATCATCTTCAAATCCCAACTCCTTAATTCACCATTTAAATAGGCAGTAGTGAAATCCTTCGTGGGCGCAATGCGGAGCAGCTTTTACATAATAGACAGAGACTCCCACCCAGCTGGACAGCTGTTAGCCGAGATGTGGGACGACGGATGGAACACCGAGAAGAGCGTCATGCCTAGGAAGAGGATTAAGATTAAGTAAGATTTCTTTCATGCCAGATGACGGTCAACGTCGCCGAGGTAGACTCAAGAAACGATCGTGTGACGACCTGCGCACTTTAGGCATGATTGGTGGGCGGCAGCCACTGACAGGAATCTATGGAGAAGCATGGGAGAGGCTTTTGTCCAGCAGTGAGACAAAACAGGCTCATATTTTTTTTAATAGCACCTTAAACATTTCCATAGTCATTTGCAATGTTGCTGTAAGCTGTTAAATGGTTAACAGCTTACAGCAACATTGCAAATGACTATGGACCCTGTTATAGGGCATCGCGAATAAAAGAAAGAAGGCTTCTCTTACTTATATCTAAGTAATATAAATATTATAATTAAGTAGAACCATAAAGAGTACCTACTAAGTAACTACCTATACCGATATAGCGGTAAGATCACAATAATAACGTAACTAGGTACCTATAGGTAGGTACTTTATAGCTCTTAATTCCCCCTTCACCCTCCCAGTCTAAGCACAGAAAAGACCCCAGCAGGCCACGTAGCCCGAACCGGTGAATTCCTAAACGTGCTAGACGCTTACAAAGACCCGAGATTCGCGAAGGAAATCGACCCAACCACCGGAACCGTCGTCCGAGCGTGTCTTGGTGCACCTATCTTGGACAAACAGGGGGTTATTGGTATGTGGTAATGTTAAACATCATCGTATCTTATGTAGGCCTCAGTGTAACACTGCTGGACAAAGGCCTTTCCCCTCTTGCTCCAAGATTCTCTATCCCGAGCGGCTTTTGCCCAGACATCTATGTTACATACATACCTACTTACTTAAATATTGTGACGTCCCTCCGCCATCGGAGTAGACAGAGACCACTTCCCTTCACTCACTACGATCCAAACACGCCTCTGTCGCCTCATACGTGCACGGCGGTTGAGGGTTGGTCTTGAGTTTATAGTATGAGTTAAGTATATGAGCTTATGTTTTTTAGACTTATCCACATAGTTCCGATTTATTACCTTGTACCATTAAATCGATAGAACCTACTTATCAATGGTATAGGTAGGTACTTATTCAACTACGTAAACAAGCTTTTATGGGCGACATAATCGGAGTTACTGCCAGATTTATGATCAAATAACGATAATGGATATGTTGTGATATTTGGTTGCTAGTCTGACATTATCTCGGGTCCTAGTTCTGGATAACATGTGTTATGGCCCGTATTTAACACTGTCATCTTTGAAATAACTCTTCAGTAGCTGTTACGTGGGAAATATCTTGAGTAACTTTACCAATACTTAAGTGGGTAGTTACTTACATAGCTATCACCATCACATTGTCTTAAGAAAAATCTGCTGAATTTCTATAAGAAAAAAAACTTTACTTATAAGAAAGAAAATCGAGCAAAACTTCTCTTGAAACGATCATGTAACTAACTGGGCCCAAAAAAACTCACTGTTTTTGGGCCCAGATCCAGAAGTCTAGGCCGCGTTGCATCGTCTTTTCCTACCTAACATAGACAAATATTAACTAAAGTTTTCCCCACAGGAGTAGTGACCCTAACAAACAAAACCAATGCCCAACCATTCAATCAGGAAGACGAGCAGATATTCGACGTTTTCGTCAGCTATTGCTCGCTTATTGTGCATTTCTACAACTTGCAGTTGAAGAAGGCTTACTATGTAATGTTTTTTTGCTTATTTATTATCTAAAATTGCCTTGGGACTTGTATAGAGAGCCTAATAGCATTAGTATTACAATAGATAAGTAGAAAATTTTCAGGCTTGTCACTTAAGTAATTGATATGATTTTTTTTATTTTTTTTATTTATTTATAGATGGATGATTCAATGCTATAGAAGGTTCTCTACTTGCCACTACCGATTAATAATAATAACTGCTTGAAGTGATTAAGATGCAGGGTTAGGTTAGGATCAATCGTCGATCGACGGTATCGATCACCGTCGATCGACATTGAGCGTCTGGTTTGGTAGCTTTAGATAGATAATTGATATAGAAACTATCGATCGACGTCAACTATTCCATTCTACCGTCGATTGAGATCAATCGATTGGTCTTGTTACACCCTATTTATGTGACCACCCCTTCTCAAATATTTTTATCTTTATCTAATGTGACAATAGGGCCAATACGAGACAATTTCCTCATAAAAACTCACTATCATTCATTTCTATCTCTCAGGAAAACCTGACCAAAGTATACGCAGATCTGACAGAGCTCCACTTGAAACCTTGTAAACATGACTTTGCTGAGCTTATGGAGACCAACGGAATTGTGTTAGCTGCTCCTAATTTTAAGAGGTTGGTTTGACTTTGAATTTCCCTTAGTCATTTAAAAAACAGGCATAAAAGTTTCAGCAAAAAATTAAGTGAGAGCATGACACTCTCCTAAACACTGATAATAAAACATTATTAATCGAAATACTTATAACATAATATTATAGCATAGTATTCCTAATCTAAGCAATCGATGACGGTACCTTAATGATTGTAGGTACCTATCTAAATGAGTGCGAAAACATTATTGTATAGGCTACTTTAGGTAACTTAAGAAAGAATCTGGCAGTTATTGAAATCTTGAGAGACGCCTTTTGGTTTAAGTTTCTGGATGTACCTAATCTTCTTTTAATTGATATGCCGACTGTCTTTTGTTTGATAGCATACACCACAGCATATTCGCTTAATGAGTCCTAGTGTAGTGACGGACCATCTAAAGAAAGGCCTATGAATTATCATTCGTGTTAATTAAACACCCTGTTTTTTCCCAGTTACGACTACCATATAAGCGAAGGCAACAAAGAGGACATGCCAGGTTTAGTCTGTTACATGTTCCTCGAGACGTTCGCCGACAAGAACTTCGAGAGGTCCGTCTTAGCTGACTTCTCTCTAACCATCCTTCGGTGCTACCGGCCCAATCCTTATCACAACGCTGAGCATGCGTTCTGTTTCACTCACACTATGTTTATGGTGTTGATTAATAATACTGGATACTTTGATTTTGATGAGGTAAGTTTGAAGCTACTTTATTGCTAGCTAGGTGGGTACTAAGTTCTAAAAGACATCGGATTCACAAGTGACTGGAAGACGACTCGAAAGACGAGGAGGAAAGATAACAGACAGACAGACTTTCGAGGATCGAAAGACGTATCAAGAGATCCTATGTAATGATCCCAATGGACAAGGAAGTGGCGGATCAAGAAGGAGGCCTTTGTTAGGTTTCCACAGTACCTAAAGGACTAGATAAGAGGATTTGGTACTTCTCAAGTCTCCAAGTAATTTTGAATAGCTTAGGTATGAAAGGCCTGGCCTATAGCTTTCGGGGATAGGTGACTAGCTAGATACTGAATTTTCGAGGGTATTGTAATGGTGCTTCCACACTGTATGTTATAAAATATTTGCAAACATTTTTTAACAAATGTTAACACTTCTTACATTATGTTAGAAACTGTTACATGTTAATAAATGCAGTTACCTACTTATAAAATGTTTACTGTTTACTAACATTTTATAACATCTGGTATTACCTGTAGGTCTTGTGAGCCTATACGTTTACTTAACATTTTCTAACATTTTTAAAAAATTGTTATTATACATAATAAATGTTTGCTAACAACTGTTTATGAACAAAAGATAACATGTCAACATTTTCTAACATGAAAAGATTTTTTAACATTTTCTAACATTTGTTACCTAGTCAATGTTAGCTAACAAATGTTTACAAATGTTATTAGGTACTTAAACATTTCATAACAGCAGTGTTAGACCACCATTAGAAGCGAAATCCATTCCGTACTTATCTCGACTAGCGACACTTCAAAAAAATATTAAATCATCACATTTACCCCCACAGACCGCAGCCCTAATGCTAGCAGGTCTCTGCCATGACTTGGATCATCCAGGTTATAATAACAACTTCTTGAACCTGATCAAACACCCTCTCGCGTCTATGTACAGGAGTTCAATGCTGGAGTATCATCATTATTTCATGGCTAAGAAACTTATTGAGGTAAGAAGCAAAAGTGTTGTTTAAGTCTTTGTAAGGTAAGATTTCCTGCGGGGAGTTGGATCATGTAGCAACCAAGAATTGCCATTTTCTGACATGGTGAGAGGGCTAACAGATGAAGTCAAGGCCAAAAACGTCTAAGAAGCTGTCTGTCTGCCTTATCTTAAGCTAGTTAGCTTACTTATTTTGAAGTTTTATCTAATCTTCTCTTTTAAGATAATTTTAGGATTCCATCTAAGACGCACTCCATTATCTTCCTCGATTCTTTTTGCTAACTCTAGCAAGAGCAAATGGCGCTCTGGCTCAATTAAAAAATAGGGAGGTACAGTACTAATAAGAAGACGAGCAATAGCGTTCTTCTATTCTTAGTTGTTTGACAAGAAACAGACGTACCACACCAAGCCATCTGCTAATCGGAGCAAGCCTTCCTATCAAATAGTAGGTAAAAAATTCAAACTCACAGGACAAGAAAATCCTAGCAAAACTAGCTCTAAAAGACCAAGAACGGATCATGGAAGAGATAAAATACGATATTCTTTGCACGGATCTGGCTGTGTACTTCCAAGTGAGAGCGCAGTTGACGCCGCTGGTCGCTGAGAAGTCATTCGATTGGACTGATAATACGCATCGGAGGATGTTGAAGGTATAATATTCTTGAAACTGTAGTGTAAAATTGATGCAAACTCATTTCACACTAGGTAGACTTGCTGACTCGCGACTGGTGGTACAGCCTGAGCTTAAAAGACTATATGGTATTGTCCGTCTTTAAATTGGGACAGGGCAGGCTTAAAAGATGAATCGTTGTCTTGTGGCGCTGCTGGTAGAATAGCGAAGCGACACACAGTTGTTCTCTTCAGCTAGCACTCTAGCAACCCATTAGGCCTTTAAACATAGGTACCTACCTAAATACCTACATATCCGTTACGCCTCTTTCCCATCGTGGTAGGCAGAGACTTCCCTCTGAAGGAAGTAACGTTAAACAAACTTGATCTTGCTTCGATTGCACGTCGGAGTTTATAGACAGTTTCACAGTAATTTAATCATTAAAAATATCTGCTCCCTCTGCAGGGAATCCTAATGACAACATGTGATCTTTCTGGATGCTGCAAACCGTTCGGAGTTTCTAAAGCTATAGCAGAGTCGGTGTATGAAGAGTTTTATAAGCAGGTTTGACTTAATTATTCATTATCTTCGATTTTATTTCTTTCCAATGACACTGAACTTCAGTAACTAAAACAGACAGTCAGGCTAGAGACAGACTGATCCCACGTAGGTACCTACACAAACAACGAACACAATTCAGCCTTGCGTGTGACAAATATGCTACTAATTATAAGCAATAAGTATTTATATGGAGCAGCATTAGATACCTACGTGGGACCAATCTGTTTCTGGCTTCAAGCCAGCATTAAGCTTTGCATAGACAAGGCTGTCAGTAACTCTAGTAACGTAGTAAAAAAAAAGGAGTAAATCTTGATCTGCACTCGACTACACCAACTTCTGAATTCTTTCGTTATCCCAGGGCGACACAGAACGTCAAATGGGTTACAACCCTCTCAGCATGATGGACCGTAAACGCAGCGTCAATCAACCAGCCGAACAAATACAGTTTCTATCTGTTGTGGTGTTACCTTGCTTGTTGCTGCTGCAGTCGATATTCCCTAACACGAGCCCTTTGACGGCGAACTGTCGGTATGTAAACGACACGTGACCAGTATTTCCATCACTGGAAATTCATAATGGAAATAGTGGGATACACCCGACTTTTCATAAAGACACTAAGTAGCTAGAGGCTGTCCGAGTATGCATTAATAGTCAGTCTTAAAAATACATATAGGTATGATATCTTAAAATAATATAGGTAGGTAGTCTGTAATTCTGATGTGGAAGCTACATTGTACTTAGTTTCGTTTTTGTTCAGTGGTTTTAACGTGAAAGAGTAACAAACATCTTCACGTCGACCGACACAAACTTTGACATTTATAATATTAGTAGGTAGGATAGGATAGGATTTACTAACTCAGACTTCCTCAGCGGCGTTTGTGGGATATTGGAATCGAATATTATTAATTCGAATAGGTGCGTGATAGGGACAAGGTACGCAACTAGCGGATGTTTGAATGAGATTGCGTGTGAAGTTAATAGGTACAAATTGTATTAGCTTCAATCACTTACCTTGAATATCCAGCCAGAAGAATTCCGAAAGACATAATTTAGTCCTTTATTTAAACTGAATACTCATAATTTAATATTATTTCCCTAGAAAAACCCAAGAAGCGTGGCATGAAGAGATTGAAATCCGCGGACAGAAACTATGGCGTCAAGAGGAATCTTTAGCTACCCTCTCGCGCAGTAAATACAGTAATAAGTCACAATCTGAACAGTCATGAATTGTGACAACTATTTATACGATATTTAGGTTTGTTTTTGCTTGAGATTATTACACTTAATTATGTGCATGGATTTAGTTACCTATATTAAATGGTTTTTGAAAATAATGTTGGGCTTTTTATTTATTTTTTTATTACCTACGTACGTATAATTTTCACAACAACCTAGAACTTTAAACTACCCCCATTATATTCATTTTATACAAGGGACATTTTGCGAAAACGACCTTTTGCAATTTGGAACATTTTGCGAAAATGGCCTTATGCGAATTGGCACATTTTGCGAAAACGACATTTTGCAATTTGGAACATTTTGCGAAATGGACATATTGCAAAAGGAGCAATGATCTGCCAGTCAATAAGATATTAATACGGAAAATATGAAAAGGAAAAATATTTAAGTAGACCTATTATAACAGAAACAACAATGACATGATAGCAAATTTATTTTATTATCCTATTATGATCGACATAATACAATGTATCAATGTTAACTGTTACAGTTCAACAAATATTTTACGTAAATTATACATTTTGTATAACTAAACAGTCATTTATCACCTAGTGACGACAATTTATTTATTATTGAAGTTATTCTAATAAAATTTAATACCAATTTTGTACACAGAAGGCATTTTTCAAACGAAATTTATTTTGTTTCTGTGAGTACTGTATAAAAGATCCAGTAGACATCATTTTTAGAACATTTCTCAAAAAGTTAATTTCTTGCCTTTGAATCACGTATCAGAAACGATCTATGGAAACTTGGTCTTCTTTGATTAGTTTTGCGCTGGTATCATCGACGTTGTTGTATTTTCGATAATTGGCAACACTTAGTCATTCCATTTACATTTTATTTGAGCCTCGTATTTGATACTGGATCTTTTTACTATTTGTTGATTAAAATTAATTTCAATTTATTGCAATTTCCAATGATCTCACCCAGGTTGTTAAAAAAACTCTTTTTATAACTAATTAATTATACCTAACCTCAGATTCCTTCCGTCCTTGCATATAGCAAAATAAGAACCGCAGGAGATAACTTGACACCGTATTTATATAAGCGCGAATAGTGCACAGGGTCTCAAATTATCTCTTGCCGATTACAATTCTGTAAAAATGATCTTCTGCTAATGTACCATCTAGGGTTGCCACACATATCCAAATTAGAGGAAAAAAAATGTTGCTAGCACATTTCCTTTCTGTTCCCTAGTAGAAAACTAACTTTCATGTGTGACAGAATCTTTAAAATCCGAATAAATACACATCTCCGTAAAAATTAAACACACTAAAACAATGAGATTTGACAAATATAGGGTGACTTTAAATTAGTGAACGATAAAAAAGGTTATGCATGTACTCGTGATAACAAACAACTTTTACTATGGAACCATGATCGAAATCGTTCAAAATTTTTTGAACTCCCCTTACAAAATGCACCAGCTGATAGTAGGTATGGGGGAACAATTTTTTTGTGATTTCGAACTTGGTTCCATAGTAAAAGTTGTTTGTTATCACGAGGACATGCATATCCTTTTCTATCGTTCACTAATTTAAAGTCACCTTGTATAATAATAATGCATAATAATATGAGCTAAACATGTAATGAATCAGTTTAACTAATTTTGACTAAATAATTTTACTGGTACCAAACTAATGATTATGAATTAAAATGATTCACTTTTACAATTCCAGTAATATTGCTTTTAACAATAAAATTACCTTAATTGTAATAAATTTTGTTCTAATTTTAAATATTAGAATATACAGAATTATTTTATTACGCACCAGCTCATACCGTTACAGTTTCATTTTTTAAAATGAAGAAAAAAAAAAAAGAGTTTGCTTTGTTTTTAAAAATATAGTCTGTGGAATGCAGTGCCGATGTTAAATATTATTTCTATTGTAGATTTTTAATTAGGAATATTATTGCAAATTGTGATTTCTAAATAAAATTGAAGGTATTGATTTTTTTTGTATTTGATTTATCTCACAACTGCAATAAGATTCAAGACTTTGAGACCATACTGTTGCAAAAGGCTGTTATTAGATTATCGCATTGTAATTCAAATAATTTAATACTATTAAAAAATATATGAAAATAATAAAACATGATCTGCTAACTCCAATAATTAAACTAGAAAAATGATAAAAGCATGTGTGTGTTCCACAAGCAAGTAAATGTAAAATATACCATATTTCAGATATTGATTTACATTGATTTACGACCCAAATCTTTAATATGCATGATTTAGGACATATAGGGCCTCTTTTACCACTTACAGATAACAAACTGACATATTTTATACCTGTCACCGTCTAAAATGTAATGTTTTATGAAATGGAGATAGGTTTACCTGCCAGTAGAATTTCATCTACAGTGCTACAAGGATCTTTTGGTACGTGGCAGCAATCGGAACTTAAGATATCATCTTATAAATTGCATGTAAATAGTCATTATTTATTCACCACCCATGCCCTCCTGACAATGTCATCCAAGTGCCAGTAGATCCTTGTGTGCACTATATAAAGGTCTATACACAGATCCGGGCCGTGCCCAAGAAGTGCCAGGCCATGGCCCGTCAGGAGGGAAAACAATACTTCATTATGACAACGTGTCTGGGCCCAGATCTGTGTAGATAGACCTTAAGTGGTGAAAAGGTCCCTGAACCACATGAATACCTACAAAAATAAACAGGCCAACTTACACAGCATTGTCTCAAAGTCCTTAGTGTAGAGTTGTTGTTTATTATGTGTTCCGAATCTTGCCAGGGACGTAGTTCTTGTCGATGGTTTGATCTTGAAGGAACATGTGCAAGCAACGTTCGTTCTGAGCTAATGGATGGCCTGCTATCTTGTTTATGAATACTTCCAATCCTGAAATGGAATTTATGGTAATTAATTGTTTAGCGAAGGAATTTGTTTGGATTATAGCAAGTGGAAGCCGTATCTGCTTACTCCAATAGGAAATAGACTTGATAGATATGAGGCATACATTTTTAATGCACATTTTCCCGTTTTGATTGTTAGGGTAAAAAATGTACTGACTGGTTGCTTGAAAGTCATAGACGTAGAGATTGGAGATTGGTCTAACTAAACTAAAAGGAGATAATATGACAATCTGGATTTCTGGAGGCATACTCAATAAACTGGTAAAATTCAATAAATATAACTAGGGTTAGGAGAAGATGAAAGGATGTGGAGGAAGCTTTTATCTAATCAAACTAGATGAACTTATCACATGTGCAAAGTACTAAAATGGTAGTACATAACTATGTATGCTTTTATTGCCACATCCAAGGGGTTGAGAAATATATCCTTTAACACACTATAGCTTATTAACACAGTGGCTGTAATTCATCCTTATGCTATGAATTAAATAGTTGATCATTTACCTTTCCTACGGTCTTCAATAAATTCCTCTTCAAAAATTCCATCATCACCGCGGAAAGGAAGTTGTCTTTTTAAAGCTTTTCCGGGCAATGGAGGGACCACAATCTACAAAGAATGAACAGTTGTGAAGTAACAAACAATAATACTATAGTAATTATGAATTATACATTTATGAGTGAATATCAACTTAACATTCCATAAAACCTGCTGTATGAATAAGTCATAACAATCTATTCTCTTCTTACATATTACTTTGAAAATGTTTTGAAAAGAGATGAATATATTTTTGCAATAACTTTATATGGAAGTGATTCTAATCAGAATTCTACAGTTAAGTGAACAATATGTTTCCTTTTGAAAAGCACAAAGACATTGAGAAACTTGTTTTTTCTAAAACAAAAGTGAGACTCTTAGTAGTTTTTTATGAATCATCAACGAGAATGTTTTTATTCAAGTGATAACGCCGAAATGCGTCATTATCGGCGGCGATTTATTTCTCAAATGCAATTTACCTTACTATCTCTTTCAAGTTCATTTCGGAGCCATTCAAAGTCGCTGTACCGCCGTCTCACGCTCGACTCTTTAACTTTGAACACAGGCAGGTTGGTCTGCGAACAATAAACACGAAAATCTAGTATAATTACCGCTTTTTAGTGCATGAAGATTATCGCCTTGACCGCGCCAATACGCCCACAAAAAACGTATCGGACGCGCGTTTACGTAGCGCAATCCAATTAGCGTCCGGTAGTTCACGATTAGAGAAGAATGAAGCGATACTCACCCTCATACGGACTTCGTAATCTGTATAGCGTTTCTTTCCAACACCCATAGAAGTGACTGGATTCACCACGTCGATCTCAAGGAAGTTAGCCGGCGCCGCGTATGCATCGTCCAACGTTTGTTTCTTGACGTTCAAACGTCTAGTCGCGTCGGCTGTCGTGTCCTCAGCCATCATAACGCTTTATTTATCAAACAATCACAAAAATATTAAAAGGACGGCCCACTTCAAAAAGGAAATGAAAAATGAAATGACGTTTTGTTTGACATTTAAATAGTGATACCATAGTAAAATGCGGATTCTACTAACAAGTGGGAAAATAATCTACTATTGGTAGAATAAAAGCACAATAAAAGTAAAAGAATTGTTTAATAAGCTGTTTGTTAGATAATAATAATAATAATAATAAATCTTTATTTATACTCCAAAAGTTTTACATAGAGTTACTCAATTGGGATCCCCTAGTAAGCTTGGACAGCTTGTGTCAGGAGAAACCAGCCTCTTTCCATTATTTCGAATACATGAGTATATTAAAAGACCAAACATTTATTGAAATATTTTCGAGTCAAGTATGAAACCAATTAAATATTTTGTATTGCATTGCTTTCTAGACTAAACCTCCCAAATGATATTTTATTTTTATATGTAGCAACATTGTATATTTTTAAATCAGCCAGAAAGGCCACCGGAACTGTTAATTTACAGCCATTGATTTCATCTCAACGGCATTTAACAGGAAAAAGGTGACTCATTTCTGTTGCGAAATAAATTGAAATCCCAAGAAATCCCCCATTGATTTCTTCATTTAGATTCATTTTAATTGTACGTAGAAAAAAATAAACGAAAATACACTTTACGCAACACATTTATTACATTTAACTTATTGAAATAATTATATTACAATTTATCATAGAAACTGGCTCATAGGATCTTCCTCTCTTCTCCTCTTCATTTGATATGCCTCCATTTCTTCTTCCGTCGGTGCCTTTACTTCGTACATGCTGTTGAATGGCCGTTTTCTTTCATCAACTGAGAGTAAGTATTCGGCGCGTTTCTGTTCTCTTTCCTCTTTTTCTAATGCCTGTAACAATAAATAAATTTAAATATTTCTAATTCAAGGTTTCAATTGATGATTTCGTCATGTTTTTGCAATATTTTATCAGCGTTCCAGAAATTGAGAAACTTTCGAGTATACAGACCAGTGCAGAGTAATGTTAACAACATTATTACAAAAAAAAGCTGATACAAGGAACACCTATAGCAAGCTGTAGGCACACCACACTAGTGCACCTAGAAAAGAACAATTTTGGGATAGAAAAACAATATTGTACTAGTCTATGCAGCCAAATTAAAAAAGACGAACGATTAATTTCGAATTTGGAAAAATCAAAATGGCGTAACTCCTACTTGACCTAACCTATCCTGCATTCAATCACGCGCGATTACCCGCAGGATTACTCACACTCATCATCTCTTACCTTCTTCAACTTATCCTTCTCCCGTTTCTCTTTCTTCACATCTTTCCTCTTCTTTCTTTTAGCTTTCTTCTTGTTCTTACTTTTACTGCTCTTCTCTGTTTTCGTTCTGATCTCTTCTTCGGATTCCGAACTGCTGTCGGATGATGAGCTGCTTTCAGATGATGATGAAGAAGATGAAGAGGACGACGATGATGATGATGATTCGTCGTCGGATTTCGGTTTTGATTGTTTTGGTGGTTTTTCTGGAAGGTGATGAGTTGATTTGGTATTTTAGTTTCATAATGTCAAAGTCAACTCAAAGCACTAGCTAAAGTTAGGCCTAAATGTCGGATACTCCATCGACAAGGCTTCTAACTATTAAAATGTTTTGATTTCTTTTTGGTTTTTTTTTACAATTTGCCAAAGATTTCACGTCTTCATGAACTTACTTCATTCACAACTTACATACTTAAGTAGTTGTGGTTTTGAACGAATCAGATATGTAACTCACACCTTTTTCCATTGGGATAGACAGAGGCCACTTCCCTCCACTTGCTATAATCCAAACACACTTTCGCCACAATCTATCTATATATATAAAAATGAAACCCGTTTTCCGTTGTCACGGCATCACGCCTGAACGGCTCGACCGATTTCGCTAATTCTTTTTTTTAAATGTTCATTGAAGTCCAAGGATGGTTCTTACGGTGAGAAAAATTCGAATAATTGCCGAGAAAGCCCTAAAACAGACCTTTTCTTTTTCCCATACAAATGTTTTCTTACTAAAATGTAGAGTCAATTTGAACTTTATTCCTACACAATAAAGTTCATTCTAAGGCGGGACGAAGTTCGCCGGGACAGCTAGTGACTTATAAAATTCCAAAAATATCAGTCTGTCAATACAATACCTTTCTCTTTCTTCTCCGGTAAATCTCTATGTCTGTCTTTGTCCCTCGCATTCGCAGCTTCATCCGTTACATCCAACACTACTGATTTGCCGGCTTCTCCCACGCAGTACGACATCTAATAAAAAAAAAATTGTATTAGTTTATTTGTTTTGTCGAAGTATTCTTTTGAACTGCATATTTCTAAGTAGAAGTAAATTATTTTTTCTAACCATTTTGTACTATCCCCTTTATTACAAAACAAGTTTTATTTAGTTCTAGAACTAACTCAGATAAATGACCTTTCGGCTATAGACAAAACGTCAAAAAAAATTACATTAATCCTAGAACTATACTTAAAAGTCGTTTTGTAATAACGGGGAATAAGTTTTTTAAGACATCGATATTTGCAGAGGTGATTTAACGTGTATAAATGAAATTGATTATTTGCAAGTAACACACAGGTAAATTGTGATATCTACGTGTTTCGCCAGACATAGCTTAGCATGCAAACTTAGTGAGAGAGACTTTTACTGAGGTTGATTTCTAGAAATATAAAAAAAAACTTGCGCGCCGAAAAAAAGACATTTTTATGAAATAGTTTTCTGTTATGAAACTATAAAAAAAGCATTATTACCTTGATAAAAGAATGGCAACACTTGTACCCCCACTGTCCATCCTTCCAGAAAGATCCCCATACAGTTGTATGGTTGTTTATTAACACATCCTCTTCGTATTTGCTCCTGAATCAAAATAAACGTTAAACATAATACGACACAGCCAGACATAAAAAAAACCAGAAAGACATAGATACTTAACAAACATCTGTATGTAGAAAGACAGTTTAAAAAAATCAAAAATGTTTTATATTCGAAATTGGCACACTTGTAAGTAAGTAACTACACTTTTAAAATATATTTTTTTTTATGAAAAACTATTAAAATATAAGTTATTGTAAAGTGTCATTAAAATCTGTTTATTAGTTTTTGCGTGAAAGAGTAACAAACATCCAACTATCCATACATACAACGGCACAATATTGACATTTTATAATAATAGTAGGATTGTTTTCATTGCCAAAGTAGATAGATAAATCATTTATTGTTCATTACATTACACAGTGACATTACACAGTGACACAGTGACAGAAGGTAGTTAAAAAAAATACAGTAGTAAATATTGTAATGTAATCTTCTAGCATATAAAGTAAAAACCTCTGCAGTAAATGTATGACATGATTACAACAAGCTCTAAATTAAATAAGTTATATACTTACTTAGCAAGCTGTTTCTCGGGTCCACTAACAAGAGTACCATCTCTGTTGTATCTAGAGAACACTTCAGTTTGAGCAAGTAGCAACTCCTTCGGCGGCACCTTCAAATGCTCTTCACCACCGTATTTCTCTAGCACTGATTGTTTTACCTGAAATTTTTGTACATTTAGTAATGTGGATGAAGTGGGAGGAGTGTGTTTTGATCTTAGCAAGTGGGCGTGGTCTCTGTCTTTTCCGACGGGAATGAGGCGTGACAGATATGTATTAGTAATTTATATGCAACGTCTGACTATACGCTAGCGTCTTCACAAGTTAATTACTTTATTAAAAAACTTCTAAAACTTCATGGTACTCTAAAGTGACCTATAATAAAATGTTAAGATCACTAGAACCGCAACACGATCCCGGCAACTCGACCGGTTTCTTTTGTTAAGAATACTCGCAAAAAAGTCATTGCTTATTAAATTGTATCACATTCTTATTGTTTGTTACTACCCACTTATGTTATTTGTATTTTTAACATTCCTTGATGAATAACGGTATGAGGTAAAATCTAATTAGATTTATGTCGTACTGTTTTAGTTTTAACTTTGTAAATATGATACTTTGCAAATAAATTTAAAAAAAAAACTTATACACATACATACATATCTATCACGCCTCTTTCCCATAGGGGAAGACGGAGACCACTTCCCTCCATTTACTAGCTATCCAAATATTTTCTTTCGCTTCATCCACACTCATCAGTCGCCTCAATGCACGTCGGTTTAGGGTACTCTTGATTTTGATAGTCTAACTAATCTAATCTAGCCATTTATGTCCCACTGCTGGGCATAGGCCACTTTCCTCATCCGCCATGACTTTCGGCTTCGAGCTACCTATAGTAAGATAGATAGTATTTTTATTTAATTACTCTTAAGGAGATGTCTCTTACTTAGCAAACAAACTGATTCGTTCTTAACTTCCACCAAACACTAAAACCATCTTATCCAACACAAACCTGCGTCTTAAACTGATCTTTCTTCTGCTGATACTCTCGTTGCAACATCTGTAGTTTCGTAGGTTCAGCGAGTAGATGCACGTCGAGTCCTCTAGAATGAGCTTCCCAAGCGAACAGCTGAGCGGTCGCGTGACCGCGCGTGTCGCCCGTGAAACGGACGAAATTCTCGCCTGCGTATTCAGATCTAGAAGGAATTGCAATAGACTATTTAACTGGTTTTTTAAATCAATTTTATACTATTCAGTAGAGTTTAAGGAACCCAGTAAAAGGTGTATTTTTTTGATTCTGGTACATATTTGCTGAAAAATATTAAATTAAAACTTCAATATTTAATTAGCGCGCAAAAATGCTAATTTGACAATATGGCGTCGGTGACGTCACTTGCCTGTAACTAATCTAGCTAGATACATGTCATCCACATACGTTAACAAGTTTACAGGCCAGTGACGTAAGCAAGTTTACAGACCAATCAGGGTCGTTTTGTGTCACGTGACAAACGTTTAAAAATATGCGTTTTTATTTACGGATTTTTACATAAATTAATAATTATTTTGAATTTTCGATAGTGAATTACCATCTTTAAAACTTATATTACATACTGATTACAGTAATTAACACTTTATTTTTAACACTGTCAAATAGCCTATTTAGAAATCTGCGTCTACGCTACACGAACCGAGCACGAGCGCGCTCCGAAAACGTTCGTGCTCGGTTGCTTTTCGTCAGTTGTCGGTTTTTTGACGAATACAAAGGGATTTGAGGAAAGTGTTCGTTGTAGGTTCGTTTTACGTCCACGCTTGACACAGCAAACGACGAACCAGAACGGCTCGGCTCCTGCTCAGTTCATGTAGTGTAGACGCAGCTTTATAGGTACTACTTCTATCATATCTTTTAAGATTTTTAAAAACTGAAAGCTAGATAGGCTTAAATAGTGAATTGATTTGAACAAGCGGTCTCTCAGGCAATTTAAATTTACAGCATTTAAATTCGAAATATATGGATAAATATAATTAATGTAAGAATCACAAGTTACGGTTTACAGATTATGTACATTAAATACCAGTGTCAAATAGTTGGCAGACGAAAAGTAAAGATGGCGATTACTCCACCGAAAAAAGCTTCTTTTAAATAAATAAATTAATTAATTAACATTAATAAAAACCAAAATCAATAACTTACTCAGCCGCTTCGGGATGTGGGTTGTCTCTCATAGAGCGCGTCTTAGGATCGTAGTACGCGGAGTTAGGGTCGAGGTTACGGAGATACTTCGCTGTGTCCTCTCTGATACGGAGGTTACGGACTGTGATACGTTGTTTCGAGTCCACCTGGAGTAGAAAGGATTGTGATTTATTGGGGTTGATTGTGATTATAATTGTTGATTGTGATTTAATTTGGTTGGGGTTAATTTTGATTATAGTTGTTGATTGTGACTATTGATTGTTGATTGTCAATGGTTTTGATTATGATCGATTGGTTGTGATTGTGATCGATTGGTTGTGATTGTGATTGCTGATTGTGGTTGTGATTGATTTTCATTGGTCATTAATTTACACTGTGATGGTTGATTATGATTGATTCAGATTGGTTATGATTGCTTGATTGATGATTAATTGTTATTTGATTGGATTGATTCAGATTAGATTCAAATTAAAAAGTGATTGACTGGCAACCCCACACTACAGGATGCGCTCAACCCAAAAGTGATAGGACAATGATTATTATGAATATGTATTTCTTCGTAATGCAATGATTAAAATGATTAATACCTTAGTACCAGGCATGTCCACTTCATCCACATATTTGTCTTCATCTTCGTCCGCGTTGTCATCGTCTTCCACGCTGGTTGGATCTAAAATAGGTAGTTAATTATAGTAAAATATACTATTTTATTATCATTGCTGTGTTTCAAATTGTTAATCATTGATACAATATGGTTAATACATTGTTTTTGACCGTGATAGATAGTTAAGAATGAGCAATTGTTCTTTGAGTGTGATTTATTTATTGTTACAGTATTGCATTGTGTCAAAGCAGAACTACTTTGAATCTATGATAATGCTCTCATTTTAGAATATTTTAATAAAACTTTTCTAAACCTAGAGGGTTCCCGCAACTTTGTACGTTATCGCTATATATTGGAAAAATTACACAATAACGTAAAGCTGCAATAACAGTAAAGTTTCATTAAAATCTGATCAGTGGTTTTTTCGTGAGTAACAAACATCCTCATATCCATTCATCGGCACACTGATATTTATATTAGTTGGAAGTAGGATTCAATCTAAAACCTACCTTGTTCCAACTTCTTAGCTCTCAACTCGCGTTTGGCTTCCTCAACCTTCTGATACTCCTCAATGATAGCTTTATGCTGTTCAGGATCGTAGCCGTTCCATCTGTCTCGTTTACCATCGAAACTTAGGTTTAAGTTAGGCTGATTGAATTCGTCAGGAGCTATGCCTGCGTTTGTGTATTTTGCTCCAGTCTGTAATTTATTTATTTATTGAAGAACCAACAGCTTATAAAAAAATTACAAACTACTTAAAATAAAACACAAAAGCCAATTATAGTAATTATAGTAGTTTGTAATTAAAATTAAGTAACTTTTAGAGCGGTTTCACACTATGTCTCATCCAAATCGGATCTGATTAAATAATCACAGAAATAGCTATACTTTCTCGGAACGGATTCGAATTGAACGTAGCGCGAAACCGCTGTAAGCTTATATATTTATTATTTAACAGTTTATTGTAAGATGATAGTACATAGAGACAGAAAAAAAAGAGAAGTTATACAAAAGGTACAGCATATTATATTTTCGAAGTAGTAGCAACATTGTGTGTTTTAATAAAGTGTCTTAGAAAATTTTTACTAATTAGCCGTTTAGTATTTTTTGAAGCGTAAGCGAAAATGTTGACACTAAGCAAGTTGCTGATTCATTTAAAGTCATGTAAGACCAATCATGAAGTTCTTCATAAACTATAAATAAATTATTTCAAGAATCCTTGTCTAAGTAAAAAAAAGGCTGTTAGGAAAAGTATCACTTTCCTTGTTAGTGATGTAGAACACATTTCACGAAAAAAAATTTTTTTTTATCTCATTTTTAATTAAGAATTTCATTATTAAACCTGGATTTCGTGTATTTCGTGGAATGTGTTCTACATCACTAATACTATACCTGGTTAAAAGGAAAGTGATACTTTTCCTAACACCCTGTATAGCTAATCAACGGAAGAAATGGGAAAAAAAAAATTAAACTAGTAATCAATTGAAGAAAAGTGACAAAAATGTCATCTAGAGCCTAAACTTACCTTTCTAGGTCTTTCTAAGCAGTCCTTCTTTTTATGCGTCATAGCGCCGCAGTTTTCACACGCGCCTTTCCTGTATTTTATCGCTACTTTTGTCTGTAAATAAAAAAAAACAAAGAATGAGAACTCTAAGGTAAAATGAGTATATTTTTGCTAAGTTATATTAATAAATAAAGGCTTGACCGCATGATGCCAATATAAAAAAATAATTAAAAATAAATAAAGGCTTCCCACGATGTCGTACGCATTTATCGTCATTTCTTGGAAATTTTAGATGATATCTCAAAATATCATGTAATGCCTGCATCAATGTAAGCCTATGTTTTATTCTGATATACCTACTTATAAGTTAAGCGCGGGAACGCTGCTGGAGTGTTATACCTTTGCACCGGGAATGACAATGGCTGGCTTGTTCAACTAGTTAATTATGTTTATTAAGGGTAATTAGGAAAGTTGAGTTGAATAAATAAAGTTTTACTTATAAGTTAAAATATTGCCAGGGGCGTATTTAAAGATTGCGCGCCCTGGGCTCCTGTAGTTTTCCGCCCCATCAAGGAATGAAAGAAAACAAAAAAATATATATTTTACATTTTTTTTCTGTGTACAAAATTCGTAACAAACTTGTTTATTACATCATCGTAATCAATTTTATTAGTTAAGTCAGCTTCAAGTTTGTCACTGCAGTACTAAGAAATATACGCATCGCAATTTCGATATAAGGAAATGCCACTTTTAAATCATTTTTCTTAATTAATAAGTTTAGTTCCCTTATACTTGTTCCAGTTTTATGTCCCTGAGACAACAAAAAATTCTTTAGTAAGATGCATTCGTCCATTAAATCATCCGCGAGATCTGTAGGATAACACTTTTGGAGTGATAATGCGTTTGATTTAATTTCCGCTTCAGAAAGTGTACCCAAATTGGATAAAAATACAAATTCCGCCCGCCTTCATCTGTTGCGCGAAGTATCCTTTCTCTACAAAAAAACGCAAGCCGACCAACGTTGAAACATACTAAGATCCGGACGGAGATAGAGATAGGTATTAGTTAGTTAGGTAGGTTTCTTGGTGTGCAATAAAGAATATTTGTATTGTTTTGTATTGTAGGTACTAGTTCCAAGACATACGAGGGGTGGCTGATAAGTAATCTACCTAACTATGAAAGAAAAGACTTTGATGGCTAGTTTTTTTTTTTTCTATATAGTCTCCTGCAAGTGAAATACACTTATGACATTTGCAAATAAGTGACATCATGCCGTTATAATAGTAATTTTTATTTTGCTCGTCAAAATGGTCAGTCACAGCCTCCTTCATTTCTTCGTCCGTCGAAAATCTGCGACCGCTCAATTTTTTCTTTAAATCTTTGAATAAGAAATAGTCACAGGGAGCCAAATCTGGACTATAAGGTGGATGGTTAATTTCTGTGAAGCCGTTTTTGCTCAGGGCTGACCTCGCCGTTAAGGCTGTGTGTACAGGAGCATTGTCTTGTAAAATCAGAACACCTTTGCTGAGTTTGCCTCTCCGCTTTTCTTTGATTTGTTCACGAAGCTGGTCAAGCAAGTTTGCATAATATTCAGCATTCATTGTTGTATTTTTAGGCAAATAATCTATCATCAAAATCCCTTTGACATCCCAAAATACGGTGGCCATTAGTTTTCCAGCCGACGGCCGAACCTTGAACTTCCTTGGCGGCTTTTCACCTTTAAATTTCCATTGCATTGACTCTTGTTTGCTTTCCGGATCCCACTGGCGAATCCAAGTTTCATCGCAGGTCACAATTCGAGAGATAGTCTCTTCTTCTTTACCTTTGACCAGGTCTAGAAATGCCTGACAACATTCTACTCGCCTTTGTTTGTCAAAGGGGGTCAACATTCTAGGGACCCAACGCGCGCTCGCCTTGGACATGCCCAAATGTTCGTGAATAATTTCATGAACTCGTTCCTTGCTAATGCCCACATCTCTGGCTATCTCCCACTGCTTGATTTGCCGATCTGCAAGAATCAGGTTCTTCACCTTTTCAACATTATCTGCGGTAACAGCAGAAATTGGCCTTCCACTACGTGGGTCGTCTTCCAGGCTCTCACGGCCATGTTTAAATTGCTTCGACCAAAACTTTATGACGAATTCAGAAGGGCTTGAATCACCAAACACCTTTAACATGCGCTCTCTGATCTGCGTAGGCGTATTTCCTTCTTTACTTAGGAATTTAATCACTGCTCGATGCTCAAATTTCATCATTTTGCAATTTTCTTTCGACATGGTGAAATCAAAGCCGCGCCAAAAAAACAAAAGCAAGCAAAAAAAATTAAGCGTCATAATTTTGAAAAAGGAATAAATACCTATAGAATATGATTTTGCAGTGGCCAGTTCGATTTTCAAAACTTTCTTTAACAAAGTAGATTTTATATCAGCCACCCCTCGTACACCTCGAACGCTCTGCGCCGCCGCGATAACCACAAAAATGAATTCTATTCCGACTTCTGGTCCACTACTTCGCCGCCCCAGAGCCTGCCTATGGCAGTCAGTGTAGAGTACCTACCGACCTACATATGTATAAGAACATTGTGGTGATAGATTTGCATAGATAATGATATCTTCCAAACAAAAAAAAAATATTTTTCTGGATAGACGAGTACATTTTAGAACGTTTAGAAATAAACTTGTGCAACTGACTGAGGCAATTTTTTTTTTCTTTAGATTTCCTTCAAAAAAATACCGAGGCGGAAAAAAATTAGACTATTCCACCGGTTCAGAAAAGAACAAAGGCCGGCTTTCATACTTTAAATCAAATTTTCTTAAGACATGAAATCAACATGTGGAAAGATGGCTCAGGGCCGTTCTAGGCTTACGTCCTAAAATATTGTTCTGTACTTTTTTAATCCTCCAACCTAAAGCCCAAGGGCGGCCTGCCGGCCGCCCCCGGGCCGCCCTACGCCGCCTGCCGCCCCGGGCTGTAGCCCTTTTAGCCCTAGGGTAAATACGCCCCTGAATATTGCGAGATCTCATTCAAATCTGCTCAGTGGTTTTTTCATGAAAAAGTGTTTGTTACATCCATCCAAAGGCACAAACATTGTCATTTATAATATTAGTAAGTTAACCGCCATAAATAAGGTAACATAACAATTATGAGAGATATGCTTGACTGATATGTATGTATGTATGTATATTGTATTACAAATATGTGATTAGTGCAAAACGATAGCTCATACTTACAGCATCGACCCCCTTCTTATAATAAGTATCAAGTTTGGTGAACTGCGCCTCTCTGTCTTCTTGAGGTCTCTGATGTTTGAGAGTAGGTCCCGACGTGCCGTAGTACCACGGAGCTGATGATATGTACTGCGGGATGTGAGGGTTTATGTCTTTGCCTGGAAGTTTAAAGTTATAGAGTTTTAGAATATGTTTATTGGATAAAAATTATGTTGGATAGTTTAAATTGATTGCATTTGATCGTGGAGAATGAGGAGAGAGCCCAGTGGTGGGACACTAACAGCTAGATAAGATGTACAATACAATACAATACAAATATTCTTTATAGCACAAAAAGATATAAGGTACAGACACAAACAAGAATATAAGAAGCAACAGGCAGCCATGTATTTATTAACTAAAAGAAAAAGTCCTTCTGTAAAGATCATTGAATACTGGCTATGATTAGTAATTGTTAACTAAGTTGGACTAAGCTGTGTAGATATTTAAATTATGAGTTTCAATATATTCTGTTTCTGGTTGAAATGTGTAATTGACTTCAAGTGTCCATGAGTGTGGATTTCTTTTTTGTTATTCGACAGCCTGTTTTATGTTTTAACAGTTGTCAGTCTCAAGCTTCATAGGTATGACAATCTAACAGATTTATTTCATGTCCACATCCTAATACGCTATATCAATCTGATAAGTTTTCTTCTAAAAATTGTAAAGGACCAAATTGACTTCAAAATACTATTTTTCAAGAAATAAGAAATCTGATTATGCACACATATTTTATTAATCAATTAGAGAACAAAACATCCAACAGCTATTGAAATTAAAAGAAGATACACTACAGTTGCTAACATAGCTTTCGGGTAAATGTCTGAAACAAGGATTTGAGTTATTTAGGGACCCAATACTATGTTTTTTTGGTGGACTAGTTAGTCTGAGGGAAGGGAATTTATCTTTAACATACTTTTAAATTGATAGATTACGCTAGGGTGAGTATTTAAAAGTTCTCATTTATCATCCTAAATTGTTTTAGTATATTAGTCTCATGGACACTTGTTTAAGAAAATTAGACACGAGAAAACTTACTTCTAGTCAATTAGTGTAAATATCTCATATCGTAATATGTTTATTCACCTTTTAGTCTCCTCCCTGAACGATATTTCAAGCCAAACAATGGTTCGAAGTGATGGAAAAAAGGTACAATAGTGATGTAGAATTTTAAGCTAGTTACGTGAAGCTTATAGTTAAAATACCTGTTTCGTCAACAGCAGCAGGTGCTGTACCAGCTTTACGAGCTTCTTCCAACTCCTTAGCCTTCCTCCAGTCTTCTCTGGACTTCTTTTTCGGCTCGTCTTCCTCGTCACCAGCTTCATCTTTACTGAGCAATATATGCGAAACTGGAGCACGGGTGTTTGATGTCATTGTAGAAAGTTGTTCTATTTGTTATGGAGAACAATGTTTTTACAAAGAATTAACGAGTTAAATGAGAAATTATTGTAAAAACACACGACGCAACGCAGATGTTTTCCTTCTTGACACAAAACAAATTTTCTTTTAGTTGGTATTGAACTATTGAATGAATGAGTGTATGACATGCGAAGTGATGTGAAGCTGGTAACAAAACAACTTTTTTTATACAAAGGACCAAAGCATTTAATACACACAGCCAATAAGTGCTCAGAGAGCGTAGTGATTACTAGTGATAGGGTAAGCGAAGTTTAGTCTGATAGGATATTTAAGGCAACTTTTTGCTGGATGAACTGTCTGGCTGGGATCACCATTTAATGAATTTATTTTGAATTTGTAGAGAAAAACTAAAGGTCTAGGGAAATTATTAAAATAACAGAAAGTACACTACATTAAAGTTTTATTGTCAATATTAATAATAATGCACATAAGTATTTTAATATCTAATTAACATGATAATCAATAATTTTATATCTATATACTTTTACACATAATAAAAGCTTGCGCTTTCTGCGTCACGAATTCTTGCTCAGGCGCATAACACTTCTGTGCGACAGAAAGTTATCGCGATGTGGGATATGATTTTTGTTCCAAATACAACAGAAAATAATGTACCTATAGGTTCCGGCAAACTTCTTGAGCATTATTTCACGTTGTGGGTAAAAATTATCATCTTCACATACAAATAAGTACCAATTTGATTGTTAGTAGATATTGCTCAAGATTTTTGCCGTCAGTACATGCGATTCAAGCTACCGTCCCACGTTGCGTGTGACAAGTGAGTTTCTAATCATAATATTTATATGGAGCAGCTAGCTTAGCATGGCACTCCGTGACAAGACGTTGTCATCTGTTTGTCACGCTTACGTCTCTGTCTATAGTTTTAAATGTGATAAGGACAGCATGACGTGAGATAATTGTCGCGGCATGCCGTGCTAGGCCCACTGATGTCATAATGCGTTACCTACGAAGAACAAGCCTGTCTCTAGCGTTACTATTAAATTGTTTACAATTTGCGTCGCGCCCTCGTAGTGCGATGGTATGACGGTCGCGGTACACGAATCCTTTCGTTACTCTCCCCGGATTTAGCCATAGACTCTTCTAGAGGCTCGGCGCGGGGCGTGAACAGCTTTCGACGACTGCGGGTTACGCTGGAGGAATAGAAATTTTAATATTAAAGAGTGGGTTATTAAAATAATTTTATAGTAAAGAGACTTCATCGCAAGAGCAGTTATGATAATCAAAAGACTTGGACAAAACTTTTGTTCATAGATTTCGGTAATTTCGCATTCTATCAACTTTCATTCTCTTTCATTAAATTTTATTTCGCACTATGTCCGATCCGAATCCAGTCCGAAATAGTATTATAGTAGAAACGAAATCATTGCGAAAAAAAAAACATGATAATTTAATTTTCCATTTTAATCGGATCGGATTACGTCATTAGTCATTATCTGATCTTTCATTTCGTAATCAAAATCTACTTTGAAATACTTAGTAAAAGTTAGAAGTCTTAAAAAATATATGTTACCTTTTCGAAGGACAACTCTGAGCGTACAAAGGCGGCACGTTTTCAACTTCTCCGATCTTCTCTGGCGATTCAATATCCTTTACTTGCTTCGTCTCCACGGGTACGTCTAAAGTTACATCAGAGAATTCCTTCTGTAGGTTTACTATATCTTTTAATTTACCATCGCTTTCCTCTTCGCTGGTTTGAGCGTTTTTCTGCCGCCGCAATCGTAAATTTCGTTTAGGTTTCGCGACACTTTCGCATTTTGCTTTGCTTTCGAGTAAAATCTCTTCGCTTGTATCAAAGTTATCAACTTTTTTATTTGATTGTTTTTTCGTTTCAGCTTCTCTTTCTAGTGATACATCTTTGTTGTCTTTATTGCCTGATGTATTGAATTTTGTATGTCTCAGATTGTATTTAGGTTTTTCAGTATCGTTGTCAGCAGTAACATTATTTGCAAGACTCGTTTCGGATACGAGTAAGTCGAATTCTGTAGCTCTAGGAGCTGTTATGTTTTTGTAAATGTTTTCGAAATCTTCTACCGTGTTATTTGTTAGAACTTGTGATTGTTCGTTTACAGGGTCTATATTCTGCAAATCATTTGATAATCTTTCCTGCTTTACTTTAATTTGATTTTGAGCCACATTTTTCTCTTTCAAAACCATATCTTCAATTGTTTTTCTCGTCTCTTCAACATCGTTACTAATTGTCGAACAAATGTTAACTTTTTCGACACATTTCTCGAATATAGAAACTTTAGCTTCTGGTGTATCAGGTTTTTCAATTTTAACGATATCTAAATTGACTTTATTGATATCAGGTAATACCATTTTGTCCACAGCAACTTTTTTAATTTCGTCAGTATCTTTTAAGGTAGTTAGTTTGTCATCAGTCACTTTATTTTCAAAAGCTTTAGCACTAAGCACTTGAGGTGAATCGAAACCTTCAAAGATATCAACTGACGCGTGCTTTTTAGGTGCCGCAGCTTTCTTTACAGTAGTTAGTATATCAGGTTGCCTTGTGAAACTTTCCCCTAGCAGTTTTTTAATCGTATTTGGTTCAAAATTTGCAGTAACATCTTCTTTGACTATAGAAGGGGATCTATCATCGTACAAAACCTTTTTGACTTCATCAACGTTTTTATTAGAGCTAATATTCGTGTCAATATTATCGAAATAAGTTTTGTCTTTATTCAGTTTAGGTATTAAATCTTTTTCGTTATCGTAATCAAAGAATTTGTGTTTCTCTTTTAGATATTTTATGTTGGTGAATGTATCGATTGGGGTAGTTTTAATTTCATCAGTTTTTGAAGCTTTTTCTAGCTGTTCGAATTGGAATAGCGAAACGTCGCTTCTGGTAGCTTCAAGTTTACTTTTATTGTTTAGCTTATTAACATTTGCATTACTATTTTCCTCGATTTGTTTCGTAATAGATTTTCCGATTCGATCCATTTCTTTACAGTTTCGTTTTAATTGATCTATTAAAGATTTTCTTTCGTGAACTTTGCTTGTATCTTCATTTGTTACTACATAAGTACCTCTATCATGTTTTTGTACTTCAATTCCTTTCTCATCAACTTTACCTATCACTTCAGTTACAATAGAAGTATTTACAGTGACGACACTAGATTTCCGAGTGACATCACTGTCTGATAGATAATTGGAATCTTTAGCTTCACCATGATCTATACTATCATTATCTTTCAGAGTATCATTAGATTTATCTATTTCTGTATCAGGATGATCAGTTATATCATTAAGAGTATTATCTTGGTTACTATCATCAATATTGTCTATGGTACGATCACTATGATTACTATGATCTGTATTATCTTTGCTATCATTCATAAGACTTTGTTGCAACATCTTAGAGCGATTAATGTCATCTTTTTTAAATTTCGGCTCGAGGCTTTCGTTGTAAATGTCATCTTCTGTCTCGCTCTCGCTGTCGTCTGTCACAGACATCACGTCTTCTTTGTTTTCTGTTGAATCTTCGTCGATTTTTTCTGTAAATATATGGTTATTTAGGAATAAGCTTTTAGGTACATAAGTTGATAAATAGTTGATAAGTATTAAGTAGGTAACTAAAAAAGAGAACATGTAAAAGGTATTTTACCAAGTTGTTATCTTTTCATTTTACACTATCTACTCTAGATGAAATAATTTGAACTACTTTCTGGCTATCGTCAAAGAATGGTCAAAAATAAATTAACTCCTGAATTTCACATAATATTAAAAAAAAACTTGGTAGCGTAAGAGCAGCCGTAGTTAAAAAAACATCTTACCATCTCTTTCATCAATACACGCTCGTAAATGTTGCACCTCTTCCTCCGCTCTAGCTCGCGCCAGTTTTTCGGCCGTCAGCTTTTCCTATTCAAACATTTTATTTTTAAAATTAATTAAGCCAATTCACATATATCGGAAAATGCGTCGAGCGTATCATCCGCCGCAAAGACGTATCATCTGTTGAGTGTGAATGGAGAGGCCTTGCCCAGCAGTGAGACACTGATTATTAGATAAGAAGATTGGGTCATCTAACGGAAAAAGCGTTGAGCATATCATCCGTTGCGCTTACATATCATCGATTTAGTTTTATACATTTGCTTGTTCAGAAGTTATGCGACCGATAATACGCGATTATCAACTTATCATGAAAAGTGGATAAAGGGTAGAGGTTTTTGCCCAGCAGTGGGACACATGGCTAGATAAGAAAAAGAGAAACTTACTTCAAGAATTGCTATCTCAGTCATTAAAGCTGCAACCTGTGGGAAAAACAACGACTATCAGTATCAGTAGAGATTTATAATAATATGAATAAAAATTGGACATCTACATAAATATTTATCTTAAATAATACATTAAAAAGTATTATAAAGCCAACCTTCTTTTGCAAAGACCTGGACGGTGTACCGACATCAGACTGCCTACTTGAAGGTTCTTCAGCTGCTTGCAGCTTCTTCTCGTATTCCTCTCGCATTTCTTCCATCTGGGAAAGTAATAGTTGTTAATCTTGTGCTTTTGTATGTATGAGGCGACCGATGAATGTAGATTGTAGATGAAGCGAAAGGAGTGTATTTGGATCGTAGCAAGTGGAGGGAAGTGGTCTCTGCCTACCACGATAGGAGAGAGGCGTGACACATATCTATGTATGTTTAATTTTGTGATCACACTAACATATTAATCGTTGCGATATTTTAAAAATATATGAAATGACACTAATGACTAGACTGTCTGCGACTTCTTACACATTTAAAATAATATGGCCTTTATAATATTAATATTATAAGCTACCATACTGCCAAGTTTCATTAAAATCAGTTCAGTGGTTTTTGCGTGAAAGAGTAACAAACATCCTCATATAGCACTATAATGAAGTTACCTCAGTCCTTAGAAACTCAATCTGCGGCTCGTAGTATTTCCTCGTCATGTCCTTAGCCTCCTCCATAACTTCGTACATCGTTTTAGCTACCTCTTGCTGTTTCTCCTCCATCGCTGCTATCAGTTCCTTGTTGCGGGCGTGAGCTCTGTAAAATAAAAAATGATTTGGTTTGTTTTATGTACAATTTACTTACTCACTATATAAAAAGAGAACAAGTGCGAGGCGGACTCGCGCGCGAATGGTTCCGTACCATTTAGTAGGTTAACAATGGCAGCAAATACATAACATAACTATGGGTAGACATGATATCAAGCAAAAATGCAATAATACGTATACATCATCTGTGAAAATTTCAACAGTCTAGATATAATGGTTCATGAGATACAGCCTGGTGACTGACGGACAGACGGACAACCAAGCCTTAGTAACGGGGTCCCGTTTTCACCCTTTGGGTACGGAACCCAAAAAAGAAGGTACTTACTGCACCAACTCGAAGTGCAGCCTCTCGTTGTCAGCTCGTAGCCGCATCACTTCCGCGTTCACCTCCATCGTCGTGTCTTGACTGAAGTCGTGCGAGGAGATCGTTGACTCCGCTATAGTCTGGTTCACCTCTGTTTTGGGATGAAAAAGTAAAATAATGTTTAATGTAATCTGTAAGCGGTGGTAGCCCAGTTGGTAGAAAGCTTGCCTCGCACTCCATGGGCGCGAGTTCGAATCCTGGCGCGGGCACGTACCTCTGAGTTTATTTCTCATGTACGGATCAATTTATTCGATTACCACTTGCTAACGGTGAAGGAAAATATCGTGAGAAACCTGCATACACCAAAGAAGAAATTCGAAGGTGTATGTGAAATTCGCCACTCCGCACTTGGCCAGCGGCCTAATCACTCTCTGTATGAGAGTAGGCTCGTGCCCCTCGGTGGGGACATATATGGGCTGAGGAAAGTAATCTATATGTCGTTTGTTGTATAGTGTGCAGTACTGTGCAATGTAAGTGGAATGTTTTATAAAATTTCAAAATGTAGCATTATTCAGTAAGCAGTAGTTTTTAAGTACCGGTGAAAAAAGGGGGGTGTTATAGTCAAAAAATAATGTGCAATAAGTGTCACAAGGTTCCAATTTTAAATAAAAACATTTTGATAAATTTTTCAAAGACTATTACGATTACTTCTCTATCGAACACTAAAGACTGTGTTTTCGGATTTAAATGAGTTATGTCCCGCTTTAACTATTTGAGATGTCGTTACGTTAGACAAGGACATCCACCCAAACATTAGGGCTGTTTTTCTCTCTTTCACTTCAAGTAGCACAATTTTATTTATGTGTTAGTGCCTCTGTATTTCTTATTTACGTGACAATTCCCTGTGATTTAAGTTTATGACAGTAATTATCTTTATAAATAGATAAAATACTAACGTATATCCTTAGCAACCGCCGCCAACTGCAACACATGTTTGGTCTCATGTTGGTACATCGGTGCGGGAGTGAGTGTCACCACCATGCTGACTGCCTCGTTGCGTGACCCGCTTAGACCCGCGCCTAGGAGACGGGTTAGCTTCGATTCTCTGTCGAAACAAAATATATAATTTCATTTATTTATTCGTAAAACAATCATTTGGATTTACACGGGAATAGTGGGACGGTACTAGAGACCGTGCTAAATGGTCGCAGGGGAGTCCTTTGCCCAGCAGTGGGTAGTGGCTATTAAAAAAAAAGAGTATCAGGTTCATTGCCTGCGTCCAACGAGACCCCGCTGTCACATGTTGTCGGTCCATCTGACAAATGGCCGTCCCACGCACGCTGCGCTTGCTAGTGCGTGATTTCCACTCCAGATTTTTTTTGCACTATGTGGCTCACTTACTTATACAATTGTGATTTACTTACATTCCTTAAATTAAATGAATGTTATTGTATTTACGGAAGCTCTTTTGATATATTAATTTTATTGTATGTTTCTCTGTTTATGCCTGAGATTTGTGAAACTTAAATTAAAAAGAGCAACCCTACAGAGTTTCTTGCTAGATTCTTCTCTGGGAAAAACTGCACTCTTGCGAATCTAGCATTAACCTTATAAAAATTACCCGTCCTAAGTGTTGTCAAAACCTACAGGATTAAATGATTTTTCATTTCATTTCACTTGTTACCACTTCAGCTTGCTGATTCCTTTCTATTTATTGCTTTACTGTTGTACTATTTCTGAGGATGGGACGCGCCAAAACTAATCTGATCATGAAATTCTAATTTGCAAGCGAAAGCCTATAAACACACAAACCTGTAAGGAACCAGTGTGGCATCAATCTTCTGTTTCTGTTTCCGTCGCAACATATGCAGACATCGTTCTAACACGTGGAGGGAAGAGTTTATTGAACGAGATTCCTGGAAGAAAGGGAAAGATTTGATATAGGTGTTGATTGATGATGATGGTGGTGATGAGGATTAATCAAATCAAATCAAAAATATATTTATTTCATAGGCACAAAAAATTGAAAAATGATAAAAAAATGAAATGATGAAAATGAAAAGTGTTTTATTCAAAAATAATGTGAACTAATTGAATGAATAGTTGTTTAGAAGGTAGCTTGGGCAAACTTGTGCTATGTTGCCGACCCCTTATTTATTTAAAACCTATTATTAATTAAAGTTACATTCATATCCGTCTCGCCTCTCTCCCATCGGGATAGACAGATACCACTCTACTTGTTACGATCGAAACACGCTTCTTTCATCACATTTTTCAGTCGCCTCGTACATGCACGTCGGTGCAAATAAAACTATTTAAATAAATAACTTCATGCATATATCACCTGCATTCTAGCGCCAGTATTCTTGGTATGTCTGGCTCGCTCACACCCAGCCAAGTCGCAGAGACGGACGCACGATGTACGTACTCCTTCATCTGTAGTTATATAATGATTTATTAGTTAAGAATAATAAAGGTTTTGTAGTTCAAAGTACGTAAAAAGAAGGTATTTGAAGCTAAAATCAATGCGTAGGTAAGTGGTAAGTACCTATATCAAGCAATGAGAAATATAATAACTAACAGAGAAGTAAAGAGATAAAAGCTTGTATCTTGCGAATAGGGTTACCAGATGAAATAAACGAAAGTCCGGAGAAAAGTCCTAATTCTCATATAAAAGTCCTGAGATTTTATACAGTTCGAGAATTTCATCTTAAAAACGTAATATCGTTATGTACAGTAAGTACCTGTATAAAAAAGTATACATTTTAACTGCAATCTGTTATCAAAAGAAGATTATTTCGGTTACGTTTTACTAGGATAATTAAGTAGGTATAGATTTAAACTGTAATTATTTATAAAAAAAGATATTTTTTAGTTTATGTTAGTTGATTTAACTTTTAATTAAAGAGATCTTTGAAAAAAGTAAGCTGTATTTTGAAATTCCTGAGATTTCACAAGATTGACAAAGTCCGGCCGCACTCCTGAGAAAAGTCGAAAAGTCCGATAATCTCAGGACAAATCCTGAGATATGGTAACCCTATGCGAATGCGACTTCGTAGGAATTTATCGTCGCATCTTGGAAAATTAACACAATGTCTTAAACTAGACGCTGCCCGCGACTTCGTAAGCGGTTATCGTCATCTTGGAAAAAAAATCATGTTAACTCAAAGGAATATAGCCTATGTGTTATTCCGATGTATAAGCACCAACATTCCCAAGTTTCATCAAAATCTGTCAAGTGGTTTTTGCGTGAAAGAGTAACCAAACATCCATCGATCAGTACAAATAAAGTAAAATTGTAGTCTGTCCAAAAAGAGTAGAAATTAAAAAGTGGTAACACCGTAGTGAAGTCCCGTTTTGCTTAGATTGATTCGAAAGGGACGACGCAAGAGTATTGAAACTTTTTAATTTCTTCTCTTTAAACTATACATTACAAAACCTACATACCAGTATGAGTAAGCATTGTGATAGTGAATATACAATGCGAACGCGACGACGCCGCGTGTACCCCTGTAGCTGCTACTTGCAGATTGTGTTTACCAGCTACCAACACGTCGTAGGCCTCTTCACCGGTTCGCACGAACACTTGCGTTGCTCCCTGACGAGTATTTATTTAAATAAATAAAAAGACATTCAGGCATCATTTTTATTTTTTTTATTTTTAGGCGAGATGAACTGGACACTTTCACGAACGACTGGGCAGAGGCGGCTCAGGATAGAGAATCGTGGAGAAGGAGCAGAGAGGCCTTTGCTCAGCAGTTGGACAACGATGGCTAGATAAGATAAGATACCTTTGCGCACGTTATAGTTTTAAGTTTTATCTGTATCTTTCTTTGTGTGCAATAAAGTGTTTCTATCTATCTGCCAACCCCTTTTTTTATTTAAAACCTTATACCACGCCTCTCTCCCATCAGGGTAGCCAGACACCACTTCCCTCCACTTGCTACAAACCAAACACATTTCTTTCGCTTCATCGACATTCGTCAATCGCGTCATACATGCACGTCGGTTTAGTGTACTCTAATTCTTAAATGTCACTTTAATTCGTGACTAAATCTTACCTTAACATACGCATTTCCGGTCGCGTCCTCGCGTATACGTAACTTAGACGTAGCTTTACTACGATCGCTGTACGATAGCAAATCGTAAATAGATTCGTTGTAGATCTCTACAAACGATACCTGGAACAAATAAGTTTTCATTAGAATAAAACCGAAATATTTTCGCTCATTAGTTTATTTATTTAACAGTTTATTGTAAGATGATAGTACATAGAGACAGAAAAAAAAGAGAAGTTATACAAAAGGTACAGCATATTCTTATTTGAATCATTATTTCTTATTTTGAAAAATTTATTAATTTATCTCAGGGATTTAAAATATTAATAAAGAAAACATTAGACTTATAAAACTACGGTTTTTAATGAAATTCTTCCCAAACTTGCAGAGCCTGATCACGTAGGAACGCGCGGCCACATAAACGTAGCTTAGACCATGCGTGCTTTTCGATGTGAACACTTTGGTATCACGTCGTAGGTTTGATATTTCGTGACTACGCCTGCACGTGATCAAGCACTGAGGCTTTTTCAACAGTTTTGTTTTTAAATATTTTACAAATAAATATAATAGCTACTTAATATATGAGCACTAAATGAAATCCATCTTCTACAGCAACCAATATATGCTGATCCCCAACTTAACTTACCCATACATAATACTGTGTCCTATTAGACAGGTCAAAGTTGCTGGTTGTTAGATCACTGCAGAGCTGGGCACTCATACGACGGTATTTCTCTCTTAATGGCGCCGATATTGTGCGGAGTTTCTTTACAAACTGGGAAAGAAATATATAGGGTGACTTTAAATTAGTAAACGATAGAAAAAAATATGCATGTACTTGTAATAACAAACAACTTTTATTATGGGACCAAGGTCGAAATCATTCAAAAAATTTTGAAGTCCCCATACAAAATGCATCAACTGATAATATGGGAAACAATTTTTTTTCATGATTTGGAACTTGGCCCCATAGTAAAAGTTGTTTGTTATCACGAGTACATGCATATCCTTTTCTATCGTTCACTAATTTAAAGTCACCCTATATTAATAAAAGTTGATTGATATGTAAGACATTGCAGTTGTATAGATTAAAAGATATTCTATAGTTTAAGGTTGTTGTTGCTTTTTATTTATCTTGGTTGGATTACAAACCAAGATAAATAAAAAGCAACTTTCTAACATTAGTTAGAGTCCTTTTGAAATGAAGAATATTATATGTAGTATTGGCTGAATAAAATAAGCAAAAGCTTTAATTAGCCATTCAAGTGAACAAAATAATAAAACTTTTGACATTGTTTTGCTGAGTGATTAGTTTTTAATTATGATCTCTATAAATACACTAAGTATTTTAACTTATTAAGTTAGGTGTTCATCATTTCATTTTAGATAATATTTATGCCAACTAAATCTAATAATAATATATTCAAATAAAACAGTAAAATTTTATTAATTATATTCATCATCCTATTTATAAGCAATGGAGTCATTTATTACTGACCTGTAACTCATAATCCTGATCATAATAATCAAGCTTCTCAGCACCTCCATCAGCAGGCTTATATAACGGTTCTTGAGCAGCATCTACAATCTTGAACACGTACTCCAAGGACCTCGGTACCAGCCCTGGTGACTGCACCGTGCCCATCAGTGTGAAGGTTTTACCGGAACCTGACGCTCCATAAGTCAGAAGAGTAAAGTTCTGACCTTCTGGTAGTTTCTTTAAGTTACCTTTCACTACATGTTCAAAGATTTCCTGTGGGAGATTTTTGGATTAATGAAAATGATGTGCTTTATAAAGTAATTCAATTATGATATTAGGAAATATGAAATTAACTGTTAACTGGTATGCTGATACTAAAATTAGGGCTTTTAATTGGATGATAGTATTTGCAGACTTTAAAAGGTAGGAGCGTTGGACACAGAATTAAGCTTTTAGCTAGTTATTGAAGTAAACACTGTTATTTATTTTATAAAGATCAAGGTCAAAGAAAGTTGATAAGTATACAAAATACCAGTTAAATTACTTACTTTTTGACTGGATTCCGGTCCAAATATATGTGAAAACGTATACATTTTTGAAACATTGTGCTGAGTACGTCTGCCATGGCCCATGGTAGCTGTGTCGGTGGAGGTTATTAGACACTTATCGTTTCTCACTTCGTATAAGTTACTTTTCACTGGATAAGGCTTCATCCGTAGGTAAACTTTCACCCATTCCGATTCATCACTTTCCGCGTCTTCTTCAAATAATTCTAGCAAGTTTGTACCCTTCTGAGGGCGAGGTCTCATGAATGGATTCAAAATCATCGGAGGCCGAGGTTCTATAAAAGAAGGAATGTCTCTCTTCGCTGTGCCATTGTCCGAACATCGTTGATCACTCATTTTTCACGATATTTACAATAGAATGTATATTAAATTGCAGAAAAACTATGTTTTCTTTCGCAGCCAAAACAATCGCTGTCGGACGGTTATTTGAGTTTTGAATTTGTATTTTTGTGTTGGCTGTATTGTCTGTCAAACAATGAAAACCACCATACACCAGTATTAACCATAGACTTTTTTACTTTCTTTCGTGTCTTCAATACACTTCCGTTTGCTGTATAAAAAACCTAAAAAGAAGTAATAATCATTCGATCACTCGTTCAGTCTAATCAATCAGTCACTTTTTTACAAATGTCGGATGTGTATTGTACTTTGCGTTTTCATTGTTTATTTATACTAAAACACGAATTCTAAATTGTGCCTAGCTAAAATGTACCGCTTTTAGTTCCGCCGGCTGCCTTTCATAAACCGTGCAATCTATTTGTGGAATATTTCAAACATGTCATTGATGAAACTGAAGAATTTGTGAAAATGTGATAATTATTGGTATTTGGCTCTGTGCCATAGGATTAATTGAAGTTTGTGTGTGAGAGGGTCATGATGTGGGGTTGTGGAGTGTTGTTGTTGTTGGTTTTGTTGGTTCAGGGTTGTTTGGGGCTGTGCCCGTCGTTATGTACGTGCAAGAGCAACAAGGCGGAGGGGTCGGCTTCGGAGTCTCTCACGGCGGAGCTTCTGAAGTTAAAATGCGGCGGAAGCCCCGCACAGATCACCGAGCTCAAGGAGATAGACCTGAGCAACCAGCATCTTTGGACTGTTGTCATCAGTTTGTAAGTTTAAGAGAGCAGAATAAGGTGTCGCTATCTATTCATTCCACCGCTTAATTATACAAGAGATCATCTAAATAAAATAACAATGCTATTTACTCAAATGCAATTAACATATTGCTATATTCAATAAGCTAATATCTTTTTTCTCCAATTTCAGAAATCTCTCAGGGAATGCAATATCAACATTATCTAGAGAGCTACATCTTCCTATTTTACAAAAACTGTAAGTAGTTTATTTGAAATGCAAAACTGTACTTATGTGCTAAAGACATTGAGGATTACATTATTAAAAATCTTTTCATATGCCTCAAATAGTATAAACATATACGAAATATTTTCAGACCCCTCAAATAGTATAAAGCGTATTTATGTTATTAACACATGTTATCTTATCTAGCCATCTCTGGCCTGCTTCTGGACAAACGCCTCTCCATCTCAGACATAAATATTTCAAATTCCAGGGACTTAAGCCGCAATCAGATAACATTGATAGAATCAGATGCATTCTACAACATGACGTCGTTACAACGGTTGGATTTATCTAACAATCAAATCAGTAACATTTACAAAGAAATGTTCAAAAGTTTAGTTAATCTAGAACGCCTGAATCTAGCTCAGAATCACATCTCGGCGCTCAGTTCTGGGACGTTTGATTATCTTGTTGGATTGACACATTTGTGAGTATTGGACACTATTAATTATTATAACCCTTTGGACGCCAATGACCACTTTAGTCGCAAATTGTTCGCGTGGCTGAGACGCCGCTGGCCTTAAGTCGTCTAAATTTGGCCATTTTTATAACAATAATTTTGTTTTATATAAGATGCCCTACCGCCTGTGTTAATTGATATAATACTAGGCTCAGCGGCGTCGGGCGTGTATCAACGTCAAAAATGGCTGGCGTGCAAAAGGTTAATATTATTCCTGCTAATATTATAAATGTCAATGTTTGTGCAGATAGAACATTGAATGGATGTGTGTGAGGATGTTTGTCACTCTTTTATGTAAAAACTACTGAACAGCTTTTGATGAAACTTGGCAATACTGTAGCTTGCTTGCACATCAGAATAACAAATAATATAGTAAAACAGATTTCAATAAAACTACAGTATTGTGGCTTGCACATCAGAATATGCTATAATCATTTGAAATATTGTGTAATTAATTATGCAGAAAGAATAAAAAGGTATAAATGATGAAGTAACAAAATTAACGTCAAATCACATTATTTCTGTTGATCTTTATTATGATTTAATTGCCACTTTTCTGTTTACTGTACTAAAATATGGAGTAGTTAATGAATTAATAATGAAAGTCATAATCAAAAAGTCTGCTTTGCTATATCAATGAACTAATTAAAATTGTCACTATAATATAACTTTGAATTTTTATGTTTTCCTTTCAGAGACCTAACTGGAAACCCTCTAATATGCGACTGTGAGCTGCTATGGGTAGGCGATTGGGCTAGAAACACTAGCGTCAAGTTAGGCAACCTAAAATGCGCATCTCCAGAAAACATGATCAACAAACCAGTACGAAAGCTCAAAATATTCCTCGATTTATCCACTTGCGGCAGTTTACTACCTACAAATAAATTAATTGTAAAACCATCATACGATCAAGTAGTTTTCGAAGGAGATGCGTTGTCAATAACTTGTAACGCTCCTTTCGCATCGGTCGCAGCGAAATACGATCTAAAATGGCTTCATCCTTTATTAGAAATATGCGACGTGAACATAACAAGCACAGATATGCAAGAAGAAGGCATAGCTGAGACTACTATATACTTTTCGAACATAACAAATCATCATATGGGAAATTGGACGTGTATGTATTCAGACCAGAACCATATACGTCACAACTATTCTGTGCAAGTTATTGTGCTATCTAACAACACTCAGTATTGTTCTACGAACTATACAATTAACAATAAAGGACTGTATTCATGGCCACAGTTATTGGCAAATCATACAGCAACAGTACCTTGCCGAAGTGGCGACGGTTTGGCTTATAGAAGCTGCTTATCAAACAACACATGGGGTGCAATAAATACATCAGAATGTGCCTATATTAGTAACGTTACCAAACTACTACAGCAATTTGCGTTACTGAATGTAAGTCTAGTGCAATATTCAGCAGTAAATGCGACGGAAAGACTAGCGATGTTGATAGAAGAGAAGACGTATCCTATAGCAGAGATAAGTGATCCAGATGATGTAATGTTTATAGCTCAAGCTGTTAAGAATTATATGCAGTATATTGAAGAAGAGAGGGAATTGGGTATGTTGTTTTTTTGCTTTTTAACTTTTAGATTTTAGTTGTACATAATTTAAAATATTTCATTCGAAAGTGTAGTGCCAAAGTCGATTGAGATGCTATTTGAAGTGTTTAGTGTTGCTTAGAAATCTTTACTTTTGTAACAAACACGTACCTAACAGAAAAACAGGACGACACTCACTACAATGCTGCCATTTTTTAGTTTCTACAATTTTTTGCTAGACTGTAATATCCTTCGCCCCGCAGTGAGATCTAACTAAGAAGCCATTTTCTTCTAAAATTTCTAACTCTTGTACCTTCCAGCATCTTCCCTTCTGGACGTGATAAGCGCCTCAATGAACATAACGTCATCTGTGATGAGAGCGGCTGAGCTTCAACACGGAGCTTGTACCGAGTTGCTTCATTCTACTGAACAGATTTCCAACTACACTGGCAGTGTGCAGGGGCATAAGGTAAATACATTTATTAATTTATATTTAACGGTTAGGGCCGGCGCACACCTGACGGAGCGCAGCGCAGAGCATTTTTGATTGTCATTTCGTATTATCGAAAACATTCGCATGTAATCGCTTCGATGCTCCAATGCTCATCTGTTGTGTCAACTGATTTTGAATATTATTCTAATGAGAACAATGTGGATAATAATATGACTATCAAAAATGATCTGCGCTGCGCTCCGTCAGGTGTGCGCCGGTCCTTAGGCTCTTGACGGTGGAGCATCCGCCATTTAGGTCTATCTTCTGCTAGTGCTTTGACTTCTCGATACTACTTACATGTTACCTTTCTCTTTCACTTGAGTAACGAACGTTGCGGTCTTCCTCTCCCTCTCTTACCCACAACCTTTCCTTAACTACAACATTGTTGTGTCAGCTTGTTGACGTCCACTGCTGGACAAAAGCCTCCCAAGGATCTCCACAACGACCGGTCTTGCGCTGCCCGGATCCAACCGCTTCCCGCAACTTTCGCCAGGTCATCGGTCCTTGTTGGAGGCCTTATCTCACTCCGTCGTGCGGTTACCTACCTACAATATAATGAATTCTATCTCTCCCCCAGAAAAAGCTGTCAGTAGAACGTTTCCCGGTCCGTGAAGGGTTCAGCGGGGTGACTTGTGTGTGGTACTCTCCGTCGGGAGTGTCGGAGAGTGTGCGTTTACATTGTACTACCACTAACCGGACGGTGGCGCCGTTGTTGGCGGTGTCTGATGCTGTTATACATGCTAGTGTGCAGGTTTGTTTGTATTTCAAAGTCAAAATTAATTGATTTCATAAGAAACAAAGAAAAAATACACAAAATCAGGCTACATAATCGTAAAAAATATCCCCGTCTTGAGTCAAAGTTGGTGATCCCTATCTCGAGTCGAACTCGGTGGAAAAGTGCCAAGGATACTAGCAGCATTGCCACGCTGAATGGCCAGTGAAATACGTTGTACCAAAAATGACTCGACACGGGGATCTGAACTAAGATTTCTAATATTTATTTCATTGGCACAAAATATGCTCTTGAAATCTTTAAACAGATTTGGGAAATTAGTCCACGGAACCGTAGGTTGTGTCAACGGCTGACGCGACGTTGCCGCTTCGTAAACACAGATTTGATTGTTGCTACACAGAAGCATGCAAGCATGCATACGTAAAGCATTCGTCAATTGATAAAAACGAGCCTATGACGTGCGGTTCCGTGGACAATTGGTCTAATAGCATTGTGAGGATATCATGTTATGAGATAGATGAGCTTGCACGTTATGAGAAATCCATACCATTGTATAGGGAAAAGTCCTACTCTCGCGAATCTAGCTATAAACCATTTGTGAAACTTGCGAATATATGCCAGTAAGTAAATAAATAAAGCATTACGCATTCAGTTTTTTTTTCAATGGGGATGATGACTACATTCAAAAATTCAAAAAATAATTAGTCCGTCTTTTAGGCTATTAAAAAATAACTGAAACACATTTTTTACCTGATCAAATACATAAATAAATACAAAGATACAGAGTATCAAAGTTACGGAGTGGGGGTAATCGACGTCACTCCTCGGTTAAAATCTTACTGAGGCGTGACGTCACGAGCAACTTTAACCCAGTGTATCTTTGTCGTTTTTAGTTTAAGATAAAAAAACAAAAATACATGTCGTATATTTTAAAATAATCATCATGCCCATTAAAAATTAAAATTTTGTAAGTAATTAATTATCATATCCCCAAATAAAAACCTATCTACTTCATTTTAAATTAATTTAACTACAATTTCAGATACCCCAATCGCTCCTATACGCGACTACAGAAAAAGGTACCTTACTACAAACAAAACCTCACGACTTAGTCGTCGCAATGTATGACGACGCCTCACTCTTTCCCCTCCTGCCAGAAAGGGACAACGAAGACCAACTTCGAGGCCATAGATCTAAGGATTACTATGGCCGGAGTACTAAGAGGGAGGATATTAATATGGAAATCACTTCGCCTGTTGTTGGGTTTCAATTGAGTAAGTGTTATTTTTATTTAGTTGACTGTATTAACTTATCCCTAATTGAATGTAAAGGCGTGTATACATTGGCGAGCTGTTACTGTAACCAAACAGATATACTAAACAGTTACAAGGTTCTAATGTATAGATAAATACAAAGATACAGAGCATCAAAGTTACGGAGTGGGGGTTATTGACGGCACTCCTAGGTAAAAATCTTACTTAGGCATGACGTCACGAGCAATTTTAACCCAGGGTATCTTTGTCATTTTTAGTTTAAGAGAACAAAGAAAAAACGTGTCGAATATTTTAAAATAATCTATGTATGTGATGGACTAAAAAAAAATTTTGTCATCATGTCTATTGTATGTAGCATAAATGAGTACATTCTATAATGTCGTCTCGTTGCAAGCCGCACGCGTAACCCTTGCAAGACGTCGCACTATGTTTTTTGTTTCTGTGCATGCAACGAAGATAATAATCCATCGTGCCCTCTTATTCTCATTTTTTATAATGACAGTGGCAGCCATATGTATAATGGATAGCTTAATTGACCTTTCTTGTAACTGCCTATAAAACTTTGCATTAAGTAATAAGACCTAATCGAAAATAACAAGACGAGCTCGACTTATTTAGCGAATAACAGCAAATCCTGACACATTGCAGAACTGGATGGAGAGCAAAAAGGCCTTTGCCCAGCAGTGAAACGTGACAGACTTACAGTATCTGTTAGTAATATTTATTGTTGTTTCAGTGAACGTGTCAATCCGCGGAGAACTTCTAGAGCCAATAATAGCGACGGTTCGAGCGAGTTCAGTGGGCGGCGTCGACGGTAGAGCCGCCGTGTGGGACCCTGATACTAGGCGCTGGCAGGATAATTCCACAGGTAGGCTTATACATACATACCTATCTGTCTCGCCTCGTTCCCATCGGGGTAGGCAGAGACTTCCCTCCACTTGCTACGATCCAAGCACGATTCTTCGCTTTCGCTTTTTGTTTCGCTTCATCCACATTGATCACTCGCCTCATACATAGTCGTTTTAGAGTACTCTTGACTAGTTTGAAATCTTATTTTGATATTAAAAAAAAATATATGAATTCAAAGTTATCGCTTCTTGAGTACCTATTTTCGTTACCACATAATTTTTAACACATTTTTTTTAATAATATGTTTTGGCATACTAAAACCCTTAAAAGTTAATACGAGAATCTGCATGCCGAAAAAATAAGTAAGTATTTCATAGGCTGTTGACATCACCCGTTTTGACATAAAAAATACACAGGTCGTCACATAATTAATTACTTCAAAAAAATTACCTAGTCCTTAAACATTTATATATATTCTTCCTTATTCCAGATTGCCGAGTCTCCCACGTAATATCAGACATGATAATCATAAGCTGCAACAAACTAGCGTACGTAGGGCTACTTCAGGCCGTAGAAACCGGAATATATGGGGCACGCACCGACGGCGCTCGCTTCAAAGTCTCCCACCCCGCAGTTTACGTCGGATCCCTCATCCTAATCGGGTGTTTAAGCTGCGCAACTTTAACTTACATCATGTGCTACCCAGCAATTCAGATGGCTAAGAAAACTAAACATGCTCTAATCAATACTTGGATCGCTATAGGTATGTTATGCTTTTTGTATACTTTAGGCATATATCAGACAGAAGATGTGAAGTTGTGTCAGATTTTAGGTCTTCTAATACACTATTTGTCATTATCTTGCTTGTTATGGATGTGTGTTTCGGCTAGTAACATGTATAAATGGGTTACTAAAACCCATAACCCTGTACGGACCCCTGAAGATGATATCCCCCCAGATGTACCAATACAGAAACCTATTTTAGGGTTATATTTAGTCGGTTGGGGTATCGCTTTAATTGTATGTGGGATTTCCGGAGCGGTTAACTTAAAAGATTATGCAGGTTACGCGCAGTGTTTCCTAAGCACTGCCCCTGCGTTAAGCGCTTTATTTGTCCCAGGAGGTATTCTCCTAATGTTTTTACTCATACTGTTTTTACTCATACGCTGCACGATTAGGAACATGAACGTGCAGTTATCAGAAGGGACTCAAGCAACAGAGAATGTTGATTTAGAAATGTGGGAGCCTAATCAAACTGAACAGACGGAAAGAAGAAGTATTAAATCAGCTGATTCGGAAATAGACGATGTTGAACATACCCCGATAATACAACTTAGAGCGCAAGTTATAGTCCTATGTTTGTATATGTCTGTTTGGACATGCGCTGCGATTACTGTATACCGACCTCTACCAGCGTACTTACCGTACCAAGAAGATATTTGCAGTATAATATACGCAGTGTGCGCAACTATACTAGGTACGTTTATTCTGTTCTTCTACGGTATTGCAAGGAGCGACGTAAGAGCGCAATGGTCTATGATGCATTGTTATCTACAGAAAAGTAAACAGTGTTGTAGGAATCGAAGCGTTTTTGATACTAACCAACCAAATTTACCGCCGACTCAAACAACAGCGCCTTTAAATGCGATACCAAACGACAATAGATCAAGATCAGGCAGTCGCAGTTCGAATAGGACTAATTCTAAAACAAATAACAGTGGGACGTTCAAAGCTGGCGCGGAACTAAACGGACAGACTTTACAGAAAGATTTACTCAAAAATACGAACGGAAAAACCCCTAATATTAACTTAGTGGTTCTACATAGACAGCAGTACAGGTCTAATAATTCAATGATGACGTACCCAGACTCGACGAACATTGGACCGGAGATATTTTACAATCCCAATCAAATGAATGTTGCTAAAAAGTTTTTCAAGAAGCAAAGGCAGCATATGAAGCGAAATTGTTTAGAACTACCTGTGAGACGAGATTGTGACAACGATTCGCATGTCTCACTCCCTTTGCCTGCTAGAGAAGCTTACAACGGTGTTGCAAATATCATAAATTCTGGTTCCAAAGTAAACAATACAAATATACATGTAGAAAGATCTAATAACGGCATAAAAGAGACTCGACACGCAGCGAATCCAAATTTACTTGAAGACGAAAATAAAGATTACAAAAGTTACTCCACGGATAGGAAATCTTGGAACAAAAATGACGATCTGAAATCTAGTAGAATCATGAATATTTACACTAACGTTCCTGAAACACAAGTACCTCAACATCAAGTTATAAAAGCTGCGAAACAGTTCAACCCACAAAGAACGAGTATTTCTGAGGAATGTTTGCAAAGTCACGCTGAACAACCAGAAATGAGAACTATATCACAGCAATGCAGCTTGGAATACAGCTCAGCATCAGAAATAGCAATGCCACACACGTGTTCTGACCAAACGTTAAATACTCACTCAGAAATGACGTCATTCCAGGAAAGTGCTGTGTGCTCTACCAATGAAATCACTGACACGGAAAGTTTTGGACAATATATAGACTATCTGCAACCTAATAAGCAGGAAACTAAAGAAGTAGACAAAAGTCTTCAAGATATATCAGAAGAATGTACTATGAACAGTGACGAGATTAACAGATCGAGTACGGCGCAAAATTTAGAAACAGATCCGGGGGAGTTAGATAACTTACTGCCTAACATCGAACCGCAAGGATCTAAAGAGAAGATGGACGATGAGAAAGACACATTCTTCATGGCAAAGACGACGTATGACTTCGAAACTTGCAGCACAAACGCTAGCGAAGCGGCATTCGAAAACGAAAGCGATATCTACTGCCCTAACTACCAAATGTCGGAAGTGAGTATTCGAAGTCATGGCTTATACGCCCCTTCGCCATCCTCGATGTGTCCGAACGAAATAAGTTTCAGCAACGAAGACGTTTCAAACATTGAAAGTCAGTATGTAAACTATGATCCTGGTTGGAGAAAAACTATAAAAAGTAATCCTAAATTAGGTAAATACGTGCCAACGCCCGCTTTAAGTTGTCCTGAAGTTAACAGGGAAAGTCCTGTGTCATTTAGTAGCGAGTTAGATGAGTTATACACTCAGATAACCAGTAGAGAAAAAGATAGAATGCCGAGAAAAGAAGGGCTAGATGTGACGATAAATAGTGATGTCACGCTCAAACCTACGGACAGCGACAGTTGTGTGAGCGAGGCAGTGTCTGATGTTGAAGTTAGGGGGGAGACCACAGTGTAAAAATCATCGTAGATTGAAGAAATGATGTAAGCTTTGAACCTTTCAAAATTGGAACGTTGGTTAAAATTCGTTTTCCTATAGTTTGAATATCTTAAAGTAGGTCATAAACTACTAAAAAGATAATTAAACGCAAACAAAAAATTTAGTTAAAAAAACAGTATTGATTTTATTTTTTGGTTTTGCACCGCCACTTGACCTACTGATTATTTTACTGTGGTATAAGTCTGAACATTGTTTTCGACTTTTTATAAAAGTACGAAAATAGAAGCACTTATTACTGTGCACAAATTGTTGAAAAACAAACCTTATTTGTATGGTGAGATGGTGCACGAACTTTCTTCACCACATCATTCGAGAAAGCCGGCACATATGACATTTTGTTAATGAACGTATTGCAAAGTATGCTTACGGTATAGAGCTATTAATTTGTTAGAAGAGATACGCTTAGCATCGACTGTATTCATTTGTTTAATCGGTTTGTAATCAACCTGGCGTGATTATGCAGAAAATACTTCTAAAAAAATACTTAGCAAACTATATTGATATGTTACAGTCAAGACCACTGCCCTTGTGGTGTCCTTTTGACTGCAATAGCCATGCCAAAATCCATAAAAAGTAAAGATAGTGAAAATTGAGAGGAACTTCATCGAAATCAGTTAAAAGTGGTTTTGACTAGTTTTGAGTTCTGACTGTAACATATATTATGCCGATTATGCCATGATGTCGTAATAAAAATTAAAAAAAAAGAATGTAAAGAGTTTCTAATACAAATTATATTAATGGTAAACACTGGCTGAATACAAATCGATTAAAGTTGGACGATTTGAATCGTGCGTTCTAGAATATCTTTAAAAAGTTTTCAAGTGAGAGAACTCTTTGCTAACAACTTAAGAAAACAAACTTACAACGTATTATTTAAATTGTTCTATACAATAAATTAGTGCCATTAAATAAGTTTGTATAATTTTAGTGTTTAAGTTGTAAAAATATTGTAAAGTTATTTATTTTTAAGTTTACTCTCGTCTGGATTAGCGGCTTATGTCTTGTAAAGGCGAAGAGATAAGTAAATGTATAGACGTGACATTTTTTCCCCTTTTGGGTTATGATGGTAATATTATGTCAAAACTTCTTTTTAGGGTTCCGTACCCAAAGGGTGAAAAGGGGGGGCTCCCATACAACAAACGTGATTTTTTTGCATTTTTTGCTCGATATCAATAGTGAATGGTAATGGACGCAACCCTTCCTGCACGAGTCCGACTCGCACTTGGCCGGTTTTTTTTTACTAGAATAATGTGTCCCACTGCTGGGCAAAGGCTTTCCCATAATCCTTCCATATGTCAGAACTACAAAAGCATAGTTCTATGAGAAGTGTAATGACCTTATTACCTTAGTAAATTAATAGCAGGATAGACAGAAAATTACATTTCTTCATAGATGTGTAACTAAAATATGTTTTTTTTTTAAATATCGCTTCTATGCATTTCTTATCTCTATGCTTATAGCCTACTATAAGGCTTTGAGTATAAGTGTACTAACAATAATACTATTGTGCCAAATTTTATCAAATATGGATTGTTGAGAAAATATCTACTTAAACAAACTACATAAATTAACATAATGCATTTGACTTCCATGCAACAAAATAATTAAGAACTCAATTAAAAAACATAACCCTTCCTTTTGGCTTGTAATCGGGTAAAGATATTTTAATGTGTTTTTTACGTAACTGAAATAGTTATTATTTGGTTCATATTCCTAATTTAAAAAAAGATATCGTTAAAATTAATAGATTGAATGCATCCCCGCCTTGATTCTAGTCCCTCATCGTTTTCATCTCATTTTTTATACGGTTTTTACCCACTAATGTTAAATTATAATAAAATACTTTCAGATAAAACTTAACTGACAGATAAACCCTTTGAGTATAGAATAGAATATATAAGGAGGTGCCATACCGTCAGGATCTGCGTGCCTGGTCTGGCGCAAAATGGCTACCTTTTTCTATGGAATTTCTTATCGTTTGGCAGGTCATCTACCAAGAAAACTATGAAAAACTTGCGCCAACCTTGGCACGCTGTCATAAATTCATTTGTATATGAAAAACAATGGGGCCACTCCTTATATATTCTATACTCAAAGGATAAACCTATGACTATAGTGCTTCTTTTGACATGTGGTGGAAATTGGAACTAACGATATCATCTTGTAAATTGACATTATTTTTAGTTATTTCTTCCCCACCCACGCCGTCCTGACAATGTCACTCAAGTGCCAATAGATCTTTGTAGCACTGTATTTCATTATTCATGATGTTTTAGACAGTGACAGGTATAAAATATCTGTCAGTTAAAATTTTATCTGTAAGTGTTAAAACGGGCCCTTATTCAGGTTGAAAATAATAAAATAATATTGTGCAGTATTCGACAGTGTGCCTATCAATGTTGTAATGTAAACTTTAATGTAAGGCCTATAAAATATAATGTACGTTGGTTAATATATCAGAGTGTTATCATGATGATGAACGGGGAACTGGCTAATAAAAGACGGAAAAAGGGGGCCTTTTTCATGTATTTGGGGCATTTTGTCATGTATATGGGGGCCTTTTGTTATGTAAATGGGGGCCTTTTGTCATGTGTACGGGGGCATATTGTCATGTGTAAGGGGGCTTTTTGTCATGTGTAAGGGGGCTTTTTGTCATGTGTATGGGGGCATTTTGTCATATACATTGGGGCAATTTGTTATGTAGAGTGACGAAGAAGATTGCCATCACATCACCAATTATCAGCAAAGTAAATGCTATAATTTAGAATAGGACAAATGACGGCCAATAATATTAATAACATTAAAGTACTGATCATGCATCGAATATAATTTCAAAGGGGCCATTTTGTCATCTGTCATGGTTTGCCAAATGGCCATGCCACCGTTTTTCGTCATGATGATACTCTGAAAGAAGGGCTTAGCACACAAAGACTACAAAATTCGATGTCGGATATCAATACCTACTTATCAATGCAAAAAAAGCCCTTCTTAAGTATTTATGTAGTATTTGTAGTAAAAATGACTACTTAAATGTATTAAATTAGCTGCCTTGTGTTAATATTTGAGCTATTGTGATATATATACTTCCTTAAGGTTTATACAGACGAGCGGGTTTGGTCGTACGACCATGTCTGCTCGTCTGTGTAGCCCCAAATTGCGCAGTTCAATGTGCAATCTTACAAATAGAAAATGTAGTAACATTTCGAAATCTATTGACTTTTTGTGAATATAATATAATATTATATGATTATTAATAGTGAAAATTTATAAATGGTTAGCTTTTTGTGGGCATATTGCGTATTAAAAAAGCATTTGCACTGGATTTTCTTGGTTTTATTTTATAAAAAATGATATAGAAAAATAAAAAATAATAATTTTCGTTTTATAAACCATAAAACAAAATATTTTGGTAACACTTCGGTGTTTAAAAAAAATAACTATTCGCTACGTGCACGACAGTAGCGCCACCTAGCATGCGCAACTTTCCGGGATTATGCCAAATCATAACATATCAGTATTTTATTGCTTTCTAATAAATATAGTAAATAAAAGATAAATGGAAAGACGACAAGTGGTAATTTGAGAGGAATTTGTTAAAACAGTGCATAAAATAATGGACGTCATTATAAAAACTGGTTTTGAAAGTGTAGGTTCTAACCTCAAACTTTGTTGAAAGGAAATAAATTAGTTTTAGCACAACATGTAAGAAATGTTGAAGAGTTACGAAAGAATGGCAATAGTTATTTAATACGAGCCCACATCATTCGTCAAACATCGGTGACATTAACGCCCTATGTAACGAGTTTAAACGTAAGTACTCTGATAACCTTAAATAAGTAATTTTCAAACTGTCTCAAGGAAATGATAAAAGTTTATCATAGTAAATATTTTTTGACTCTTTATGCACTTGAAGGTCACGACGGTTCTCTTTCCGCCCAGACTCTAGTATTTTATGATAGGTAACGTACCTATTTTAATTAACAATTATAATTTATTTATTACAGATCAATGATTCTCGTGTTGTCACTGGGGTAAAATGCAATTGTGTTTATAACCAGAGCTTTACTTTGTCACGCCTTAGAATGAAGTTTATTTTGTAGGAATAAAGTTAAAATTGACTCTACATTTTAGTAAGAAAACATTTGTATGGGAAAAAGAAAAGGTCTGTTTTAGGGCTTTCCCGGCAATTATTCGAATTTTTCTCACCGTTTAGACCTACCCTGGACTACGACAAACATTTTAAAACCAAAATCAGCTCAATCGGCCCAGCCGTTCTCGAGTTTTAATCAGACTAACGAACAACAATTCATTTTTATTTATTTACATTGACTTTAATTTCCCGGATTGTTGCGCATTTCTACCACGGCAAGCGCTGCGATCGCTTTACTATACCCCCACCATGTACTTCGCACGTAGCGAATACCTTAACAAACTTCATTTCGATTTTATCATTACATGAAATCACGAGTCACTTTGAATAAAAATAAATAAAAAGCCTTCTTAAGACTATTTACAAGTTAACGTACCTTATAAATGGCACAAAATGTATTAAAGCTACCAAATTGGTAGAAATTTTGGTAGTTATTTTAACCTTGCACTGGCTACACTAGTTTCGCGGTGAGTTCCCGCCCTCGACCAGCGACTGCGCCTAACATCCTTCCAACTAGGGTTTTAGGTTCTCCTTCCGTTGGGTTTACTTTTTCTGTAATTATAAAAAATACTTAAATAGGTACACATTCATAGATAATATACAATCTGTCATGCACGCCTCTTTCACATCGGGGTAAGCAGAGACCACGTCCCTCCACTTGCTACCATCCATACACTCGTCTTTCGCTTTATCCACATTCATCAGTCGCCTCATCACCATCATCAACATCAGGTAGTTAATAAACAACAAGTAGGTAGTTAAATAAAATTATCTTTCTTTTTCCTTCCTGACTTTTGTTAGGTTAGGAAGTTCATTCATAAGAGTGCCAGAGACACTCAGCGTCTGCGACCAAATGCGCAGTAGGTACTAGTGATTAAAACTGACTTACCAATAAGAAAGTCCAACACAAGAGTAGCTAACTGCGGGTCTGTGGGTTCAGGGGAGTCTACCATGCGCAGCGTGGGACTTAAACAGTACTGCGCGCTTGTGACTAACTGCGCAGCGGAGTCACGGGCCCCTGCTAGTAGCGCAGTCGATTCTATTCTGTGATTAGCTGATATCCGCCACCAAGCTGCGCCTGATTTACAAAAATAAGCGTTTTGTGAAAGACGGATAGCTTTAGGCGCAATGTGCGGCGCCAAAAACATAACTCTTCCATTTGGCTTCGCTGTAGTCGGGTAATTATAAAAATTCTTTAAAAAAAACACGTTTGCAATGCTGTAGCATACGCATTTCCTCTGTTAAATCAAAAACAGAGGTGGGCAGAGATCTCTTACCTACCTTAGAAAGGAAAGTGGTAGAAAAGGGGGGAAAAGGTTTCTTTTCCTTCTATTGTAGGCGTTACCTAGTGTTTAACAACGCTGTAGTTTGTTTGCTGTGACTTGCAATAAACAAATTCTAATTCTAATTCTAACTAATAAAAATCACTCCTCTCCAATTTTGCTGCATTTGGGATATCACTTTAGCTCTTACAAAGGTGTAAAAAGGCCCCTAAACCTACCTCTAACATAATTAAGAGGTCCACTCCAGTCACATGCTCGGGAACTGCCCCATCGGCCTTCCACGTCTTGTTCACTCTCTGCTAGCCATTTCTCTGGGAAGTTTGGCCACTGGAAACAAAAATATCACTATTTAGCTAGGTATTTACTATTCGTGCCTTGTGCGTTAAAAGAATAGTAAGTTACTTACAATTATTTATTTATTTATTCAGATAACTAAGGCCCATATTGGCCCATATAATTTAAATGAAATACAAATAAAAAACTTAAATTAACTTTTATATAAAAATCATTTAAACGATATGGTACTTTTATAGAATTGGGAAAGTTGAATATCGTACCTAATTCTAATACTTAAGTTTAAATTTTCTTTGTATATCTACCTACTTAGATGTTATGTAGTGTGATTAGGACACTAACTTCTCATTAACCATTTTTAGAAAGTGCTACAGTGAAAAAGCGACAAAAAACTCTGTTAACAAGAATTATTATCCGTGCAAGATGTTGAGTCTCCTGAGAGTTACTGGTTCATAAGTCGGTTCCAGAATTCTATAGTTTTTGAGATTTGTGACGCACAAAAATTCAGACCTGTGTTTTAAATATCCCAAATAAAATATTCACCTGAATAAAATGTAACCCTCGATTGCAGAAGGCAGTAGGCGGATACTGCCAGTATAGATTCGGATGAGGGGCACCAGCTATCACAAGCTTGCTGATTAAACCACCGTGGCAATGAGCTAGGTACCTGTAACATTGACGTAATGGCATAGAAATAATTGTGTCATTAGCTAGGAGAGAATGGAGATATTAAGTAAGGTACTTACATAGGTATAAATGTCGAGTGTTTGGGTTCAAGTCTGCTAATTTAAAATAGCCTCATTGTGTGTCGGTCGGCAGTGTCAATGGCATTTTTTGACAGATTTGGTATTCTGCTAAACAATGGCTTATAGTAGAGTGCCGTAAGGTTTATACCTCGGAATCCAGGGCCAGTCAATGAATCTTAATATAAACCTTGAAAATATGTTTTTAATAGTACTTATATAGAAAAATGTTTAAAAAAAGCTATAGAAGTAATCTAGTAGGGCGTTTGTTTTTCAGCCTGACTAAGAAATAGGGAGTGATAAAGGCAAAAACTAAGTCGCTGTTTAAAGCAAAATAGTCTAATGGACCAAAACAGGTAGTATTTGAATGGTGCATCGGTATACCTGCAGTCCCTAAAGATCCAAGATCAAGTTTTCAAGTTTGTAATAGTTGTTCTTTTTAAAATATGACTTTTGACTAATATAAATCAATGAAAACTCCAAAAAATTAATAATTGTTTATAATAATTTTAGGCCCAAAAAACGATGGAGTGACGACCTACGCTCATTTAGGGACGATTGGTGGGAAGCAGCTAATAATAGGAGTGTTTGGAGAGGCATGGGAGTGGCTTTTGCCCAGCAGTGGGACGAATTAGGCTAAAAAAAATAAAAAAATAAAAAAAAATTGAGAGCGCGAAAAAAATTTTTTTTAACATTATTCTATATACTATTAAAAACATATTTTCAAGGTTTATATTAAGATTCATTGACTGGCCCTGGATTCCGAGGTTTGACCATTTTTATGCCTTACGGCACTCCACTATTACACTGATTGCGACCGAACGTGTCGAAAAATGCCATTGACACTGCCGACACGCGACACGCAACTGACAATGTTATCTATAAATTAACAGACTTGGGTCCAAAGGTTGATTGGTAAGCGAACCTCGCATTATTCCAGCGAGGTGTCCTGATATTTTCCACTAGCTACCTTTGTATCCTTATGACTGTATTTATTGAATATTGTTTTTGTCTAGAACAACTTAACCTACCTACTAACACGATAGGAAACTTACTCTTTCCATAAATTATAATTAATTACGATATGGGACTGTTTACGTACCTACCCGTAACCCTTACTTATCTTCTTTTGTCTGACCCTCAGCGAGTTATTTCTTTTATAATGTTCTTAGTACCTACTTCGATAACTTTGATTTAAGTTCAAAGTTCATCTGTCACTGTTAATTAAATTGTTTAAGACACTTTAAGTTAGGACTTTGATACCTACTTTGTTCTTCTACGGAGGTACCTAAATAGATGTTTCAAATTAATAACTTATCGTAATTCGTGGCAAAGACTTGATGGGTCCTATCTATCATTTTCCAATTTAATTTTTTTGTTAATCTACCACCTTATAATGTTTCGATTGGATTATGTCGTCCATTAATTGGAATGAAATTAAGAACTTTATCAATTCAATAATTGAATCATTGGGGTCATCAATTTAAATAAGTTAATGTATGGTCTGAGGCCAATAGACGAGATAATCTAATAAGCCAGGCCAATATTGGTCTGGCCCACTGGCCTATCTTGTCTATGGGCCTCCTGTAAAATAGAATACTTGCTATGGCGCCATGTTGGAAACTTTGAAAATTTATACTGCCACATTACCCTCTTTGCGTGCTAAACTAGTCTCAAAACCAACTCATGCGTACCACGCACTGTACTTTGGATATCATAATCTATCAGATAACAGTAGTATGTTACTATTTACTTGGATATCATCCAAATCGTACGACACAGGTCCGTGTCGACTGTCGCGCGATTATCTGGGGCCTTTGACCTTTTTGAAACTAAAAGTTGGAGATATGCAATGAGGCGCTGATAGGTAGGTATTGCAATTATCTGTGACTGATTACTTAATTAAGTAGATATCTATACCAAGTTATGTTTTGCTTGCGTATTTTGATTATTAAAATGTCAAAATAAAGGTTGATGGAAAGAGAGGGATACGATAGGAAGACTAGGAAGACTGCGACGTAGGTACCTACCTACTTTATTCAAGTGAAGGACAGAGTTAGACTGCGTCCCCATTAGGCAAACTCTTAGCGGCTGACTGAGGTTGTGGCGTATCGATTTGGTAAGCCCATTAATATATTTTAAAATGGAGTCTCCATAGTTTGCTAGTTTTACACTCACTGTACGCAGTAGCAGCGTTACGAGCACTGACTATCTTAATAAGCGACTAACTAACAATAGTTTGACTGTGACGCACGAAAATTGATGTAAGTTTGCAGCTAACTCAAATTTTAGTCTGTCACTTTGCAGTTCACTCAGTCGGCCGGCTGTTAACAGTTTGCCTACTGGGGACGCAACCTTAACGTCATGTTCTTACCTTTCAAGAAGTCAAAGCGCAGAAGATAGGCCTAAACGGCAGAAGCTCCAACGACAAGAGTCTAACTCTTAAATATAATGTTGATGATGAGATGTTGACGTAATGTACTTACCTAATTGCCTATTAAGCATCAGTGTTTTGTTTAATTTTGTTTTTTTTTCGTTAGAATTAGGTGGTAAATTACATACCTCGCCACATAAGTGCAACCATCATAAAGATGACTGTAAAAAATATCTATGTCAAATTGAGATGAACTTACCAAGCCAACATCCCTCCAATCCCAAAGCCAATGACAACCGCTGGATTATTTTCCGACACGCCAAACACTTGCAACAACGTTGACAGTTCTTCAACAGCTCTGGGGGGAGCTAGATCCCTCCTCCCTCCCCCTTCGCTTCCCCCTGTACCCCTTAAGTCTAAGGTAACAATATGGTAGCCATTCTCGGCCAACCGTCTGACCACTCTGGTCCATGTTGGCCCCCAAAGTTTGCCTGTGTCTGGGGCATCGCCGAGAATTAAAACTAGTTGGCCTGTTTTCGGGCCAGTCTTGACGTAGTGATATTTTACTCCCTGAAAAAGGATTGAGTAGGTATAGAGTTAGCAGAAACAGTATGATTTGGAATTGTTTGTTTGTACTATAAGTACCTATAACCAGTAGAGTGGGTGCAAAGTTCTTTAGTGCTGATTAAAAATATTGAGGTCAGATTTAATTCGTAATTATCTTCTATCACGATTTTTTAATTCTCAGACATTTAGAAGTTTTAAGGATTTGTTTTGTATAAATAAGTAGGTACCTAATTAATCTATCTATCTACTGTTAACATCTAACAAGATGGAAACGAAAAGGAGATCAGTATTAGGTACCTACATATTAACTACTTACGTGAACCGATCTAATAGCATGTTTACATACTTAGACCTACCTACCTAGTTATTTTTAATGAAAACGTGGTAAGTAGGTACAATCAAAACATGTACCTACCTAATGATGCAATTAAGTTATCTAACTTCACATAACTATACGACAAGTAACGACCTTAATTTCTTACCATTATTTTAATATAGCAATGCGTCCCAATAGCATTATCCACAGTCAATTCAACTGATGAATTTTTGGCCGATTTTCTTCTATGTCCTTTCCACAATCGCTTAACAAACATTTGAATCAGCTGCCAGATACCAAACACTAGACATTTCACAACTAATTCGACAGCTTCCCATCCACTAACCACTTGCAACACTTTTTTACTTCTTGCAACCATTTTATATGACATTAAAATCTCTTTTTAAATAAATCTTTTTAATAAACACATAATCGAGGTAATCGAGCGTGCAGTACCAATGTCATCTGTGAAGTGTTCTTGTTTCTGTTATCAGTGCGTTATCAATGTATTCGAAGTAATCGGATGTGTGTGTAAGCGCAGCTGTCAATATTCAATGACATTTGACGTCACGGCGATGTGTTCTGAAACTTTATTAAGTATTGAGGAGTTATTATATTAAAGTTCTTTTGATAATGTAAGTATTCTTTAAACATTTGACTGAGCATTGACCCTATTTACTCTTTACTTAGCGTTACATATAAATTATAACTTTAGCGACGTAGGTATTGCTTTCTTTTTTTCATTAGAAATACTCACAGTTGCAGGAATATTAGATAAACTTAATTATCTATTAAACATCGTGCCGACTTTTTATGATATTTGAAAGGATACGACCTATACATAGGTCTAGCCATTATCATTTATGACGACCTTTTCTCTTCTACACATTCCTTTTCAGAAGTAAGTCTCAGATATACAATAAGCAAAACTTTTTTTTAAGCTATCGTGAAATAACTCCATGCATTTCCTATTATAGGTACTCTATGAGTTAATACAGTTCTTTTGTTAATGTATTCTATAAACTTTTAACTGAGCAGTGACCCTCCCTATTCCTGTTTTAGGTAGGTATCTAGAGTTAGATATTATAACTTTCACCTAACTTGACATACCTAGGTATTGCTTTCTTTTTTCCACTGAAATATCTTTTAAAATTAACAGGTATCTATTGAACATCATGCCGTCTCTTTATATTTGAAAAGAAAAGTGTCAGCTACAAGTCTAACCATTAATTTTGATGACCTAGAAAACTTTTTCTGGGCTTTCTTAAGAAATAAGAAATTTCAGATACCTAACTTTACAGTAAGCAAAACTTTTTTTAAGCTATCGTGAAATAAGTTCCACGCATCTCTTTATACTACTTATAACAAACAACTTTATAAACAAATTTCCGCCAGTCATCCGATCATGCACCCTTTTACAGTTTGAAAACAAAACAACAGAATTAAAACAAGACTAAAAGCTTAGTTAAAACAACCAAGAGTGCAGTAGTGGTGATCGTGAGATGTCTACACACATCGTCAAGGGTTTATTTAAAAACAAATTAAGGTTGGTTCGAGGTGGTTCGAGGTAGGCACTCTGGATAATGGGCATACGAGGACAAACGAATAAATGCCAGTCATGTAGACTAACGATCGCGAGAGATGCGTTTAAATCTGCTTGCCAGAGAATAAATACTTCTTTTTAATTTTACTTTTAATCCATTTAGGGTTAAGGAATGCGTTTGCATAAAATGATTTAAACCTGATCGCAGTATCACAATCACAAAGTTATGCCTTAACAACGCCTGATGTTTTTGCAATAGCAATACGTTTGCGAACTACAAGAACTTTTGCATTGAACAAAACTAAGGGGAGCTAATTCGATGCGGCCTGGCACATTTTATACCGCAAAAAGATAGGTTCCTTTCAAATCAAGTCATACGTCCCAAAAATAACTATTTTTTTCTTCAATATCTTTTTTGCTAAGTAAAAAACCTACTTACAAAAGATGTGTTACGTATTCATAACATCCTATCTATGCATCATTTTACCTAAAATCTTCTATAGTACTTTACGTATTGTAGTGTTAATGTAGAGATTCTATCATCCACATTGATATGACGTGGATAATCATGGGATGCGTCGGCACGTACACTCTCGGCCCTCCTCTTACGTCTCACATAAGAGGGGTGTACTTGGTAACCGCTTGACAGTTCCAATGAGGGTTGTCGATTGATATCTTATAGTATCTATATGTACTAGTACCTACTAGGTGTACCTACATAGTGTCTAAGAAAGTATATAATATAAAAGAAAAATTTTACTGGATATTACGACTAACTTTAGCTGTGAGATGACATCGAATAGGGATGATGACTACATTCAAAAATTCAAAAAATAATTATTCCGTCTTTTTGGCTATTAAAAAATATTTACCTAAATAATTAAATACCTAAATACAAAGATACAGAGCATCAAAGTTATGGAGTGGGGGGTATTGACGTCACTCCTAGGTAAAAATCCTACTAAGGCGTGACGTCACGGGTAACTTTAACCCAGTGTATCTTTGTCATTTTTAGTTTAAGAGAAAAAAAGAAAAAATACGTGTCGAATATTTTAAAATAATCTGTGTGATGGACAATAATTTTTTTTTTAGTAATCATGCCTATTGCGTACAATTTTATCATATCAATTTATCATGTAGATAGATATATTTATTTCTGCATAGCACTACTCTAAAGTCTTCTGTTCCTGCTCTAAGGTTGTCTGGAAGAGATCACTCTTAGTGATAAGGCCTCCTTATTGTAAGTAATGCCTGTAGGTATCTCTTTGTGTGCAATAAAGTAGGTAGGTAGGTACTTATGTATTTCTATCTGTCTATCTATCTATTGGTAGGTAGGTAATTAAGAAAAGAGCAGGTAAGTATCTAGGTACATCCCTTTATATCCTAGAGTCTAAAATTTAGTTACCAAAACATAATACAAGATAATCCAAGCCACATATCTCAAAAAAATCCGCGTTGTATCACAATCAAAATGGCCGCCGGACAATATTGAACAAGAGCATAGACTATAGACCTTCCACTAGGTACCTACTTATACATAAAGTATCTATCTGGGGACTCGTGCGATTGTCATGTTAATGCTAAGGCCCCCTGGTGGGTGATTAATAAGTAAATGTGACTGCAGACTGCAACCCCTATGTAAGCACCCGCCAGATTGAAAGATGACTCTTTTTGTTTGGATTCGAGAGGGTTTCCGCGTTATTGACTGTGAAATTACATTTATTTTTGACTATGAAACGTGTTAAGGACGATCTGTGATTTGATAGCTTATTTGTAGATATTGAATATACCTACCTAGGTACTAGAGGCTGCCTGCGACTTTGTAAGCATTTATTGGTCTATCTTGAAAAAAAAAAAAAGTACCTACTCTTAAAATACATAGCTTATGTGTTATTCTGATGTGCAAGCTACACTATTGTAAAGTTTCATCAAAATCAGTTAAGTAGTTTTTGCGTGAAAGAGTCACAATAGGCATGATGACTAAAAAAAATTTTTTAGTCCGTCACATAGATTATTTTAAAATAATCGACACGTATTTTTTCTTTTTTCTCTTAAACCAAAAATGACAAAGTTACACTGGGTTAAAGTTGCTCGTGACGTCTCGTTTGAGTACGATTTTTACTCAATGGTGACGTAAAAACCCCCCACTCCGTAACTTTGATGCTCTGTATCTTTGTATTTATTTATGTATTTGATCAGGTAAAAAATGTGTTTCAAATAGTTTTTAATAGCCTAAAAGACGGACTAATTATTTTTTGATTTTTTTTATGTAGTCATCATCCCTATTCTCACATCCATCCATCGCCACAAATCCAATGTCGTATAGGCGCTCATGTAAAAATTGTCATAAAATTAAAAAAGGGACTAGGATACACTAGTTGAAATGAAACACAGTGAACAAACACACTGAAGAATAAAGTAGATGCTTAGCAAAGTTTCTCTTATCTGTTTAAACACAGAATACCAATTGCTTTAATACGAAAGCCACAAAGAAGAAGCTCTATCAGCAATCGACGAAAATTCCAAAAAAAAAAAAAACTACAATGGGGATGATGACTACATTAAAAAAATAATTAGTCCGTCTTTTAGGCTATTAAAAAATATTTGAAATACGTTTTTTACAAGATCAAATACACTTTATATACAAAGATACAGAGCATCAAAGTTACGGAGAGTGACGTCATTTAAGAGATATAATAGACGAGTTTATCTTTGCCATTTTTAGTTTAAGAGAACAAAAAAAAAACTTACCTACGTGTCGAATATTTTAAAATAATCTATGTGATGGACTAAAAAAATTTTTTTAAGCGTCATGCCTATTCCATCATAGGGTAAATTAGCCGGTTTACCGGCCTTCTCTGGTTTTCGGCCATTACGAGTATTTACGCTTATAATAAGAAATTGATAATACGCTTATTAAAAAAATCTATGTCTCCAACATAATTGCCATGTCTTCTCTAACTCTTTAAATTGGGAGCATAATAACATGCCAATTGTCTCGTCAGTGATCCCGCAAAGGTTGACAGGTCAAAACGTGTCGCAAAATTAACGAAAAAAATAGTGCGCGCGATCTCTTTGCAAGGTAAGCCTTGATCACATTTATTGTTTTTTGAACGCAGGTTTCATTACTATAAGATAGATATGATATTAATTTAATATTATTCTTTTTAAAAATGATGATTTCTTTTATTTAAAATATAATTTTGAGGTGGTTGGATAACCAAAATATCAAATGACGGATTTTTTGGTTCTCGGCCGGCCGGCCGGAAACTAGATCTTATCCTATTATCTTTGACTATACATTCTACATTTATTGTATACTTTTTTCAAAACAAAGTTATTATAAACAAAATATTTTAACGAGCTGAATAATTTTGTTAACAGCCGGCCACATCTTTAGAAAGAAGTATTGGACAAATTATGCTAATGAATTATCTATTATTTGGCGGCCGATAACGGAAGTTCTAATTACTGTTTTTCGGCCTAGCTAACATAAAGGTGGCCGACAAACAAGAAATCTTTTGTTGATTATCGGACTCTTAAATTTTTATAAAATAATAGTAATAAATTTTAACAAATTTAAAATATAAATGATTTTGATTATAGGTACCTATCAGCAACTCTAGTACAATCATTTTTAGGAACTGTTCAATCGAATTTTTTTTAAAGCAAGTAATTTAAAGTCGGCCGAAAGTTAACTTTTTCACGTTTAGTTTTTGGCCATTGGCCGAGAGTTAGTGTTTTTATTTGCAATTCTCGGCCCTTTAATTTAGAAACGGCCGAAAAATGGTTGTTATTTAGCTTAGTTTTCGGCCCTATGGTAAAAAAGTGGCCGAAAAATAGCTGGCACTAATTTAGTTTTTCGGCCGTGTTCTAAATGATGGCCGATTCAAGATATTGATACGATGCCAGAAACACTATCTTTCCCAGATAACCAAATTGTTGTGATAGCAGAAATACATACTCCGGCTAAAAATGATGAAACTTCACTGAAAACCCCACACATGAGTTCAACACCGATTCAAACACGATCACTTGGAAATGAATTTGAAGAAAGTGGGATTGATCTTGAGTCACCGTTTAAGCAGGCATCATCACCATAACTTATCCAAGACAATTATACCACAAAATTTGAAAGTAAACATATTAAAGAAAAAAACAAAGAAACTTCGTTGATAGAAAATAATAATATATTTTCTGATCTATTTACAAAGCATTTAAAATTTCTGACCGATACAACAAATATCAAAAATAAAAAGAAGAATATTGTTAATAAATTACCTAGTGCTATCTGCAAAAATGTGGAGAGATTATTATGAATCAAAAGAGAAGGAAAAGCAAAACAAGATCGACGCGATAAATAAAAGAAAAATCGAAAGGGAACAAAAAAAATCAAAGCTGCTGCAAAAAAAGAAAGAGTTGCTCAGCAGAAGAAGCTTAAAATTAAAACAAAGGAAACCAAACCAAAGAATAATAAATTAAAAGTAAATAAAGAAGCAGAAATCGAAAAGATTGTTGAAGTTAGTAAAGCGGCTAAAGAAAAAATGACTGCCAAAAAGTACGAAAACCCTAGTCAAGAGAAAAATGAATATAAAGAGATCGTAAATGAAGAAACTGAAAATGGTGAAGATACAAATAGAACTGTTGATGAAATAAAAACAAATAAGCCCGATGATGAACGCAATTTACAGGTAATTTTGTAACTTTGTTTAAAGTTTCTAATAATAAATTTGTACTTACCTACCTATTCAAAAATATTTTACTACCTACAGGTCATGGACAGTGAGAAAAAAACGAAAGAAGAAACAAGAGAAGAAAGAGAATATATAAAAGAAACTGATAAAGAAAATGAATGCGAGATAGAAGAAGCAATATGCGAAAAGACAGTTGAAATAAATAAAGATTACAATGAAGATTTTGAAAAGGAAACTATTTTCTAGATTTATTTTTCTTAAATATTTAGTTTTTAAGTAAACTTACATTTCGAAGGCTGATTATGCAACCAAATATTCCTACTTTTTGATAAGTAATTTCTTTTTTGAAATAAATAAAGATGAAGACAAAGAAGATTTTGAAGAAGAAAAGATTTCGTACACTTAAAGTTCTTAAATATTTAGTTTTAAGTATAATTACACTTCGAAGGCTGATTATGCAACCGAATGTTCCTACATTTTATGATAAGTAATCGTTATTTTTTATGATTAAAAGTCTAATTTGTATTGTATCCTTTTTAATTAAAAATATACCTTGAAATAGAGTAAATAAAAGCTAATTTATAAATTGGAAACGGTGGCCGAAAACTAATTAAATTAATGGCCGAAAACTAAGACATGTGGCCGAAAATGGGCTAAATCGCTCACTTTTCAAGTTTTGTGTTTTATCATTTATGTAGACTTATTTTCAAAGAAAAGAGATGCATATTTAATAACTGCATTGTCTATTGAGTACAATACCATTTCATTTATCAGTATAAGCATATTCTTTCATTAAAATAAATCATCCCGAAGTCATAAAATTGCTTAACTGGCCGAAAACCGGCAATTTTACCCTACCAAATCCCATAAAATATCAATAGCATACATTATATCTTAGTTGAAAACGTCTAATAGAATAAACGACTTAAATTTCATAGAGAAATGGAAATATTTATCGAATTATATCATAAAGGTGCCAGGTAGGAGTGTCTTCTTACCACATCAACAATCTTTGGGTCTGTAACTTGATGCTCTGGGTGTTTCTTTAAGTTATCGCGGTTTCTTTTGTATAAAGTCTCCTTTAATTCAATAAGTATGATATTGTAAGCATACTGTGTTGGCCATTTGTATAGTTTATGCTCTGTATTTTCACTTAAGATTACATGTAAGAGCCTATCAAGGAATAATAAATTGGGAATAGGTAGGTACCTACTAATACTTGAAAAAAAAAATAGGTGCTGTATTTGGGAGGATTTTCTAACTTACATATTATCTGGAAAAACCTTTATTTGGGACCATTTTTTAACTTGGGTGATATCTATTAAACCTAAGCGCCAAAACACACTGTGAAACGCTACTGCAACGCAACTGAAACTGCTAGTTACTTTTGAGTTGCGTCGAAGTTTCTGCTATAGACTACCTTAGAAAACCATACACGACGCAACTAGTTTGAAAAGTTTCGTTTCAGTTAGTAAGTAGTTACTAGGTGTCAACCAATAACTTAAGCCCTTTTAGCAAGTCAAATTCAATCAAATGAAGATTGTCAGATTTTAATTTTATAAAACTACCCAAGTCATACCTAAGTTACGAAAATAAATCGACTAGGGGTGTCATTCCCTCAATCCGATTACAAAGTCTCTCGTTACAAGCGACTGTAAATCGAATTGTACAAAATGGCGGGTGATGAATGTCTACAGATAATGTTTTAATGTCGTTTGCATCTATTTGGAGGCATTTTGGACATTGGAGGGCAGGAAAAAGCTCCTTGTTGTGTCGACTAGATAATTTGAGATAATTATTAGGTGATTTACTTAACTGTTTAATAGTAATATCTAGTAGTTTAAGGAAATACTGAATAAGTATGTTAGTTAGCAAGATTTTCACAATAAGACTTACGAGCTGAATAATTTTTTTTATCTAGTCTATAGCAGTAGCGTCACGCGGTTTGCGTATTTTTGCCACATAGAAAAGTTGGAAAAACTAAAGTAAGTAGGTAATTGTTAGATATTTTAGGTTATTAATTTATTATGTAATGGGTAGGGTAGGTATTGTATACCTAATCAATTGTCTATAACAACTATGTAGGTACCTCCTTAACTTTACTGATCTAAGCAACAATATTCATTCTAATGATACCAATGCTCCAAATGCTCTCCAATTCTCATTAGTTTTTTCCATCGCACGGCCACAATTTTAAACTTTTAGCTCCTAACTGAACGAACACGTCCTGAAACTGAAATGAGGAAAAAACGGAATTCGGTTTACTGACGACCGGACTGTCGCCAGACGAACTTTTTTACTGCTTTCAGGGTTCGGTGGGTAAATGGTTTTCCTTTATCATCATTATATTTATGAGTACTTAGGTACTTATCGCTGTTGTCGGCGAAATCTTTACCACTCTGCTCTATTCTCTGCCGTCCATTTGAGCATCATAGGGTTTTTCTTAACAGTCATTATTTATCGAATCTTTGTACCTTATGCTATCTACACACCAAAGCCGTCGGCATGCCGCCGGGCTAGGCCGGCGGCTTTACGTCATACGAATGGCAGCTGTCAAAAAAGCCGGCGGCTTTGGTGTGTAGATAGCATTAGATTAGTACCTACAAGGTGATTGTACCTACTAATAGAAAAGACAATGCGATAGGTAAATAAGTTCTTTTGTTATAAAACAGTGAGAATGTTTCGTTTCCGAAATTGTAGCGTTTGTAATACTTGTTTGATTACTTATGTACCCGCTTTTGTTTGATAACTTGATGAAAGTCATTGATTAGCACTACCAATACAAGACCGTCAAATTATATTTATTATCTAATTACTCTCCTTTTTTGACTTCATCTAATAATGACTCTCTTCAATACCAAAGAGCAAGAAACCGCGTCAAAAATCTTACATTTTTAATTTAAAGAAGCTACAGAACCCAACTCCGATTTCCTCTTGCTTTTTTCTCATTTTCACCACTGGCAACATTAGCATGCAGTCAGTGGTAACCGCGTTACGTTACGTCGTACGTCCGCGTTACGTGCTATGGTACTCGCCACTCGCAACTCGCTCACAATACGAGGGCCACTCGTTACCTACTTGACTGTGTAACTTCGTTTGTGAGCGTTTGTGCTCGTGGATGGCTTGCTTAAGCGTGGAATGGACGTTTTGAGGAGATCGTTTGGTTATTAACATCGATAAGTAATTTTAAAAAATCTCTGTAGGGCAGGTACGATAAAGTCACAAAGGATCAGAAACGCTGAAGATTTATTGATTTTTTTATTTTGGTAGATTGCCCGTACGAATTTAAGGTTGCCTGGAAGATATTGCTACCTAGCAATAAGGCCGCATGTTGCTTCTTATATGCTTGTTTGTATCTGTACCTTATATCTTTATGTGCAATAAAGAATATTTGTATTGTATTGCATTGAATTTATTTTGTATAGTTAGGTGGGTATCTATTGCTTATCGCTAGTTTCAGACAAGACAGCCAGTTTCATAGCGCGAATAAAGAGTAAGCTGCTAGGTATAAGAACCTAGATAATTAAAGTCTAATAAGTATTTTGTGTGGATAAGTCATATGCAAAAACAGCAACCTGCCGAGCGAGGCATTACAGAGCTTTTACCGACACTTTTTAAAAAGTTTATTTTCCTAAATGTCTATTAGGCTCCAGTAGACAAGCCCCGCATTTTGATTTCGAAGAGGGTGCGTCAACCGTTGCGAGCTGCAATAGCTATTATGGTGCCCCTACACAAAGATTTATTTAAAATGTTATTTTACACCCAGCATCTATATACTTCTCTATTCAATCGTCATTCCGTGGCGAAATGACATTGTAATTTTACTTTTGTTAATGGCCGTATAGGATTTTGAGCTTTATGCCTTTGCGTTATTTAAAAAAAAAATGTCGGTGACGCCGCCATCTTGTCGTAGGGTGAATGGAATAGTTATTGACTCGCGTTATTGAGTTACATTTGAGTGGTTTTGTTACGGTTCGATGTTTTTGAAATGATGCGTTTTTTTTCTCGATGCTACTCCGCCTCTACCTATATGTAGAGCTTAGGTAAAAGTCTTGGCTAATCTCATTTTTAAGTACCTAGGTACCTATCTAGATTCCTGAAACATATTCGTAGGTAGGTATATTCGTGTTGGCAACCCCAACATAGGTAAAATTTGAATTATTCTATAATTTTGTTAAGTTGTACTTCCTGTTTTTTATATACTTCACTTACTCTGTGTTACTCGACCTTACTCGACCTAACCGTGATAATATAGCAAAATTCAAATCCTACAGTACAGTTCTTTATTTTCTTTCTTCGCCCAACTACATACCAGTGCCTCAAGCTCTTCATTTACAATTCGTAGGTATACTTAATTTTGACGAAAAGCACAGCGAAAAGTCAAAAGTTATTGCGTAGGTACTTATACTTACCTATATCATTGCAACAGAACTGGGTGATTATTTTTTAAAATGACCATTTGGATGAAAAAAATTGTCCATACGCGATATTTTTTATTAAATATACTTTTAAGTATCAAAAAAGTACCTATTATTGTACAATGTTGTATTGTCTAGTAGAATTAAACAGTTTTATGTATTAAATATTACAATTAAAAAAATAATACAAATTTTTTCTCGGTGGGTTCGGATGGTCCCTATACAAAATTATTTGTCCTCTTCACGAGATACGTTACAAAATTTGACCTAAAAAAGTTACTGGAACCTTTATTTAATAATGAGTGAATATATCGCCTAGACAACAGTGAAAGCGTATTTCTTCAGTATACATTATTTAATTTAAATAATTTTAAATATATATTTTTTACTTACAAAACATCGTCCGAAATTTTGTTCATTTTTGTTTATCATTTTTGTAACGAATAAATCTGGTAATAATTGAAAACTAGAAAAAGAAACACTTAGCAGTTCAACGAGTCAATGGCACGCCAGAAACGAATTTGAATCGGTCATTTCGTTTACTGTGTGAAAAAGTGCACGACGCGTGTTTTTTTGTCGACCGGAAAAATTTCAGTTTTAATTTATCCATTTTGTGTTGTTTGTCAAAATACACAGGTAAGCGGCTCCTTTTTCATTAATTGTTTATTGGAATAGTTTATTATGTATCTTTATAAAAATGCACGGTGATTTCACTCATTGAGATTTCTGTTGGCATAAACTATTTGAGACTATTTTCAAACAATGTTGCTTCTTCATTTTTGTAACGATTTTTGATAACGTTACAAATATGACGTTACAAAAATGAAGTAAAGCTGTAATCACATCGGTGACTATAATGTGGACCACTAATTTAAACATTATAATCGGAGCATAATTAAAGACAGTATTTTAATGTTCCTTAAATGTTTACTAATTCTATTTTATTATGTCAATGAAATATTTTGTTTAATTATGTTTTCTTATATTTTAAGTTAATGAGAATAATCTTTTATGTTGTTTTTTTGTTGTTTTCTGTTGTTTATATAGTGACTTCATTGATTTCATTATTGATAAAAAAAAAACAATTTGTGTTGATTATTGGTATTGTGTTTCATTTCATTGCATGACATTTAATACATGAGTAAAACATAAAGTGTGCATTGTGAGTAAGCCCTAATATTTAATTTTTGTTATTTTTTTAACAAGTTTTATTTTTGTAACACTTTCATTTTTGTTTCATTTTTGTCACAATGGTCATTTTAAAAAATAATTACCCAACTACTAATGAGTTTTGGGTACCTACCTTAAGTCAGAAAAAAAAATATTCCCAGGTAGAGTCAGTAGGTACTTTTTTTTTAAATTTACATGTGATGATATAGCATTCTTATTTGTGAACCAGCTTTTTATTATTTACCTACTTTCCTACCTATTTATAAATATCCATCTAAGTAAGTATATACCTATATATGTATTTAATATTTATATTATCTATTGGATATCTATTTGTTTATTTTTATTATAGGTACTTACTATCTATTTTTGGTATGTATATGTAGTTATGTATGTATTCTGTATTATTTGCACAACCCGCAACCATTATTACCTATTTCTCGCTATTTCTTACCCTAAGGTTGCCTGGAAGATATTGCTACCTAGCAATAAGGCCGCCTGTTGCTTCTTATATTCTTGTTTATGTCTGTACCTTATATCTTTTGTGCAATAAAAAATATTTGTATTGTATTGTAAGCATGTACTACCCCCGTAAGCGAAGCTCCAACTCAAAACTCTCGTTATATCCGGATATCCGCGCTCGGCTAACGAAGTCAATTTAGCGTCGAGTAGATACCCGGTTCTGGGTATAAACCGGGCGAGTACACCCGGCTCCTAATGAACCACTCATAGTGACCGGACAGATTGTTCATGTTTCATTTAGCAATTAATTAATATCTCAATTTTAATTCATTGGCTCTTCATTCGAGAGCTGCGGGAAAAGTAAAAAAAAAAGTTAAGTGGGTACTTATTATGTAGGTAAGTAATTAGTCATTAGGTACCTATATTACTTATTCGATTCTAACTTACCTAGGTACCTACTCATTTACTCCCAGCCCAGTCGCAGAAACCAAATTTATCCCCCATTAAACATCATGCCATCTTTTTCTTATCTTTGACGATGACAGTGTCAGCTATAGTTTTAACGGAACGTTAGCTTAATGACTTTACCTGCAACTATAATTTTCTATAATAACTCGTGTCTCAATGCAATCAATCAATTTGCACGAGGATATACAGGCCATTGCTTTCAATATGCTGCCAGTTATAATAAATAATACTTAACTGCGTATAATTGTTCTTATTTTTGAATAATTCTTTATTTAATAGGTAGTTTTTTTTGTGATAGTTATAACGGTTTGAAATTATAGAATTACAACTATAAGAAATAAGTATTAACTGTTTGAAGATATTTATGGGTAGGTATTTGTTGTTGATCTACCTATGGATAGGTTAGGTTAGATATTTAATAAATCTAATAGCTAGGTCCATAAGTAGGTAAACTATCATAATAAAAGAACTGAATTGACATCGAATGTTTTTGAACGTGGAACAAAACGAAATAAAAAGCATTTTTCTTGTGTAAATAAACACAAAACATGACCTAATCAAAACCATAGACAAACTAGTTAAATTAATCTTTACTTTATTCTATACCCAAGTAAATGTTCCAATTTCAAAAATCTCCAAGCGCAGTGAGCAGATGTCTTTATAACCTCTCGAGATGACAGGCACCTGCCACTCGGGAAGTAGCTTCGTTACCCGCTAGAGGGCGCTACCGTACTCGTCTCGTCGCCAGAACTTTAGGAAAGAGATTTTGCAATGAGATGAATAGTCTTTACGTAGACTTAAGTTTATGACTTTAAAACTAAAAAAAATGTTAACAAGAAACTAAAAATTATCTACGCAGCTACATAAAGTAAATTAATCATATTGGTACTTCCTCAGGTACATTGTTTAGGGTTTCAGAGCATATTTTTACCTAGGTACTTAAGTACCAACTAAGTAGGTACACAAAACTTTGGATGAAGCTAAATTGTGTTTGGATCGTAGCAAGTGGAGCGAATTGATCACTGCCTACCCCGATGGGAGAGACAAGTGAAAAAGATTTTTTAAGTATGTTGTTGTTGTTGTTGTGTCAGCTTAAGGACGTCCACTGCTGGCCAAAAGCCTCCCCCAAGGATCTCCACAACGACCGGTCTCGCAATGCCAGCATTCAACGGCATCCAGCGACTTTCACCATCGTCGGCCCATCTTGTTGCAGGCCTTGCCGCACTGCGTGTCTTTCGAACGATATGTACTTATGTTATGTAGAAATCAACGATTATCTATATGACTGAAATCCATGGGATTGACTTGCTCTTCTGTCAAGCTGTCTCTATGTAGCATAATTATTGAAATGTTAATTTTAATGTTTATATCTAAGTGTTTTTGTCTAAGAATTTGTAATATCAAATTATAATAATAATATCAAAAGAGCAACCCAACAGAGTTTCTTGCTAGATTCTTCTCTGGGGAAAACTGCACTCTTGCGAATCTAGCATTAACTTTAAAAAATGACCCGTCTTATGTGATGTCAAACTCCTAAGTCCTACAGTACCATCCAACCGAGCCTACTCTACACCGTCACAAGCAAACATCACATTTCCATTCTTCCATTAAAACAGTCTAGCTATAAATTTCCCGAGATAAGAACCGAATGTCTCCGGCGGAACCCGACGCCGCCAGCCGCTCGCTTCCGTTCACGACTACCAACGATATTAAGTATTTATAGCTGTATGTCGCTTGCATTACAGACTGTAGATAGAGGGTATTTTACTAGGCTTGCCGAATTCTTAAGTAGATACCTAGATAAGACTAAGAGGTGGCCCTCGATTTAGTATGTATGCATTTATAGTCATATCTTCGACCATTTAAAATAATAGATACTTATATGAGTAGGTACCTACCTACTTAGACTAAGTAGGTAGCTAATATATCACCTATAATATGTACATAGTACTTTCGTTAATACATATAGCCTTAAGTATGTTATTCTGATGTGCAAGCTACAATATTGTAAAGTTTCATTAAAATCTGTACAGTGCGTGAAATATTAACAAACATCCTCACATCCAAAAAAAATTAATTTTATGATTCCACAATGATTTCTACTTTTTAACAATATCCCGTTAAATAAACAGTCCATATTTTAAACTTACAATAAGATCCCCAAATATTGATAGATAATAAACGAAAATATTTGAATTTGAATAAAGAAGACAGCTGCCTTGACCACAAAAGACATGATACCAAAATACGCGGCATTCTACAAAACTGGCCACTTACGTCGAGTGGGTTAAAGTAGCCAGAATTAAAAAAGTTATTGTCTATGGTCACGTCGCAGTGAGGTACATCGGCCAGTATTGTCCACATGAGATGACTATCAAAATAAAACGGGATGCTGTGTGTTATTTCAACTGGACCGCGCGTGACTCTTTTAAAATATTTTTTAAATTTTATTGTTGTTTATTTTGTATCTATTTAATTAGGGTATATAGGTTTAAGTAGGTATTTTTTATGAATGTTAATTAAATAAGTTGCTGTGGTTTGATTGTCCTTTTGTATTTTTTTTTATCACAAAGCAGACGCAGAAAAGTAAGTGCTCTATCTAGGAAGTGCTCTACCTAATTTTATATCATACTTAGGTAATGCGTACTTAAAAAAATATCTAAACATAACTTACCTACACACCGCCATTTTGTTTTATTTCGAGTAACGGAAAGTAAAACTGTTCTTTTAATGCATAAACAATGTGATGGGCGTGTGTTGGGGTATTCAACTGTGAGCGGAACCAAATTATCTTTCGGCCGACGACGTTCGCCGACGGCAAAACATTCTTACGGAAGCGTGGAGTTTTTAATAAAATAGTGTTTTGTCTTTATGGCTTATGTCTGGACTCCAAAAAGATTTTATTACAATTTTCGAACATAGAATGGGGAAGATGCGATATTTTTATTTTTGTGTTTATATCAAAGAACGCCATGTAGAATAGACAACAAGTATATAAAAAAATGAAAAGACTGTAATTTACTGCAAAAAATGGGGTTTAAAATTGACAATTTGAATTTTCGCGCGAAAACGGATCTATAGTTCGTATGACGTCACTCCTGTCTGTCACTCACTGGCCCACGTACTGTACATCCTCTATGTATTTTATACTTTTGCATTTTTCTCGACTAACGAGACATTTTTTTGTAATAATTTAAAATGGACTATCCATCAACATCAGGCGATCATAACTATACTATAGATACTCCGAAAAAAAAGCCGTGTTGACGTATGTTTTGTGGCAATGTGTCCATCTACTTCAAAGCAGTTTCCAAATAAATTGTTTTTGACTGGAACTTCTGACCCAAAACTGCGAAAAAAGTGGTTTCAAGCTGTGAAGAGGAATGACAATTATTCCCCAAAGACCATCATTCGATGCTGTGAAGACCACTTTGACGTAAGTCGGCGGATATATTTGATAAAAGCTTAGTTTAATCTGCTTGTATGCAAAAGAAACATAGTTATTATACCTACCTAATTACTTATCCAAACTTGTCAATGACTTTTGAATGAATGAAATACAAATTTAACTAATGATTTACACATACCGTTGTAGTTTAGTCCCTTTCATTTCTACACTTGAAAACTGCACTTTCGACAAAAAAAGTCACTACCATGTCAACACTAACTTTTGGTAGATTCCTGGAGTCTGCTTTGACAAACCCAACTTCCATTTTTATTCAAAAAACGCAATTAATTCTCGTTTTAATGTTCACTTTTTTACTACAACTATAACCTCAAATACGTTGTCATAACAGGAGTGACGTCACTGAACGCTGATGGGTGTTTTAAATCCGTTCCATTTCAAGCTACTTTTAATTCGTAATTATTGTTGAAAAACAACATTATATAAAATATAAACCTTGCAGTGGCCCTTCTTTTATATATTTTTAACATTTTAATAACAAAATTTTCATAAATGGACCTATTTATGCAGAAACGTTCCAACTGACAAAATTGTCAAAATTGAGTTAATGATGCCAGGCTAACCCTTGAGGTACCTTCCATCTTTGGGCAAAAAACTGGTTCTCTAAACTTAATCAGTTTGAGATAATTAATAGCTCAAAAGCTTATAACGTTCCAAACGACACATTTTGCACTAAAGAAACGTTTCAAATCACTATGGAACGTTTTAATTTTATTCATTTGTGGCTGAAAAATGTTCCAAACATCTTTGGAACATTGTTATTTTTTAAAAATAGTTGACAATTCTTTTGTTGAAATGTTTCATGTGGGTTTGGAACATTTAAAAAAACACATATTTTCAAAATTATTTTTCTTTTAAATGTTTCAACTATATTTGTGAACTCACAGAAATAAAATAGATTTTTCTATATTTTTAGAAAGGGTTCCAACAAGCTCTGGATCACTTGATACAATTACCTAAAATGATAGTTTATTAAATGAGGAAAAACTTTACTATAAACCGAAAAAAGTAATTTGAATGGTGCACAAGACCAATCTTTAATTTTTAATGACTAAATTACCTACAGAGAAATTAGTTAGCTTCTAATATAATTTTGCTCAAATGTATTATTTATTTTTACTCAAGAGACCGTATTTATGTGATATTACTATTCATGAAAAAAATATATATTATGGAAATTTCTCACAAAAGGTGTCTTGGCTTGACAAAAAATGTAAATTCGATTGATATTTTTACTAGCTTTCATATACTACCTACTTGAAGGAAAATTAAGAAACATCATGCCAGTTATTGTAGGATGATTCACATTTTAAAATTATTTATTTAATTAATTAATAGATACCAATCTAAATATAATTTGGTGCCACAGGTAGAGTACAATAGTAAATCAGAAGCTTACTAAAGAATAATTAGGTATATATTTTTTTTATAATTACCAAAATGTATATTGACATTATTGGTTCAGAAATGATACATTTTTGTCTAATGGTTCGTTGGCTGTGGTTGAATTAAGAAAATTTTCAGCTAAGTACTGCAAATGCCATGGAATATATGCGGTTTATTTGATTTTATTCGTTTATTAAAAAGATGGATTCAATAATTAAAAATCTCTCATTCATGTACCCAGATCTAATTCTATTCCCTCAGATTATTGATTTAGATGTAGGGGACCTTTTTAAATTAATAATTTAAGTCATTTGTATCAACATCGCGCTTTTTTTTTTATTATATATATTTTTATTACAAATTGCACCTATACAAAAATGTTTAACTACTTATTTATTTTGTTTTATATTGTTTATATGGTAGCTAATTAAAATACCACAGAGTTGTTAGCAAGTTTTAGCTTAAAAAAGTTTTTAAATAGTCAGCAACAATCAAAAATTTACAAAAAATACCTTTGTGAATCTTTTATTTTGTTTTTTTTACGCCTTTGCAATAAAAAAATAAATTAACAAAAACTTACCAAAATAATAGTAAAATTAGCTAGCAATAATTTAATTACATGGTATAATATATTTGAAAAATAGTTGTGAAACCTGTGGTTGAGTTAGTGGTGTGGCAATATATTGATTTGGAAACCAGAAACATTAAGATACCTACTAATATTTTTTCTTGTAGCTTAGTTATGACAAATAGAAGCTTTATTTAGTTGTCAAATAAAAATATTATATTATTTGTACTTATAATTTAAAAAAAACCATTTTGGAACGTTTCTGCGAAATGTGCTAAAAAACGAGTTCATACAAAATAGAATTTTCATGAAACGTTCCAAACCGATTTTTCGTAAATATTATCAATTTAATTACTTTTACTCGAATAAAGACCCCTTAAACAAATGCATTTTAGTAACATCTTTAAATTAATCAATCATTTTCGACTCTACCTGCAGTGAAAAAAAAGTACACAGCTCAAACACAAAAATGCATTTTTCTCAGTTTCACCTCTCTGTCAGTTGGAACGTTTCTGCATAAATAGGTCCAAATATTGTATTTGCATCTTCCCCATTACTAACCTACAAGTATAGGGTATTTCTTTTATATTTTATTTAATAAGTACTTTGATAGTAGGTGCGTTCCTATCCTATGTAAGTAGGTACCTACCTTATTTTATTTCTGCAAGTTTAAGTTTTAATAGAAATTATATTTCTCTTTCTTTCTGTATTAAGTTTAATGTAAACTTCAGAACGCATAAGTACGCATATCTTCCTATTTTTTAAGACAACGAATTTTATTTTAATATCTCCAAAAATATTACTGGGGCAATAGAAATTTATTTGAATTCAAATGTGACGTTCTACTACCAATCACAGCACTACATTCCCAGGTTATATGTACATTGCGCAGTATCGATTTCATGTCGTTATGTGTTTGTGGGTGGACTTTAGGTGTGCGTGTAATGGATACGGCCCTACTGGGCGGGGTCGCTGCCAGCCAATCCTGTAACTGATACCTTACTTCTTCTCAATCAACTTCATACTATTATAACCTCTATTTTGTGAATATAGAGTACAAAATGCTATTCGACTTTTGAAGGATTGTGTAAGTGATAGCCTAGTTCTTTATTAACGGTTGTTTGATATTAGACTGTGTTTTGTTGGATTAGATTTTGTTTTTGAGTGTTTGAAGCGTGTAATTGATACAATTGAACAAATTTTCTGTTATTTAAAGTAGTATATGATTCAAGTTATGATTTAGATTAGGTAGATATTTTACATGCAAGTAGGTAATTTTTCAAGGCCAGGTAACTTAAAAGAAAGTATGAGTAAGTAAGTTTTTTTTTACAAAAAGTACTTATGTTAAGTACCTATTTAAAGTAAGTATGTATTTTTTTTATCTTATCGTTCATTTGATTTTCTTAAAATAAATAAATAACTTACCTTCATGCTGACTGTACGTAATAGTAGAAAGAACAATGCACTTAATAGAAGGAGCAAAGTTTATGATTTATCATTAACAAAAAAGTAAGTATTTATTTAGGTATTTACAAAAAAAATGTCCCAATGACAAAACGAAAATATTTCAAAGTATTTATTTCTGTAGAAACTCGTAATATTCATTATAAAGGGGAGGCTACACCTGACGCCGGAAGTCATTAGTAAATAGATGGACACACAACGAGCCCGATAACGCCCTCTCCCCAAAATTACTCAACACAAATTTAATGCGTCCGAAAAATCAGCTATCCAAACAAACTATTAAGAAATTTCAATTTATCACCTGCAAAGTAAAGTTTGTCGTTGTATTTGACGACAAAGATACGTTTGCGGGTGTTGAGCGAAGTTTTCTTATATATTTTTTAGAGAAAGTAGTTTTTGAGCGGTAAATAAAAGTTTGTAAGGGGTTTATAAAAAATGACATTGTATGGCAACACCCTAATGTCAGTATTATCTATTGTAACCATCTTGAGACGAGCAGGATTTTCGAAAAGGTCCAAGATAAGGTTTTCTTGTGGTTTTGTAGAGAGGAAATACCAACTTTTATATTTTTTGCGTTTGCCTTCCTTACTTAACTTAGGTACCTACCTACCTATCTACTTAAATATGACGTGGAATAAGTTATGTTGAAATTATTAGTATTGAAATATTTTGTTTGAAGCTACCTAAGTGATAGAAAAGGACCTACCTAAATATTGTTGGATACATACAAAAAAATGATTAAAAAATAATAAAGTATTATAAAATGGTGTCGGTATTAGACCGCGTTACCTTACTTTGAGTACCTACTCATTTAGGTAATTCGTCGTCATCAAAACAAAAAATTACTTTAAAAAATTAGTGATTTATTATGATAAAATTATTTAATAAGAAGTACTTAAATAGCATAAGTAATAAATTACCATTCATTATTAATTATTGAAATTACCAACGTAGGTCTTGCAATTTTTTTTGGTAATAGATGATTAGGTATATTAACAATTTTATTTTCATCATTAAGTATAATAAATAACTGATAATTATATAAATTATCAATTAAGTTATCACGTAGGTAATTTATTTAGGTAAAGTACCTACTTAATATGCATAACATGACAAGCGTAGAGACCTATGCATTAAGTTTTTACTTGAATTAAAAAAAAAACCGATTGCCGTTTGTTGAATCTATTTGTAGGTAGGTACCATACTTCGCCTTGTAAGAGAACACTATTATTTGAACATTTTGACTTGGTTCCAGAAACTACATACCTAAGCATTTCCATTTAGGAAGATACCTACCTACCTCTTAGCTCCTTTAAAGATCGTACTAAAATTCAAATCGCTAGATTACATTTAAGCTAACAATACAATATTTTACTCCGCCTGCGAATGACTTTAACCCTTTGAGTGACAAGGGGGCGACAATACCCAGCGGCAGAGGGGCGCCAAGTGACACGAGAAGTAGAGGGGGCAACCCGTTCCCACTTATTAACTTACCAAAACCAACAATCGTGATTAAATCGCGCGTGAACTAATAAAATAATAAGACTTGCGTTCTGTGACGTTTGGTTTAGAGGGGTGCTACATGGAGGATGCGACTGAAATTTGTAGAGTTGAATGAGGAGGTTTAGTTTTTATTTCTAATGAAACTTATATTAAAAACAAGACTAAAGTATTCAATTGAATATTTAGATAATTCTGTTGTTTTGGTACCTACTCTACAGAGCGTAGGCTTATTAGAAAACAAGTTTATGTAGGCAGCTAATAGATTTTCGTTATACTATTAGTTATCTTTTCACATAGTAAATTAGTAAAGTAATAATAATAAGTAAGTAACAAGATAAAAAAAAAACTGGTGCTTAACTCAATTAAATGTGATTCTCTTTTAGATATACCCACGGGTCATACTTTCCTTAAGCTTACCCACTTCAACAAAGCTTACCTAAATCCACATTTCATCCCAAATCCCATGTAGCCTAACCACCGCCCCTAGCTGCAAATTTCATTACAATTAGCCGTTGCCATACATTATTCATGTTCAAACAGCAAGGGTCGCAGATGACCAGTTTGCAGTGTTTGCCGCCCATTACCGCCCCCTCACCTTCATTAGCTAGGTTTAGATTTTGGGTTAATTAGCGCCCCACTGATTGGGTGCGTGTTTGTTTTCCACGATTTTCCATTTTCGGCGCTATAAATGTTGATTCATCCAGTTTGATTGACTTACCTATTGAATTTGTATTTGATTGTTGTTGGTTGGAGATAGATGTGATTGTATTGCTGTTTGCTGCAGCGCTTTGAACAATTGTGTTATTGCAATGTTGTAGGTAGGTACCTACCTACCTTGTGGTGCTCTCTAACTAGAAGCATGTCCGTGTTACAGATTTGAGCAGAGTGAAGGAGGAGAACCGAGCATTACCTACATTGCGCACCTTATAACAAAATCTAATCTATAATATTACATTACTTACACACAAATTCACGTCAGTCAGGGAAGTATTGTAGTGTAATGCTGAAAGACGAATCTATAATTGCCACGTGAATGATCCCGATAAGAGAACACCTTTAAGTTCGTTGGTTTCCAGCGAAAACAACAATAATATTAATAAACTTTGTAATGATGTGAGTTCAGTACCCGGCTGACAAAACAGTGGTGTGGTGACAGCGGATGCGCAGGCGCCGGCGCTGGCGACAGTTGCTACGTTTCATGCGCTGAAGATTTGTGGTTCAAGTGATTGACGGATTGAGTCAAATGTCTAGCTTTTTGATAGGTTTGATAGATAAGGAGAACATTGGTGAATATTACTTTTAGAATCTTACTAATATTATAAAATATGTCAATGTTTATGCCGATGGACGGATGTGCGGATGTTTTTACACTTTCACGCAAAAACTACTGAACAGATTTTGATGAATCTGTACAATATTGTGGCTTGCTTATCAGAATAACACATAGGCTACATTATTTTCAGATGTCATGTATTTTTTCCTAGATACATGATACATGCGAACAAAGTCGCGAGCAGCATCTACTAGTTATTAATCTGTCATCTCAATTCCTGAAGCTTCCTTCCCGCTCTATCTCTTCACTTCCACCATACCCTGAAACCCAATAACTACAGGTCGGAAGGTGATAGCCTGACTAACATCACAGTAATGAACTAAACGGTGTCGGCACGTCAACGTCAACGTCACGTCACTGGATAAAATTAGTTTGTGGTAGTGACGCGGTTCTTTGCGTATAATATAAATGTCAATGTTTGTGCTGATGCGATGGCTGTGATGTTTGTTACTCTTTCACGCAAAAACCATTGAACAGATTTTGATGAGACTTTAGAGCATTGTAGCTTGCACATTAGACTTGGAGAAATCAATAGAATAACACGTAGGTAATATTATTTTAAGATAATGATTACTTTACTAATGCTATAATTATTTATAAATGACCTTCTTTATGGTATCTACACACCAAAGCCACCGGGGCATGCCGATGGGCTGGGCCGGCGGCTTTACGTCATACGAATGGCAGCTGTCAAAAAAGCCAGCGGCTTTGGTGTGTAGATACCAATATACTGTCTAGCTGGGCTAAAAGGTGGCGTCAATTGTTTGTTCCTTGCGAGAGTTATTTTTTTAAAAGGTTCACATCTATTTCAGCTGATATAGGGACCTACTACTTACTTGATATGTATGTATGTTCCAATTTTCTTATTTTCCATTTCCAAGTTAGATCATACATACCTACATATCCGTCACGCCTCTCTCCCATTGGGGTAGGCAGAGACCACTTCCTTCCACTTGTTACGATCCAAACACACCTCTTTCGCTTTATCCACACTCATCAGTCGCCTCATACATGCCCGTCGGTTTAGGGTACTCTTGATTTGGCCTTACTTGAGCAAGTCCAAGTAAGAATGAAATGCTGTCTACACACCAAAGCCGCCGGCATGCCGTCGGGCTAGGCTGGCGGCTTTACGTCATACGAATGGCATAGCTGTCAAAAAAGCCGGCGGCTTTGGTGTTTAGATACTATAAGTATTATTTCATTAAAAACCCCTTATATGTATCTACTTATTCGTCAAACGATCAAATACCAAAATTCTGTAACAAACCTTTTAAGGGCTAATGATCCTCAAAAAGGGACTCCCGGGACACCCCGTCAACATCGCCCTGTTTACTATAAAAACATTGACGGCTCTGTCAAATATTTTTCTCCATTACATCTGAAAGGCCTGAGCAAACATTCCTATACTTCCTTTAACATTAAGCTATAGCAAAAACCGAGTAAGTATTGAATTACTGCAAAGTGGTTTCGAAAATTTGGGATTCTCACGTAAGGTGGCGCCAAGTTTTTACAAGGTTTCAATGTATGGGATATTATCTTTATTTATTTAGTTTAGTGTAACTGTAAAATGAACGGGATCAGTTTTGGGCAGACATTCCTAAGCCTTAAGACCCAAACTTATCGATTTTTAAAGTAGGTAGTACGTCTGTTTCGACGTTTTCTCAAAATGTTTGGCTTTACTAAATTCAATGAATGACTTCTTAGGTATAAGTATATATATGTAAGCCAAAATCTCGAATTGAAAATCTGTTTAGCTAAAGTCAGTATTTATTTATTATGAGAATTGCGTTGACATTTTCAACTTATCACTTTTCTAAACCAGTAAGTAACTAGGTAGATAAATAATAAATTCTTTACTTAGGTACTCAACTATTCTAACTTAACACTTATTAAATACGACTTACCACATTCCGAGACCCCGATAAAGTTATAATTTATAAAAAAAAAACTAAGTAAACATATTAAAAACCTTAATCAAGACAGCCCTCGATAACCACCGTCCGAGTGACCTTTCATAAATTCCACAAATCATCATGACAGTTATACAGTAACTGTTGAACATGGATCGCAAAAAAACACATTTAATCTTTTTTTAATTAAGAGGAAGTGAATATAGACATCTCTTATTATAATTATAGCGGGGGAAGCCGGGTGTTGGGGACACGCCTTTTGTTGTCCGTTGCTGGATAGGGTGTTAAAGGAAAGGCTGCATTAAAGTAACTGTCTGTTATTCATTAGAAGAAACAATGGCGTGAACACATTTAGGGAAGATTGGTGGTAAACGGCCACCAACAAAAATGTGTGGAGAAACTTGGGAGAAGCTTTTGCCCAGCAGTGGGACAACATAGGCTAAAAAAAATATTACGTGATTTTATGAATAACTAGAGAGGCTGCGATTTTGTACGCATTTATCTTCATATGAACAAAAACTTGTACGATAACTTAAAATAACATAGCCTATGTGTTATTCTGATGTGTAAGCTACAATACTGTAAAGTTTCATTAAAATCTGTCTAGTGGTTTTTGCGTGAAAGAGTAACAAATATCCTCACATCCATCCATCGGCACAAACATTGACATTTATAAATAATATTAATAGGATTAGTTATAGTAGCTTATCGGCGTTTTTCGCAACGACTATAAGCACTAGTAATTGCATAAAGACCTAGACTCCTAACATTAAAAAAAATGCTCGTTACGCTAATTGAATAATTTCCATTTCCAATTTATTATTTCAGAAATCTATACGTACACCATCTATTACATTTCTTATAATAAATTACGAGATATCTTATGCAATTATCCTGCGAGTAATTAAAACTGTTCAGAGAGTAATGCTGATAACTTACGACAGCATAGAACTATTGCCGGGTTGTTAATTCCTAGGGTTACTACTTAGCGTGCATGAGGCGACTGATGAAAGTGGCTGACGCGAAGGAAGTGTTTGGAACGTAGCAAGCGGGAAGTGGTCTTTGTCTACCCCGATAGGAAAGAGGCGTGTCAGATATGTATGTATAACTAAACGATTAATCAGCTTCCGCGATATGTGAATATGAAATTACGACACGAGCAACCTATTTCTAGCTAGATTCAAGCTAGACCTCTGAAGTAAGAACTCTTCTATTCCGATCAATAACATATCCTTTTTATAAAAAAAACGACACCTGTCAAGCTAAAATCCATCAAGCTGTAGGGCGTGCCAAGGAATTATACATACATACATACTCTCGAAAAACATAACCCTCCTGGCGCAGTCAGGTAAAAGTGACATAGTTACTACGCAATGTAGCTTTGCCTAGTAAGTTAGCTAGCGTAACCTAGCGTAAGTAATCAGAATTGAGTCAGCTACGTATCCTTATTAAAATGCATCTCGTTCATCTTACACACCTTTAGTACAACAACAAATAAGGTAAAGAATGCATAATCTTAACTGTAACTAGGTATGATTATTGAATACTAAATGGATATCATTCTCATGATTATTTTTTTCCTAGCCATTAAGATCCCACTGCTGGGCAAAGGACTCCCCGCGACTTTCCATTTAACACGGTCTTCGGTGGCGTCCCGCCATTCCCGTGAAAATGCATTAAAAAAATATAAAGTTCCTATGTTTTGTTATTTAACAGTGTAAGTACCTACGTCTGTTTGTCTGTAAACAATATTGTACGAAATTAAACGTGAGGAAAATATTTATTTTGTTTTAAAAAAATGAGGTTAATAAATAAAATATAATACCTACATATCTAAGATAGGTTCAATATTGCTAGAGATAGGCTATCTCTATTTGAGTATATTTAATGTCTTAATCAAGAGATATTATCTGTTATTGCACATGTGCTTAGGTACCTAATTGAAAAGCTATATTTTACTAGCAATAATATTTTAATTTACACGATTAATTGGATTAGCGATTAAATTATTTATTTATAGGAATTGATAGGAAAAAGAGGAAGACGAAATTTTCGAGTACTTACGTATGTAAATGAAATAGAGTTTAAATTGATATTTTAATTTATTTTAATTTTGCAAAAGCGGCCAATTATTATGTCACGTCTGCTATTCTTGTCCAGGTGTCCTGTCCTGAAAAGGCGCTAATATAAGTACTTTAAAAAACGATATTCTGGCAAAGTCTAGTCCAATTGGTACTTACCTACTTTAAGGTCTATCAACACAGATCCGGGCCGTGGCCCGTCAGGAGGGAAAACATTACGTCGTCATGACAACATGTACGTGTACGGGCCGTGTCAGGGAAAAAATATCATTCCATACATTTTCTATGGATTCGTTCACACACGTTATCATGACGACGTATTGTTTTCCCTCCTGACGGGCCACGGCCCGGAAACGTCCCGGGCACGGCCCGGATCTGTGTAGATAGACCCTTAGTATTTGTACAACCCTACATCCCAAGATCCTCCCAACGAAACTGAGCAAACATGTCACGTCTCAAGTTTCGGTCGATGAGTTTAGAACAATGTCGTCGGCGCCTACTGCTTCACAAACATGTTTGAAAACAATCCGCTGGAGTTGTTCATTGATAAACTGTTAGTTATTCCCACACTTTTCAAATTTTGTAGTCCTCTTTTGTTTTTTGTATGATTTCTGAAAGGTGACTTAAGAAGCTGGTACCTAATTAATAAGTTTCCGTTTATCAAACTTTACCTAAACAAGTGTGTTGTTTGTTATGTTATACAATTATTTACAATACTAAAAAAATAAAAATTTTATTTTTTTATTTTCTTACATTTTTTTTTTGTTTTTTTTTTTTTATTCGTGCAAAGGCTCATATCCTGCGAATCGTTATGACTGTTTAAAGCAGAATAATAACTTTTGTGTTTCTACGAGTAAGTAATAAAAGTTTATTGTGAAAAACCAAAATAAAATGTACATATTTACCTACAATGGGAAAGAAAATTAAACTACTTAAGTAATTCTCTTTAAGTATCTTAATTTATTTGTAACTAGTATTTAAGTAACTGATATTTTGTAACTAGGGTGTGATTAGTTGACTGTTATGTTAATTACAGTTTTTAATAAAAAAAACCTTAATTCATCAAAATATATCTATTTAGTTTTAAAATCTTACTTCAGCTAGTTTTTTAACCGAAGGTCTTTTTCTAACTATAAAGAAAACGCATTGCATTCGAATTGTCTTCACCCAATAAAGCAATAGACATTGACAGGTTTCTCACGCACCCCAGCATCCTTCATAACACTTAAAAAAAACCAAGTAACATCCCACAAACATGTAGTAATCTATCAATTATCTATATTGGCACATACTAGGCTCGTTACAGACTATCAGTGGGTACAGTCGGCCTCGTAAATAACGCCATTACGCGATTACCGGGACAGGTGGGCGCGCAAAAACGCGTCGGCGGCCCGGGAAAAACAATCAAAAGGCGCCGCGCTTCAACTGATCGAGGTGGTGTGGCCAGGGTGAAGGGAAAACTGATAAATGAGGATATTATATTGTAAGCATGAAAATTTTATATTTATTAAAAAGGAGAGTCATTATTTAAGATTCAAGTATCTGATCTGGATTAGGTAAGTATATATTTTTTTATACAGATAGCCTTTTTTAAATGTACCTTCCTAATTAATAGGTAGGTATCTAAAAAAAAACTTAGTCGTTAGATTAGGTTAAGTAGGTATGGCCGTACACTTTAGAACCTTTACCTACTCTGTGATAAGACTAGAAAACCTAAATTAAAACTTAGATGCCTATCACTAAAACTGCTTTTTCTAATTGAATATTCTGCAATCTAAATCATACGCTACTACCACAATCTTTCACGAAACCTTTAAAACTACCAAATTGTTAGTATTTTATTCGCCTGGTATCACAGCCGGCGGCTTTGATCCCGCAATCCCGCGACAATTACCCCCCTAACCCCTCCCGCGCGAGGAAACTCATTTCCCAACGCCGACTAAACCTCCGCACTTATTAGACTCACACAAACATAACTTTGCCATTCATACATGTGTGATAGAGCTCTGTGACAAACGAATACCGTTCAAATTTCATTGATTTTCGGTTTCAAGTTTGGTAAATTCAACTTGCTGCCATGCGCTATAACCAAATTACTTTTGCAGTTTGAGTTGTTTTTTATCCTTTTTGTGACAATGGGGTAGAGTTGAAATTCGGTTGCAAGTTTAATTTTGAGTGGTAGAGTTTAGGTGTGGGACTTCTCGCGCCTCGAATCGGCCGTCAATCATTTCACGATACTACAACTGACAAAGGAAAAATCCTTTTGCGCGAAACAACCTGCGAATGATCAAAGGTGTCACAAAACTCCTGTTGAGTTAATTTCGATTTGTGACGGACTCGATTTTCAATTTGGCTGATTCGGCGCGTGTTTTGGCTTAAGTAAAAAAATTTGTTAGGCTTTTATAAAAGGAAATTTGATGGAATTGAGTAGATTTGGGTAAGATTAAATACAAAATAAGATTTCAAGTAAATATACTTATGATTGATTACCTACCACGTTTAAGGAGAACAGAAATGTATGTTTGTCTATGAGCATTTCGCTTAAAACAGTCGCTACCTATACCTATCTGTTTCGTTTTTTTTTCGAAGGTTAAAAACTATGCTTTTCCTTTCTTTCTTTATTTCAATCTCCGATTTCCGAACACCGCTCCGCAAAAAAGCCCCACATCACAACCGTGTCACATTCTATATCGGTGCAATTACAAACCACAAACAAGGGCACAAAGAATTCGCGTTCCTCCACACCGTAACGCGATAACCCTTCAAAATACAATAGCAGAGACTGTTCTTACTAATTTCACCAATTTGCAGGTTATACAATTCGGCGCGTCAAAGCGACGCGACTATATGCAGTAGTACCACAGTAGTAGGTACCTCCTTCCTTGCTCCGTTTCCTCTCCACAATGGGTCTTTTCATTCATTCATTCGTTCATTGGAGGCATCGCGGCCATTATATGCTCATTTGGCGCGCATTCATCGTGGTGACACTTGGTGTTTCCGCTGCGATCAATTAGCTTTGCATTTAGAACAATGCAGCCGTCGCGTGCAAAGGGCAGGGGATCCAGAACGCTGGATAAGTGTTGGGTTACATTCTTTGCTCATTTTGTGTGGGATTTTTATGGAGGGAAAGGTGACCTTGCTTGGAATATCTTTTTACCTGTCTGGCGAAATCGAAACTTATTTAACGCCTCTATAACACATAATTAACACGACTTAAGTCAGTTCTTATCCGTAACCGAAGATACTTATTCATAGAGTAACGAATTTGAAGCTTTGATTCGAAAGAAAATATTTTTTACTTTTGATTTGAACAATTCATTGCATTGATATCCAAAGATGAGCGTTAATTCAACATAATATGAAGGTAATTATTAAAGACAGAAGCAGTAAGTATCATGATACGCAGTACCAGTTACTAATCTTACGCTAGGGTAGCAGTTAACTAAATACGCGTTATTTTGTAAGTTGATGAGACGCCACGTGGCGCTGTCATCAGACTCTTTTGTCAAACGATCGGGGTTAGGAATGTAGGGTTGGCATCGAGTAGGCGATAATGGGTCGAAATCGAAATATTTAACAAATTACCGATAAGACGAATAGAACGTTCAAAAGTGGCATCAGAAAAATATACGTACTAATCTATCCCTTCCATCAGTTTTATACCTACGTATAAGTTGCACAATTCAGATCCTCTCATCATAACATAGTTTCATATGACTATTTAAAGAACTAAACCCATAGAAAGGACAGAAAATGGAAGATGCTCCACCAACAAGAGCGTGGCTTGATGATAGAAATGACTCTTCTTAAGTACCTACTAGTTTATTTCAATAATGATACGACTCTACCACAAAATACTAACTTAACATATCTCTACTTCTAATGCTTAAAATCCATAATAGTTTCGTTTCCATTTCGAGCCGAAATCATCCCCATCCACATAACCAGTTTCGTATCCGTTTCGAGCCGAAACCGACCCCACCCTACACGCGATGTAATTGTCGAATTAGCGAGCGCACAGATCAAAGGATTCGGCGATTTGTCGCTTTTTGATAATGTGATAAGTTTCGCGCACAATTACATTGAGGTGTGGTGCTTTTAACAGCGGGGAAGCGACTTGACGATTGCTATGAATAAAATAATCGTGATAACCACTCAAACTTAAAAAAACAAAATTGCAAGGCTGAATAAAAAAAATGGATTTAAAAATTGAACTACGGTCGATTCACAGTTCTCGTTAAGGAATAAAGGGTGATCCTGGCTGACAAGTGAGGACCATCGGCCATTTATTTGGCATTATATGTATTATATGTGACACTATGTATGAGAGTAGGCTCGTGCCCCTCGGTGGGGACATGTATGGGCTGATAACTTAAATTATAAGTAGGTACACGTTTTCGTCTTATTTCTATCGAAAGAACGTGGTAGGTAGGAGAATAAGTAAAATATCTACTCAAAAGTGTAGTGTGAAGTGTAGCATTGATCACAAAACTTACAAGTAAAGTAGACTTTTCAATAAATCGCTTGCAAAATGTCCGTACAATTTCCGTGTCACCCCCGCGAGGGTTGTTCGTCCAAACGAAACTGTATCAAATAGGGTAATTTTATGATGGGATAACGGATTCGACGGGTTGAACTCTTATGCTATCTACACACCAGAGCCGGGCTAGGCCAGCGGCTTTTCCTCATACGAATGGCAGCTGTCAAAAAAACCGGCGGCTTTGGTGTGTAGATAACATTACGCACTAGCGGTTGAAGTTTCGGATTAACATTTTCAATTTTGATGTAGGTAGGTACCTAGGTAGATACTTAGAATCGGCAAAGAACTGGTCGCGCTGTAAAATCATTGGGGTGGCTTATTTTGCTCAATAGGCTGAGATGATGGTGACGACTGAGAATCATTGTCCCCGCTCTCAAACTAATATGTCATTAAGCGGGCCACACACGCTAGGTTATGCCTGACGGATATGCTCGAACATTTGAACATTGCAAGCATAACTGAACGTGTGTATGATAATTTTTTTTGCCTGCGCAAGCAAAATTTAGGTATTAGACTACTTACAATATGAGTAGGTACCTAGATAGTTAAATATAAATTCTTAGCCACCACCACATCGTAGGTAGATACAAACCTACTCATTCGCCAATTTAAACTTATTTTGCAATTCATGACGCCTATTGAAGGCTAGAATCTCAAGTCTCAAGTCAATTCTAATATGAATACTTATATTGGATGGCTATCTTTCTTTTATCAAATTGGCATTAACAAGAATCGTGCGTGACCTAAATATTATATCAGCAAATCAATGAGCACTATGCTTCTTAGTTTTTTTATTTCGACAGTGATTTGCAAATCGTAAGGTATTATTTATTCTAGAAGTTATTTATTTGTAGCCAAATATAGTACCAACAATTTTCTTACGTACGGTTCTTAGCTACCAAAACGATAAATTAGGAAAGTAAATAATATCTCTTTACGAGTAAGTGTGTAGGCAAAGGCTTACTTAGAGGTTAATGGAACAATATGAGAAAGACGAGGAAAAACTATGAATTTTCAAGAATCGAAATAATGCCTTGTAATTTACTGCAGTTAAAACAAAAGACAAGCGGTTAAAGATCCATTTTGAGAGCCTAATCACGAAAGAAGGAAGAATTTAAATACTTAAAATACACACGAATAAAACCTCTAAGCAGAAGCCATTTAATTCAATAAAAAACTAAAAAGTTCGAAATTCAAAAATATAAAAAAGAAACCGTTGCTATCATTACAGTTGGGTTAAAACTTGCCACTCACTGTCGTTGTATGGCCTGTCATCGCCGACTCAATCCAAGGCAAAATAAGACTTAAATAAAATAATAATCGCTTGGATTGTGGAGTTTGGAAAACACTATTTGGGTTTTTGGAGTGAGTATTGTTGAAGAATCATAAAATATCGATAGTTTTTAGGTTTTTAAATTATTGTTCCGAAATATGTGCACGAGGTGTGTACGAACGAATACGAATCTTACAATAATATAACCTAGATGTTATTTTGATGTGCAAGCTACGACACTGTAAAGTTTAATTAGAATCTACATTCAATTTTTCCGAGTAGTAACAAACATCCTCACTCACACAAATCGGCATAAACATTGACATTTATAATATTAGTAGGATTAATCGATACTTTTATTCCTTGAATACATATTAGATTGTTGTGTTATGTTTGTCAATAAATAAGTATTTATCAAATATACATCATTATCATGTCAGTTTATCGACGTCCACTGTTGGACAAAAGCCTCCGAAGGATCTCAATAAGAATCTACATAGTTTACCTTAAGTATGTTAAAGTTTAATCATAAGGATTGAAACAAGTCTTATAACTTATTTAAAACGATTATTTTTCTTTTTCACTCTACAGAAAACGCTTTTTATCCCGCAGTTCAAAAACAAGTATTGCTAACATAACGGCCGGATGAGTTATTGCTTATAACTATTATTTAATCGCTGTTACCAAATGTAACCAAAATATTAAGATTCAATCGGATTAAAGTAACAGTTATTTAGAAAATATTATATAAATTAACAAGTAGAATCCTTAAAACTCTTCTCTACCCCACACCATCGAGTCGGTAGCACGGTGACCGCTTCACCTTTTGTGTACCCATCACAAATGACGTCTCAAAACTCTAACGACCATACTGTTTTTGAAAAACAATTTAAAGAAGCTTCCGTTTAACTTTCGGTTTATTTAGCCTATTGTACTTAAGCGGATCGCTCTACGCCTAATTGTGGAAGAAAGGCGGACGCTATGTTGTTTTTTTTTGGTTAATCAAATAAACATCAATAATTTAGGGAAGTAATTACGGGCTGTGTTATTGGAGCGTGGTTACTGACGTGTGAAATCCTGTACGGAAATTTTTGTGGTGGTATTAACACATTTTGTTGCATGAAATATTGACTACGTATACGAAGTCCTGCCTACTGTGTGTAATTTGGCGAGATTTGGTTAAACTACGTGCTTTTGATGTCATTGTCCCTTGATCACTATAATGTTTGTAATAACAGATGCTGTCATCATCTGTATAGATAGATTGGGTATCTTTCAGATTGAATCTGGCATGGGTACGTATCATACTCTCACTGAAGTTACATTGTTTTGGTCGCAATCAGTGTAAGCCATTGTTTAGCAGAATATCAAATGTGTCAAAAATGCAATTGAAACTCTACCGACATACAACTGAGGCTATTTTAAATTAGCAGACTTGGGCCCCAGATTTTTATGAAAGTTTAGCTTGCAATACAGAAAACACTTTTTTTTTTTTTTTAGCCAATTGGATCCCACTGCTGGGCAAAGGCCTCCCCCGCGACTTTCCATTTAACACGGTCTCCGGTAGCGACCCGCCATTCGCGTGAAGATGCATCCAGGGGGCTTAGCATGGCGAGCCGCGACAATTATCTCACGTATGCTGTCCTTATCACATTTAATACTATAGACAGAGACGTAAGCGTGACAAACGCACGACAACGTCTTGTCACAGAGTGCCATGCTAAGCTAGCAGATCGTCTCTCCATCTTTTTCACACATAGGCTATTTAAATTATTACTTGAAGATAATGTATAAGTTTTCCAAGACATGATGATAAATGCGTACCTTTTAGTACAAGAATAAGGCCGAATTCTTCATTTCCTCGGTCTTTAATATTGATCGCTTGTCACCGTTAACTAATTGGATGTCGGGGGTGAAGGTAAAATGCTACAGGAATATAACCAGTATTGTACTCTTTGTGTTATTGTATTGAGACAATCGGTCAATGGAGTAGTTGATGGGTGCTAATGATCGCATTATTGCGTCTGTTGTGAAAGAACAGGGCAGGTATTTCACGTGATTATTGTTTTCTTTTAAGAAACATCGCTTTTTTGGTTGGGAGTTGGAAATCATTACCTATTAGGTACTATTTATTAAATTGAAATTAAAAATCGACCGATTTGTAATGTAAGAATCATCTCATTTCATTTTATACCGTCACTATATAGAAACATAGATGCAACTCAAAAGTAACTAGCAGTTGCAGTTGCAGTTGCGTTGCAGTTGCGTTTCCCCGTGTGATCTAGGCCTTAATTTACGTTTGTAGGTAATAAAACTAAAACCGTACCACTATATAAATAACGTACGGAAATCATGTGTGGTCTATGTAACAATGTGGCCAATAGGATCCCACTCCTGATTTGTGTCTTCCTGCCAGCAATGAGGATGCCCGGTCGATGATTGGCGGATGTCCACTGCACTCCTGCGCCGGTATTTAGACTTGCCATTATATAGGATGGGGTTGCCATGGTTACGGTAGATAGCTAGGTATATTTTAGCTACCGGACGTGCAATAAACCTACTCCTAGGGCCGCTATCCGACCTTTCGCCACCAACAGATGGAATATAACTGACAGATATAGATGCCGAGCCGGCGGCTTTGGTGTGTAGACAGCATAAAGCGTCATGTTTTATGAAATGGACATAGGTTTATCTATCAGTTGAACTGTATTCGTGGATGGTGAAACGCGCACTTAGTAGAGTCTCAAAAACTTGGTGGAGTATAGGTATTCTTTTTTCATAGATTAAAACCTTTGTTGTTTCTACAGGTAGGTACGTCATTGAGGTATAAAAAGTAGAAGTATTTTTTTTCTAGTGTTTAGATAATTAGATAATTAGTTTAGGAATTGTCTTCTTATGAATTATTATGAACTTAGCTTAAACGCTATGCAATGTAAGTCTTTTAATAGTTATTTTTAGTCAACACTTGTAGTAAACGTTTTTAAAATCATAATTCCGTTCAAAAATATATATTTCCGTTAAAATGTCATTGTCATTTGTATTTCTTCTTAACAAGCGCGAGCTTACTCAAATTGTATAAAAGAAAGAATAACAATTTAAGCCGACAGAAGCTCATTGAGCAGCGAAACGTATTCAAATATCGAAAATTGTTGACAAATTAAGTTCCCTGCCCGAAGTCGAACTCCCTTACCACTTGAGAGAGCGTCTCTTCAAAATTGTACAACTTATACAACTTTAAACACACACCCTTCGACAATCCTACTACATTTATCACAAAGACACAAAGCTCAAAATAGAATATAAATTGTTTTAAAGCTTACCTAAATAAGTTGGTAACAGTACGCGGAGGGACGGGACAGAACCGTTCGTTTTACTAGTTACTCAATTAGGCCCTTTGTATTTGTTTATCTGAGTTTGTATAGCGATAGAAAGAGACACAGTTACACCCTTAAACGAAACGAAAAGAGAAAGCGGATGTAAAGTAATTTGAGACAGTTCTTTTCACTGGCGCGGTAATACGTTCCTATTTTGAATGGCAACACGAAACTGGCGGGAAATGCATTTACATTATTTTTTTACTTTTTCTTTTTCTAATTTCGTGTAATGGCCGACGCCACCGATTTTCTTTGATACGTCGTGTTAAATGTGGTTTTAGTTACAGAATAACTTACTTAACCGTTTTCGAGATTTATAAAGCTTCTCTGGGTTTTAGTTTTCAAAATAAGAATGTTTTTACTGCTCTATATTTTTTTTTACTAAAAAGTTTACTATCTGCAAAAAAAGACTGGCACTTACCAACTTAAAAAAATCTACTAGCAAAAATATCACCCATTTTCACAATCAATTTGATTTGAAAATCGGAACCCTTATTGACACTAGGACTTTTGTATTCGTGTCATACGCGGAGTTGTAGAAAAAAAAAAAGATTTCTTCACCCTCTCGCCCTGCCCCTGTGATTGAGCAAATATCGAACTGGAGTGAAGTGACTTTGTGATCGCGACCGATGGTGCATAAAACATCTCGCGACAAAAATCAAACAACAATGGATGGCTGTATGCAGAAAAAGTATAGCTAGGCTTGTTACTTGTTGATGAACATTTACTAGGTACTCGTACCTTCTGACTGACTGATAACGAAAAAAGAAAAACGTCTAATCTAATCTAATCTAGCCATTTGTGTCCCACTGCTGGGCAAAGGCCTCTCTCCTCATCCGCCATGACTTTCTGTCTCGAGCTTCCTCCGCCCAGCTACTTAAGAAGGTGTCCAGCTCGTCCCGCCACGTTTTCCGTGGTCTGCCGCGACGCCGTTTGGCAGTTGGTAGCCATTGGGTAGATGTTTTAGCCCATAAGTCTTCTGGCATGCGGCAGACGTGGCCCGCCCAATCCACAAGAAAAACGTACTTAGTTATTTTTTTCTAATGTCTTCGCGGAGGCTCTACCCTAAGCCAGACCCTGTTAGAATCTAATCCAGACTTCGGTGTCCATTCTACGTTGCATTACATAACATAATACTTTAGCATTTGATGAAACAAAAGATTTAGAAAAAAAAAACAATTAAGATCTCAAAAAATGCTTCAATGCGTATCATAGGTAGGTAAAAGCATGAAACAGACATGTCACACGCACACGTGGGATAGCGTTGCGTGTGACAAATGAGCATCTAATCATATAATTTTTATGAGACAGATTGTCATAATGCGCTGGGTTGCATACATAGATAGATAGAAATACTTAATTGTACACAAAGAAATACAAATAAAACTTAAAACTAAAACATTCAATTCAATTCAATAAAGATTTATTCATGGGTAATCCAAAATTACACTTGAATGCGTCAGAAATATAAAGTATAAAACAAAAAATAAAAACAAAAATTTAACAAAAGTAAAAGCAAATTAACTGACTGAAGCTACGCTGACTTCGGAAGGCAGATTCCCCAGAGAAGAAGCCAGTAAGAAACACCAGAGGTTGTTCTTTTTAAAAATATTGTTTACAATCATGTGTTAACAAAAGAACAACTTAAATATTATGATCGTGTGGAGCTAAAGCATTTACACACCATGCCCTATTGTCAATATTGTTATATATGTGACCAGTCTATTTCTACCTAGAACATGTATCGCATAATGCCATCCACGTTATGCATACCACCCTAAAGCTAACGCGATTCAACTTGGGGCCGCATCGCGTAATGAACTCTTTAGCGTTAGACTCGGCCTTCCCAATCCCTTTACAATGTTTACTGACAATCATAAAAAATGACATTTTATACGCCTTTTTGTGAGAGCTGCATATTAGCTGCATAAAGCAATAAATACTTATTATTTTTGTCGCTCAAATTATACGGAAGCAGAGCCAAAATTATGTTCTACCTATGTGCTTAATTCTTTTTATTTGCAAATATTTCTTAGCCACTCAACAAAATCACAAGCTAGCCAATCAATAATTTCAATTAACCAACCTTCTTACGGTTAAAAAAAAACAATTAACTTTCTTAACAATCACAAACGCCCCTAATTCCCACGTGAAATCAAAAATTAAAAAGTTATTTGTTGAATCGAAATTGAAAATGTATTCGTTTAAAATGTTGACTTGAAGCAATTGCCTCTTGACTGAAGAGTTGTTGGCTAAATAGGGCTAAATTGACGAGAATGGTTAGCCCTTTTGTCTTTGAATGCTTAAAGGGTTTGGCGCCCTTAAAGTGTTCCACCACTTTCACAAGTCAAGTACTAAAACCATTTGTCACGCAGTTTAAACTTTTCGCAACGAGAACTATTACAATTTGCAATTCGGTTTTCTTTTGTTTCGTTTCGTGATTGTTTAATTTTGAATATAGAAACTTTTTGATTCAATTTTCGAATGTGTGGGAATATGGCGTTTTGACTGCGGTGCAATTTGTATTGTTTAGTCTTCGGATTTTTGAGTCTGGGAAATTTTTCATCAATGGGCTTTACGGTTGGGTAAAAGCAAAGGCACAATTTATCTGACAGATATTTTATAAGTACCTGTCTCTATCTAAAACGTCATGTTTGATGGGATAGACATAGGTTTATCTGTCAGTAAAATTTTATCCAAAGGTGGTGAAGAGTAATAAAAAATAAGCACAAATCATTGATTACTTTTTCTTCCTTTATTTATATTGCTGTTTACATTTTAACAAAAACGGCTAGCTACAAGGTGACTTTAAATTAGGGAACGATTGAAAAGGATATATGCATGTACTCGTGATAACAAACAACTTTTACTATGGGGTCAAGGCCGAAATCACAAAAAAAATTGTTCCCCTACACTATGAGCTGGTGTATTTTGTATGAGGAGTTCAAAAATTGAATGATTTCGACCTTGGTCCCATAGTAAAACTTTTTTGTTATCACGAGTACATGCACATCCTTTTCTATCGTTCACTAATTTAAAGTCACCCTATATGCACAGCTAAAATTGCATACTACCTATAGCCTCAAACTCAACCCATAGCGCAGTAATCAACAACCGGCAATAACACGATAATGCGACTCTATCAGCATTCGCAATTAAAATTAGTCGTATTTTTGACGGGGCTAACAATATTACCCGCATCGCTGGCTTCTTTTGTTATATTTTTACTAGCCTCTCGCAATCATCTGATTTGTTTAAATTTTCCTTTCTCTGATTGTCTTGAGTTAATTTTTATATTGTCTCAGGAAATGTAGAGATAGCTTGGTGGATAGAGGTACCTTTTTATTTTTGATTAACATTGTTTTAGTAGGGATTCTGTTTCGTCAATCGGAATAATTAAGTAGGTACCCTATATCATCTTTACCTCTTTGTATTATATTATGTTGTATGTAACTTAATATTTATTTAGCCGACGTCAAGTACATATTATACCTACCTAGTTATTTCTTACGTGAGTAGTCAAAGCATTAGCCGAGGATAAGTAGGCCTAAATGGCGAACGCTCCACCGACAAGAGTCTAACTCTTGAATATGATGAATTGATGATGATGATGGATACATATTAAAAACCTGCGACATTTAACAAGGTTGTTTTTAAAGTTTTTTTTATGAAATTTTGTTTCAAGAATCTCTTTCGTATAATTTGAGCCACTATCTTTGTCAAGGTTACAACACAGCTATAGTTAGAGACATAGGTGTATGACGAGATTTTGTCGAGACTTATTTCACAATGTTTTTCGTTGAAATATATTTGTATTTCATCATCATATCATCCACAGAGAAAACACTAGACTTCATTAAGCCGCATTTGAAAGCCCTTAAACACAACTATGACGACCGCCATTATTTTTAAGAAGTGTCTGTCGAGTTCAAATGTCAGACACTCGTGGGAAATAAACAACAATGGATAGTTTAAATCACTTTACGTTTTCAAGCAAAATGTTGATTGTTTTGTTGAGTAACTTAAGGGCGCGTTCGCACTTGCGTTTGCGGCGCGGTTGCAAAATAAATGCAAACCATTGTAGGCGCTTATTATTTTACCGTTGTAAGTATGCTTTTAAAAACATTCGTATGGTGTGCAAATATGGATTTGAATTTGCCTCGATTTTATATTAAACGTAAAACTGCCATAAAAAATTGAGCAGTTGTCTATTCCAAATTCGCCTAATACCTAATTACCTACCTACTAGTCTTGTCTTGTCTTGAGCGACACTGGTTCATACTTCAGTGCCAGCAATCCTTAGTATTTGAGATTCGTGACGCACAAAACAACAGCATATCTTTTCTTTTTAAATCTACACCACCACATTCCCTACTAACAATAGCTATGCTTACAGCAGTGAAAATGTCCCAGAAGTTGACAGAGACGAGAGCACTCCAAACATTTAACGATGGAAGTCATAACGCCGTGCCGACTGAAGTTGGATCGTTCATTAGAGTTTTAAAACTGGAAGCAGTTGCCAGGGTTTTTGCTATTTGGTACACTAGCTTTTTCCAGTAGCTTCGCTTGTGTAAAATTCGATTTTGAGAAAATGTTCCATTCAAACAATCCCCATTTTAGGATACGGTCACAGGCTTATTTCGCTTATGTAAAATTTGGGTTTTAGAAAATGCTATATAAAAAGTTCTACTCCCCATTTTAGGGAGAGGGGGTTAGAATGAGATGATAAGTAGCCAATGTCACCTTTCATCCCTTCAATTTATTTGCACTAAAAAATTACATCAATTTCTCCTTCTGTTTCCTTGTTTCCATTGATTGGTTGGTTGCTTGATTGATTGGTAATTAAGCTATTTGGAAAAAAAAGTCTTAAATTTAACTATCTTAGGTCTGGCTAGAACATCAAGTTACCTTAATCAAGTACTAGAAGTTTTATAACCTAAGCTAGCCCTTTCACAGTGATATCATTTCTAAAACAAATTACCACAGATTGGAAGTCCCCTCGAGACAGACTGTGTTACCGTATTCTGTATAAAATCTCTTTACGCTATAGGATTGCGGGAGCTTTACCACAGGTTTCATGCACCCTTTCATGCATCATTCAAGGCAGAAACAGACTGTTCCCACGTATGGAACTTAAGCCACGTGTGCATGTGACAAGAGTGTTTCTAATCATAATATTTTTATGGAACAATTTGTCATATTGCGTTGCGTACGTTTCGTAGGTAATGCGTTAGATAATTACGTGGGATTAGTAGAAACCTTTATTCATTCATCTATTTAAAAGTCAGATTCATGTCAGTGGTGTAATAGTTATGTTTGCCATTCTTCTTACAACATGACTTCCTGATATTTGTCTTACACTAGCGCTTTTGTTTTGGTCTTCTTCTTCCTCTCAAATTTACCTTCTATACGACATTAATAATAATTAAGTACCTATTTAGAGCAGAGACCAAGTCTACAAATTTACTATATTCTGAGTTGTATGTCGGCAGAATTTCAATAAGAGTGTCAATTTCATTTTTTGACACATTTGGTCGCAATCAGTGTAAGCCGTATGAATGAATGAATGAATGAATGAATGAATGATTGATGAATGAATGAGTTTATTTGCATTGCATAGGGTACAGTACAGAACATAGTAAGAATAGTAATATCACAATATAAGATTCACCTACGCAGCCGTTTTAACATCGGCATGCAAATTAAAAGTTTCGTAAAAAATCGTAGTTACAAATGTGTCAAAAAATGCCATTGACACTCTGCCGATACACAACTGATGCTATTTTAAATTAGCAGACTTGGGCCCCAGTGAAGTAACACTTGTTGTGTCCAATAAAGGAGCCCATATTCCTCCAATATCCTGTGGTAATCCTCCAGATCGTATCTCAACGTGATTGAATCTGTCCCAATCTCGAGACGCAGAACAATATGTCCCGAGGATTGGCACTTATTTGATTTGACGGATATATCTATACGATACACTTATACGAGTGTATTTGTTAGATAATGTACGTTCGGACTTACGGCCCGTTTCTCTATCTACGGATAAAATTTATCTGACGGATATTTTATACCTGTCTCTGTCTAAAACGTCATATTTTATGAAATATGAAAATGAAAATGAAAAGTGTTTTATTCAAAAATAGGCAAAATTCATTACACTTTTTTGATGTCACTTTTTTAATCTAAAACTACTGCCGGTTCACTACCTGTATAGCCGAGAGGAAGAAGACGGCAAGAAACCTTCGGCACAGGGCCCTACGTTATGTGCAATATATCTTTTTTTTTTAAATCGAGACTCTTATATACAATTACATGTTGACTTAACTTAACTAATAGACATGTCTATGTAAGTATAACCTATGTAAGTATAGGTTTATTTATCTGTCAGGTAATTTTTATCTGTAGGTTGTGAAACAGGCCCTAAGGGTCTACAGATAACATTTATCTGACAGATATTTTATACCTGTCTCTGTCTAAAACTTCATGTTTTATGAAATAGACATAGGTTTATATACTGGGTGTAACAGAAAGGGGGTATGAAGCCGAAACACAGCGACAGTCCTCATGAAACTGAACAACTTTCCTCAAGGAACATGGGTCGTAACTCGAAAAAAAAAATTCGACTCCCCATACAAAATGTCCTATCAGCTGATCGAGTAAGTATGGGCGATGCAAAAAATTTTTTCGAGTTACGACTTATGTTCCTTGGGGAAAGTTGTTCAGTTTCGTGAGGACTATTGCTGTGTTTCGGCTTTATATACCCTTTCTGTTACACCCTGTATAGGTTTATCTGTAGATCGTGAGACAGGAACTTAGACTATCATATTATAATATTAATATTGCTGAATTTATTCATTCATTATATATTTACCTTAGAGTTAGATTCTTGTCCGTGGAGCATCCTCCATTTTGGCCTATCTTCTGCGAGTGCTTTGACTTCTTAATACTGCTGAATTTTATATACCTAACTTAGCTCTAAATAGGTTTATCACCTGCTTAAACTGACCTAAAATGCGAAATTTTTACGAACTGTAGTAGTTTTTTTATGTTTCCAACTATCAAACACTCCTTTGCAATTGAATTTTATTGTTTTATAATTTAAAATACGCCAATAACTTTCAAAATTCATAACCCGTCGATATGAAGTTCATAAATTAATTATATCATCCAATCATTACGGATTCACCAACTGGGGTATGAAATGAACATCAGGGAGACGATTCTCATGCCTTATACTACTTCTGGTATTAGAACCATTGTTGGCTATGGCTATGAGTGATTTTGTATACTAATCACTAAGCGCACTAGCTTGTTTAAGTACTATTGCGAAACTATTGACAGTCGCTCTTTATTTTTAATATCTACGTATTAGGATAGGATAGTATCGATATTCTATGGATTCTACTTAACTAATGCTTTTTTTAAGGTCAACAATCGATAATAAGACTGTCGATAGTTCGGTAACAATAGTTGAAACGCGGCCAGCCCGCAATGAACCTCGCAGCTTATAGGTACTAGTGTAAGTAATCAGAATTGGGGTCAGGTTATTTTCTCATTGTACTGGCTGCGTAATTGTAAGACTGGATGGGGTGTCCGATTACAGGGGTTCGATGCTCGGCTCCGAGTATTTTTGAAATGTTCAACGAATTATCTAAACGTAATTGACGTGGGATTAGTAATTTTAGATTTGCATGATGGGTATAGATAGATAGATAACCATGGAATAGTTGTATTTTGAAATTTTCTAACATTGCACAATGAGTAAGTATCTAAGTATTTATTTACTTGTTGCAGAAAAAGTTATTAAACTTAATTTTAATAAAAAAAATACTAAGACTGATGTTCTCGTCAAATTATACGTCATATATATTATACGTCAATTATCAAATTATAAAAAAAATTATACGTACTACTTCATTAAAGTTTAGGATAAGTAATAAGTACCTACATCTTGGAAAAACATGTACCTAACTATTGATTCAACTTTTGGTCGACAATAATACAAAACTGGCCTAAACTCATCCACCAAAAACCCAATTAAAACCAAACATTCAGTATCCATCCCCTCGACATTAAAATCCCGTCTAACGTGGTTAACAAAGCATTCACGGGACGCTGTGGGACTATGAGACACAGTAATAAGAGTGTAATACGACTTCGGGAGTGGTATAACGAGGTATCTCTCGGTCCGACGACGTTCAATATTGCCGGCCCGAGCCCTGGGGCGTTGCGGCAGTCGTCGGCTTATAATGTACCCTTGCTGTCTAGTGTAGGCATTTGTTTTTGGGATTCTTTTGTGGTTTGTAAATCTGTATATGATCGTCGTTTGTTTTTTATAGATTTCTAAAAAAGGAATACTTAGGTTTATTTAAAAAATCTGGACATCTTTTGGGCATTGTGCCTGGTAGCTGTATTGCATCGACAGTATGCGATACTGTATAGGTACAGTAAGTCTGTCGGACAAATTGCCTCCCTCATTGCTCTCCATTCAGTGCTGGGATTTGTCAGTCTTTTCTGTATGAATCAAGCTCATTTCGCCATCTTTAGAATCTACCTAGAATTTGATGATTCTTTCCTAAGTACACATCTGCCACACCACTTACCCATCGAGGTAGACAGAGACCCCCCCCCTCTTGCTGCGATCCAAATAAACTTCAGTCGCTCCATCCTCTCCCAAATATGATGATGAACCATTCAGATGTCACCAAGATATCCTTACACTTCAGCTAAAATCTCCATAGCTCACCATCACCATCACCGAAGCGTACCTAACTTACATTATCTCAGTAGCAAGTTGCCTCGCAATCTAGTTAGCAATGTTTCGTTTTCAGGAAGGAGCCGACACAGAGTAGCTTTGTGATGTAATTGACAGCCTCGGGCGTGTTGCAGTACTCTGTAGGGTTGGGAGGGTATGTCTGTGGTTGGTAATATTGAGTCTTGAGTAGTAGGATTTTTTTTGTGATTTGCAAAGTCACTTGCTATTGGTGTAATTATGACTAATTGGCATACGCAATGGCTCCTTTCAGAGATTTAGTTATTTTAAGTTTATGGGCCTATAAAAAACCACGTTTTAGTGTGCCTTTCCACCAGAGATGTGCCATGCTACGTTGCTATGGATGTGTTTGTTATACACCAATCATATTAATTGAATATGAGGGCATCCTGAACATGATTGGTGAATATCAAACGCATCCATAGCAACGTAGCATAGCACATCTCTGGTGGAAAGGCACACTTAGTTTAGTATCATATTTTGACGTTTCACTACAAAATCCTTTGTTTTACTTCTCTAGACGAAAAAACATCAAAAAAATACCTATAGAATGTGGAACTGCAAGGTTATGAATATGATTAGACGTCTGCATCTGTATATTTAAATACATTTCAAAAGTTAAGCTTTTAAAGTTAAACTACCTACTGAAGAAATACTTCCTAGATACCTACCTATTTCTATTCAAGCACTTTATCACCATAAGCTACCGAGGTACTAGCAAAGAAACACTTGCTATCCTTACACCCATTTTTATAAAAGCATTTCCTCCCCGCTTTTCCCATCTCTACTCCCAAATAAGCGAAGTTTAAGCATCCATGAGCTCATCTAGCTGTCAAAGGGACCCGTTTACGTGATATTTAACCCCGCTTCAGTATTTAGGGCGAGTGTAATCAACTACCCACATTTTAGATTTTACAGAATATTATATTCAATGTGTTTAACCTTGAAGCTTTATTTTAACCCTTGGAGACGCTGCATAGTTATAAATATTTTCTATACATAACTACCATGTTTAAGGTAGCAGAATTTTGCTTGGTTGGTAGTCAGTGACCCTGCTTGCACTGCCGCAGGACGTGGATTCAATTCCCAATACAGACAAATATTGCTGTGATGAACAGAGATGTTTGTCTTATAAGTACGTAGAACTAATATGGTCTGTCTACACCGCCCGTCAGGAGGGAAAACAATTTGTCGTCAGGGACCGGCCGGTTGTCATGACGACAAATTGTTTTCCCTCCTGACGGGCCACGGCCCGGCCACGTCCCGGATATGTGTAGACAGACCATAAGTAGGTAATTATTACGTGTCCATATTTTTACTAGGATTTTAGTATCAATGAAACTTTATCCTAGCTTATTAACAAGTTTATATTCTTGTGTGTACAAATAAGGATAATAAGCTAAACGTATCGTTGCAGTGACCTTATAGAGTATCGTGTCACGAGCCAATATATTATAATTTACTACGAGCGTCGTATGCTGCCCTAGTCTAGTTTGTTGCGAATATTCGTTAGCTTGGAACTGTTTTTAGGGTTCCCTTTTCTTAATATGTAAGCTAGAGACAAACCCAAGTCTGCTTAATTTAGAATAGCCTCAGTTGTGTGTCGGTTGAGTGTCAATGGTGTTTTTGACACATTTGGTCGCAATCAGTGTAAGGGCGCGTTCCCACTATGTCGTAACGACTAATTTATCGTTCGACGACTGTCGTCTCTACCTGTTCCCATTATAACTATTGTTTTGACAAAGTGTCGTCACTGCAAAAATGTCGTAGACGACAGTAAATTGTGTCGTTCTAAATGTGAACACCTCCATTTAAACATATAAGCCACGACACTTAAAACTACACGATTATCTGTCGTCACGACATAGTGGGAACGCGCCCTAAGCCATTGTTTAGCAGAATACCAAATGTGTCAAAAAATGCCATTGACACTCTGCCAACACACCTGAGACTATTTTAGATTATCAGATTTGGGCCTCTGTTTCCACGAACGCAACTTAACGCAATGTTTAATTATGATATCTGCTCCATAGAAATATTATGACAAGAAGCACCTTTGTCACATGCGACGTGGGACAGCATTAAAGTCAATATAAAAAGCATTGTCCTTTAATTATGTTTTTAACATCATTCCGGTTATAAAGTCAACATTCAGCTGCCTACAAAACCTTATTATTAATATACATTACTGAGTCCAGATTATCACAATTAAACATCTCATGATGTCATATTGACATTATCATTTGATTACACCACGTAGACGCTTAGCTGTAAACTCGTGCGCAATATACCAGTGTCATAAACCCGCAAAACTCTAAGAATCATGTAATTTAAAAGAGCAACTGAGCAAAGTCGCCCACCCACAGAAAAATAAAATGACAGACATTACGTCAACATAGCAATATCTTAATAACAACGTATATCAATTAAATAGTCGCTTATGTCATTACACAATAAAATTAATGCGCGGAACCATTAAGCTGTAACGCGAATCGTCCTTGCCGTGTTATTAAAAAGCAAACATCTGCTTTCAAACGCAAAATGGGTTTTTTAAATTACAATTTTAACAAGACATTGGGTTTAACGTTGTTTAAATGTAGAAATACATTGGTTGGTATTGATTCTGCTACTTTGTAAAGTGAAGCCGTTCTTTTAATTAAATGTTTCTAGTAACTTTGCTAAATGTGTTTTGCATACGTCTATTTATTAATGTTTTGTTGTTAATTAGGTGTATTGAGTCGTTAACTTAGCTAGGTGCTGGTTTTTAATATTTTTTGAACCGTTCAAGTGCATACCCGATTAGTCTGTTTCTAATTAAGTTTGTAGTATGACGTGTAAAAAGATGTATAATTTAAAATTACATGTCAAATTTTATTAAATAGGTACTTAAATTGATAAACTATTTCTCTAAAGGTCTATCTACACAGATCCGGGCCGTTTCCGGGACGTGTCCGGGCCGTGGCCCGTCAGGAGGGAAAACAATACGTCGTCATGACAACGTGTGTGAACGAATCCATAGAAAATGGATGGAATGATATTTTTTCCCTGACATGTCCCGGACACATCCCGGGCACGGCCCGGATCTGTGTAGATACACCTTTATACCGTAGAATATAATTGATCGATGCATTAATTAGGTATAGCTATATCGAATGCTGGATTGGAAAATCTATCGTAGAGTATAGATATTTAGGATTCACAAATTATTGTTGGTTTAGGTTTCTCCTTTATCTAGATCAGCCCCTTTGTGGTCGTATTGCAATGTTATTGAATATGGAACAAGTCGGCGGAAATCCAGATAGTCTATTACGTACGCTTCGATTGCAGCAAAGGGGAACCCAATTCACTGATTTAGTTAGACTATGAAAAATTTCGGTTATTTATGAAAATGAGCTAAATAATAAGCGGTCACACAGCGGTTTTAAGGTCTTATGTAAAAAAAATCACTCGAACTGAGAACCACTACCTTTTTTGTTTTGTTTTTGATGGCTTTTATTTCGAAGTCGGTTAAAAAATTCAAGTGCGTTTTGGATCAAACCTGCGGTCTTTCAAACGTCAAACCTTTAATTCGTTAAAGCTTAAAAATCGTACTAATAAATCTATTTTTTGTTATACATACATTGTATCCGTCACGCCTCTCTCACATTGGGGTAGGCATAGACCACATCCTTCCACTTGCTATGATCCAAACACACCTCTTTCGCTTCATCCACACTCATCAGTCGCCTCATACATGCCCGTCGGTTTAGGGTAGGTACTCTTGATTTGGCCTTTTTTTCGTTTTTTTAAAGTTTTGATTATGACTAATACGTTCAAAGTACAAATAATGAGTCAGACAGCCTAGGTCCCAAGTATTACTTGACCTTAGTGCCTTAGTGTTACAATTGATGAATTGCAATTGGCACTACCGGATATTGATCAATTTGTGCGACTCTTGACAGCTTTTAATGCCTAGTCTATAACGATGTAAGTGGTTATTGAATTAATGTCGCAGTTTGAGGACATTGTGAATATTGTGATGAGATCGTTCACATCTTGTATCGTATCTTTTATTAAACAGAAGTTTCAGTAGCTGAGCATTTTATATGCAACTATTCACACTAGTCGGATCCGGTTTTCGCATAAGTTAAGTAAAGTTTGTATGAAAGTTGTCAATTTGTATGAAATATTAAGCGATGTTCAGTTGACAAAATACTACTTATTTTATTTGTTACTTTTTATTGTCGGGGGTTTTTTAAATTTTTAATAATACTTATTCCCATAGGTAAATTTAAGAGAGGGTTTGATCTCTAGTTTCAAAAACGCTTATGTTATTTATCAATTAGACATCCATTTTAATCAGAATTTTACAATGAAAATGTCAGCTTAAATTTAGTATGTTTAGATACTAATATGTACATATTTACTTGCCTACTTTTAAGAAATGCACACCAAGTGAATGTGTCCTAAGCTGAAAGTCTAGAAACAGATGTGCCACATCTGCTATCTTAAGTCACATTATTAGAACAATGAGCAAGAATGCAACCGCCATTATGTAAATGTGAATGGAGAAAGAATTATTTATCGCCCATTTCTGCATACCTATGAATTAAGGCTTAATGATTACCTTTTTTATTTTATCGCACTAAACTTGTGTACTTTAGTTATTTATTGCTTTGTAAAAGTTGTTTTTACTAACGATAGTTTTGTTCGATGATTTTCCTTGTTTTGTTTATAGTGTAGGTAGGTTATAGTTAAAAAGGTTGTATATGCGAGCATAGATAAAATTAATAATATTGCGTGTCATACAGTTTTTAGCGGTTTGAAGTTTGCATGAAAAACTTGAACCGCGGGAGACGGCTGAGCTGCAATTTTGACGTTATTGTTTCATTTCATAACAAGCGTAAACAACAATCGCGTCATAAACGTAGCTGCTTGGTGACGCACTACATCCGATCCGAATCTGATCCGAGAGAGATGTTTATTATGGATCCGAAATATCGTAGGGTATATCATAGGGCCCTGTACCGAAGGTTTCTTTTTTTTCTCGGCTATACAAGTAGTGAATCGGTAGTAGTTTCAGATCCAAAGAGTGACATCGAAAAAGTGTAATGAATTTTGCCTATTTTTGAATAAAACACGTTTCATTTTCATGATAGATTCGAAAACCATTTTTAGGGTAATTTTATCGGAACGGATTCGAGTCGGATGTATTGCACCGCTCTAATGGTATATCTACACAAATCCGGGCCGTGTCCGGGACGAGTCAGGGAAAAAATATCATGCCATACATTTTCTATGGATTCGTCATTCACGCACACATTGTAATGACGACGTATTTTTTTCCCTCCTGACAGGCCACGGCCCGGTCACGTCCCGGGCACGGCCCGGATGTGTGTAGAACTGGCTCTTAAAGTTGCCAGATCAAATTCCGACTATTAAAAAATCTAACTAAGTAGGTACACTATTATAATACAAAATACAGTAAGTACACCGTTAACACGTATATACAGCACATTAGAATTCAAATCACAGATAGCAGGGGTAGATACAAACGTGGAGTGGAGCCATCAATTAACAAAACACCATAGAACAGACCAACCCTGTTATTTGAAGGTGCTGCCCGTCGCCTCGAGTGACCATACTTCATCCACCGATTAGTGTTGCCAGATAATCGATTCGGGGTCGATTTTTTAATCGATTTTTCGATATCAGGGGGCTTAGCATGGCGTGCCGCGATAATTATCTCACGCATGCTGTCCTTATCACATTTCAAACTATAGACAGAGACGTAAGCGTGACAAACGCATGACAACGTCTTCTCACGGAGTGCCATGCTAAGCTAGCTGTTCCTTGAATAATTGACAGATTCAGAATATTTTTTAGATTCTTTGAAAATCTAAGTATAGATTACCTTTTTATCGATCCGTAAGTTTGAATTTAATGAAAATTTCACAATGATTAGATTACTGAGCTAAAAACACGGGATCGCAACGGTATGGGGATTCGCTCTTACTAAAACTGACTGAAATGGTAAATCCTGTTCTGGATAGCGTGCTGTTTGATCTTTGCTTAAATCTTTACCTAAGTACTATCGATTTATCAGATTTCAAGTTTATTTATTTATTGGAAAACCAACAGCTTTAATATACATTAGAGAATTAAAGTTAAGATGTCGATTGATTATTGAATACATTGGACATTATTATAAAACCCTTTTCAGAATATCGATCACGCATCGATTCTCATTTACACCCACCACTACCACAGATGTGATTGCACCTAATGAAGATATTTGTATCTTTGTAGCCGGTAATTATAGTCGTAAGTGCATAATTGATGTATCGGTTTGAGATATTGATCTGTGGTACTTACTTTGATGATAGGTTGTGTACATCTGGAATAGATGTGCTTTTAGTTTTATGCGTTGCTTCAGGGTGTATTGGCGCTATGTAACTGTATCTGCAGATGGTATAGGCCTTTCTCTTGTCTACATACGTAGGTACAAAGAAAGCTGCTTGACAATTTATCTCATGTTTGAAATCACTGAACTGTAAAACTCAATTTTTTTAATGAACGCTTGTTAACTTACCAATTAGGGACTTTACTAACAAATATTTATATGAAAGAATACAAACATAATATCTATTAGGTACGTTTCTTTCACATCGAGGTTGATAGAGACCGCTTCCGTGCACTAAAAAAAAAACACTGAATTATCCTCTTTCAAAAAATTCCAAATAAAAAGTGAATTCTGTATATAGATCCAACGAGACATCCACCCAAATAAAGGTTTCAAAACCAGACATTTATTCTGTATTCACCTCATAAACTTTGCGTCGCGTCGTCGTGACGGAGTTTAAAAATTCAAGAGAAGTTGCTGGCTAGGATAATATCTATGTGCAGATAATGTACCTAGGTACAACACTTAATGCCTAAGCATTGAGTGTAAAAATATCCTATTTACTTGCTTAGTTATCTTGAATGTTAGGTATTTTGTGCCTTAAATTTGGAATAGGTAAGTACCTAGGTACTTTATTTTTTTTTTGGTTGTTGTTGTTCTTTACCTTGACATTTTTAAAAACACAGATCTAAGTAGTAGCTGTTGTGACTAAATATGTACCTAGGTATAAAGCAATTCTATATTTAAATAAAACCTAATTTTGGTTCTTTACTTCTTTAGCTAGAGTATATGAACAAATATCTTTAGGTCCAAAATCCAAAATGGCCGCCACATAATTTAATGTCAACCGCCACCAACACACGCCAATACAGGCCAACACGCACCAAATCTGTAGCCAACAATTAGAGGCCCATTAATTACCCCCCGCTCCGCCTCGCCCCTCTAATACGTACCTTTGAATTATGAGGTCACTGTGTGACCCTGTCAAAGATTTTACTGTGATAATCTTGTATAGGTATAGTTATGAGTTTATTATGGAGCAGTACGTTCTTTGTAGAGTCAACTAAATGATACATTTTGCGAAAGTGATCTGGCAATTTCTTTTAAATCTCTAATGTAGCAATGAAATTGACTTCAAGATTTTGGAGCGGTGGTATTATGTGGTTTTGTGGAATATTAGTGGATTGTATGAATTAAAAATACGTGAAATCTATCACGCACGCCTCTCTCGGTAGACAAAAAGACTACTTCGCTCCACTTGCTACGATCCAAACACTTCTTTCCAAAAACACTGGCGATAAAATCATTTCCCGAAAAGGTGCATCCACACTAAAGCACGCCGATGGTGTAGGTACCTCACTAATGAAGATATTTGGCGCTATCTCGGTGTCAATAAATATCCGCCCCACGCCGCCGCCGGCGCAACTCTTCCGTTGGGTGCTCGATACACCTACGGGGCAGGGTCGGATTTTATGGCATTGCTAATACATTTTTGAGGTAATAAGGTTCGTTTTAGAAAGTATACCTATACTTCTTGAGTATTGACGGGTTAGTTACGATTGTTCTTTGTGACGATTCGGTTTTTATTTCGATACTGTGCTCATTGCTCAATCTAGCTAATTAAATCAATAATTAGTGATCAGAAATTGGGGCTATGTACGTACATTGCGACTGAAAAAACGTCCAAAATTCGTACCTACTTACGTCACATGCTTAAAGACATTCAAAATAAGATTGAAACTTTTTGACGCCACGTTTAAAAGGCCTAGAATACAAATATCTTGATTTAAAGACCAAAATTAGCGAGACTGGACCTAAAATATATTTTTTTAAATTAATTTATAATTTAAACCTGATTCCATCCCCCTTTTGTTCTTGTTTACGGCCTCCTTTGTTGCGAAATCGATACGAGTTCACGCCCCTTTATTTTCAAGTGAGAATTTAATGTAGCTAATAAGTAAGTAATGTTCTACAATTACTTGTTCCGTTAATGGTCTTGGATAATTTGAAGGAGCTCTGAACGTAATAGAGTTCAAAGATAAGGTCACATACATTCTTTCTACTTACTTAAGTAGGTACCTGCAAATTGTTGATAAAGCGCAAGAAAAGGAGTTTATTTTTGCTTTTCATCACAGCTTCAAAATCATCTTAACGAGAATTTAAATTAGAATTGACAGCTTCAGAATGCGATAGGTTGGAATTCATCCTCAATGTTTTGTTCTTTCCATTTTTGTAAACTGTAAAAACGTCTCCGTAAACGGTGTGAAACCGAACCACTGTTTTCGGCAAATGCGTCACTTTTTGCCGACACCTCTTTCGGCGAAGCTTCAACTTTTTGCCGACGTCGGCGAATCTTGTCGGCGTATTTATGACGTAAGTATATGCGGCTGAAAGTGAGACATTCGCATTCTTGATGGTATTTGAGTAGGCAGTAACAAACCAAAGGCCTATCTTTGGCGTTCACAAGACTTGTTAAATTTTTGCGCTGACTGAACATCGGAATTTGAGACACTAGGTAAAATATTTCTGCCAGAATTATTTTTGTAGGTACCTTACCATTTTCGAAAACCGAAATAATGGCTTATGAGTAGGTACCTACCTACATTTCATGATTTGCAGATTTAGGCCTATATCCAACATTACCTAACTATAACTCGCGTGATTTAATTGCCATCATTAAACATTTACTTACACCTGTCAGTGTATACAAAAGTGTGTATGTGTGTGTAAGTAATTACACTCAATCACACTTCGTTAACGACGAATCTGGCGCGATTAACACTTGCTAGCTTTTTTCCCGCGCACCAATCGAGGCGGCCATCTTGGTAATTGCGATACTCTTAAAATGGCGGCGTTTCGCGGCTTTTTTCAGCTTTTAATTGTGTAATTATACGTTCGCCGGTCGCTGGATATTTTACTCGGGTCTCCATTAGAATGTGGTTGTTTACTTCGTGCAAAACATGCGTTTGTTAAATTAATTAACATTTATTGCAATGGGGTAATAAATAAAATTTTTAATTGTGAAAACCACTTCAGCAAGTGTTAGGTTTTTATTTTAATTACCTAATTGGCACTGGTGATTTAGCTTGTCAAATAATTTATATAAATAGGTACTTAATTAAATTAACCGCTTACAATAATTATCTACCCAATTTAGGAAGGGATATTTATTATCGAGTAGGCACATTTGTCCAGAAAACAACTGTAAATAGAAAAAGCATTAGGTACACAAAATTGCCTATTTGTTGACGTTTTCGATATTTTACTCATAAGTAGGTAGGCAACCCTTATTTCGTAACTAAGTACAATAAGGTATACTTAGATTATTTCAAGAGACGATACGACTGTTACAATACCTACTTACAAGGTAGAAAATTTCTCTAAAATAAAATCCAATAAGAAACCATCGATTAACCCTAATCTCTCCCAAACCAGCAAACAATCATCAATTTCAAACGATCCCGAAAATATCCGAAACTTTAGCGACTGAAATATGCGCACATGCGCAGACAAAAACGTCCGCGCGCATCCGCGACGCAACGCGATTATGTCATTACGGGCACCCCGTAAAAAGTTAAAGGGCATTTTAGTATGCGATGATACAGCGCAATTAAACGCGAAAACATTGCCCGAGGGTAGGGTTGGCAGAATATCTTGCTTCTGAGAACTTACATCGTCCACTGTACGTCCCAAAGACGAAATAAACTTTAGGCAAAAGCGTAGATCACTTATTTGGAATACCTACAATCCACGCTGATTAATTAAAAAAATAAGTTAATCTGTTGTGCGGTTGTGCGTCACAACTTTCGAATATTATGGATTGCTGGAATCAACCAGTGACCCTGTAGTAGCCTTAAATAATTAAAAGTAATCATTGTTAAGCGTCAAATAGGTTTAGGTTATTTAAGCTGAATTATTAACTATGCCTACTCCGATGGGAAAGAGACGTGACAGATACGACGACGATGTGATATGTATCATAAGAATTTTAATTCCAACATCTGACAACCCTACTCCAACAATTAACCGGGAAAAAACAAGCGGTTCAGGGGCAGCTCAGCTCACGAGCTGCATTGCCTCCCCGCATCCCATTGCGTTCGCGCGTCCATTGCCGGCTGCTTTGCGCTCGCGCCGCTCCGGTCCGTATCGATGCCGCTCACAAAATGACACTTTTTTCCACTCCACCGCCGCATAGCTTCGACTTAGTAATTGCTTCGGCTAAGTTGAACGACATTTCAAGATCGTAGGGTTTTTGGATGTTTATGGGTTTAGGTTTTTACGAGAGATGAAATAGTATGAAGCTTAATTGGCAGGTAGAGTTCAGTCAAAGTTATACCAACTACAACTAGGTAGCTAATTATGTTATATACGTAATTAACATTATTTTGATAATCATAACTACTTAATTTACTAAACAAAATCATAAATATTTTAAACTGCGAACATTACGTCTTAATCACAAACAACGATTAAAAAGGAGAGTCCGTATAGATATAATATTGTCATGTCATACTGAAATACCTACTCAAGATTCAGCTGTTCAGAAAAAACCTATTCGGAAACCGTTACAAGACCTAGAACGAATTAGTCTATCTATTGCCACACTTATGGTATCTACACACCAAAGCCGCCGGCATTTTTGACAGCTGCCATTCATATGACGTAAAGCCGCCGGCCTAGCCCTAGGCCCTAGGCTTTGGTGTGTAGATAGGATTAGCTTGTAGGTAGGTAGGTACCCTACGTGTCGATTTATAATGTGACAAAATTATTATCCTCCTATTTAATATGCATTAATAAAAGTAAAAATTGTATTCAACTTGCTTATTTATAAGCACGCAAAGCTTAAATTAATCGTTGAATTTTTCAATTTAATTTTATTTATCTACATGCACATTTTGAAAAAGTTCATAAGTTCATTAGTAGACATTGCAGACAACCACACAAATGGTAGACATTATTTTATATTTGTCCATTTGAAAATGTTTCACTGGTAATTGAATTTCTGTATTCAAATAGTTTAATTAATATAGGTCTAATGACAATAAATGTTCTTACATATTTTCTAGTATTTTTTTTGTTATACCAAAATACTTTTATGACAACTTCATTGTATCATACCTTATTACAAATCCGTTACATTTCGTAATATGATATTTGCAGTTAAATTATAGCTCTATCTACACTTACTATTTAAAACAGTATCTATTCAATTCAGCCAATATGGCGGCTCACTTACATCTGTCAAAAATGGGCGCGCAAACGTCAAACTTGAGGGCCAATAGGTCAAATTTCTAGACATATTTCTTTTCATTATTCTCTTTTTTTGATTCTTTGGGCACATGGTGTGTTTCTATTTAAAACAGTAACTTTCATATTTGCTACAAAAAACCGACCATTAACAATCAAACTATTAAGAATCCTCAAACAGAACGGTAAGTATAGCTAGCAAATCGCAATTTTTAAATAACCCACAGTTACTTACACCAATTATGACTAGAAAAGGCACTTAAATGCACCAATAAAACAAGTGTTTGTCTTTCTGTATAATAAAATAGAAAATCTTTATTCGGTATCACATAAGGTACAATATTTTACTTAACACTCTATAAGCGTTTATAGTTGTTGAATGCGCCATTAAGATTCTTTCCACGCATTTGAAAGTATATAAATCAATGTTTGCATGGATAGTTAATGGCTGTGCATGCATGCTCTTTATATCGATTATTATTGCTGCGCTAGTATACATTATTAGGTGGAAGAAATTACAGGAGATAAGGTAACTGTATCGTCTTGTTAAATGTCCATCTACACGGATCCGGGCCGTGCCCGGGACGTATACGGGCCATGGCCCGTCAGGAGGGAAAACAATTTGTCGTCATGACAACCGGACACGCCGTGCTCGGGACGTGTCCGGGCCGTGGCCCGTCAGGAGGGAAAACAATTCGTCGTTATGACAACCGGACGCGCCGTGCCCGGGACGTGTCCGGGCCGTGGCCCGTCAGGAGGAAAAAAATACGTTGTCATGACAATGTACTTTAAGCTCGTTTACATTCGTCGTGAGGCGGTTTTTAAACGGAGGTTTCAGTGGCAGAGCGATTCATGTTTCACATTAGTTGTATTAGAATTTTTGTCGGCACCTATAGGTACCTAGTATAAATTATCTCGTCTGATAAGAAACCGGATAAGATTTTTGTGCTTATTAAAAAACCTGCGAGTATAAAAAATAGTCAAAAATTGCCTTGATGACTCTACATTATGAATTGAATTAAGAATGTAATTAAGAATTGACTTTCAAATACATTCTGAAGAACTAAGTTTCTAGGTTGGTTTTCTAACTAGGTTATTTCTTTTAGAAATATGCTGTACCTTTTGTATAACTTCTCTTTTGTTCTGTCTCTATGTACTATCATCTTACAATAAACTGTTAAATAAATAAATAAGGTTTTAAGAATATTGGCAGCATTATGCGTATTTAGAAAATATGACCCAACAAAATGAAATAATATTTTTTTTTTAACTATTTCTAAGCTCGTGAACAATAAGCTTTACAACTTCAGTCGTGGTGGTATAGATCTTATCTTTGCAGTTTACACGACTTTCTTCCAACCTTATTAATTAATGAATTGGACGTAAACTGTGAGAAGTAAAGTCTATAACGTTACAATGTCGTACTTATTCAACACCTTCATTGATTTATGATAGAAAAACTAGCTTTTATAGGTTTGTTTACCTAATGTTATTAGATAGGCTCTTGTGATATATAGATAGATACATGGAAAGATAGGTAGATAGATTATGTAGATGACTACAGACGTAGACAAACATTTATTCAGTTACACAGACAATACACGAAACATACAAACAATGGACATTGGACAATGTCGGTACCTACCTTTATAGACAGTAATGATAAATTGGTAAGTTTAAAGTTTATTAGAGCAAGTGTGCACTGTGTGCGAGCGTGAAAAGGCGCAAAATCAGTATACGTCACAAGTAATGACGCTGTTCATTCTGCCAGAACCTTTTGGAGGCTCGAAAAGAGCGCTACAGAGTTGACTTATTGATCAACTTGATTTTTGATTTTACTTTTTTTTTCTCTTTGATTTCTCTTTATTCTTTTTTTTTTTTTATTTTTTATCTCTTGATTTTTTTTTATTATAAATAATACCGTAAGTCTCGTTGTGTTGATATGGATAGATAGACAAATTTTAATTTACATGCCAGTGTTTGTAACTCTGAACTCTGCCAAAAAACCTTTTGATAGGTACCTATATTGTATGAAAGCTAGGTACTTTTTAATTTATGCACAAATAGGTAGGTACTTAACTAAAAATGACACATTCTTAGGATCCACTCGGCATAATTATAGGTAGGTATAGTTCTTTATCGTTCCAATTACAAACACAGCACGTATTTTAATCAAGGTGATATTCCACCTGTTTCTTTATATATATATTTTTTTAATTTTATCCGTAAAAAGAGCCGATAAAGGCAACGTATCGTGACATGTCCTAATCAAAAGATAATCCGTAAATGAAACGACCACCCATTTTGTACTTGTAACATTTCTCATTAAATTTGTAAAAATACTAATTGTGAGCTTACGCGTTAAAGGTCCTATTTTTGAAATCGGTAAAGGAGAATGGTCTTTTATTCAAATGTAAAACAATTTCTCATAACTTAATAGGTATTATTTGGTTATCTACTTGTCTCAAACTTTTAAAACTTAAACTTTGATAAAGTTTTCGCGAGTCGAAAACTTTGTAGGTACATAAACCTCTGCAGAAGATAGGGTTTGATAAAAATAAAACACGATAAAAATAGAATACATCTCAAAATGTTGAGAAACAAATGCCTATGGATGCCTATAAATAAAACCTATGGAATGTATTTATGCAATATCAATCTTGCATTTGGTAAAAAAATGCCGTCTTATTATAACTTAAATAAAACATCACATCAAATAAAGTATAAAATACGTCTAAATGTCAATAAAACATATCCTTTACATGCGTCAATTAAATGTAGTATGTTAAAAAACCGCATAGTTCCGATTAAATTAGGCTAAAACGGCAATAACATAACTTTCTTCTGACATATGCCTATGAAGACATAGGTCAAATACCCCTCCTGACAATTAGAGTTAAGTAATGAATGGGACATCGCTACACTTAAAGAATAATACAACTTTATCTACTAATTAAATGTTAATAAACAAAAACTGTACTTTGGTGTGGACTAAAGTGTGAAAGCGGGCGGTTTTAAGACTGAAGAGTATTCAATGTGACAGCTTTGTGTAAACCTTTATGTATTTATGACAATGAGGAGTGGCCCCAATTTTTTTCATACACAAATGAGTTTATGACAGCGTGCCAAGGTTGCACCAAGTTTTCTCATAGTTTTCTTGGTAAATGACCTGTCAGGCGCCAGACCAGGCACGCAGATCCAGACGGTATGGCTCCTCCTTATATATTCTATACTCAAAGATTTATGATGCTTTTATGTAAACCTTTATGTATTTGGGACACTTTTATGTTAATAATTATATATTTACGACACCTTTATTTAAAACTGTCAGGGCTTGTAGGTAGTGACAGTCCCAACTGTCGGTTCGGCGGATTCATGTTTTTTAAATACCATTTTGCATTCTGTTAATGTCAAGTGAATTAAAGCTCACTATAGTTGTAACTATAGTCAACTATAGTTGTTGTTGTCATGTCACTATAGTTGCAACTATAGTCAACTATAGTTGTTGTTGTCACTATAGTTGTTATAGTTGTACTATAGTTGTATCACTCTCTGTATGAGAGTAGGCTCGTGACCCTCGGTGGGAACATATATGGGCTAACAACAACATAGTTGTAAGTACTCGTATAATTGTAGTGCTAAAATTATTATAAGTTTACTCTAAGTACAGTACATGTAGTATGTTAAACACACCATCACCCAGACTTAAAATAATCATCTGTGTGATTACATCATGTTCTGTGGCACAGCAGGTCACTACCAGCCACGTCCGCTGGCCAGTTATGAAATCTTAAACACATAAACCAAAGAATAAAATAAAATAGAAAACCTTCCGCTGCACCCTTTGCTCTACACCACAATCAGTAGCCGCGACAAAAACTCGCCGGACCTGTTGTAACGGCCGGCGCAAGCGCATCGCCCGCAACGCAATTGTGACGTCAGAGGAATCACATAGAGCTGCTAAAGCCACGGTGTTCAAATACCTTGCCTTAGATGGAGTAAATACTTCTAGTGAAGTTCTAGGAAAGATAGAATGTGTTTATACGGTAAGGTACGTAAATGGATTTGTTTAATGGCGCTGTTTGTAAGTATGATGGATGACAGCATTTTTACTATAAAGGTTACCCGCGACTTTGTTTTATATTTACAAGGATATCGTGCAAAAACTTTGTTCATATACCCATATTGTATAATTAATTACTTATATCGTGCGAAAATTAATTTATAATTTATATAAAGTTTCATGAGAATCGGTCCAGTGGTTAATGAGTCAAAGAGAACAAACATTCTCACATCCATCCATAGGCACAAACTTTGACATTTATAATATTAGTACGATTTGAAATGAAATGAAATGAAAATCATTTAATCCTGTAGGTTTTGACAACACTTAGGACGGGTCATTTTTTAAAGGTAATGCTAGATTCGCAACAGTGCAGTTTTCCCCAGAGAAGAAGAAACTCTGTAGGGTTGCTCTTTTTAAGTTTAAAATTTAAGTTTTACAAATCTCAGGCATAGACACAGAAACAAATAATAAATAATTTATATTAAGTATCAACTTTGTCTAAGGCATCAAGGTAATAACATCTCCTGAAATATACTCAGCCTCACAAAACTGTTACAAAATTGTAATTTTTATGAAAATCAGTTGCAATTAGTTAAATAAGTAGCTCGCGGCTACGTATTAATTACTATATTGATGAGTTACGACTGTTAATTAGTGATTACACCGATATTGTGTCTCGCGTGAACGGACCCGTTTCTCTGGGTTCTATTCTCTGGTATAGGTCTTTAGGTTTCTATACTTATGAGGATAATCAGCTAGCAATTGTTTCTATGATCTTAGGGCCGCCTTACATTTGTATTTAGGAGATTATCAAATAGTAGGTATAAACTTGAAAGTAGTGTTAGTGCTGTAAGAGCCAGTTGCGCAGCCCAGAGTTAACGCAATAAATCCGGAGTTAGCTGCTAACACTAAATTAAGTTAAATCAATACAAATTATTTATTTAACCCTGTGTTAGCAGCTAAATCCGGGTTTATTGAGCTGCGCAAGTGGACCTAAGTCAAGTTTTGAACCGTACTAAAGCAAGTGGCGTTTACATGTTTCAACTTAACAACTAAGTAGGTATCCTAATGCGCTCTGCTAAACACTCAAATAATATAAATCGGCCCTTAGCTAAACTTACGTTGCTATCGGGTTAATAAATCGCTACTGGGACAAAGAAATTAAGGATAAGCGGTTGGATCATAAGACATTGTTGGTAATAACATTTGGACTGTAAAATAGATATCTAATACTTTCAACATTGTAATGTGTTTCGGTGGTAGTCCAAAGAGGATATTAGCAAAAAATGTCTATTGATTTTATCATTGGGGATTGATAACGAATTCTGTGTTTATAACATTGTGATTGCTAGTAAATCTACTAATTAGTGATGTGAATGTGACTACAAACCCAGGCCATATTTCAATGATAAAAAACCTCCTTCTTTTTTTTTAAGTCGGTTGAAAATTAGTCATCTTATCATCATCTAACTTAAGAGTTAGACTCTTGTCGGTGGAGTATTCGCCATTTAGGCCTATCCTCTGCCAGTGCCTTGACTTCTTGATACGACATGACGTTAACTTTCTCCTTCACTTGAGTGAAATAGGTAGTATTAGTAAGTCATCTTACCCGGCCTGAAAACCTCTCCTACAGCCATTACAGTACAGTTATTTAAAAAATACTTATCTTTATAATCTAGACGATAAAACTGTTAGAAATATAACAGAATAATAATATTAGCTTATATCTACATGGTGTTATTATTTTATAACAATCAACACGTATCTTGGAGCTTGTATGGAGCATGTGTGTGGCCAGTTAATGTAAACGAATGAACAGTTTCTGATGCATAGGTCGTTAATTAAAATAATAGTGAGAAACTTGCGAATATTGTAACGTGTACAGTTCGGTTATTGGTGAGGTACTTTGTGTTCTCGATTGTGATTCGTCTCGATAGTTTCTCACTCGTTTAATATAAAATATCGATTGTTTAAGTCACTATTTCGATAAACGTAGATTCTAAAGTTTTAGGGGTCGGTTCGCATCTAATTAAATATCCGTCAATATTTTCATCCGTCGCAATATCGTATTATCGATTCAGTGTGAACGGTCGAGTGTCTATACATTTGTCTGTTCTGCCGTTACGCGACCAATAATACGGGTACAAATCCTCTGTTGTAAGTGAACCGACTCTTATTTCTTAATAAAATGCAAGGAAGTATATCAAAGAGCCAAGTTCCAAAAAAACGAATATAATAAATGGATAGATTTCGAATACACACAAAGAACATACGCTACATAATTATGCCGTAAGTACCTTTTTTATAACTTCTCTTTTCTTTTCTGTCTCTATGTACTCTTCTTACAATAAACTATTACATAAATAAAGAAACTCATTAAATCTCACTCATCCCCAACTACAGCCTAGTTTCTAGACTACTACCGGCTCTACACTCGAGAACAACAAGTACCTCAACACACCAACTCACGTGCATCGATCTACGTGATCGATTTCACACCTACCACACCACCACCATCACAATTACTACAGCGATTAACCTTATAATTACACCAACGCCACTGCATACACTGTTGTGGTTGCGACTGATTATACGCCAGCGTTTGTTTTGAGAATTCACCTGGGTTTTAACTATTAAAATGTTATATTCAATTAGTTTTATCGGTTGTGTTATAGTTTGTAATGTGTTGGCTGAATTTTTAATTAGATGGACGTGATAATGGGGCCGGAAGATGCGTTGTAGGTAACTCATGTGTAACCGCCATTTACTTCAAATTTTAGATTAAATTATTACTCAATGTTTATTGTATCAAAAAGATTATTTTCGTCAGCTTACAGCCACACTACAAAGCATCAAAAACCGTTATTTTTTTTTATTTAGAACACTTATATGTAGTATAGTTCTTCTAAAACAGGTAGAATACCTTTGTCGCAAAGCAAAAGGAGTAACAAGTTGTGTCGATTACATTATTTTGAGCTTTCTAAGTAAGTACTTCAGCAATAAGATTATTTTGACAGTAGGTGATCTTTTTTTACGTTGACCAACGTCACAAAAAATTGAGGAATCCCAATTATCCTCAATTATTTGTGACATTTGTTTATTGCCATGCAAGTAGCAAGTTAACAAAGTAAGCTAGGAAACCAAACTTCCTATTGTCAACATAATTACAAACAAAAACTGTAGAATTTACGAAACTTCGCGTGATACGTAAAGTGGAGGCTATTCGCTACTTGGAAACTATGGACGCAATGTTTGCAATAAATCCAAGCTGGCACTACCCACTGTAGACTTACTGTAGGTTTGTGTCATGTTGTCTTGAAACTGTGAGAGTATATGCGGCTCTACTGTATGGCCAGTATGTTGGCCAATGTTGTGGCCAACGTGTGAATGTTGTGACCACAATAAGGCCTTAACTAAAAGGTTTAAGGCAGATCAAAAGGTCTGTCTCAAAAAAATCAAAAATAATTTATTCCTAGGTAACATTTTTACACTTGAATTCGTCACAAAGTAAAAATTATAAAAAAAAAACATAATAATGAATTTAAAGACCTAAAAAAAGAGAAAAGAGAAAGAGAAGAGAAGAGAGAAATGGATCTTGGACCAAGCCAACAGTCCAATACTAACCAAAGTGTTCGCCAACCTCAACTCTTTGTTTTGTACGATTATGTATATATTATGTATGAGTAAGTATACCTAATGGCGAATAGGGATTCGCTTTATGGCTACATTGGCCAGTATGACGACTACCGTGTAGAGCTGCTTTGAGAAAAGCCTACACTTTCCTTAACAAATAATAAATATCGATTCTTATTGATACTATACAATCAAAACTAGCCATATTAGATATAATACCTAATCTTAAAGGTCTATTTACACAGATCCGGGTCGTGCCCGGGAGGTGTCCGAGCCGTGGCCCGTCAGGAGGGAAAACAATACGTCGTCATGACAACGTGTGTGAACGAATCCATAGAAAATGTATGGAATGATATTTTTTCCCTGACACGTCCCGGGCACGGCCCGGATCTGTGTAGGTGGACGTTTATAGAGATAGATATGTATGTATGTAAGGTATAGATACTTATTCAGTCTTTGGTAGAGTCACAAGGTGCTCAGTAATCCGGGAACGTCACGCTAGGTGTGTGTGATTTGCATGTCGGGTCGTGAGCTAATAGTACGGATACTGTAATGTAAGGGGCAATGAGAATAAGTACACCGGTCACCTTGTCGACACTAGTTAATTGAGCTAGAAATTTGGCTATTTGGAATTTGTAGAATTATAGTTCAGAAGATAGTACACAGAGACATAATAAAAGAGAGAAGAAAACAGATAGATTTTTTTTCTTAAAATTATTTTAAAAGATTGATCTATTTGTTTCTAAATTGGACTATAAATATCTATCTATCCTGATAGTTATTAGTGAATACAATAACAACAAGCTATAACATATTTTTATTATAATTTGACAACTTATGCAATTTGGATGAAGCGTGGTGGATTACATCCTAATCACTCTCGTAAGATTAGGTTTGTATCCCCGTAGTGGAACCGTTAAAAGAGCTAATAATTGGGGAGAGAAGTTTTAAAAAAATGGAACTAATTATCCCAATTAAACTCCAAATCAAACACACCCTACTCTATGATTATAATATTATGCATATTGTTACGAAGTCCGAGTTCTACTTGTAATAGTTTTGCAATATTTTTTATCAAGTGTCAAGTGTTTAATCAGCTGTTTTGCATACCATTGTAATGCTATTAGGTTAGGAAACCGAATTTATTAGATGTCTTAATAGACTTTTATTACCTACTTAATTTGCTAGAGGATGCCTGCAACTTCGTACGTTTCTATCACATTCTGTCTCTTTAAACCAATGCTTTAAAAAACCAAGAAGTTGTGAAAAATTAAACCACAGAATAGTATCTCCAAGGCCGGCTTGCGTACCGGAGGGTTAGCTCAATAAACCCGAAGTTAGCTGCTAACACAGGGTTAAATCAAGATAAATCAATACAAATTATTTATTTAACATTTAGGGTTTATTTGGCTACGCAAGTGGGCCTAGTAGTGCTAAGTTAGATAGATAAAATATTTATTATTCTTTACAATCAGTGGCACAGTAAGAACCCATGCTTATTTATTAGATATAAGAACAACAACGTAGGTATCAAAGCTAGAAATAGCCAACATTCACAAATACTCAACATTTCTGTAATGAGACGAGCGATTAAATAAATTAACAACGTGGTAAACTAAAGTCACTAAAGTAGCGAGATCTTAAACAAAATGAGGTTGAAAAAATATGTCGCTAGCACCAACTAGGTAGTTGTTATAATGAAGCAAAGACGCCGCGTTTAAGGGCCGATCGATAGAAATTTCAAGCAAGACTCCGCTCGTAGTTAGCGGCCTGCTAATTCAGGAACCTCGTTTATTTATGTCTTCATACACACCGCCGATAGCCCCTAATTACGACGCCGACGCAAAAACACTAATCGCGCATCGTGCTTTTCTTTCTCAAAATCCATAAGTCGCAACTGCCAGTATCTACATTCGATTTTCGACTTTTCTATTTCAATTTTAAGATAGAAAATTGAAAATATCTATAATGTTACTTAAAGCGTTTTTAATGAGAAAGCGTTAAGATCTTAATTTTAATAAGAACGTAAGTAGCTAAAGGGTTAACTTTGAAAATTGTGATTTAGCTTACAGAATACTAAGTTCAGATTCGAATTTGTAAAACGCTGTGAAAGATATGACGTTTTAGATCTGTCAAACTGAAATCGAACGTTGCGTTTGAATTTAAAACGTAATTGAAACTTTTTAAGGTGGATGTTGAAAGAGTTTGGAGCAAAGAGATACGATAGGTATTAAATGATACGCGGAGATGGTCAGAAGCGTTAATGAGCGAACGTACCAAGGAATTCCTTCGGAGTTATGTTACTGTATTGGCTTTTGTTGGGACTTTTTGCGATCGCAACTGATAACAATGTGAAGTTGAGAAAAGTGGGATGCGAAATTCTAAAGATAGTAAGAAAGGAGATAACTATAATTAATTACATTTTTGTGTTTAGCTTTTGGGTTTTTGGATTTTGTTCTTAGGAATAAGTTGGGAGTTATTTTGGGATCGATCGAGTTTTTTTAAGAAACTTTTTGGAGTAACTTTTTTTTTAAAAGATGCATGTAAGAAAGTTGGCGTCAAATATATATACCTATGTAATAGCTACACATATTCACGTTATATTATGACTTTAATACTCTTTCGCATACAAACTAAAATAACATGACACAGTTTTTTAAAACATCGTTAACTAGAAACTTTAATCTGCTCTCATTATTTTTAATCGACTTTTTTATTAAAATACTTAAATTAAATATTGAAATAACTACAGGCGGATAAAGACATTTCAAAGAGAGAACGACTTGTATTTAATAGTTAGGGTGTGTCCACATTGACACGCAAGTAATATTGAATTCTCAGTTTCTTATGACGTTCATTTATAAAGATGCTGATAAAAGTGGTCTGGTATTAAACAAACTACTTCTCGTTTGATGGATTTTAAATATAACGAGGTATGTCGCTGATTTCCTTTTGATACGAATTGATTGAAGATTTTGATCTTTAACCAAGTTACTTTACTTTTAGTTTTCTTAACTTCACAATTAAGTTATGAAGACTGCTCTTTATATTGCTCTGTGATCGCATTTTGTTGTTTATCGGATGCGATTTTTTATCGGATGGCCATTTAATAAACTAATTCGACACATGCCAGTTGAGAACTAGCTTTTGGTCTATGTTGACCAAAAATCGTCGTATGACCCTTTCTTTTAGCTTCGGCGTAGTCAGGTAAAAGTAGGAGAAGTTATTGTAAGTCCGTGTTGTAAGTTATTTCATTCATTCAAAGTAAATTTATAATTTTACTCGTTTCTCTTGATCAAAAATCTTATAACAGAATGTTGGAATAATTTGCATAGTCAGCTATGCAAATTATTCCATTATTTGCAACTCAATTACTAATACTATGCCAATTTATATGTCAATAATTAATGAATATTTGCGCATAAAATACAACAATACTTATTAGCATAATACAATATAATGAAACTAATTAAGATCCCAATATATTTCAGTTATCTATCATATAATCTCCGAACAAAACGCTTAAATTTTACGATCTCGCGTGCATATCACGAATTTTTTTACTACAAGAGTTTTATGCGTATTTAAAGTGCATATTTAAGGGGGAATTGTCTCATAACTTCGTCTGCAACACGTTTGTAGGCGAATATAATCGTAATACCAATTTACAGGTAAATAATTACCAATGTCCAAACGCGCGTTTATCGGGTATCGAGCCAAATGGAGTTATTTAGCTTGTGGAGGGCAGGGGCGGAGCAAGGGAAGGGAAAGTAGTTTTATTACCTATACTTAGGTATTTCTTTTTATATTTATTTATATATTTCTATGTGAAGGTGCTGCTGTGTTGGTCGGTCATGTTATGCGGATCCTATCAAGCTAAGCTAGTCTTTCACTTTTCGGTTTTTTACTTACCTTTACTTTGTTCTGGATATATTGAGGTCAAATTTTTACTACTTATTTATGAATAGCTCTTTTGAAATATTAATTTTATTGTATGTTTCTGTGTTTATGCCTGAGATTTGTAAAACTTAAATTGAAAAGAGCAACCTTACAGTTACAGAGTTTCTTTCTAGGTTCTTCTCTGGGGAAAATTGCACTCTTGCGAATCTAGCATTAACTTTAAAAAATTACCCGTCGTAAGTTTTGTCACAATCTACAGGATTAAATGATTTCTCATTTCATTTCTTTATTAAGTAGTAACTGTAATATCTATGGCGATTGTTATTTGATGGCACAATTTGTTCTAAGTATTTTACTCCAATCCAATATTTTCAAAACCTTTTCAATAACAATACCTAAAGGCTCCTAAACGTATTTAACTACAATAGAGATGATTAAGCTAAGTGTAAGAAAAAGTATTTTTAATTTACGAGGTATCTAGGCTAAGTCACTGAGATCTTAACTTCTAATATAAGAACTAAGAAAGAGTCTGAACAACTTAAAGGTCTAAAAGAGCGGCTCAATATCTATATTTCCCATAACCTCACTCCCTCCCTGAATAAACAGGTCCTCATGGATACGGTAGGCTTTAATTATAAGACATAACTCTTGTGAGGGCCCAGTAACATTCGTATTTGTTTATTTCTCAACACTAATTTGTTTTAATGCTATCTGATGGTACCAGTATTGAGTTTTGTCTTTACCAACGATCTTTGCTACTCTCAATTACTTTTAATTTTGTAGTTAACACTTTGAATAGGTTTATAGAGGTGTACGTGTAGATACTGTCGATTTTCTATTTTTGTTTAGCTATTTTTTCATGTAATAAAAGTCTAGAAAGTTGGACTTGATTATTGAAGAAAGAAAATACGAAGCAACTTCTTAAATTCTGAATTGAAAAAGTGAAACGTATTATCTATGGATTTTATTAATGCAGGCTTCATAAAAATCGGGATTCCACCCTGCAGGGTGAATACATTCAAAAGTATTTTTAGTCGTTATTATTATCATCTTTGCACCTACCTAGGTATATCTTTATAAAACGTCAAAGGGGAAACTTGGGACAATTTTCATGTTCAAGAAGGTACAAAAAATACTATATAAAAACTTTAGAGATCTGATAATTCTTCTTAAATTACAGTAGGTAATAAAAATAAGTTTTTTAAGCAAAATAAACCAATATCAGAATACCATATCGCAGTGACTTCAAAAGCGCCATCTGCCAAAAGACTTAATTATGAATTTTTCACACGTTACTATAAAATTTCGGTACCGTCTGTATGTCTGTCGGACACCGCCATATCAGAGATTGTAGATGACAAATTACGCTTTGGATTTGGCACGCAATATTTTGGATTCGATTCCGCCATTTCTTTTTGGCGGGACAATTTCGCTGCTGCAAAAAGATTTTAATCTTTTTAATAAACCAAAAAGTTTTCAGAAAAAAAGGTTTAGTTAAATCGGAAACTTTTTAGAATAACGATGGCTTCATTCAGGTACCTACTAACTTTTAGAAAAGCCTTTGTTGATTTGCAAAAACATTTTTTTAATAAAATAAACAAACATTCTCACATAACCTTTTCTTTTTCATTCACAAACACTCAATTAGAACAAGTAGGTACATAAACACTAACAAATTCGCATCGAACTAAAATTTCCCTCAATATTTTACCGTTTATAGACCGTTTAATTATAAATAAACGGCCAAATAAAGAACGACGGCTGTATAAACTGATATAAGAAGAGAGGCAACTTGGAGAGCTTGTTCTCGACTTTTGCGTTGAATTACGCGCGAACGGCGGCGGGTATCTGAGATATCATAATTAAGGCGCATGCCGTGTTCAAATTAAATTATGTCGGAATTAAACGTTATGGCGCCATAAATCGGGAGCGCTCTCGCCGTTACGCGAGCGGGAGACGTATCGACCACTCCTATACTATATCGGCTTGTACTGGTATTAAGGGATGACCTGATGCGAACGTGAAGCACAAATATTGGCGTTGTTGGGCTAAGATTGGTCATTGTCACGGAATACTCCCTTTATAAACCAGTCTTTAAATTTCTGTTACATTGGACTAGCTTTCTTCAAGTACCTATACAAACATAACTGCTTCTTCTATGTATGTTCAATTGGGCTGAAGATGGAGGGCTGAAGATACCGTAAGTTATGTCTAGTACATCTTCTTTTTGGGAAGTTTTCTTCAGATTAGACTTAGTATTTTATATCTTTATTTAGTGCAGTGGGTAATTATTTTAAGCAACAGTCCCTCTCATCTCTCTTCCCTTGCACCACCAACAAAAATGGAAAATATAACTTAATCTGCGCACCGCATCCATTCAAAGGCAGTGTTTGCTTTATTTCTCTGAATCAATAAAGTATCGACACTCGTAACATTGCCCGACCTCACCTACATGATCCTGGAGGAACTCTAACTCGCATAAAAGCTGCTAAATAAGCTATTATACAGTTACTAGCTGTATAAAAAAAAATGGTCAAACTGAACATCTTTTCCCAAGAAGAGTTGGGCCAATGCATCAAGAATTTTTCACAAATAGGTACATATTACATGCATATCTGTCATGCCTCTCTCCCATCGTGGTAGATAGAGATCACTTCCCCACTTGCTATGATTCACACTTCTTTCGTTTTATCCACATTCATCAGTCGCCTATCATCATCATCATCGAATTTTTCAGTATCACATATTGTCAATGTGCCGATCTTTTTATATTTCGTTCGATCTTCCTTTGGGAAAGAAATTCAGTTTTGCAAATTACGTTTATTACTAACATTCACAAGTAAATTAAACGATCTGTAGAAGTCATATACTTAAAGTTGAAGTGTAGAAGTTGTTGAAAAAAAACTGAATTAGTTCAGTAATTGAATTTTTCTTACACTGTGTAAGAATGTAAGGATACAGTATCAGCGGAAAAGAAATACACATGTGCATTCATGTGGTATGTATTTTAGCGTGAACGTACGTATTAACTTAAACTCGTTATAGTTAAATTAGGATACACACCTACCCTTTGCACTTGAATAATAGGTACCTAGTGATCAACGAACAAATTAAACCCTCATAAGCAGCATTTGGAAAAGAATAGTCACAGGATGGGTGCCAGATAATGGCCAACGTCGCCGAGGTAGATCTACAGGGGTCTCTACTAACCTAAGCGCGACAACCTACGCACTTTTAGGGAAGATTGGTAGAAAGAAATTGAGGAATCTTTGGAGAGAAGCATGGGAGTGGCTTTGTCTAGCAGTGCAGTGGGACGAAATAGTCTAACAAAAGCAACATTTATATCATCGACGATGCTTGGCATCCCGGTCTGAATACAAGTATGTAATAAAAGTATCATTCGCGCAGTCCGTGAGCTTATGCAGCCGCTAGCAGTATGACCCCATCTTCATTCCCGGAATCGCATCATCGAGCCCCCGACGTGCAATACATACATATCGTTAACCGGTAGACTGCGGTTTTTGTGACTGACATTATATGCAAATGTATGAAAGCAACACCGGTAACACCGTTCTCTTACTTTTTATTAATTCTCGTTACTCAATTAACGAGGGTACATAATGCCGAGTAATTAGTGCGTACCTGACCAAACTTTACAATTACAATTGTCTGCTTGGTGTGGTTGGCGCAGTTCTTGGGAATTCTGATAAGACAAGTCGGGCGACTTGTCTTTAAATAAATCGATTTTAGTGGGATGAAATGAGACCTCTAAAAATGTTTTTTTCCAGCAACTCGACCCATTTTGATCCATTTTATTAACCACTTGAAGCAATTTTCACAGTAATTAAGAGTATGGACCAAATTGACAAATTAAATGAATATTTTGGCTGTGGCGTTTTGACCTATTGGGAATTGTTGGTTTTGGGTCAAGCTGGCTGACTTGTTAAGACTAATTCTTAAATACTCAGCAAGAATTGCCAGTACCTTGGTACGTCCATTAGGCACTAAAGAGGACAGAAAGCAATTAAATAACTCAAGCTAAATGTCGCACAAGCAACTTATTTCTAAGTTCACATGAGTTGCAAACGCGATATCAATCTCGTCTCCTTCTAACAAGGATCCGAAGTTAGATATTTGGCTGCGACACGCAACGCACCACTAGTAACAACGCAACACTCAGATCAAGTAAAAATTGCAGATATTCATTTACTGCAGACATTATATAGATTTTGAGAGGACTCATGAATGTGGATGAAACGAAGAAAGTGTATTTGGATCGTGGCAAGTGGAGGGAAGTGATGGGAGAGAGGCGTGACGGATATTACTAATATGTCTAAATATAGGTATGTAGTTTTTAGTATATCCCGACCTGATCCAATGTGTTCTACAGCTTTCTAGCAAATTCAAGAATATTCGAAGTTTCTTCACAGTTTCTTTTTTCAATGGAAAAATTATCGTCGACCTTTATTAAGTACCACAATTTCTACTGCCGCATGCCGTTACGGGCTCATACACAAGCGTAAAACCCGCGTGAACTCTACTTATTGACCGTACTTGAACACCACAATATCCAGCTCGACGCTTGCGTAACAAAAACTTCTCAATTCAAGAAAAGAGTTTATCTAGAATATAATAGAATAGAAAATATTTTATTCAGTACAAATCAACAGAGGTTATCTGTAGTTTTTCTTAGATCTGTGCCGTTGAATGCACCTTTGTGTAGACCGGCGTAATTAAGAGGACGCCATATTTGTCTCGTTTGCATCTCGGTGATCATCGGCTGCGAAATGTTAATTGTTTTGTACGTGGTCGGGGATTGTTTCACATACGAATGGGGAGGTTAGTGAATAATTTTGTTTGAAGCATATGACTGATTGTTTTAGGGAAATGATTTTGGCAACAATTCGACGACGCTCCTAAGTGGTAACCCAAACTTTATCATAGTTAGTAGGTGTAGAAATAAAATTTAGTTGTCCGTTTTTAGGTGCTTTTGATTCTCTATTAGGTAGATGCATATAAATAACGTAAGTACTAATTCAATAATTTCCAAGCTATTGGAATTTTTGGTTTGAAAAAAATTGGTTTGAAAAAATTACGAGCAATTTTTATTTATTCATATCACTTTTATATTCTTTTTGTGTTACATTGTTCTATTCCCATCTGCCTTGGATATCATGGGGCGGGGAGATGCTTAATTTTATATATCCCTGGTGGTACATTGCTCAAGAAATTTTGCTATGGCCTAACGGGGTATCATGTACCTCTATTCTAGTAGTACTCGTACCTATGAATGTGAAATTGCAATAAATTATTCGAATTTGGAATGTTTTTAGCCATGTAAGCGTCTATTGCTTGTCATGTAAGTATTGCTCTAGGACCTATCCACCCGTGTGTCCCCACCTCCTATCCCCACGTAATGCGGAAGACTCGACCCGATGTTACTGATAAAGCGGCTTCACCTACACAAAGGATATCGCCAACTTGCAACGAACAATGTAAAATATTGTCACGGGCGAGCTATCTTTGTATCTTGTTTGCTGGCTGTAAAGTTAGCTTGGAGAGTAGATATGTAGGTATGTATGTATACGGGTTCTTTATGTGCTTGTTAATGAAAATCTTGTGAAATCCTGTAGGTATGTAAGAGAATCTTATGAAAAAATACGTCGTTGGTGCCAGCAATTTATACTATGTATTTGAGATAAATGACGCAAACGTGGGTCGATATACTAGAAAAAAGCTTTTTTCGTTTTTTTTTAAGGTAATTTTGATCTACAATTTTGTATAAAATTTTTGTTTTTTGTCTTCTTTTGCATGGTAAAATTTATTTGGTTAACAGCTTATTTAGTTAGATATTAGTTTAACCTATTCATAAAGTCCTGGTTTACTTGCGTAATTTCTAGATCACTTTCCAGCCAACGCAAACGAATCCATCAACAAGAAGTAATTAAGACCATTTTGGATCGAGTGGTTTCTAAGAATCAGTAGGCCTACCATAAGTTGCTTAGTTACCTTAAATTCTCATACATAAATGTTAAAATTGACAATTCTACTGCACTTTAAAAATTTTAATGTACTTTCCAACAGAAGAGGTCACAATTTTCGTAATTCAAGAATAAAGGCCAAAACACACCAAAACGTCTACGTCTACGTTACGCAAGCGGTTACAGTTCCAAACATTACGTAACGCATACGCATCCGGTGTGTTTTGGCCTTAAGTAGTTATGTCAGAAGGCTTTTTGTAGGACCGATCATGAGATCTGCATTTCAATTTTCCTAGCAAATTCATCAGATTTTTCAATCATCTGTTTGTCTTCTACGCAGCCAGTGTCCCCAAATCTGAACATCTAATTTTCCCGATATCCTCTGCTCCTAGTCTCAGATTTGCTGCAGCTAAAGCGCTAAGCCATCAGTACCTAACTGGTACCTACATGAAAACCAGATGACACAGTTGTCTCTCTGCTAACAAATTCTATAATTAACCCCAACCTACGCTAGAGGCACTAATCCACCATGTCCAGGACGTTTTTGTTCGAGGTCTCACTCAATCCAAGTATCAATAGCTTGCAAAAAATTTCTATCGGCACCATTATATGCTGTATTTGGTATGTGTTATTTCTGGGATTAGTTATTTTAAAGGTGGTTTAATTGGCTCTTAATCAATGTAAATATATTAATGAGTGAGCATCCTGTTGCGGAGCAGGTAATTAAACTAATGATTCATTAAATATAACTGACAATCAAAGCTAGCTATAAAGCTCTTGCACTAGCAGTTGACGCGTTGTTGTAGTTTGACATTTAATTTCACTTCAAATCAAACGTCAAATGAATGCGGTTTGAAGTTTCGTTTCATATTAAACGTCAAAAAATTGCAGTTTGACGTTTCATTTCATATCTAACGCCAAAAATTGCACGTGCTTATATCTCTTAAACAGAATACAGAACCTCATCTTTTTGCACATCTCTTCTGAAAACTATTCTTAAATTCATAAAAAGAATCAAATTTCACGTTTCGAATCTGCATTAGCTCGTTGTAAGCCAGTATCACGTTCCAATTTTTGAACGAATGAATGAGTGGACAGTTCAATTCATTCAGAACAAAAGAAAAAGTAAGCGAGCTTATATTTTTTATTGTGGTACCAAGGAGTATTTATTTAAATGAAATAATTAACGGGTGTTGAATCGCTTAGCGTGGCTGCGATAATTGGAATTTGAATAGGTGTGTTTAAGATCGTTGTGTGGTATAAGTGATGAATGAAGATTTAGCTAGAATTACTTAATGCTTAGCTGAGAGTGCAATCGTTAGTACTATAATGTAGTTTTAATATACCTAACGGTTCATGAGATGAAAGCCTTGTCACAGATGGACGGCCAGACGGACGGACAGCCAAGTCTTAGTAATACGGTCCCGTTTTAGCCCTTTGAGTACGGAACCCTAAAAAGGTATTAAAAATAATAATACTCAAAATACCCATGCGAAATGTTGTCAATACTGATCGCGTAATCTAGATACCTTCTTAATTCGAAATTATAATTGACAGTGTAATCACACCAAGAAATGTTTGTCACATCAACATTTTAAACCACTAAACTAATTTTGAAGCAATTTGTGAGCTATGACAATACATCAAAGTTTAAACTATCAAAAACGACTACTTCGTTAAAAGTCTAAGGTTATTTAGTATACAGTACCTACCTAAACGTCAAAAAGAAAATGACATTAGTCCTAGAAGTATTGAAACTCGTTTTGTAATAAATGGGAAATTGATCTCTTAACTTAAACCAAATCCAAAATACACACAAATTCGTATTCAAATACGATTTTCTTAGTACCAACAGGACCGTATCAAATATCATTTAACAAGCTTATAATACTAACGCGATCTAAGTATTTTATTTTAATACTCTTTTTTTAAGTATTACACTAGTTAGACGTTGATTGATGGATTCAAAGGGGCTTATTGTTTTTTAATGTTTATTTATTGTGAAGTTTATTTGAAGAATTAAAGTTATGGTGGTCGGATAATGAGTAAGTAAGCAGGTACTATAATCGGGGTCCCAAAGGTCTATCAACATACATCTGGGCCGTGCCCGGGACGTGTCCGGGCCGTGGCCTGTCAGGAGGGAAAACAATACGTCGTCGTCATGACAACAGGTCCGGTTGTCATGACGACGAATTGTTTTCCCTCCTCCATCCGGCCTGGACACCTCCCTATATGTGTAGATAGACCTTAAGTAGGTACTTTAATGAATAAATTGCTTCCCAAATACAATAAGTAACACGAGCGTTCATTAAAATTGTATCACCTTTTGCAACAACAAAACGTCTCTCAATTCATTAAATTAATGAAGATATCAAAATAATATCATCAATCAACATTTGTTACTCATTATACACAACTTCATCTAATAATCACAAACAAAAGTTTTAATCAAGGTACAATGTGCGACGAAGGTTTGACAAAAGAGTTCACAATTATGTTCAGAGTGTGAATGTACTTGTGTGACGCAGTGTATACCTGTGTCTGTCTGTCTGTGCTGATTAATCACGCTGGCTTCTGCCAATGACAGTTAATATTGCAGTTTGGGTGTTTAAGTTATGAAATGTTGCGTTGATGGGAACTATAGAGTATAGAGTGAACGCTCTATGAAAAAAAAAATGCAATACAAACTTGCTTAGTACAAAGACTGCTGTTAATTACAATTTTTTTATGTACCTACCCTACTTTCTGGAATAAACATTTATTATAATAATAAAAAAAGAAAAAGAAAGAAGTAAATATTCTTGCTCTCCATTCTGTTACTTTATGTTGTTACTCTATGTTGTTACTCCTATTGTGTTACGCCTATTGTGTTACTCCGATTTTGTTACCCCTATTGTGTTACTCCTATTTTGTTACCCCTATTGTGTTACTCCTATTTTGTTACTCCCATGTTGTTACTCTATGTTGTTACTCCTATTTTGTTACCCCTATTGTGTTACTCCTATTTCGTTACTCCTATTGTGTTACTCCTATCTTGTAACTTCTGTGTTGTTACTCTATGTTGTTACTCCGATTTTGTTTTTCTTCAGATGATTATTAAAATATCGCCAATCTCTGCTCCCTCACTCCGTACCTCAGTCCATCCTACACTATACCTACAGTAAAGTGCAAGGCATTGAGCCTGCATACAGTTGCATCAATACTGCATTGGTGCAGGTGCATAATACTGCGAATATCATCAACCTTGATGCACCATGAGGCGGCATTGAAATGTCGACAAATTCATTTCCTAGTATTTTTATTTCAATTTTTCAATTTATTATCGTGATACCTAAAAGTACATTTGAAACCCTGATAGAAAAAGCATACACTCGTATAGGCCACGCCTCTTTTCCATCGAAATAGGCCGAGATCTCTTCCCCCTACTTTCTACTATATAAACACAATATTTCTTCCGCTTCTTCCACATCATTCTTTTCATACATGCAAATCGGGTGATCGCAACGCACATCTTGACTTGGCCTTTCTTTAATGGTACTCCCCCGCATTGCATAAAAAAATTTAGTATACAAAATGTTTGCATAAAACCTTTGTAATAAAATGTTATAAAATGCAGTGTGGGGTGGGAGCACCATAACACCACCTCCACCTCATTGGCCTTCAAAACAATACTTATGAAATAAAGATGATTCAAATAAATAACTATTTTACTTGTGAATTTTGCACTTATGGTAGCATTACATCGAGAAGAAATAGATAGAAATGCGTCCTGTCATATCCCATACAGAATCGCTATTGAATGAAGATAACTTGTCTTGTATAGGAATACTCGCGGACAGTTCCATACAAAACACAAACGAAGATGAATGATCTCCATTCAATCCCATACAATGATTTTCAAATGTTTTTCTCAAGATTGCTACTACTTACATCTAATTACAAGTATTATTGACAATAGATAAGCAACAATTGTACTTGTCTAATACAATAATTAAGTAATTGTTGTTCGCGGATTTTAATTGTCTATTCAATAGGTTTTATTACTTAATAATTTCTACTAATCCACTTAATAGTTTCTCAATACAAACAATAGATACGATATAGTTATCCTATCACGTCCCGTGAAAAAAGGCCTCTTTGCTAAAATATTCCATTTTTAAACATAAAAATATTATTTACTATACATATTACTACACATCGCCAGCACAATCGACTTATCTTTATGTACCCCTGGTGCCCAAGTCTGCTGTCGGCAGAGTATCAATGGCATTTTTTGACACATTTGGTCGCAATCAGTGTAAGCCATTGTTTAGCAGAATACCAAATCTGTCAAAAAATGCCATTGACACTCTACCAACACATAACTGAGACTATTTTAAATTAGTAGATTTGGGCCCCTGGTACATTGAGAGCGGTCAAGCTACCCTCTATTTGATATAGGAAGCAAATCCTAGTGCACTTGTCACGGATTATAGTGAGTGAATGAATGAGTGAGTGAGGTCATTAGATTGACTGACCCAAGCTTCGCACCGTGTTGTTTATTTTGCGGCTTTCCGAACTAATTGTTTGTGTTATAGTGGCCTTGAAGATTGAATATCGATCGGGAACTAGAGATTGCCCGCGACTTCGTACGCATTTATTGTAATATCTCGGAAAATTACCGTAATATTTTAAAATAATAAAGCCTATGTGTTATTCTGACACCTTCTCGAGTACCTGGGCGGAGGAAGGCCGAGACAGAAAGTCATAGCGGATGAGGAGAGAGGCCTTTGCTTAGCAGTGAGACACAAGTGGCTAGATTAGATTAGATAAGCTACAATATTGCCAAGTTTCATGAAATCTACTCAGTGTTTGTTTTTACAGACATCCAAAAATCCATCCATACATCAGCATAAACATTGACATTTATAATATTAATACGAGTAGGATATTTTGACGATTTTTGCATGGCAGATACCTACATTTTTATCCATATGATGCTCCCACATTAATATGTTATAAAATCTTTACTAACGTTAAAATTTAGTTTTCCATTACCTGTATTGTTTTATTCAAACCTGTAATTATAAATAGGCACCAAGTATTGTTAACTACAAGTGCCAAAAACTCTATCACTAAAATATCATCACACTCTTAGTAAACAATGTAAACAGTCAACAAGAGGCTTAGAATGTACAACTAAGAGGACATCGCTCCATTATTGTGGAGAGTTTAAGACAATAGGTACTGACTACCCTTCATAATACACCAAGGGTGGAGGTGACTTCAGTAAGATCCTTTAATTTAATAGGAAGCTTTAATTCAGAACAAAGGCTAAGTTAAAGGGCCCAATACTCTGCTTACAATATTCTAAGTTGTGTGACAGCAGAATGTCAATGGCATTTTGTGACATATTTTGGTCGCAATCAGTGTACGTACAGTGCAAGGATCTCTTGGCACGTGGCGGAAATCGGAACTAACGATATCATCTTGTAAATTGTCATAATTTATTCACACCACACCGTTCTGACAATGTCACCCAAGTGCCAATAGATCCTTGTAGCACTGTAAGCCATTGTTTAGCAGAATACCAAATATGTCAAAAATTCCACTGACACTCTGCTGACACACAACTGAAACTATTTTGTTTATCATTAATTACCTCATCTTTAAGTTATTCTTTTATCGCTCTTTAAACGTGTTTAAAATCTACATGCTACACCCGAAATCAACCACGATATTTGCACAATACCCCTCGATTCAACTGTTGTCACTCGAGTGACGTTCTGGTGCGTTTAGAGTAAAAATTCCAAGCCATTACTTAAACACACAACTTGATACTTTTCTGACACAAACAACTGTCAAATGCCTATGTCAACAGAGTGTCTTTTGTTTTCTGGTTGCAGATTCGAGTAAAACCAATGAGGAAGGAATATAAGGAGTGGGCTCATTCTTTTTTTCATATAAAAATGAGTTTATGACAGCGTGCCAAGGTTGGCGCAAGTTTTTCATAGTTTTCTTGCTTGATGACCTGTCAAACGATAAGAAATTCCATACAAAAAGGTAGCCATTTTGCGCCAGACCAGGCACGCAGATCCAGACGGTATCGCACCTCCTAAGAGTAAAACCATTAAAGATCACGGACGGCGGCGGAATAGAAAAAAAATAGAGCTTCTTTAAAGAGATTTGTTGATAGCTAGGTAGATAAATTAGCAAGTTTTTTTATATAAAGAAACATAATTACAAGTAGGTAGTCTAACATTCCTTTGTCTTTTGTTTGAAATTAATCACAACAGAAATTAATTTTAATATCAACAAAGCATATCAAGTTGGAAAACTTATTAAATTTTCATATTGTCGTGTCCACTTTGAACTCTGACCCTAACAGAGGATAAGTCCTGAGATTTCTTTGAAGATTCATCCTCATTTCGTCCTTTTTACTCTTATAGGAAATGTGGATGAGTGATAAGGTTAGTAAGTGAGGAGGCATGAAAATTGAATGTAGAGTTTATTATAGGAAGGCGCTTTGTAAATAAAATTGAATATGCAGAGGTGGAAATCACGGTGAGCCCTACTCTGATGGACGGTGACTATCCCCTCGCTTATTACGTGATTCTGCAGAAAAAATAATAAGCTAATCTTTATTGCTATTGCGATTTAGCAATTTTGTTACCATAATAATTTTACTCATCATTTAATTTTAGAGTTAGACTCTTGTCGGTGGAGTGTTCGCCATCTAGGCCTATCCTCTGCCAATGCTTTAACTTCTTAATACGACATGACGTTAACTTTCTCTTTTAATTTTCTGGTTTCTTTCCTTCTTGTTCTTTTTAAACGTTCCATATTTTTTCGTCTTCAAAGCTACATATCTTTCACGACTTTTTCCCATCGGGGTAGATTGTCAGATACCACTTCCCTCCATTTGCTACGATCCAAATACACGTCTTTCGCTATATCCACATTCATCAGTCGCTTCATACATGTCCGTCGGTTTAGGGTATTCCTGACTTGGCCTTTGTTTATCGAGTCAAAACTCAGATGTTTATTGCACACTATAGGTTTACATAGGTCTATATTAATAGTTAAATAGGGCATGAAATGTAGTGTCCCCGATTTGATCAAGATACGTGAATGATTTTATAGGTACAGGTACAGTGCTACAAGGATCTTTTGGGCACGTGGCGGAAATCAGAACTAACGATATCATCTTGTTAATTGACATTATTTTGAGTTATTTATTCAGCGCCCACGCCCTCCTGACAATGTCACCCAAGTGCCAATAGATCCTTGTAGGACTGTATATACATTTGATAGCAATAGCAACACGTAATAAGGCATCGACCGGAGAAAACCCAGCCACGCTCCTGTCAGTTGGAGCAAATTAAATTCTACCGCGTTTTAGGATGTAGACAGCTATGAGCTTCTAGACATGAAGTAGCTTTGATATTTCTATCATAACAAGAGATTTTTATAGCCATTTAGATTTTATTCTGCTAGCCAAAGATCTTTTCTGCGATATTCTATTTTGTGCTAGTTTGTGCCGATGGATGGATGGATGGATGTTTATCGTCTTTCACGCAAAAACTACTGAACAGATTTTGATGAAACTTGGCAATACTGTAGCTTGCACATCAGAATGACACATACGCTATATTATTTTAAGATATTGCGTAAATTTTCTTAGATATGACGATAAATGCGTACGAAGTCGTGGGCAGTCTCTAGTCATATTAAAAAAGAAAAATAATTATAGTGGAAGGAAGTGGTCTCTGCCTACCCCAATAGGAGAGAGGCGTGACGGATATGTATGTATGGAAATAATTATTTAAAAAAAAATCACCAGGAAAAAAGTCGCAGTCAATTTAAATTTTTATTATATGTATAGTTTTTCTCCGGTCAATTTTGACAACAATATCTATTATGAATTTATGAGTAGGGAACCCACGTCTCGTGTGTAAGACATCTATTGCTATTGGACTTTAGGGTACAATCAATTCAATCTTAGGGGTCAGTTTGGGGTGAGCTTCGAATACGAGTATTTGATAAACTGTTGAGAGACCACGTCTAGTTGGTAAGAGCCATAGCAGACGTAAAAATTTTCAAAACCCGCAAGCGGCGCGTTTTCCGCGATCCAAACGCGTCTCGACCGCAGCCTTGTTACTTAAGCACACGTAGCCGCTGCCAAAAGCTCTCTCGTGAAATGTACTCTAATTTTTTACATAAATATCTGTATTCTACAAAGGCTGCGCGCCCGCAACCGCGGCCGGCGCGGGTTAAAACCGCTTCATGAGTCCTTATCCTTAGTCGCTCCAATTTTGCGGATGTGGTTAGAAACTGAATTTCTTTCAATTATCAATATAAAATACATATAAGTATTATTATTTATTTATTATTCCTTTTTTATTTTATTTTTTATTTCCTTCTTTTTTCTTTTTTTTATCATCATCATCATCAGCCTATAGTTGCCCACTGCTGAGCATAGGCTTCTCCAAACGAACATATTTATATCCAATCAATTTCAAACGTAACCAAACGCGAATTATCTCCACGAATCACTTTTACAGAACAGCGTCAATTAATCAAGACAACGCATTACACACGAACAATAGCATGAAAGAAATCAGGTGCCAAATCGAATAAAAACCGACCAAGTTTGAGTCGCACTCGGGCGTGAAGGGTTCCGACGATAATCTTTACTGCATTTATTGATATCTTGCAAAAAGGATTTAACATAATAATATGTTTGCTTAGACTTTAAAAAAAGATGTACATTATTACTTCGTAAATATGTAAAAAACAACTTTTTACCTGAGAAACCGTTTATGACAACAGGGCCCAAGTTTGCTAATTTAAAATATTCTCCGTTGTGAGTTAACAGAGTGTCAATGTCATTTTTGACACATTTGATTGCAATCAGTGTAAGCCATTGTTTAGCAGATTACCAAATGTGACAAAAAATGCCATTGACCCTGACGTCACCCAACTGAAGCTATTTTAAATTGGCAGACTTGGGCCCCTGGTGACAAAGACGGAGGGACTGTAAAGTCCAAGTTATATAATCCCTTTTTGTACCTTTGTAATAAGGAACCCTAAAATGTATAATAAGATTATCATGTAAACATTTATCTGTGTCTGACAGTAATTACTGGATAACAGTATAAAGAAAGACTAGTGTGAAATACTGACATTTGTTGATACAATTACTGTGGAAAAACTGATTCCCATGGGCCTTAGTAGAAGTTGTTTCTTGTTACTCATAGCGCCATAGCTCATTATGGTGTGTTCTAGCGGGAATATTTTGTTTCAGCTGCTTTTTGTTTGTGGTAATGTGATATCACTATTCATTAAATAATAGTTATTCGGAGAAAACGAAGTAAAAATTAACTTCGAGTGTCAATCTCATTTTTTGACACATTTGGTCGCAATCAGTGTAAGTCGTTGTTTAGCAGAATACCAAATATGTCAAAAAATGCCATTGGCACTCTGACGACACCCAACTGAAGCTATTTTAAATTGGCAGACTTGGGCCCCTGGTGACAACGATGGAGGGACTGTTAAGTCCAAGTTATAAGATCCCATTATGGTGTGTTCTAGCGGGAATATTTTGTTTCAGCTGCTTTTTGTTTGTGGTAATGTGATATCACTATTCATTAAATAATAGTTATTCGGAGAAAACGAAGTAAAAACGAACTTCAGAGTATCAATGTAATTTTTTGACACATTTGGTCGCAATCCGTGTAAGTCATTGTTTAGCAGAATAAATATGTAAAAAACTGCCATCGACACTCTGCCGACACACAACTGAGGCTATTTTAAATAAGCAGAGGGCCCCCGGACAATATTTATTAAAGATGGGCCTTCTTTATTTATTTATGGTATCTACACACCAAAGCCGCCGGCAAACCGCCGGGCTAGGCCGACGGCTTTACGTCATACGAATGGCAGCTGTCAAAAAAGCCGGCGGCTTTGGTGTGTAGATAGAGTAGGTAGGTATTAATATTTTTTCCTGATTCTCTTTTTATAGTGTTTATAAAAATAGCACAAAGTTCCACCTGTCTCACATTCCATTTGTAACTCAGAAACTAATTTAGCAACCTAATAAATAGCGGTACAAGTGAATAATAGAGTAATTTCGAGTCACACGCCGAGTTCATCGGTCACCACACAATACTGGATTGGAGATTGTCGGGACCACTTGGTTAGTTCACATAGCGAGGGATGTAGCACTGGATGACATAGATAAACTTAGAATGTCAATGTTTTTTCCGATGGGATGACGTCGGAATAATACATAGGCTATTTATTTTAAGATACATTGTTTAAGTATTTCGAGATAATGACGTTAAATAAGTACTTAGTCACAGGTAGCCTCTTGTATAGGTATCACTACCTTCTTCCTTAGCTGATTCCAGGCTTATTTGTTTTGCCGTTGTTTTAAAACTAACATAAGTACTATCACTTATTGACCTTGTTTGTAAAAAAATATAAGTACCTACTTCTTGTTTAATGAAAATGAAAAAAAAAATGAAAAATGAAAATATTGTTTATTTATCCGAAATAGGAAATACAAAAAAAAAAAAATAATAATACTAAAAACTAAAACTTAATACTTTTCTATTTTTCACTTTCACTCACAAACTAATCTTCTGAACACGCGACATCTGTAATAAGCCTCCCACTGTTTACCCAAACTTCCATGGCACGGTTATTCTCTTAAATCTCAATGGAAACTCGTCTTTAATGGAAGACAAAAAGACATAAAATATCTGGGAAGATATTGTGAAAATATTGCTTCTTATTTTGGTCAGGTTATACCTCTATATTCCGTTATTGTGTTCAAATAGTAATAATATGTCAATGTCGAGTATTGTGTGGGTATTGTTTAGTCCGATCGCCCGCTGTTTTTCTAGCTAATTGGGCGTTGAATCACACTGATCGGTATAGAAATGTGCCAGAAAAGATGCAGTGGATGTAGGGTGTAAAGCTATTGATTGAGTTCCGAAGTGGGGTTGGAAATCTGTGCTACTTTATTGAACGCTTTGGTAATAGTGTGGCGATACTTCTTATTTTGAGGAAAAATAAATACACTACCTAGTACCTACTTATTCTTATTTTGCGTTGTGACGTTAGATATGAAAACCCGCCCAAACGACAACCAATTTAGATTCAATTTGGTATAAAATTAGCAGGCACTCTGGATTACCACATATGCTACTTTCTTTTTTTACTTTCCGCGAATAATAACACAGGATTTATTATACAGCCAAATATCTTTAAAAATTGAAAGCGCCACTGCCTTTGCAAAAAGATTCAACGTGTCCGGTTGTCATGACGACGTATTGTTTTCCCTCCTGACGGGCCACGGCCCGGATCTGTGTAGATAGACCTTGAGTAGGCTAAACGATAGCCTGGCATCATTATTTCAAAGTCAATCTAGTCAAATAAAAAAACATTACGTACTGTGTAAATGGCCCCAGTGTAAATTATAATCTTGCATTAACAAAGTCAATGTTTTCATTAACGTTACAGTAACATTACGAGAGACACTGATTGGTGGAGTGTGTTCATCAAACGTGCGACGTGTGTATGACTTCAAAGAAGCCGACAATATTGTGATGGGGACAAGTTAAAAGCGACCAGACTATTGTGAGAGCGGCTGTGTTTTGAATTTTGTAATATTGACACGAGATAAGCTCGACTCATCGAAGAATGGAAGGGAGAACAAGAAGGCCTCCCTTCTTCTTCTTTGCCTTTGCCCAGCAGTGGGACGTGATAGGCTGAATTACACTACACTAGAAAAAATACATCAAGAATGGTCGTGAGAGAGAGGTGGCACAGAATACCAATAAGTACAAGATGGTGGTGAAAGTCGTCCTCTTTTCGCATAATATTTTGATTAGGAAAACACCCACAAACTACCTAGGTACTACTAGCTTCCTTTCCTTCTTAACTTGCACCATACCCCAATCCACACTGAAAGTCGAACTTTAATTACTTAGGACATGAAAATGTTATATTTACGGCGTTTCTTACTCATGTTACTAGTGAAATGTCTGCCGAGATGCGCAAACGCATCTCTACAATAGTTCGTTTATTTCAAACAATGGTCTATGTGGCGGTACCACGCCGAAAGGGTTAATTTTCTAAGCTTTAACCTAAGATTTGAAGCTTCTACGCATTTGCGTTTTTGACGTCTGAACTTTGCCGCAACAGCAGTTGCTATTTCGCATTTGAAAAAAAAACGTTCTAAAAACAACTAAATACCGGCTACGGAAAACTAGAAATTCATAAATGGAAGCATACCTCCACAACCACGGCTATCCTCTGAACATCGCTTCATCTGCGTATTTATGGCGTAAATAATAAATAAGAATTACTATTATATCTGATTTATGAAAAATGAAAATGAAAATTGTTTTACGTATTCAAAAATAGGCAAAATTCATTACACTTTTTGATGTCACTTTTTTGATCTAAAACTACTGCCGGTTCACTACCTGTATAGCCGAGAGGAAGAAAACGGCAAAAAACCTTCGGCACATGGCCCTACGTTATGTGCATTGCAATTTATAGTTTATTACCCTTCCTTTTGGCTTCACCATAGTCGGTTAAAACTTGAACTGCGATCGGCGCTTGACCTTCCTAAACCTGCAGTTTTGCCGCTGTCAAATCACAACCGCGTCTCAACCGCAAGTGCAGAAGCTTCCGTAGTTTTATGTTGCAAGATATTTTAGTCTATGAAAAGTTTATGGAGTAGTGTTACGATTGTCTTGTACGATTTCACTGTCACTTTTATCAAGTTCTTTGTTTTGTAGTGTGTAGCAAATCATCAAAGTAATATTACTTTGTCTATTTAAAATATGTGCTTACAAGAAGATAGGTATGTCAGATAAATGGGTCATACGAACATAAAAAACAAAAAATGTCCTTCCTGTTCCCGAAAGTTAAGGACACTGGGAGCTAATTCCTAACCTAATGCATATCCGCATAATCTGTGCCCGATGTAGTTTTGGCCTGTACCTATAAACATTTTGAGGAATGGCTGCTCCGGTATCCTTAATCGTTAGGAACCGGAAAGACAATTTTGAACCTAATTCTGTGTACGACTCAAATATTAGTTTTGTATGTTTATAGTGGGTTAGTTTGAGTTTTATTTGAATCCTTCTATCCTACTTACATTATAAATGTCAATGTTTGTGCCGATGGATGGATATGAGGATGTTTGTTATCTTTACTTTCACGCTTTATTTTCACGCGGTAACCACTGAACAGATCTCAATGAAACTTTACAATATGCTTGCAGATCAGAATAACACATTAAGTAAGTAACCACCACATCACTCTCTGTATGAGAGTAGGCTCGTGCCCCTCAGGGGGGCTATATATGGGCTAACAACAACAAGTAGCCTATTATTTCAAAAACCATTAAACAGATGTTAATGAAACTTTACAATACGTATTGTAGGTTGCGGATCAGAATAAAAAAAACCTATTATTTCAAAATAATAAATAACATAAGATACGAGTATTTTAGTTTAAAAAAAGTTTTCAAATGAATTAAACAATATTCAATAAAAAAAAATTAATACCAATTTTAAACATATAAAAATCATTTTTTTTAAACGGTTTTATTTAGCTCACCCCGTTTGTTTTATTTTTTATTCTTGGGTCAAATTTAGTAATTCAAATTTCACCCTCTTCCTGTCAACCGATTAATCTGAAATTTTGTATACACTTTGGATTTTGGTGACAATACAATTATGTTTATTCATTATCATTATAAATTCAAGATGGCGGCCGCTACAAAATGGCGGATAACTTAGGTTTTATCAATCCCATCAATATGGGTATCAAATGAAAGTGCTCAACCAGTAGAAAACAATGTACTATATAAAATTAAAATCCAAGATGGCGGCCGCTACAAAATGGCGGATAACTTAGGTTTTATCAATCCCATCAATATGGGTGTCAAATGAAAGGTCTCAACAAGTAGAATACAATTTACTATGCAAAATTGAAATCTAAGATGGCCGCCGCTACCAAATGGCTGATAACAATTTTTTATCAATCCCACCAATATGGGTATCAAATAAAAGGGCTTGCCAAGAAGAATACAGTGCACTATACAACCTCAATATTTAAGATGGGCGCAGCCACTAAATGGCGTATAATAATAAGATTTAAATTTAGAAATTGAATCTGTAATTTAGGTATCTGATTAATCCAGCCTGAATCCACCACCCAAGTCAAGATTTATGCAGGGCAGCACTGTGGATCACGCAGTCGTATACTTAGGTGCGAAACTGTTTGAAGAAGGTCAAGCCTACGTGGCTCTTTGTAGAGTAAGAGCTTTGCAGGGACTACGTATAGAGGAGTTGGACTGCAATAAACTAACGGGCAAGAAACCTTGCAATAATGAAGCACTAAATGAATTAAACAGAATGCGAAATAAAAACTAAAAACTAGAAAATAAAAATAGGTAAAAAAACTTTTTAAGTTAAACGGTTTTATGTTAAACATACACTGCAATGTTTAAGATAAATGTACTAAAAACCAAAAAATAATAAAATAGATACAGTCGTGAGAATTATAAACATATGCATAGACTAGACTAAAATAAAACCGTGGGGCACGTCAATTGTCTACAATCGTTGATTAAAATGTTTGTTTTGTAATGTTACACTATAATTAGGCAGTTGTTCAACCGACAACGATGGACGTGTGATAAGTAGGGCTAGAATGTGGAAACAAGCTAGCAAGCTCGATTATAAGCGAGTTTTAGGGTTTCATAGTGTTGAGCGAGTAGTACTTTTATCATATGTTTTGTCGATTAAAGACAAACTACGAGCAGTGAAACGATTCTTCGCCAGCCAGCAGTGTGAATATCCAACGATAAACTAGTTGAAACATCTCTTTTATTTACATGGAGTGTATAACTATTGGAATTTCCATGAGCAAGAAAATAGTAAGAAATTTCCTTACCGTCTGCGGGCCAACTGCCTAACGACGAATTAAACGATTCTTCTATCGCACATTAAGTCGATAATTTGTAGACAATTGACGTGCCCCACGGTTTTATTTTAGTCTAGTCTATGCATAATTGCATATGTTTATAATTCTCACGACTGTATCTATTTTATTATTTTTTGGTTTTTAGTACATTTATCTTAAACATTGCAATGTATGTTTAACATAAAACCGTTTAACTTAAAAAGTTTTTTTACCTATTTTTTTCTCATAATATTCACTTTACAAGCACTTTCGTTTCACACGCCCCTTGATCTTACAAAACGACGGCCTTAGTGCCACAAAAAGTGCTCCATCCAAGGTACCGTGGTACGGGACAACGAGATGCCAATTAATCATCCCCCGTGATTTAATATTATCATAATAAAAACTTGATAACGCATGCAATGCTCTGACTACTTTGCAAAGATTAAGTAGGTGCAGAAGGGTAGAGATAGATGTCGGAAGAATTTTTTTAAAATAACCTTTCTTATTTATATTACTATTAAATACTTATACTTACTAACTACTATTAGAAAAGAGTTTAAGTTTCCTAACCTTTTAGTATATATTTAGCTGGTTACTTTTCTTGAGAGAATGCTTCTCAAACTAGCCTTTGTTTTTAAATATAATATTATATCATTAGGTAATCTTTTTTAAAAACAGCCGAATTGACAACACCTGTTTTTTTTGGTTTGGTTTATTGGTTATTTTTAGTTGGAAGTCGGTTAAAAATACGGTAAGTATCTACTTACCTAGAGATATAAACTTTTTGTTTAAAAAAAAAACATAAATAAGAACTTACTTTTAATTTCTGACAGCCGGAACATGAGAGTTGCCTTTTATTCCGTAGTAAATCCTTAATTACCAGGCTAACATAGGCAAAAATAGCTCTCCCTTCTACACAACATAATCTTTGCCTCGAATCCGCCATCCACACGCTTTACCTTGATGATCTTTTTTACCTCACTTCGGCAGCTTTTGACACCTGCGATATAGCTACTTTAATTTCCTAAGATGGTTAATGCTTTACATCAATAACACTTAGTGTCGCTGAGGCGGGCTCGGCCCATCCATAGTAATTAGAGGTTAAAATGATACCTTAAAGGTGAAAGGACTTCTGTCTGTATTTTAATCTTTGACAGTTTTTGATTGAGTAATTTAGGGGTTCTTTTTTCGAGTAATTAGTAGGATTAATTCGGAATAGTTTTTGGATATTGTGAGTGAATAAGGATGTACTCTGCAATCCACTAATATAATATATGTCAATGTCTGTGCCGATTGATGGATATTTTTAATCTTTCACACAAAAACGTGATTTTGTAGGTACGCATTTATCGTCATATTTGGAAAAACTTACACAGTATCTCAAAATGATATTAAGCAATATGTTTCTGCTGTGCAAGCTACAGTATTGTAAAGTTTCACCAAAATCTATTCAGTGGTTTTTACGTGAAAGAGTAACAAACATCCTCTGATCCATCCATCAGCACAAACATTGTCATATATTATTGTTGGATACCTCACGACATCACCAATCCTTAATGAGCTAAGTCACAGCGACCACATCAATCGTGTGAGTATCATCAACTGGACACATCTATATGAATTACAGCGCGAGGAATGCAGTGGGAATGCATCGAATGCACTGCGACGGCAATGCATCTCATCCACGCTCGTTTATGATTCGAAACCTTGGACTTTTGACGGATTTTTTTTCACGTTTGGTATAAAGGGGAAAGATTTTTGTTGTTTTTGTAGCATCTGAACATTGTTGTAAGTATATTTGAGGCATTTTTCATTCTAATTTAAGTACCTAAAGGTACTTAAAAGCTGAAACACACCGGATGCGTATGCGTAACGTAGACGTAAGCTCGGCGTAGCCACGCGCGTAGTTACGGTGTAACCCGATGTGACACCGGGCTACGCGACACGTCGACGTGTATGTCTACGTTACGCAAGCGGTGACAGTTCCATACATTACAACTCAGAGGTACGCATACGTCTAAGCATACGCATCCGGTGTGTTTTGGTCTTAAACTGGAATAAAAAGAGAAGAGCCAAGAAAAAGAAAGAAAATCTAGAAAGAGCCGGAGTCATGTCGTATCAAGATATCAAGAAGAAAATGGAAGACAGAACAGAGAGGAAGAAAGATTAACCGAGCGTAGCTCTTTAAATGATTGATGATAAGCTAAGATATCTATTGTTAACTTTTATTAAAGTTGATTCAGTAGTTTTTGCTTGAAAGAATTATAAACATCTTCGCATTTATTCATCGGGACAAACATTGACATTTACGATATTAGAACGAAAAATATACGACTTAATCAAGATTTAAATGAGCAATTACTAGGGTATCATAAACGTAAAGATATTAATTGATGCATTCGCTACAATGTTGCAAAGCAGATGGTAAGTAAACAGTTTTTATAGGAAATCATTATGGAAGTAATTAATACGATGTCATCCAGTTAACCTGCAACCTTTAGGTAAGTACGTTATTAATTATTTAAAGTTGGTTCTTAAGTAAGTATTGGGTTCTTGATGGATGAGCGTAAATGTATGATGAAAAGACTACATTAATTGTATTAATTAACTTGTGTTTAGCTTGGAAGATTAGTTCAAAGCTACCATTAGCTTAGACTTTTGCATTAACGCCATTTGATGTAGAAGTACCTATGTTTTTTTTTTCAACATTTCGTCGGTTCCTTTTTCCGTGAAAGACGGAAAAACATACACACTGAGACTTTAATAATATCCATTTATAATTAGCAGTTTCCACACACAAATCCTCAACTTTGTTTTAAATGACAACTATCATTTTAAATTCTGCTATGGAGATGTAGAAGATGGAGAAAACGAAAATGGACTGCGCTAATCCGCTGTGATATTAAGTAAGAACATATTATAATACTCAATATCCAAGCGTTTATTTCAACTGTAACAAATATCTAAAATTCAATAAGTATTAGTTACTATTGTCACTTTACTAAGCTGGCTACAATACCCGCTATTCTCGAATGACTTGGTCCATTACAAACTAATGACGAGTTTGGGAATTCCGTTTAGAGCGGGGCAGATCATTCGCCATACCAAATCACCGCCACGCCACAATTAATGGATGTCACTAAGTATCTACCGCATTATATCTAATATCATTGCTTTGGTGATTTGCTATGGATTAGTGGAGTATTTTAAAAGGATTTTGGTTTAACTGAGTGAATTCTAGTTTAAAATCTCTATCAAAACCAATTAACTGTGTTTTTTAATAGCAATTATCATTGTTGATTCCGCTAATGTGAAGTGAAGTAAATATTGTAATTAGGTATATAGTTAACTAAAAGCATAAAGGTATACCTACCTAAATTATTTTATAAACACAAATACCCAAACTAGAAAAACATTTCTGTATCGAAACGGCAAGCTGCTGCAAAGCTGCGGCAAGGTAAGCAGGGTCTAGCCAGTCGGTGTGGTTTGTAGTGACTTAAAAATTGAATTTGGCAGGATCCTCAGTAGAAATTGACAATTAAAAAAAGAAACATGAATGTATCGTCATTTTTAAAACATCAATGGCCATGCTGAACCATGTACTTAGACATAATTACCAATTCATAGGTCCAAAACTTCAAAGATTCTCCCGACGGACCATTAAACAAAGGTCCCGAATTGGAACACTAATTAAGTACTGTTGATACAGAAGCAGATGATGCTCGCCGCGGGTGACCTGTAGCTATACCACAGATGGTCAATTCAATGGGAATTACAGTACAGATACAGTTTCACGGTTCCACTGCTAAGCAAAGGCCTTCTTCCTTGCCCTCCATCCACTGCCACCCAAGGGCAGAAGTCTGCTAATTTAAAATAGCCTCAGTTGTATAGCAAAGTGTCAATGGCATTTTTTTACACATTTCGGAATCTGCTAAACAATGGCTTACACTGATTGCGACCAAATGTGTCAAAAATGACATTGACACTCTCATTGACTCTCTGAAGGTCGACACTTAACTGAAAATATAAATAGTAATATAGCAGGCTTGGGCCCTAGATAGAGTTAGCCTGTCACGGCACACTGCTGGGTCTTTACCCAACCAGGAGAGCAAAGAGGGCCTTTGCCCTCCTTGCTGTCCATCCAGTTCTGCTATGCGTCAGGTTTTGCCATTCTTCGCTGAATGAGTCGAGCTCGTCTCGCCATCTTCGCTTTGATATGCTACGATGTCCTAGCATCCACAACTTTGCCTAAAAACTCTGCAATTTTTTTTTAGCACAACTGAATGCAACAAGATTCCCCAACACCTTATAGTAGAGTTTCATTTGTAATGAACACATCCACGGCGGTATAAAACCTTTGTCAGCAGATCAGGTTGCATTTAATTGACCATCTGACGTCATCGTTTGATTATAATTGGTAATTGTCTTCGAATGTAATGACATATCAATCAATGGATTACGAACAAAGGAAATGAGACCTTATTTTTATGGTTTTATGGATATTGGACTTTTCCTCAATACATCGAATAATGACCAAGAATTTTGCCGGGATTATAATTCTAACTTTCATATACCATCTTCTCCTATCCTTCTAATCAAAAATGTTAATATTTGTGCCGATGGATGCATGTTGTTACTCTTTATCGCCAAAACCACTGAGTAGTTTTTAATTAAACTTTACAATATTGGAGCTTGCACATAGGGTACCCTATGTGTTATATTCTGATGTAAGATAATGTGTAAATTCCTAAAAAAAAATTACGATAAATGCCTACGAAGTCGCGGGCAGCCTTTAGTCAATCCATAAAAACCAGGAAAAGCGTATTAAAACTGTCAATCAAACATTTTTTTTTGGAATTTTAAAATAAATTCTAGGCATTTTTCTAAAAAGCCGCATAGGCGATTCCAATTATCTTACTTTTAATTAATAATTACGGAGAACCATAATTAAAATTCTTGAAGTTTCCACCTGTAGTGTCAAGAATAAATAATTAACTTGAAAAAGGCTAGCGTTTTAAATAAAATACGTGAAATAAGGAATAACACCCACTAATCTTGCTGTCCAATTAGTGTTTAGTTTGAGCACTAGACTTTGTTATAGACATTGTTAGCATATGTTTTACATGATAAGGTCATGATAGTTATGTGTTTGACACGTTTTTAATTTCAATTTGTTATTAAGTACTTAGACCCAGAACACACGGTGAAACGCAAATGCAACGCAACTGAAACTGCTACCTAGTTAATTTTGAGTTGCATCGCAGTTTCTGCTATAGACTTCCTTAGAAAACCACACACGCAACTGAAAAGAAACTGAAAAGAAACGTTTCAAACTAGTTGCGTCGTGTGTAAGGAAGTCTATAGCAGAAACTGCGATGCAACTCAAAAGTAACTAGCAGTTTCAGTTGTGTTGCATTTGCGTGTCACCGTGTGTTTTGGCGCTTACTTCAAATGTGTTTGTAATGAAGTTAAAGCTGCATATTTAGTTTAAGAATAAATTGTCTTAAATAATCAGTCATAATCTAAGTTAGATTATGACTGAAGAATCTTAGCACTTCACAAAGTCCTCGTTATTCAAAATAATTTAGTACCCAGTTCAACACAAGATAAAATTTAACTGACAGATAAACCTATGTCTATTTCATAACACATGACATTTAGACAGAGTCAGGTATAAAATATCCGTCAGATAAATTTTATCTGTTAATGGTGAAATAGGCCCTTAGAAAGATTTTTTGTACTTTACAATACAATACAATACAAATATTCTTTATTGCACAAAAGATATAAGGTACAGATACAAACAAGAATACTTACTAGACTAAACTATCGTCTTATTAGACTTTACTTATTATTATGACACAAATTGGAATCAGTTTTACTGGAATCTAGATTTCTAATCTAGGTTCTAGTTAAACTAAGCTTTAAATCAAATCTTCATAAGACATTTCATCACAATTTTACAAAAATGGTACTCATATGACTCACTTAGGACTGATGGTTATTTACCACAATGACAAGTAAAAAAATAACTTATTAACTAAGTAATTCGCAGAAGCTGTTCAATGGAGGACCTTTGAAGACTGAATTAAGCTGCCAAGATGACCACAAAGTATGAATTGACGAAGTTATTTCGACATTCCGGATATGAGTTGTATCAATATGTTGTGACTCAGTTACAGTTACAGTTTAGACTAATAACCGGAAACCACGTAACTGCTAAAACCCATAAGACATCGGTCAAAACCACTTTTTACTGTTATTAACAATCAAAAGCCCACAACTTTTGACTATTGTTAGTAGTCAACACCTTTTTTGTCTGCAAAATAATTTCTTTACACTGCGTTTGCTATAATCCCTATGGAACTTAAAGTCCTCAATATCAAATCTCCATTTTTTTAGCACTAGGTTAACATAGTCGCCGAGAATCGCTGCTTGTAAAGAACCATCGAAAATAGAAGAAGGAAAGATGATGGGCACTTGATGCGACATTACGGTTTCTTGAGAAACATTATTGAAAGAAAGGTTGAGGAGAAGAGAAGGGAGACAGCGATGTACCTACCTACTTTACTCGAGTGAAGGAGAAAGTTAAAATCATGTTATATCAAAAAGGTCAAAGCATTAGCAGAAGATAAGCCAAAACGGATACTCCACCGACAAGAGTCTAAGGACCAGTTTCTCCACTTAAAGATAAAATTTATCTGACAGATATTGTATACCTGCCACTGTCTAAAACATCACGTTTTATGAAATAGACAAAGGTTTATCAGTAAAATTTTAGTTTTAGATCGTGAAACAGGCCTCAACTCCTTAAAATAATGATGATGAAGGTATAATCTTTTACTAAACCAATGTCAGTAGGGCAATATGACACCATACCGCATCTACATTTTACAAGACCACCATTCGCGTGCATATTCCCTTTAAACTACACCAGGTGGTAAGTTCCTGAGACACCCTGGTGCTTTCAACTGGAAACCAGATCGGGTTTCAAGTATACCTGCGCGACCACACCGTTTTGATACTGCCTTAGTGACACATTTATCATGCAAGAGCTAACTCGGGTCTCCATTTGTATAGACAGTAACGTTGCTGAGGTTTCTGTTTGGGTTTTGCGGGATTTTTTGGCCTTGCTCTTTCATTAGTTAATTCAAGACCGTGGTTATATAAACGCGAATATAGCTGAAGGTTCTAGTTAGATTTTGTAGGATTTTCCAGCTGGGTTGCTATGACTGTGTTTTGGTTTTTAGAGATAACATGTGAATACAAAAGATTGAGTAAAACATCTCTCTCATTTTTACTTTCGCATCAATAACAACTACTATATTATAGAACAATACACGATCGTTTTGTTGTCGTCACTCTTTTGTTTAGTTCCAGAAAAGAACAAAAAATTCAAATACTTATTTAAGTATCGACGTCTTGGCTTCTTTTATTTTTTTCATATGAAACATCATTCCGCTTTCACAGCCTAACTGCAAATACGTAGATAAAAGTCCATAGACCCATATTTACACTTTCAAACTCACGTCCAAAAGAATCAGGATCAATCATAGAATACACACATCTATCTATCAATGGACTATCATATTACGAATTCATTGAGGAAAGATATAGGTTTGATGTATAAGCCTTTGGGCGCGGTACCAGTGTTGAATTACGTCGAAATTGTAAAAAAATCGCATTCGGTCGCGGTGTGTTCGCGGTGAAACGTGTTAATAATGCGGTGTGATGGAGATGGGGGTTAAGTTATGAGATTATAGATGTTTCAATACTCAATGATTTTTTGCACTCCACAGGTTTTTACAGATACTCCAGTCATTATAGACATTCGAAATCGAAAATTTAACAATAATTCCAAAAGTTTTCAAACTTCGGTCAAGTGAATGGTACATTGGGACGACAATAAATCTCATTTTGCAACCTTGTCCGCAGTCCGGAACATTGTTAAAATTGCAATTAAATTAATTTTTGCTCTATGGTCATGAAAAAAAATTCCAAAAGTTCTGCAAACTTGGGGAAGTTTTCGATATAATATTTCATATCACGTATTAAATTTGCAACCAATTTAAGTGTACGGAACATTTTTTGTTATTAAAAATTAAGGTTTTTCTTTATTAAACTGAAGCAAACGTTCCAAAAGTTCTGCAAATTTGATACATATATCGGAAAAATATACCGAACGGTTGTATAAATTTGCAACCTTTTTCGTTGACCGGAACATGTTTATTTATAATTCTTTTTAATTCGTGGTCATTTTTTCGAGTAAGCTGGTCTCGGAATAATTACAAAAGTTTTGAAACATGGTTGCAAACTTCGAAAACATCTATTCTGGTGTATTTACAAATTTGCAACCTCATACGCTATCCGGAACTTTATGCAATTTGCAAAAATGTATTTTTTTTATTTTTTCACGTTCAACAAAATTTCAAAAGTTTTGCAAATCGAGCGGATGGTCTTATTTTGGGATCGATACCACTATTCAAATTTGCAACTTTTGGAATTATTGTGAATTAATTGTCTTGACTGACTGGACTAAGATCTTATAAACAACTTAAAGTACCAAATGTGGACCCTGATTAGGGCACGACAATTTGTGTAGCAAAGCTACGAACTTAAATTTATATCTACTTCATTTGTCTAATTTAAACTTCATTTATACGCCCGTACAAATTGTTTCATTTTCTCATCGGATTTCCCTTGCTGTGATTCAAACATATTTAAACCACTTCATAAGGGCTCATATAAATGGATAAACTCAAACCCCGTTATTACAAAACGAGTTTTAAATATAGTTCTAGGACTGATTTAATTTTTTGACGTTTTGTCTATAGCCGAAACGTTAGTTCTAGAACTATAAATAAAACTCTCTGTAAATGGATTTCGATGGATTGTATGTAAAATCCATCGGAAATGTGAAATGTGGTTCATTCAATTATAATGTTATTGACGGACTAGATTTGCATGACGTCACTAAGAAAGAGATATTTCCGACGACTTGTATTTATTGCAGCACGTATTGCAGCACGTAGTAGATACCTACGTATTATATAAATTATAAGACGCTGTGATTACCGCGTCTTGTACATTTCAATAGAAAACCTATTTTCTGAACGCAGTCATAAAATCAGATCCGGAGATCAGAGCTACGTACAAAAATGCTATGTCACAGTATATTTTGATAATTGAATTCTAGCCAGAAAAGGCGGAAACGTGTCCTTACATCTAGGTATTCTTCCAATCCGCTATTCTCTCTTACCTTACCCCACAGTAACACGATACTAACATCACCCAGTTTCGCCCGCCCCGACCACCAGACCCTAATTTTACGCCTCATTTACTAATTCGCTTGTTCTTTTTGCAATAAATCACTGTATCGTGAAAGATGCTTCAGTAGTTCCTTATACTGCAATTTTTATTTTCAAAAAGAGTATCAGTTTCGGTAATTATTATATCGAATGTCCGTTAAATACGGTTATTATCTGTATAAGTATAGTATAACTTTCCTTTTTAAATTACTAGTGGCTGCCCGCGACTTCGTACGTATTTATCGTCATATCTTGGAAAACTTACGCAACATCTTAAAATAATATAGCCTATGTGCTATTCTAGTGTGCAAGCTACGATATTGCCAAGTTTCATTAAAATCTGTTCAGTAGTTTTTGCATGAAAGAGTCAAAAATATCCTCACCTGCGGAACATGCAGTTTCGGCGCAGGTCAACCGCAGTTCATGTTTAAGTACCTATATCAAACGTCAAAACAGAACGGCGGCGGCGCAAGCGCAACCACTAGCTACAGAATAAAATCGTTAATTAATTTTCTTTAATAAACAGTAGCTAACTTTCTTGATTACAACCATCCGCTAGTTGTTTCAACCACATTTGGCGTAACTAAAAACTTAATTATCGGTTGTTTGCGGCGAGGTGCGCTGGCTCAGTGGGGAGAGAGGTGGTATGTGCGCAATGTCCACATTTTAAAGGCCCTGGTGTAGCTGGTGTAATCTCGCGACTCCACTCATTTTGTTGTCACTGTCCGTGAGATCTCGTTAACATTGCTGGGGGTAGGGCTGCCTCGTACTTTTTTAATTAGTGTAACTTTTCAGTTTGTCGCATGTCTGATGAACTATGGGCCAAAACATCCGCCGATTTGCTTCCTAACGGGAAACGACATCGCGGCAGACAAAAGCGAAGATGGCAAGATGAGCTCGAGTCGTTCAGCTAAGAATGGGAGGTCCTGCTGCTTCAATCCCATCGGGGTAGGTATAGACCACTTTCCTTCACTTGCAACGATCCCACACTTCCTTCGATCCATCCACATTCATTAGTCTCCTCATACATGCACGTCAGTTTAGAGTACTCTTGAATTGGCCAAACAACATTTTGAATACATTCGAAACTGAAATGATTTATTGCTTTAAAATAAATCAATTATCACCAATTTAAGTGGCAACCCTAAGCTATGCAATTAGATGCGCGCGCGCCGCCAAGCGCTTTAGTAAAAACGAGCGATTATACTTGAGGGATTCCTGTAGCGGGTAATCCGTGAGACTGGTCTAGATCTAGGTATGTAATTAGGTACTGAAATGTCAGGTTTAGACCTAACATGTGGGGTGTAGGTTAAGGTTCGAATACGCGTACCGTGGTAGGTAGTTTTGGCAAATAACTTCACGAGTCAACTGGATGTTGAGGTTTTTCATATGAAACGTCAAACTTCAACCGCAACGCATACGATAGTGCCTAACAATTTAATAAATAGAGACTAAATTATTCATTTATCCCTAGTTCAGAACAGCGTTATCAGTTCAAAACTAATAAAAACATAAAACAAAACACAAAAAATATAAAACAGCACTTTATGTTAACACAAAAGAAAATGAAGGAAGGGATAGAACTGGGAAAAGGAGGAAAAGAAAGGAAGGAAAAGGAGCATAATTAAGTCACTGTCTATGCAATGACATGACGCTGATTTTCAGTGAAACCAGTGAAGAAAGTATTAAGTTATAAAAGTAATTATCAAAGATACATCACAAACAAACCTACCGAACTTTAAATAAACAATAAGAACTAATTACAAGTGAAGTCTCCATCACTGGCCTCTGCCATCACCTTCATACTTTCATCCCTCTAACGTTTTAATCCTCATAAAACATTCACTTCACTTCCCCTTGTTTACTCTTTACTTTGCCACTAGTCTTTGAGTCCCTTGGGATGTAGGCTATATCTTCAGTTGGAGTACAAAAATAAATAGATATTTAGTAATGTAAAAAAACGAGAAAGTTTTTAATTTGTTGGATAGTTTCTGTTTATTTCAAATATCTATCAAGTGGGTAAGTTCGTAATAGTTTTTGAATAATATCTTTCTTTTATGTATATTAAGAATGAAGTTGGTCCAAGAATGCTACCCTGAGGAAGTCAATAGCTAGTGATTGATAATGCAAAATTAATATAGTCTTGCATGTTTAGCATAATATAAAAGTATATTATTAAAAAAAAACTTTATGATTATGTAATACGGAGGCCTTTTATACCAACGAAGTCTAAATTGTGAAAAATATTTTATTTCAAAATATCGAAAGCTTTAGTTAGATCTAGAAACATACACCAGAGCTTTAGTATCGTTAATATTTTGAAACAAAAAATGCGTAACAAAAAAACAATTTTACCACCCTAAAAATATGAATTTCATAAACTAATAACTGAACAAAAACCGCAGATTTAATCCGTCTTAAAATCCGCTAAACCCCGCTACGCACGTATCAGGTTACACCTAATGGAGCGTGAACAGTGGGCAGCCGCCCTTAGCGCCGATATCCGAACATCCTGTATGAGGTTTTAAACTTCCAAACTGGAATTGGTCAACTGATCGCTGGATTTGTCGGGTGCTAAAAAAGAAAGACTAAAAGAGAAAAAAACACTTTTATAAAAGAGGAAAGGAGTAAGGTGATCTGTTTCATGTAGGTGACATACTTATAGATGCTAAGCTAATTATGGATTCAACGCCAGACTTTTTATGAATTAGATACTCGTCAATTCTGGCTTAGACCATCCAGTATGACTTACGAAATGAATGAGATCGAGAAAAGACCATTTCGGTGTTGTCAGGACCAGACTGTCAGAAGTGGAAAAGATCTCAAGTTATTTATTAAGTTTAGGTATAGGTACTTGAAAATGCCAGACATAGACTTTATAGGTCTTCATTTCATATGATGCTGACTATAGTACAAATAAAAGAAAAAAAATCGAATCTATCAACAAAAGAACATGTAACAAAACAAACAAATAAACCAGAAGCGAAACACGAAAAGTAAACGCCCGTAGCAACAAAAAAAGTACCCATCAATTCACTTAACAAACGAATCAAAGGGAATTAACGGATTGACAGCATTATTAGTAAACAAGCATTAAAGTAATGTCAATACAATGAAGTGTCTCGCTTAGGATTTATCGGAGAGTGGACAAACGCACAATCAGACACAAATTGGACGTGCTACATGCATTTGGGACACAGACTGGGGATAGCAGATGAACCACATCGTTAAATACTACTTGGGTATATTTTTTCAGTTAATAGATCAAATAGCTAATTCATAGTGTAATCATGTCTATGTACGACAAACAAAAGGTTAAATAATGTATTTAGGCGATATCGAAAAAAACTAAGATGTACATTTTTTCAGTTAATAGATAAAATAGATAATTCATAGTATTATTATGTATATGTAGAACAAACATAATAAGGTTTAATAACGTATTTGGGCGATATATCTAAAAATTAGGACAAGAAGTCAAAGCAGCACAGGATAGGCCTAAATGGCGGATGTTTCACCGACAAGAGATTGACTCTAAAATAAATGATGATGATGATCTATTCATATTTATTTACGTTTTGGTGGATATTGGTTGTACAGGTAACCTAGTTTAAATCGCTTTGCGTTTGTTTTAAGTAGCCTCTTGTTGACCAAATTACGCATGTAACGTGTATAACTACTTGCACTTCCAGTCAAGTAAAACATTTTTATAATCTAGTCCATCTGACATAGTTACTCTAGATCCAATCAGAGACACCAAACTGTCGCTTCAGACAAACTAATTAAGCTCAGCGCACGGGAGCCGAAACGTAAACATTGTTGTTTGCTTGACAGATTGAGACGCTCCCTCCCACAAATTGAGTTTTAATTTTTTAAACTGGCAACACTGCCGTGATTGGTGGAGAGGAGATAGCGCGCGTCATTTATTTTAATTCGTTATTTTGACGCGTTTGAGTTGACAGGCGACGCGTCCGTCGCCGTCCCCTCGTGTGTTAATTGAAGGCAGATTACGAGTGAACTGTGCACGATGTTTACTTTGAGTTAGTTGACTAAATTTAGTGACAGTGACGATGATTCCTGGAGATTATTCTTATATCACTGGCAACCCTTTTAGCGAAACGCGACACTCATTGAAATTCAACCATCCTTGTGATATTTAAACTGAAACTATAATGAACATGTTTGCTTTTTGAGTCGCAGACATTATAAATACAGACGCAATACGAGCAAAATAACATCATCTTTTGAAAGAATGTTATAGGGTTTAGATACAAGCATAATGATTTTAAAAGCACTCTCGACATTCATATTTCATCTCATCGAACGTTTGTTACAACTCCTTGAGGTTATTGTAAAGTTTTCATCGGTTTTTTACCACTTTTGAACCTTCTCGAGGGCTTCCGAAGGATCACGGCTCCTTTTTAATATAAATATTACACAAAGTTCAGTGAATCGCGATGAATAAACACTCGAGGAGGTACAAAAGTAGGATGTGTGGGACTGCGGGTTGGAAACAATGGGTCAAAGCAAGATGAAATGAAATGAGCCTTTTATTTATGCTGTTGTAGATATTTAATGATAAAAGGAAAAGGCCGCTAAAGAGTTATTGAAAAGCAAGTAAGTATTTATTTATCGAGTCAAAAAACCATGATTTCATTTTTTTTTGCAAAACGTTACAATTTTATTTGTTACAAGATAGCAAGCAGACTTATACGAGTAGGTATAATCTTAAAATAGACTTTGTTTTTCAGTTTTATATTGAAATTTCTTGCGTAAACAATATTAATTAACAAAGAATACTATCTACAACTTTCATAAGACGCAAGCGCCCCAAGTGCCTCAGACTGTCACAGTCTGTCACAGATAGTCACAGATAGTCACAGATAGAGGCTACCTTACTTACTACGCTCGCTTTACCTACAAAGTTTAGCTAGATTCATCCATCGTAAACTTTATCGAATGACAGACGACGGATGGACAGACAGACGACGACGGATGGACGCTGTTTTTACACCGGCAGCGCCGACACCCCTCGGATGTATGCACTTAGCAATATAGTCGCCAAGTTACTGGTAGGAATTAGGATCTTCCTTTGCTAAGTGATCTAGAACCGTTTTGTACGCTTCTGTATTTGCGTTGCGGTTGCGGTTCAGCGGTTGAAACAAATGACAGTTAATAAAACCGTGCCGTGGGGATGATGACTACATTCAAAAAATTATTAGTCCGTCTTTTAGGCTATTAAAAAAATATTTGAAACACGTTTTTTACCCGAATACATATTATAAATAAATACAAAGATACAGAGCATCAAAGTTACGGAGTGGGGGGTATTACTAATGAGCAACTTTAACCCAGTGTATCTGTGTCATTTTTAGTTTAAGAGAAAAAAGAAAAAATACGTGTCGAATATTTAAAAAAAATCTATCTGATGGACTAAAAAAAAATTTTTGTCGTCATGCCCCTTGCGGTCGATCCGCGGTTAGCACCTATAGGTATAGAGCGGTTACGCAACTACACAAATAGTTCTCGGATCCATGCTATATATCTTAGATCGGATAAGAATAGAGATATAGTGCGTAACTGCTCTTTATTTAAGTACTTACTTTTAGATATGGTATTTCATACATAAGTACTTACATTAGTTTCATTTTCACCAAATAAATTATAACTGTTAGGCCTAGAACACACGGCGAAACGCAACTGCAACGCAACTGAAACTGCTAGTTACTTTTGAGTTGCATCGAAGTTTCTGCTAAGTATAGACTTCTTTAGAAAACCACACACGACGCAACTAGTTTGAAGCGTTTCGTTTCAGTTATTTGGTAATAGCAGTTTCAGTTGCGTTGCAGTTGCGTTTCATCGTGTGTTTTCTGGGTCTTATACCTACATATTTGAAGATGTTACTCAAGAGATACAGAAATGTTTTTAAAAGTTACTTAAAGCTATATCAGATGGGTGACTACACCTTTCTCAGGATCCCGCAAGTCACTGCGGACATGTGGCGACTTCAAAATTGAAACGCACCTCGTGTATTTATTTTATGTTTTTTTTTTTCACGAATCGATGCGATGGAGTCATTAGATTGTAATTCATAACGGTTGATTTTTTTGTCCCAATGGCTCGGCGTGTCAGGTGCGTCGCTTAATATGTTTTTCGATACAATTTATTTGTTGTTGCAAAAAGTTTAGTCGTACATTAAAAATAAGTTAAAATACAACATGGCATAACTCATTTGCAGAAATGCGATAAGTCTGAATGGATATTTAATTGCTTCGCTGATTCTTAGCTTCCTCTATTGAAGTTACATTTAATTCCTTTTTTTAAATAACGGTCAAATTTGAACTTCTTTTCTTAGCAAAGATGTTATCGATGTTATAAAATAGGTTTTAGAATAGGTATGGGTGAATAGAACTTAGGTACTTTATCTTGGTAGGATTGTATCTACTCTTACCTACTTACTCTGAGTATAGAATATACAGGGTGTAACAGAAAGGGTATATAAAGCCGAAACACAGCGATAGTCCCCATGAAACTGAACAACTTTCCCCAAGGAACTAGGGTCGTAACTCGAAAAAAAAAATTCGCCTCCCCATACAAAATGCCGGATCAGCTGATCGAGTAAGTATGGGCGATCCAAAAATTTTTTTCGAGTTACGACCCATGTTCCTTGGGGAAAGTTGTTCAGTTTCATGAGGACTATCGCTGTGTTTCGGCTTTATATGCCCTTTCTGTTACACCCAGTATAAGGAGGAGTCATACTGTCTGAATCTGCGTGCCTGGTCTGGCGCAAAATGGCTACTTTTTGTATGGTACTACTTATCGTTTGACAGGTCATTTACCAAGAAAACTATGACAAAACTTGGCGCAACTTTGACACGCTGTAATAAACTCATTTGTATATAAAAAAAAATGGGGCCGCTCCTTCTATTCCTTCCTCATTGCCTACTTAGTTAAGTACTTATAGCATGATATGGTTCAAAAGTTTCACTTGAAACTTAAGTCTAGGTACCTAATATAATAAACTACGGGACCTCATCCTTCTAATATTATAAATGTCAATGTTTGTGCCGATGGATGACTGGAACAATGTGGGGATGATCACGGGGAGGTTTGTTACTCTTTCACACAAAAACCACAGCACAAATCTTAATGAAACTCTACATGATTATCGCTTAAACATCAGAATAACACATAGGCTATATTAATTTAAGATCACCTGTAAATTTCTCAAGATATGACGACAAATGCGTACGAAGTCGCGGGCAGCTAGTTACATATACAGGGTGTAACAGAAAGGGTATATAATGCCGAAACACAGCCATAGTCCTCATGAAACTGAACAACTTTCGCCAAGGAACATGGGTCGTAACTCGGAAAAAAAATTCGCCTCCCCATACAAGATGTCCGATGAGCTGATCGAGTAAGTATGGGCGATCCAAAATTTTTTTTCCAGTACGACCCATGTTCCTTGGGGAAAGTTGTTCAGTTTCATGTAGACTATTGCTGTGGTTCGGCATTATATACCCTTTCTGTTACACCCTGTATAAACAAAAGAGCGTCGTCTCTTTGTCCATTTTAAAGAATACAATTGTGTATCTATCTATCTCTTACATACCCATGAGGCTAATATCTCAAACAAATTACGAGACGACTTTATAATATCGTTGGCGCCATGTTTGTTTGAACTGGAGATAAAACAAGAGTGTGTTCATTAGATGTCGGAGAGTTCCGTAGTTCCGATCTTGTATAGGAAGGTACGTAGGTACTCCTAAAGAATGATTTATCTATATTATTAGCTACGTAAAAAGTACTAAAAAAGTGTCATGTTTGAAATGATATAGGTACAATTTTGAATAAGAATAGGTAATGCAAATAGGTAATCGAAGAAGAAAAAGTTTTATTCGGTCTAGTCTATCTCGGGGCAGTATTTTAACGTAAATCAAATAACTAAAGTGAAGTTATTATTACAATTTAAGATACTGTGTAAATAAGATAGTATTCGTCAAATTTTTCTTTGGTCATACAAGGCATAACTGAAACGAATTGTATCAAATTATTTCATTTTAATGCTTTAAATGGATAAATGTAACAAATGGCCTCCATTTAAGAAAATATTTTAGTTAAACTAACACGATCGGTTCACATAATTGTACGTAATTGCAAAATGTACATAATGCATTAGATTTTGATTAATTGACTCGTTATTACCATTTTAACAAGTTAATGACTCAATTATGTTTAAAGCTTTTTTGTTAACAATGATATGCGTTCTGTTTTCATAAATGCACTTACGAAATCATCACAGAAAAACAATAGGGATGATGACTATATTCAAAAATTCAAAAAATAATTAGTCTGTCTTTTAGGCTATTAAAAAATATTTGAAACACATTTACAAAGATAACAGAGCAGTAAGTTACGGAGTGGGGGGTATTGACGTCACTCCACGGTTAAAATCGTACTGAGGCGTGACGTCACGAGCAACTTTAACCCAGTGTATCTTTGTCATTTTTAGTTTAAGAGAAAAAAGAAAAAAATACGTGTCGAATATTTTAAAATAATCTATCTATGTGATGGACTACAAAATTTTTTGCCTATTATTGATATTATTGATAACTAGAAGCTGCCCGCGACTTCGTGCGTATATTTATCGTCATATCTTGGAAAACTAACACAATATCTTAAATTATAACCTGTGTGTTATCAGATGTATGAGCTAAAATGTAGGAAAGTTTCATCAAAATCTGTTCAGTGGTTTTTGCGTGAAAGGGTAACAAACATCCTCACGTCCATCGGCACAAAAGTGGAATTTGTAAGTATGTGGCGTATAAATACTTTTTATGTAAATAAATACTATTTAGACTTTTAAAAAGAAATTTGTCAATTTTTCGTTCTTAACGTTTTTTTTTTAATTTACAGGAAAAATATAAAATATGACAGAAAGAAAAAATAAAAAACAAAAACGTCAAGAACTAAAAATTGACAATTTTTTTTTTAAAAGTCTTAATAGTATTTATTTACATAAAAAGTATTTTTACGCCACAAGTATTATTTATTTGTTTAATTTAAGTGCTCGTTAAAGTTGTTGTTAAGTTTTTAAAGAATTTTAAATTTTAGAGTTTTTATTGAAACAACCGAAAGAAAACTAAGTTTTTTATCAAATGACGTAACCAAGCTCGCATCGCGCGGATCACTAAAAAAATCCGATCAGTCATGTTGATCAACAAAAAATGTGTATATCGGTAACACAATCTATAGATATTAAACTTACAATGCAAACAATGTGATGTTGATTGAAATGTCAAACAAATGACGGGCGATTGATTCGGATCGCCCCATTGTACTTATTAAAGCTGTAATTACTACACGCTGAGATATAACTATTTATTTTGAATCCGAATTTATTACGACGGCAACAAAAAACCGATCGAGAGAATATCGAGACGAGAAACAATGATTCGTGCTTTTCGAAACTATCCCTCGATAGTTTTGAAAGAAAAAGTTGTTTGTTCTTTTTTTAATTAGAGATCTGATAGGCTTTTGTTTGAGTCAGGTGTCGGTTTCTTACGTTCTTTTTACAGTCTCAAAGTTTTCAATATCGAACAACTTATTTCTCTCTTATAAGATTGTGGAGACCCATTAATATCTTAACTACAGAACAAAGAACGCATAATTATGCAATAAATAAATAATGTTTTATATGCCTATATAGGGTGACTTTAAATTTGTGAACGATAGAAATGGATATTCATGAACTCGTGATAACCAACAACTTTTACTATGGCACTATGTTCGAAAACATTCAAAAAATTTCGTACTCCCATACAAAATGCGGCTGATAGTGTTAAATGTAAGGGAAAACATTTTTTTAATGATTTCGAACTTGCTCTCATAGTAAAAGTAATTTGTTATCACGAGTACAGTATATCCTTTTCTATCGTTCACTAATTAAAAATCGCCCTGTAGGTATATGCAACACTAATCTGCAAATCTTTCGCATTTATTGATGACATCTAGTAACAAATTACAATTAAAATATAACAATATACTTGCATCATGATAAGTGTTAATATCCTAGTACATTTAACGAATAAAATAATAAAAAAGGTACCTACCATAGTTTAAAAAAATAAAACACGCTTTAGCTCGCACTAAACATGCTCCATCATCAGATCAGTTCGAAAGTACCATATTATTGTATTGTCATCAGAACTCAGAGCATGTGCAAAATTTCATCCTATTCGAAGACCGGGAAGTGTGTCAAATTAAGATTCCAAGATTTGTTTACATACATAGTTAGTTACAAGTGAAGCTAATATAAAGCGTGTAAAATAAAAAACAGTTTTGCACCATACTAATCCTGTAACTAGTTCTAAATAATCTCCTACTTACTAGATACGATCTTGCTTTCACATTATGACATAATTAGACTTGTCATGTATTCTGAAATGTCAGGTTCTATTTGACATTTGACTTATGTAAGGTTGTATGTAAGTCAATGAGGAAGGAATATAGCCGGAGTGGCCCTATTTTTTTTTTCATATACAAATGAGTTTATGACAGCGTGCCAAGGCTGCGCCAAGTTTTCTCATAGTTTTCTTGGTAGATGACCTGTCAAACGATAAGTAGTTCCGTACAAAAAGTAGCCATTTTGCGCCAGACCAGGCACGCAGATCCAGACGGCATGGCTCCTCCTTAAATATTCTATACTCAAATGTTTTACTAGTCTATGGTAAGTGACATCTGTTGAAAGTATAATCCTACTGTTATTATAATTGTCTATGTTTGTGCCGATGAATGGATGTATCTGAAGATGTTTGTTACTCTTTCACGCAAAAACTACTGAACAGATTTTGATGAAACTTTGCAGTATTGTAGCTTGTACATCAGAATAACACATATTATTTTAAGATATCATCATTACACAATTTCCATGGTATGACGATAAATGCGTTCGAAGTCGCAGGTAGCCTCTAAGTACTTAAAGATAAAAGAAATTAAACAAAAATCTACATAACTTTTCAATCTCACTTCATTAAACCCATATCTACAACCTATCTTACAGTGTGTAACAATCCTAACCTCACTCGATACTTCATGAAGCCATCAACGTCAGAATGAAGACCACTCGCGGCGCCTGCGCAGGTCGACTGATACGATCGATACGTTATTACCACATCAGGTTGATTTGGGCAGGTTTTGAAGTTTATCGGAAGACAAGGGAATATTACATATTCCACTGGTTGTGTACCGGATCCAGAGTTTTTAAAAGACCACTAAAGGCCAAAACACTCCACGCATACGCATCCGGAGTTCCATACATTACAACTCAGAGGTACGCATACGCAAGGCAAACGCATCCGGTGTGTTTTGGCCTTTGGGTGATACAAAATGAGATCCGATAAGTGAATAGCTAAATAGGTGTAAAATACTCTAAATTGCAGTTATAATAACTGTAATCTGGAAGTTGGAACGAATTTTTGGGTTTTTAATATGATCTCGATGAATTTGATATAAAAAGAATACCTAGCTGGTTATCACTACATTCAAAAAGCCTATTATTTTATTTGAGAACAGCTCCATATTCTCCAGCTCTTTGCCTAAATAAAAATATCTAGCTGCATATTTCTTTACCACAGTCAAGATTCTCCAAAAACCTATTAACCGCCAAAGTTCATCCACACTGTCACGCCTCTCCCACAGGGTAGGCAGAGACGGACCACTTCGCTCCACTTGCTACGATGCAAACACACATCGCTCCACATTCATCAGTCACCACACGACCAACCATTTTAGCCACATGTTTCTAATATAGCTTCGACACACTTAGTCATGAGTCTAACTTAGGCCTAGACAGACATACTTCCCATGAACCGATAACGTCAGAACTCTCATTACAGCAGATCTGGACTTAAATCTATATTGATTTCCCCCGATGACTGGGCGATGTCAAACACACGCTGCGAGCCTCTGATATCTCATTCCACTTTAAATACGAGTCTGACATGGACCCGCGAATACGAGATCTTATCTGACTTCGAAATTGTTTCTAAATCAAACACAATTTGATGTACAGGTTGTTGAGTAAATTTAGGGATGTTTGTGGCTGAATACTTAGGCAATTTTCGCTTTTCTAGGTGAACTTATTCCCCCTTATTCCAGGACTATTGTAATTTTTTGATGTTTTGTCTATAGCTGAAACGTCATTTATCTGAGTTAGTTCTAGAACTATAAATAAAACTCGTTCTGTAATAAGGGGTATAAGGTCTAAAAGGACGGCTTAACAGGTGATCATTTTCATCAATGATTGCATTATCAGCTCATGTGGCCTGATTTGATAAACAACTCTACTTACCCATTTATTTATTTTTGAGACTGCAATCGCTATTGTCCAACCATGTCACCACATAGGTATGCGTGCGTTTTTTTAAACATTTTTCTCACAATAAAAGCGTGGATCAAATGTTTTTAACTTCATCTATTAGAGTACTTACCTATACGGTTTTTTATCATTACATCACATACATAGCTACTTGTACATAAATGAAAATAAGAAACTTTAAACTCTCAATCAACAAAAAAATATTTCTCAATATTCAAGTCACCTGTACCAAAAGCCAAGCTTGATTCGCGTGTGATGTTGTGAAGAAATCGCCGGTTAAGTTGATACCATCAATGGACACGAATTGAAACGATCTAGAGGTCACACAGAGGTCAGCTTTCCATTCATCTACAACAGTTCAATCAGTAAAGAAAACATTCAATAACCTATTCGAATAAACAGATTTATTAATGGTACCTACTTTAGTTAAGAAATATGTACATGTAGATATGACAGTATAAACATAAGTTTACATTTATAGGTAGGGAACCTACATAATAAAAGGGGAGTGTGTATAAGGCGACTGATGAATGTGGATGAAGCGATAGAAGTTTGTTCGGGTCGTAGCAAGTGGAGGAATGTGGTCTCCGCCTATCCCCATAGAAGAGAGTCGTGTCGGATAAATATGTATGTAATAAAATAAGAATAAAATCGATAAATCCTTAAAAATTCGTAATCATTTCATGGAACAACATTTTCTGCGACTGTCTTCATCTTAATCAAAAATTCGACTCTTGCATCCGTTGTCACGACAATCCTTTCAAGTTTGCATTAGGTACAAACTTACCTCAATTAAACTTGACCAAAACCCAGTAGTCACCAATCCCAATAGGTACTTATATTACCTACCTGTCAGAATTCCCCGCCGGTAATGGCCGGTCGGTCGCGGCGCCTGCGCAAACCGCCAGTCATCGTCGCCGCAGGATCGTGGGTTATTGAGACTTCACCAACTGATAGGATGTTGTTAGCGTTTTCTGACGTTTGTGTTTTGTTTTGATCTTATTAGGGATCTCTATGATTTCTAATATTATGTATGCGTTATTGATTTGCCCATTGCCTATCTTCCATTACTTCCATAAGCTGACGGGTGCAAGCAGTTTCAGTCATGCGAAAGTGATCTGAACTAGATAATAACTTTCTTATACAGAGCCCTAGTACTTTCTGATTGAAAAACAACTGAATATTTAAGTACAATATACCCTAATATACCCTTTATTGCAGATCTAATCTTCTTCAATCTAGCTACCTGTGTCCCACTGCTGAGCATAGGCCTCTCTCCTCATCCGCCATGACTTTCTGTCTCGAGTTCTCTCCACCCAGGTACTCAAGAAGGTGTCCAGCTGGTCCCGCTACCCTTTTCTATTTCTGCCGCAACGCCGTTTGGCATTTGGTAGCCATTATTGGGTAGATAGCTGTTTTAGCTCATAAGTATATTGCAAATAAGTTTAATTCATTAAACATCGTTCCCTCTTTGTGACAGTTATAGTTCTAACGAAACCCTTAGTTTACTCGATTATTCTGCACCAGACTTAAATTAAGTACTAATTGTTTGACAATAACAGTGACAGCTATAAGTCTAACTACTGGGTCTAATGGAACCGTTAGTTTAATCACTGTTTCTGCAACAGATTTTTAAGCTAAGTAGGTAGGTACTGATAGTTTTTGAAAAGATCCAAAACGCGCATGGAATGTAAAATCGTGTGAACGATGGATCGCTCCATCATCTCATACTGTTTGATTACAGGTTTGGTCTGTAATTCCTTCTTTCCGCACCTCGTAGAGATGTTTTATTTCATTTTCTTTTATAAACTTACTAGTCATAGTCTGATACAGCTAACTAGTGTTGGGTAGAAGCTGATTTCGATAAAGGCGTTTTTCGTTTGAGATCACTGTCAAACCCAAAAGTTTTTTTTTTTAATTCGTCCATTTAGGACAAGCAAATATCAGAGACCATGCAGCCTAGTCAAAACCAAAAAGTTTTAGATTTGAAAGAACCAGAGAGTAAAGAGCAGATAACTTAACTTTTTAAAACATACCTGTCAACTTCATTTTCATGCCACGGGCCACCGGTGCCATCGGCATTGATTTGTATTTAGTCGAGTTTTGACAGTAACTCTAAATGAGTGGAACTGACCCGTGTTTTAGTAATTTATAGGTAAAATAATAGCTTAGGTAATCAATTCCCTGAAAAACTCCATCGCAAAACTAATCCGGAGCAATTCCCTCCGTATAATTAACCATACTGTGGCGTGGCAAATGGAAATCTGAATCCCCGATGTTATCGCGAGCTTACAACATAATCCGCGAGTGAAAACAAAGTAAGACTGAACCCAAACAAGCCGTCGGAACACGAATCACATTCCACAACTGTCAATTTCACACACGCTTTTTCATCCGAAACAAAAAGCCTTTAGAAGGGGAGAGAAGTGGCAAAAAATAGGGCCCTGATTACAAATTTTTATATTATGAAATGACATTGAATTAATCGGAAAGGCCACCTTGCGGCTCTCATTAACACAAATGGATTCACGACTCGACTGCGGACAATAAAAATCGCATTTACACACAAAAAAAGAAACGTGATTAATGACAGTACGTAGAGTTTGCTATACTGGCAGGTTGGGGCATAGAGCAAGCGGGGAGCGACCTAGTAGCAATCCTGTTGGTAATACCTACATTTCATAGCCTTTTCTGATTGAAATATTTTCCTTCTAACCTTCGAATTAATGAGCGCGGACTGCAAAGTATGCCATCAATATATTCTTGAAAATGTATTTTAATGAACAGTTTATGCATTGACTTATTTTAAATGTTAAAAGTCGCATCGACGTTTATTCTAGCGGTTTTATATTCGTTATGAAAAATGCCAAATCGGTCGCTGATTAATATACATACATACATATCCGTCACGCCTCTCTCCAATTGGGGTAGGCAGAGACCACTTCCTTCCTTTTTTCCTTTCCTGATTAATATAATAACAACTTATTATACACATACCTACTTATAAGTTCCATAGGCGACTGATGTATGTAGATAAGCAAAGGAAGTGTGTTTGGATCGTAGCAAGTGGAGCGTAGCTCTACCTGTGTGAAGGTGCTGCTGTGATGGCCGGTCATGTCATGCGGATCCCATCAAACTAAGCATTTCACTTCTTTGTTTCCCATTTGCTTGCCTTACTTTTTCCTGGATATTGTGGGGTCAAATTTTTATTATTTATTTATGGATAGCTGTTTTGAAATATTAATTTGATTATATGTTTCTGTGTTTATGCCTGAGATTTGTAAAACTTAAATTAAAAAGAGCAACCCTACAGAGTTTCTTGCTAGGTTCTTCTCTGGGGAAACTGCACTCTTGCGAATCTAGCATTAACTTTAAAAAATGACCCGTCTTAAGTGTTGTCAAAACCTACAGGATTAAATGATTTTCATTTCATTTCATTACCTACATGGGAGACGTGACGTGGGATGGGAAAGAGACGTGACAGATATTGTGTTGTATGTTGTATTGTGTCTGTAAGATATTTTGTCTATGTCTATAAATATGTAGGTATATTACATATATGTATAAGTGTAACATTGTTATAGACACAAATCGCTGTTTTCCAAGGCCGACTCAAAGTGCGCGGTAGCATTCGTGATACACGGACGCTCCGCTCCGCACGCGATCCGCCGCCCAACTTCATATGTACCAAAAAACAGCATTATACTACTAAATCAATGCTAAAATATTCGAAGATTGTACGTGTGATAACAATGATGATCACTCGACTGTTTTCAAAGTAAGCGCATGCTCTTTCCGCGGAAACTTTCCTGGGTTTTATAGCTCGGTTTAATTTGATAGGTATCGTAATTAAACTATTTTACGTTCTTAATTAAGTACCTAAATTAATAAGGCTACTGTATTAAAACTAGTGTTGTATGTCTGTTTTATTACATTGCATTTTATTGGCATATTTTGCTCAAAAATATCGTTCGTTCACTGCAATCCTACTTCCTACTTTCCTATTCCTACTAATATTATAAATGTCAAAGTTTGTGACGATGATGGATGGATATATGGTTAGACGAATGTGAGGATTACAAAGAATAGGCATAGACAAACCTGGGGCCCAAGTCTGCTCATTTAAAATAACCTCAGTTGTGTGTCGGCAGAGTGTTCTGCTAAACAATGACTTACAATGATTGCGACCAAAGGTGTCAAAACATTATATTGACACTCTACCGACACTCAACTTAGAATATTGTAAATTAGTAGACTTGAGCTACTGAGTCTGCTAATTACTAAATGCTCAAAAAGAATCGCGATAGAAAAGCGTCTACGTCATTTTATCGGCAACATACACACGACAATCCAACAAATGTAAACCAACTTTTTATTTTTCAGGGCTATATTTCCCTGGTGTTTAGTTCGCCATCCCCCCTACCCGTAAGTAGCACAATAATCAGTCACACCAACAGTATTTTGGTACAAATGTAATAGTAAGTCAGATCGTCATTTGGTGATACTGAGTGCGATTGTACCACGCTTTACGTGACTATGCTGCTGATAATCATTGGAATTATTATTTAAAATCATTTGTTATTTTACCGTTGAGCGATAGGATAATGTGATGTAGGTATTTGGATTATTTTTGTAAAGTAAATGACATGTAAACACCTACCTTCTATTTTGTAAGTACACAGTTTGAAATCGTGGTATCTTATCTAAGTACCGTACCTACTTACTTACCCTTACGAACCTAGTGAGGTGTCTTATCTTCTTATCTTATTTAGCCATTGTTGTCCCACTGCTGAGCAAAGGCCTTTCCCGTCCTTCTCCATGTGTAATAGAAAACAAAATAGTATTGAAGTAGAAAACAAATGCTAGTATAGGGTAAATAAGATCATAGTATTTACTTGTATTATAAATGTCATGTCATGTGTGTTCATGGATGGATGCAATGATGTTTAGTCTCTTCACGTTAAACCACTAAACGGATTGGTATGAAACTGTACAATATTGCAATAACAAAGAAGAAAGAACAAGAAAAGAAACAAGAACAAACAAGAAAAGAAGAACAAGAGAGATTGCAAGAACTGGGACGGAGGCTTTACCAGAGCAACGCAGACCCTCGCTCGATGTCTTTTCTGGTGCAAAGAATGTCCTTGGCCGTCCAACGCGGCAACGCGTCGAGCGTCATGGGTACCTTTGCGCCCGAAGGGACATCGAGGGATTAATGTAAATAAGTAGGTTTAAGTTTGTAAATATTTTAATTTAGTTTAAATAGTTTTAAGTTAATTTGTATATTTGTTAAATAAATAAATTCTTTATTCATATTGCAATTGCATATTAGAAGAAACATACCTAGTATAGGTACATATTTGTGTCGTATCAGGTGTTCAAACGGACAGCAGAGAATAGCAGAGTGGCGAAGACTCCACCGAAAAGAGCGACGCTTTTAAATACTATGATAAAAGTTTATATCTATTGTTTATATTTACTTATTGTGTGAATTTTCCAAGACTATGACAATACATGCGTACGAAATCGCCGGCAGACTCTATCATTCCTAAAAACACAAAAAATATCCTATTTCCTGCACAAATTAAACTCTTAAAACACCACAAGGATCTAAAACACTAACGGATCTAGCAATGACATTTCATTTTTTAACTAGGACATAGAGTTCCCATGGCTATCCATAATAATGGCAGACAATAAGATGGGTGGGCGCCATAGCTCATCACTTCGTCTCAACAACATAATAACACGTCTTGAAGCAGCTAACTCTAATCTACATTCATCTCTTTCTAACTAACACAAAACTGTAGCAGAAAATCTCTTCTGTCTCTTTCCAATCCGTAAATAGAATTGTAACTAATAGTTTTCTAATTTGAGCTTTAAGTGTAGGAGCTATTTGTATAACATCAAATGCATTAAGTCAGCTACTGGACTATCTGATAAAGTTGTTTATTAATGTAATGATACAAAATTGCGTAGTCGATAGGTTCCCATAGATTTGTAAGATAGAAATGCGTCAATGGAAATTATCATATTTTTAGTCCTGACAGTGTATTTAAAGTTCTTTTTGATTTGACCAAAGTTATGTTTAGCATTTATTTCAAGTAGGTACTTAGCGCCAAGAAATAAGGATTCCCTTGTTCGGAAAATAAGTAGTCAGCTACTAAAAGCAGAAAAACAAATGACGGTGCTGTATTAAAAAAAGTCAAAGACTCTTAGACCCAGAACACACGGTGAAACGCAACTGCAACGCAACTGTTTTCTAAAGGAGTCTATAGCAGAAACTTCGATGCAACTCAAAAGTACCTAGCAGGTACAGTTGCGTTGCAGTTGCGTTTCACCGTGTTTTCTGGGCCTTAAGCACAAGCAGACGTATATTGATGTCGCGTTAAGACTATCACAGGACACTCGTATGCAACGAAGAATATAGTATTGTTGGCGAATTGCGTGTCTCTGCAACCAAAATCTGAACATCTATCACAAACACATTACCATTGCTAAAATATATTAAACTTGCAAAAAGTTCATAACCAAATAACCATCAATTGTGATCCAATATAGCAACAACGAGCACAGTAAATCGAATCAATATACTGTGAGATGTGGCGACGGGTGGCCCCCCCGAGGCCCCAGGTCCCCCGGAGGTGGGGGCCCCTCGGGATTTCACTTTTCAACCCCTGTTATTGTTTCAATCTCTCCGCAAAGTTGTGCGAATTGAAAAAGTTGGCTTTAGTACGTACCTGTGGATTTCCGTGGATTTTGTTTCGCTAAATCAGATTTTTGATTGTTAGTTTGTGTACCTATTGGCTCTTGACGTTTGTAGAGGTACCTACTGATGAATTTGAAGTTTATCACATGACACATTGGCATAAGGTATGAATAAACGCCAGTTGCTGAGATCGTGTGACACATACAACTATGGAACCGACTCAACCCTAATTACTTAGGTAATTCGTAGTATTCTTCTAGCTTTTATTTGTCATTGATTTCATACAATGCACAATTTGCGGCTTAAAGGCAGAATCCAAAACACTAGCAAATGAAAATAAAATTAAATATTTACCCATTAATTACTTAGTATTATTAATAATACAGACTTAATTAGATTAAATTCATATAATTATTCTTAAATACTTAACGTCATTAAAACTCGAGATTATAACGAAAAATACCTATAAAACCTTCAAATTCAAAATAAAACGACCTTCACGTTAAAGACGCCCAATATCACGTTGCAATCGTGACTCCACACGTACACGTTTATTACGTACCTACCGTGAATTAGATTTTGAAAACGTTGCGGTTACTCCAAGGTCGAGGCAAGAATCGTAGTCGTTTAAGGTGTCTTCAGACTATGTGCCTTTAGGAAATTTGGAACAAACTTCGTTAAAACACAAAAATAAATAAAACATGCGTCGATTCTAATCGATGATACCATCAAGGGACTTTTTTTTAAAGCTAATTTTAAACATACTTAAGTTTTAAAAATGAATGGATTTGATGAAAATTATAAAAACGAATAAATAAGTACCCTTTTGCCACTCTTGGCATAGGATAAAGATCGCTTTTGACGCGTTCCCACTTTTTTACTTATCGTGTGTCGAAATGAGATTTTTCCTTCAAGATCTGTGAAGTTTCATTTTCAATGGTATGCCAAGAGAAGTAGGAACGAGCTCAAAAAACTGAAATTCAACCTAACTGAATTTCAATATAACGCAAAGTCTAAAAGTCTCATACTTACTTAAATTACGATACTGTTACCAATAGTGCAGATTTACCTTTCACATCGTGTAGTGTGAAACCGCCTTAGCTTTTAATGTAAAGACGGTATTTTTCCTAAACATTACGACGATGTAGCTTTGAATACGACTAAGCGATTAGGTGTAGGTTGCGTCATGGTAATTTTGGTCGCATAGGTATTATATTCATGCAGCCGTATGGCACATTAGTGTATGGTTCCTTTTTTAGGAATATTAAAATAGCATCTTTAAGTGTAATCTAAACGTACCTACCCATATACGTTATATTTTTAAATACAAATACAGATACAAGTGAGTAAGCCTGTCATCTCCCACAGCTGGGCCAAAACCTTCCTCCTTGCTCTCCATTCGTTTTTGCTGTGCGCCACGATTTGCTATAGGATTTTCAATGTTTAAATAAGTAGTTAGCTATTCGTAAGTTGGTTTTATAGAGTGAAGAGGCCATATTTCTTATCATAAATAATGGATGACTGAAGTTAAACAGTCAAATCTTTTAAAAATCACCATAGTCACCAAAGAAAACTTTATTCTCTAAACAAAAAAGCTCAATAAAAATGATCAGTCACGTAACAAGTTACAAATCATGTAATATCGGTAACATCGTTGGAAGCAATCGGCAGGTGTCGACGCGGAGTGGCGGCAATTTTTGTCCAATCTGCGGCATTTCCGGACCGGGGCAGCCTTCCGAATTTACACGAGTGACAGCGAACGCTGCAAAAAGATGGCGAGTCGTGGCAAAAACTGGCGAAAAACGTCGAATGGCGAATGTTGCCGAACATGTCAACGAATATTTTCTTACATAAAAGTACTACGTTTCTTAGAAATAGCTGCAAATATAGCGAGTGATGGCGAATATTGCCGAAAGATGGCGAATGTTGCCGAACACGCTGGAGAAAAAGGAGAATACATTTTTACATACCAAATACGGGAAAAAGATGCATTAGGTGTCGTTTCTCAGATTCTTTTGATTGTCCCTGTTTAAAAAAGTTTCTACAGATCAGTCGATTCGCTCTATCGATTTGACATTTTGATATTGAACCTGCATTCAACCACAAATGTCAAACCGCGAGGGTAGTCTAAGTAATGGCACAGAATACCAAATAGTAGGTAGTAATAGCTTAAGTAGGTACCTACTGTGTAATTAAAGTGAGAATTAGTTACCTCATTAAATACATATCTAATTAAATGTATCTTTGCCGATTTTCATCTTACCTTTATGGAACGGAATTTGCTTAAATTATCTGTATAAGAACCTTACATAGATCAAATGAAAGAGGGGATTGAAGTTGTGTCGTATTAGGTACTCAAAAGGACGGCAGAAAACAGAACAGAGTGGCGTAGACTCCACCGACAAGAGCAAAGCTCTTAAATTTAGTGATGATCTGTATATGAAGAGCGACGAACCCCAAAACATAAAAACTGCATTGAATTGTCTGCTATTTGCATTAGACAGAAGAAAACCTCAGAAAAACATGAAGTAGGTACCTACGTCAAATATGTGAGTAAACGTAAACTAACATTTATTAAAATAACAAATAAAACACGAAGAAGTTAATCCAAACACTCTTGTTCAGTTTAATATTGCAAAAACGTTTATTTTATAGTCCTGCAAAAAGCAGTAGCTGCTTAGTCTGAAGGGGAACACAATGTGTGTGTTACCAACACTTTTTGTCCGGGTTAAATGTTGGATTATGGGAGAATTATACTGTAAACGGTCGGAAATGGGATGAATTTATCGTTAAGATTGAGGCAGACAGAAAGACCAAGTCAAGAGTACCCTAAACCGACGTGTAAGTAAGTATGTATGAGGCGACTGTGAATGTGCATGAAGTGAAGGAAGAGTGTTTGGATCGTTACAAGTGGAGGGAAGCGATCTCTACCTAACCCGATGGGAAAGAGGCGTGACAGATACACTTAGGTTTAGAATTAACATTGACTTGGATATTATAACAAATTACACTTTGCAACGTATTTCACTGGCCATTCAGCGTGGCAATGCTGCCAGTATCCTTGGCACTTTTCCACCAACTTTGACTCGAGATGGGGATATTTTTTACGATTGTGTAGCCTGATCAATTTTATTTGTTTCTTTGTAAATATTTATATTCTTCAAAAGTCATCTTTCTACTTACCTTCTGACTCTTTCATTAGTTGTATTACATATTTATAAGATACTTTTTTAACGAGATCAAATATCATCTTCGGTTATAATTAAACAAGGCAAGATTAATGTCCAGTCTACACAGGCCCTTAGCCATTGAATTTAATCAACTTTTTGTGTGCACTTCCCATTACGAATATGACTTAATACGTGCAAACGTGTAATTATTTCCATAGAGCCAATAATTTACGTATTATCATAAATGTCAGGTTTGAATAAACACTAACTGGATATGTCCATCTTTGGACGCCTAGGGGCTTTTGTGTTGAGGGGAAAAGGAGCGTTTGTTAGGTAAGGCATTAAATAATGCGATTTGTATTTGTTGTAAAAGTTAAAAGAGATAAAGACCTTAAAAGTTAAAATAGATAAAAATGTAATCATCAAAATGTAATTATAATTTCCAGTTCCCGATTCCTAAAAACAAACTGCAGCTGTATAAAAAAAAACGACTTCACGCTACAAACACAAATGTCAAAATGCGTTTCTAGTATAGTCTTATAAGATATCTGATGGACACGAGTATTTACAAATAGGTAGGTGTGTCTGTTAATTAGAGGTCGCGAAAAAATGGAGCAAAACAATGATGTACTGGTATCCAAGAACCGAGAAAAGAAAAAGAGGAAGACCACATAGAAGATGGGTAGATGAGATAAGGAAGACAGCAGGCAGTCTCTGGACCAGAGTGGCTAGTGAGTGACAGACTACGGTGGAAGAGCATGGGGAAGGCCTTTGCCAAGGGGCAACAGATAGAATCTGAATAAAGGCTATTATTATTAGGTGTATCTGTTATAAGAAGTGTAGCAGCATATGGTATTGGTACATTACGTTAATCCGGTGCAACCATTTTTACATGCATACATACATACAAACATCTCTCTTCCATTGGGGTAGGCAGAGACCACTTCCTTCTATTTTTACTCTACGTTATATTGTCAGTACTTACGTTAAGTAACACAAGTAGGTAAACAAATACCAAATAAATGTATCTTAGCTTAAATATCCTGCAAATATGATAAGCGAATCAACATCTGTGAAATAACCAGTTAAAATTACTTACTTATAGCAAAACTTAACAAAAATGTAATCATCAAAATGTAATCATAATTTCCAGTTCCCGATTCCATCAAACAAACTGCAGCTGTACAAAAACCCATAAATTTATCATAAATTGATAACCATTATCTTACGTAAATATCACTTAAACCCTTTTTACAAAACCAATAACCAATTTGTGTAGCACAGAGCCATAACTCTCTCGGCCCATTCATTACAAGCAAGCACATCAAATGTTTAAAGTTTTTGCGTTCTCTCCACAAAGGTATAATAACTATAACGCGACCATTTCATCAACCAACGACACTGTTATAGACCAATAAACCTGATCTTAAAGAGTTATAACTCAAAATAATCGTTTAAATTGCTTTTTTATTTGGTCAGGTTATCACAATTGATATTCTGAGCTATCTTCGAGCACCTTGTTCGTTGAAAACATTGTAAAAACGGCTATAAGTCACTTGAATGCACGCGAGACTATGTTTTATTCTTTTGTGCTTACAACAAAAGTGATTAGAGTGAAAGAAACGTCGTAAATGTGACAAATTAAATTAAATGTTTACTTTATTGTGCTCGCTTTTTCATATTTATGTTGATAACACCTCGTACTTAAGTACTAAGTAGGTAAGTATTATTTCAATATAAACCTTTCACTTTGCTAACGCTACTTTTAGTTCTAAACGTCGCCATTTTCGTAATACAATTCGATTTTTTATTATGGGATAGGGTCGGCTATGACTGTTGCATCGGAAAATGAAAGACAATAGTTACACTAAATAAGAAGAAGACATAGGTACCTGGTAAAAGGTGCCAGAAAAAAATTGACAAGATTAGAAATAGTGGAAACATGAGAAGGCCTTCACCTATACCAAAGGAAAAACAAATGAACATCTGAAAGAACGCTATTTAAATTCAAACATACATGTAACATATTCGTAAATCTCAAGGTACTAAAACAGTGCCCTTGAAACTGTCCCAACCAAATCCTTCATAAATCCAGTTTGTTCCGATCCGAGAGATACTATCAACGTGTTATATCCGGGAGACGAAAATAGCGAAATTAATATCGGGACTAATAGCTGTGCAATATCCTGAGCGACGCACCCACGGGTATGGGCCACTAGGGTAGGGCTATTGACTATTGTAGATTGGATTTTATTACTGTCTAAGATAGTTTCTGAGTTACATCGTGTTTATGTGTTTTTTTTCGAATCCAAAGAGACCTATTTATTACCTACTTAGAATAAAAATAAAGACTTACATTACAGGTTGATGAATATATCATTCAATACTTTATTATTTAAATTTTTCCTTATGTATGTTTATTGATGAGGATAAATTACAAATGTCAAAAAAAAATTACAAAATCATACTTATAGCTAATCAAACAATCCCCCCCTGGTCATTCCCGGTGCAAAGGTGCCCATGACGCTCGCCGCGTTTGCACGCTGAATGGCGATGATATTTAAATTGAAAAAAAAAATACTTTTACAAAAATTACAGGTTAGTTAGGTACTATATGCAATAAAAAGTTTTAATAAGTAAAATGAATAGTCTGGAAACCTAAATCTAGTTTTTACTAAAAGAACGTGTTTAACGATTAAAACTCATTTTTTAAAACCATTAAAATAAATCATAACGTTTTAAAATTGTAATAGGATTTCATTACGCCAGTGACAACATCCGTCAGTGATTAGATTGCCGGAGGCTATGGGCCACTGGGGTAACGGGCCACCCTTGGCCCACCCTCTTACTTTCATACTTATTATTTTATAGGCCGCATTTATGAGTTATTCGTCATGTCGCACCCAGGTTTTAACCTTGCTTTTTTGCTTTGGTGCGAGTTTTTTGGGTGCGAGATTATCGTTAAAAACCTTAATATCTATAAAAAATAGCCTATATATTATTCTGATGTTATAATTCACAATATTGTAATTATTTAAATCTTTTTACTTAGTGGTTTTTATGTGGAGCGATAACTCAACACTTTAAACTGTTCTTAAATAAATGCGGATTAATTTCAAACATCAAGTGCAACTGCTAAGTAATGCATAATAATAGTGCTGCCACATTGCATGTTATAAAATGTTTTTATACATTTCCTAACAAACATTTAGTAGGTATGAAAAGAGATGGTCGGCCCTTATATTCAGGTGATTTAAATTAAAAGCACAAATTCACTGTTGAGTCTTGTATTGTGGACGGAAGAAGAATTACAGTGTTGCCATACTTATACTACCACTTATTGTTAGTAAAAAACTTAATATATTTTTATGTTTTCAACAAGGTATACAAGATTTTTGTTATAAAATGTTTACAAACATAACATTTTATAACATTCTAAGTACTTATATCATTTACATGTACTTATACAAGTACTTATATCAGTACTTATATTTACAAACATTTTATTACATGCACAATAAGAGCACATAGGACGTAACTCGCCCGGCAAACCCAAAGCAATAAAACAATAGTCAATCCACTATAGTCACATACAGTCTCCCCTCAAGATGATTTGGTCGCAGACCCTCGACAAATCACTTTACCATAATGCGATACAAGTCGAGTGTGGTTCAGTCGAGACTTAGGGGATGTAGTGTACTTAGGTACCTGTAGATCAGGGATGTCCAAACGGTCGATCGAATAGTTATTCCAGTAGATCGTGGCATGGCAAAAAATGTATACGTAGATGCGTAAACTAGACCTCGCATATCTAAACTAGTGAAAGATGCCCAGACGCTATAGTCACACTATATAAAGTTAAAAAGTATCTACCTAATTACTAAGAATAATTTGCACATTTATCTTTTCTCTCTTAATAAAATAAAAAATAAGTACTATCTACATGATTGCGTACTGAATATGCTGTTTCGTTTAAGATTTCAATAAGTATGTATGTAATTGGTAGATCGCACAGGGATTCAATAGTAAATAGGAGATCTTGGGTCTTATCAAGTTGGCCATCCCTGCTGTAGATTGTACACTTATAAACTTAGCCTATAGGTTTGTCGTGGACATCTTGGGTAGACGGTAAACTTAAACTAAAATTATCTTTATTTCGTAGGTATTAGGTACTAAAAATGTGACGATGTTGTTATTTTAAAAGCTAATGGTATCTACACACCAAAGCCGCCGGCTTTTTTCACAGCTGCCATTCGTATGACGTTCTGGCCTAGCCCGGCGGCATGCCGGTGGCTTTGGTGTGTAGATAGAATTACGCTAGATTTGCAAGGTAGCAGTTGTCCCCAAAGAATCTAGCGAGGAAGTCTGTTGGGTTGCTCTTTTCAAATAAACTTTTACAATTCTTATAAACACTCAGATACATAGTTAATTATACACTTACGTATGTATATGTATTCCTTATCAGCCCTTTAACCTCCCCACTACAGGGGCACCAGCTCATACGAAAGTGATTAGGCCGTAATCCACCGGCGCCATTGACGGATTTCACATACACTTTCGAATTTCTTCTCTAGTGTTTGCAGGTTTCCTCGCGATGTTTTCCTTCACCGTTCTTCAAAATGAAAATGAAAATTTATTTAATCTTGTAGGACGATTTTGACATTTAAGACGGGTCATTTTTTAAAGTTATTAATGCTAGATTCGCAAGAGTGCAGTATTCCGTATACGTACCTAAAATTCAGTTTTTCTATGACTAGCGGTTGCAGTTGTAAGATATGAAAAACTTGTATCGAAATAAGTGGTTATATCAAGATTACATGCTCATCAATATCATATTTAAAATTGAACAAATTAGTCATCGAAGTAACAAACAAAAGCTATAAAACTATAAATATAATAAGCGTAGAACCCACCACAAACCGTCATAACGTGTCACTACCCTCTCTCAAGGGAAATCGCGACGGTTCGATAGAAACGGGAGGACTTGGTGCGTCGGTTTGTCGTAACACTAAACGTCTACAACTTTACAAATAGCGGTTAATTGAAAATGTAGTGGGAGGGGTTAAGTTGTAGGATTAGGGCGGGTTGTCGAACGTTTCCGGGTTTCCGTACGCTTGTTACTTGTTTCAGATTTTGGTGGCTAGCTAAGTAAAATTGGAAACTCAATATAAGTACAATAGGTACTGCTTGCACGCTGCTTGCAAAGCAAAAGCAAACGCTTTTCATGGTTTACGCTAGCAAAGATGCTTGCAAGCGTAAACCATGATAATGCGTATGTTTTTTTTTTAAATTGAAATTAAATATCCCGAAATGACGAAATTTTCTTGCGTGATGCGTGTCTCTTAAATATAACTTCCATTATCCGTAGATAGTAGAGAATCTTGAAGAAAGAGGAGAGAAGGTGTTTACCAGCAGTGAGACAAAGACGGCTAAATAAGACAAGATTTATCGTGAAACTGCTTATAATCCTACAGATTTTTTTGCAAAATATTAAGTTGAAAATCAGGCATTGGTAGATTCTTAATAGTTTTTATTTATTGATGTATCACCTCATTAATAGTTCTACAAATAAGAAGGTATTATGACACCAAATTCTTTAAAAAAATCAATCGAAATAGCCACTAAACACCGAGACAATAAAATTAAATTCCCCACCAATTTATCTCCAATAACTTAAACCGCCAGGGGTACTCAACCCAGGGTGTTGTTGAAGTGTTGCTTCTCACAACAACTTTATTGAGACTGTTGGCCACCCCTGCCCGATGACTGCAATATCAAAGTAAGAGGTTACAAACATTTGCTTTAACTAAATAGGCCATTTAAAATGTTTTTACAGGGTATAAAGGAATTAGGGAATTCGGTTGCTTTCTGTGTTGTTTTTAATAATATTTTGTTTGAAGGTACGGTGTATGTATAGACTACTTATATGGCTTATATTTATTGTGTGTTGTAGAAAAGTTGATTAAAACTAATTATTCAATAAACGCATCGTGTTTTCGTTGGATTTCTGCAACAGCTTCTAATATACAGCACAAGTAAAGATCTTAGATAGTTGGTACCTAACCGCATTTTATTCATTTTTATTCTAATCATACATATCTGTCACTCCTCTCTCCCATCGGGGTAGACAGCGATCACTTCCCTTCACACACTTCATACACATTCGTCAGCCGCGTCATACATGCACATCAGTTTACCCATGATTTGGCCTTTCTTTAACAACTCCCCGATTTGACGAGATACAATGTTTTTACTAAGCAGAAATCGTGGAGTTAAAGGAGAGTGGCCTTTGCCCAGCAGTGGGACACGGACGGCTAGATAAAACTTATCAGTTATAAGAGCCCACCTCAAACTAGGTACCTGCTTACTTACCATACAATACTTACAGGGTATTCAGTCAGTAAAGTAGATAAGTTTACGAGAGAGGACGTCAATCTGACGTCAGGTTGCGGTGAGACTGCTCGACGTAGATTTACAACTGGGGGACAGGGAGGGAGTTAGGAATCTTTTGGGGACTTGTTTATGGCTTGGTTGTTATTTGTTGTGTGTCGGGAGACGAACACTGTCTTATTGTCTTATAAGTTTTAGGGGCGAACCCTAAAACAAAGTAAAATAAAATAAATTCTGCTTTTAACCTTATTTTAGTTCTTTGTGATTATTACCATACTTTTATTGTTATTGTTTGTAAAAGCTTTTATTTAATTACATGGTTAAATAAGAAAGTTTCCTAATAAAAAATACGATTGTTGCTGTCTTTATTAGGTATTTGCCTTAAATATCTGTGCTAAAAAAAAACTACAAATAGGTATCTGAGCTCTATCAGAACTGAACTTCTTTTATTTTAAGATAGGATTTGGTGGCAATTCTCATTATATTGGGTCCCCAATTCGGCATAGGTACTTCAGGACCCTACCCTAAATACATCTCTGCACAAACCATCCTGACCACTTTCATCCAGCCACCACTTGGCGTGAAAGAAACTCATTTTAGAACGGTTTAAATCACAATAACAACCTGCTTATGGTTATTTATAGTCGACGGTTGTCAATGGGTTTATTGCTGATTTTATATCTTGCACTACCTTTATAGGTGGTAGAGGATGCCTGCGACTTCGCACGCATTTACCGTCTTGAAAAACTTACGTGATATCTTAAAGTAATACTTGTAGCCTATGTGTTACGGTTAAGCTAAAATACGTATTGTAGAGTTAAATTAAAATCAAGCTAGTGGTAAATATCGTTACATACATCCATCTCGGCTCAAACTTCGACATTTAATTTCATAATAATATAAGGAAGCAGTAGGTAGGCTTCAAGGTGGACTGACGACTTGGTTAAAGTCGCTGGAAACCGTTGGATGTGGGCAGTGCAAGACCGATCGTTGTGGAGATCCTTGGGGGAGGCTTTTGTCCAGCAGTGGACGTCCATTAGCTGACATGATGATGATGAGTAGGTAGGCAGCAGAATGGAAGGAGTAACAAACATTCTCACACACATCCATAGATCGGCACGAACTTTAACATTCATAATATTAATAGAAAGTAGAATGAGAGTTTTATCGACCGAAATGACTTATATTTTGACATTTGACATTAACCCGTAATTAAACTTGATTGTCAAGCGTGACTATTTTAGAAATGATTAGTCACTGTCATAATGTTTCTGAAGATGAAGAACGTAAGTAAGTATGTATGTTTCAGGCAATAAAAATAACTAATTTTTACGCAGAGCAACAATATTCAATCCTGAAAATTTAGTTTGAAGCTTTTCTTTTAGCTTTAGCCTATTAAATTCTTGTCATAGCGAAAATCAGGTTTATCAACTTACCTACATACTTAAGATTCTAAATTCTGTTATTTCCACAAAAAACCTCCATAATGAGCATTTAAGCCACCCCAAAGGTTGCTATAATTAATACCCCGACTTTGCCCGCGGCGTGTTATGATTAATTCGTTTGTCGACGGACTCTCCCATCCATCACAGACAGACGGACACGCGAATTTTACATCCGTAATAGATAATGTTATAATGATATTTCTTTATTGTTATTTTGAGTACAAATTATCTCGCAATTTACCTTTGTCTAGCGTAGGAGCATCAGTTTAGGTTTTTTTTTTTGAGTTTTTACTATCAGGGAAACTAATCAATAAGTATTTTGTAGGTATAGGTAATTTCTGACAGTAACAGAAATCAATTCTTACTCGTAGCTATTCTCTGGACATCTTTTCTTCTATTGATTCTACTTAGAATTGTTATCTACTTACAAATACCTAGGTACTACTGTAAAATAAATATTTTACACACCATTTAATATTAGTATACTTGTCCAACACCTGGCTATGCCTGACAAACAAGTAAGTCGAGAGCTTTGTTTTTACAAAGCAAATAATAAAGACACTAGACGCCATACAACAGACTTCTCAAACCAAACACATGGAACAAGCACCCAAATCAACAAACCCTCAGTTTGTCAACTAATAAAAATAAAAGAATAAAAAATAAAACAACCTGGCTGAATAGGAACGAGGCTCGAGCTTCGATTTGGAAATGGAGTAAAAAAGTTTAGAGCTGTCAGTTTGACAGCGCCGGCGCCGGCAACTCGATACTGTGACGGCAATAGGCCTAAGATAACAAATTCGTGGAAAAGTTTTCTTTTTTATTTTATTTCATTACTCTTTCAACTCTCTTTCATCATTTTAAAACAAAATTAAGTAAATAAAACAGTCAAAACGAATTTATGCCTAAATAAATTTATAGGCACGTTTGGATTATTAAGAGCATATTTACTCCTAATTCAGCATCTAATAGGTGCTTATCTTTAGATAAATATCAGCAAATCGTGCCTAACTTTAAGTAACTACCTACATAATTACATTTCAATCTATTAATTGCCAGGCAATTTTAAACATAAAGCACTTATGGCCCGCGCCTTTGGGTAAATGCGCCAATTATTTATGCTTTTAGGCGATCTAAGTGGAGTTTTAAGACTTTAAGCAGAGTTCTGTTAATCAAACTCAAAGAAACGTCATAATTTTTTTAATAAAAAATTTGTTTTTTTTTTTTAAATAAAGGAAATAATTATCAGAAAGATAGGAACCTACTTAAGTATAAGTATTACTTGGAAAGTCAATGCTCTCAACCTATCATCTTTTCGGTCTAACAAGATAGACGTCTAATCTCTAAATTCTAACTAGAATACCTAATATAAACACAATGTTAGCCTAACTTAGAGCCGTCAATCCGTCAGGTTGGCTCATTAGCCAGCGATACGTCCGTTAATTTGTTTGAGCTGCAATTAACGTGTCCAGATCGACGCCAGCCAACTTTTTGTTGACTAAGCTCTCCAAAAAAAGAAAAAAATAAACGTCAAACATTCAAATTTGACAGCCCGCGCTTACTGATTCGTTCGACGAAAAAGTTTTTATATCACCCTTTTATAGTTTTAATTTAAAACTATTTTATAGTGGACTGAATAAGGTTTGAATTCGTCGGTCATTTTAAGGTTATGTTTGTAAGCGAGATTTAATAATCGCTTAAGAACCAAGTCAATACAAATAGACGTAGCCATTGTTAGATGATGTTACAATTAATCAGCTACGACGAGAATTTAATTCCAGCTTATGTTTTTTAAATGTTTGATTGTGAAATGGTTTTGACAGGAGTTTAACTACGGGCTCGTTACCTTCTGACAAATCATGCTCATAACTACCTACCTAAGAAGTAGGTACCTAAGTAGGTATTTATTTTAAAATGTTTGATTCGAATATTATCAGTAGATTTTAAATATTGCTTTTTACTTTAAGTACCTACGTATCTTGATCGTCTTTTATCTTAGTACCTACTTATTCGGGATTGTACCTACGAACAATTTTTACTCAAACTTAGGTAGGTAGGTATGTCAATTAAAATAATAAGAGACAAGACTCGCAATATACAGATCTAAATAAACTTGGTAAGGTGTTGTCAGTAGAAATCAAATTATTATTTTTTTAAAAGTGGTCTCGCTTTTACTATAGTAGAGGAGCGGAGCCGTAAAAATATGTCATTAACTAATACCAATTCAAATCCTGTTTGAGACGCTTTTCTTTCAAGAGACGACACATGTATTTTTTTTTTAGTTTTCGAAACTATTTCCTACATCGTTAAGAACCGTTGCATATGAAAAATAAAAAAGTGATATGGTACCTATTATAAAAAGTATAGCAGCTTACACAAACAATTCCTATTAAGTATCGTTGACAATTAACTACTATTGCATTCTTTACACTAGAACCTAGGGTTGACATGGCAACGTAAATATTTGTAATAATGCTAGTAGGTAGCGAACTGGAATGCGCTTGCCATCGATGAATGTTCTACATATTTTTATAATCGGTCACCCTTCTCATTAATCCTGTTTAAAAAGCGAGCTTGTCTTGGTTTTTTGTCTCACTTGTCGTAATTTGCTTGACCTACTCTATAATGCTGTAGCGAAATGTTATCACATGAAAAAGTAGTTTCTTTTAGATAAGTAGGTATACTCTTAGTTCGAAGTATATGTACCTTCATATTGTTCTCTTTTTTTTCACTAAAAAAATAATAAAAGAACTGAACATTTTAAGTTTCCCGTTTTCTCACATTGATAAGAAGAATTTAAGCTACCTTAAAATATTCCAAAAACCAAATTAGTCGTTTTTTTATTATAGCATGGTTATTAATTTTAAATCAAGTAGTTTTTATTCAAAACTGGACCATTAGTAAACTTTTTCTCATTATAGTTTTGAAAAAGGTAGGTAAGTATTTTATGAAAGTAAGTAATTATTTTATTTCAAAATACTTTTCATAAATAAATTACCTATATTGATAAAATAACGGCTTAAACCATAAAAATGTATGTATTACAAGATTGAACGCATTTAGAAACGAGTTTAACCACTAGGTGTCAATTTAACAACCACTTGTTCTAATAACCACTAAAACACGGTAATCTTTGTGAAAAGTGGTCTAAACGACACAAGAGCATTCAAGTATCAATTCAGCACGGACTAATCTGTGATTATCTCATTAAAGACGTTTTTAAACGGTGTAATTAATCGTATAATTACACATCGATTGAGTTATTCAGCTTGCGACGGGAGAAAAATGTCTTTTTGGCATCCATCAACTGAATTGGCGACGGTAAAAATCAAACACGCTAAGTAGCGATGGTTAGCCTACAAGCAGATTTTTTTAAATGTAAAAATATATATTAATTATTTACATTTCATGTAAAAGGTTTCTAGATGGCACTTTCGTTAAGAATTTTGTATCCAAAAGCAAGTTTCTTTGTCACTATTATTTGTTAAAAAATGTTTGAATGCATACGTTGAATATTTTTATTACAACTGAATTTACCTCAATTAATATTGCAAATGAAATATTCTTAAATTTCCATTTTCCATCTTTTACAGCGATAAATACATATATATAACTTTTATTGCTTTTGTAACTACATAGGGAATTATGTACCTATCTAAGATAGGAATTTATATGTTTTATAGTTTAATTTTTGATAGATTTTTATACTTAATTCACAACCGTTTTGTCAAAGGAATAACTGAAGTGAAATAATACAAAGTCCTTGTTTACGAATATAATTTTATTAACAATTTTAATTTAATGACTGTACTGAAAGTCGATATCATATTTACAATTTGCATTCTGTTTCATATTATACATTTTTACATTTTTCTCTCCGGAATCACTATGGCTATCCAAGTAAACCTACATTGATATGTTGATTTGAACAGTTCAGTACAAATTTAATATTTTTTGTGCTCAAAATTATTTTACAACCATAAAATATAAGGTGACTTTTAATTAGGAAACGATAGAAAAAAATATGCATGTACTCGTGATAACAAACAACTTTTACTATGGGACAAAAGGCGTAATCATTCAAAAAATTTTGAACTCCCCATACAAAATGCATCAGCTGATAGTATGAGGGATTTTTATTTTGTGATTTCTAACTTGGTCCCATAGTAAAAGTTGTTTGTTATCACGAGTACGTATGTATATCGTTTTCTATCGTTCACTAATTTAAAGTCACCCTGTATAAAACCTCAAATCATTTTAGAAATATTAATTTAAATTATACGGTCCCTGCCTTGTTCAAATCATCATGTCATTAATAATCCACGAGATACGGTTACAAAATCTACAAAAGAGTTGATCTATTGATTGATTGCGTAATTGCAATACATTTGACGACTGGCCTATATATTTAATTGAAGAAGACATTGGGAAATGTTACATGATCAAAATATAAAAGAGGAAATCTCTAGAAGAGGACTTATAGGTTCATAAAGCAACTTGACATTTAAATTACTCAATTTTTTAATTGCAGATTAAAAAAATAACAAGCTCCTGAAGTATAGGGCTTAACAATGGAAAGGTTAGAAGTATTTATAGATAAGTACCTATAGGAATTTTTTTCATGATTTGAAACTATTTTATGATGAATATTCGTAGCAATTGACATGATATTTAAAAACTAACTCTTAATTAATTTAGGCCTAGTTTATAAAATTTTCAAGAATCACAAACAACATTTGTAATTGCAACATTGCCAATGTCTTCTATTTCCAATGCATAGCATACTAATATCATACTGTAATTATTAGAAATTAGTCTTGATACCCAAGGAACGTTTAAAGAGTGGCGAGTGATTTGAAATAATGTGTTCAGGTACAAACCTTCTATTTATATCGCATAATTATCTCTATACCTCGAACAAAAATATCTACAAAGATTACAATAACTATAACGTAAAACTAAAAGCTGTTAAGATAAATAAAATTTATATTTATACTGGTAAAAATAGCTTCATATGTATCTTTAAAGGTAAGTAAATGCTTCTCGCAGAAAGGCATTGAGTAAATCTTACGTTTCGCCTAAAATATAAATTAAATAATAATCGTGATGCGAAAATAAGAATAAATAAATTAAAATTAATTTCTAATAGGGTAAGAGTAAAGCACTCAAATTAATCGTAATAAATTAACCCTGTCAATCCTTCAGAATCGAAACGCTCTTTCATTTCAAAAAAACCTGAACTTTATAAGTTAATGTCAAAAGGCAACAGTTTAGGTACATACCTGACAGTCAGAGATGCTGCTTTTACTTCAAGCACTCGAGTTTTACACTTTTAACGACAGAAATATTTCCTAATAAACTGGTTTACAAATACCTTAACATCACATACATCACGGACTTTGTGATTCTAACTAGGTTAACGTAACTTGTCTATATTGCAAAGTTCGTCACTGACAACGTCTGTTTGGTCGCACTTGTCGGCGTTCTTTTTTGTATCACCGTGACAATATTTACACTATCAGTCTGTATCTTCTATTCTTCGTCGACATTAATCTCTGAATCGGCCGAGTCCTCATCGTACGTGGAGGAGGAGGCGAACCCTCGACCTAGCAGCGCCGATCTGTTCTTAGCGGCGGCCGCGCGATCTCTCTGCCGACGGTTCTTGAACCAGTTGCCGACCTGCGTCGGCGTCAGGCCGGTCGCCGCTGCCAGCTCCCTCTTTTTCGTGGGATTCGGATACGGATCTTGTAAATACCACTCCCTCAACAACGACCTCGTACGCTCTTTAAAACAATGTGTCTTCTGTTCACCGTCCCATATCGTCCGTGGCAGAGGGAACTTCTTACGAACTCTATATTTATCGACGGGCCCTAGTGGACGGCCGCGAAGCCTCTCGGCCTCCTGATAGTGCGCTTCTAACCATAGAGCCTGAAGCTTAGCATGGCTCGATCGTTGAAATCGATGCCTCTCCAATATGGAGTAGAGTTCTCGATGTCTTCCCGCATGGAAAGCGACAACCGCTCTCGCCCGTAGTACGGCCTCGCAGCGTTCTAACTCGGCGACATTGGGATGCGCCACGGGTAGGGACCACAGGAATCGAGCCAGACGTTCCACGTCGCCGCTTTCCTCCAGGGTCTCGCAGACGGTGGCGACTTGCGCCGCGCTGAAGGAGAGCGTCGGCAACGGCAGCAGCGGCGTCGGCGCAGCGAGTTCCAGCGAGTTGATGGTGAGAGCCGGCGCGGTGTCGGTGCAGGCTGCGGGCTCGGCGGCGCGGTCGGCCGCGGGGCCGCGGTGCGCCTCCAGGATGCGCGCGTGCAGCGCCGCCGTCGTGGACTCGTCCCAGGAGCCGCGCATCGGTGCGAGTGTGCGCGGAGTCGCGCGCGTTGTGAGCCGTCGCGGCCGACGCTCCGGGGGCGGCACCTCGCCGCGCTCGCGATTGGCTATCGGTTACTTCGCGCGCGGCGCGGCGGCCAATCGGCGCGCGGGCGCTCGGGGGCCGGATAGCTTTCAACCGCGTATCCGACGCGGCGCCCGGCGCTGTGTGCGGAGTCGGGCGCGTTTAACGAGCCCGCCCCCCCCGCGCCGCCATGATCCGCCACGCACACCGCCCGCACGCCACCCGACTCGCCGAGACCCGCGCCTCTATCGATTACCTGCAAACCTGCAATTAATAGCCTCCACATATTCATCCGGGTGGATTACATGCTTGTGTTTACCCATGTGCGTGCTATAGACTAACTTATATAAATAATTACCTATCCAAAAATTACCAGTTCCGTTACCTTTTGGCAGAATAGCTTTGCTTTATTTTAACAACACTATCAGTAGGCAAGTGTTAGTAAAACAAAAAATATTGCTTCTACATATAATTTAGTAATCAAACACAACAAATTCTTCAAACTACAAATTGTAAGCCATCCATAACTTTCTAGCGTCTACCCAGATTAGTGCTCAGTGAAATGTTTTTTTCAGCCGTCAGCTCCTCTACTATTTACTTACATTACAGTGCTACAGTTAGGTACTTAAAGTGATTTGATACTTTAATTTTAGGTTTTCTTAATTAAGTTTGGATGATAAATAAATACATAATAAGTAATTAAAATGAATGCACAAAACATACATATGAGTAACAAAAGAGAAATACCAAAACAAAATCCAAGTATCAAAACATATCCCTCGCAGTATATTTCAGTGAGATTTCAGCGTGAAAGCCTTTCCAGAGTATTAAGTTATTGAACGGCAAACCACACCCAGGCGGCTGTAACGCTACACAGACCCCCCCACCCTAGGGGGGTACCCCCCAGATTGGGGGTCGTGTTACTCGGTATAAATGCAACTATTACGTGTCTAATGGCTATGGATTAACTACATAAATGTAAAAAATTTAGTTTATGTTAGAGCCTTGCGTTGCGGTGTGGTTCCGCAGCTAATGTCATTTCATGTAAGAAGTGTTCACACGGTGCTGTGCGGTACGTAAGATTATTTGTGTGGACGGGCTCGTAGGTAGGTATGTTTTGTAAAATAATATGTGGTTGTTAAAACATAGGCTAAGTAAGTATAATTTTATATGTTGGGTATGTAGGTAAGTTATTTATTAAATAATTAATGTAATCGCTACTTAATTAAATTTTTATCAATTTTATCATTTAAACATCACATTTTCGTCTTAGGAAGTTATCTATTTATGATATCAACCAATCTAGCTACAATCTCCATCACAATAGCAACCAATCTCCATTGTGTAACGTAATAAAGCAAAGCATTGCCGGGATTGCGTTGTTTCTGAGGATTTGCGCTCAATTTGCATTTTTCCAGTTCTCTCCGCTCTTCTCCGCTGCTCTTCGCTCGGATCTGGCTTCCGATTTGATTACTGCATTCGGTAATCTACTTACAGTTTCACCCGAATTAATTCTGGGAAGTTTGTACCTATCTACTTTTGTTACTTACTTGGCTTGGATTTATTGTGTTTTACTTTGATGTGGAAGTAGGTAGGTAAGTCCTTATAGGTACTTACTTACAAGAGCGTGGGTAGGTGGATATAATTGTTATAAATTCAAGAATAGAGTAAGTAGTACCCAATATACTTAATAGTGGCTGCCCGCGAGTTCGTACGCATTATAGATACTATTATTATCTTGCGCGGCGCTCGCGTCGCGTTTGCTTAACCTGCGCTATTGAAATCAAAAGTAGCCTATGTCCTTTCTCAGGCTATAGCCTATCTGTGTGCCAAATTTCGTTTTAATCGGTTCAGCCGTTTTAGCGTGAAAGCGAGACAGACAGAGTTACTTTCGCATTTATAATATGGATTATGCCTACCTAAGTAGGTAGGTCCTACAATAATTTCATATTGATGTAATCATTAATTAATAGCTCGGTACTTCTATCTATAGGCCATTCAAAACAATCTTAGTCGAATTTTCGATATATACTTACCTACTTACTTAGACAGTGGTAGAGTTTGTAATTCAATAGGTACCTCGTTGCCAGGATCTGACTCTTGTAATCGCTCTTCAGTCAGCTTTGTATACCTTTATGGGATACCTTATCTAGATGGTCTTGCTTCTACTAAGGCCCTTATTCACCATCTACTGATTAAATTTATCTGGCAGATATTTTATACACCTGTCTCTGTCTAAAACGTCATGTTTTATGAAATAGATATAGGTTTATTTATCATATCAGTTAAATTTTATCTGACCATTAAAAAACCAGGCCTAAGTAGAACAAGAGTTATTTGTATCGTCCTAAAACTCGCTAAGTGTAACGAATGGCAGCTGTACAGCCATTTCACACAGTATGGCGTCTCGAGTCGACACCTCCCCTCGTTTTTTTTACTCTGGCAACAATTATACGAATAACACATCCGTACAACTTCAGATCAACCGACCGACAGCTTTTAAAAAAAATAAAACATAACCTCAATCATTCTTGTTAAATAATTTAATTACGAATACGAGGTCAGAATTAAATTTTAAAAAAGACATAAAAATAATTTCTTTTTAAAAATAAAATTTAAGTATTTTAGGTAGCAGAATTTTTAGTTTTTCTTTTACTTAAAGTAGTACCTAGGTACCCATCCACTACTTATAGGTACTAATTATCATATTATCTAATTACTTAGTATCTATTTTTTAAACTGAAATAGGTTAAAATATAATAAGTAATAAGTTAAACCTACTAACTTGTGCTTATCTGGTTCAATTATAAGCATTAGGTACGCACCAATCTATTGCACCTACTTAGATAGGTAGGTATATTAGCTACCTACACACAAAACATCTTTAAAACCTACATTGACTTAGCTAACGCAACTCCTTCATTACATATTCTTCTCCCAGTGGGTACTTCTTACCTTCTTATAAGTTTAATCCATTTTAAACAAGAGGTAGAGCGCTGATTGAAAAGTTTCAATGTTCTTAGACAATCGATTTATTGTGGGGAAATACGGTTCTTTATAGGTGTGTAGGTGGTTATGTTATCGTTATCAGCCCATATATGTCCCCACCGAGGGGCACGAGCCTACTCTCATACAGAGAGTGATAAGGCCGTAATCCACCACGCTGGCCAAGTGCGGGTTGGGGAAATTGTATTTATAGCATCTAATAGGTGCTTTAGGGTAAGACATACCAATTACCAATATTATGTCAGCATCTTCGTTCCTATCAGCCCTTTAACGTCCTTACTACAGGAGCACGAGCTTACTCTCATACGAGAGTGATAGGCCGTAATCCTTATAGGTACTCGTACTTATATTAACAATGTCAATGTTTGTGCCGATGCATGCACGAACAGACAGATTACTCGGTCACGCAAAAACCACTGAACAGATTTTGATGAAACTTGGTAATATTGTAGCTAGACAGATAGAGACTACATTACCTTCTTTCTACTTTCCAAATTCCGAAGCCAAGGCCAAAATAGTTAAGTTTCTATCTATACTCAAATCAATTCCTTAATACTCAGTAACAAATTGCCGTGCCCTAATCAGGGTCCACATTTGGTACACCTATACTTTAAGTTGTTTATAAGATCTGTAAAAACCTATGGAGTGCAATAAATGATTGAGTATTGAGTATCGCACCCTTATCTACTCACCTTAAATAATATACCTACTTACTTACTATATCTACATATAACGTAAATATAAAATATATTATTGTAGGTATAAGTATAGGTACCTAAAGTAGCTCACGTCTCCCACATCTTGGGTGTAATATTCGTATCGCACGCTCCCGTCGAAGCCTTCTGTTCTGTTACACCGTATACCCCCCTTTAGGCCCCTAAGGGGGGTGACAGCCACCCCTTATCGACCCGCAAGGGTGGGAAGGCTCTATCTTTGTTTGGATGATATAAAATCTTAAAGGGGAGTGGTCTCGTGTCATCTTGAGATTGCTTGCTATTGTACTGCATCGTTTACTATGATTTATTATAGACCTGCTTACTTTTGTTATATTTTTCTTTATTTGTTGTATGTACCTACTTTGGTAGATTGAGGTTTTGATGAATGAGGGTTGTTGTTAAGATTTGTTGCTTGTTTTTTGGAAAGAATGGACGAACGTAATTCCTAATGGTGGTTGAAAAATTACGGTGGAAAAGTTTAGATAGGTTTTCTCTTGATGTAAAACTTTAAAGGTAGGTACTTTAAGTATTTCGAAATGCTTGTTTATTAAGCTAATATTATTAAGCTAATATTCAAAAAGTTATTTTATAAAAAGATCAATTAATGGTATATCTACCCACATCCGGGCCGTGTCCGGGACGTGTCAGGGAAAAAATATCATTCCATACATTTTCTATGGATTCGTTCACACACGTTGTCATGATGACGTATTGTTTTCCCTCCTGATGGGCCACGACACGGACACGTCTCGGGCACGGCCCGGATCTGTGTAGATAGACCTTTAGTATTTCGAAATGCTTGTTAATTAAGCTTATATTAAAAATGTGATTTTATTAAAAGATCAATTAAAGAATCATATGAAATATCTTAATTAGATTTGGCCTATCTGTGACGAGTTTTGCAAATACGTTCGCATTCACAGTAACACGTTTCAGTTAAGTACACAAAAAGCTTTATTACAATAACTTAACCCCCCACAAGAGGAGAAACTACAAAAATCACTGGCAACACAAACACAAAGGCCTATTCCAAAACATTTCACAATTGACCTAAAAGATCCCACGCGAAGAAACTTCAATCGCTAGTCTGGCAATACAATATAGGTACCTACCTAACTCTATACGACAACAAACGAACACAATATGCTATTTTGCATCTGTAAATTTGAATGTAAAAAACTGAAGCTACTGTGTCGCAACTAAGTAATAACTTATAACACTCGTATAACAATAAACAGTTTGAAACCCAACCTTAAATATCATGACATAAAGATTTAGAGTCAGTTTTTGGGATGCAAAATGGAATTTGTTTTAAAATAACAATGCGTCATACGTCACGTTTGGTATTTACGGTCGCGAGGTATCACTGGCGGTTAGTACGCCTACTCTAAGTTTATGAGAACCTACTTGACAAGTTAAGTATGCTTAAAGACAAGATACAAAGTAAAATCTCAGCTAGGAAAAAGTCTCTAGTGGGAACTAGAAATCAAAAACTGTTATTTTCAATTTCATCTAAAACTGTAAGATTTAGAATTGCCTAGAATCACTGCTTTTTTGAAGGATACCTCAATTTCTTAAGAAACAAAGCACAAACATACATACCTACATACATATCTGTCACGCCTCTTTTATCGGGGTTGGCCGAAACCACTTCCTTCCACTGCGATCAAAAAACACTTCTTTCGCTTCATCCACATTCATCAGTCTCCGCATACATACACGTCGGTTTAGTTTTACTCTTGCCTTGGCCTTTCTTTAACAAGTCCCTGATTTGATCGAGATACGTTCACCTTGATGTCTATTAATCAACGTTGTCTAGGCCTTGGCTTTCCTCTCCATCATTTCAGTCCACTCTCGCCATGATATCTGTAGTTAACAATGCAGCCTGTGGTAGTCGTACAGTGCTTAGCGAGTATGATTTGTGTAGGGCTGTAACCCAGAGATCATTGTCGTCGCATAAACGATAGTCTGTCTGTCTGTGGTGTTGATGGACAAGGCACAAAAATGTGGACTCCAATTTTGGACTTCTTTGAAATTTTACCACAAGAAAGGAGGTTAGTTTTAGGTAATATTTTTTAAGTTGCGTCAAATTTTTCTTTTTAATTTGTTTTTGGTCAAGGAAGTTCGCATCCAATTACTTAGCACAAAGACTGCTTAGGAAAAAATACATATAGGTACCTACGTATTGTCACATCAACGGGTAACTTATTTTAATGTAGCACAACGCACAAGGGCAATATCCGTACGATTTTGTGAAGTTTGATATGCTCTCGATTGTAAGTAGAATTTTTTAATTGTATTTATTAGATTAAAATATTTATCATAAATTAACAAGATGGAAGAAGGAAGAATGCGGGGGAGACCTTTGCCTAGCAGTGGGACACACTAATAAAAAAAACTTAGCAAACGATTGTCATTTGTTTTTCTTTCCAAAGTCGCTCTGTCCACCAACCAAGTACGCAGTGCCCTTCGAAATTCAAATGAAAAACAAAATACCATCACAGAACGCTACCCCAAAGCTGGTGACAGTCAACCGCATGGCTAAACAACAATGGCGATATGATGAACAACGATCTATGATCACAGAGGCCTAACCCTTCTACTTACGGTTAGTTAGGTGATTACTTGGCCATTTTATTTTGAGCTCTGACATTTGTTGACTTCTGTATCCTTCTATTTACAGTACCTACAGATAGGGACTGTTTTACGATCTACAGATAAAATATATCTGACAGATATTTTATACCTGTCTCTGTCTAAAACGCCATGTTTTATGAAATAGACATAGGTCTATCTGCCACTTAAATTTTATCTGTATACAGGATGTAACAGAAAGGGTATATGAAGCCGAAACACAGCAATAGTCCTCATGAAACTGAACAACTTTCCCCAAGGAACATGGGTCGTAACTCGAAAAATTTTTTTAGATCGCCCATACTTACTCGATCAGCTGATCGGACATTTTGTATGAGGAGGCGAATTTTTTTTTAGAGTTACGGCCCATGTTCCTTAGAAAAAGTTGTTGAGTTTCATGAGGACTATCGCTGTGTTTCGGCTTTATATACCCTTTCTGTTACACTCTGTATAGTGAAATGTGCACTTAGCCTGTCACGTCTCACTGCTAGACAAAGACCTCTTTGATCGCCATCCAGTTCTGCTGTGCGCCAGGATTTGTCATTCTTTTCTAAATTCCTAAGTCGTTTCTGTTAGGTAAATGTTTTTTTTTTGATATGGCTGTGGACTCTATGACTGTCAAGTGAAGTAAAGCTTAAGTACCTACTTACTTACTATAATTAATATACTTAGTTTACTATAAGTACACACATAATATACCCACAAACACCCAAACTTAAGACAAGCATCTCTACACATCACAGTATAATATTCACTAATGAAAATGAAAAATCATTTAATCCTGTAGGTTTTGACAACATAAAGGACGGGTATACAATGGGTATCAAACCCACGACCTATAGCCTGGCAGTCACTACCAACCATGCCAACTGGACAATCAATGATGTCAGGCCACATTTGACTAGTTGGTCCAACCTTTACAATATGGGGTTAGGTGTAATCACCATAAAATTACCCGCAAATAAAATTGCAATACTGTTTCGACATCAAAGCCGCTTATTATTGTTTCGCAATCTATTATTTTATTGTTATCTATTTAATGATAGACATTTTATTCATACTTATTGGAATGTGTTCTTGGAATATTTTCTTCCTATATTAACTCATGGTATCTACACACTAAAGCCGCCGGCTTTTTTGACAGCTGACATTTGTATGACGTAAAGCCGCCAGCCTAGCCCGGTGGCATGCTGGGGGCTTTAGTGTGTAGATAGCATCATGTTCATCTAGAATAGGAACCATAGAGGCTGCCCGCGACTCCGTAGGTACGCATTTATGGTCATTCATTGGAAAAAAATATGATATCTTTAAATAATATAGCCTATGCGTTATTCTGATGTAAGTATAAGCTATAATTTTGAAAAGTTATATCAAAATCCGTTCAATTGTGTTTGCGTGAAAGAGTAGTAATCAAACATCCTCATATAAGAGTAGGTACATCCATCCATGTACAAAAATATTGACATTTATAATACTTATTATTAGTATTATTATGAAAAAGGTCTTGTCGGCAATAGGGATGATGACTACATTCGAAAATTCAAAAAATAATTAGTCCGTCTTTTAGGCTATTAAAAAATATTTGAAACACAAAAAGAAATACAAAGATACAGAGTATCAAAGTTACGGAGTGGGGTATTGACGTCACTCCTACGTAAAAATCGTACTAAGGTGTGACGCCATGAGCAACTTTAACCCAGTGTATCTGTGTCATTTTTAGTACAAGAGAAAAAAGAAAAAATACGTGTCGAATATTTTAAAATAATCTGTGCGATGGAATAAAAAAATTTTTTTTTTGTCATCATGTCCATTTACTTGAAACAAAACAACAGAATTCGAAAACATCTACCAACCAAAAATCATACGACAAAATCTACCAACAGAATTTCCATCAGCATTTCGTCAGTCACAGGATTTCACAGTAACACTTTAGAAAAGCTATAAACCACACATGACGTTAGAGTACCTAGGTTAGTGCTATGTTAGTACCTGAGTTAGGTAATATCGAGGCATTGTCGCGGACACCCACAAAGGGGCATTCGCGTGATGGGCCAAGCCTTCCGCTGTTACGCGACTTTTGTTATCTCTTGTGTTTCTGTTTGGAATAAGGTGTGGGCTGTAGCGAGTATTTTGTTTTTATTTTTTTACTTGAGGTTGTCCAGCAGTGGGACACTGACGGCTAAATAAGATAAGAGGCTTTTCACAACTTTGTAAGGATTTATCGTCATATCTTGGAAAACTTGTACACAGTATTTTAAAATAATATAGCCTATTGGAAAGTTTCATTAAAATCGGTTCAGTAGTTTTTGCGATAAGAGGATTTTTGTTAATGAAACAGTAGATCCATAAGCACAAAATTGGCATTTATTAGCATTAATGTGTTTGTCGTTGCTTTCCATATGCAACACTGACAATTAACCTCTTACTTACATCCCACTGACCCATTATAAACCTAGACGCAATAGATTTTCTATTGTTCTTTTTTTTCTGGGATGTGAAAGATTAAGAAAATCTTCAGAATTGAGAACGACCTTCGTTTTTTGGTCGGATTGTTTTTACTTTGAAGTCTAGCCATCTGTTTTTAACTTGGCCCAAATCAAAACCCCATACCCGGTGGCAGTCAACCTTTGTCCGAATGCGTTTAGCAAAAGCAATTTGGTATTTTATGCGCGAACAGATATGAAACGATGAACGTCAGTACCACACGTAGAGCTAAAACTGCCACATTCCTTTATTTTAACTCAATGATTTATGAAACATTAGACGCTGTTTGCCACTTCGTACGCGTTTATCATTATATCTTGAAAAACATGATTTCTCTAAATACCTAATGGTATCCACACACCAAAGCCGCTGGCATGCCGCCGGACTAGGCCAGCGGCTTTTCGTCATAAGAATGGCAGCTGTCGAAAAAGCCGGCGGTTTTGGTGTGTAGACAGCATAATGGTATCCACACAACAAAGCCGCCGGCTTTTTCGACAGCTGCCATTCGTATGACGTAAAGCAGCCGACCTAGCCCGGCGGCATGCCGGCGGCTTTGGTGTGTAGATAGCATAATGCAGGTTTTAGCCTATGTGGTATTTTGATGAGTAAGATATAATACGGGAAAGTTTTATTAAAATCTGTTCGGTAGTTTTTTTGCGGGAAGAGTAACAAACATCCAAACATTTATCCATCTATCTATCATCGACATTTATAATATTAGTAGAAAGTTGGCTGATAGTAGGTAGAATTTTTTTGTGCAATAAAGAATATTTGTATTGTAATAATAATATTATTAAATATTGGGGGACATTTCACACACGGTCACCTGACCCCAAACTAGGCAAATCCTGTTCTATGGGTATCAGGGACTGATTAACATACATAGATTAATATATAACGGCCAGACACGGAACAAACATTTACGCTCATCACACAAATGTTTGTTAACCGGCGGGGATCGAACCCGCGACCCGTGCGTATGAGGCAGACTCACTACCGACTACGCTAACTGGCCTGTCAATTGTATTGTATTGTATTAAACAAAATGTAAAGGAAGTGTTTAAGATAGGTTTTGTATCGTAACGGTAGTTGCGGTATTTATTTTATTTACCTATTTTTCTTTAGCAAGTATTACCTACTTGCACTGCACATCTAAGCTGCACATATTTATTACCAACATTTGTTAAATATTCTGCCTACTTATTTAAAATATTTGTGCAGCTTTATGTTAAAGCTGTAACCTAACACTTTCTTGACTCCATCTTTGCTTTGTTACGAATCAAAGAATAATTGTCTCAAAAAAATATTTATTGAATAATTGAAGTAAGTAAGTAATGATAACAAATTGCTAAATTAATATTTTATGTTGTTTATATGTTGAAAACGCCATAGAAAAGAGCATACCTATTACCTACATTGCCTTAGATTACATGATTTTTATTTTATGTAAATTCAATAGGTTTTCATACGATAAATCGGATATTGTGTCCAATCCAGCCAGCCCAGACTGCAAAATGCGGGCGTAACGTACCTACCTAAGTGACCACAAACACAAAGGGCTATTGTGAACTCTCAGGTGGACACGTGTCAAATAATTCATTTGATTCATTGCAAGTTTCAAGTACCAAGTGATCTTAGCTTTATTCCCAAAAAAAACATCGCCATAAAGATAGATAGATAGATAGATAGATAAATCATTTATTCACTGCACAGTACATAAAACAGTTAACAGTAAATTCAATTGATTACAAGCACACTTAATGATAAAATAAGGTGAACATAGTTACAAAATTGTGATGTGTGATTGCTTCATATCGTGTACTGTGACAGCGAAGAGGTTCTGGCTCAGCGTAATGCTGCAACAAGCCTTGGGCAAGCCACAGCGCTGATGATTCTGTCAGAGCCTCAAGTGCGCCGCTCGATGTGAACACAATTGGTCAGAAAGAGCAGTAAAAAATAATAATTCTATTTTGCAAAAAAAAAAAAAAAGAAGAGTTATTGGTAAGAGTTATATAAATTAGTATGGTTAGTTTTGTTTATACATAATTTTGTTGTTAGGTCAGATGTATGTTAGTAGTTAAGTATAGATTAGTTAGTGGGTAAGATATATATAAGTTAACCAGGCTAGCATGTGACAGGTTGTTTCGGACGGATATATAAGTTAGTTTTTAGTAACGATGACAGAGATCACGCTGTTAAATTCATAAAGTTGTGCAGAAGGATTTTTTTGTATGCTTTTTTGAATGATTGTTTAGATGGTAGGTCTCGCAAAGGGGGAGGAATATTATTCCATATTTTTGCAGCGTGATAGCTAAAGCTGCGTCTGTAAGCTACTGTTTTATTAAACGGGCATGAGAGAAGGGGAGCGCACCTTCTAGGATAAGCAGCAGTCCGTGAGCGCCAAGCTAGTTTATTGATCAGATATTCAGGGGTCCGGTCTTTTATCACTCCAAATAGCATGGTTGCGAAGTAAAGATTTTGACGATCTCGCATTGTTAAAAGTCTGGCAGACTTTAAATAAGGAGTGACATGTGTGCGCGGGGGTATTTTAAAACAAAATCTAGCGCAGGCGTTTTGTACACGTTGCACCAGTTGCTGAGATCTCGCTAGTAGACATGAGCCATAAACTGTAATGCAATAGTTTAATCTCGACAACACCAAGGCATCGCATAAAGAAATACGTAAGTCAGTGCTTATGAAATCTCTGATGCGGTATAGAACTTTCAGTCGGTAAAAGCAGGTTTTGACAACTGCAAGCACATGACTTTCAAAAGCAAGCCGGCCATCCATCAATACTCCCAAATTGCGGGCCTCATCCACGCGCTCGATGTTGACGCCCAGTAAACTTATGTTTGGGTTGCTGGCTATCGTTTTCCTGATTTGATGGTCAGAACCGAGAATTAAGTACTTTGTTTTGTCCGGATTTAAGACCAAGCAGTTATCATTTGACCATTTTGCCACACGAGCCAAGTCCTCGTTAAGTTGCGCAATCCTTGCTTCAAAATTGGGCTGGTCAATAGAGATATAGAGTTGGAGATCGTCAGCGTACAGGTGGAACTTACAGTGGGAAATATTATTTATGAGATCTGACGTATAGATAATAAATAGCAGGGGGCCGAGTATAGAGCCTTGCGGCACACCTCTGAGTACAGGGCTATCATGTGATGATGAGAAAGAGCCATCTGGATTGCGAACATGAACTCTTTGGAAGCGATTGGTAAGATATGAATCAAACCATTTGATAACGGAACGGTCACAACCGTAATACGACAATTTGGCCAGCAGCAATGGTATGTTGATGGAATCGAATGCACGAGAATAATCAAGCAGTACAAGAATGGAAGCTCTTCCTTTGTCGCGCTCATACATGATATTGTCGACGACATCAAGGAGCGCCGTGGCAGTGCTACGGCCTTTCCTAAATCCCGATTGCAGATCAGGGATAATTTTATTCAATTCGCAGAATCTTATGAGCTGGTCGTAGATTACGCGTTCGAGTATTTTTGAAATATACGGCAATAAGCTTATTGGGCGTAAGTCTTTGTAGTCATTAGGGTTGTCAACTTTAGGTAAGGGACAAATAAGGGACGTCTTCCAAGCAACCGGGAAAGTGGACGAAAGTATAGATGTATTAACAATTTTGGTGATTAGGGGTAGAGTATGAGGTAGGGTTAAAATGAGCATATCTCTGCTGATATTATCTATGCCTTGAGCATTCGATTTTATATTTAGAATTAGTTTACCTACCTCAGTTTCGGAAACCTGTTGAAATTTAAACGAGGATTGGGAAGTACTACGGTCGAATGAGCAAAGTACGGAAAGTGGTACTGAATTACTGCCGGGTACGTTTAGAAAATGTGCGTTAATTGTATCTGGTTGGAGGAGATGTTGCGGTAATTCACTAAACTGTTTATGGTCAGCCAGAGCTGTGGTTTTAAGATTATGCCAAAGTGTTTTAGGGCTATTGATGTTCTTATTGATATGGTATTCGAAATATGCTGTTTTCTCAGCTGACAAGCAAATCTCGACTCCTCTCTTGAGTTATACATGATATCTCAAAATAATAATAGCCTATGTGTTATTCTGAATCTGTAAGCTGTTATAAAGTTTCATTACAACTAGAACGAGATCCCGTACCTGTCTGACATGGGACTGGCAATTTTTTTGCTCAAAGAATAAGCATAGCCATCCAAAGATGCTGCGTACCTTGAATTCTGGAGATAAGTAGGTATATTTTTAATATAAGTAGTCTCTGTATGTTAGTATGTACGTACCTACAGCCTTACGCTCGATCAAAAAGATTACATAATTACTATAAAGATTCTAACTTTTTTTTTCTATCTACAAATCGAAACGAAACTTTTATCTAAACCTAATGGTATCTACACACCAAACCTGCCGGCTTTTTTGACAGCTGCTATTCGTATGACTTAAAGCCGCCGCCCTAGACCGGCGGCATGCCGGCGGCTTTGGTGTGTAGATAGCATAAAAACGCAATCGGAATCCTACAATCAGATTTTCTCTCATAATTCATGTCGACGTTAACATTATGGTACATTGTGAGTTGATAAACGCACAGTGGTTCGACTGCGATCCCACAATGCTAGTGTCAAGTTACTCCACAGTGGTTCGATGAAAGGTGATCCAAAGAGATCGTAAATAGTTGCACCAATTATACGCAACCGAAGTGTCTTATTTCGTTTTGCTGGAATTTTGGAATTTTGGACAAAATTCTGTTTTTTTTTCGTCTTGTCGGCATTTATCAAGATCTATTACTTGGTAAAATGAAAAAAGGACATAATTTCATAAAGCATAGATTTTATCTACGGGAATAATATAAGAATTCGGACCGCAATGGCATAGATATTTATACTTGATAGGTAGGTAGGTACATCATTTTTGGGCAATCAATAACATACAAATTAAACGCAACAAGGGTGCTTGCTTGCTGCACAATCTTATGCTATCTACACACCAAAGCCGCCGGCATGCCGCCGGGCTAAGCCGGCAGCTTTACGTCATACGTATGGCAGTTGACAAAAAAGCCGGCGGCTTTGGTGTGTAGACAGCATTAGGTCGAGCAGAGTTAAATTCAGTGTCTAGACTAGACAACTAAAAATTAAGGTAAGACGTAAACACGTAGGTATAAGATAGGTAAATAAATAAATCTTTATAATATGAGAAAAAAGTACCCAAAAATCATTAATACAAAACCTTAAAACGAATTAATCGCTAAAAATATCACATTAGTCTAACTGTAATTGGTGACATGTAACAAGGGTGCGACGGGGGACGTCGGGACATGAAATCACGTCTCACTGTGCACTGTGGGGTTCCTATATACACACTACAACAGCCTACTAGACACCTAAACATCAAGAGCTGTAGTACAAATGGAGTGTCATGGTTAAACTTGTGAGTGAAGATTATATAGCCGACTAATTTATTTAATTGTACCACTGGGCGTCGGGTATCCTATATTGAAAGAACGGATGATGTTTTAATTCAATCTTGTGTAATGGTTTAATATAGTAATAGGATTTAGATACACATCTGTGTTACTTAGCGCCAAAACACACGGTGAAACGCAACTGCAACGCGACGCAACTAGTTTGAAACGTTTCGTTTCAGTTGCGTCGTGTGTGGTTTTCTAAGGAAGTCTATTGCAGAAACTGAATTGCAACTCAAAAGTAACTAGCAGTTTCAGTTGCGTTGCATTTGCGTTTCACCGTGTGTTCTGGGTCTGAGTTGGCCAACTGCGATATCAGGGGCTCAAGTCTGCTAATTTGAAACAGCCTCAGTTGTGTATCAGCAGAGTGTCAATGGCATTTTTGACACATTCGGTTTTCTGCGAAACAATGGCTTGATTGCGACCAAATGTGTCAAAAAATTACATTGACAATGTCATTGACACTTTGCCGACACACAACTGAGAATATTGTAAACTAGCTGTCCCGGCGAACTTCGTCCCGCCTTAGAATGAACTTTATTGTGTAGGAATAAAGTTCAAATTGACTCTACATTTTAGTAAGAAAACATTTGTATGGGAAAAAGAAAAAGTCTGTTTTAGGGCTTTCCCGGCAATTATTCGAATTTTTCTCACCGTAAGAACCATCCTTGGACTTCAATGAACATTTTAAAAAAAGAATTAGCGAAATCGGTCCAGCCAGTTCAGGCGTGATGCCGTGACAACGGAAAACGGGTTTCATTTTTATATATATAGATTAGCAGACTTGGACCCCATATAATTGTCAAAGATTTTAAAACATGTCATGGTTTAGATTATTAGCAAGACGTTAGTAGATCGGGTAAAAAATATAAGTTAGGCCAATTGTCCACGGAATCGCACGTATCATACACAATCGCATAGGTACGTATGACACGCACGTTTTCGTCATAAGACGATTGCAAGACAAATACTTGACGAATGCTTGCATCTTTCTTGCGTCGAAACGCGTAGAGAGTTTATACCTCGGTTTATACCTATTCCTTGGTCGAAAGGATCAAATCTGGGTCCACGAATCACCATAACTAGCTACTTACCTTACCTTTTTACTTTTAACCCTTTCAAACTCAAAAATGGCAATTATCCTACGTAAACCTTTTACAAAACTTACCACATTGCAAAATTCGGCCATATTCCTAACCCAAACCAGTTTGATGCGGAAATATACCACCCTTGGTGTCTATAGCCATACATTTCACTCTTTTGTACTCTCAGTAATTATGTAGCTATGTACATGGTGATAATGTCGCAAGAGGGGAGCGCCATATTGAACCGATGGGGTGTGAAAGCTACGTGACATAATGCGATATTTTAGTCGGTTTTTTTGTCAGATTTGAATTTATGTTAATGAATTTATGGTTAGGAGGGGCTTGTGTTGTGAAATGATTAATTGGGAGTGGTGTTAAAGTTTAAATTCGTAAAGTATTGAGATAGATGATGTAGTGACAAGTATTTTGCAGTGTAACAAAATACCTAAGTACTATCGAACTATCAAAACAACTGACGAAAATGATTACGTAAGTACGAAAATAACGCCAAAGTACATTCGTTCTGTATTTTCATAGATAGTTATGTCAAGAACAAAATATATGGGACCTAGATGCAGTAATAATAATACAAAGCAAAACATATGTAGAAGATAGGCCTAAATAGCGGATGCTCTACCGACAAGTCTCTCTTAAATATGATGACGGTAAAAAATATTTACGCCAATTTGACTTCCAGTTAGTATTTCCTTTCGCTTCCGCAAGTTATGTACCTATACTGGTTAAACTGAAAATAATTAGCAAGAACATTGTTATGACATCTCTGATTGAAACGATATAGATTTGGGTTTACCAGCAGCATTGGTCCTAATTCAATTTCCAATTGATCCCCAAATTGCTTCTAATTCGATAATAAATAAATGAATGTAAAATGATACTTTTGCTACCGACTAACATAATAATTTAAACCTTATTTCAATACAATAAGGTGGTCAATGAATATCCCAATGTGTTCTATACTTAGGTCAGGTTGCTTGTTCCGCCCAATTACTGCCCATTACTGGATAATTCCGGATATAATCGGGTCTGCAGTAATCTGCTTCTCAAGTTACAAGTAATGGTTAGAAGACTGATATTTTATATTATTTCGTCAAGCAAACAAGGCCTAAAAATATATTTTGAAGTAAAAGTTGAAGGAGGAAAACAAAGATAGTTTCTAATAGTTTCGCTATTTCTTAACCTAAGGTTGCCTGGAAGATATTGCTACCTAGCAATAAGGCCGCCTGTTGCTTCTTATATTCTTGTCTGTGTCTGTACCTTATATCTTTTTGTGCAATAAAGAATATTTGTATTGTATTGTATTTTTTGTTTTTAAAAGAAGACACCCTTGTTAAGTAAGTAGCTGTTTGGTAGAAAATCAAATCGATCTTTAATACAGCGATTCTTTTCTGTTTTACCGACGGTCAATTTTTTTTATGAGCGACTCAGAACCGAATCCAGCAAGTGCGATAGCTTCATATAAAAAGCCCTACCACTGGTACCTCCGTTAAATAATCGGACACGACACACGACAAATGGAAACATTCATCTTTCATTCATTGAGTTAGATACCTACCTACTCGTACTTTTACCACCTCTCAACTTAAAAGATATTAAACCGTCTCAGTTTTAAAGATATTCGATCGTTTAAGAGATAAAATGCCATCGGTCGTACGCGCAGACGCATGATAAGCCGCTCAAGTTGTCAAAGCGTGTATCAATACGTCTTTTGTCAGATATTTTGACACTAGTGACATGCTACTTATATCGAATCACGGCAGCGTGCCAAGATTGTTGATTTGGACCTCATGGTGTAAGATGTCGCATTTTACGGTTTTTAAGGTACCTAGACCTTAAAAATGTCACACTGTTTTAGACTTGTTTCATGTTAATTTTGTCATGTTCTCGAGTAAAAAAAAATCAATAACTTGTTAAAACGAAATTGAAAAGTGTTTATTCAAAAATAGACAAAATTCATTACACTTTTTTGATCTAAAACTACTGCCGGTTCACTACCTATATAGCCGAGAGGGAGAAAACGGCAAGAAACCTTCGGCACAGGGCCCTATCTTATGTCCAATATACCTATCTTTATTTCTTAAATCAACAGACTTATACCGTTACATGTTGGTACTTAAATACAACCAAGTTAGGAAAATCAATAAAAGTACTTACTTGAATGTATTTAGGTATAAAAAACTAACTCTATCTCACATTATTTGTTATCACTTGCGCTTTCTGTCAAACCACATTAGAATAGCAAGCTACAATAACAATTCAGAGAACTACAAATGATTCTTACATTAACACAACGCCAAATTTTTTTCTCTCAGTTCTGAGTCACACCATTCATTTTGGACAAATTCATCCAGATTATCTGCGGTATACATTATCTGCCGTATACATTATCTGGCGAACACATTATCTGGTATAAGCCGATCGGTGTACATTATCCACAATCTAACGCCTCTGCTGCCTTTGTTCATAATCTGTAAGCTGCCCACGCGACTTTGACAGGTAAACATTTTGGATTGAACGTGTTTAATAAAGAGAGTGTTGGTGAAAAGGTCGTTAAAGATAATGCTGCATTAAAAGTTATAAGTATTGATGACCTTGTAGCTTTTGTTTTGTTACAAATTCAGGAGATATGGCACAGTATTTAATGAGTGACAAACTTGATAGTACTTTTGTGAAGGTCGGAGAAACTGTGATATTATGTAATATTAAGTACTTATTATGATGCCCTATCTAAGTACCTATTTGACTTATCGTGAATGAAGTTTAACATCAAGTAGATTGTAAATATAACAAAATAATATTCAGGTAGTAAGTTTGACAATCTAAAGCCTACTTGCGCAGCCCAATAAACCCGGAGTTAGCTGCAAACACAAGGTTAAATAAATAATTTGTATTGATTTATCTTGAAGTTAACTCTGGGCTGCGCAAGTGGGCGTTATTGTCCAACATTATTTGCTCTACAAAAATATCTCTACCAAAGTATATTAGTTTTAAATACTACTTAAGTATAATTAAATCACTTACTAATTTTATTTCATTCATATTTAATTAACATGTTTTAGCATTACATTCACAAAAGGGTATACTATAAGTAACTAAGTACCGTACTCCCATTCCCATGTAACTGAATAACATTTAACTTGGTTTAACAAGGAAACCCCATAGAAGACCCAAGTTAATCTGTTTTGTGGGGTCGAAGCGAATATTCGGACTTATGGTTTTAATTCACCCCAGGCAAATATAAGCTTAAAGTAAACATAAACATTATTTTAGTAACCCGATGAGCTTATGGAAAGCTCGCTCCCACAAGCGATTTGCTTTGCTTCCCCTTTCTGTGAAAAATATCGCGGTACAAAATTTTATTGTTAAAATTCTCGTAAGCGCCAAAACACACGGTGAAACGCAACTGAAACTTTTGAGTTGCATCGAAGTTTCTGCTATAGACTTCCTTAGAATACTCGTATGTAAAATGTATAACGTCGAAACGTTTCGTTTCAGTTGCGTCGTGTGTGGTTTTCTAAGGAAGTCTTTAACAGAAACTTCGATGCAACTCAAAAGTAACTAGCAGTTTCAGTTGCGTTGCTGTTGCGTTTCCCCGTGTCTTCTAGGTCTAAGTGATTTGTTTAAACTTTCGAATACCTATGGTAGCTTAAAAATATCTTCAATTTTTTTATGTAAAAAGATAAGTACTTCGGTACTAATTGTTCTAGTTGAGGAACTAATCATTGTAATATGTAGGTAACTAATACCTATATTTTAAATGTTATGTTTTCTATAAAGAAACAAATTCTTATTACCAAAGAAAAGATATATTATTTTATGTAGGTATACCTACTTGTTGGAAAATAAATATTCGTGCGTCCCTTATGTTCATCAATTTTCGTTGTTTGGTACAAGTGATAAAATAATAAAATTAACTTGAACTACGTATTTCGATATTTTGTTTGCTTATCATGAAATGAAGTAAGTACTTATCTTCATTTTGCAACTACTTAGGTATACATTACAACAATAAAGTATTTCTTATCAAGAAGAGACTTTTGATTACTTAGATTAGAAACTATATTTGCCCTAATTTCGACTAGTTAATACTAAGGGGCTGTTCCACGATCTACAGATAAATTTAACTGACAGATAAACATATGTCCATTTCATAAAACATGACGTTTTAGACAGAGACAGGTATAAAATATCTGTTTGATAAATTTTATCCGTACATGGTAAAATGGGCCCTTAGCACCAACACACACGGTGAAACGCAACTGCAACGCAACTGAAACTGCTAGTTACTTTTGAGTTGCATCGAAGTTTCTGCTAAATAGACTTCCTTAGAAAACCACACACGACGCAACTGAAACGAAACGTTTAAAACTAGTTGCGTCGTTTCTTTTAAAAGTTTCAGTTGCGTTGCAGTTGCGTTTCACCGTGTGTTTTGGCGCTTACTCTAATATTCTCTATCGGTCAGCTTCTCTTCTCTTTTCAAAAAATCGATTCAAAAATGGAACATTAAAAAAAAACAAATTAATTTCCCACAATTTTTAAAAACAAATGCCACCCGCCACATCTTCCACCACAGCACTAGGTACCGTAGAGGCGTGTACAAATCCGCTTACAGCATGATTGACAGTTGACAGCTCAGGGTGCGCGCTCTAAGCTTAGAGGGTGGGTGTACCTTTGTGGTTGGCTGTAACGTGTTTTTAAAGATGTTAGAATATTTTTGGTGGTAACAAAATGCTAATAAAATAACAATAAGCTAGTACTTAAAATAAAAAGGTATAGTATACAGGGTGACTTTAAATTAGTGAACGATAGAAAAGGATATGCATGTAGGTACTCATGATAACAAACAACTTTTATTATGGGACCAAGGTCAAAATCACAAAAAAAAATTGTTCTCCCCATACTATCAGCTGGTGCATTTTGAAAGGGAACTTCAAAAAATTTTGAATGATTTCGACCTAGGTCGCATAGTAAAAGTTGTTTGTTATCACGAGTACATGCATATCCTTTTCTATCGTTCACTAATTTAAAGTCACCCTATACATATATGAATTACTTAAGTAAGTAATTCATTTAGAGAGAGTAAGTTGCGTTGCAGTTGCGTTTCACCGTGTTTTCTGGATCTTAGAGTTAAGTACTCTCAATAAAAATCATTACTCTTCCTTTTGGCTTCGCCGTAGTCCGGTAAAAAACATCAATCCCAAAAACCTCATGCTGACATTTTTGTTAACGTTGCAATACCTAAGTACCATAATTAGGTTCTTGATTTGTATTAAAGGTACTTTATTTAAATAAAAAACAGCTACCTAATTGGTTAAAACATAATCGATGTTAAGCTAGACGTCTGTCGTTTTAAAAGTTGTAAGTTGTGCCTAAATGAAAAGGCTCTTTATATATTATTTGTATTATTATCTATATTTGTTTGTACAGTTTATTTATTTAATAAGTAGTAAATTACAGTATTTATTTATTGCCCTGCTCTACTCTACAGTCTTCCTAAACTTTTTGTACTCCAAAGGTTGTCTGGAAGAGATCACTTTTAGTGATAAGGCCGCCTTTGCGCACAATGTTTTAGTTTTAAGTTTTATTTGTATTTCTTTGTGTGCAATAAAGTATTTCTATCTATCTATCTATCCATCTCTTTACACTCAAACATATCTATAACTATACTTGTAGATACCATAACTCAAACTATAATACCCATTTCAAACCAAACAGGATCCCGTTAAATAATTTCCATGCAATGTTTATGTAGAGAGGAAACAATCTGTGCCAGTCATCTCACCGTGACGCTATTAACATCTAGCTGCGTGTGCGCATACTGTATGTTATTATATTCTACGTCATGTCTATGACTAGAATTGTTCTTAATTTTAAAATGGAAGTGTTGTTTTAACCGTAGATATCAAGTTTTATTAGCATTTAAGGTAGGTACGCTTGATCAAAAAGAGAACGATAGCAGGGGGGGGGAAAGGATTTTTGTTGAATAGATAGGTAACTAGATGTCTAAAACTAAATTGAACTTTCAAACAAGGCTGATAAGTGGCTTTTAAAAAACTAACAGTTGAGTTCTTCCTAATCAGCAATTTATCTACTTTCGATTCGTTGCTAAAAAAAGTTTAAAGTGATAGTACATTTGACTTAATTTAAATAGGTATAAATACAAACCTATACAATGCTAAAATGGGATAAAATATGCCTAAATTAGTCATACAATAAATCCTTTTCAATCAAACATAATTTAGAAAAAAAAACTATTACTGTCAGACGAGCAAGTATCTCACACCACAAAATTAATCATCACAATTTTACACACGAAATTCTCCGTACTTTAAACAAAATCACAACCCATAGCACATGCATACCATTAGAAACTTATAACGGGGTTTAAATGCTATATAACATCGTTCTGTTGAAAGGTTGAGAGAGGTTAAAAGCAACGCAAAACGCTCGACCTAATCCGCCCAGCGTTACGGTAGCGGCTTAAGAAATATAAAAAGAAATAATTCTTTTGTTGTATTGCATGAAGTTCACAATTTGTAATTTCTTTGAGACTGTGATTGTTGTGGCGGGATGTTGGTTAAGGTTTTGGGACTCCGTTTACTGTTTTTTTTTATGTGTGGTTTGAGACAAATTTTGACCCAAATTAAATACTTAGATACTTCCCCACTAGGTACCTAAAGTATATAAAATTTATGTACAAAAAGCACTTCGTACGCATTTATTTTCATAAATTAGAAAAATTCGATGATATCTTAAGATAATTATAGCCTACGTGTTATTCTGATGTGCAAGCTACAATATTGTAAAGTCTCATTTAAATCTGTTCAGTGGTTTTTGCACGTTAGCAAGATTAATAGGATTACAAATATAATCAGACAGACAGCTCGCAAATTCTACTATCTAATAACTATCTTATCTTATATAACTAGCTTGGCGTCTCTATTTTAACCCGACTACGAAAAGGAAGGGTAAGTAATTAAGTATTTTACTGCTAAACTCTCGTAACCCTCTCTTAGTCCAATAAAAAAACCATCATTGTCAAAAAACCACGTTGGGAAACGAAATGATTACGCCGGTTTTAGTACGCAACACATTTACACGTTGTAAAGTCAGTAATTAAAACGTTGGATCTGATAAAAAACGAAATAATGAGTGATAGCGGATCACACTCGCAAAAACTTGTTACAGCTTAAAGGCTGATAACGCGGGTTATTACGCTTTATTTCAGCCTATGGATTTATTTAAAGTGGTCTATGTATTGCTGGATTCTGATTTAGGTTAAGATTGAGATGTGTACTTACTTTATATTTAGGTATACAGGGTGTAACAGAAAGGGGGTATAAAGCCGAAACACAGCGATAGTCCTCATGAAACTTAACAACTTTCCCCAAGGAACGTAACTCGCAATTTTTTTTTGGTTCGCCCACTTGCTCGATCAGCTGATCGGACATTTTGTATGGGGAGGCGAATTTCACTGTGTTTCGGCTTTATACCCCCTTTCTGTTACAACCTGTATAAGTTACGTCATTATTTTAGTTAGAATAAGAATATGTTAATTTCTTTGAGAATAGATAAGTACCCCTTTAATGAATACCTAATCATAATACTTATAGCTACCTATGCAGATAATAATAAGAAACGATAAATATATCACGAGTGTCATTTACCTAAATTGCAAACTGTGATGTGATAGAATGTTATTAATTTGATCTGTCACTACCGAAGCTATTCTCATCAATTTAAGTTTGTAATTATTGCCATTTCAATCCATAAAATACCATATTTTTACTCATTTATTTCTTTAAATCTATGCAAAATGCAAGGATGTGTGCAAGAATTGTCAATGTCCATTAAAAACGTAGCGAGAAAAGTTAAAAAAAAAAAAGATTTTCGCGCGCAAATTCTAATCAGCCAATCAATAACTACCAACAGCTTTTAAATCCCACCAAACCATAGATAAACCATAGTAACAATATGCCTCTATAATAATTACTGAAGCTTAAACCTCTATGTTAAACATAACACCTCATAAGATCTTAGATCAAAGCCGATATCAGGATGATCTTCTCAGAAGTGTTGAGTCGTTAAAAATATACGCTTCGACTGTCTTCAAATGAGATTTGCTTTACATTAGACACGTAATCTGGCAAAAAAAGACGGAATTAAAATGTGGCAACACTGTTGTATCGTCCTGTTTTTATTTGATTGATTTGAAAGGGACGACGCTACAGTGTTGCCACTTTTTAACACGCTATTATTAATTTCTATTCCTTTTTGCCAGAAGACTTTTATATCTCTAGTAGGTATTTCTATCACATATAAAATACCTACACCAAATCCATAGGTTTTTGGGTAGTTACCTTAGCAGGTAAGGTGTATGGGTATTACGTATATAAGATAAATAACTATTATCTAGGTATAATACGTGTTATTTTGATAGACGCCATCACTTATCTCTCTGTGGGGTCTGCAGGAAAAATTTTTTTTTTGAAATATGCTGTACCTTTTGTATAACTTCTCTTTTTTCTGTCTCTATGTTAACAGTTTATTGTAAGATGATAGATCTTACAATAAACTGTTAATTATATAAATAAATAAATAAATGTTATAAAGGATGATTTTTAATTAGTGAACGATAGAAAAGGATATTATGCATTTAGGTACACATGATGACAAACAACTTTTACTATGTGACCAAAGCCGAAATCATTAAAAAAAATTAAACTCTCCATACAAAATGCACCAGCTTATATTATGAGGCAACAATTTTTTTTATGATTTCGAACTTGGCCCCTTAGTAAAAGTTGTTTGATAACACGAGTAAATGCATATCCATTTTTATCGTTTACTAATTTAAAGTTACTCTATATACGGTTTTATAGCAAAATCTTAACAAACGAGATGCTAATGTAGGTAACTTAGAGGTAAGTATGTCCCCAGTTAAACCAAAGAGCTACAACAGTGTGGTAAAACTGGTAAGTATCGTAATCTCCTTTGTGGGCGCCTGACAAATGGCGGGTGCGTGTGCGCAGCGGTGGGAGATCAATATCGCGGAATAATCCCCCACCTTCCACGGTGGATATGATTTTGGAAATGACGGAATTTCAGAATTTAGAAACAACAATAAATATTATGTTTAAATCTTATCATTTTCAAAATTAATTTTCATTAAAGTTAACACTTTCTATTAGCTAAGTTGCACAATTTCTCTTTGAAAATGTTGATTTTTATCCTATTCTTTATATGTATTATGATTAATAAACCTACTAAATAAACTTACTTACTATTAATATTACTTATCAATATTTGTGCCCATGGATAGATTGAATTATTGTAAACAATATTTTTAAGAAGAGCAACCTCAAGAGTTTCTTGCTGGCTTCTTCTCTGGGGAATCTGCCTTCCGAAGTCAGCGTAGCTTCAGTCAGTTAATTTGCTTTTACTTTTGTTAACTTGTTATAATTTTGTTTTTATTTTTGTTTTATATTTCTGACGCATTCAAGTGTCATTTTGGGTTACCTATGAATAAATCTTTATTGAATTTGAATTTGAGATGGAAGTGACGATGTTTGTTACTCTTTCACGTATAAACCACTAATCTGATTTTATAATATTGTAGTATACAAAACAGAGTAACACAAAGGCTTATAGATGTTATTTCAAAATATTGTGTAGATAAGTTTTCCAAGATTATGACGATAAATGTGGAGTCATTTGTCCCAAAAAATCTTGAAATGTGGTCACTCTAGCTTACCACGTTTGGCGTCAATTTTGACACCACCGACTGCGACCTACAAAAACTCGCTATTTATTATTTGTGTAGATATTCAGTGTAAATAAATAGAGTGCGGATTTGAACCATTGTCACCCTGTCATTGTCACTTTATATGGGGATTTTTGTACTGTTTTTATAGTGGAGCATCGATATAGTAAATTAGATTCGATAACCTGAAGTGTATAGAATAGGACGAGAGGATTGTTTGATTTAAAATGGTCTATTACGTTTTAGAAGAAAAGGCAAGTTAGTTAAGTTAATCCATTAAATATCATGCGGTCTTGTTCTAATTTTTAATAATGACAGTGACAGCTACACTTGTAATGGAGCATTAGTTTGATTTTTCTTGCAACTGGTTATAAGAGTTTAAGAGCTACTTGCCAAAGTAGTGCCAACTATACTTGTAGGTCTCGACAAAATTCTTGAGCAGTAATTTACGTTAGGAGGAATGTTTGTGGACTGTCTCTACTAAATAATACTTACTACTTTAATTCTTAATGATGTTAAGGATTGTTGCTTCTATGTAAGTAGGTACGTAACGTAGCCCACACACTGGCAATACTTCCTACACAATATTTTATCATAACAGTTCCCTATTTCGTTCTAATTATAACTAAGTATAAACGAGTTATACACAGAAATAGGTTCAAAATTGTCTTTCCTGTTTCTGATGATTAAGTATAATAGGTACATCTAATCCTCAAAATGTTTATACAGACCAGAACTACATCGGGCACAGATTATGCGGATATGCATCAAGTTCAGAAATTAGCTTCCAATGTCCTTAACTTTCGGGAACAGGATAGACATAATTTGTTTTTTATGTCTGTATGACCCAAATAGGTTAATATCTTTAAAAAAACCTGCCGAAAAAGCCTTTAACATAAATTGAAAAGAACACCTACAAAATCTAGAGACAAAAATAACTAAGCTTTTAAAAATGACAGAACCTCGATGTCTCTTGAACCATCTAAAACCGTACCACATCAATGTAAAAACCTAAACTAAACACACTCGTCACATAGGATTAGCGTGAATCGGATCAGTGAATGCATTCACAAATATTTGTACGATACTCTCCAGCTATGATAGTCTATGATCGCTCTTATTGTCTGTGCAAATGTTAGCTCTATGGTCTTGATAGTTTTTGTATTTCCCAGGTTTATTGGGTTTCTATGGGGTTTATCAAATGTGCGAAAGTATTTTATTTTGGAAAATAATTGTTTTCTCTTACTTTTTGTTGTAGTATGCCTAGGATCTTTCAAATACCTTATCTCAATAATTTGTTCTATATTATAGGCCAAAAAACACCGAATGCGTATGCGTACCTCTGAGTTGTAATGTATGGAACTGTATGAGACAGGACACACCGCTTGCGTAACGTTGACGTACACGTCGACGTGACGCGTAGCCCGGTGTCACATCGGGTTACACCGTAACTACGCGCGTGGCTACGCCGAGCTTACGTCTACGTTACGCATACGCATTCGTTGTGTTTCAGCCTTAAAGTCTGTACTAATACTATTCGTAGATTCTTTCAACTTTCAATTTACTAAAACTAAACGCACTTTTGTATGTAAGTAGGTAGGTACCCATTTAACTCATCAATCTGAATTTAAGTAGGTAAGAAGATACTAATTACATTTCCAAAATTTAGGTTAGAAATAAGAAGAAGGTACCTAAATAAATTCTTACTTAAACCTAAGTACCTTTGTAAGCATGTAATTTATTCTACCTTTAAGTTAGAGAAGATGTATGTCAAATGATTATTTCTAACTAAAGCGCTTTTTAACATCCATTTACCCACCACCCAAACATGTCAAAAATAATTTCTTAGAATTATTATATCTCCCTATGCAGCCAAAAATACCCAAACATTTAACCAAAAAGTGATTCACAGACAAACTGACAATCTTATCTACATTAGAGTTTAATCCCTATACAGATGTATATGGATTATAAAATAATCTTCTAACAATACTTTAACTATGAATGAACTATTGTATAATCTACAAGAAACAACTTGAGACTTGAAAAGTATGCACGCTCGTACTGCCCAAGTCTCTACTTAACATTGCAAGTTTTACTTACTTACTTCTCAAAATATTCGGGAACAGAAGCTAAGTAAATTTACAAAATTATGTTTGCAGTTTGCTAAAGAAATTGCAACTTTAGTAGGTTAATTTAAGGTTAATTTAAGTGCTGTTGGTGTATTTGGTAATGTCAGAGTTGTTTCTCAGAATATTTTGTCGTGAATTTAGGTTACTATGGTGGTGGTTAAGGGTGTTATTGTTTGTGTGTTATATGGTTCCGTAGCGAATTTAAAATGAGCTTAACTTAAAACGACATTTATGGAATAATCGAGACGAAAATGGAGAATAGAACGAAATGGTAGAAGCTCTACCGAAAAAAGCCTAGCTATTAAATTAAGTATTATTTAAGTATTATTAATTTAAGTATTATTTTGCAATTCTTATCTATATTAATCTTTTTATGAGATTAGAACTCAAACAGCTAGAGTTACCTAAATAGACAGGTTAATTAGAAGCTGAATAGTCACTTAACGTCTTTTCGGAGGAAGCTCTCGTACAATTAGAACTTCACTCGTATTAGTTAAGTTAGTTTAAACGCAGTTTATTTTAAGGTAGATGCCTTACTTTGACATAAGATCTTAAATCTTCCCATAGATCCCCAAATCCCTGTCCCCAAAACGACTGTCCACTGCAATAATCTTAACATCCGGCATCGATTACTTTCGACGCCTGCACAATGTCCATTATTTAAGACTTTACTAAATAGCCAAAACACGCTTTTGTTCACCTTTTGTACACAATCCGGAAGGACTAAAATAAAACCACAGATAAAATAGAACATAAAATCTCTTTGCTGATTCGTTATTGTCATTTTGCATAAATTCTTTTTTGTTTTATTTTTTTCAGAAGATTTTTTGCATAAAATCTTTTTGTTTTACTTTTTTTTATCTTGCATAAATCTTACAATCTTTTTGAAGCCCGGTCTTCTTGCACAAGATATCTAAAGAAACTAAGAAAGGAATAGTCATTAAAATTCTTTCTGTTACGTTTCTCACAGTTCGAAGATTACCATAATGACCACAAGTGTGGATAAAGCAGTAATACTCAGATAAGGAACATGTGACTTTAAAGAATAGTCAATTAGTTTTACTTAGATTTTGACGTGATTTGGAGTTCTCGTAAGTAAAAGTCGTTAAATAAAGTTAGCGTAAGAATTAATGTGTGTATCGCAGTTCTTCTCAGGTACTTAGGTACCTACTATATCTATACCCCCTTTCCGTTGGTCTCAGGTACTTAGTTACCTACTATACCCCCTTTCCGTTGCACCCTGTATATCTCAATAAAAAAAAAAACTACCTAACTAAGAGGGCTTGCGAATGCAATTTAAGTATAGGTTCGTCTTTATTTTAATTAATATTAATAAATATCTAAAGGAACTAAGAAAGAACTTTATGTACTACTTACTTATAGAACTTACAGAACCTGTCTGCTGCAAACTTTAAAGAGAAGTTGGTAAGTAAAATAGATTCATATTTACCCGGCTTTCCCAAAAATATCACGTTAAACAAAAAGCACCTCTAACAAACTTATAACTACCAAAAGCTCCAACAACCAAACTTCTCAACTTAGCAGGCTAGATTACAAAGCTATTAAGCTCTATTAAGGTATTTACTCGCACCGTCTCTCCTATCAAAGGAGGTCGTAATGCCGTAATTAGGACACGAGACTCGTGTATGCTACTGTTAGCCAAATTAGAGACTACGGCTAATCAGTGGATAGAGTTTGGTTACTAGTTGCTTGATATCGGAGTACGAATGATTGATTCTGTTTGGGGTGGTTAATTTTGGGAGGTAACGTGTTTGGTAGATAGGTAACTGGTCAAATACCTACGTATATATATATATATATATATATATATATGTATGTTTTATTTTAGGTCCTGAGTGATAGTGTTTTGTTTTACTAGTGCTTGTCTACAAAACCGAATAGAGAGAACTAGAACGAGTATCTGTCTCACTGTCTTAAGCAACTCTAAAGTGAAGAGTAGGTAGGTACCACAACCTAGAAATACAAGATGTAAGTAAGTAGATTAAACTCAACCGTACCATCAGAATTTGAAGCTTTTGTGACTCTACCTAAGAGCTAAGAACTCTAGACAACACAATATAGGTAGCATTAAGTTCATGAAAGTTTATACTTAAATTTATAGGTAAAATAAACCAATTGGATTTTTTTAAATATTTGATCTGGTAAAAACATGAAATAGCAACTATGTATACCTATAGGTTTGTTTTGAAGTTTGAAAGTTTCTTAACCAATTTCAAAACATTACCAGTAGCGACATCTATTGTTGTTTTAGTAAACGAATAAGTATGTAAGATAGCCTGTGAAGATAGCAATAGTAGCAAGCAATAATAAAATCGAAGTATTATAATTAATTAAAATTATAATTAATATTAATCATTTAATTTTTAGAATTATCTAAAGAAGAAAATTCTAAATAAAAAAAGATGTACCAAAGGCTGTATTAAGAATTATTTCCTTAGCTATCTATATAAAAAAAAATGTTTTGTTATGTCAGTTTGACATTTAGTTTGTTTGGTTTCATTTTGTTTTGTGGGGCATATCTTTTTGGTGGAGAGGGCGGGAATCGCTTAAAAAGAAAGGCGCGTTTTTTCAATTTTAAAATTTTTAATTTCTTTAAAATCCATTTAAGGTAGGCATTTCAAGTCTTGTTAGTGGAGAATGGGGGCTCGGCGCAGGAAAAAGCGCAAGCCCTCGGATCCTGATGAAGAGGACTCGGACGACGTGGTGGATCCGTCGGTGTCCAGCGACGAGTCTGCAGTTGAGGATACGGCTACCAAGTATCAAACTTTTTTATTAAAAGATTATAGCCGAAAGTATCCGGACAACTGCAAAAGGTCTGAATTTATAGTCTTTTTGACCCATAAAGATCAGGATAAGCCATTTACGGATGTGGACCGAATGGCTATATCCCAAGCGATTCGGCGTCATTGCGTGACTGGCGTTCTTCATCTGCGGCCATTCAACCGCTATAAGGTGGGGATTACGTTTGATTTGGCTAATAATGCGAACGTATTTTTACAAAATAAAAAGTTCCTTGATGAGCTCTTTTTGAGGGCGTCGATACCGGCTGCCGATACTGAAGTGACCGGTGTTGTGTCCTCTGTACCGGTTAATATGTCGAACAAAAAGATTTTCTCCATGATTTGCAGCGCCAAAAATGTGATTCAAGTAAGACGCTTCATGCGCAAAGTATATTCAGATAATGGTTCTTTTTGTTTCCAACCTACCCAAACTGTTGCCATCACCTTTGCCTCAACCCAGTTGCCTGAATATATTTATTTGGACTCCTGGCGACATGAAGTTAAAAAATACGTTCCTCCCGTGAAGCAATGCCTCAAATGCATGCGGTTTGGGCATATAGCAAAGTACTGCAAAAATAATGAGGTCTGCTCGATCTGCTCCGGAAATCACAGTTACAAAGTTTGTGTCATCCCTAAAGTCGACGCGAAATGTTCCAATTGTGGAGGTAATCACATTGCCATTTCCAACGTCTGTCCTTTAAAAAAGCAAAAGATCGAAGAGTCCAAAATTAAATCTCGATCTGTTCAATATTCCGATTTATTTGACTCTACTCAATTCCCCCAACTAGCAGCCAAAAACATTGATGTGCATTTATCTAATTTGATGAAATCAGATCGTTTTGTAAAACTTTTAACTGAAGTCGTCACTAAAGCCATAACAAAAAATAAAAGCAATACACCTATAAACACCAGCTCTATTAGGGAAATTTTACAAGAAACACTTAAAATAAATAAATAAGAAATTATATTCAACTTGTTAATAATGGATAATTTAAATATCTTACAATGGAACGCTCAAAGTTTAAGAGGTAATAAGTTTAGCCTTGTAAATTGTTTATACAATTACAATATTCATATAGCTATCATTTCTGAAACTTGGCTAAAACCTAATATTAGTTTTAATATTAGGGGATACCAAGTAGAAAGAAATGATAGTGGTAATAACCATAATGGTGTAGCAATTTTGATAAAAAACAACATTCCATATACTAAAATTAATACAATTTCTGATGATTCTTTGCAAAATATTTGTCTTAGAGTCAAAGTCCATAACAAGGAAATAAGTATTGTGAGTTTTTATAGTCCCACTAATTCCACTCCTGCTTTTGATAAACAAAAACTTGATTCACTTGTCAAATCAATTCCTGGCCCTATGATCTTTGCTGGGGATTTTAATGCTCATCACGTCTCTTGGGGGTGCGTTGACACGCAGCCACGGGGTAGGGATGTTTTGGATGTAATAGATGATAATAATTTAGTTTTGTTAAATGATGGTCAGGTAACTACTGTTGGCTCTTTAACTTGGCGTCCTAATGCTCTTGATTTATCTATAGTTTCCCCTTCTTTAGCGCCCAGTTGTGATTGGTCTGTACATGACGATCCTCTAGGCAGCTATCACCTTCCTGTAATGATTAAAGTTCAGTTAAGTAATAATGGAGGCGGTGAGCCTATGTGTGGTGCGAGTTGTGCTGGGAGATGTAATCTTTTACCCTCTTTTCCTAATTATAAAAGTGTAGATTGGATACAGTTTAAAGCTCATTTAGATATTTTGTTGTCTGATTTTAATTTGGTCTCATTATCTGCTATAGATGCATATTCATTATTTTGTAAATTAATAAATCTTGCTATAGAAAAGTCAATTCCTACTTCTCAAATTTTATCTGTTAGATTCAATAGTCCCTCCACATTCGTCGATCAGTCTTTAACTCGTCGTCGTTGTTCTAATTTACCTTGGTGGAACAGTAAATGTACTGAAGCAGTTCAGAAATCCAAAGAAGCTTACTTAAATTTCAAATATGATCCTTGCGAGGAAACATATTTGGAATTTAAGAGGCTTCAAGCTTTTAAAAAATTGGTTCTGAGAACAGAAAGGTATAATAGTTGGGCTGCTCTTTGTAGCACTTTCAGTCGTCTCACTCCTTTGTCGCTTATTTGGAAACATATCCGTAAATTTAATAGAACATATCGACGCCCCCACCGAATAATCCCGTAAAGACTCCTTACGGGGTTTTCACTTTTTTGTCAAAAATGCGCTCTGGAGGTCCTAATACACCTTGTGAATTTTTTTCTGATTTTTCCTAGTGTAAATTAAAAAGATATTTTTTTATACGCGATTATTCGAAAACACTACTCAATCAATGATTGACACGAATAAACCCATATTACACTTTTACGTAAATACATTAGCGCAGCGCAAACGGTAAAAGCATAATACGGTTTTATTCGCGGGAAAAAAAGATGAGCCATCGAACTGTAAAAGTTATTGCGTTATTATTCGGGGGACAAATTAAATAAAGGAAATATCGTAATATGTTATTACAATGTTATTCATGGTTGCGTTATATTATAGTAAAATCGTAAAGACTGATTACGGTATTATACGCGGGAAAATATACAAAACTTAAATCTGCAAAGACTGATAACGGTACTACTCGTGTGCAAAAATATTAACTAGTAGTCAGTAAAAGCTATTACTTAATTATTTTTCAATTTTTTTTTTACTGTAATGTAGCATTACTGTTATTAATTTACCAAATTGTAGTTTGTGAACTTTTATTACAATCTTCTTTTAGTATATTTTATAGATAGTAAATTACACAAATGGTCACTACTTACAACAATTATGTTAAATATTTTGTAAATATATTTTAAAATACGAAATATTTGGTGCGATTATTCTATTTTGTACAAGTACAGTAGGTACAAATAAATTACGACCTTGAACCTAGAGCAAGCCCCCCCCCGCCCACTTTCTTTTTTTTGCCATTTAGACCAAAAAATCATATGAATTTAACAGTTATCTAAAATGATTAAATTGAAAAAGTTCATGTTTAAGTAAAGCTTTAAAGACGCATCTTTCATTTAATTGCTAAATTAATTAAATAAAAAAAACCCTGAACAAAAACATGTCATAATTCCATTACACTCCTCATCCAGATACCCACCCTGAGTTTTCTGAGATACTTTAGTACACTTTCCTACGGTAAATGTTCAGTTTTTTGTACCTGAATAACAAGTTACACTATTACAATTAATAATTAATAAATAAACATTAATAATTCATAGCGCAATATATAAAGAATCGCACTTAAAATTTTGTCAAACGAAAAACTTCATTCTCTTCCACGAAAATTGCAATCAACATTATAATGTGTTCCCAACCCTCTTTCTACTTTTGCCCACGCCCACGTCTCCCGTGCCCCTCTTATCTGCCGAAACAATTTACCGAGAAAGACTACGCGCAGCCACAGTAAAAAATATTTCCGATTTAAGTTCTGAAAATCACTTTTGCCACAGGTTCGTACACATTACATTCCATTGCATTTCTAAGTAAGCTCATGATCAAATTAATTTTATTTTAGATAAAATTATAGCTTGTATGTGGGTGTTTTCATGTTATACCTATTAGGGTCATTGCACTCTCAGTTTCGAAATAAATCGAGAAATTCTTCCTAAATTTCATTCCTTTCCAATTCATTACATTCCATTCCCTCCAATTTTTTGGCAGAGGGGAATGAAAGGTTTTGGAAGTTAATGAAATAGTTTTACGGGTAGTAAAGTAGTAATATAAAACACTAATAAAGATCATGTTTTCGGTATTAACTAACGTTTTTTGTAAAAATAACATTATTTATAAAACGTTACCTACCTTAATGAGTATTGTCGTGCCTAATTTTTTTTATTAAGCAACTACATACTTTTTCAACTTATGTTATTCAAACAATACCAACCTATCTAGGTACCTATTTACTTAACGAAATTCAGATTGAAATGTTAATGGTTGGCCTTATTGTTATTTTTTATACTCTTACAGACCGCAAATTAATATGAAAAAAATTTCTGACAGTACATTTTGCTTAGATTTTGACACGAGTATTTTTTAGAGCTGTTTATGTGTGTACGTGATAGATAAGAGAAGTCAGCGAGCGTGAAAATATTCCTGCATCGATATGGTTCCGCTGCATCAGCAATCACGTAGCTTAACACGTCCGCACATAACATCGCGCGGCCAGCGTCTTGCAGCGTAGCTCCAAGTCATCACTATATCCAGTTGCCTAGAGTCATATCACCATGTAACTCCAAATATAAGATGTACAATTTCGCCGCGCCGTTATAATTGTCACCTTTTATGCGGGTCGCCACAATGTGAGTTTCTAGTTTAGGTGTTTATACTTTTAGAAGTCTATTGAAATGTTCCTAAGACGTAAAAAAAATTGTGTTCATTTTGACACATACGATTTCCATGAATAAGTACGTTTATGAAGAAAAAGTTGGTTTTCTTAATCATTTTTTTAATACTGACTAATATTTTTTCATTACCTTCCAAACAACATCATTACACTCTCACGATATTTCATTACATTCCATTGCCTCATTACACTCCAACGATTTCCTCGAAAACTATAAAAAAAAATACGTCCAAACTAGTATACTACATCTAGACGGTATACGCATCTTTTTAGCATACCGATTTTCGGAACCGATATAAAAAAAATTTTTTCGTGGAATGGTCTAAATTTGCAAGAAACGGTGGAATCAGCCCTATTATTTTAAGATATTGATTGTGTTTATTTTTCAAGATATGACGATAAATGCGTACGTAAGTCGCGGGCAGCCTCTCTCTCTAGTATAGAATAAGTAATAAAATATTATGTATAATATCAAAAGAAATGTAAAAGGAGGTTGCAAGACTTGCAAGTTTGTAAAGTTAAATGAAGTTAGATGATAGTACCTAATTACCTACCCAGTTCTCTACCAAGTTCAGCACCTCTGTGGTAGCCTAAATGATATCCTCGTAACTTTTCTTCTGCTCCGACTGTTCTCCTAAGAAAATGTCGTCCAACACGTCATTGAAATCTGTTTCGGTAGCCATTTATAGTTACTGTCATGTTACTGCTGATGTTTATATTCACAGAATGTTTATTTTATTCAGTCGTTTTACAGTCATTATGTTTTTTGTAGGTTAGACTTGTGATTGACCAACCAATTCTTGGTAATATGGCGGTCCTTCTTTGATTTCGCCAATGTCCGGTGGTGTAAGCTAAGTAAATCAAAAGTAAGCTAAGTAAAATTAAATCGAAAAAACTCAATCGACTTGTGATTGTTTACATGTGGCTGTGCTGTGACATGACATTGACTTGAGTTTTTTTTTTGTTATTCGTCCATTCTGGACAGGCAAGGTTCAAAAATCATGCAGCCTGCTCTTTTCGGTTGCAAAAAATCAAAAAATAAATATTTTATTTAGCCCAATGAGTTACTAAAATATCAAAAACTTAGAATAGATATATTCAAAGGCTCACTAAAAGTTGGATTAGATTTAAGTGATTAACTTTTGTATTTGTGGCCTACTTATCTTTCTATAATAAATTTCAATAATCTTACTTTAATAATGTTTTTTTTTATCTAACCATCCTTTGAATTTTTATCACTGGGCAAGATCATCTTTTCTTACGTAACTCATATACATACCTACATAATATAACATACATACACATAACTTATACCATAATTCTTATAGTTTTTGTTTCACGTTCAAAGAAAATCTATTCTACGAATAATCTTGTAACTAATAATTACCGAAAATAAATAAACAACTATTTGCCTCGAAGACTACCGCAACTAACTATTACGTTACAGCAGTTGACATACTTTTTACCTCGAATAGTACGGTAATGAAATATTACGGATCAATTAAAATGCAAAAAATACCCGAATAAACCCGTAAAGATCATTGCTGTAGCAATTTTTGGTTGTTATTTTCGGTATTATCTTGTTTTCTTAATAGCTCATAATCTATTTATAATTACGGGACTTTAATGAATTATAACGATTGTAAAAAAAATCAGCTTTAATATAATATATAAAGTTTTTTTGTACTTTAAACATTAGAAGAGTTATTAACGTTTTTCGGTTTTTTGGCTCTCCTGTAAAATTTGATTTTTTCGATTACGGGATTATTCGCGGGGGACGTCGATATGTTATGCGTAGGTCTGAAAAAGTTGATTGGATTCCTAATTTTTTAAAGAAATACACCCCCGATTTTGTCCCTAACAATTATAAATATACTTACAATAGCTCTGACTTGAATCCCAACACAACTTTTATCACAGATCCATTTACTATGCAGGAACTTAAATCTGCTATTTGTTCCAGAAAGGATACTGCTTTTGGTCTTGATGGTATTTGTTATAAAGTTCTGAAAGAAATGAGTATCAGTGGATTAGACATTTTTCTTAAAATAATGAATGCCCTCTGGTTAAACAATGACATTCCTGACTCATGGAGGACTGATTTACTGGTACCTATTTTAAAACCAGACAAGCCGGAAGCAGATCCTAGTTCTTACAGACCTATTGCACTTACTTCTTGTATGGGAAAAATTTTTGAGCAACTTTTAAAGCAAAGGTTAGAATTTTTTATTGAAAAAAATAATATATTACCTTCAAATCAGTTTGGTCTCCGTAGAGGTTTTTCAGCGCGTGAAAGTATTTGTCAGTTGCAGTTGGATATACAAAATTCTATAGTTAATAATAATTATTTCTTGTCAGTTTTCTTTGATATATCTGGCGCCTTCAATAGTGTAAATATTTCTGTACTTTGTAGTGAGTTAGGTTTTATTGGGCTACCAATGAAACTCATCTGCTGGGTCGAAAAGTTTTTATCTGAAAGGAAAGTATTTGTTAAGTATAACAATCATTTATTTGGTCCCAGATTTTCATCAATGGGTGTATGTCAAGGTGGAATTCTGTCACCATTGTTATTTATTTTGTATATTCGTCGTTTAAATTTAATTTTAGGCTACCAGGTTAAAAACTTGCAATTTGCAGATGACCTAGTTGTTTATGCATCAGGAACTGACTTGACAAGAACTACTCAATCTATTAATGATGCATTAGCAAGTTTAGGTCAATATTTTACATATCTTAATTTAGAAGTTAATCCTTCAAAGTCCAAGGTTGTTGTATTTGGGAAAAGACTTTTCACTCCTACAATATATTATAATCATTCGTTAGTTCCTGTGTCGCCTGATGTAAAATTTTTAGGTGTAAATTTTACTCCTAATCTTTCATGGAAGCAATATGTGGATAGGATCATAACTAGAAGCAATAAAGCATTTAACATCTTAAAGTCTTTGGCAGCAACTTATTGGGGTGCTGATCCAAAGATTTTATTAATGTTGTATAAATCTTTAGTTAGAAGTCATTTTGAATATGGTTTTTTGTGTTTTGCTTCTGAGAAAAAATATGTGGAACTTTTGGGTAAAATTCAGAATAAATGCTTGAGATTGATTACAGGAGCATTCAGAACAACTCCTATTAATGTGATGGAGGTAGAGTGTAGGCTGCCCCCTATTTCAATCCGTTTTACATACCTCAAAGAAAGATTTCTTCTCAAATTGTATAATGCTGATGCCAATCCTTTGTATATTAACCTTTCTAATTCTTCAGCTTTAGTTGCACGAAAACTTTATGTTCTTCATGATTTTTATCCATTTACATCTTTTCTCAGTAATCTTGATATGTACAAAAGTAATTCTGGTTTGCCTTGTTATCAAGGCTCTTTTCTCAGCAAATTTCCTGAAATCAACATCATAATTAATCATGATTTGTCATCCAAAGAACAAGTTTATGAGAAATTGGCACAATTTAGTAATTATAAAATTATTTACACAGATGGGTCTAAGAAGCAGTCTAATGTCTCTTTTGCTATTTATGATGGTAGATCAAATCTTGGTTTAGGGTACAAAATCAATGAGCATGCGAGCATCTTCACTGCCGAAGCTGTGGCGATGCTGGCAGCTTTGAAACATATTCAAAATAACCATCAAGGTTGGTGTAGATGGCTAGTAGTCAGTGACAGCATGAGTGTGCTAAAAAACTTAAGGAATCACAAATTGCATGCTGGCACTAACTACATGGTTTATGAGATTAAGAACATATGGTCTGATTTGTTTGTAACTAATAACATTGTAGTTGATTTTTTGTGGGTTCCTTCCCATGTTGGTGTAGTAGGTAATGAGAGGGTTGATTTCTTGGCCAGATCCATAACCAATTGTAATTTTGCTCAGGTTCATAATATTGCTTTGCCTCCTTCTGATATTATTCCGCTTTTAAAAAATAGAATGTGTGAAAAGTGGCAAAGTCACTGGCATCATGTAACTCAAATTGAAAATAAAGGTCTTTGGTATGCTCACCTCGATGTTCCAATTAATTCACTTCCTTGGTTTTGTAGGAATAAACATTTTGTAAATAGAAAATATTATTCAGTTATATGTCGTTTGCGTTTTGGACATTGTAGATTGAATTATCACCTTCATCGTATGCGTATTGTTTCTGATCCTTTTTGTGAATATTGTCAAGCCCGTGAAGAGCAAACTTTGTCGCATATATTTTTTGATTGCTCGTTTTTCGGCATTCAGCGCCTTCTGCTGATAGATGAGCTTATATCTGTGTATGATTCTTCCAGCACAGTCCCGCGTGCTATTCAGGATTTGCTCAAGAATTGTAGCACTTATAAACATCTGTACAGGTTTATTTTAACTACTGTAAATGAAGTTTAATTCTTTGTAATCTTGTAAATATCTATGTATATAATTTAATATTGCACATAATTCGTTAAATTTAAATATTTTGTCCAATTTGTTTACGAATTTTGATTGACAGTGACAGATCAGATCACTTGTTTGGTCTGTCTCAATTTATTGAATGGATTTAAGAAAACGGATTTTACCATTGGTATAAATCACTTGATAAACATGGATTTACGATTTATTATTTTATTAAGACATATTTTCCTGGATTTTACTAAAGAATTACTTACTAAAGACGTATATTATTGGCCTTTACTAAAGAATTATTCACTGAAGACGATTATTATTGGATTTTACTCAAGAAGTATATTACTAATGACGATTATTTCTGGAATTGACAAAGAAAAAAATCACCTATGACGGATTTTGTTGAATTTTACTGATGAAGACTGCTCTACTGAAGAGATATTTCATGGATTATACATCAAACCAAATATACTGAAGACTAGGCTGCATGGTCTCTGATCTTTGCCTGTCCTGAATGGACGAATTAAAAAAAAAAAAAAAAAAATTTGTTTTGTGGCTTTCTTGTGATAAAATACATTAAATAAGTCTCCAACATGATCGGAGTTAGATTAAATACATTTAATGACAATGCTGGAGAGCCGGAACAAGATGCTAATTCAGCTCTAACGGAACTAGACAAAGGTAAAACAATTTCTAACCTAAAAGTTATACTGACGCTAATATTTCGCAAATCTGATGAATAAAACCTTGTTTTCTAGGTCTTAGATCTGGTAAAGTCGGTGAACAATGCGAGGCTATCGTCCGCTTTCCGAGACTCTTCGAAAAATACCCTTTTCCTATACTTATCAACTCATCATTTTTGAAACTCGCCGACGTATTTCGTATGGGTAACAACTTCTTACGACTATGGGTTTTGAGGGTTTGCCAGCAGAGTGAGAAGCATTTAGACAAGATTTTGAATGTAGACGAGTTTTTGCGAAGGGTTTTCAGTGTGTTACATTCAAATGACCCTGTGGCTCGAGCTTTAGCTCTAAGGACTTTGGGGGCTGTAGCTGGTATCATACCAGAGAGACAGAATGTACATCATGCTATTCGGAGAGGCTTGGATAGCCATGATAATGTGGAAGTTGATGCTGCTATTTATGCTACTACTCGATTTGCTGCTCATTCCAAGTAAGTTTTCTTCTAAATCTCTTACAGTCCTTACATTTAAAAATAAAAAATATATATTTACTTACTTGCTAGATTCTTTCAAGACATTGCTATTGTACTATCATTACCAACTGAGTAGCTGTCAATAGGAACATGAAAGATAGGCAGTAGTCAGTTTGTAATGTGGTGATTATAGACACACAAGCCTTCACAAATGCATAATAATAAAACAAATGACTATCAAAGCTTCCAAAAAGTAACAAAAATAAATTGTCCATTTTGCAGCACATTTGCTGTGGCTATGTGCAACAAGCTGTCTGACATGGTGGAGTGTGAGAGTACAGGAGCCGAGCGTAGAGCTAAACTTGTCAGGGCATTACGGACTGTGCATGGAGGAGGTGAGAACAACTATTTATAATAAATATTATGACATAATCACTTACCATAAAGCCTAGTAAACATATGCTGCAGCAACTGCAAGAATGAGAAGGCAAACACAATGTTTCAAATAAAGAAGCAGGACAGTTTCTATCTTAGAACTGTACAATACTTAAACACTTATTACATCATTCGTTTTCTAAGCGGTTTTAGCTGAGTATCGCGCAATGTAATAGGAGTTAGACAGTTAGACCGTCTAATTAGACACATCGAATGGTTTCGACGAGTCTTACTATCCTACTGCCTCAATAACTATAGGTGTAATAAGAGTTTTATATAAATGAGATATAGAAACCTCTATATCTCATTTATCCTATTAATTAGTCATCTAATATGAAGAATGACTTGTTAGTAGAAGCAGTATTAACTGGCTACTTGCAATGCTACTAATGATTTTTTTTTTGAGTTTGAGTTTGAATTCTAGTATAGGCACTAATTTATTTATTTATTTATTTAGACAAGACATAACGACAGACAGATCCAAATGTTATGTTTAAGGAATATAAAATTAAGTATCTACAAAAGAAAATGATTAAAATAGAAATATAAAAAATGTAATTTGTCCACGGACCCGCTCGTCCTACGCACGTTTTCGTCAATTGACGATTGCAAGACGAAATGCTTGTTTGCGTCATTAACTGCTTGCAATCGTCAATTGACGAAAATGTGCGTACGCGACGTATGGTTCTGTGAGCAATTCAATATTTTGGCCCACAGCTGTCCGAGCCCAAGGAGTGTTAAAGCTACTCCGTTCCTTGCTGGAAAGGTTCCCGTCTTCAAGCTCAGTACGTGCAGCTATATCAGCACTAACTGCCATCGCCTCTGATACTGTGTTGCATGTTCCTGATCAGGTAATTTAAACAAAAGAAGTTAAAGTTCACAAGTATTTCGTTTTATAGGTTTGTTTGGTTTATTGGTTGAGATTAAATAAACTAAAGAGATATACAAAGTGAGAGTGGATGGAGACGTCAAGGCGAATGTATCTCGATCAAATCGGGGACTTGTTAAAGAAAGGCCAAGTCAATAGTAACCTAAACCAACATGCATGTATAAGGCGACTGATGATTATGGATGAAGCGAAAGAAGTGTTTTTGAATCGTAGCATACTTGCTATGATTCAAAAACACTACTGTGTCTGCCTATCCCAATGAGAGATGAGCGTGACAGATATGTATGTATGTTGTATGTTTAAGATTGACAAGTCAAGCGAAAATTAACCTAAAAATAAAACCTTAAAGACTACCTTTCTTCTTACCTACCATTAATCTTTTTAGGTGGAACTGCTGCTAAGCATAGCAACAAAAGACGCTCGGTCATCAGTCCGCCGTGCCGCCCTACTCGGTCTACGTAAGCTAGCTGAGCACGCAGCTTTGTGGCCGTCACACTGCATCACACATTTGGTGTCCTGTGCCACATCGCAGAACTCTGATGTTATGCTGTGTTTGCAAGTTATGCAGGTAAGAATACTTACTTTTACTTTTTACTTTTATTTGTTTTAAAGAATAGAAATACTTTGAATGTCAATAAATGAATAGCTTAGATCGATCTTTAGCTATATCTGTTAAAAAGTAAAACAAATCAAGGAAAAGGTACAAATGTGAATTGGACTAGATGATTTAGTGAATAAAACTCAGGAACAAGCCGACTGAGAGCAGTTAAACACTACATCCTATCCGAATTCGATCCGAGATTTATAGTATAGATCCGAGAACTATTTCTATGATAATGTAGTATGTAACCGCTTTATTCGCTCTAAATAAAGCGGTTAGCACTTTCATATACGATTTTAATGTTATAGTTTTAGGGCCGGCGCACGCCTGACGGAGCGCAGCGCGGATCATTTTTGACTGTCATATTATTAATGACATTGTTCTCATTAGAATAATATTCAAAGGTGTGCGGGAGTGCGCCGGCCCTTAATCTTCATATTGAAGTTCATTTCTGCTTAACAAATCTTCAACCAATCAATCCCCCTCCCCCCTCCAGATCCTAGTAGAATGTCCGGCGATATGCGCGGGCGCAGGCTGTCCCCCCGGGGGTCAGTCGAGTCCTCTCCGCGAGTACTGTACGGAGGCGGCACTCAGTGTCGACTTGAAGCAGGCCGCTACTGCCGCTGCTGTGCTTACCAAGATTGTTGTACATTGGTAAGTGTTATTTTTACCCGACTGCGCCAGAAGGAGGGTTATGTTTGTCGAGAATATGTTTGTATGAATAATTCTTTAGCACGTCCTAAAGTCTAAACGGTTTGATGGATTTTAGCTTGAGAGGTAACACTTACTCTCACTGTAAATACGAATCTAACGACTACATTAAAATAAAAACAATTGCGTTTTGTACACAAAATTGTTAGGACAAAGGTATAGCTCGGTGCCGGTTGTGTGACTGAGAAGAAACAACAAAAATATATCGCACAGTTTCACATGTTTCTCCGCGAGCGCCTTCTAAGGGTCAATTTATACTAAGGCAGAGTCGAACCGAATTTTCTAAAAATGAACATAAGAAATTCAACCTTAACTCAACGGCATTACGTACATATTACTTCTGATCTTTTTTGGCTAATTTTGCGCAAATGCGCGCGTCTTTTTGAAATATGCGTTATGCTGTTAAGTTAAAGTTGAATTTCATATGATCATTTTTATAAATTCGCTTCGACTCTGCCCTAATATAAATTGACCCTCAAAGTCCAACAGTCTAGGTTGATGTGTCTGTTAGGTTCTAGTCTAGGTTGACCATTCCTGTTATTCCAGCTACGAGGAATGTCTCCCAGTGGACGGGTCTGATCTGATGTTGGCGTTGGAGTCTTTAGTGATAGCTACCGGAGCGTCGACTAATGGAGACAATAATATAAAGCCTTTGAGGATGGCGTTACGGTGTTTGGTATGTGTTTTGTTTTATTATAATTGTTAGTTTAGTTTTTTTTACTAAGGGGGTAAGTTCGGGATCAAAGATCTTTGAATCAGTAATACCTATTAGTTAATGTAATATAGAACTTTGATCCATTTCCTCATAGTCAAATAGTAAAACCCACTTAGAATTATTTGATGAAGATGCAAATCAATGCGAGCTGTAACCGGAACTGTTGCATAACTGTAACTAGTGCAGTATGTAGGGTCGATGTTCGCTAAGGCGCTGTCTCAACGAGCGAGAGAATTCGGCGATATTATCGTCGTGCTACGTATACCTATACACTTTCTATGGAACCGTCTCCACACGACGATACTAACGCCGGATTGCGACGTATTCTCTCGCTCGTGGAGACAGTGCCTTTATGGTTCGCGACAACCGTACACACTATGTTTTTTAATACTCACTATACCTCTTGCGAGCGGGTAGTCGAAATTAAAATCAGGTCCGACGGAAGAACAGCGTCTTTCTCTACACGAGGAAGACACATGCTGAGCCGGGTCCTATTCGCTGTTGTGCCATAGTGCACACTTTGATGTATTAACTAATACTTCTGTACCTTATTTAACTAAAATACAATGTATCTACCTACTGTTAATTCCATCTAAGTGTGTATTTTGTTGTCAGAGTAGATTGAATAAATATATTTTCTTTCTTCTTTGTTTATACAGGTGCAACTAAGCACAGCATCGCCAGTGACGTACGCGGGTCGCACAGCCAGCGTGGTGGGGTGGCAGCTGCAGCGCTGCGGCTGGAGCGCGGGGCGGCAGCGGGCGGCGGCGCTGCTGGAGGCGCTGGCGGCGCTGGGCGGCGGCGCCTCCAGCTGCCGCCTCACGCCCGCACTGCCGGCTTTACTGCATATACTTAATATGCATTTGGAGCAGTAAGGGGTTTTTGAATGGGATGATTTAGGGGTTTATAGACTTGATTCTTAGTCCTATCACAGAACAGGCACTCATTTCATCTTTCTAAGTAACTTACTGGGTTTCTTACAGAATGCCTATCTGATTGCCATCAATAATTACAATAATTTTATTTTTCTCCATTTCTTTAGTTTGTCTAGAGATTCTTTTCTTTAGGAAGTTGTCCAATTTCATATAATTGCATCTTGTAAGGTCACTATAAACATTTTAATAAACATAAGTTAAGTATACATTCTTGGTCTCCATCAAAGGCAGCCTCGCGGGTCAAATGCTCGGTCAAACGCACCGAACCGAACTACCCAGAGCTACGTCCACAAAAACCAAGTATTTCGCGTTTGGAAGTGGAGACCTACCTTAATGTATTAGAACCAATATATCATTCATTGACATTATATTCATATTCTTTAAAATACCCTTCTCCCCCTCAGAGAACTAAACGACGGTGACGGCACAGCACTAGTGCTCCTCTGCACGGTACTGTTCCAAGAGCGAGCGAGGGCAGCCCTAACGTGCAACATCAATGCAGCGTGGCAGGTTAAAATCATGAACGTTATCAATGGAGCAGATGGATGGACTCGATATCGAGTTGCTAGGGCTGCGCTTAGGTAAGTAAGCTATTAAAAAGTGTATTGTCTGTTTAATAGTATAAAATGTAAATTGAATTTTTTTTTTGTTGTGTAACCTTTGCTTTTTTAACCTGTTTCTACTTACTTCAAAGGTTGTCTGGATGACTCGTACTGATAAGGCCGCCTTTGCGTACATTGTAATAGTTATATATAAGTAATGCCTGCATCTCTTTGTGTGCAACAGTGTTGCTATCTATCTTATTTACTCGTGGTTTTAAGTAAGACACGCGAGGCGAGTCATGCCGCTTATGAGCTGGGTTTAGACAGGCAATTCGGCAAAACAATACATTAGTTAACGCGTCATTGCTGCCGCACAAATTTGATGTCAACACGCTGGTCACGCTAGGCGAGTCCACCGCTTTCTCGCTGACTCACTTGCGACGCGATGTTCGTTGCCTCAATGCTGCAATTCGCAACGTAATATTGTTATTGTTTCCACAGATACGGCCACCACAGCCTAGCTGCTGATATTCTGAAGCGTCTAACGGAAGAAGCCCCGTCGGAATCAGCTCAGTGTTGGCTCACTGCGCTCTACAGGGCTGCTTCTGCAGACGCTGCCTTGTTGAAAGAAGGTGGGTTTATAAACTTTTTGCTGATTGTACTGTGTGACTGTAGGGTCATCACAACTGATTGGGGGATATATTAGTTATCTACCTTTTTTGTTTACCTATTGTGCGTCAAAATTCTCAAATACTATGGATTGCTGGCACCGAAGTATAAACCAGTGACGCTTAAAAGTAATTACATAGGCCAGACTGCAACTCAAGAAGTTCTGGGTTTAAGTCTTAGCTGATGAAATGTTGAAAAATCAGTTTAGATTTATGTTTCAGTGGTAGATGTTTTTGTGGTATATGAGAATGGGGATGATGACTACATTAAAAATTTACAAAAATAATTAGTCCGTCTTTTAGGCTATAAAAAAATATTTGAAACACATTTTTACCTGATCAAATACATAAATAAATTAGTGTCCGACCGAAAGTTCGGTTTCGGTTTCGGCTGAGTTTCGGCCAAAAATCAAGTTTCGGCCGCAGTTTCGGTTTCGGCCAGAATCAGCCGAAACTTTTGCCGAAACCGAAACTTATTTCGCAAGTTCACGCACGTTCTCGCTCGCCTAACTTCGTTTTCCGCGGCAACGCTTTGACGGACGCTGTCGGTCCTGTTCGGAAATTGTCGTGCGCCGTTCGGATAGTTCTGTAGCAACAAAACTTACTCAGTGCGTGTGCGTACCTAAAAGAGACTGATTATTCTTCTAAGTACAAATACAATCCAAAGTATTAAAGAGAAGATCTCAATACTTAGTATTTAATGAAACAGTAACAATTACTGATTTGATTTAGATGACTGATTTTTCTGAGAACTTATTTTGAAAAAATAATAAAAATGTTTATATTAATATTTTAAAAATATTATTTTTTTATTTTATATTAAATAAATGATTACAACAAATTTAATGTACTGTGTTTTAATTTCATGCCCTAATTAAGGCAAAATAATAGGTAAAATGCACCAAATTTCAGTATTTTTAGAAATTTTATACTTGACCACGTGAGTTTCGGTTTCGGTTTCGGCCGAAACTGAAGCCACGGCCGAACATTCGGTTTCGGTTTCGGCCTGGAAACCAGTTTCGGTCGGACACTAAAATAAATACAAAGATACAGAGCGTCAAAGTTACGGAGTAGGGGGTATTGACGTCGCTCCTCGGTTAAAATCGTACTGAGGCATGACTGAAGTTGCTCGTGAAGCTTTAACCCAATGTATCTTTGTCATTTTTAGTTTAAGAGAAAAAGGAAAAAATACGTGTCGAATATTTTAAAATAATCTATGTGATGGACAAAATTTTTTTTTTGTCATCATGCCCATTAACTTCGTTTGACGCAATCGTAATGTATCGTGTGCAGGTATAACGGGTCTGGAGGCGGCGAGCGCGGGCTGGGAGCTGTCGCTGGGCGCGTGGGGCGGCGCGGGGCGCGGCGGGGGCTGCGCGGCGGGCTGCGGCGGGTGCGCCGGCTGCTGCCCCGCGCCCCGCAACGCTATCCACGTGCGCGCGCACGCACTCGCTGCCTTGGCGCGGTTGGCGCATGCGGCCCGGGCGCTCTGCACGCAGCCGCCGCCGGCTATTGCGCATGCTAATGCTCAGGTAAGATTTAGTAATGATTTTTATATTCATCATCAAGAGTATTGATTGACTGTAAAAAAATATATTAATTTTATGACCAGCAATACTTTGGTTCTAATGTGAGTATGGAGTGTATACCTTCTTTTCCGTGTATTCGCTATGTGCGAAGTACATGGGGGGGGTATAGTAAAGCGATCGCAGCGCTTGCCGTGGTAGAAATGCGCAACAATCCGGGAAAGTAAAGTCAATGTAAATAAATAAAAATAAATTATTGTTCGTTAGTCTGATTAAAACTCGAGAACGGCTGGGCCGATTGAGCTGATTTTGGTTTTAAAATGTTTGGCGTAGTCCAGGGTAGGTCTAAACGGTGAGAAAAATTCGAATAATTGCCGGGAAAGCCCTAAAACAGACCTTTTCTTTTTCCCATACAAATGTTTTCTTACTAAAATGTAGAGTCAATTTGAACTTTATTCCTACAAAATAAACTTCATTCTAAGGCGTGACAAAGTAAAGCTCTGGTTATAAACACAATTGCATTTTACCCCAGTGACAACACGAGAATCATTGATCTGTAATAAATAAATTATAATTCTTATTAAAATAGGTACGTTACCTATCATAAAATACTAGAGTCTGTGCGGAAAGAGAACCGTCGTGACCTTCAAGTGCATAAAGAGTCAAAAAATATTTAGATACTATGATAAACTTTTATCATTTCCTTGAGACAGTTTGAAAATTACTTATTTAAGGTTATCAGAGTACTTACGTTTAAACTCGTTACATAGGGCGTTAATGTCACCGATGTTTGACGAATGATGTGGGCTCGTATTAAATAACTATTGCCATTCTTTCGTAACTCTTCAACATTTCTTACATGTTGTGCTAAAACTAATTTATTTCCTTTCAACAAAGTTTGAGGTTGGAACCTAATATTGTGTTTTACACTTTCAAAACCAGTTTTTATAATGACGTCCATTATTTTATGCACTGTTTTAACAAATTCCTCTAAAATTACCACTTGTCGTCTTTCTATTTATCTTTTATTTACTAGAAATTTAGAAAATATTAGAAAGCAATAAAATACTGTTATGTTATTATTTGGCATAATCCCGGAAAGTTGCGCATGCTAGGTGGCGCTACTGTCGTGCACGTAGCGAATAGATAACCTTCTTCTTTTCCGTTTTTTTTTTCTTCCGTGAAATATTAAAGTGACAACAAAGACTTTCTATCTTTTATTCATATTGACCGTAAATAAGGGTACTTATTAGTTCACACATGACATAGTACATCCGATCATATAAATTATTTGCTTGCATCTATGACTTAAATCACGTCCTAATACTATACAGGGTGTAACAGAAAGGGGGTATAAAGCCGAAACACAGTGATAGTCCTCATGCAACTGAACAATTTTCCCCAAGCAACATGAGTCGTAACTCGAACATTTTTGGATCGCCCATACTTACTCGATCAGCTGATCGGACATTTTGTATGGGGATGAAAATTTTTTTTTTTTTTTCGAGTTACGACCCATGTTCCTTGGGGAAAATTGTTCAGTTTCATAAGGACTATCGCTGTGTTTCGGCTTTATATCCCCTTTTTGTTACACCCAGTATAACTATAAATATAACACCCACAGGCCGCCCGCGACCCAGCAGCGAAAGCAGGCGCGTGTGCACTCGCGTTACGCAAAGCGGCGCGCGCAGTCAGTAACGTAGCGGCGCGATACGGCGCTATAGCACGAATGGCGTTCCATGCTGACGATTCAACGCTCAGGAACTTTCAGATGTATCCTTTTACCTATAAAAATGGTTTTAATGTTTGCTTGAAAAATATTGTAAGTGCCTCATTATTTGATACTAAATAAAACACTTCTATTTTATTAGAATTATAAAACTTGAAGGGCAGATTGTTTAATGTTCGTATAGCTTCGGTTTTTTAGTCATGACTCACATGTGAGTCCATCTGAACGGTGTGGACTCGCCTAGCGTGTTTTCTCATTTCTAGTGAAACTGATTGTTCAATGCTCGGATCTACAGGATGTAACAGAAAGGGGGTATAACGCCGAAACGCAGCAATAGTCGCCATGAAACTGAACTACTTTCCCCAAGGAACATGGGTCGTAACTCGAAAATTTTTTTTGGATCGCCCATACTTACTCGATCAGCTGATCGGACATTTTGTATGGGGAGGCGAAATTTTTTTTTCAACTTACGACCCACGTTCCTTGGGGAAAGTTGTTCAGTTTCATGAGGACTATCGCTGTGTTTCGGCGTTATAACCCCTTTCTGTTACACCCTGTATAGTGGTATACAGTTTTAATTAGGACTCACATGTGAGTCCTGTTGAACAGTATGGACTCGCCCAGCGTGTTCTCACATGTCTAGTACGTCTTAACTCAGAAGCGAAAAGATTAAGTAGTATTCATTTTTAATTGATTAAAAATATGATTCCCTAACTGCAACCCAGTTATCAACACACCTACGCTCAACTAGCTCAATTCGTAGACCGCATAACATCGAGCCAACAAGAGAAACCGGATTTAGTGACGCAGGAGTTCAAACCTCAAAGTTTGGAGGAAATGATCGCGTTGACGGCCAGCAACGCGTTGACCAAGATATCCGGCAAACTGTTTGATAATCCTACGACGAATCCCGGGATCACGCATCGGGTGAGTTTTTTTAATTGGAAGTGTTTGTGTATCAAATGAATGATGAATATCAAAGAGAATTGTTTCGTGCTAATGAGAACTCATTGAAAATGAGGTTTTATTTAATGACAAGGAACTTATAACCCGGTCACAATATCTGCGCAGCTCGAGTCCTGACGTCACGGTATTTTGTTTTTATTAAACGTATTGTCGCGGCGGAGCTAATGCGGAGAAGTGGAAGAGGTGTCGCATACCAGTTCCATACTGAAACCGGGTTCTAAATTTATCATACAACATCTGTGATAAGCCGGGATCTGAAGATCATAACGCATAACGCTGCGTCACGTACTTGTCTTTCGCCGCTGACGCATTCTCGAACAATCTCGATGTTTTTCATATGACATCGCATACCGCAGCGTTATACGTCATGATCACTAAACTGCATGTTATTTCATAAGTGCTCTGTCAATACCTTTGTATTACGTGGTATTACTTATGTTTATATTTGTGAAAACCTGTAATTGGCTCATTTGTTAATTTATAATTTTCTATTTTGTATATTGAAGCTTTTGGTTTTCCAATAAATAAATAAACCCCGGCTGTATGCCTCCCCCAGCACGCAGAGGCGATCCTAGCAGCAGTGGGCGCGTGCTGCGTGGGCGTGGTGTGGGCGCGCGGCGCGGCGTGCGGCGTGGGCGGCGGCGCGGGCTGCCGCGTGTCGCTCAGCCCCGCGCCGCGCCCGCCGCCCGCCGACCACGCCGCCGCCGCGCCGCTCTCGCACAAACTCGCGCTCAAGCTTGAGGGCGTCATACTGCCCACTGTGCCTGTCAGGTCAGTGACGTCTCCTTGCTTGGATTATCTAGCTACAGTGCTACAAGCTTAGGAGGTGCCGTCTGAATCTGCGCGCCTGGTCTGGCGCAAAATGGCTACCTTTTTGTAAAAAAATTCTTATCGTTTGACAGGTCATCTAACAAGAAAACTATGAAAAACTTACGCCAACCTTGGCACGCTGTCATAAACTCAATTGTATATGAAAAAAAATGTGGCATCTCCTTATATATTTTATACTCAAAGTTATCTAGCTACAGAAAAAGCGTAGCGTAGTGTTTTGGAAGCGTACTTTATAAACGCACTTAACATGGAATTTTAAAAAATCTAATTAATGAACCTACTGGCTGTAGAAGTCTTAATCCCTTTGTCGTCTTCATTGAGAATGTGAAAAAAAGAACGCACGCATGAGCAGTTCGAATTTATGAAAAATATGGCGGATATTATTTTAATTTCCCGCGTTTTAAATATGTTGCCGCTTAAATAAAAAATGATTTATTTACTAACAGCAAACGCCAGCAAAAGCGAGAAGTGAAAGGAGTTCAAGTAACCGTCACGGCAACACCACATCCGAGAAATGTTGAAAAGTCGCAGGTTAGTAATCTCAATGGCTCTTTATCTCTCTTGGAACCCGATAACATTGCAAATGCATCTTTTTTGGCTTTCATCCTATGATTTTTTCGAATAAGAATGTCAATTTGCAAAAACTGCTCAATCCAAAGAAAATTGAAACTGTTAACTTTCCGCCTCATAAAAGCGAGTTGTAACTGTAACCGCTGCACAAAAAAAAACATAGTGTGTACGTGCTTTGCTATACAAATTGCCGTGCCCTAATCAGGGTCCACATTTGGTACCTACTTTATGTTGTTTATAAGATCTGTAAAAACGTTGCTAAATCTGTTCTCTTAAAACGTAAAAGAGTTTTTATACGTCTGAGCTTAATACTTCTTTTCCCTCACCAGCCTGTAGAACTGACGAACATCCCACCGATCCTACACGCGGTGCAAACAGTGACGCCCGTCAGAGATTTCTTCTCGGCGCAACAACTCGTATCTGTCAGTCAAGCGGGGTTATACACGGTCGCCGTTGAATGCGCGTTTGTGGACGAAAAAGGGGAACTTTGGAATACTGGGCCGAGGACTGCTATTGTTATTAAGGTATGTTATTATTTAATAAAGTTTGAAGTTTTAGGTGATTTTGGAGTACGAAAACAAACTTTTACCTCATCATCATCATTTAATTTAAGAGTTAGACTCTTGTCGATGGAGTGTTCGCCATCTAGGCCTATCCTCTACCAGTGCTTTAACTTCTTGATACGACATGACGTTAACTTTCTCTTTTACTTGAGTGAAGTAAGTACGTCGTGGCCTTCCTAGGAAAATAATACAACAGCTTTATAAGGACCAAGAGACAGTGATTGAGGTCGGGGAAGAGAGGGACAACTTTTACCTACTGAGTACAAAAGAATTCTTTAAAAAATCTCGAATATCGAGTTTTCCAAGACAAAATCAAGCAGTTGACATACAGGGCAGCTGAAATCATTGCCACACAGAATTGTTGGTATTACCTACTAAAACTTGCTCTCTATAGTAAAGAAAATGACGGATGGAAATTGCAAATGAGGATTGAGAGCCATTTTTTTTAATGAGATATATAACTTTTCGATCTCTGTAACTTTCCATCCTAAGCTACACGGACATGCACATAGAACTATTGGTAAATAAGTATACTTCAAAGCTTATAAAATTAATATATTATTATGAGTATTTTTTAATAATATTTTGTTAATTTCCAGGCCCACGACGATCCCAGCTCAAAAAGCACCGTGCAGACAGCAAGAGGCCGTTTCTAACAATAACAGAAGTTTTTATTTTAACTCTTCGATTCCGTGAGTGTTTTTTGATATTACAATGACTCTGGTAAACTTACCTGTTAGCATTGCAAATTAATCTAAGTATAGATCTATAATAATAACAGTTTATGGTCTGTAACGTGTAAATACTTTTTTCTTAAATACTTTTTGCTAGTGTTCTCCACAACTCTGTATATCTCCTATAAGGTACCTATGTCTTATCTTCTATCTAAAAACGCGATGTTTTAACTGTCTTGAATAAGCATTATGTATCTTCTGATATATTAAGACATTTTGCGGATTATACGCGTTACAATAGTGTGACGTTTTGCGAATAATCCGAGAATGAAATCATCGTTCGTTTACTTTGTTACTTATAAGAAACTACCGTTTAACGTTAGAATGGCCTTAATTTAAATAATGACATAAGCATAAGTACCTATTATTAAAATGTAAATATCTCACTTAGTAATTCTAGAAAATAAATAAATAAAACTCGAAATGAATGACAAAAGTTTCAATTAACAAAGACCTAAGTCCATCGACCTAAAAAAGAAGTAAACCGAGTGAAATGGCTAACAATCAAACACAAATATCGGTGATAACGTATTATCTGACGTAAGTCGTGATAAGAAATTCGCTCCATCACACAGTTTTCCACCTGCGCTTGATAAACACACTAAAAATGTACATAAAACTAAGAATTTTCATTGTGTTTTTAACTTGCTTATTTAATAATGTTACCGCTAAAACAATATGTGAAAGTGAGTGCATTTGTCGACATAATACGAAGAGTGACATTGAAACGTTCGGCGAATATGTTGATTGTTCGTACAGACCTAATATACTGAAATCCGAGTACAACTTAACAAAAACAATCCACTCTCTAGATCTATCGATGAATAATCTAACTGCGATCGAATCGAGCAATTTGTTGCGTTCCAAATCCATGCAAGATCTGCTACTAAACAACAACAAGATAAAGGAATTGCGCGATGTTTTCGAATTACCAAATCTAAAGATCTTAGACTTGAGTAATAATTTACTTGAATCTATTCACGAAGATACTTTTAAAGGCATCAAACAATTGGAATATTTGAATTTAGCTAACAATAAGTTTACAACATTTGATAGACTGGCGTTCCATCATTTGAGCAATTTAAAAGAAATAACCCTAAATCATAATAACATTGGGACAAGTTTGAGAGAAGTGAATTTGTTCGATCGGAATGGATTCGGATTGACGCATAAAATAAGCAGCATTTGTATTAGAGGGGTTAATTTAAATGAAGTCCAGGATAATTTCTTCGTAGACGCTTACGATTTGAGAAAACTTGTCATTTCGAATAACAATTTGTCGGTTATTTTCGAAATACCGTTCACATTGGAATATTTAGATTTATCCGACAATCCGATTCAATCAATCTCAGAAGAAGATTTCATTGATTTACCAGGTTTAAAAGAATTGAAACTAAATAACTTATGGATAAAAGAAGTTCCTGATTTTGCTTTTTTTGCTTTACGCGGTTTAGTCAGTTTAGAATTGGAGTGGAACATGAATTTAACATCATTCAGCCCTTTCGCATTTGGCCGCGAAGTATTGGACGACCCGGACGAGTTTGCATTAGAAACTCTTTCGTTGAAAGGTTCTAAATTAAGGACTCTCGATGAGCGATTGTCGGCACCGTTCGGTCAGCTCATCAAGTTGGATGTACAGCAGAACCCGTGGAATTGCGACTGTCATTTGTCATGGGTAAAGAAGTTGCAAATTCAGCCGCGTGATTATGAAATGTTACGGTAAGTGTTGTGTTGTGATGCATTCTTTTGTTTTATTATCCTGTAGGTAGGTACAATACATCTTCTTTTCTTTATTAGCCTACAGCTAACACTAAGAACATTGCGAAACACACGGCTAGATAGGTAATGCAATATCATTCCTTAAGGCCACCACCAAAGCTATACAATTCAAATGTTAACATCAAAAACTGTTATACATAGTGGTATGCCATGCCATAGGTAGAGTATGAAAAGTAGGTTGTACGCAATGCGCAAAGATATGTGCAAGTGTATCATATCAAGTCACAGGATTGAAGTAGGACCTATGACTAAGTAGGTATAATTAATCAATCAAACAAAGAGTAAAAGTCTATCGACAATTTTGAATCATCGCTATGTCTAATGAGGAAGTAGGTATGTAAAAAGAACTTGAAAATATTTTATCCCGAATAATCTATAGTTAATCGATTACTTACTTACTTACATTTTATTTGAACGTAAATAACGTTTGAATTTGGAATAAACATTTTGGGCATAAACACCGTATTCGCGACAAAGGTTATCTATCTCATTTACGCTATTGCCATCTCTGTTTTAAACCTGGTAAGGACGTATGCGAGAAAGACACATCGTTGTCGCGACTGTGCTAGCCTTAGGGTGCTCCCACATTGCATGTTTTGTAACGTTTGTAAACATTTTATATCACAAAAATGGCATCGAACATATTTGTATGGAGCCTGGTATAGTAAAAAAAAACGGTATCAATTAGACTCAACATCCCCTATTCGAGCTGGTATGGAGAAAAAAAAAGTAGGCGGCCACTAGCTCGAATAGGGATGTTAAACGTAATTGATACCGAATTTTTTTACTATACCAATTAGGTTGGATGCTCTTTAGTAGGTATGCTAAATGTTTGTTAAAAAATGTTTACAAACATGACTAAACATGCAGTATGGGGGCACCATTACAGAAACAATGATTAACTACTTTGGACCTAAATTAACATACATACATATCCGTCACGCCTCTCTCCCATTGGTGTAGGCAGAGACCACTTCCTTCCACTTGCTTCGATCCAAACACACCTCTTTCGCTTCATCCACACTCATCAGTCGCCTCATACATGCCCGTCGGTTTAGGGTACTCTTGATTTTGCCCAATCAAACCTAAATTAACTGACATATTAATTAAAAATTTCAGTTGCGCCACCCCAAGCCCGCTTCGCAACAAGAAACTAATGGAAATTGACGATAAATACATTATTTGTCCATTACAGAAACATATAATTGGAATATCTATAGGTGTGATAGCATTATGTGTTACTTTAACAACTGTAGCTCTTTGGATCTTTGTTGTGTATCCGAAATGTTATAAAAATAATTTGACAATGAATTTGACTGGGTCTTCCACTGCTTATAGTGTTTTGCCTTTAAGCGTTCGAGATGAGTATGGTAGGGCTTAAAGTTAAGTACAATATATTATAATTTTATTGATATCCTGGGTGTAACAGAAAGGGGGTATAAAGCCGAAACACAGCGATAGTCCCCATGAAACTGAACAACTTACCCCAAGGAACATGGGTCGTAACTCGAAAAAAACATGTCGCCTCCCCATACAAAATGTTCGATCAGCTGATCGAGTAAGTATGGGCGACCCATGTTCCCTGGGGAAAGTTGTTCAGTTACATGAGGACTATCGCTGTGTTTCGGCATTATACCCCCTTTCTATACACCCTGTACCTATAATGTATTATATTCTAGTGTAGGTATATTAAGTAGTTAGGTATACAATAATATAGGTATAAGTTTTGTCTGATTCTTGTTGTTATCTATGAACAAAATAGTATTTCGCTAGCAAGATTTTTAATCAATTAAGTATTCAACAATTTAGCATGATTTCGCGAGCTAGCGAGATTGTTATTATACCTGCCTACTTAGGTAGCTAGGAGGTTGGTAGATACCTATATATTAAATCAATTACAATTATAAGCATAAAATAGTTAAGTACCTACTACAAACAAAAATGATGTATTTGCAGTTAAAGTACCCGTGACGCCAATAATAAAAAAAAAGTTAAAGTACCGTAAACCAGAGCAGATAACTCCATACCTTAGAGCAGACCTTTTCCAACAATACACTCTCTAGATACATCTTAATACAAAATCAATCAACTTATATAAATAAAAATAAAACGACAAATAAATATTCACTGATATATTTGAAAAAATACAAAAGTGTACAAACTGTTACGTTTATAATCTCAATATTGTGCTAGTTACATTCAATATTTGTGCTTAAATTCCATGAGTATTTTATTTTAAGATATTTTATAGGATACTTCGCTTGCGACTTGGATATTTCCTTATGGTACTGTCACACTGCATGTTATTCTCTTATAACTAAAGAGGCACAAGCATTTTACAAAGGCTGCAATTTGAGCTTTTATATTTAATTTAATTATTGTTATTTTAATAATTACCGTAGATTAAGTAAATTTAGATTTTAAGGTAAAAAAATGGCATGTTTTTTTTTTCATAAAGTACATAATGCCAATTTTCTCCAATCTTACGGTACTTAAAAATAAAATTGTTGCCAAGCGATCTTTGGTCAATTTAAGGACATTTTTATCATTGACGTATTTTACTTTTTCTGTTTTATTATCTTGAAATTGATCTAAACACAACCTTAAGACATTTCTATTCAATAAAAATGTTATAAAAAGCAGTCTTTTGTAGCAACCTACAGTTTTAAGTCTTGTTTTAAAATTAAAAATATTTTCAAAAAAGTTTCGATACAAAAAGACTGTATATGTATATTATCCAATAGGCAGTTAAAACTGCATGTTATTTAAATTTAGAATAAATAGTGTAAAACCTATCCTATGATATGATTATTAACTATCAGATGCTTATAAATGATACCACACGTGAAAATTGAGATGAAAATGGTTGTAAGCCCCGTTAAAAAAGCGCTCGTTCTGTATCCCTAGAACTCCCTAGTATCTGTTCACACTCCGTCGTGTGGACGGATACTAGAGAATGCATTTGTTTTGTTTGTGCGAATGGGGGCTAAGTCTTATAACATCAATTCCTATAGTTAAATAATACCTAAATATATTTTGTGCATAACCTTAATCTAAATGTAAAAAAGTAACTATTATTGTAAAAAAAAATATGACACAAAATGTACAACACTAAAGAAAATTCGGAATAATTTAAATGCAAAATTAAAGTCTCATTTTTTTTGTCTGATGTGGCAGAATTACTAGCATGATTGCCAAAACTATAAAAAAAAGTCATTTTTCAAGATGGCTGCCGACAGACATTTTCCCGCTTAAATTGTACAATTGCGAGATTCTTTTGTTTATTGCACTGGAGATTCGATTGAACTGAGTGAAAAATAATTTTAATACTTAAACCTTACTAAAGCTTTTTATAATTCTAATAATTATCTAAGTATTGACCTCCTCCTTATCAGCCCTTTTAACGTCCCCACGACAGGGGCATGAGCCTACTCTCATACGAGAGTGATTAGTATTGACCTAATGAAGACAATTATTTAAACAAATTAAACTACTTGAAGCGCGGAACACTTTCCTTTTCCAAATTAAGTATTATTTTTAATAAGTATAACCTAAAAGTTAACTTTCAACTTTTTTGACTACAAGAATTATAAAAGTTGGTTGTTTTTCTTAATAATTAGTTTTAAAGTTGCTGTTTATGAGATCTTACATTTTTGAAATCATACACGATTTTTTTTTTATAGATGTGAAGGGCGTGTCCACGTCAGCGAATCGTATTTGTAACCTAACAGGTACGGCTCGCGAAAAACGTACACACTATGTTTTTTGTTACAGTGCATGCAACATAATGTATACACGCCCTTAGATGGTTACATAACCTCTTATACACAGCAACAACTTAAACAAACTCCAAATGTCATACCAACCGATGCTCCTTACCAAGAAACTCGTCTTGTCAAACGGACGTCTCAGAATTCAACCTTAGAACAAACCTATTACTCTTAGGGTCAACGACCTCTTCACTCAAACTGAATTTAGGCAGTTGTTTTATCGTACAAATGAGAGATATATCACCTTGTCTTAATTGAAACTCGATGTTATCAGCCAATGGTCTTGCGAGGAGCTCGTCAGAGATCAATGACCAGCGTTGAATTGGTCTGGATTCTTGGTCTGCGGCTAGAACTGGTCCTTCGATTAAGAACGGCTCGAGGAATGCTCGTGGAGATGCGTCTTGGGATAGACAGCGGGCGAGGTGGGCTAGGACCTGTTTTGGAAAGGTATCTCGGTTTATAATTGAAAAAGAAAAAAACATTATTTCGTTATAAGTAGGTTTACACACCAATCGGCTTACGTCATTTTCAAATATTTTTGATAACTTTTTTGACAAATGAAGGCCACCGGCTGCGATGACGAAGACAGAAGTTTTTGGATCGTAGTATTCGTAGTAACTGGAGGGAGGGACGTCTCTGCCTACCCCGATGGGGAAGTGGCGTGACAAATATCTAACTACGTATGTGTGTAAGTACCTTTTTTCTTCTAACTACTTTTAGACCTCTTCTAGAAACTAAGTTTTACATTTTTTATGTATAATAATATAAATAGGCCAAAATAACTCCAATCAACATCTTAACCTGCATCTACGCTACACGAAACGAGCACGAGCCTAAACGCACGTGGCTCTCAATCATCTCAATCACATGGCCACGCATATGTTCTTATCAAAACTATATACATACAAAGAAATAAAATATTCAATTACCGAGTCAGCAGAATGTCTGGGCTGCTGTCTGGTGGCGCGTAGGTACTTTTGTAACGCTCTCGCTAATGATGGGAATACTGCTTGGGCTGCTTCGCGAGGGCCTAGGGCTCCACCTGAAAGAAGAGCAGTCAAGGTCCATAGAACAAATACCCAGACCCGATAGCCACGTGACCTATCTCAGTTTTTTTATTATCGATTTTATAGTCATTTTACATATTCTTTTTATTCAATTTTAGTGGCGAACACCAAAATATTGCCTTAAGTTTTTGTTCAGGCTCTACACTAAAAAAATACTGGGTATTGTTTGCCGGTCCTTCTTTTAATAGGTATTATAGACAGAATCTATTTTAGACAGCTTTTTCTTTTTAATTATAAATGTACAACAAAGTTTGAGCCGATGGATTGATGGGAGGATGTTTTGTTACTCTTTCACGCAAAAACCACTGAACAGATTGTGATGAAACTTGCCGACGGATGGATGGATGTTTGTTACTCTTTCACACAAAAACCACTAAACAGACGAAACTTTACAATATTGCTGACACATCAGAATAACACATATGCTATATTATTTTGAGATATTATCATGTAAAGCAAATAAGACGATAAAAACGTACTAAGTCACGGGCAGCCTCTAGTCTGAAATTATTTACCAGGTAAAAACTAAAATGACTAAACTTAACTACTTAACAGTATAGTATCTCTACACCCCACTTACCGTTAGCACTAGACACCCTAACGCGTCTGACATGCGCAAACGCATCTTCAGCGGCGGTGAGCAGTCTGGCGCGTCGTTTGCGCACGCGCCGCTCGCGTTCAGCCTCCTCGTAGTAGCGCTCGTTGTGCGTTGAGCCTGAATCGCGACGTCTAGACGCACTGCCTGTGCATGAGCCTGTTGTGGATCTAGAAAAAAGAAATATAATATAAAAAACTTAAAAGGGAAGTGTTATTGACTATGTAAATAATCCTATTAATATTATAAATGTCAATGTTGGTGCCGATGGATGAATGTTTGTTACTCTTTCACGCGAAAACTACTGAACAGATTTTGATGAAACTTAGCAATATTGTAGCTTGCACATCAGAATAACACGTAGGCTATATTATTTTAGGATATCATGTTTTTTTTCTAAGATATGACGGTAAATGGGTACGAAGTTGCGTGCAGCCTCTAATGTTCATATAAGTCTATATTCTATGGTTTGTCATGCGAAGTAGATACGCTGTTTCACAGACAGCCATAATATAACTTTTAGTAAGGTAAATACTAATAAATAAAACTAAATACATAAAGAACTTACCTAGCTTGTCCCGGTGTATTACTATTAGATCCATCAACTTCATAAAACTTAATACTCGACTGAGCCTTCCTCTGAGATTTCGATATCGGTATCTTTTCTAAATACGGATTATAGATCGGAAACTCAGTATAATACTTCTGTAACACCCAAACTGCTGCTCTTTGTATACTCAGTTGTCCGATACAAAATGACCGGCTTTCCCCATCTGGGCTTCGTACAATCTTTATATAATATACGGGCTCTAAATGCCGAATCTCCATCAATACTACAGCTATATAATGTATAAACAGCAACGTATCACAATAACTTGATACGTAAGATACTAGAGAATTATAATCTACAGCTTCTTCACCCAAAGCCAATGCTTTCGTCGCCTCAGTTATTTGTACTATGTAGAAAAGCCAGTAAGAAAATGTGCAAACGGCAAGTATGACTAAAGTCATCGCTCTAAAGACAAATATTCTAGGTAAAATCGCGTTTCTTGGACGTAGAAACACAGCCCAAACTCCAATGGCAAGTAAAACTAGTTTAAAAGCAAAAGATAATAAAATTCCTTTGCATTCTGCAGCACAAGATAGTAATTGTATTCTTTGACTCGGCTGAATGGCTATATTATCTGTTAAGCCGGGAAAAAATCCAATTTTTGGCAACACCACCATTGCTAACGGACTGACAAAAGAAACAAATGACAGTCCAAGTGTGATTGTTGTGCCGAAATATCGGGAGCAAACTGAGCCAATGCCATTTTCATTTTCCATCGGCCAGTTGCTCACATCTTCCATAGATTGGGAGCCTTCAGAAGTGTTGCCAGTTACAGCTGTGGTGTTTTCTCCCCAGTTTTCATCTTGTGGTAGGATTTGTACCTCTATGACCTCTTGACCATCTCTCCCCATTTCAGGGTTTATGTTTACGCTTGTCTGAAACGGTGCCATTGTGTTGTCTATATCTTTTCGTGATTTTGTGCTTCTGGAACAAATAGCAATTATTTATTTATTATTATTTGTATAATGTTTATTTTTGTAACGAAGTTGTTTATATTACAATATGGAATTGAGTATACTTACTCAATTCCCATTAATAAAAAACAAGATTAATTGCTGTATTTTTTTTTACAAACCCGACAAAGAGGTTCTAAATAAAGTATTCAAGTCTAGTAAAACTCATTTAGAATAAACATCTTATAAATTTAAATAGGTAAGTGATCCCAAGAATTAAGCTGATTAGTATTCCACACAGAACAGCCTATGTAGATTTTATTTTATAACATAAAACTTTAGTAATTTACATAGAAGAATGTACATGTAACACTCCAAGTATAAGCATGGTAAGTATAACTTAAAATTATCAAGCGGTTAGAAAAAAAATGCCGTCAGCGAAAAGTGGTAAAACCAGATACTATGGAGACCTACATTTTTGTCTAACTGGAACACTTGATATAAGTACTAAACAAAGAATTTTTACAGCTAAATATGACACTGGCATACTGTAGTGAATTGCCCTTTTGATATTATAACTATAATTGAAGTATAATAGTGTTTCTTACCGGGAACTCCGATGAGAATGCTGCCGATGTCTCGAGCTACGCCGTGAACGGCTACTCAGCTCAGATCTCACGGATTCTGTCTCCATAATTAACAAAATCCCACAAAGGACACTCTCCAAGCTTATCCATGAGTACCACAAGTCATGACCCTGCAATACACAAAGCCCAAATCAAAACGCGGATCCAAAGCAATTAAAATGCTCCAAGCTTCACGGAAGTTGAACACGACACAAAACACTGATTTTCACACAGAAATGCTGCATTTTCTTGTATAGAATGATCAGAGTATTCAATTATTTCAATATTTATGTCACCAAAACGTAAATTACCGTTGCATTATCGATAATTAGCAGAATTTTCTAATAAGAGCGTCGTTCAACAGTGTCGAATCGACGAATTCATTTTGTGCAATACTACCAAATTGAAAATCCGCCTGTCATAAAAATTAAGTATGGTTCAACTCATTCTTCTCTGTGGTAACTCTTACATCTTTCTCCCTTCCTCACAAACATATTTGGTCTTTTCAATTGATTTGCTTTGTAATTGCTTTTTTATTTTACGTTCAGAAATGGTGTAGTTCTAGAAAACAAACAGCCTTTCATAATTTTGAAAACAAAAGAAGAAACTTTTTTATTGTTATTAATTAAACTAAATGAATACTCATGTATCGTGATTTTATTTTTGTTATTTTTTATTGCAAATAATTTAAGTTTTATTTAGTACCACTTACATTTGGCGGCACATTCAAATTATTTAGTCCACAATGATTACGAGAAGAGATAACGATAAGATAACACACCTTTCACGAATAGATAACTCATTGACTTACTCATTTTTAACATGAAGTTATTGTTTATCGTGTGAAAAACATGGAGAATCGGGAAAATCGTGAAAATCCTAGCATAGATCGAGTTGAGCGGGGTCAAGTTCGGGTAGAAAACCTCCATTTGGATAATGTGGTGGCTTCGCAACCAGAAATAGGACCAACACCACCTGATGGAGGATACGGTTGGCTTATTATTGTATCTGCTGTAATATACCACATAACTGTGCCAGCTTTACTCTCTTTATACGGATTAGTAATCCTAAAAGCGATTAGGGAGGAAGATCATGAGGAAAACGAAGTGATTCGAATATGGGATGTGGATATAGCTTTGGTGCCGGTGATTATGGTAGTGATCAGGTTACTTCTGGAGTCCTGGTGGCGAGATGTGGTGAAGATCTTCAACATGCCCAGGTTAATGGCGCTGTCTGGACTGTGCATGACGTCAGCGGGAGTGCTACTTTCAAGTTATGCTGCTGATGCCAACAGCAACGATCATATCATTAGTATTTTCTCGGGAATTTTTGTGGGTAAGCTTTTAGTACCGAAGTATATTTTATTTCAGATTTGTTTGTTGATTTTTAACAATGATAAAGTGCCTTCGAAACTTGTAGGTACTTTGACTGCATTCAGTTCTAAAAATAAGCTTAGTAGGTCCGTAGGTAAGAACCTACACATCTAGTGTCAACTAAGAACTTGACTCTTAGATATGTAGGTAGGTACTTAAGCGAATAAATTTGATAGAAGAGGAAAATCTTTTTTTTAAGTAGGCTCCGTTTCTAGGTGTAGGTACTTACCTAGAAGGTTTTTTTTAAAACTTAGGTAGGTACTTCTCAAGAGTTACGAGATAACTAAAAGCAATAAAATAAACAAAATTACCTTACAGCTGGCTGGAGTGTGCGTTACTTACGCTATTTATTGTTTCATTGTTCTTAAATTAATAGTCTGTTTTGCGGTTCCTCATTGAATGGCCTTGTAGAACGTATTGAACCGAGGCAAACAATTGCAAAGTATGTACTTATTGGTAAAATACGTTGGTACTTGCCTACTAAACAAGTGGATAGCTAGGTATATATTCAAGTAGGTAAAGTAAGTTGTACCTACACAACCCTGCCAGCCTAAGATGAACATTTTTTTCGACTACCTCGCTGGTAACCTAGTTTCATAATTTTTGACGACTTGACGTAGGTTCCTATACTTACCTGGGTAGGTAGGTATTTACTTTTTTAAGTAATTTTTTTTCACCTTAGTCTTATCTCAGCTGGTCTAGCCTTCTTGATGGCTTGAAATTGGAACAGCCAGATAACTTAGATCCTTAGATTGATGTTATTACACTCTTTCCAGGTATGGGATGCGCCCTAACAGGCCAGCAAACAGAGGTCATCATAACTCATTATTTCCGCGAAAAATTGACAGTAGCACAACGTATTGTTAGAATGGCACCTTCAGTCGGGAACTGCTTGGTCCCTATACTAATTGGATATCTCTGTACAATCCACACCGGCGATGTCGTTGTCATGATCTATGGAGCTGTCATTATGCAAAACTGTTTCTTCTTAGCATCCTACACAAGACCTGTTTACATAGAGAAAGTTATCCGAACAACATACAACAAGCTTAGAGACGCTTTAGACGACGAAGATGAAGTGGTATTTTCAAACCAGAACAGAGAACAAGGAGAAACTTCTAGAACAGCTGTAAACGAAGCAGATACACAAGAAGAAGACGATGTTGTTGTGTTCAAATCTAAGAAAAACGCTAAAGAAATCGTAGACCCGGCTGTACAGAATAGAGAACAACCAAGTATTGAAGAGAGACGGTTTTCGTCTGACTTCAGTTCTATGTTCATGGACAATCCTTCTTCGAGTAGACACAGCAATCGATTCTCGTCAGATTTTGGAAGTTTGGATATCACTAGTTATGCGAGAGTCAATAGCTATCAGGAATTGGAGGACATAGATAGAGAAGGCCAGAATCCTCAGCCATTGTACAGGGAAACCACAACAGACATGCCCCCAAGTAACCTGGTATTTCCTGTAGAAGTGTCCCCAGGTACTGTCAGAAGAACGGCATTGATCAAGAAGAATTTGATAACGCTGAAGAATATGCTCTTAGATTTAGACTTCTATTTGTACGCGCTGTTACATCTGTGTACGACGTTTTCTGTGATGGTACTCGGTGTGGTGTTCCCGCCATTGGTCTGGATTTTGAATCCTTCTATGAATATTTGGTCGGTAAGTATTAGTCAGTTTTTGAACTTAGAATACGATAATTAAGGGCACCAAGATACTCCATCTATGTCGCGAATTCTAAAATCGTTTTCAAACTTCGATTATCGAGGACAATGGAATTAAACTACCTATGCCTAGGACCTGTGCCGAGAAATTCATATATCCGTTTACGACTTCGGAGAATTATCGATTACAATCAGATGACAGTAGAACTTAGACTTGGCATTGGCAAATTGTGCAAAAGCAAAATCCACAACAGTAAGTAGGTAGGTAGTTGCCATTAAAAATGGACTTACATGATTCGAAGCAAGTAAAATTCATACGGAAGACAAATCAACAATCTTTGCAACAAGCTTCACATTTTAAAGACCTGTTAACCCAATCTCAGGTCGCTCTCCTAACCGCAGTAGCACACGGCGCGGCGTTATGTTTCATCATGCTTTGCATTATACTGCCGAAGTCTATCAACGAGAAGGCCAGGCTATGTGCTGCGTTCTGCGTTTGTGGTGCCTTTGGGTTTTATGGTGAGTTTTGGATGATTTTACGTGTTAAAAGAGAACTTTCAAAGACTGACCCGGTTGTCTTATAAGAGGTAAAAGACATTCATTCTAATTACCTACCTCTAGGTAAGACAAAGTAAGTACCTACATATTATTTAAAAGTTAGATTCCTGAGATTCTTGTCGGTGGAACATCCGCCATTTAGGCCTATCTTCTGCAAATGCTTTGACTTCATGATACAACATGACGTAAACTTTTTCATTCACTTGAGTAAAGTAGGTAGGTACGTGGCGGTCTTCACTCTCCCTGTCTTTTTTTGATCTCGCATTTATTTGACATGTGGGTAGATGTGGGAAGATACCTAACGAACTATCAAAAACTTATGCAAAATATCTACGTACGACCTTTCTTTAATTTCCAGGTATAACACTATCAACCAACAAAAGTTTCCTAGTAATCTGGTGCATGTTCGCGAGCTTCGCGACCGCCGCCGCAAGTATACTCCAACAGCCGCTTTACAAAACAACCTTGAACGAATTCAATGTTACCGCGACAATGACAACGTCAAATACGATCGTCGCCATCTTTATTATGGTGTGGTCTTTACTTTTTAATTACGAGTACAGGACTTGTTTCTGGACAGCCAGTGTTTTGCAAACTGTCACTGCTGTTGTATTTTTCGCTGCTTCTTTTAGAAGACGGAGATAGTTGTATTTTAAACTTTGAATAGTTTGAGTAGCAGTCATAAATTTTAAGATAGTTTAAAGTTACAAAAATATGACAAGGTAACATGAATGGTGTTTAGTTGAACCCCTAGATATGGATAGGTATAAAAAAATCATATTAAGCACTAAAACAGGTAAATAAATGTTACCATTACTAATTTAAGACCTAATATTAACGTAATTATTAATTTAATTCATTATACTTAAGTTAAACAAAGTTACATTAAATCGTAACTGACAATGACATAAAATCGTAACTACGAATATCAGTTACGAATATTTGAATATGTGTAATTGAAAATGTATTTATGCTGTAAATTATATCATTTATTTCTTGTACACGAGATCAGTTTTTATAATTATTTTTTTAATAAATAAAATGTTTTGTTACATATTTTAATAGTGAATGATTAGCTACCCCGTATTTACAACGTAATGCAATGAATAATGATATATTAATTTTAATAATTTTCGGATGTGGTTTGCTAACATATTTTCGGATTTAATATAATATCCATAGGAATCAGACGTTATTTAACTACACATTCAGAACAAGCCAAGTTCTTGCATAATAAAGAAGAAAACATAAACTTATAAGTACCTAAGTACATTTTTATATTGATGCTAAAATAAGCAGAGTAAGATGAAACAAAATATAAAAGTCTGTATACATTAAGACACAAATAAAGTACTAATGTCAATTATAAGTCCATAGAGTTAGTGAAAATAAAAGAAGTTTTACAAAATTTGTTTCAATCTTACCCCGATATACATTTTTATACATGTGCAGGAACATTAGGCTAAGTCTTAATTTTATACGTATAAAAATCGAATTAAACATATTTATTACATACTCCTGCCTGAAATGCAAACATAACCCTTTAAGCCTTATCATATCAATAAAAACAATATACGCTCTCATAACTTAAATTGGAATGTGAATAGGCAAATATATAGGATGTAACAGAAAGGGGTTAAAAAGCCAAAACACAGCGATAGTCCTCATGAAACTGAACAACTTTCCCCAAGGAACATGGGTCGTAACTCAAAAAAAAATTGCCTCCCCAAAGTGTCCGATCAGCTGATCGAGTAAGTATGGGCGAATCAAAAATTTTTTTCGAGTTACGACCCATGTTCCTTGAGGAAAGTTGTTCAGTTTTATGAGGACTATCGGTGTGTTTCGGCTTTATACCCCCTTTCTGTTACACCCTGTATAAAATGTTTCTTATACCGTATATTGTTAAATAAAATTAAATCACATAATTCGTAGCGGTTAAATAAACTGCATAAAGATTTAATTGACAATAATTTAATGTAACGTACCTTAATAATTTTATTTATAAGAATAATTATGTTTAATAAGAATTAAGTAAGTAGAATAATAATTTAAAGTTGTGATCAATAAAACCACTCTCTTTGCCGCTAATAAAAAAGCAAAATTCGGGATACGTCATGTTAGTCAAACACATTTTTTTAAAGAAATGGATAGCTCTGTAGCAGAATCTACAGGGTGTAACAGAAAGGGTATATAAAGCCGAAACACAGCGATAGTCCTCATGAAACAAAATTTCGCCTCCCCATACAAAATGCCCGATCAGCTGATCGAGTAAGTATGGGCGATCCAAAAATTTTTTCGAGTTACGACCCATGTTCCTTGGGGAAAGTTGTTCAGTTTCATGAAGACTATCGCTGTGTTTCGGCTTTATATACCCTTTCTGTTACACCCTGTATAATCCTGCCGGTTACTAGAATACTAAATAGACATTTTCATTTCACTTGATACCAATAAATAAAATACTGTCATCTTGTCGCGTTATTTGCCTCTGTCTAAAACTTGCGAGTTTAAAAGACAGAACGATATTCAAGACGGCAATATTTTGTTTGCAACGCGGTATCGATTCGGAAATATCATTTTTTGATCCCTATCTGGACTGTTTTAGAATCTACTTTATAATTTACGTTTCAAATGGACACGGCAGTTATGGAACAAAAATACTTTTGTAGTTTGTAGTACGAACTGTACTGTACTACTGAATAGTTATTATCTTCATTCCAATGGACGTTCTATCAAATTGTATTTTATATACCCCGTTGATTTGACTCTTGACTTAACCCAATAGATCCATCATTTCATTGTGATCCTGTTTGTTATTATTATTATTTGCTGTTACAGGCTTTTGGTCAGGGAGCAAAGATTCGAACGCTGACCAATCCTGTTTCGCGCTTGGATTATTTTGATTGGCCCATTTATTGTTGAAATTCCCTGTGTTCCCTTGCCATTGGTTGTTGGCGGCCATGTTGTTATGTTCAGGGAATCCCATTGGTCGGTTTTGTTGGCCGTGCATGGGGTAGTTGTGCAAGGACGGTACGCTGGCGTGTGCTGTGTTTAATTGCATTCCGGTTTGTACTGGTGGCTGTATGTGTGATATTGATGTAGGGAACGGTTTAGCAGATAGTTGTGTAAGGTTAGATTCTAGGAGTTTGCTTGTCAGATCGACCGGAATCGGAGCTTCTTTTCTGTGTGCTGGAGCGGCGTGAAGAGGTTGCTGATGCATGAATCTTCTTATGTTATCTTGTTGCGACGCTATTCTGTGGGGAAGGAGAAAAAAAACTTGAAATTATATGAAGATATGGCAATAATAAAGGCAATATATAAAAAAACAACGCTAGCTGAAAAATACAGGTGCTAGAATGAATCACTTATCAAACATTTCCCGTGTCTATCTGCGTGAATGTGATAAAATGAAAAATAGTTATCATTTGTAAACAAGATTAATTACTATTATTGCACATAACATAATATAGGTATTATGTAGGTTCAGAACCCGCCAGTAGAGAACACATTGATAAATATTTCCATCTCTGTCTATTAAGTTTCACAGCTATACATCTGACGGAGACAGTCATAATACCCCGTGTAAACTAAAGTGCCAGTAGTGCAATTCGAATAGAAGTTTTTTTTTTTAAAAAAGATACAAATAGTAATACCATTTATTTAACCAACTTACCTCTGTTTCTCTTCAAGGGTAAGCGAAAATCCGTCATTATTAAAAACAGGTAAACCATCATTATTTTCAGGCGTTTTGCTTTTAGGAAATGAGTAAGTTTCAACGCCTAGTCCGGCGAAAAGCTTGTCTACATCGTGATTTGCTTTTGTAGGTGTTGGTGTATTTGTTAGCGATGTTTGTAGTTTTCTAAAATTAACGAACATTTTTTAAATCATGCATTGTTACTGGAATTGCAAAATGCTAATCGAGAAAAATTGTGGGGAAGGTCGTTCCCCAGCAGTGAAATCTGAATGGCTAATGAATACAAAATATAAAGGAATGAAGTATCTACTTTAAGCGATAAATGAAGTTATTTTGAATTTCCAAAGAACTTGCTAGATATCCCTTTAAAATATTTTACTTAAATGAAAATTATTACTAACTAACAATAGAATTTTGTTGTCTGTAATGATTTTTTTAGTTGGATAGGTATAAAAATGGTAAAACCTAAATCACTTACTTGGATTCATTTTCTATGGAATGTAGCTGCTCCAACTTGGCTCTCTGTTCGGTTTCGACAACAGTAATCATTTGTTTTATAACAGATATCAGAGAGTTGAACTGATTCAATGAAAGGCCGTTTTCTAAAGAGATTGGTATTAAGAATGGTAGCACTTTTGTTGCCAAGATTTCTTTCGAGATTCCAAGTTTCTTGTGGGTCAGTACTAATTTGTATATTCCTGAAAATTTAAAATAATTTCTTGTTAATCTAGACTAGAATACACTAAGATATACAAAAAGAGGTGTGTTTGGATCGAAGCAAGTGGAAGGAAGTGGTCTCTGCCTACCCCAATGGGAGAGAGGCGTGACGGATATGTATGTATGTAATATATACAAATTAAGTAGGTAGGTACCTATATTTGCCACGATATTTTGTATAAAAATGTTTGGTAGTTGCGATTTTTTTGCTTAGTTACGATTTTGTGTAACAGAATTTTTTAGTTGCGATAACTTGTAAGAATTTAAACTAAAATAATTAAATGCAGTAAACACCGATTTTGTGTAAGGAAACTTTCAATTTCGATAATTTGTATCAATTTTTTAAAATTCGTAACTAAAATAGAAATAATACTTACCCAATGTTCCCATCAACACAGCGGGTTCACGAGTTGCCATTTGTTGTAAAAATGGTAGAATCTCGTCAAGAACTAGCCATTTATCCAAATGGTCTAAAAGCTTCCCTATAGTTAACAGACAATTCACTCTTACAGACAGTACATTGGTTGTCAAACACAACTTCTTTATCCGAGGCAGTATAGCGTTTTTCATCGACTGATAGTCTATAAACGTGACAAAAGTCGGTAATAAAGATAAACATAATTCTTGTATATACTGCGAATCTAATTCCAAAGATCGATACACCATTGGTAGTACATCGCTCTTGACGTCTTCCCCAGGTGTCAATTTCACCAGCAACTCGATTTTTTGCAAAAAAATCAGTAGAATTTGAATCGGATCTGTCATAAGCATGAGCGGTTTCAAAGATGGTAGAATACATTTGACGTATTCATCTCTCGTTGCCGTTTCAGCGATTAAAATCACATTTGGCAGGACAAATGGTATCATAGGTGGGTTAACAAACTCTTTTATAAGGCATGTTAAGATTCTGTCTATGCATATTCTGTGAGGCATCTTTTGCATGACTTGAGGCAGGCCTTTGTAAAACTGTGATTTCTGGAGATTGTCCCATTGGAATATAGAGTCTAGGTAGTTTAATGTCTTCACGCCTACGTCGTCGAAATACGGAGTCTGTAAGAGAAAGAGAAATCACATTGTATTAGGAGATTAGATAAGAAATTTGGAACATGTGTGTTTTTATTAGTATTTTAAAAGTTTAAAATCTGTCTTTTACTTAGTTAACTTCTTATTTATACATATTTTATTTCATAATACAAAGGAGTATGAAGTATAATAGTATTTATAGTAAGTTAATAATATTAATTTTATAATCAACTAGAGGCTGCCCGCGATATCTTACGCATTTATCGTCATATTTAAAAAAAAAACTTTATATCCCAAAACTAATATAGCTTATTTTTATTTTAAAATTAATATAGGTAGCTCTTATTCTGATAATAAGCTACAATATTGTCAAGTTTCATCAAAATCTGTTCAATAGTTTTTGCATAAAAGAGTAACAAATCCATCCATTGGCACAAACATAGACATTTATAAATATTAGAAGGATTTTATAGTAAGTAAATAATATGTAATATGTATCTTATAATTAATTAAATTACCTTAATAAATTGATGTAAATCAGGTCTCAATTCAGGTGTAACATGTAACATCAACTTGACATAGTCCCTCAACTCTGGTGGAACACACATCAGTCTGTTCATAGACAAGTTCCTGATGTCATGAGCAAACTTCTTAAACTTCATGAAGTCATTCCCTACATTGTCTAGCGTCTGATGTTCACTGTTGAATATGACGTAGATTAACATGCCGAGAGAGAATATATCACAGGCTGTTGAGTGATTGAATGTTAATATATTCTCAGGAGCCATGTATTCAAGGGATGGTTGAGCTAGATAATGTGTTTTTCGACAGTATTCAGTAAACGGCCAATATGGAGGTGACCCTGGAGGACTCTGGTCTATCAAACAGAAATCAAACCCAAATATCTTCCAAGCTCCGTGTTCATTCAGTATTATAGACTCTGGACAAATGTTTCGATGAAGGAGTTTCACATCGTTGTGCAGGAAAGTTAAACCCTCAGCGACTTGCATCAAACCGTACTTGATTTCAACGTCATGAAGCTTGAAGTTGGCTAACTGTGGAGGGGGCTTCGTCATATTCTCTAGGTTTCCTAAAATATTTGCTAGACTTGAGAAGACGGGCTCCGTTGCAAACGCCAGACTTTCTCTGCTCTCTTCTAAGCCATGTTGTACTGTTAAAATTAATGGATGTCGTATTTTCGTGAGCTGTATGATGCCATGTTTCAATATATCTATCATCATATCTCTGTCTGCTTTGTGCCATTTGTCAAGCTGTTTCTTTTCAAACACAAATATTGCAGCTTCCTGTTTAGTTGATTTCTTGAAGCCTCTGAAAACTTTCCATAGCAAACCTGAAAGCAAGTCCATAAGTATTTAGTTTCTGGAAAATTATGGAATATTATCATTATAGCTTGGAAAACAAATGCAATATCTTAAAAATAATACAGCCTATTGAGATATTCTGATTTTCAAACTACAATGTTGTTAAGTCACATTAAAATCTGTTCAATGGTTTTTCCGTGAAAGAGTAACAAACATCATCACATTCATCTATCCATTCTTTGGCACAAACTTTGACATTTATAATATTAGTAGGAAGTAGGATAGATTTGGTATTTAAATTGAAAATGTGTGCATGACAAAAATATTAATAGTATACACAAAGCGCATCAAGCTAAAGAAAACAATAAACCCGTACCTATCCCTGCAGTGGCGATGAAATGAGTTCCCTCATACTCCCTTGTAACTGGATTCCCGGGCAAAACTCCAGACAACTGTTGCACTGTGCTACTGACTGATGTATAGAACTTATTAAACACCTCCATGTTGTAAAACGGCACTGAATTTATGGGAAATAAGGAATAGATGGAAGGTCGAACCTGACTATTGTACGGATTTTCCAGCCATGTTTATGTTATGTCAAAGTGAAGTGACAGCTCAATTTTGAGCTCACGTTCGTAAATTCGTGAGAACCTCTTTTAGGCTGGTTACAAACAAAAACTAAATAATGCCTATAAAAATCTTATGAAAATTAGTGCGCAAGCACCAAGCAACATGCATTCATCACGTAACGCGAAAAGCATACAGGTCACAAAGTGTGTGTTTGCTATGAAAAAGGCAAGGAACGTCCATAATTCACAATACGGATCTGACAATTAAACTTTAAAACTTTGTAAACGCTAGCCATAAAGTCAAGCACTCCCTTCCCTCCTTGCTTCCCTCTTTAAACGTCAATCAAATCAATATCGTCCGTCCGTCAAGTCAATTTAGTCAATCGTCAATCGTCATCCACAAACTCACGTCATTGCATTTTGTTTACGGGAAATCAATTTCCATTTTTCCTAATTTCATAAAAGCAGATCGCCTCAGATGACTGATAAAAACAAAAAACCGTAGCAATGAATCGTGTTTTTGCTATTGCATCCATAATTCTCTGCTTTTCGCCCGGAATAAGATCAGGAAACAATCCTTATGAGCACGAACCATATCGTCCTTTGGGACCTTTGGTGAAATGTAACTTTTTACCGCTGGAGTTCCTTGAATGCGACGAGCCTTACGACCATAAAGGCAACCACACGGCTAAGGAAGCTGCAGGACACGGCTGCGTAAAATACGGTGGTGTTTACTACGAAGATGTGGAAATAACAAAGGCCCAATGCAAAGTATTTGATGGAATTGAATGTTATGGCTATAGGAGCTTTCTCCGCGATGGATTTCCTTGTGTTAAATACTCTGGACATTACTTCACTACTACGTTAATCTATAGTATTTTGTTAGGTTTCCTAGGAATGGATAGATTTTGTCTAGGTCAAACTGGTACAGCTGTAGGCAAATTGTTAACATTGGGTGGTTTGGGTATCTGGTGGATTGTTGATGTTGTATTGCTAATCACTAACAGGTTGCATCCTGAAGATGGCAGTAATTGGAACCCGTTTGTTTAGTTATTTAAGAGTCTATGTTATTTGTGATATTATTCTAAGATTATGTTAAGAAATAAACTACTTTTGTTATAAAATTTTGTTGTTTTGCATTACTTCATTGTTTCTTTATAATAATGTAAAGTACTAAAAAACTTTTTTCTTGATTAATAAAAAAAAATCATTCCCTGTACAGTCCACTATGGGAGCATATTAAAATTACATTAAATAAGTCAATTACAGACTATCTACTGATATCTTTTACTTACATAATTATGCTCTATATAGTATACTAAACATTTGTTATAAAATGTTTACAAATGTTACTAAACTTGCAGTGTGGGAGCATCATTACTCTCTTAGCTCAAGACCCCTCTAAAATTAAATGTAATGGAAGAACAAAGCTATGATTAGAGGTTAAAAAGTCTAAGCAGCTGGCAAAATTATGCTGAGTGCACAATTTCCATTTTCTGTAATAATGAAACTAGTTCAAATTAAATAGACAGGTTTTATGGTTTGCAAATGAAACGCTCATAGTAGTTTTAAATTTTATTTAAACTTAAGCCACTAAAGCGGAGGCTGTGCTGGACTCATATTTCCAGTTGGGAGGGAGCACGCTCTTAGTCTTGTAGTAGCGGGCTAGCCTGTGGATACGGGATTCGACCAGAATCAAACGGAATTTGCTGTCCTTGTCCTTCCTGTTGCGTTCCAAATGCTTCCTCATCGCGACAGCTTTCTTGATAAGGTAGTACAGATCCTCAGGTAGATCAGGAGCGAGACCCATAGCCTTCATGATACGCAGGATCTTTTTTCCGGTGACGAACCTGACTTGAGCGACACCGTGGGAGTCCCTGAGCATTACACCTGAAATTTAGAAAGTAAATGTTCAGTTTCACTTACTTTTGTAAATAAAACTCCAAATTGTATTTTAATTAAATTCGAAGTTAAAACTTAAAATCATGGAATGTTGTATTACTGTTAGAAAGTATAACTATAACTTTATACTGAAACAAGGCTGGTATTGTAGATTGTAGGAAAGCAAAAAAATGCATCTTGTAACTTCAAGTAAAAATTTTTATTGGGTATACCTATATGGAAAAAGGATTTAATATGGTTCTTAGGATAAAACGTTTATTATTTAGCATGTGGCTCCCAAATTCAAAGGCAACCCTGAGGTCTCACACTGATAAGAACAAACAACTTAAGACATCTTGATGGCACACATCATCAGGTTATGAATAACTCTTCAGATAAACATAAAAAGGCTTAATACGAGTATTTTTGACGTAACTGATGATTTACTACAGCCTCATAGCAGTTTCTTCAAAGATTTGATGAAAAAACATACGCACCGATTTGGGAGGGGGTGAGACCCTTCTTGCCAAGTTTGAAGATTTGCTCCTTCACATCATCAGCCGTCAGTTTCAGCCATGTAGGCACACTGCGGCGGTACGGCAGTGCCGACTGGGAAATACCCTTACTGGAAACATAAAAATCACACTTTTAAAACTCGCCATGTGGTGACAGCCATCCTTTAGAGGTTATGAACTAATCACACCAATATACCAAAAAATATCTAGCGAAACTTATGTTAAACACAAAATATAGTTTGCACTGGTTAATATGGAATAGTAATTACCCAGGTGCGTGCATACGACCCATGGTTGCGGCTTTTTATAATATCGCCGTACTGACAACGACAACAAGAGAAATCAAAAAGATGGTGCCCGGAACGGAGAGTGAATTCTATTCCATTCAGTTTATACGGTCTTTTGTCTATAGTTACTCATTCATTTTTAGAGTTGTAAAAACCGATAAATATACGTAAATTGTTGTGGTGGTGGTGTACTGTGTATTTCAGATTTTTACGGGTGCGTTCTCTTTCAGAAGTTGACAATTTCAACTGACAGATGTCATAACAAATGTCAATATCGTGCATTGGTTAGAAATTTTTGCTATTTGGAGTTTTGGCTATTTTATTTAAAAATGGCCAATTCCTACGGGATTTCCGATGCTGAGCTTAATTTGGCTAAGGCTCAAGCTGCGAAGCGTATGGAGTTTAGGAAAGAATTTATGAAACAGAAGACAAACCCCTGGAAAAATGCTGCAGAAGCTGGATACGTTGTGAGTGTTAATTTTAATTACGTAATTTTGTTATTTTCCTAATAAAGTAAACAATGTAAACATTGTAATTATGATATTTGTAGTGATAGAAGATACTTTCTTTTTCAGTTCGACCCTGCCATGCAAAAGTTCATATCGATGAAGGTAACCCAGTTCGACCACTTCCGACCTAACCCAAAGACAAGTTTATTTGGTATTGGTGCCATCATCATACCTATGGTTTCTTACGGCTACCTCGTTTGGAGGCAAAGGACAACTCAAGAGGAAAAGATCCGAGCTGGGGAAATCAAATACAGAGACAGATTGTTCAAACTGCAATAATTATGTACTCATAAACACAATCTAAAGCTCTGTAGAAAAATAGTGTATTATAATATCAAGTTAATTAAAATAAAAAGGTGTTTTTTCTTTTAAATTTTACTTATTTTTAGTCAGATAGGTACATAAACAAGTAATCACTTAGGTTTTTTTGTATCTGATGTTTTTATTCTGTACAATGACTAAATTACAAAGTCTTCGATAACACTTTTGCACTTAATAGTACCAAACAATAAAACCTATATTCTTTTCATTGCACTTTGATAAAAAATATTTTGACAAATTGACATTAGCACTGTCAACCACCTGTCAGCAAATGCCTTAATGCCAAACAAATTAAAAAACAAAAGAATTGATTGATTGAAATTAAACATTTTCTAATAATTAGATTAATAATATTTCCCTCTCTCTTATCAATACAATATAGTATTTATTAGAAATAATAAACATGTCGCAAAAATGTCCAATGCCCCATTCCCCGTTGGAATGCAAAATCATTGAAAATCAAACAGAACGTCGTTGTTTTTATAGACGAGAGTTCTTAAAACGGAGAACAGACCCGTGCCTTCATGCTAAAGAAGCTGGCTATGTTGTAAGTATGATCCCACTGCTGGGCATAGGCTTTCCAATCCATCATTATCATCATCTCAAATGGCATCGAACATATTTGTATGGAGCCTGGTATAGTTAAAATTTTCGGTATCAATTACACTCAACAATTAAAGAACTTTGAAAATTGTTACATGCAAACATTTTCAAAGTTTTCTGAAAGTAGGTACCTATATCACTCGACATTTGTCCAAAATACTATCGTTTTATAATATTTTTCTCTATCGATTGACGTTAGTTTCATCAGTGGCCGCCAACTTTTTTTTCTCCATGCTAGTTCGAATAGGGGGATGTTGAGTGTAATTGATAAGTACCTAACGAAAATTTTTACTACCTACCTATACCAATTATTATAAATAGGTAAGTAAATATAAAATAAAACTATACCTGCTAGTTAGTTATTTCAATAAAATAGCATTACAGTGGTAACTAAAGCTCTATGCTACAATGTACGTTCTTTAGAAACAATACCTATCAAATAAAATGAAACATATATAATGTAAATATATCTACACCATTCATTCATAGTTATCTCATAAATCATTAGGTACTTACTATTTTCATCCTTATGCAGAACTGGATGGAGAGCAAGGAACTAGGCCTTTGCTGAATTGGTGGGATGTGATAGGCTGACTGTATCTGCTATAATATAATATTCAAGAACATTTTCTTCAACAAATTAATATACAATACATATCCATCACGCCTCTCTCCCTTTGGGGTAGGCAGAGACCACTTCATCAGTCAATCAATCAGTCGCCTCATACATGTCCGTCGGTTTAGGGTAGGTACTCTTGATTTGGCATTTCTTGAGCAAGTTAATAATATAGTTTTTTCTCTTACAGTTTGACAACGCCATGCAACAGTTCATAAGCATGAAATCTACAAGCTTTGAATATTTTAAGGCTACTCCTAAAACATCACTGTTTGGTATCTGCGCAATTATTTTACCTATGGTTACATATGGAGGTATAACTTGGAAACTACGTACCGACAGAGAACATCTGATACGATGTGGAGAAATAAAATACCGTGATAGATTGTTTAAATTGCAATAAAAAGTTCATACAAGTTTTTGGTGAATTTTATTTATTAACCAACTCCAAAAAAAGGAGGAGGTTACTAAGTTATTTAGAAAATATTTTAGTCATTAAGGTACATTTATGGTACAATTAGATTCATGCCCCTATAGTGGGGATGTTAAAAGGGCTAATAAGGAAGGAAGTAGGTACTTACCTTTAAGTTCAGATCAACCTTTACATTTCAATATCGCTCAGCTACCCCTGTGAAAAGCTTAACATACTCTTGCTTGTATAAGAACTATTTAAAACCATTTCATAGCTTTATAAGTACACAAATACTAAATAAAAAGAATATTTTAAATAAAAGAACTTACTTTATTGCGAATTAAATATACATAAGATACAGTTAAAAATAATGAGTTTATCGGTCATCTAGAGACTTGTCTCTTGCTATAACGAAATCTTCAAACTTTACCATGTACGTTGTCCCTTTGTGCCAATGCGCTGTCACTTTTGCCGGCTGCAACAAAAATATTATTAGGGTTACCGAATTCTAGGATTATTGGCAATTTTATCATAAACTTTGGCAGTGATCCACTAGTCAATCAGCAAAAGTAAGTAAGTAGTTTATTTTCTAAAAACAGTACCATTACACTGTGTGCAATAGTAGGTAATTATTATTGTTAATATTATGATCCCTTAGTGCCAATTCACCACCTAAAGATAAAAAACTGATAGATAAACCTATTTTCATTTCATAAAACATGTCGTCTTAGACAGAGACAGGTATACAACATCTGTCACATTAGAATTTTATCTGTAAATGTTGAAACGGTCCCTCAGCGCCAGAACACACGGTGAAACGCAACTGCAACGCAACTGAAAGTGCTAGTTACTTTTGAGAAGCATCGCAGTTTCTGCTATAGACTTCCTTAGAAAACCACACACGACGCAACTAGTTTGAAACTTTTCGTTTCAGTTGTGTCTGGTCTAAATGAAATGAAAATCATTTAGTCTTGTAGGTTTTGACAACACTTAAGACGGGTAATTTTTTAAAGTTAATGCTAGATTCGCAAGAGTGCAGTTTTTCCCAGAGAAGAACCTAGCAAGAAACTCTGTAGGGTTGCTCTTTTTAATTTAAGTTTTACAAATCTCAGGCATACACAGAAACATATAATAAAATTAATATTTCAAAACAGCTATCCATAAATAAATAATAAAAATTTGACCCCGGTCTAAGAGTACTAATAGCATTTTCAGTATGATTTTGTGATAAAATTACTTACAAATCCACTCTTAGAGAGCACAGCTTCAATTATGCCAGCATTAAAAGTGGCACAGTTAAGTGATCCTTTATCTTTTGGTACACTTATGAACTTGTTAACCTGAAAATAAACAATTATTTTGTTTTAATTAATGTCTAATGGTCGCGACACATCTGCGTTTCGTATCGCGTGGAACGTACCGCGGCTGGAGTAAATATGTATATGCGATGTGATTTCAGTTGACGTGTCATAGGTGACTTGAAACACATTGCGAGAGTATTGAACCGAACGTTCAGCGCGGTACGTTACGCAGATGTGACCGCACGCTAAAATAAAGTGATTTTAAAATTCTTGTTTCTCATTTCAGCTATTTATTAGAGGGCTATTTTAAGAATACTGCTAAAATCAATAAAAAGTGATTTGAATTTTTGATTGACCTGTTATGAATTTTAAATGTTATGAGAATCTTACCAAAGCATCTTTTTCAATGATATAATAAGTTCTTTCATCATCATTGGCATGTTCTAACTTATCTGCTTCTTTTCCAAATAACACCTGAAATACACATTACACAATTTTAATTTATTAGTTGAAAATAAGTATGAAATAATTTACAAAATGTTGTTAATTTTATAAAGTACCTTCCAAAGAGTTGATTTTACAAACAGAAGCATGTTTAGCAGCTTAATTTCTCTCTTACTGTTGCGTTCTCTTACAAAATAGAGGTCCAATAGTCTTGTACCCACATCTTGGCCAATATCGGACAATCTAGAAAAGGAAATTGTAATGTTTATGCTTTATCTTGATATTTATACGGTTTTTGGGGTAAATTGGCACTTTTTAATCATGATTTCATACTTGTTATTACTGCCACAGGAAAAAAGCTCTGGTTTTGGCGAGATTATTTTGTAACAATTTTCTAAGTGAATTTGAGAAGATTACTTACTTGTTTTGCAATTCCTGAATAGAATGCGACCGATTCTGGCAATATTGCACAATTTCAGAGAATAGTAAAGCATAGAAAGCCAGAGAAACCTCCCCTTTGCCTTTACTTAGAGGTTTGTCCAGAATGGACGTTTTTGAGCGATTAGAAGACATTGTGATGGTTCAATATGAATTATCTTACAAATTAACCTATTTCTTATTAATTTGTCTATAAACTAACGCACTAATTATGGATAATTGGTTTAATTTATCAATTAAATTCTAGTCAACGAAAAAGCAAGCAACTCCACTTCACGCAAACTGACAGCTTTATGTCAATGTCAAAATCAAAATTATGAATTTTATTGATGGCACAGGGAATCATCGTCTAATTCCAAAATTCATAGGTACCTAGTCTAAAAAAGTACATAAAAGTTTTTTTTCATAAAAGTCCATTTTAATACTGTTCAATTTAATTATAAGCACGTGCATTATGTCCAATTAGAGAAGTGTACATCGTCCACGTATTGTAAGTATAGTCAAGTACAAGAATGCACAATACAAGATTGTACCTATAATCGTATGTCAAAAGACCTAAATTGAAGACAAACGACTTGCGTATTTTAGGCCAATGGCTTGAACTTTACTACTGATAGCCTAGTTTGGTAAAACGGGTCACAGACTCGAAGGACATCAAGTTAAATCATTCACTACGCACTTGTCTTTGTTAATTTCTACATTTTATTTGTTAATACGAGACTAGAATGTCCTATACCTATAGCTGGGCAAAGGCCTATTATCTACTTAGTAATACCTACCTACTTTTCTTTTTCAATTAAGTAGGTACCTACATTAAATTGTTTAATGGAACTCGGTAAAGACAACAAAGGCCTAATAATGGTATTTACCTACAAACTCAGTTTTTGGTAAATCCTAAAATAAAAAAAAATAGGTAAAAAAACTTTTTAAGTTAAACGGTTTTATGTTAAACATATCTACATTGCAATGTTTAAGATAAATGTACTAAAAACCAAAAAATAATAAAATACACACAGTCGTGGGAATTATAAACATATGCATAGACTAGACTAAAATAAAACCGTGGGGCACGTCAATTGTCTACAAATTATCGACTTAATGTGCGATAGAAGAATCGTTTAATTCGTCGTTAGGCAGTTGGCCCGCAGACGGTGAGGAAATTACTTACTATTTTCTTGCTCATGGAAATTCCAATAGTTATACACTCCATGTAAATAAAAGAGATGTTTCAACGAGTTTATCGTTGGACATTCACATCACACTGCTGGCTGGCGAAGAATCGTTTCACTGCTCGTAGTTTGTCTTTAATCGACAAAACATATGATAAAAGTACTACTCGCTCAACACTATGAAACCCTAAAACTCGCTTATAATCGAGCTTGCTAGCTTGTTTCCACATTCTAGCCCTACTTATCACACGTCCATCGTTGTCGGTTGAACAACTGCCTTATTATAGTGTAACATTACAAAACAAACATTTTAATCAACGATTGTAGACAATTGACGTGCCCCACGGTTTTATTTTAGTCTAGTCTATGCATATGTTTATAATTCCCACGACTGTGTGTATTTTATTATTTTTTGGTTTTTAGTACATTTATCTTAAACATTGCAATGTAGATATGTTTAACATAAAACCGTTTAACTTAAAAAGTTTTTTTACCTATTTTTATTTTCTAGTTTTTAGTTTTTATTTCGCATTCTGTTTAATTCATTTAGTGCTTCATTATTGCAAGGTTTCTTGCCCGTTAGTTTATTGCAGTCCAACTCCTCTATACGTAGTCCCTGCAAAGCTCTTACTCTACAAAGAGCCACGTAGGCTTAAGTATACGATTGCGTGATCCACAGTGCTGCCCTGCATAAATCTTGACTTGGGTGGTGGATTCAGGCTGGATTAATCAGATACCTAAATTACAGATTCAATTTCTAAATTTAAATCTTATTATTATACGCCATTTAGTGGCTGCGCCCATCTAAAATATTGAGGTTGTATAGTGCACTGAATTCTTCTTGGCAAGCCCTTTTATTTGATACCCATATTGGTGGGATTGATAAAAAATTGTTATCAGCCATTTGGTAGCGGCGGCCATCTTAGATTTCAATTTTGCATAGTAAATTGTATTCTACTTGTTGAGACCTTTCATTTGATACCCATATTGATGGGATTGATAAAACCTAAGTTATCCGCCATTTTGTAGCGGCCGCCATCTTGGATTTTAATTTTATATAGTACATTGTATTCTACTGGTTGAGCACTTTCATTTGATACCCATATTGATGGGATTGATAAAACCTAAGTTATCCGCCATTTTGTAGCGGCCGCCATCTTGAATTTTAATTTTATATAGTACATTGTATTCTACTGGTTGAGCACTTTCATTTGATACCCATATTGATGGGATTGATAAAATCTACGTTATCCGCCATTTTGTAGCGGCCGCCATCTTGGATTTTAATTTTATATAGTACATTGTATTCTACTGGTTGAGCACTTTCATTTGATACCCATATTGATGGGATTGATAAAACCTACGTTATCCGCCATTTTGTAGCGGCCGCCATCTTGGATTTCAATATTTTATAGTATATTGTATTCTGCTCGTTGAGCCCTTTCATTTGATACCCATATTGATGGGATTAATAAAACCTAAATTATCCGCCATTTTGTAGCGGCGGCCATCTTGAATTTATAATGATAATGAATAAACATAATTGTATTGTCACCAAAATCCAAAGTTTATACAAAATTTCAGATTAATCGGTTGACAGGAAGAGGGTGAAATTTGAATTACTAAATTTGACCCAAGAAAACAAACGGGGTGAGCTAAATAAAACCGTTTAAAAAAATACCTACGACAGCTACTAAGGTAGGTAACTACGTAACAAAAACTGAAATGTAGGTATTTCCTTACTTTCGCAAACAAGAAGGAAACATACATACATATCCGTCACGCCTCTCTCCCATTGGAGTAGGCAGAGACCACTTATTTTCACTTGCTACGATCCAAACACACCTCTTTGGCTTCATCCACACTCATCAGTCGCCTCATACATGCCCGTCGGTTTACGGTACTCTTGACTTGGCCTTTCTTGAGCAAGTCCCCAATTATACTTACTTACCAGACTATTATTTAGTTAGTTAGATATAATTGTACCTACCTACTTTAAACTTACTTAATAATGTTTACTAGAATGAAACCAATTACATAATTAACAAAAAACTTTACTTCATACAATACAAAGCATTATTTTAACAGCGCATCCGGAATATCTACAAAAATTGACCGAGAAATGCTCTGAACTTGATACCTACACAACGAGACGAAAGTATGTTGAGTTGAATAGATTTGATAATTTGTAGGTACTTACATACATACATATCTGTCACGCCTCTCCTATTGAGGTAGGCAGAGGCCACTTTTAGGTACCTACTTTGTTATTATTAAGGCTAAACCCAATGGCTAAACCCTAAACCCGAAACTCCGAAAGGAACTAGGAAGGTAAGTGTAAGGAGGTAGGTACCTAGTATAAAAATCTTGCATAAGTTCCCTTCATTTATTTTCTCAACATGTTCTCGATCTTTCACTTTACTACTTTCATTTGAAATAAATAGTTTAGTTACCTCAATTCACAAAAAAAGTTTGCCTCGAGAAAATTGTGCTGTCTTCTATGCCTACATTGCCAAACATCTGCCTGCACTTTTTTCGACCATCCTATTAACACGTTTACTGCCTCATCTGTTTAAATGACCTTGACCTAACCGTGACTTTTAAAAATTGGGTCACATTTTGTAGAGCCATTAGAGAAAAATATACTCTTGTACATAAATTGTACGAGTTTATTTTCTGAGAGTAAAGGACTCTACGTTTACGAGAAGGTATTTAATCATACCTAGAGGTAGAGTTATCTAAAACTGTCCCTAGTAACCCCTACGAAAATACAAACAGCAATTTTCGACATTTAGCCACCGATTTGGACGATGGCCCCTATATGACATTTCATTACTCATTTATACTAATAAACTGAGATACATTTCGTTTGCGCCGGACCTGGGTATTTGTTCCATACTTCATGAGCATTCTCTTTTGCCTACCTGTTAGATAATGGGTAGTGTATTCATTTTTTGAAAAATGTATTGAACACATGAATGAACTTAACAAGGTCAAAGTCAAATTGAAAAGCAAAGTATTTCTTGGAGCAGGCAAATTTTCCAGCCATGCGTGACGTGAAAACGGTCTTTAATCTTCTCGTTATCGGATGCGTTTATGAGCGTATTGTTCCTTGAAGTCAATTAAGTAATGTGACACTAGAGGTAAGGCCGTAAGGTGGATATTACGATGCAAATATAGGGTGACTTTAAATTAGTGAACGATAGAAAAGGATATGCATGCACTCGTGATAACAAACAACTTTTACTATGGGACTGGGGTCGAAATCATTCAAAAATTATTGAACTCCACATACAAAATGCACCAGCTGATAGTATGGGGGACCAATTTTTTTCATGGTTTCGAGCTTGGCCCCATAGTAAAAGTTGTTTGTAATCACGAGTACATGCATAATCCTTTTCTATCGTTCACTAATTTAAAGTCACCCTGTATAATTAAAAACTAACAAAAACAAAACTGATAAATCCTCATTTAAAATGTAAATGAACCCCGCCTGGCTGTCTGTATGGACGGATAACTCGTGGTTTTTATACATAACTTCTTATGCTAAACGCGAATACTTTAGACATTAATTTATTCAGACGTACAATGTTCGCCTTCATTCATAGTTTCTAATGGCAATTTACAACTATAACAGATTTTTATTTAAAGTTTTACCTCTTGTTAAAGAAGTTGTTTAATGAGGTGCTTTTAATTAAAGCATTTTTAAATAGGTACTATAGTACCACACAATTGATTGTTCAATTAAAAGAGAATTTATCAGTTATGTTTAGAAATAAAGCTTATACATTTTATGTGTATTAAATTATGTATTATTTTACACCAACATTTATTATAAATTAAATAAATTGTGTCGCAGGTACAATTTTTTTCTAATTTACGTTACGTGTTAAGTTAGTTAATGTTAGTAAATCAACTTTTCAACAAAATAATAACAATGATTCATTCAAACGGGACATTTTTAAAGTTCTTTGGTTCATCGGATATTTTAAATACAATGTAAAACAAATTGCAAAAACTTAAAGGAAAAAAAATTGCAAACAACGCAAGATTTTTATGTCAATATTGTGATAGATAGCAAAGAAATATTTACAAAGAAAGAGATAGTTTGATCAAGGGAAAAAAAACAAATTAAAGCATTTTCCTTTTCAACCAGCAATTATACAACAGCTGCAAATCAACCTTTACTAAATTAAATTATATTTATACAACTAAATGAATATTTTTCTCATTAAATATGGCCTAATTTCAGAGAAATTTTAAAGGCTGATTTCATACGTACAGTACGAAATAAGTCAACAAAAAATTAAATATTTAGACTGCTCCTTTCAACCTTATCTACATGTTACAAAATTATGCTTAAACATGTTATTAAACTATTCTAACGTATGAGTCAATATATACATCTTTCTTCTTCTAACAGCATGTGGATTGTACGGTTTCAGCTTCAAGAAGGTTGAAATCCATGCCGTTAGGGCGATTGAAACCAGTTTTGATGCCATCCCATCCATCTTCGACTTTGTATTCACCTGTTTGTATGCGGTTGTACACTTCTTGAGCAACTAGGACGAACGCTTCTTCGACGTTTTGGCCTGACTTCGCTGATGTTTCTACGTGGTGGAGGCCTAGAAAGAAATAAGAAGGGTCAGGTAGCTATTAAAAAAAAAAAAAAATTTTTGAGGACAAATAAACAGTTCCTCAAAAAGTGTGTAGATAGATAGATAGAAATACTTTATTGCACACAAAGAGATACAGACAAAACTTTAAACTAAAACATTGTGCGCAAAGGCGGCCTTATTACCAAAAGTGATCCCTTCCAGACAACCGTATGTACCTATTCTTAACTTAAAAATCAAATCAAAATGACATAATTAAATTTTTTTCCCCTTGTAAACCTAAGGTATTTATTTTGCAGTGAATTGTTGTTAAAGTCTAGCAACCGTAATTTGAACCCCAAAGATATAAACTGACATTTCGAACGATTAGGTAATTTACAATAAAACGGATGAAATAAATACAATTAACTACATTAAAAAGCAAATAATGCAATAAGGTAGAGTAAATGATTTTTTCAACAATGTCCTAACATAAAAAATATTTCATCCTCTACTGTGGATACTGTTTTCTGGAAATCTTATTTTGTCTTACATTCTAATACTTAGTTTCTTTTTTTTTTATTTCTCTTTTCTCTCAACTCGAAATGTTAAAATTATCAATGTGCTTTTATTGTCTATTACTTATAAGTGTGAATCTGTAATTGGCTTCATAACAACTTATTTTATGATAAACATTGTAACAATTGGCTGTTGATTTACCAAATAAATAAAATAAAATAAATAATAAAACAAAGGAATAAACAATTAACTTGCGGTCAAAGTACAAAATCTCTAGAATAGTGTTGTTTGACAAATAAAGTAGGTAATTAAGGTATAATTGTAGTAGTTGCTTTAGTTTTCGCTTTTTCATCTATAGAAGGAGTTATCGGCCGCAATTTATTTTATAGTAATTATTTAAGACTCATTTTTAGGGTTCCATACCCAAAGGGTGAAAACAGGCCCTATTATCAGTAATACAAGTGTCACCACTTGGCTGTCCGTCTGTCTGTCCGTCCGTCTGTCACGAGGCTGTATCTTACGAATCGTTAAAGCTAGAGCGTTGAAATTTTCACAGATGATGTATTACCAAATACCATTGCCGTTATAACAAAAAATACTAACAATATAATAATAATAATTAAGGAGGGCTCCTATACTATACAACATATATATTTTTTTCTTTTTTTGCTTGATATCAATAGTGAATGGTACGGAACTTTTCCTGGGCGAGTCCGACTCGCACTTGGCCGGTTTTTTAAACAAAATAAGTAACATTAAGCTACTCAAATGTTGCAGTATTGTAATTTTTTTTTGCGTCAAAATCCTATTTCTAATCACAAGCAGTTAACATGTTAATCATTGCAATGGACACAATTACCTACACGAAATCAAAAAAATAAAATACAAACTTTTTAAACAAGAACATTTTTAAAACAGTTTCTGCCAGGAACTTGTATTTTATCAGCATGAATCAGAGGTTGTTTCCCTTATAGACTCGTGCCAGACTTGTTTAGATAAACTATTTCATCAATTAATGAGGACATTATAACACGCAATATTCCTCAATAAATAATAAGTAGGTATCTACTTAACTTTATAGTACCTCAGTGACACTAATTTTGCTTGCCACTAAGATCCTATTACTGGGCCTACCTTTTTCATGAAATATATTTTTTTCGGCCTAATCACTCCTGTATGAGAGTAGACTCATGCCCCTCTGTGGGGACATATATGGGCCGATAATGATATTTTTTTTACTCATAGTCAGAAAGACATAGGGGGTCCCCCCATGTTTTTCTACTCCTATGAGCATGTATTGTGTTAAATAAAAAAAAAGGAATACTTGAACAGCAGAAACTAAAAAAAGAAAAGAAAAAAAGCAGAAAAACTTAAAATTCGAATAAAAAAATATTCATGCTTTATGTTAAGACTAGAGACTGCCCGCAACTTTGTACGTTTTTATCGTCATATCTTTAAAAAAAAACATCATATCCAAAAATAATATAGCCTATGCCTTATTCTGACATTTAAGCTACAATATTGCCAAATTTCATCAAAATATATTCAGTAGTTTTTGCGTGAAAGTGTTATAAACATCCATCCATAAGCACAAAGATTGACATTTTTAATGTTAGAAGGATTGTCCTTGGATTAAATAAATGATGCATCACAGTAACTTTAAAAGCAACATAATGCAATACATAACATTAAGTAACTATATCAAACTCTTGCAAAAAACTTTTTGTTAAGTATATGATGCTGTCCACTAATATATGTAAAGATTGCTTAACAAAAACCAACTGCAGTGTGAATGTACGAGTAGGTATTATGGTTTTTGCTCACAGTCAAAGAACAATTGAGTAGTGAAATGTAACAAAAAAGATCTGTTTCACTTTTTTCTGAGTGCAGCTATCATGGAATAATAAACACAAGTCTTTGCCACATTACTTTTTTTTTAAGAAAAGTTTTTTGTCCAAGTAAAATTTTTATGCATTAAGAGGCTGCCCGCGACTTCTTACGCATTTATCGTCATATCTTGGAAAATAATCATGCTATCACAAAATAATATAGCCTATGTGTTATTCTGATGTGCAAACTACAATATTGACAAGTTTCATCAAAATCTGTTAAGTAGTTTTTGCGTGATGTGATGAAGTAACAAACATTCATCCATCGGCACAAACATTGACATTTATAATATTTATAGGATTTAATGTGGTGGGGAAAAGTCTATGTTTAAGTACCGACAATCTCATCATATAATGTTATTGCCCAAGATTTTTGCTGTTACATGTACTGTTAAGTTTAAACATTGCTACATTTCATCAAGCTAGTTTTTACAAGGCCATATTCCATTTTGAAGAATAAGGAAGTGAATTTTAAGTTAGGCATATGTTTTTGCAAGTTCCTAGTTGCAAAATCTAAGTTACTTGAAAAGCTTTAGTTTATTATGTCTTAGAAAGATTTCTTTAAGTTTTAGTGATCACAACATAGGGTTCAATTAAAGAGACTTTGCTTCCATTGTTTACACATAAAGTATCTATGAATACCATTATCTTGTTAATTCAAAAATTAAGGCAAATACTCACCATTTTCTTCAGCAAACAACCTCGCTTCCTCACAGGAGACCTCTCGTCTGGCCCCATTCTTGTTGTCTGTGCCCACAAGGTCAATCTTACACCCTACCAAAGCAAATACTGGTCTGTGAGGTTCTATGTGTCTTTTTGCCTCCATCATCCAAAGAGGTATATGCTCGAAACTGGATCGGTTACACACATCGTAAACTAGAAGCGCACCCACTGAGTTTCTATAGTAAGACTTGGTGATGGATCGAAATCTCTCCTGCCCGGCCGTATCCCATAACTGCAATTTAATTCTAGTACCATCTTGCACTTCTATTATCCTCGCGAAGAAATCAACACCTACCGTGGGATCTGACAACTGAAATTTAACGCGCAATACAGAATTTCGTTCGCACAAAAATATTAGTAAAAATAAAAACAATGAACCTCTGAACTCACCTCTGCAAATTTTCCATCAGTAAAGTATTTCAGCAACGAACTTTTGCCCACAGTGCTGTCCCCAATTAAGATCAGCCGAAATTGGTAGTCAAATATCGGATCAACCATTTTATTCGCAATTTCAATAACATAAAACTGATAGCAACAAAGACCTCGTCAAAAATTACGTATCGCACACAAAGATGAGTGATAACATGACAGTTGTTTTCTATAATTGAACGAATGAATGGGGTGAGGAAGATCATGCGATCGACATTTTTATGGATGCGTTCATGAAAACCGGTAACATTCTAAAAAAATATATATTAGTGAATGAACAGCTTTATTACCATAGACAAAAAAAGCGCCAACGCTTTTCTTTGTTGAATGAGCGAATGAATGAAATGTAATTAATTCAATTCAATGTCATCGTATTTTAAAATCTATTTATTAGTTTAATTGATTTTCTTTATTAAAGACTGATCAGAAAATTAAGTAGCTTTATGTTTTGTGGTTTGAAATAAATTTGATAACCTAGACAAATGTTTTTGTGATGGTAGCGACCAATTCATAACCTAGAAAATTGTGCGGTCTAGTTGCCGCCTCTTGTTTGCTTGTTACAAAAAATTATTGAAACCTCCCATGAATATTCATTCAGGACTTATGAAAATGAAAGAAAATGGCACTGATTATATGGACAGTAAGATGAAATCAACCCCAATAGGTAATTCTTTTTAAATTCCTTTATTTATTTTTCCATTCCATGTTGAACCCAAATGCATTAGGAATTCTTCAAATAAATTCATATTCATTCGAAATTATTGCTCGAATTTGTACATACGTATTGAATAACTTAAATTTAATGCATTTTTAACCAATAAAACTCATTTTCATGATAGATATGGCTTTGTAAACAATTTTATTTCTCGATAATTAAAACTATTTAAAATTTTGCGTGCATTCACAGCAATGGTAGCACCAGAACTTAAACTGAAGGCTGAAGCGGATACGGAAATCACTAAAACCTGTGCGGTACTTGGTTGTGAGGACTCTAAAAACTTAAGTTCTGCAGAATTCTTTAGGTAAGAGTAGGCGAAACTATTGTAACTTTAATTAAATAGTTCTAATTATTTAAGAGCTATAAATCTAAAGGCTCTAGTTACAAGCCATTTTTGTCTAAGAGATCTATCTAAATTTTATTCACAAGCCATAATGTAAAATAATGCAAAAAGCTTAGAGAATTTTTTTTAAGATCTATAAAATCCAGCAGTGGGACAAAATAGGCTATTACTAGATTAAGAGGCCCTAAATTCACATTGATCATTAGATTGCTCGATATCTAGTGAGTCCCTATAACCTAAATCAATGAGCCAAATAAGAAAAATTGGAGCTTCAAGTATTTCTAATCTCATTTTAAATGCATTTTTCATCATCACATCTTTCAAACCACCATTTTTAAGATTTGTCTATTCTATTACAATTCATCATCTCTTAAAATTTACACAAATGTCCAAAATTGCAATCAAAAGATTTATTTATTCCCCTAGATTCCCTGAAGACCCAAACTTCAGAGAGATATGGACGAATCTTACGGGACGTAATAACTGGACACCAACGGATTATTCGTACATCTGCATACAACATTTCTCCGTAGATTGTTTTACGTGCGATGCTGACAGTCAGATGGTGTTAGTTGATAAAGCTGTGCCCTCTTTGAAGTTGCCAAAACATGTTTTAGAGGTATGTAAAGTTTATTTGTTAACTAGAGGCTGCCCGCAACTTCGTACGCATTTATCGTCGGAACTGGAAAAAAACTTCATATCTAAAAGTAATATAGTTTCTGTGTTATTCTGTAAAAGCTACAATAATGCCAAACATCAAAATCTATTCAGTAGTTTTTGCGTGGAAGAGTAACAAACATCCATCAGCACCAACATTGACATTTATAATAAAACAAGCTATTATACATTTTGAAAAGAATGTTTTGGCATTTTGCAGTGAGTTAATTTTATGTACATGTATGCTTACTGTATTACACAGCAAGAAAAGTTTGTATTGTATTTGCTAATGTCAATTTTAAATTTAGAGAACAAGAAATTTTATCTTTCTAAACTGTTGGAAATATTATAAATACTTAGATAATTGAAAAATAAGATGATGAAGCAATATTCTATGCTTTTTAAGATTGGCCCAGTTATAACATAATTAGTTTAAAAAGTAGTTTGTAGTTCTAAAAGTACTCCCCCTTTTTAGGTTGAATACATAGAAGAAGATACATTAGAAAACGACGAAGATGATTATGAAATGGATGGAGATACAGATTACGAAGGGGATAATGAGGCAGATGTAAATAAACAAACATTCACAAATAAACACACCGTAAAACACACGCCAAAAAAAACCATAGACATTGAGACATTAAAACTTTTTACCGAAGTGCAAATGATGCAACGCCAAACAGTCGGTCTAAGAGACAAACTTAAATACAACATGAAAGTACATAACAAACAACTGAAATTCCTGGAACGGTTAAAGAAAATCATAGAAATTAAGAAGACGGCTTTGAGTGCGAAACGTAAGAAAAGAGCACGGATTCTGCTTTCCCTACAGGATAAAATGAAAGAGGACACAAGTGGTTTAGTCATGGCTATGCCAACTAGACATACGGATGATTTAAAGAATTTCGCTCTAAGTATCTACAAATATTCACCGCAAGCTTACATTTACATAAGAAATATGCTAAGGACTATGTTACCGAGTGCAGATGTACTGAATAACTGGATAAATGCTGGATACCAACCAAACAATGTGCTTTCGTCAAATAATCTGATAAAAGTGACGGCGGAACAATCAGAGTCAGAATTGTCATGTAAAATATCATTACGCTAAATGTCTATTTTTTAAGTGTGTAGGTTAAGAATTCTTTTTTGAGAATAAAAAAACGATTTGGAATATTTTCAACAGGTATTTGTTTTTTTTTTTAACGAATGTGAGGCATAATTTATTCTATTGTTGCGACACAGGCAATAGGCCTATCTCCTAAATTCGTCAAACTGGCAAAAAGCGAGCTAATCTCGTAAGTTTTAAAACTTATTGGCGCCCTCTAACTCAAAATTACACAACACGTATCATCACCGCAATTAATTAAATCGTGTTGACTTGACTAAAGTCCTCAAGTGAGGGCATTGGGAAGGATTAGTACCTTCCCTCTTTGATAGATGTCGCCACACGAAACCGGTTTGTTAAAAAGAGACCGCGAACTTCTCCGCTTGAGGAGTGAGGAGATACGCAATATCCAAACAAATGGGCCCGTCAGTGTCTTGAATGCTAGGTCGCAAGCTGCCGTGTCGCAACTTATAGTGAAACGTCGCGCGTGAACCAAAATAATCACATCTGTTCAAATATTGTGCGAGTTTTAACGAAATTATTACAACAAAAATACATTTCAAAAGATGTGTGTGTTGTTCCCGCCAAACGGAAGCGCAAAGTTTTGAATTCCCGCTCATTTAGTGTTGTGCTAGTGTTTTTTGTTTTCATGTGACTGGATTTATTTGAGCGGCGTATGAAGAACGCATAAAGGTTCGTTTTCCACGCTATTTTCGTTCGCTTCCTTGTCTGTTCCGTTTGATTTCTCTTATAAATAAGGTTAAGGCGCTACAGGTTTTCTAGAGTAACTCTGTAACTGGACTTTCGTAATCTGTATTCCTTGCGCGTGTGACGTGCCTTATACGTGAGTGGTACTCATTCAATCGCTTTTCGAACGTGTACATAATTAATGTCTCTATTATACTTGCAATAAATATTAAAAATATGTTCCTGTTTTACGTATCAGTTTCTCTTTTCACATAAATGGAGCCTGAATAATTTCTACCGATTAATTGACGAAGTATTTTTAAATTTCTTTTGCATTTTCTTTTGTTGTTTGCTAATTGCATTGTAAGATGATACAAAGTTCTAATTAATGAGGTTTTCAAGTTAGAACGGAATGCGTTTTTCTGACAATGAAAAACTTTGTTAATTAGGAAGTATTTTAATTGTCGGAAGAGCGTTTGTTGCACACCAAGCTTGACATTGGCGCAATTTTATACGCTTGAAGGATTCGACGGCGTACTTGCCCAGTACCTTGTTACTTAACCAACCGAGTACCTAACTACTGTAACTAAGTAACATGTACTTGCTTTATTACTTATTTACGTCGATATTAAAGACAAGTTTCACAATATACTCACAAGTAAATTAAGTATAGGCACTTATTTCGACTCTTCCTCAACACTGAGTTTAATTGCAAGTTCTGTCTTTGTCTTAATCTAATCTAGTCGATAGTGTCCCACTGCTGGACAAAGGCCTCTCGTCATCCGCCATGATTTTCTTACTCGAGCTTCCTCTTGTCTTTGTTAGTTAACATAAATCAGAGAGTGACAACACTATCCATAAAGCTCACCGACTTTTTAAAAACTCTGAAACAATCCAACATGAAGCTGGCATAGCCACTTAAAGTGGTTGAAGCCTCGTCAAAAATTAGATTAAAAAAAAACAATCCAATAAAAAGACAAAAAAGACGATCCGAAGACAAGACGACGCGCGACGACGCAACGCCATTTGTTAAACAAATCGCCAGATATCCTTATCGGCTGTCGGAAATAGGAGAGAACGCTTCAACAGGTCAATCAGTCTGTCAACTGCACACCCGACTCGTCGTCCCAACTGTCAATCAGTTAATAAACAGATATTTGGTCCTTCAGTCCGTAAATCTATCAACTGGTCCTTCGTTCACGAAATCCTGTATGACCTTAGACGTTATAATTCTGTCATTATCATTTTAAAAAATCTCGTTGGTATAAATCCTAGTCCTACCTATAGTATAAATGTCAATGTTTACGCCGATGGATATTTTACTCTTTCACGCAAAAACTAATGGACAGATTTTGATGAAACTTGGCAATATTGTAGCTTATACATCAAAATAACACATAGGCTATATTATTTTAAGATTGCATGTTTTTATTTCAAGTTAAGACGATAAATGTTTGCGAAGTCGCGGGCGGCCTATAGTATTTTTATCTACCTACCTACTTAGATTTGTTTGAGTACAATTAAGTACATACGATAAATAAATTTTACTCATAAAAACCTGTTTACAAAGTTGTTTTTACTCGCAAATAATTTGTGGAATGACATTACAGTGTTTAATCTTTCGTAGGTAATTAATGAATTTGATTATCTTTATTAAACGAAGTGTAACGAACGAGCTTCTCAAATCCCTATTCTGAGCAAAGACTACTTAAATTAACTGCCAAGCATAAATTAACCAAAAGATTTTAAGCTAACCCAATTTAAAAATCATTGTAAAACAGACCATGAAATGAAATGAAATGAAAAATCATTTAATCCTGTAGGTTTTGACAACACTTAGGACGAGTCATTTTTTAAAGTTAATGCTAGATTCGCAAGAGTGCAGTTTTCCCCAGAGAAGAACCTAGCAAGAAACTCTGGTAGGGTTGCTCTTTTCAATTTAAGTTTTACAAATCTCAGGCATAAACACAGAAACATATAATAAAATTAATATTTCAAAAGAGCTACCCATAAATAAATAATAAAAATTTGACCTCGCAATATTCATTAAGTATCCATCGAAAAACCACTTTTCCATAAAATCTCCAGGTTTTTCGAATCTTATTATCTGAAAAGAATAGAGCTAACTATCCAGCTCGGCGGGTAAATAAAAAAGTTGCAAACTGGAACGAGATCCAAGCTAACGAAGTCTCCTCGCTACTGTGGCCTATTTTCCAAGTTCTCTATGCGAGAATAGGCTTTTGATATAGCCGTTTCATTAGAATCGTACGTAGATATGAAACATTCACTGTTTATGAAAAAAATGGTGTGATGGTATTGTTGGTTAAGTGACAATCCTGCCTTCTTGCTTATATGCCGGTTTCACACGAGGGCAGAACAGTTGGCAGCACAATACTGCTACTGTTTAAACACCCAAAATAGTACTGTCTTCGTCTGTCTTGACACTATTCTGTGCGTTTAAACAGTAGCAGTACTGTGCTGCCGACTGTTCTGCCTCACTGTTCTGCCCTCGTGTGAAACCGGCATCACCTCTCTCTTTGTGGGGTCTGCAAGAGGCTTAGCATACGTGCCGCGACAATTATCTCGCGTCATGCTGTCCTTAACACATTTAAAACTATGGACAGAGACGTAAGCGTGACAAACCCATGACAACGTCTTGTCACAGAGTGTATGCTAAGCTAGCTGGAAGAAACTTTTAGAAATAAACTGTACCTTTTGTATAACTTCTTTTTTCTTTTCTGTCTCTATTTACTCTTCTTATAATAAACTATTAAATAAAAATCAATAAATAAGATGGACTATTTCACTAAATTCAGTGGCCAATTATTTGGACGCGAAAATGGGACTCTACTGATTGCAATAGTGCATGAAAACAAAAAGTTCGAACGAAAAAGTCTGAAGGAAAAGTCCCGATATAATCTGAACAGAGCCTGACAACTGACAAAAAAAAAGTCGGTCGAAAAATTGGACAAAAAATCCTAGAGGAAAAGCAGTCCCGATTTTCGGTCCTACAGAGTTTTGTGGGTGTGTGTAACTTAATGAAACATACATAGCTCCATACTTATCTCTCACGCCTATGCCCCATCGAGGTAGACAGAGACCACTTCCCTCCACTTGTTACGATCAAAACACTTCTTTCGCTTCATCTATAGTCATCAGTCGCCTCATAGCACTCCTAGGATACTCTTGACTTTGGCCTTTCTCTCTCATCTCAACATTTCTGTCCACTCTCATCTACCTATATCTTTTTTATTACTTTATGAAAAAGTTACTTAACTGCCTATTTACCTTTATTTTGTTGTCAGATGAAACCTGAATAAAGTGATATTGGCAAACATATTGGAGGATAATAAGAGTTTTAGTATTCAAGACACGCAGTTTCGGGGAAAGGGGGAGTCTAAGTTGAGAGTAATGTACAGACGAAGGGGATATAAATCTTAGATCGATTATGTTACCTACTTACGAATGAAATAAGTAATTTAACTTAGATATCGTAGAGTAAGACCCAGAACACACGGTGAAACGCAACTGCAACGAAACTGAAACTGCTAGTTACCTACTTTTGAGTTGCATCGAAGTTTCTGCTATAGACTTCTTTAGAAAACCACACACGCCGCAACTGAAACGAATCGTTCCAAACTAGTTGCGTTGCAGTTGCGTTTCACCGTGTGTTTTGGCGCTTAAAGTCCCGTTAAACTGTTGCAGAATAGTTAGTTAAAGTTCATAGTTTTTAATAAAAATAAGATGATACGATGTTCAATGGACAGATTCCTTTTTTCAGCAATGTGATAGTGAGTATGTCAATACAAAGACAAATAGAAAAAATACAGTTTTGAAGGTACTAAAACAATATCTATGCTGAGAGTCCGGATCAAGTCGAAAAGAAGCATATAGGTATATACTGCTTCTATTAAGATTCTAGATAAGTAGGTAATATAAAGAAACCCGCACTTGGCCAGCGTGGTGGATTACGGCCTAATCAATCTCTGTATGAGAGTAGGCTCGTGCCCCTCGGTGGGGATATATCGGCTAACAACAATTTTAAAGAAAAAAATTGCTGAACTAACTTAACATGCCTACACTTCTTATTAAAATATACTCTACCGACAAGAGCATTGCTGTTTTTGATGATGGATGACTCTACCTAACTACTTTTAATCAAGTCCAAAAGGTAATCAACATACAGTCCTACACAGTAGGCAGTGGCGGATTAACAGTATCCGAGGCCCTAAGCACAGAGCCTGTGTAGGCCCTCTATTGCTTAAATGGAAATGGAAGCAATGGAATGAAAGGTAGAACGTATGAAATGAAAGTTCATCAAAATATAATGTGTAGTAGGTATAATTTAAAACTTAAAACATTTTTTTCCTTGCCTTAACCAGAGCAAACTCCGAGATAACATCGTCGAAATTTATCTGACGAAGTATGTCTGCCTCAATACACATTAATGCTAAAGAATTAAGCTTGTCTGGACGGATTTGTGTTCTTTGCGGGTTTTTTAATCTTTTTAGTTGTGAGAAGGATCGTTCAGCAGAGCAGTTAGTGATCATTAAGCTGTGAAAGATTCTAAACGCCACTTCTATATTTGAGAAAACGCACTTTACTTTATCCATACTAATATTATAAATGCGAAAGTAACTGTCTGTCTGTCTGTCTGTCTGTCTGTTACTCTTTCACGCCTAAACTACTGAACTGATTTCAATGAAATTTGGTAGAGAGGTTGTCTAGACCTTAAGAAAGGACGTAGGCTATATTTTGTCGCGAAAAAAGGCTTAAGGGTGTGGTAATAAGGGATGAAAGTTAGTATGGGAGATCGTCATTATTCAAAGATAAAACCATGAAACTTTATATTTAGGCACTTAATACTAAATCCATACTTCCATACTATCCATACTATATATATACTATTTACTATATACTATAATATATACTATATACTTATACTATAATATTATAAATGCGAAAGTAACTCTGTCTGTCTGCCTGTCTGTCTGTCTGTTACTCTTTCACGCCTAAACGGCTGAACGGATTTTGATAAAATTTGGTAGGGTGATAGATGATAACCTAAAAATGGTCATAGGCTATAAATAATCACGCCATCGTTCTTAGGGGGTAGGCAGTAGGTAGATAACTAAATTGAGTTAGTGATTTTTAGTCGTTTTTGTTGGGAGTTTTGCTCTATCATGCCTAAACGGCTGAACGGATTTTGATGAAATTTAGTAAGGTAATAGATGGTTACCTAAAAACGGATATAAGATCAAAATGATCACGTCATCGTACTTAGGGGGTAGGAAGTAGGCAGAAAACTGAATTGAGTTAGTGATTTTTAATCGTTTGTTTTAAAAGTTTGCCTATAACGTCTGAACGGATTTTTATAAGACTTGGTTAATTTAAAGATAGAATCCTAGACACGGACACAGGCTACTTTTTACGGCGGGAAAATACCTCATTCCCGCGGAAATCTAGCGTGATCGTGTTAAGAAACGCATGACGCCATAGCTACTGAAATGATTTTGATGTTTTTTTTTTAAACTGAGTGTTACTAAGACTTCAAGTTAGTATTTAATCACTTTTCTAACGTAGAGGGTAGGTAGACGCCATAATTTATGGAATTTGTGATAAAATTTTGATGCAACTGTCTTTATTTAACAGTTTTACTTGGATCGAAACTTAGCGACATTCCATCACACTACTTAAATTATAGGGTAGGAAGGTACCAAAATTCAGACTACTTTTTACTTCGGGAAAATATCTCATTCCCACAGGAACGTATACATAGCTACCTCTACAACATTAAAACTCTGTCTAGAGTCACATTACGCGAAAACTATTGATCTGATTTGTATACATCGGGGGTTGGCAGGTAGGTATAGTTAGTAGTATTTTAAACCGATTTACATTATTTACTTTTTATATTTACTAAGGAAACATTCGGAGCTATCCATTATGTGCTTAGGTTGCTTTTGAACAAATTTTGATGTGAAGTTGAGGACCGGAACACGATAGAGGGACATTGTTGCAGCCTGGAGAAAACAAAAAAACTTATGCGGACGAAGTCGCGGGTAAAAGGTAGTCTTTAATAATCATTTCATATAGATCGGAATGGGTGACCTTTGTTTCTGAAGATTCATATTTTATTCGAACATACTTGTAAAAATGATTAAATTCGCCGAGGAAGTTTTCATTGAAATCTTCTGGGTAAGATTCTAAGAGCAATTGGATATCTTTTTCATATTCTGAACATGACTTATTTAGATCCGCAAGAAATGAAAACTTTTGTGAAACTTCGTGGTATACATCACCTCTTTTTTGCATTTCAGCATTAAGAGTGTCAATTATTACATTGAAAGTCAATAAATACAATAAAATGAAAAGCCAGCAGGAGGATGGAGGCCCCTGGAGAACAGGGGCCCCAAGCACGTGCTTGTAGTGCTTATACGTTAATCCGCCACTGACAGTAGGTAATCGATGTTAAATGTTTACTGATGATACAGTTACGCCACTCACTTTGATTGTGCTTTGGCTCAGCATTTCTGAAGTGGTCTTAGGTCTAGTTATCTATGTCTGTGCTACTTGCTTTCTGACTGTTGTTCGATTGAAGTGATTGAAGCTATTACTCTGGAATTATCTGGCTTTTGATAATCAAATTGTTATTACATCCGGAATACCAATCGGTAAAGGATTTATTATCTAAGTTCCCTGAATCATGTTCCAGTTGCATAAAAGGCTTTACATTCCTACTTATTTTTACATACTCAGGTCCCGTTTCTATCAATCTATGTCCATTTCATAAAACAAGACGTTCTAAATGGCAATCAACAGACACAGCTATAAAATATCTGTCAGATAAATCTGAATATGGTAAAACGGGCCCTGAGTGTGTAAAAATAAATTGTCTGTTATACAAATAACAAGAAAACAGCAAAATTGCAATGTTTGAACTTATGTCATAGACATATACATAATACTTACGTAATCCACCTTAGTTTCACAAACTTAATCTTTGCGAAGTTGCAGTCTTGAAATTCCTCTCTAATAGCTAGAGATATCTGTCATGACATGAGTTGGCAAATCGTGAGGAGATGAAAGATAAAATCTGGAAGTAGCTTTCATCCTTTCTCTCAGGATTCTTAGGTAATTAAGTTGTTGTCTAGCTTGCTATTTGTAGCAGTTGTAGATATGTCGTCAAATATAATATAAGTGTGACCTATCTACTAATTAGATCGGATGACTTGCAATACTACGATTATTTAAATAGGTACTACATCTACGAGTATAAGGTTATTACATGGCCTAGTACCTATTACTATGCACTTAAAACTAAGATTACAAGCCAAGGGCTAGGTAACCCAAGCATAAAATAATCACTTTAAGTAGGTACCTACTTAGTTACCAACACGTGGCAAATAAATACTACCTAAGTACCTACGACCCTTAAACGCAACCTTTAAATTGTGTGGTAAGGGTGACATGGTGCTTGCACGAACTTTCCACCACTTAGGCCGTGGCCCCAGTAGGCAAACTGTTAGCGGCCGACTGAGTGAGCCGCAAAGTGACGAACTGAAATTTGAGTTAGCTGCAAACTCAAATCAATGAAATCACCGATTTTGGTGGGAGTTGGCCACTGTCTGAGATAGTCAGCGCGCGTAACGCTGCAAACTGCGTACCTACAGTGAGCGAAAGCCGAAAACTAGCTGGCTGTGGAAACTCCATTTCAAATATAAATGGAAGGGCGTACTAAATCGATTCGCCGCAAACAGTTTGCCTACTGGAGCCACGTCCTTAATACTCAAGAAGTTTGTATTCCTTGCGTCAAGTTGTGGCCAACCAACCATATGATGTTAATATTGTGCGATTGGCTCGGCCATTGTGTGCAAAATTTAAGCCTTCATCGTGTGTTCTGCCATTGTCATGGTCAAAAACCTGTTTGGCTTTTGTGTCTATGTATTTTGTGATTAAGTAGATTGGTTTTATAAAGAGTAGGTACCTTAAAGGTTAAGATTTTATTTAAAATTGGAATATTGGTACACTTTTTGAACGTTATTTTTTGTTTAAAACTTTAAGGTCACATCCGGGCCGTGTTCGGAACGTGTCAGGGAAAAAATATCATTCCGTACATTTTCTATGGATTCGTTCACACACGTTGTGATGACGACGTACTTTTTCCCTCCTGACAGGCCACGGCCGGGACACGTCCCGGGCACAACCCAGATGACTGTAAATAGACCTTTACAGTTTCGATCCTTAAATTAAATTCTAAGTCGTAAATCATTATTTTTTAAATTTAACTAAGTAGCTACTGCTATTTTACCATTTTTTCCGATCAAAATGGCTACAGTTAGGTAAATACATAAACTTTAAAGCCTAAAAAACATTGTATTCCTATTTTAGGCATCCCTCGTTCATTTTATCATTACCGTATTCAAATAACTTTAGAAAGTACAAGTAAAAGAAATATTGACGTAACATAACCACAAAGCATAGACAATAATACAAATTATCTGTTAAACTGCAGGTTACAACAAAATTATGTTTTATGTTTTGTTTAACTTTACGTAATCCCATCTCAAACTTTGTTATTTACGTTTTAAATTGCGAATTTTATGTCAATAACTGACATAAAATGGAGATTACTCTACGAAGCTCGAATTAGGTACTATAATTATGGAAATTCCCCCATTTTGCCGTCTTGTACAATTTTAATCTGCCCCCGAAGGTACAATAAAAATACTTTCGCTGAAAGGTAGATTGGATTGGATTTAATTCAAGATAAAAGCGAAGGAAAAAAATGGCTGGAAATATTCAGGCATTATGAAGATTATGCAATCAATTTTCATCATGTCATGGAGGGGGGTGTAGTCTCGTTTGTTAGGGATAGATACCTTTCACCTCGTTGACCTTTTGACTTTTACAACTTGAACTTTGAATTTTGTACTTGGTTTTTGACCTTGATTGTTAGCTCGACATACTTACTTACAATGTTGTTTTTGAATTCTGATATTTTGCCGAGTGTTTCTTGGAAGAAAAACGTATCAAGTAGGTAAGTATGTAATACTAAAGGCCTATCTATACAGATCCGGGACGTGCCCGGGCCGTGGCCCGTCAGGAGGGAAATCAATACGTCGTAATGACAACGTGTGTAAACGAATCCATAGAAAATGTATGAAACGATATTTTTCTACTGACACGTCCCGGATACATCCCGGACACGTTGTCATGACGACGTATTGTTTTCCCTCCTAACGGGCCACGACCTGGGCACGTCCCGGACACGGCCCGGATCAGTGTCGATAGACCTCTACTTAGCTACTGAAAAGTAAGTACTTAGTAGCAATTACCTATTTAGGTAAAGCTATGTTGGAATTGGTTGAAAAGGTGATGAGTGATAGATGAGATAGATCAATATTCTAGTGAAGATTTATTTTGAGGGTTTTGGTGTTTTAGTGGAGCTCGTAAAAGTGATTTATTTGTTTCATAAACAAACTTAGGGTAAGCGATTAAGGATTGACTGATTCGAAATGCAAGAAGTAGATTCTTGAGTAGATAGAGACCATCTTTCTACATCCAATTTGTATTATATCTTAACTTATATTTTGTTTTTATATTTTTAAAGTCTGTAAATAATGGTTTTATGTAGAAAAACACTTAGGAGCTTTTATTCACTATTAAGAGCAAAATATCTCCGAGTTGTAATGTATGGAACTGTCACCACTTGCGTAACGTAGACGTACACGTCGACGTGACGCGTAGCCCGGTGCCACATCGGGATACACCGTAACTACGCACGTGGCTAAGTGCTTACGTCTACGTTACGCAAACGCATCCGGTGTGTTTCAGCCTTTAGCTTTACAATAAACAATGCGTTGTCACATTCACTTCACCTCACATAATGACAGCTGATCAAAATGGCGGCGGGAGGCTTTAAAACATTCTTAGATCCCTAGAGCACTTAGCTAGGTAGGTAATACCAACTTCCTTGTTCACAAACGACTCGAAATAATACCCAGACAACCTGACAAATATGTATGTCATTAAAGGGAAACTTTCCTCGAACCTAAGGCGTGCAAGAAACGAAATTTCACCAAAGACAAATGGCGGGAAGTATAAAGAATTGGAATACTCGCAGGACTACCACTGCGGAGAATTTGGTAATTTTATGTCTGTTGTTTTATGAAAATTCGAGTTTTGTCTCAGGTGAATTTGTTAAATAATGTCAGACAGATAGGTAAATATTTGAAATGTTTACAGAGTTAGCAGACGTATATTCATCTTTCTTCCTTCTCTCTAGTAGGAGATAGAAAGGGAATGAATGATAGTCTCGCAAATGATAATCTACGTCATAAACTCATTCATTCATTCACCAATACTTATAATTTATGAAAATTTTCAAAAAGTCTGCGAAAATGGCCGCTATTTACTAGAAAACTAGAATATTTAGATCAATTCTTTATTTTAATTTATTAATTGTCAACTTTCTTAAGTTAATAATGTTTATAGAGTGCATTTCATGAACTACTTAGTTCTTATGTCGCCATGTTGGCCGCATTGAAAATTTCTAATGCCACATTACCCTCATTGTGTTTCGCAGTCAAATTTTCAATGATGCCAGCATGGCGGCATAGGAACTATTTCATGAAACACACTGTAGCTAGTTTTATATAACTAGAAATGGGTATATCTAAGTTCAGTCCATCGTAATCTTCCTAAAACCGGAGTCAAAGCGATCTAACAAAGGGAAGTCAAGAAGAGCGAAAGAACGGATAGAATAGCAGTCATTAGTTGAGATTTACGGATAAAAGGCACTTGGTGACCATTTTATAGACTACCTAGGGCATAGTAAAGTCTTTTTTCTTCGATTATATTGACCTTTAATGCTTCTAGCTACTTAATTTCAACACTGTCGGAAAGGCAAAACTTAGGACCCGTGTCACCACTTAGGCCGACTTGCGTACCGGAAGGTTAGTTCAATAAACCCGGAGTTAGCTGCTAACACAGGGTTGAATCAAGATAAATCAATACAAATTTATTTATTTAACCCTGTGTTAGCAGTTAACTCCGGGTATATTTGGCTGCGCAAGTGGACCTTATAGATATTTAATTGACAGATAAAAACCTATGTCTATGTTATATAACATGACGTTTCAGACAGTGACAGGTATAAAATATCTGTCAGTTAATTGTATCTGTAGGTGGTGATACGGGACCTAAAATCTTATTTCTTATCTTTTAAAGATAACTTTTATTATGTATTCTTTTTGTGTAAACTTCATGTTTATTCCATTAACTCCTTATTAGCATTGATATTGGAAAATAATATTGAATACATTTCACGGTTCGTCTCTTCTGAATGAAAATATAGCGAAATAATTGGATTTTAATATTTTAGTGGCGTAGAAAACCTTTTTAGCTACCTAATGCCTTTTTTAATTACCTATAATGAAACCTTTTTTGGTAGATAATGTTTCTTTCTGGTTGCTGCTCGACGGCCACAGAGGTAGGATTAGCCTAAAGATTAGCCTAAGAGGAGATGGCGCGACGATCTGGATGCATACTTGGCGAGCTGGCCAGGGGTTGCCGGAGATAGGGAGGCATGAAAGAATGCGGAGGAGGCCTTTGCCCAGCAGTGGGACACATTTTTTTTTATTAGCCATTAAGATCCCACTGCTGGGCAAAGGCCTCCCCCGCGACTTTCCATTTAACACGGTCTCCGGTAGTGTCCCGCCATTCCCGTGAAAATGCATCCAGATCGTCTCTCCATCTTTTTCGAGGTCTACCTCGGCGTCTGTGACCATCTAGTGGCGCCCATTCAGTTGTTATTTTGGCCCAACGATCTGGATGCATTCTACAAACATGACCGGCCCAACTCCATTTTAATTTGGCAGCTTTGTTGCCCACGTCAGCAATTCCCGTCAAGGAGCGCAATGTAGTGTTGTGTATCCGGTCACTTCGTTTGAAGCCCAGAATACTGCGTTCCATTGCTCGTTGTCAAACCTTGAGCTTGGACTTCTGATTCTCCGTTAACGACCAGGTTTGAGCGCCGTAGGTAAGAATAGGCAGGATGCATATGTCTAGGAGTTTTCGTTTGAGTGACCGTGGAAGGTTTCCCTTCATAAACTCCTTCATGGACCAGTAGCTCTTCCAGGCGTTTTCGATGTATGTGAGACTTTTGGAAGTGGTCTACGAAAGCAGCACGGCTTCAATAAAACTACATTCACCAGGGCCACAGTTCAACATCAGAAAAGGCGTAAAGCAGGGTGACCCTCTATTCGCTCAACTATTCACCTGCACTTTAGAGGAGGTATTTAAACATCTAGAGGCCCCCTGGCAGACTAAGGGTATTATGGTCGGCGAAGCAAGATTAACGAATCTTCGCTTTGCTGACGATATTATACTTTTTGCTCCCACGGCAGCGGAACTTGAAACTTTGCTCCAACAACTGAGCACGGCAAGCCTTGAGGTTGGACTCACGATGAACCGTTCAAAAACCCAGCTGATGACCAACAGCAAAAAACTTAGGGTTATGGTGGATGGGCAGGTAATGCAATATGTCGATGAGTACATCTACTTGGGCCAGTTTGTCTCCTTCGATAACAGGCAGGAGAAAGAAATTGTGGGACACATTAGGCTACTAAAAATGTTTCTCTCTATTCCTTCTGATATGTTTAGAGTGCGTTTCATGGAATAGTTCCTATGCTGCCATGTTGGCACCATTGAAAGTATTGCCACATGACCCTAAATGTGTTTCGCAGTAGTACAAATTTTCAATGTTGCCAACATGACGACATAGAAACTATTCCATAAAACGCACTGTAACGTTATTTTAATGGATATAAACTAATAAATGTATTTCCCTTCTTATCCACTATTTCTTACCTAATTCTTATTTATAGTATCCCTCGGTGTTTGTAGTTTTGTATACGAAACAATACAACAGCTTTTTGTTTGGATAATTTATGTGTGTTCCGCCGTAAGAGGTTTTTTCTATTTATACTACATTTATTACTTGCGTGTTCCTTTTTTATTATTAGCTACTATTTTTATCTAAAAAAATGCTGATAGGTATATAAAAAGTTCTTCTGCTTCCTTGTAATACACACCTACATATCTATCACGACTCTTTCCCATCCGGGTAGGTAGAGACCACTTTCCTCCACTTGCTACGATCCAAACATCCCCACTTCCTGTAGGTACTTATTCATTTGTGAAAAAAAAGAAATGCCTAATGTATGAAAAGAGTTTTTAACTCTCCGTTGGACACGTGTCGCTCCAGTATTATATCATAACATAAGACAACTTTTATGCACGTCGTCACCCGACAAGTGTGAATAGTGTCATACAAAATATTCTGCCGTGAATTATCCGTGAGATCGGGAAAGATTCCGTGAGAAAGTAGGTATAACTAATTAAAATCTAACTTAACACTCTAGTTTAGGTATCCCAGATAGACCGTACTTAATTCCTAAAGCCTAAGTTAACGTGAATTACAAGAATTAGTTATAAATTAACCAACTCAAGTTAAATTAACTGCCCGAGTTATTTTAAACGTGGCGTCCGCACGCAATATTAAACGTTTGAAATTTTGTTATTTCCGTTTACTTAGGTTGTTAGTTCGTAAGTATCTACATGATTTGTGGTAATAGGTATGGTAAAAGAGGTACTTATATACTAGTGAGTAAGTGTCGGGTGTGGTATCGTATTTCATACCTCTTTTTAATCCCCTGACGAAAAAAGAGGGGTGTAATAAAGACATGTCTGTCTGTGGCATGGTATCTCCCGAACGCGTGATTCGATTTTGATTTAGTTTTTTTTATGGTCGATGTTCGCTTAGCTTGCCTTTACCTTTTTCTTATTATTCTGTACTTTGTGCAAAAAAGAGAACTTGTTTCCGTCAAACCACTTTCTTAGGGTATGCAGAGCAGATACCATCTTCCCTCCACTTGCTACGATACAAACACATCTTTTTTGCTTCATCCACATTCACCAGTCTCGTCCACACGCTTGTTGGTTTATTGTACTCTCGACACTTGACCCTGGTCAAGAAATGCCAACCTTTCCTTAGTAAATCCGATAACAATATCTATAGGCTAAAATGATACTGTAGGTACCAAGAAGCGATTCCAAACAAAAAACCAAGACACTAAAACAGTCAATTTACGAAAGAAAAGTGTTATAGCCCTTTATTAAGCGTAGGCCCTTACTCCCATTCAGTTAACCGCTCGCCTAACATCAATTCTCGCTTTTACACCTCCTTTGGAATGGCTTACATAGGCCTCGCGTAATTAACTAGGGCAATTAGGCTAAAATCTTGGTGCCATCACCATGTTGTATAATGAAACTAGGAAGATAATTCTGGTTACGCTAGGTTCCGCTGGGCTGCGAGTGCTTTACTATTCTGAAAATCTGAAGTATACTATTCTCGACAAAATTATGTCGCTCTCTCGCATACTCTTTATGGCTCGTGCGACCGAACCTTTAAGTCAAAGTTTGGTTTTGCGAGTCACAGTAGAGCGCGCCACCCTACCAACCCGGATTAGACACTGTAGGAGTCGCCGTCACCGGATACGGTGTGGATTGTATATATATATATGTTACGGGCAATGTGATTAATGCGGGCAGTATGCATAATGCCCGGGCATTATGAATAATGCCCAGCTGTATCGGGCAATGTGATTAATTACTATCAAAACTGTGCTATTTATCACATTGCCCGGGCATTATGAATAATGCCCAAAGACCATTGGGCAATTTGATAATAATAGTCCGATAACTTGATAATTGTAGGTTGCGGTAATTCTTAAGTCGCCAAATTCTTGAAACGTTGTCAGAGACATATTAGTGGACAATTTTTTTAGAAATTTTAGGTCAGGGCTTTAGGTATAATTTAGGTTTTTGCATTTTTAGCAACTAAGATTATTGAAATAGAGTAGAAAAATAATTTGGCATCTCGTATATTATGTTATTAAGTACTTCAATACAATTAAGTTTTTAGAAACTTTACGTATGTGCTGCATAGGTACCTAAAGGAAAGAAATGCTCAGCATTATAAGAATTTTTAAGATGAAAATGAAAATTCTTATACGTAATGCTGTAGGTTAGGTTTGACAACACTTTGGACAGGTCATTTTTTAAAGTTAATGCTAGATTCGAAAGAGTGCCCCCAGAGAAGTACCTAGCAAGTGGGTTGCTCTTTTCAATTTAAGTTTTACAAATTCTTAGGCTGGAACACAGAAACAAACATTAAAATTTACATTTCAATAGAGCTTAAATCAATAAACAAATAATAAAAAAATTGCCCCTGCAATATCCAGAACAAGGTATAGGTAAGTAAATGGGAAGCTGAAAAGTGAAAGGCTTTGCTTAGTAGAATCCGCATAGGTACATGACCGGCCATCACAGCAGCACCTTCCCACAGGTCTCAATGCATGTGCCAGCCATCAAACCTTTCCACATATTTTAGGGAAGTAGTATTTTAGGGATTTAGGAAGTATTTTAGGAAAACCAGCGCATGTCTCCCTCACCAATCAGAGTCCGGAATGGCCTAACCTAAACTAAAACCCAACTTAACCTGTGAAGAAATGATAAGAATTTTATGTTTCATAATACCTACACATTTATTTGACTTTCAGTTAGGTTTAGGTGATATAAGGTTTCATTGTAAAATAAAAAAAGTACTGAAACAAGTTTATTATCACTCTGCCCAATAGGTGACGGGCATTATACATAATGCCCGGGCAATTTGATTAATTGCATAGTATTTATCACATTGCCCGCTTATATTGGGCATTATTCATAATGCCCAATTAATCACATTGCCCGTAACATATATATCACTAGCGAATGGAGATGTCCATAACGTGATATTCGCAGGATCTGCACTCATCTTGCCGATCACTGCAATACCAGACGCTCTCATAGCTAGCTTTATAGTGGTTATATATACCTACCTACTCGTGGCTACAAAACGACATAACCTTTGTTGCGAGAAATTAGTTATGCTGGGCTTTTCGCTATTGCTGTCTCTTTTTTTAAAACTTGCGAATATAAAGATAGATTATACGCGAAAGCAGCTTAAAGTTTGTCACAGGATCTATAGTACCTATAGTTGCGACGGCGGCGTTCGCTGCTTCCTACGTACCTAGTACCTAAGTAAGCGTAATTGATCAGAATTGGGAGTTAAGTTGCTATACCTATAGGCAATTAAAATAGGTACCTACCTAACTAGGTTAGGTTATATTAGTTTCGTGTGGGAGTAACGCAATTTAGGATCTTTGTCCTTGAATACCTTCCAAAATTATCAAAGGTATTTCAGGGTTACCACAAACACTTATTCAATTTGTACAGTGATTAATCTAACTATTAATTTATTATTGATTACGTAAGAGTAGGTACCTAATGCCACTCTATCATGCCATAGCCGCGTGATAATGTAGTAAACACATAGGCTGCGTATACCGAATCAATATTCATTCATTCAGTTCGAATTCAAAGCACGTGCTGGACTAAGACTGGACCGAGTGCGACCTGTGTACTCCCTGCTTATCGGCCTAAACATGGACTAGACTGGATCAGTTAAGTGTGGTCTAGTCCGCTTTAGTGTGGGCTAGTCAGCTTAAGTATTAACTAGCCCGCTTAAGTACCTATGGACTTGACCGCTTAAGCGTGGGCTAGACCGCTTAAGTGTGGACTAGCCCGCTTAACCTGTCATTTTTGGTCACTCCACAGATAGGGCCTATTTGACAGTAAACTGTCAAGTCCTGTACTGGGACGCTCCACAGATGAGGGGTTAAGTATGAACTAGCCACCTAAGCCATAGTTACCAAGTAGGTACAATTACAAAAAGTACTAAAACGCTACAACTTTTTTTAAAACCAAGCAATTTAAAATGTTCCAACGTCTAGTTAATTCAATTGAGGTTATTAAAAGACACTTTGGACTGCGCAAGTTTTAAAGAAGTCTGTGAAATACGGTACGGAGCTCGCTTCGTGTTTCGTACAAGGGCTTGTAGGTAACTTTGAATTGCAATTCTAGATGGATGGTTCTAGGTAATTGTTGAAATTGTCTCGTTTTTGTTTTAGGTAGGTATACATACAGTCTACAAGAGATAGGTAGGACCCTGCTTGCAGATGGTTGGTAGTTGAGTTTGAACGTACCGGTTAGTGCTTTAAATTGCAATTTAAGTGTAAAATATGTTAGGTAATTGTTGAAACTGGTTACCAGTCAACATAAATTAAGGAAACTAAATAGGTACTTATCCAAAGACAGCTACCCGATAGCGGCAGTACCAGAACTCAACTGTCATGCAGCTGTCACTTTTGATCTATCCTTCAGAAGAATCCCATATGTATACATTTTTTGACAACGCACCACCGGTAGGCTTATTTATCGGGACGAAATATTCTTAGATAGATAACTATGTCTATCTCCAGTAGGGCAAAACCAGAGATAGATAGAATATAGGGAACGGCTGAAAGTAGGTACGATATTTTCTATCTACCTACTTAGGTTCCTTATTTATTAGGTACCTACTCGGTTCGCAGTACACATACCAGTTTTACACTGGCATAAGGTTTTGTAGTCTATTGTAGCCTTCCTTTGGTAGAGTGTTTTTCACGAAAGAAGTCCCCCGGATATATTTGGAACTAAATTTGACAGGTCTATTTTCCCTATTTTCTGACCTTTTCCCTGATAGTAGGTAGAAAACCCCTTAATAAAAATACACTTTTTACTTAACAGAAATATAGCTAAGTAGACAATTTTATCAAAATATATACCAACCTACTCATGGAATGACCAGGGCCTCGATTCTGTAATTTCTTGTTATTTTCAGTGTAAGGATATCGACACCGACACCGATAAGCCACTGAACTGAATTTTGGTAGTCTCTAAAATTAAAACTTCGGTGTGGCTGTCCTGTCGATGGTGACTTTGCTTTTTTTTTTAACACGTTTGATACCCATATTTTTTAATGATTTATTTTTACATTCGTTCTTTTTAGTGGATGTATAGTCGAATGTCACTGCTTACCAAATATTTGAATGAGATAGAGTCGTTGCAGTGTTGCCGTATGTACGAATTTGTCCGTACACGTACGGAATTTGGGGTATTACGTACGGATTTGTGTTCGGATTTTTAATTATTACACATTATAAATAAAATGTAGCACGCTTTCAAAAATAAAAGTGAATATCTATGTCGATTTCGATAGTTTTTCACTTCCCTCATCTCATAAATTATATTATTGAGTAAGTAATTCCCCATTCTAGACAATAATTTGTCTATGACAACTGATTGTCTATGATCGGGAATTACCGCAACATATTTCGTTTCGTCTGACAGAGGGAGCATGATACACGACTGACATGAATGAACGAAAGAGATACATTATAAATCCATTGTTGTTGTGGTTATTGTTTTGGCATAACGCGCTCATTTATACGCATTGTTCTTTCTTAAAGTGAATAAAGTATTGCTGTGTGCGCAGCAGTTGAGCGTATTTTCTCTGCTATTAACTTAATAAAAACAAAACAACGAAATCAACTCTCAACAGAGACAATCGATACGCTTCTGCATACTAAACAATTGTTAGGAAATACGCCATGTTTTGATTTGAATGTTGATAATGATATGATTAAAAAAATTAATAAAGACATGTATAAATAATTCTTGCTATTGAATTTGTTTTTTTTTATTGTACGGATTTCGTACGGAGTTTCAGATTTATTTTACGTACGGAATTTGTACGGATTTTACTGTCGAATGTACAGATTTTTAGTTCTTGTTGTATGGCAACACTGAGTCGCTGTCAGTTGTCATTGTCAGCGTTGTTTTGACATTGTTTGTGATAACTTGTTGGTGTTTATTTTGTGTTTATTCGTGTATTTATCCACTAAAATGACTTTATAAGTGGTGTAAAAATGACTTTATAAGTGGTGTAATCTAATTCTCCAAAACACCCGAAAAACTGTTTACCAAAAAATTTGAAAATTCGTAAAAAGTGGTTGCAGCTTGCCCGCATGGATCCTAGGAATATGTCTTATAGATCAACTACTTTTTCCTGTGAAGACCACTTCAATGTAAGTTAACATACCTAGAGATAAAAGATTATTGTACTAAAGTGATAAAAGGTACTAAAGTATGTTGTGGTTTTGAGGTTAGCTTATAACTTTGTTATTTTGTTACAGATGGAGCAAGATATTGCTAACTATAGTCAATATAAAAAGGATTTTTTTTTTAAATGCATTGATCGATGGAGCAACGCCTTCTAAATCTGATTGCCAACCAGATCGCCGGAAAATAAAGTCTGATAAAAGTAGTACTTCTCGGCGAACATTCATAAAAGACAAAAACTGAAATGCTTCTAGAGCTCATTAGAAAAGAGGAAGAATCTCAACCTATTGAAAGTGCGCCTGAAATTTTTATTGAAACTCCTATAACGACAGGTATGTGAACTTCTATATTACCTACATATCCAAAAATAAAGCGATGTGAGATTTTTCATTATGTATGCCTATTATACTTAGTTTATTTCTCTACCTAGATGCTACTATCTGTGTAAGTTAATAAACAAGTGCTTCAAACTCGTGAATCAATTTCTTTGAAAACTACTTATAGACATGACAGAGAAATATAAAGTCCTTATGCGATATTGTTGTTGTCAAGCCAGACTGTATTAGCCAAGCTTCCTAAATTATTTTATAATGATATGTAAGTATTCATATTTTTTTATCTTTACAGAATCACCACCAAGAAAAGATCAATTTACATCAACCGAAAACCATCAATTTACATCACAGCTGAAAAGGCAGTCCAATTTAAGGAAAAAATGCATTATAGAAGTAAAGCTTTACCAACAACAATGGTGTCCAAAGATGTCGCACTTTCTCCTTATAAATTGTCAACTATTACAAGTTACACATCTCCATTTAAGATGGAACAGTGCAGTAATGTAATAAAGCCATCAAAAAGGGGTCTTACTGAATTAATAGGAGAATTGGGTTTATTGATGAAGATAAATCAGACAGTGAAAATGTAGAGGTTCCAAAACAGCCAGATTCATCATCATATGCACCTTCTTCATCTATTGTTTCCAACTCGGGTACAACCATAGCAGAAACCAACGAAGATATTCATAAAATACAGTGTTTGCAGCATATTTTGCGCCTTATTCATAGAAAACCTATGATGTACATTGGAATCTCTGAAGATTCATATTTTTTAGTACACATGATTCATAAACGTATCCGTATACCACATGAACATATTTTGCTTTGTCTTAAAAAAAAAAAATATTAGGGAGTACTTTTTCAGAACTTGAAGATAATTTTGGATTATCTCTGTCATATGCTAGTAAATTATTTTTAAAAAATATACCCTTGATTGCTAATGTGCTATGAAGTTATATTGTGAATATAGATGTAGTTTCAACTAAAAAGCCACTACCCATTTCATTTCGCCATATTTTTTACAATGTCAGCTGTATAATTGATTGTTTAGAAATTAATATTCATAAGCCACCTAAAGCCCTTTTCCAAGCACTTACTTGGTCTGATTATAAAAAAGGTAATAGGTACAGTAAAATATTTGATTTCATGTACTCTAAATGGATAGGTCAATTACATTTCACCTGGTTTTGGGAGATGGGCCACTGATGTTACAATATTACAAAATTGTGACTTTTTAGATTTATTAGGTCCAGGTAATTATGTTCCAGCTGACTGGGGATTTAAGCATGTTGAGCAAACACTGAATGCAAAGGGAATTAAATTGCTTAGACCACCAAGTGTCCCAGCAGGGTCAAAGCTAACAAAAAAAGAAGTAAGGCAAACAAAAATTATAGCTAGTTTAAGAATTCATATAGAACGAGTGATAAGGAGATTAAGAGAGTTCCACATGTTAAAACAATATCATGTTATCAACAAAAATATTCTACGAGTACTTGATGATGTTATCGTTAAAGCTTGTGCTCTGATCAACACACAGGACTCTCTTATAAAATAAGGAAAATGATGGGCATTAAAATGTACCTATGTACCTTTAGTTTTAGTTATTTGAAATATATGTTATTTGTTAAATAAATCCAGCATTTATTATTTTTCTAATAAAAAATCTCTCTAATGAACTACCTACCTAATCCTTGATAGGAATTGGTAGCTTTGTTTATTACTTTTGGAAGACAGTTAAATGACCCAAGATTACTAAGTTACCTATAATATCCTAGTATGTATGTAAGTACCTAACAAATTCATAGGCACTGAAATGTAGAAAGTGCTCTACTTCAAACTAATTTTTCAATCTTTACTTGTTAGGATGTGCACTCAAATTAGTTAGTCCTGTCAGTGAATAAATTAACTTGGTTTCAATGAGAAATAGTTATTTATTGTATGATATTGACATACCTATCTGAATGGTGTTATGTAAAAAGGAAACAATAAGAAGTTAAAAATATTTTAATTACTTAAATAGTTAGCAAAGACACAATGGTGTATGGTCCATAATGGTACCGTTACCAAATACATAGGTACCTATTATTATTACGATTATGAACAATATGGGACAGATATTTTTTTTCCAAAATAACTCAGGTGAAATAAATAAATAATTTAAATATTGTTCATTAAATATAACTGGAACAACATCCACTTTCTTTGTTTTTTCAAAGTCTGGATGTGCAACGCACAAATATCCTTTTTTTAAATTTGTTAGGTACATTTGCAGCGCACTAATTCACAGTTCATTACTTTTCTATCTTTTATTGTTTGAAGGTACTCATTTAGCAGAACTTGCACTACTGTCTGAAGTCAAAGCTTCTTTATTGCAAAGTTGTTCCACTGTTACAAACTTCAATGTGGTTCCAACATGGGAAAGTTTTGATTTCTTCTAATAGCACTCCACCTCTGTGCAAGAAGGCTCCTCGCTTCTTCTGTGAGACCACATTAGGAAAGCAACAGCATGTTTGCAACCGCCAGCTGATGCTGCGCAGTCTAAACATTGGCAGCTTACAATTTCCTCTTTGTTCTCGTCTACAACCATTGTCACATTGTAAGAACCCGCTTTCACTTTGTGTTCTGGACAAATCTTGCATTTAAGTGTGCAGACGCCAGACTCGCGACGCAGTTGCACGTAACCAATGGCATCGTCACCGTACGACTCTCTTCCACCCCTAAAATAAAGAACAAGTAAGTTAGGTACCTAATGAAGCTGTTTTTCGCAATAGTAGCTAAAATAATGCTATATATCTTTAGTAGTTGAATGTAAATTATATACTTACACAGCAGTTTTCACATTCCCGAGTTCTGCAGCATAAAAGTCTACCGTTTATACCGTCTGCTTTGTCCATTTTAAAAAACTCTGAAGACAAAAGTAGCAGAAACATAAATAACAGAATTAATTCAGAAAATAACACAAAAAGCTATGATGCAGTTTTGACAGTTGGCAGCCATTAAAACTATTGAAAGAAACGTCAAATAATTAGGGAATACGGTTTTGATACGACATCATGAAGCCACTGAAGCAAATTTTGGTAGTCTCTAAAATTAAAACTTCGGTGCCGCTGTCCTGTCGATCGTGACTTTCTTTTTTTTTTTAAACACGTTTGATACCCATATTTTTTAATGATTTTTTTTTCATTCGTTCTTTTTAGTGGCTGTATAGCCGAATGTTACTGCTAATTCAATATTTGAAGAAAAAAGTGGCATGTTTTTTGTTGGTTGACATATGTTTGACGGTGAAAGTCATTGGAAATTTGGAAGATTCGACTGAAATTGTAGAAAAACTGTTTAAAAACAAATTACTTCTGCTTTGGTAAGTAAGTAAGTTAGTCTTTTTATTACAAATCATTACGTTGTTTAAATGTTCAAGACAATTCTTACTATAAAAACCTGATTGTTTTAGGTAACATCTTGATAGATTATACGGAGGCCCACCCTGACCTGGCACTAGGAAGGTGCACAAGGACGAAGGAGGGCCGCAGTCTAGCTTAAAGGCTCTGAGAGGAATGCGCCCTGCTACTGAACAATGTAGGGGCAGACTGTACTCATAAAAACTAGTGAGGATTATTCATACAATATGATATTAATGTGACGAATTCAAGTGTAAATTTAATGTTACCTACGAATAAATAATTTTTGATTTGATTTGATTTGATTACTAACCTGAGACTACTCTCTGATCAACATTTATTCCTTTTTCAGAATTACAACGAATATAACAGTAAACTCATAAGAAAAATTAAATCAGAAAGAAAAGACAAGTGCAACAGGAGGAAGGCAGCTGCTAAAATAACATTGTCTCAGGCAGAAGATATAGAGTTGCTTGCTGCAAAGCTTTCAGAAATATCATTGCATGGCTTAACACCAACTAATAGACGCCGCCGCCGTAGTCACATTTTGTTTGATCTAAAACTATTATCGTGACCTAATGTAAACCTATAGTGCAAATAAACGTATTGAATATTAACCCATTCGGAATGCTATAACTCCTTTTGAGTTTTATTTAATATATTAGAATTTGTTATGATTAACTACATTAATACGGTACTTATCGCTTACAAACATCTTAGAGCAAATATGTTACTTGTAGGTATTAAACTTTGAGTAGAATGTAGAAATTATTTAATAGGAATTTATTCTTGTTAACTATAATGTAGTCTTGTTTTAGTAGTTTCATTTTGCAAGAAGCAATTGAGTTTTATTTATCTGAATATGTGTACGTCGTGGGTCTCTCATAAACTAGCTAGTAACTGTGTTAAATAAAGGAAGATATTGCAAAATACTATAGCCTTTTATTCTGAAATACTTATACATTTTTACACATTTATAATAATCTATATAAGTACCTATATAAAAGAAAGTTGTGTTGTTTACGGTATTTACATAACTACAAAACGTATACAGGCAAAGGTCCACAAGGAGGAAGATTCAAAGTCCGTAGGTAAACACCAACACAATGAAAAAACTGCAGCAGGAGATAGAGTAATCCAAACGTATATAAAATCAAACATGACACACACACGACATATCGGAATAGGTTTTTTTTCCTTCTTTACCTTCTTTCTCCTAGATATGAATTGTTATTCAAAGAAACATTAAGTGTTTTTTTATCGAGTCTATATAAAATGTGAAGAGACATTGAAAGGACTTTGCTAAAATAGCAGTGTCTGCTCAAATGCAGTTTTGACAGTTGACAGCCATTGAAAAAAACGTCAAATAAATTAGGGAATACGGTTTTGATGCGACATCATGAAGCCACTGATTACGGGAATACCAAAATTTGCTAAGATGGCTCCGTGGCCCCACGATGGCGCCATCGATGTCAAAAATGTATCAAAAAACGAGTTTTGCGGAATACCAAAATTTGCAACCATGGCTCAGTGGCTTCATGGTGGCCCCATTGATCCCAATCAAGCCAAGCCATTTTTTTACAGAATACCAAATGTGTCAAAAATTGCCGTCGACAGTATACCGACACGATATCCACGGCTATTTTAACTTACAGAATCAAGGCCCAGAACAGTCGAAATATGCAGGAAATAATATTATTTAATAAATTACAAATGAAATAAACATAATAAAGGTAGATGTTGTACTCAAAAATGGCAACATTATCAATTTTGACATGAAATACAGCGCCGCGGCTGGGGGACTTCTTTCGTGAAAAGGACTTTAGAGGGTATTGTGACGTCTTTTCGTTACGTTAATTGAGGCGAAGCTTGATGTAGAAACGTCATTCGACGTTGTTTCTCCTTCCATGCCATTAGCAGCCGAGTCGCTCATAGGGTATTTTTGGACTAGCGTTTTATAAGCGCGTATACGCGCGTCTTTTACTCGTATGAGCGTTGACGTGCTTCGATGCTCGTATAGTCCATGTTGATACTGACACGACACCAGCGGTTTAAGCGTTTAAGCGTAACGCGTGTGAAACGCTAGGTCTGAAAACGCCAAAAAAAACTAGAAAACCAACAGTAGTTTTACAAAGATACGTGACACTCACTCTCTCCACATTTTCTATCGCAAAGCCAAAGAGCACTATCTTTCCTTGTCATAGAGAATACAATATATATTTATATAAATTATAATATTTATGTATGTGTATTTATCGAATATATATGTGTAGGTTTATACTTATATATTTATTGTTTATTGTAGGTTAAGTGACTATCCTGCCTTCATGCTATCAGTTCTCGCTCTGTGGGGTCTGCAGGAAGAAATTTCTTTTAGAAATATGCTGTACCTTTTGTATAACTTCTCTTTTTTCTGTCTCTATGTACTATCATCTTACAATAAACTGTTAAATTAAAAAATAAATAAAGATATCCATTATAGCCATCTAAACACCAACATTTCGTTTAAAGTCTCAAAATGCACCAAAAAGCAGCACTTTTATTAAAATTTCTTTGCTGCTGGCCTAGTAATAAAGTCAAGTAGCATGACTCGTCTTAGGACAGGGTTCACAAAGCGAGAGCTTGCTAATTAAGCCTCCGAGCTAATCTGGAGCGAGTATTCATGTATGTTTATCTATGTAGGTATTTGCGAGTAAATTCCTTTCAATGAGGAAGGAATATAAGGAGTGGCTCCATTTTTTTTCATATACAAATGAGTTTATGACAGCGTGCCAAGGTTGGCGCAAGTTTTTCATAGTTTTCTTGGTAGATGACCTGTCAAACGATAAGAAATTCCATACAAAAAGGTAGCCATTTTGCGCCAGACCAGGCACGCAGATACAGACGGTATGGCACCTCCTTATATATTCTATACTCAAAGATTGATCTCTTTTAAAATCACTCAACCGTTCCCTATATTCAAAGACAGATAGCTATGCGAGACCGATAGTACTTAACTGTCACGTAAGTAGCTGTCACTTTTGATTTATCCTTCAGAAGAATCCCATAGATTTTTTGACAGCGGTAGGTTTACAGAGACGAAAAAAAAAATAAGTTCTAAAAACGAAAACCCGCCTACGTAAAACCTGCGACCTTAAAAGTAAGAAACAATCATCTATTTCATAAAACATGACGTTTAAGACATAGCAAGTTATAAAATATCTGTCAGATAAATTTTATCTGTAAATAGTGAAACTAGCCCTAAATCCTCGAACTAACCAACCAGTCAACAATATTCTATAAAATACAATTTTCTGTACCTAGCAAAATTGGTGTAGCGTTTACGAAGCACGCTTTGCGAAACTTTTACTTAAACGCAGCGATTACTTGTTAATAACTTTAGTTGTTCAGTTTTTGTGACGGAGTCGCGTCATTAGTGGAACGATTTAAACTTGGAATTTTCAGTAAACGGATTTCACAACAGGCATTAGTGAAGTTGAGCTTTCAATATGCAACCAAAGTATCCGTGGCTCTAGATAAATTTTGAATTAGGACATTTTGAGTTTAACAGATTTCACATCAGGCATTAGTGAAGTTGAGACTCCTTTCAATATGCAACCAAAGTATCCGTGACTCTAGATAAATTTTGAATTAGGACATTTTGAGTTTAACAGATTTCACAACAGGCGTTAGTGAAGTTGAGACTCCTTTTGCATTTGCGGGCATAGCATCCGGGACTCTAGATAAGATTTGAATTTAGTCATTTGAGTTTACTTTACAGCAAATAGTTAGCTTTAGACTCCATTTGTATAAGAACGGGTATATTAGTCGTGTCTATTTAATGGGCATGATGACTAAAAAAATTTTTTTAGTCCATCACATACTTAGATTATTTTAACACATTCGACACGTATTTTTTCTTTTTTCTCTTAAACTAAAAATGACAAAGATACACTGGGTTAAAGTTGCTCGTGACGTCACGCCTCAGTACGATTTTAACCGAGGAGTGACGTTAATACTCCGTAACTTTGATGTTCTGTATCTTTGTATTTCTTTATTAGTATTTGATCAGGTAAAAAATGTGTTTCAAATATTTTAATAGCCTAAAAGACGGACTAATTATTTTTTGAATTTTTGAATGTAGTCATCATTCCCATTGTTACCTATGTGTTATTTTCATGGCTGTTTAGGGCGATTCATATTTATGTCACTGCAATAGGGAGGTGTAGCCAAAATATTGAAGACTGGAAAATGTTGAAAACTAGCGTGACATTAGGAATGGCTTCATAAAGTCAAAATTTCGTGTTTGTAATATATGGACGGCCCCTATGAACTAGAAACTGATAATTACAGAGGATTATTTTGTAGTTGAAAAGGTCGAACAACTTTTCTTTTTTTTAAATTTTATGGCCCGGTAGCCTGACCTTTAAGCCATCGAACAACTTTTATAAAAGGCGAAGTTTAGGACTAAAATAGATGAGAGTAAATTGTTTTAAAACTTCCTACTAGCTCGTAGATTATTTTTTATTAAGGGCAAGGGTTATTTCTAAATATAGGTATAGAGGAAATATCTAAAAATAATATCTATTATTAAAGGTCAAAACACACCAGATGCGTATGCGTTGCGCATGGAAAAGTCACTGGTTGCGTAACGTAGACGCAAGCGGTGACAGTTCCATACATTACAAGTCAGAGGTACGTATACGTCCACGCATACACAACGCATACGCATCCAGTGTGTTTTGGCCTTAATTTAATACAAGTTAGTATATTGAATGACACTTACTTACCTACCTATACTAAAAGACACATTATATTAAATGGAGAAATAATATATTAACAAAATCTTCTACAACGGCTTAAAATTCCGAGATTAAACCATTAAACACTAAACTAGGTCGATAAAGTGCTCTTCACAAACATATACCTACATACATACATACATATCTGCCACGCCTCTTTCCCTCCTTCCTCTTCTCCAAAAACACTTCCTTCGCTTCATCAACATTCATCAATCGTCTCATACATGCACGTCGATTTATTTCGATTAAGTGTACGATACAAACACGAACCACGAATGATATTATGTTACAGTTAAAACTCATAATCAGTCAAAACCAATTTTTTAACTGACAAAATCAGTCAAAATGTGGTTTGCCCGAAGACATAAGTCAGAACCGTTTTTGACTGCCAAAATCAGTTAAGTGGTTTTGAGCGACGTCTTCAGTCAAAACCACTGTCTTATTATAGCAGTTAAAACTAGTTTTGAATGGTTACGAGTTTTGACTGTAATATATCGAATCCGAAACCCGCAGCCTACGTTAATATGAAAACGACCTAATTTCCACAGATTTCCGATACTAATTAAATTACGCGTGAAATTATTGACAGCCATAGATATAGTCGATAGTCGAATGAACATGGTAGGAAGGAAGTAGACGTAGGCAAGTACTTTTAGTATACAAAAATGTTAGTAAACATTATACTTAGATAACAAAAAGTTTGTATATCAACCTACTAAAAGTTTGTAAACTTAATGTTTGTAAACATTTTATAACATGCAATATGGGACACCATAAAATTATGAAAACACTTTCATTTGTTAATTTGAGCTTTCTTTTGTTTTGTGAAGCTAGAGTCAGCGACTTCTCGGAGAAACAAGGATTTATCGTCATATCTTAGAGAAACGCAATATTTTTAAATAATGTAAGCCTATGGCAACAATATTGTAAAATTTCATTAACATCAAACAAACATACCTACTCAAAAATATCGGCACAGACAACACAGTAGGATTTCGCAAAAGAGCTAGATTTGCCTAAAACCTATCCTATTCGATTTATCAATCGAGGATCGAAGCCCCATCGCAAACTCTTGTGAAATCACCCGTCTATGTCCATTTCGAGTGCTGGATAAGCTTCCATTACCGAATCAAGTAGATACAGCCTACATTATCCATTCTAGATTCCAAATTCGAATCTTTCTCCAAATATAGACACTATTTCCTAATAGTTGTTCTCACTTTTTTCTCGCTTTTATTTTATAAAGGAGTTTGTTCGAGTATGCTGCTTTAAAAAGTTTTTATATCACATTATTTTATTTTGAGTAATGCGATAGTAGCGATAGGTTGTCTAGGACCTAAGAAGAGCTTTTTTTCTTACTAGGTACTAAAACAATACACACATAGAATAAAATACATATTTTACAAAAATAATATGTCTTCCAACGCGTGCCCACGAGGCAAAGTACCCAACAAGCTGGCAGCATTACTTACCTCTTTGGATTGCAATGCTTATCCTTTGGTTAAGGAAGCTGCCAGCTCTCGGATCACCCGAAGCCTCGCGTAGACGTGTCGAAAGCTTAATTTTTTAAATGTCAATGTTTACGCAGATGCATGTGATGTGAGGATGTTTGTTACTCCTTCACGGAAAAACTTCTTAACAGATTTTGGTAAAACTTAGCAATGTTGTATGTAGGTTGGACATCAGAATAACTAGGTATTAGATTACATGATTTTAAGGGAATATGATTTTTTTCCAAGATAGATGATTATGAAGTTGCGGTTAGTGAAAAACGAACAAATCCAGTATATTTCTATTTTCTATCGACTTAGACCCAGAACACACGATGAACCTAAGTAATTAATAAGTTCATTCATTTTTCGAATCAGGTAAAGACGATGTAAAGACGCAACTGAAACTGCTAGTTACTTTTGAGTTGCATCGTAGTTTCTGCTATAGACTTCTTTAGAAAACCACACACGACGCAACTAGTTTGAAACGTTTCGTTTCAGTTGCGTTGCAGTTGCGTTTCATCGTGTTTTCTGGGCTTTAGTTTTCAATTAATCGCTGTGTTTAAAAGACATTATATTCGTTGGCTTCGTGCAATTTCCTGTTGGTCAGCTTATCTTTCTTTTCCATTTAACCCGGCTTTCTTGTACTGCTAACTACACTAAAAGGATATAGTATTTAAGCGTCTTTTCATTTAACATTTAATTTATTAAACTCTTTGTGTTGAGAAAAGCTATATTACTTTTAGAATCTTCATGGATAGTTAGAAATAGTTACTTTGTTGCAGAGAATGCCGTTAAAGTTAAATATATATATTCTTTAAACATATTATTCTTTGGGGGGGGGGGGGGGCATTAATGTTATTGTCATTTGTTGTAATAATTTGTTGTTAATGTAGACTTTCTGTCTTATTTACGAGTATCATTAGGTACTCTATTATTTTCAATTAAAAAATTGCAATATGCTTAGATAAATCAAATAATTCATTTTCGATCCAAAGTTTCAAGACTTTCAAGTACTTATTTTTATTCTCATTAATGAACTTTTCCCTAGCCTCTACTTGTTGGGAACTAAAAAAAACTTTATTGGAAAAGAGTATTTTATCGTAGCAACCCGGAAACCTCTATAATTACTATGCACAAGGCGTTCGAGGGTGGCCAGACGGAACTTTCCATGTCGCCCTTTGGGCTTGTAAACAAAATGTTAGTTTAGCTACTTCTAGTCTGTAGTACCTCTATAAAAACATTTCGTTATTCAAGTTGGAAATGGTTGAATAATGTAACTACGTAGATGCAGTGTAAGTAGGTATTATAGATTTTAACGATTTTAACGTATAACGTAGGGCCCTGTGCCGAAGGTTTCTTGCCGTCTTCTTCCTCTCGGCTATACAGGTAGTGAACCGGCAGTAGTTTTAGATTAAAAAAGTGACATCAAAAAAGTGTAATGAATTTTGCCTATTTTTGAATAAAACACTTTTCATTTTCATTTTCATTTATTTTAACCTATTTGAAAAAAAAAACAACCTTAAAAAAGTTCGAATGGCGCACCGAAAAAACAATCGAAAATCCGAACATTAAAACTGACCAGATTAAAACCGTTCTTAATTTGAATTCCCCGAAAAAACCCACGATAATCAATCCTCAATTTGTAACGTTCGAATCGAGTTCGATAATTTATTACTGTTTTGGAAAGTTTCGACAACTTGTAGTAACACTGGCTAGGCAATGGCATATCGTTTATCATGCCTACTGTAGTATTGTCGGTTTGATAGATGATACCGATTGATGAGCAGACATCTGCTATTACGTAAATACTGTCGCTTTTGTGCTGATTCAATTATGAGATTCCTGACTTAAAATACCATTGGAAATGCATTCGTCATTGGGGTGGTGGTCTCTTTAGAATTTCGAATGAATGACGAGTGAGTTTTGATATTGGAAAGTAAGAATCGATAAATCTTTTTGAAACGAGTACCACAGATATAGATACTACGTTCTATAAAACAAAAGTGTTTCACCAAAAGTAATTTAATCAGCTCAAAAAACATTTCAACGCAAAAACGCGCGAATCGAACACTTGACAGCAATGAGGAAGGAATTTAAGGAGTGGCCTCATTTTTTTTCATTATACAGGGTGTAACAGAAAGGGTATATAAAGCCGAAACACAGCGATAGTCCTCATGAAACTGAACAACTTTCCCCAAGGAACATGGGTCGTAACTCGAAAAAAAATATTCGCCTCCCCATACAAAAAGCCCGATCAGCTGATCGAGTAAGTATGGGCGATCCAAAAAATTTTTTCGAGTTACGACCCATGTTCCTTGGGGAAAGTTGTTTAGTTTCATGAGGACTATCGCTGTGTTTCGGCTTTATATACCCTTTCTGTTACACCCTGTATACAAATGAGTTTATGACAACGTGCCAAGGTTGGCGCAAGTTTTTCATAGTTTTCTTGGTAGTTGACCTGTCAAACGATAAGAAACTCCATACAAAAAGGTAGCCATTTTGCGCAAGACCAGGCACGCAGCTCCAGACAGAATGGCACCTCCTTATATATTCTATACTCAAAGCTTGACAGCTTTCGGAGTAGAGACGCGACTGTCAATTGTTAAGGTAGTGTTGTTCAAAAACCGAATATCTTCTTATTATTAGCTACGTATAAACGTATTCAATTCTTAAATCTGCTCGCAATGCCTGGTTCATGGTTAACAAAGCCAGGACATATTAATAATTCGTTATCAGAGCTGCGGTGGTTCTTTGTACCAAATGGAAACCCTGTCAACGGCATTCCGCTAACAAAATGAGATTGAATTCACGATGTCCGTGTGTTTTATGCAGAGAGGTATTGTGGTTTGTGACCATGTCTCTTCATTTGTAAGTTAATTATTGTTTTGGCAAAGATTTGTGAAAGGATCAGTCAATTATAGAAGCTTAGGTTAGTTTTTGTGGCAATCGGAGGGAAATGAACTCTGCCTTCCCCGATAAGAAGGGGGATAGATATGTATTCGTAATGCGTATGCGTATTTATGTAGGTTTTCGAATTATGAGTTTGATTTAATCTTTGGGCTTAACTTTACTTAGTCAGTCACACACACTTTTTCATTTTCATTTTCTTAGATGTTCACAAAATAAGCGCAGCTACTTACTATGACGTTTTTTAATATTAAAATCAATCAATATATCTAGTGGTTCTTATATCATTTTAATTGAAAATCAGATGGTAAAACTTTCCTAAACCGCGTAATATTTGAAAATAAACATCAGCTATCTAATAACATCCCTTTTGACGGTTTCAAGAAAAAGTTTGTGGTACTTTTTGCGCCCTTTACAGCCTATCGCCCCTTTGGACCTTATGCTAAATACGCCCCTGGCTTAAGTGGAAATAGCCGGTTTTTCCAAGTTCGCTCTATTCATGATATCCAGTAGGGCGTTTTATTTGCCTTTACAGAAATTTGTTGGAATTAGATGAAAAAGGAGTTCACAACAAGAAGAATCTAAGTGAATGACTCAGTGACGGATTATTGAATGAATGAATGATGAATGAATAAGAATCTTGGTCGACGAACATACCTAGGTCAGTACTTGCTTCTTCAAGAATTTGGTGTACGTGTAAAGTGAATGTGAGAGACAAGCGAAGATTTTGTCTTTAAGAAGTAGAATTATTTATTTATTAATTTATTATACGAGTAGGTATACTTTTTAGACTAGTCGGTTGCGTTTTTGCTCAAATTTATTCAAACAATTTGCAACACCAATTCCACCAAAAGTAAATTCGATATTCAAATCAAATTTTGTAAATCGAACGTAATTATTGACATGTCAAAAGCCATTTCGCGCCACAATGTTTAGTTAATAATTAACACGATTTAGTACGAATACGAGAAACGTTTTGGATACATGAACCTTTGTTATAAATGAGTGAACGTTAGCCTTCGCCTACACTATGTTGATGAAATCCTATGCTTGCTTGCGAAAAGTTTTCATAAACTGGTGCCATTGACTGACTTTATTTGAGACTTACCGGTAACTATACAGCTATGTTCTTCATTAGCTTTGTTTTGCTTACGCCTACTCAAAACTCTATTTACAATATTATTTTCTGAGGTCTGGATTTGTCTGCATATTTATTTATATTTTATGTCTATACATACAATCAGTGCATAAGTGCTTTGACGGTACCTTTTTATTATATTTCTACCTGTGAAAACCTGTAATTGGCTCGTCTGTTAATTTATAATTTTCTAATGTGTATAAAGAAGCTGTTGGTTTTCGAATAAATAGATAAATAAATATCAAATATCATCAAAATTCAACACAACTACATATTACTGTGTATCATGACCTCGCCAGAGACCACGAAAAAGGTTGCAGGATGAGCTGGACACTATGGATGACTGGACTGAGGCGGCTCAGGATAGAGAATCGTGGAGAAGGAGGGGAAAGGCTCTTGCCCAGCAGTGGGACACTGATGGCTAGATAATATAAGAACAAGGTACTGGGATGACCCGTCAAGTCAACAATCATAATAATGGCTACTTAGTTAATCTTATGTTATCCTAACTAGCCGTTAGTGTGTCACTGCTAAGCATAGGTAGGTAAGTATCTCTCCTCTTTCACCACGATTCTCTATCCTAGTTTTTAATCAATATTTATTAAAATTGGTAATTAATTAAGTATAAAAACAGGAAGGTAACATTATTATTTTCGTATTTCTAGTAGTACCCTAAACCGACGAGTATGTATGAGGCGACTAATGAATGTGGATGAAGCGAAAGACGTGTTTGGATCGTGGTAAGTGGAAGGAAGTGGTCTCTGCCTACCCCAATAGGAGAGAGGCGTGATATGTATGTTATAGTAGTACCTGACTGGTAAAAGTTACCTCACTCCAAAATCCATAAATCTACGTAGAAATTCCATCATTTCTATACCTAGTTAAATGTAGAGCATATAACAGACAGAACCCCTCGCAACGAGTCCGGTGGCCGGTCACCGGTCCGCCAAATTGCAATGCAAATACCAATTGGCGGGTTCCGGCCGAGGATCGTGCGGTTCCACTCGATATTGGCTGTGTTGCCAGCTGGTATGTACGGAATTGTGACATTTAAAATGTGCAAAAATAAGCTAAGTTTTTAAAAAATGTGCATAAATGAGTTCTTAAGTAGGTATCTGTTTGTATTTGGTAGTCTTTTACCTCGAGAGTTATCATAAGTCTCCTTTTTCGTGACATTAGGATGCTTCGATTCAATTAAATGTCAGTACCTACTTGTGTAATGTCGCCTGATATGATACAATAATTCAACGTTGCCGACTTTATTTTGTTTTTTCTCTTTCATCTTTAGAGTGTGGTATTTACGTCGCGTGAACAAAATCAAATCTAAATTCTAAAGTCAATTACAATACATACTTCATCACAGCTCTATTAAAGAGTGTGTTTTAAAAAATAATAAATAATTTGACATAGAAACGTCCAAAACCTACAAATAATTTAACCTGGCAACCCTCAATGACCGGTAGTCGACAAGGTTGGCAAACAGTGTTGCGTTGCAACATGCTCGCTTATGCATATGAATTCTTATTCGCTTTTGAATGAAAACTTGTGAAATCACGCGAAACACGCGTTTTTTTTAAAATTCGGAGATAAATAAAGGGTGTGGTTGGTTTTTAAGATAAGTTAGTACTTAATAGTACGAGTTTAATAATGAAGTTTTTGGATGTTCTTTCTAACTTGTTGAAGTAGGTACCTTGATATTATATTATACTTATTTACTTACTTACCTAGTTATTAGTGTATAGGGTGTACATGTGTGCTATTGTATGATGCTTTTTCGTGTTAAAACATCACAGTAAAAAATAGACTTTGATAGGGTGATTGATTACTTATAAAACATTTTCATTATCATCTCTTTCAAGATATATTACTGAAACACTCGTCATTTCTATGCAAATGCAATTAACATATTTCTCTTGTCAACAAAGACAAACAAATCTTTCAAGATATTTCATTGAAAAGCCGATAGTACGCAAATGCAAATTTAACTTGTCAACAAACAGATACAGCTACATCTAAAATCGCAAATACTACCAAATCAAGAGTGTTGCCAGTTGACAAATCTGTTATTTATTTAATCAGCGGACGTGTGATGGGGGCGGCTATCAATCGAATTGGATCGACGTGCGTGATCCTAAAACATTCGTTAACCATCTATGGTGGCTATTCTGGAACTGTGTCACAATTTGTGAAAATATTTGTACTCTTTGTTAATTTAATTATCCGACTGCGCCAGAAGGAGGGGTTATGTGAGTAGGCTGTTATGTATGTAAAGTTGGTTTGTGCCCCTGTAATGGGGACGTTAAAAGAGCTGATGAAGATGATGATCTAGTTATGTTTGTATGTATAATTCTTTGGCACGCCCTACAGTCTAAACGGCTTGATGGACTGTAGCTCTAGAGGTGTCGTTAGTTTACAGTGAGTGACGCTGGGTACAACAAAATAAAAAAAAATACGTTTTTAAACGCGATCGGGTTTTTTTTTAAATAAAATGGTTAGGTTATTTACGTTTTCAGTGACCGGCACCTACTTCTGTGGATTGTGAAAAGTCATTATGCCCATTGTTATAAGCTGCAAAATAGATAAACACCGTTGAAAATAAGTAGATATTTAGGCACTTACCACTCAAACTTTAAGGTCAAGTAGTACTTGATAACTTTGGTAAGAGGTTTCCTTACCCTTTCGGAACTAAAACAAATATTTTGTTAGGCAAATATCGATTATGAAGCTAGATATTATGAAAGGTAGTCAGAATTTTGTACAAAAACTTATAAAATGGGAAAGTGATTTAATATAATATTGACCGTTAAACTTTTGGAAAGGAAATCAGTCAACAACTTGTTCTAGAAAATTCGTCGAAAGCGCAGTTTTAGTGCTTGCCAATTTCAGAACTCAATCGTTCAACTTTTCCGAGAAAACCATTTAAGATAAGAATAAGTAATAATTTCTTATTTTTCAAACAAATCCTTATTAATAAAGTAACAAGGTTTTTTTTTAGTTTAAATTCGACGAAATTGGTGTATGAAGTTGTTTACAGAATAAGTAGGTATTGACGGCAAGGTAATTTGGCGCCAAATGTTACAACTGTCAATTACTTTTTTAAAACATATCCCATTTGATCGTTGCAAATACACTCGCAAATAAACATCCTCTTTTCCCTTTTTACAACCAACCGCTTTTCTCTACAGAAACGCTCCTTTTCATGTTTCTTTATTTTTAACTGATGAAAGTGTCCCGTGTTCACTGTGGCATAACACTTGCGAGCCTTTTGCGCAACTTCTTGTAACAATAGAAGAAAAAAAATAAGCACTAGAACGTAACCCGTTACGGGTCAGTTGACAATGTAAATGAGTGGGAACAAGACAAATGGACTCGAAAAAAAAAAATCTTTATTTTTCTAACACAAGATCGTTATGAATGTGCAACGCGTTTGAGTTTTGTGCGAGTTTTTGAGTGTAATTTTATTGTTTTATGCTTGTTAGGTGGCTGTTTGTGTAATCCGTGGGAATGCGGACGCGAATTTGTGTTGCCATAACATTGATTTATGAATTACGACTATTTGGTCAACGTGGCGAAGAAAAACCCAAAACTTATGTTTCGGGGTAAAATGTACCTCAAATAGTTGCTGTACAGTTGCGTGACCCACTTTTGCAACAATGTTAAGAAAGATTTACGGTCATTCAGTGTTCGTGAGTTTTACTAGTTAAGTTGTAAAAGTAAGCCTTTATTTAATGAAATGTTGTTGATTATATTAAATAACTTTAACGCGATAATTAACATAATTGGATTGTATACGACTTGACTTGCTACCTGTAAGATTTAACACGTAATAATTCTTACAAATGTCAATAAGTTAGGTTAACCTAGTAAGTAAAACACTTATTTTAAGTAGGCGGCTACCTCGAACAGGTACTTATTTTATACGCAGACTAACATTTTATTATAATTTCATTCAATATCGTTACGAAACAGTTTGAACAGAATCCCTTACGTTTCATTTTATAAAAGGATTGTATTGATTGTAGTTTTTCGGTGCAAACTCAGCGTGTACCTGTTACGAAGGGATATTTTCTAATAAAAAAAAGAAACGAAAAAAGGAAAAAGTACAACAATTTTTTTTAGGAAAGGTACATCTTTAATTTTCAAATGTACATAGGTATACATGTTTTGAAAAATATATATTTTTATAAGTATTTCTTCATAATACTTTTTAAATTAGTCAGTTACTAGCTGGAAAATAGCTTAATAATGTTTAGATATGTATCTGATATTATTAATACTGATTTTTATCAAATCCGTGAGAAACTTATGAAATATTGTATTATTATTATGTTTTTGCTTTAGTAGTCATTTTATCATCTATTTTAATCAACAACTTCATTAAAGAATATTTAATTTAAAATATTATTTACGGAATACATCGTTTAAAACTTTTGCACAAAGCTCCACAACGTGACACTACAAATCCGGTGTCGTTTCCAAAATCGGGGCTTAAACGAAAGCCGTTCCAAATTCAAACTTTAGAATTGTTTCCTTCACAGTATCTTACGATACCATAATTTTAATTTTAGAACGCGCACACACGCACGCTTTTACGTTCTCACGCACGCTAGCTCAAGTGTGGAATAAGTCATTAACGGAAAACGTTACAAAACACTTTGAACCTTGTTTCATGTGAGTTAAAATGCAAATTCTATTAAAAATAAATGACTGCGATAGAGGGTAACCCCATGAGTTACGTATTCCCAGGAAGTTGTAACGGATATATGGAATTTTTATGTGTGTTTCATTATTCGGCGTCATCTTTGTTTATTTGTGAATGGGGATCTTTTCAGGAGATCTCAAGATAAATTTAGCCGCCGATATTGAAATTTCTACCAGTTTCATTACGTCTAATATAATTTTATATCACAACATCTGAAAATGACCCAAACACTCCTTCTTGTTCTATTAAATCATGTCATCCTCCTTGACGTTTACATTATGAAGGTTTAGAGCACTGGCCACTTGAGGTAAGTGCCACTTGCTACCATAACGCCTAATTCGATTGTTCCCCGATGTCGACTAAAATAGCTCAGCACAATCGATCGATTCAGCCGCCTCTAGTCTATCAATTTTTCACAACACTGCCTTGGGTAACGATCCAAAAATTTACGGTCCGCCATTACACCCTAAATCGTAACTAATTTTATTAAATAACTGCTCAATTTTACGTTTGATTAGTTTTGAGGAAAGAACGGGGAAAAATGCGAATTTTTGTTTCTTTTTTAACGATGATAATAAGCTGCTTGCGTAAGTTTTTACTGGAGTTTCATCCATCACATTAATCAAATTGGATAAGGAGCAGTTCTCTTATATAGTTAACAGTAAATACACCTACTTTGTAATTATTTACCCGGTTATATGGAAAATATTAAAAAAAACGGTTGTTATAAATTTTGAACAATCTTTTGGCTCTCGATCTTCAAAATCTTGGCAACAAAATTTACAAAATTAAGCCATGCGTGAATATGGCAACAAAACGCAATAATATCCAAGAATAGGGTTTTGGCTTCCAAGAAGATATAGACGGAGCCACATTTAATGTGTTTCGTTGGAACATAACCAGGATTCCGTGACATATAATAGTGACCTCAAATCCGAGCCAAATAGGCTAAGCATGCTACGCAGTTACAATCTTTACGTTATTGTTTTTGTCAAATAAAGAAGATTTTCTGTTTAAGAATAAAAAAAAATAATGATAACTTTTCGAAAACCTGCAACTTTCTGATTAAGTTTTGGTTACCTATTTAAAATCGTTTTTTTTTCCGTTATATTACGTTCTATGGCGACTCATAATCTTTGAATTCGAAATTGGAAATCGAATCCTTTCATCACCGACACTAAACTTCAATTAAAAAATATACTTACTTAATCCAAAGACAATATTCGAGTGTTAATTTAAATATTTTATTAGAAGCGATAAACAAGTTAAAATCTTATCTCGAAATTAAATTCGGGGACGGCAAACCCTTTATTAAGATACAAAACTTTTATAAGTCTGAAGAGTCTAGTCTCTTCATTCCCTTGTCTGGCGAACTTCCTGCTACAACGGGAATATTAAATTTAATTCGAGCATAAAGCATGAAGATTTTACGCATAAAGACGTGAAGTTGACATAAAAGAAAGAATCAACTGTCGTTTTGGGCGAATCGCCCGGCGATCGCCTTTTGTTTCCAAGCTGCCACTGACAAGTGATTGACAAGCATTATTAGCAAGGAGGATACCTATCTATTTTATTTAAGGAATGAGGTTTTATTTCTGTCATAGATTCCCGCGCTTTTCCGTGGTGTAATGTTGCCAGTCTTAGACGGGGATTTTGGTAATAAAAAAGTATTTAGGCAATTGGAGCAATATTTTGCAGAAAACAGATCAAAATCTTTTGATTTCTAAATTAAATACACGAAAACTATTAGTAACTTTTAAATAACGTTGGATTTATCAAGAAAACGTCTACTATTTCACGTAATAACTAACTTTTCTCGTTATTTGTAACGAAGCACAGCTAGGATTTCTAGTTTCTACTAAATTACTGCGTCTAGCTTTAATCTTTCTCTTGTGACAGTGAAAAATGTTTCTTACTTCAAAGTCTAGTTAATACTTAGGTACAGCGCGTCTTTAAGCAGGGTTTTATGATTTTTTCTATTGCTAGATTTACTTTTTATTGCGACTTTATTTTTATATGTTTTTTTTTATTTCGGCCTGGTTGGATCTTTTTGGCTAGAGTTACTGGAGACTAGAGACTTATTCGAAAAAAGAAATGTCTTTGGTGTATCTGTACTATTGTGCCTGTCTTATATTTTGAGTGCAACGATCTGTTTATATCATTCAATTGGTTTTATATATCTTTAGTCCAGTGCTTTTTTCTTGAAAATAACATAATTCATGAATAAGACAGAAATTGGTAGATTAGTAAGGGGAAGACCATATTTGACTTTATGAAAACACTTTCCTTATGTACATTTTCCAATCTTATAACTAGTTCAGACTCATTGGCCTCCCCCTATTTCTATGTCGTAATATATGAATGATCCCGTCGACAGACTTACGTAGGTACCTAAAATTAGGAATAACTCTTACCCAACTTTCAAAACCCAATCTAGAAACATCTTACAAGCCAATCGTCAAACTCCTTCCATTAGGAGTAGAGCTAATATTTTCCAAACATCTAAAACAAAGTTACATCACAAAGGTAAGCACTTGTACGTGTTCAAATTGAGAAGTTTCCACATCGGGTAGACCAAGGAATTATGGAGCGCGGTTGAGTTTGTAAAAAAGTTAGTCGATGTATTGTTCTGTTTAAGACAAAAATTTTGTCTAAAGAATCAAGTATTGTTCTGTTTTAAGACAAAAATATTGTCTGAAGTTGTTCTGGCTTAAGTTCAGTGTTTGAAAATTTGCTCGCGTTTTTAGAAAAATTCAAGCTTTTATAAACAGAACTTAACAACTTGATATTTTTTTGAAGTACCTACTTGGCTGACATACCTATAGGCAAATTAAAAGACAAGTTAAAAACCACCTTTGTATTTCTCATCTGAACAAAAGTGATATACTTAAGTACCTAGGTTAAAAAAAAAATCAATCTATCATGAAAACCAGAGAATCTTAACCCATGATTCCTGTCAACATAAAAATTGCCCTTTTAACAGACATATCCACCACATCAGAAGTCTAAACAGAAACAAGTCTACGCCCCCCTAATTCCGAGTTAGGGTTCCCACTTATCTTTCCGTACGATTGACAGATCGCCGCACTTTACATTCCTGTTTACGTTCTAGCAGCAAATAGCTAACCCCGTTGAGAGATTTGTTGGGTATATTTGTTTCATTGCGTTTTTTAGGTCGGGCCAATATGTTGGGTAATGTTGGTTGGTGTTGGTTCTTGTTTCTTTTTTGTTTTTGTTGGTTAGGAAGAGAGTGAAAACTTTTTGAAGGTAAAAGCGGGTACAGTAGCGTCACATAGACGACAACTGTCAAAATAACCATCGAAAAATGACTTTTGTTCTAAATTATGTTGCCACAGAAATCTATTTGCCTTGAAAAATAACCTACCTACTTGTCAAATTCTTTTATAATATCTAACCTACTTACATAGACTGTATAATCAATCATTATTTTTCAGCAAAACATAATCTTGTTTTCGAAAAACAAAAACATCAAACAAAAACCTACTTATCCCCATATTTTGTGTCTGTTTATTCGCAAAAACACTTCCTTATGGAGTAACCTGTGTAACCTTATAAAATGTAAAACACAAAGGTACAATTTTACCCTTTATAATATGTAAAACACACAGAGTTCCGCCCTTCAACATTTACGACATCCCAGCATACATTTTTCAACAGATCAAAACACAATTCCGTCACACGTTCTTAGGAAATAACAAATCGTTTGTGCTCAAACTTGGAGCCGCCGTGACAGTATTTTTCCCGCCCTTTTTACTTTTTTAGGGTTATGTTATCGTCTTTTTTTTGTTTTCGGTCAAAAAGTATGCATATTAAATAAGAAAGGTCAGCTAAAGTAATCTACATACTTATCTGGCTGTCAAATCGCTACCTACTTAAACCTTATAATTATGATTTAATGTGCGTGTTTACTGATAACCTTGTAGCTTAAGTAAGTTAGTTACCTATTGTTTTGCCTAAGCAAGGTTTTACTATTCACAATTGTTATTACTTAAGTACCTACATTAAAAACATCTTTTTTTAAATGAAAACACGTAACACAAAATAAAAATACGTTTCCGAATCTTGGTACAAATCAAAACTTAAGTTCAAAGTTCTTTCAATCTATTTCGTGTCGTTCCAATAATTTTCCCGCTCTTCCAATGACAGTACTTTTTTTCTAAACCAAAGCTATGATTTATGACGTCTACAGCCTTGGCAAGCAATAGCAAGCAACATCTGTTTGATTTCGGCTCGTTTTTCTACGAAATGCGTTAAAAATTGCTTCGCTAGGGTAAATCTACATAACGGAAGCATTTCCTTCAGTACAAGGTGGAGCTGAGTACTTTATTTTAACGTGTAAATGCTTGTCATGGTTTTGGAATATAATTATGATTTTTAATATAAAATTTATAATAACTTCTTTGTAACTGATATTGTTAATGCTGTCTACACACCAAAACCGCCAGCATGCCGCCGGGCTAGGTTGGTGGCTTTTCGTCATACGAATGGCAGCTCTCAAAAAGCTGGCATGCCGGCGGCTTTGGTGTGTTTAAGTATAGCATAAGAAAAAAAAATAACTCACATACATACTTATTAGTAAACAGTTAGGTTTAAATGTAACTAAGTAAACATCTAATATAGGTAAATAAAAAAGTACTTCTTAAACTTTTTTACCTTTGTCATCGATGTATCATTAAATAACCAGTTAATACAAAATGCATACGTAAGTTTTCAATTACTTGTCACTGTCACCGCGATAAGCATCTAGAAGTTTATCCGCCTAGATACTTACATTAGCTGTCTTATCGCAATCCATGTGTAACTAAAACTCTATGCAAAAACTCTACCGATCACTGCCGTAACATTTCAAAAATGCTATAATTACTTACTTCCTCTGTATTTGTGACTTACTACCTTTTTAACCTAGTAGAAACATTTTTGCATCAATAAACCGTAATAGTTAACTTGACATCCCATTCCTATGACTCTACATATTACCGAAGCGTCAAATTAAATTAACCGTATCCTTTGTTGTGATCACACTGACAGTTTCCCGCCTTTTCCAATCATTTACCATTGCGTAACGAAATGATTGATTTGGCGCGTGTTTTTACGCGGTAACATTTAGCCGCCGCCATGTTGACGGTTGGCTGCCTTCACTTTATTTCCTTATAAAAGGAGACTTTACACATAGAGATTACATTAGATGTAATAAGACCAAAGATAAGGTACCTTCTTTATAGATATCGTTCACAGCCTCATAATAATAATTAATGCAACAGTTATCTAATAAATACGGTAAAATAAGTATTCAAAATTGCATTGAGTTGCATTGAGTTTTCTTGAGCAAATGGCCATTTTAAATAATTCCTATAGTATTATTTATCTTTTTTTCTGCAGTGTTAAATATTGGTTACCTACTTATTGTATGTTTGTCGGTCCGGATTTTTATCGGACGTCAATATTTTACATTTGCATCTTCACCCGACAAGTGTGAATAGTTTCATACACAATGTTCCACCACAGGAGCTCAGAGAGCAAGTGGTAATGAAGATTATCTAGACTAGGACCTAAACCAAGACAACATTTTACAAAGACCAAGTTAAACTAACTGAAAGCATGTTGATTGATGCGTAAACGTCTCCTTGGGTTTATGATTATATTTTGGTGTGAACACATGTGGGAATTCAAGAACAATGAATAAATATCTATTTCTTGGTATCCGTCTCATAAAACAAACGGTTTGAAAAGCGTCGAAAGAATTATTGTTTTTCTTAGCAGACTTTGAAATCTGCCAGCAAATTATAATTCCTTTTTCAAAAATGATCGGTTCATCCCAGTCTATCCATTCACTTGCTATGATCCAAACACACATCTTTCTTGCCATCTACTAATTTTAATATTATAATAAGCTGGACATATTGTAAAACTAAACGCTTATAAATCTTGATGAATGGCAGAGTGACGCTAATGTCAGTGCTTTTAGTGTTGTCATAATAAACAAATAAATCCATCAGTGTTGCAAGTACAAAAAATATAACTCATAGGTATCTAGGAATGTTGTTCAACAGTCTAATACCACTATCGGCTACTCTAACAGTAAAAAGCTAACAAGTCTATCAAATGGCCATCCATTGCTCACTACTGGTTCGCTGTCCGCCCGTTATCATACGTTCCAGTGGTTTTTGCGTTTTTCAACATGGTGTACCAGTTTTTATTGCATTATTGATAGGTAATGTGGTAGCTATTTGCTATAAAACAATATATAAATAAAAGCACCTGTATAATGAATCACTGCTTAACTCTCTGTTTTGAACAAAACTTCTTCCCTTTCTTATATACCTACTTTCTAACATAAGGTATGTAGGTAGGCTTATTATGTGTTTTGCTATTTAGTTCATAATCATATCATTGACAAAGGACTTTTGTATCTCCCTAATTTATAAAATCCTTTTATTTATCTAGTGTTTTTTGTATTACAGGTAACAACTTCTTGGATCTTACTCTATTTCCGAAAGGTAAAAAAAATCTCAATCCAGAATGGCTGAACTACGCTAAACAGAAACATATTCTACTCATATTATTAAATTATCTTCAAAATATTCCACACTCATAAAAATCCGGGTCAATAATTTCCTTAATTTCCTCTTTTCTTCAAAAGATTCTAATTGTTACAATTTAACAAAAGTTTGGAATTCAATTGAGGCAGTGAAACGAATGGAGTGGAAATAATGGACCCGGCGACCTTAATCTATTCTCAACGAATTCTCGAGGAATGGCATCCTTCAAACAATAAACAATCCATAGACAAGGCTTGATAAAGTGCGGGAAAAAAGATTTTAATTAAATTCGATCAGGAAAAATACTTCAAAACTTTTTTTGTATTTTGGCGTAAGACATCTTACGTAGAGTCAAATTAAGAACGTTACGTAAAAATTAAAATTTGTATTTGGGTAAGTAAGTAAGTAAGTAAATCATTTATTCCCAGTTCAGTTACAGTAGGACATTATTAACAAAAACATAAAATAGCACCTTATGCTAAATTAATTTAAAAAAACATTAAAACAAGAAATAAGAAACAGACAGAGATAGAACTGGGAAAAGGACTCCACTCAGCATATGTCATGTCACTATACAATGACATGACGCTGATTTTCAGTGGAACCAAGAAGAGGAAGGAATAAACTAAGGACATACATATTACAACATTACAAAATAAATAAATAAAGACTTAGATCAGGACATACTTAGAACATTTAAATAACTGAATAAAATAAATACATAGCAGGTACCTATATAAAGTAAACATGTGTGTAGGTAGGGTGTGTAGTGAGGGAATCAACTCAGCTGGATTTCTGGCTATCAAAGAGATATTGTGTAAGTTTTCTTTTGAAGCTATAGACTACAGGCCTAGCTGCGTAAAAATAATAACAGAAGTCTAGGTATCACAACCAAACAAATGAGTTCTAATTCTACCCCATTTAAAATGAGAACCCAAGCACGTGTGAAGTTTTATAAAATTCCATAGACAAGCTGACAGCTTCCGTCAGTAATCAGGTCACGTTCCTTTTTTGAAATGCGCGCGTAGAAATTCTGGAGTGAATGGCAGCAAGCTTGTATGGGCAGGCCCAAAGTAGATTTTATTGTGTCTCGTATTGGATGCCAACTAAATTGGATTGCTTGAGCCAAAAAAGGATACGCGTTTGTCCGCTTTTAGATATCTATCGCTTATTAAGAGTTTTTTACATGGTCGTTTTTTATTCATTCCTTTTTTGCGCCTATTATAATAATCTATCTGTCATTCAAAATAGGTAACTAAGTATGTAAGTACTACGCACTTACAAAGATTCAATTATATTCATTTTATGTTTGTGTACCTATGCTTTTAGAGCCAATTTAAATAAGAAGTAGGCAAATAAGGTGCTGTAGACATAGTGCGTTGACTTTCTCTTTTATAAAACGAATAGAGACTAATTTTACAACCAGCAAAACACCGAAAACTTAAATTTAAGGTTATATTTTCCGCGTCGCCGCGTTACCTAAAGCGCCATTTTCCGCGCTACTGGCTCCATCTCCCGACAAAAGCTGCCGATTATCACTCAAAGGAGTTTTCGAGCAAGGAGACACTTCAAGAGTTTTGTTTTACAAGATTCCATAGAGAATATTTGAATATTCTATGGCTGAAGAGATTTCCCGCCTCGGAATTGTTTTGCAAGTTATTTTAGACCACGGGGGTGTAATCAAAAGCAATTTGTCGTTTAATTATGTCGCAATTTTGCTTGATATTCGAGAACTTATAACAAGGGTTAGCGTTGATAGAGTAAATGGCTGTTAGGTCGAACGGACTCAAAGTAGGTTGAAATAATGAGGTTATTTCTTGGATGGAAAAGTGGCAGATGAAAATAAATTAAAAAAAAACCATAAGTAAGAAAATATAAAAAGTGTTTATTCAAAAATAGGCAAAATTCATTACACTTTTTTGATGTCACTTTTTTTATCTAAAACTACTGCCGATTCACTACCTGTATAGCCGAGAGGAAGAAAACGGCAAGAAACCTTCGGCACACGGCCCTACGTTATGTCCAATATATCTTTTTTTTTTTAATGAACAGACTTATACAGTTACATCTTGGCCTGTAAGCCTGTGAGAGTTAGGTTAGGTTAGGTACCAACATTTGGTAGATACCTATATTTCACATACTTATTTCCATAGATAAAATCCAGCGCTTAAAGTCTTTATTTGTCATTTTGGCTTTCTTCTGCAAAACAAAAAAACGAGTTCAATACAATCGTACAAAATAAAGTAAGTACCAAGTAATGGTATCTACACACCAAAGCCGCCGGCATGCCGCCGCCGGGCTAGGCTAACTGCTTTACGTCATACAAATGGCAGCTGTCAAAAAGCCGACGGCTTTGGTGTGTACGCAGACAGCATAAGAGTAAAATAACACATAATAACTTACATCTATCTTCTATCTATCTTCTATATCTATCTATATCTATATTCTATCTATATATATAAAAATGAAACCCGTTTTCCGTTGTCACGGCATCACGCCTGAACGGCTGGACCGATTTCGCTAATTCTTTTTTTAAAATGTTCATTGAAGTCCAAGGATGGTTCTTACGGTGAGAAAAATTCGAATAATTGCCGGGAAAGCCCTAAAACAGACCTTTTCTTTTTCCCATACAAATGTTTTCTTACTAAAATGTAGAGTCAATTTGAACTTTATTCCTACACAATAAAGTTCATTCTAAGGCGGGACGAAGTTCGCCGGGACAGCTAGTATATATATAAAAATGAAACCCGTTTTCCGTTGTCACGGCATCACGCCTGAACGGCTGGACCGATTTCGCTAATTCTTTTTTTAAAATGTTCATTGAAGTCCAAGGATGGTTCTTACGGTGAGAAAAATTCGAATAATTGCCGGGAAAGCCCTAAAACAGACCTTTTCTTTTCCCATACAAATGTTTTCTTACTAAAATGTAGAGTCAATTTGAACTTTATTCCTACACAATAAAGTTCATTCTAAGGCGGGACGAAGTTCGCCGGGACAGCTAGTTATCGATAAATATGATCACAAATAACAATACGTAGGTACCTACATGCAATACTAAATGCATGGAATGTTACTCGTACTTGCAATTCACCGTATGCTCATTATAGGTGGACTTTATTTATACCATGGGTGGCATTTTAGAACAGGTAAATGGCATTTTAAAATGTAACTAACTAACGTGAGTTTAGGCAATTTTTTATAGAGATACTAAAGGCTGCCCGTGACTTCGTACACATTAATCGTCATATCTTGAAAAAAAAAAAAAAAAAGACATCTTGGTATCTTAAAATAAAACAGCCTATGTGTTATTCTGATGTATAAGCTACAATATTGCCAAGTTTCATCAGCATCTGTTCAGTGGTTTTTACGTGATGAAGTAACAAACATCAATCCATCCATTTATAATATTGATAGGATAATGTATGCTTATACATCAGGATAACACCTAGGCTTAAGATAATGTTGTTGTTTAACAATATGGCCAAGTTTCATTAAAATCTGTTTAGTAGTTTTTGCTTGAAAGAGTAACAAACATTCTCACATCCATCCATTCATTGGCACAAACATTGACATTTATAATATAAGTAGGATTAGTAGATTAATAAATAATAATGTACGACCCAAGACCCAAGGGGTCAATATCGACCCATCAAAGTTTGGATACCAATTTTAGTAATAAAAAACATGTTTTCCCGAACACTTTTACAAATATAAGATAGATAGACTATCTAATTTTACTAAAACAATAACAAAAGAAGCACATTATCACATAAAAAAATATTACTTACATTTTTTTCAGCAAAGACCAACTTTTTCGTCATCTCATATTATAAATCAATTTGAACTGTCAGAAAAAATATCGAAATTACCTAAATATGCTAAACAAAAATCGGTTATTTGTTTACTTACCCTTACCATCCAACAAATGTCCCTAGGTATCACAAATTAGCGATAACGTTCATAACATAGCATTTTTGCTAAAACTAGTGTCTCAGGACAAAAACGACCCGATGGGCATATATGGGTTAAATTGGCAATACAATTTACACCATTATAGTGAACTCATAGTAAGCCTACTGGCACAAATACTTCTGTGTACATTCATGTTTGTTCCGAGTACTTACGCTAATACGTGTCTGAAAGCTAAATGTACTGTCGCTGTTTATGGTAGCCTGGTACTCTACTTTCTGAGTCAGCTTGGTAATGATTGACATTTAATTAATATTATTTAGTTAAAATATACAATATTTTATGAAAATCAAAGGACGTAATCTGCCCTTGTTTCTGAATATCGTTTTCCGACGAAATATTTGTCGAAATACGATTAAAAATTATCCCAAATTCTATTCTACTAAGGCCCGGAACACACGGTGAAACGCAACTGCAACGCAACTGAAACTGCTAGTTACTTTTGAGTTGCATCGAAGTTTCTGCTATAGACTCCTTTAGAACCACACACGACGCAACTGAAACGAAACGATCAGGCCTTTTTGTATATTGGTCACCGCGAATTTTTTTTTCCGAGTTACGACCTATGTTTCTTTTGGAAAGTTGTTCAGTTTCAAGTTGACTATCGCCATGTTTCGGCATTATACCCCCTTTCTGTTACACCCTGTAGAAATACTTTAGAAAAAGAAACATTTATTTGCTATACTAATAATACTTTACCTAAACCTAATCTAACTAATCTAGGACACAAGATCCATTCGCATTTCGTCCGTCGCGTTAGATAAGACAGCTAGTTGATATTCAGTCGAGGATCAAGTTTCCCGAAGCCGTACTAGACCGCAAAGTTGCCAACTTGCTATCTTACTTGTGCTTATTTACATTAGATTCATGAAGTGTAGATGGAGTGTCAACGATGATAGGTACCTATATTTAATTGAAAATGCTTTAGTATCAGTTATTTACTAATTACATTTTTCAAAAGACTTGCTATCTTACTCGTGCTTATTTACATTATAAGTAATTCACGAAGTGTAGATGGAGTTTCAACTAAGTATATTTATGTAGTTGAAAAGGCAGTTATTCTCTAATTAGGTTATTCAAAGATGTCTTTACGGACCAGACATCGATACTAATTCGAATTGGTTTGAGTGAGGATGTTTGTTACTCTATCACGCAAAAACCACTGAAAAGATTTTAATGAAACTTAACAATATTTTAGGTTATAAGTAGGTACATCAGAATAACACATAGGCTGTATTATTATAAGATACTTCGTAAATTAACTAATGATATGACGATAAAGGTTCTCGAGTGGCGACCACGCATCGGACGACGCAGTGTGGGAAGGCCTCCAACAAGGTGGACTGACGACTTGGTCAAAGTCGCTGGAAACCGTTGGATGTGGGCAGCGCAAGACCGGTCGTTGTGGAGATCCTTGGGGGAGGCTTTTGTCCAGCAGTGGACGTCCATAAGCTGAATGATGATGATGATGATGATGATGATAAATGCGATCGAAGTTGCAAGCAACTTGTCCTACTTATATTACTCGTGTAAATGTCAATGTTTGTGCCTTTCGATGGATGGATAAATGTACGAATGGATATACTATAGATGGATGGTTGGCATTGGATAGATGTAAGCTCCCTCTACAACCGCACTCTACACCACTTACTTACATCCTACTAATGCATAGTAAACTTGCCCGTCTACTTGTGAATAGGCTCGTTTAGAAATATGCGCTGACTTCTCAACTTACTAGTTCTGTGCTAAGTTTTAACTAAAAGTTTATCTAGTTGCATCCTTATTCTGGCCACGATAGCGAACTGTGTAACTCGGCACGAGCACCACAATATGTGTGCTTAGGTCCCTTTTCCTGTCATGTGTGTTTTGATCCGCATGCGGGTGATAGCAGTCTGCTTGAAAACAGAGCCCTTAGGGTAAATCCGGGATATATGCCAACCCAATTTTATTTCACTTATAATTCGTAAAATAAAAACAATACACACTTAGCATACATTTGTTTACAGTCTTTGTTACTTTATTTAACTATATCATGCTGCATTTTGTAGAATAATCCATAAATAAAAGATTTATTTCGGTTTAAACGTAAAATTGAATTACGGGATAAATGCCACTTTGGCCGGTTATATGCCCTGTACCAAAATTTTTGGAGGGGATAGGTGCCCTTCAGAATAAAATAAACATTTTATACATGTTAAACATTTTTTACATTTTTGTTTGTCAAATATGCATAATTATGTCTTTAGCGTGTTTTTTTAAGATGTCATTATATTAAAAGTATTTGTCAAAACTACTTAAAATTATATCCAGCCAATATTCATTTTTGAATCCAAGAATGGGTAGTTTTCCTAAAAACATAAACACATACTTATTATATGTACAAGTTATTTAAAAATATAATATTTAATCACAAGTTCATAAGTTTGGTTAGATACCCAAAGGGGATGCCCAAAGGGCATCTAACCCGAAACTTATTAGGGCAAATATCACTTTTTGCATGGATAGACGCCAACTAAGAAAAAATAAGTTATATGAATGTATTTTATTTTCAAAGTACAATTAAAATAATCTTTATACTTCAGTTCTCATTAAGAACCAAAAATAAAATTAACTTACCGGTAAATTAGAAAGTTTCAGTAGTTCTAAAATCATCCCCAAAGTAAAATTACGATAATAATAGAATGTCTCGCAATACTCGCAATAATGCTGAAATAAACAGCCGCGTGCTTTGCGGCATGCTGATTGGGGGGAGGGGTGCTATCATATTGTAAGGTAATTTTTTGGTCACATTTCTTACATTTTAAAATATTGAATTCGGGCGTCTATCCCGCTGAGGCAAATATCCCGGATTTACCCTAATAGTGAAAAGAATTAAAAAATCTGGCACATATACGTCACAGAAAGTATAACTAAATACCTAACCAACGTTTCTAGCTTCATCATATCAGCTTATGGACGTCCACTGCTGGACAAAAGCCACCCCCAAGGATCTCCACAACTACCGGTCTTGCGCTGCCCACATCCAACGGTTTCCAGCGACTTTAACCAAGTCGTCAGTCCACCTTGTTGGAGGCCTTCCCACACTGCGTCGTCCGGTGCGTGGTCGCCACTCGAGAACCTTTCTGCCCCATCGTTTCTAGCTTATAAGTTGTTAAATTGCCTTCTACATATTGCCGTGCCCCAATGAGCTATGATATGATATTATGTAGGTCTATACTTGTAGTACTATGTACCTACGTACACACATAATGTGGAATTGCAATACTCAGGTAAATAATTGAGTTTGAATGTAATATTTTGGGCCGTTTTCCATTTTATCATTGTTTACTTTTTCGTTCAGAAACTATGATTCGATTCTTGTTCGATACAAACATTTCCAGCCAGCATTGCAAAACAAATGCGCATCTCGCCGTATTCGAGATTCGTTCTGAAACTCGAGATTATTTTCACTTTGACAGCTGTCAGCATAAATTCAAATTGTGCGGTTCGCTTCGAGTTTCTGAGCAACCCTTTCGGTGGTATTCGCATTTCCATTCAACCACAGAGATACAACGAGGGTGTAAAGTGTAGAGGTGAAATATTGCTCAGCTTGATAAAACACTTCACTTTCAAAATATCACTGTTCTAATCAGATACGACTCATTGATCGTCCACATTCGTAAGAAATTGTAAAAAATCTTTGTTTTATATTATGTACTTACTTGCTTTTCTTCCTGTTTTTTTACTACTTTAGGGGTAGAGAAGTAAGACATAAAATAGTCTTATATTCTTTTCAAAGAAAACGTTGTTTTCCAAATAAGTAAAAAGTAGAAAAGACACGTAGGTATAGTCTGGCAAAAAAGCATAGAAATTTAAAGGTGGTAACACTGTAGCTTCGTCTTTTTTAAATCTATCTGAGAAAAAGGTTACGACACTACAGTGTTGCCACTCTCTTTTACTTTATATATTTCACCTCTCAATTTCCATCCTCGCTGCAACGTAGTACGGATTCGCATATGTGCAGTGACTGGAAGAAATCCCGGGTCAAAAAAGGCTGATCAAATAACCTTCCGCGCCAAGGGTTCGAATACCACTGGTATCATGGAAACCTATTGAATTTACCACACAATGCTACAAATCTGTGAATTCGATATGAGGTATCAATTAGGTATTAATGCGTCGGTAGGAACTTGTTGCGAACTCTTTTTCCTTCTTTCTTACAAGTTTTTTACTCCTTTTTTGAAGTATTTCCATATATGTATAGTGTTCTTTTCGACGTCATTTAATTTATAAGTCAGAAGCCCAAGTCTGCTAATTTAAAATAGCTTCAGTTGCGTGTCGGCAGTGTGTCAATGGCATATTTTGACACATTTGGTATTCTGCGACATTTGATTGCGACCAAATTGAACAATTTTTTTTTTTTTTTTTTTTTTTTTTTTTTTTTCCAGACTCAACTTGTGCAGCATCACAAATCTAAGTTAAGGAAATCGACGCCCCCCCAGAATAATCCGGTAATAGGCTATTATGGAGTTATTCGTGTTATGCGTTTTTCTGAATCCTGAGACCGTATTACACCTTGTCAATTTTTTTCAGATTTTTCCTATTGTTATTTACGGAGATATAAAAACTTACGAGTTTATTCTATTCCAACAATGTAAACGATTTTTACACGAATAACAATATAATCGTATGTTACTATAACATCTTTACAAAGTTGAGGACAGTAAAAGTCATAACGATATTTTTCTAGTAAAAAGTTCAAAAGGACTTGTACGGCAAACGCTAATTACGATATTATTCGTGTAAAAGTTTCATTAGTGGTGGCGAGTAATATAATATAACTATAATAAGAGCATAGAGGTTGTTTATGGTTGTAGTACCTACGCTTTTTAATTTTAATAATCAAACAGTAGTATTACTAATTAATCGATCTATATTATTCTGTATCATCTTAATTTCATGTCATAAATATCATATCCTATTACAAAACAGTGTAATACGCCGGCTGGTGGCAAAGCTTGTTTGTTCTGCTGTATGACAAACTTTTTCTATCCTGTGCAAGTTTTTTTGGCACACCACCGCGGGATGTGAGGCCACTAGTCGTTGCTACTCGTACGCATTGCATGACGGGGATGTAATTATTAAAAATGACGTTAAAACGCATTTAATAGTGTGTGATAGTGTCGTGAGAGCCTTCGTCAACATTGACCGATGCGAGGGATATAATTCCTTTATCAAGCCCTTTTCTTGCACAATATTACGTCTTCCTCACTATTGAGATCAAATTGCGTCTAGAGTTGGAGCACAGCAGGGAGATCATCTTGAGCGACTATTGTTCAGCTTAACTATTAACCAATTAGGTAATTAATATTATCTTCCTTGGAGGCGCCGATCAATGTGTTGTATTTGGATGATTGCACGACCTGTGGGCTAACGGAGGTTGTTGCCAGAGACCATGAGAGATTGGTACCTAGATTGCTGGAGTTGGGCTTGGTTATCAACAGCGCAAAGTGTGAGTTGTACCCGTGTGGAAGCGGAACCGACCAGTACTTGTCATCTTCCCAGAATCTACTTACTCTAGGATGTGAAAACCTTGGACCGGCGGGCCTTTTTGCCTTGGAGCAGAAAATTTTGATGCTTACCCGGAGTCGTCAACGTCTACAGCAGTTGCCAGCTCATGTGGCTCTCATTCTTTTTCGCAATTGTTTCTCAGTCCCCAAGTTGACTTATAACACACACCTTGAGAACTTCTCCAACATGGTTTTTTCCTGAGAAGATATGCCAGGTGGAAGTCAACATCACGACGACTTTGGTGATTATCTTGAACGTACGTCTAGATGAAGCGCAGTGGGTGCAAGCGTCGTTGCCGATACGTTATGGTGGACTAGATTTTAGGCGAACGGCGGACACTGGTGTATGGACGTTCTTGGCTTCTTCCAATGGGGCACACAGATTAGTTGCTAACATACTTAAACTTCATGATGACAATCTAGTGATCTCCTAAAGGCCTTGAGCGTCTGGTGTTATAATGTGCCCCGACTTCGTGCCCCGTGAAAGCAGAGCTGTGCAACACCAGTGGGACGATCGGAAGTGTAATGAGCGGCTGATTGAGGATGCTGTTGGAGGTGATGTCGCGCGGCGAAAAGCAGCATCTTCTCCTTGGAGCTCGGAGCTTGGCTCCATGCCCTTTCGTCACCGCATATCGGGACTGCTTTAGATTACTCAACTATAAGAAGAGCTGTGACTCTGAGCCTCGGATGTGATGTTTGTGAGCCAAATATTTGTGTTAGTGGGGCACAGGCAGACGGCAAAGAATATCACGGACTGAGTTGCAGGAAATCAGCAGTACAGTTTCCGTGCCACCATTTGCTCAATGAAGTCATCAGACTGGCTTTGGTGTCTATCTCAGTGCCGTGTAATCTTGAGCCCCAGGTCTGTCCCCTCTCGGGCCATGGGAAAGGTCACTTTGCTTGGTATAGGAAGCTACATGTGTCAGCAGATTTGCTTTTTCCCACCTGTCAGACACTTTGCGAGCGGCTGGGCCGGTAGCGGAGTGGACGGCATCCCAAAAACAAGCAAACAAAGTATGTGATCCTTCTGCAGACCTATTCCTTTGTGCCATTCGCGGCGGAGGTCAGTGGTGTATGGTGTTTAGAGGCAAAAGGTTTTGTGCGTGAGTTTTGCGAACGCTCGATAACTAATGGAGAAAATGGCCACCTCGCATCGTACCTGGTGCAATGCATTGCTTAACTTAAGGAGGGGAACAGCGGGGGAATGCTGCTAGCGTTTTGGGTACCTTCGTTTGCCCCAGGTGCTATGCGGGATGGTCTTTTGACTGATTCTATTATGGATTTTTTAGTATTATAGTTTAATAAGCTGTAATTTTAAAATAAAATTATTATTTTTTGTTTAAAATATGTTAGTATTGTACTAGTTAATAAAATAACACTTTTAGAGTTCAATATTATGACAACATAACAATACAGCAATACCTTAATACAAATTACATATTTTTATTGAACTATAGTAACAAGCAATGCTGAAAAATGAAATCTATCTAATCGAGACGAATAATGCTGTACTTGCGTATTACTAAATTTAATGAAACGTAAAAAAACATGGAATAATCAAGTAATATAATATTATTGTTTGAAGCAAACATGTAAATTTACACGAATAATATCGTAAAGCATCATTACCGATCAGAGAAACTGTATTTTAATATTGTAAAATATTTGAAGCTAATTTATTAAAAAGCTGTTATAGATAAGTACACGTGAATATTATACACAGATAGCGACAAAAATTAGCTTTAATTTGATGTATAAATATCTACGGAGACTTATTTTGTTATTGAGTTATTAACAAAAATAGGTTTTTTGCTTCTCCTGTAAAATTTGGATTTTCCTATTACCGGATTATTCGCGGGGGGCGTCGAAATAATCAAAGTTCCCAACTAAGTACCGGGTTGACCCGGAATGGTCACAGGTAACGTAATCCCTGTTATAAATCTACCCGGGTAGAATCGACCCCGGATTATCCGGCGACTGGCGACCCATTGACAGGTGGGATTTCATTATGTGTTCATTTGCTAGCCAGCAAATTGTGTTTTATTGCATTATTTGTTGGTTACTTTGTAGTTTTTTGTAAAGAACTAGAAGCTGCCCGCGACTTCGTATGCATTTATCGTCATATCTTAGTAAACTTACTAAAACATACTTAGCCGTCACGCCTCTCTCCCATCGAGGTAGGCAGAGACCACTTCTCTCCACTTGCTACGATTCAAACATACTTCCATGGCGTCTTTCTTACTTAATGTCTTAAAATAATATAGCCTATGTGTTATTCTGATGTGCAAGGTACATTATTGTAAAGTTTCATTAAAATCTGTTTATTGGTTTTTGTTTGAAAGAGAAAAGAACATCCTCACATTCATCCATAAGCACAAACATTTACATTTAGAATATTAGTAGGATATTAAAGCAGAGATAATCATGCAAACGCACCATCAAACCTATAGCTATCTCTGTCATTGTCTAGAATATCTAGAAGATCAGAATAAGACAACACGATGTTGAATGCCTAAGTTAATGAGTTCTGAGGGTTAATCAAATAGATTACTTAAAGACCATCCAAAGTCCTAAACCAAACATATGACACGAAACTTTCCTGACCCTTAATTGATTAGAAATGGCCCTGGCAACCCTGAATAGGTCACAGTTTCTCTGAACTCCCTGTTTACTATTTATTCGGTCTAATTACATGGTGCCGATGGTTGACCGCCGGGCAGTTTAACGTTTTACTGTGGCTTTTTAGTAGAGATGAAACGGATATCCGGTAACTATCCGGTATCCGGCCTATCCGGCCTAGTTTTCACTATCCGGCCGGATACCGGATAGTAGGTCACTATCCGGCGGAGGCCGGATAGTAGAATTCACAAAATTTAAATTATTTTACGAAGTGAAAATCAAACAGCAATAGATTTATAGATACCCTTTATTTTTATAATCACACGACAAATACGTAAATGTTTTAATTTTAATAGTCAAAACTAATAAGTGGCAAATTATGATGAATAAATACCAAATTTTCCGCATTTGTTGGTAAGAGGCGACTCCGCTTAGCTTCGTATACCAGACCAGCCTCTGAAAATAGCCTTTCGCTATATGCGCTACTGCCAGGTGCTGAAAGATAAATTTTGGCAAACCTTGACAGCTGCGGGTACTGCTTTAAATTAACTGACCACCATACGTATGGGTCTTGAAGCAACCGAACGCGCCTGATAATTCCCGATCGCGACCGCGCTGAATTCAAAAATAGGGCCGGATATTCGGCGGCCGGATATCCGGCGCTCCGGCCTACAAGCTTGCCGGTTATTCGGTATCCGGTATCCGGCCAAATCACTATCCGTTTCATCTCTACTTTTTAGTGCTTTATTTTATTTTTTATTTAATTCTATATTTTTTACTTAACCTATTTTCTACTTTTTAACGAATTAATTAGTAAATGGCAATATTTGTCCCATGGAAGGATGAAAGGATATTTGTTAAAGGGACTCTTTGATGCAAAAACCACTAAACAGATTTTGATGAAACTTTACAATATTGCAGCTTGCACATCAGAATAACGAAAGAGCTAGGCTTTTCTTAGTTGAGTAAACGCCATCGTTGTCTTTTCCCTGCCAATAATTAACTACCTACTACTTAGTAAATAGTTTAAATTATTATTTTTCAAAAAAAGTCAAAAAGTATTAACGAAGTCACAGTTAACTTCTTGTACCTATTACTTTTTATCCGTATTACAAAAAAAAAAATACATTAACCGCAGAAATTGGTTTAAATCCATCGCAATTTTATACTTTCGGCTCGTGGAAGTATCCGATAATCCTCTTTCAAACTTGGTTATTGGAGTACGGACGCAAAGTACTTTACGTACCTAGTAAAGCCGGATTAGAAGAATTATGAAAGACGGAGAAACGTATGTTAGCTTGGGGGAATGTTTGGTTATAGGTTTTCGAAGATTGAATCTTGAATTTTATAAAAGATCAATAAATTCATAAATAATATCTACCTACTTAGGTACCTACCTGAGGGTCTGGTATATAATGCTGTCTACACACCAAAGCCGGCGGCTTTACGTCATACGAATGGCAGCTGTCAAAATAGCCGGCGGCTTTTGTGTGTAGATACCTTAAGTAATATTCTAAATATTCTAAAATTGGTGTTCATAAATTTTATTTCATAAGATAGACAGTTTAAAGAAAAGCGGAAACAATAAATGATATCATAAAATATAAACACTAAACTAAACTTAACCTTAACTTAACCTTATATTCTAAATTATTAAATGACAATTAGGTACCCTTGAAGCGACAGAGGTTTGGATCGTAGTAGGAGGAGGTGGTTTCTGCCTATCCCAACGGGAAAATGGCAAAAAAGGAAAAGGGAAAAAGACAGATATTTTATGTAGATACCTATCTATAATATGTAATCAGTGTCTTTTTTAACAGGCTGGGAGGGTATTTCTATCTTTTTTAGCCGTTAGCGTCCCACAGCTGGGCAAAGGCCTCTCTTCTTTTTCCACGGTTATAAGTAAATTAAACAGACAAAACAAAGACAAACTTTATTCGATACACACAATACAGCATAAAATACACAGACTAACCAAAAAACACTAATTTAACAATTTTTTCGTCGCAATCAAACATCAATTCTCTTTTTATATCTCTATCTTCAATTTTATACTCAACATCTTTCGATATCAGGTACCACAGGCTGTTCTCACTTCGTTAGTATTCCGGTATCGTGTCCGCAGGTACGGGTATCCGCTTCATTACTTATTATACGAGCTTGGATGAACCCGGCATCCATGGAAGTGAAATTGTAAAGATGTAGCTGAGTTTTTAGATTGAATTTCGAAGTTCGGGCTCTTGAATGTTCAGTTGGTAATAATAAGTCAGTTTTCTTGCGATGTATCCTACCTATATAGGCATTTAACTACGTACCATATTTTATGCTTTCCTTTCTTATGGTATCTACACACCAAAGCCGCCGGCTTTTTTGACAGCTGCCATTCGTATGACATAAAGCCGCTGGCCTAGCCCGGAGGCATTCCGACGGCTTTGGTGTGTAGACAGCATTAGTAATACAGCCTTCGTAGCGGTTGAAAATGTATTGAAAACTTATGATGAATGAAACCATAATTCTCAAAGATAAGGACGAGCAAGATCTAAAGTTTAATTGAAATTTGTTTCAAAGTTTTTATTTGAAAGAGTACCTAACAAAGATCCTACACCATCCATCCATCGGCACAAACATTGGCATAATACCTTAATACCTATAAGTAGCATTTTAGTTAGGTACTTTTCTCAGTCAGAAAGTCATAGCTTATGAGGAGAGAAGCCTTTGCCCAGCAGTGGGAGGGACACGAGTGGCTAAATAAGATGAGATAAGATAAGACTTTTCTCAACAATAGTTTTTTGACAATCTTTTCCTCTAAACTTCATGGAATAATAAGATTACTTATTAACCTACAATCAATTCATAGCTCTATATCCGTGCCCAAAGGCCTCAAATCATAAATTACGTTATGTTGATTGTGTCCGGCTGAAGCTATCAATCAAGCAAGTCGTAACAAGCTTATAACAGATTACGTCTTACTATTAAATTGTGGGCTTGTGGGATAGTTTGCTTGAATACAAATGTTACAAATTGGAGGTTTGTACTGAGGAAGGTTTAGAAATTTTCAGATATTTTTAGATCCGTAATCAAGAAATTATTTATGTAGGTACGACATATCGGAAATATCTGGACATTTCGCTGGTATGCGCTATTCGAAACATGACCTATACAGAAAACTTAAAAGAACAAAATTACTAAGTATAAGTCGCGCCACGTAAAAAGAACTTTAGAAATAAATGAAAATCACGTGTTCGCGCATGGGTACAATTACGCTCGAAAGTACTAGGGATATTTATCGTTTTATTCTTGTAAGAGTCTTTCGCACAAACTATATGTAGGGGGTGATGATTCTGATTCCAAAGGTTATGAATGTGACGACAACGATGATAATAAAATGGCCACTTCTGGCATCAACACCGCTATACATAGGTACTACATTACTATGACATCCATAAGACATGAAATGGGTTGCCATAGTCTACAGGACAAAGCTGCCGGCCTTCATTTGTCAATTTTTTTACGAAAATGCTTGAAAATGACGTAAGAGGCTTTGGTGTCTCCACACCATAGATGGTAAATAAAATAGACGCAAGCAAAAAGTTGTTTTTCCGTACATTTTCCGTACTTACCTAAGTATCAAATAAAAAACGTTCTATCTATACAATATAATACACTTTCTGAAACCCCCCATACAAGTAACTACAAACATGTTCAAACTTTCATTACAAGCTAATAAAACTGAAAAAACACGACAGAGGTCCCAAGAGGCCCACTTTAACCATATAAAAAGTCCCAGGAATAAAACCTCAATCAGGCTCTTGTATCCGGTCACTTTCTATTGTTTAATTCATGTCGCTGCCCTAATGGGAGGGCTGAGTGCACAGACTACCTGACTGTGTAGACGGAGGTCATTTATTTAAAAAAGCCGGCGGGGGCTTTGGTGTGTAGATAGATACCATTAATGTAGGATTGAAGCAATTGGCTATGTTTTGCGGAAATATTTGTATCTACTTTTTTAAAAAGCCTATTGTGTCCCACTGCTAGGCAAAGGCCTTCCCCGCATTCTTCCATGCTTCCCTATCTCCGGCAATGCACTTATATCCTTTCTTAAGTAAGACCTACTTACATGTTTAAGTCCGCAGATGTAAAAGAAATCTATAGATAATGTAGGTATTTGAGGTACTTAGTTAAGTTTAATAAATTGTTGTAAAATATTTACACTTTCTGTTTGTTTGGATCGTTACAAGTAGAGCAAAGTGGTCTCTGCCTATCCCAATGGGAGAGAGGCGTGGCTGATATGTTTTTTTAATGCAATACAGACTTTGTATAATTAAGTGTATTTTAACTGTGAGAACCTGTGTCTTATATCTTTTAAATTGTTTGTGAAAACCCACAAAGCTAGTAAGCTGTTGGTTTTCTAAATAAATATTTTGTAATGGTGTCTACACACCAAAGCCGCCGGCTTGTTTGACAGCTGCCATTCGTATGATGTAAAGCCGCTGGCCTAGTCCGGCGGCATGGCGCCGGCGGCTTTGGTGTGTAGACAGCATAAGTAACAATTTTCAAACTCATTACCGTAAAAAAAATATCCTCAATTTTTCCGCTTATTTAGTTTTTATTTAGTTTTTTTAATTAAGATTATTTAGTCCACGCTGTCGACAAACCAACAATCTATGTGTACCAGCATACCCCTTCATTTAATTAGGTGTGGCAGTGGAATACAAACGATGCCGCGATGTTTGTGCCTTTCCCTTCCTAATTGACTGGATACAATTCATTTCATTACCTTATTGTTTGAATTCGCTTCCTATTCACTCTGTAGGGTTTGGTAAATAAGTTATTTGTGATGTTTAGGTTCGTGCTCAAACTAGCAAAATGTAAATTCATTAGTTTAGAACAAATCGGCGAAATAAGTCATTCGAAAATAATGAAGGTGGCAATGAATCGTTGGAGAGCTATTCGATTCGAGAGACCTATATGTACTTAGCAGTGGTGGGCAGCTATAGGCTGAAATGATAATGACTTTTGTTGCTTCGATTAATCAGTTAACAAAACATTAACAGCTACAGATTTCCTAAATGGCAAAATGTATTTTCCTGATATTAAGTTTCTGCTTGAATTTCGCATTTACACCCAAAATTCGAAAGTCTTGTGTCCCTATAATGTGTTTATTTAGCTCATAATTTTTGTACACAAACAAGAGTATTTTCTTTTTACAAAAAATTATCAGTAAATGACGCTGTGATATACCTGCCTATCATTCTTGTTCAAAAAGCGGTATTTTCTGTGGCACGCCAAATGTCTTGAACGGTACACGCTGAGTATGACATGTGGCTTATGCTTTGTGGTGACATCAACGGCGGATCCAGGGGGGGGGGTCATGGGGGTCATGACCCCCCCCTGAGCTGGTTCCAGGACTTAGATGAACCACTAATTGAACATAATTATTTTATTTATACATTGCAAAGACGCCTCTTACAGACGCGTCCGATAATTTGTGAGCACCTAAACAGTACGGGCCGAAACATATTTCCGCGTTGTGACGCCGCAACGCAAGAATCGGCAGTGGCGGCAGAGGTCACGAGGAACTGGCTACCTACCATACGACAATAAAGCGCTCTTTTTAGCAATGTCACAACGCCGTAACGCAAACTTCAAGTTCAAAAAAGTGCCGCCTGCGCACCACTGCTGCCACTGCCGATTTAAGCAAACTAAAGCCACTGGCCCGGCGGCCTTATTTACTCGAAAATGCTTGAAAATTAGACCGCCGGCCTGTGGCCGGCGATATTGCTGTTTTCACCCTTCGCAGTTGCGATTTCGGCCTTAACGTATAGCAAGACGTATCCTCAATCGGAATCGGAACGACTAAACTTTAACTCATTTTTGTTCTAAGTTGAAAAAAATAAATTTCTTTATATGTGACCCCCTCCTGGCGCCAAAGCTGGATCCGCCCTTGGGTGACATACCACATTCACTCTCAATAAACTCTACATATATACATAAATAACATAGCATCTATGAGTAGCTTAAAACCTCAGCGACGCAGTTTGTCATATAGCATCCAAAGAGCAGGTTTTTAAAGCATATTTTCTTAGATCTTACGTTATTTTAAAAAATTGAAGCATGTTACGGAACGTCAGCAATTGTAGATATAGTTTTCTATTGTTTTTTCTTTCCTATGGTAATCACAAAATCAGTTTCCGAAAGCTTAAGAATGCAAAAATGGTGGCTTGGACGTTTTCAAGTGTCATTTCTGTTCGAGTTAGTGCTTAAGACATCCTAAACATAATACTTTGTTTTTTTTTTTCGTATTACTTCTGTATTATAGTTTCCAATAAAAAATCCAGCTACATTGTCAATGAGACATGCAAATAGAATAATGTTTATTGTGGCAAATTTCTCCGGAAGCGATGGCCATCGCCCATTAGTCCAAATTGGATGGCGCAGGAAGTGAGAGTGCATTTGTTTTGTTGCGTATTTAGTGCGTTAATACGAGTAGAAAGGATACTAACTATTAGTGCTCTTAATTAAATCACTAGAGAGAGAGAGAGAGAGAGACAGGGAGAGAGAGATAGGGAAAGAGAATCAAAGAAAGAGACATAGAGAGAGGAATAACGCATAAAGTTATTAAAAGAAACTGAAATACATAACGAAAGAACGAAAAAAGTAATTAAAAACTAAATAGGTAGGTATTTATTGGAAATCCAAGAAATAAAAGGCCAACAAACAAATCAATAGTTACAAGACAGCCAATTACAGGTTCTCACAGATGAAAATACACTAAATTATGCGAAATTGTTTCAAATAACCGATCGAATGAACCCTTAACCTTTAAAGTCAGTACCAACTCAGCTGTCAGCGCCAAACTGTTGTATTTGGGCCATAAACAATTTTACTACGACATTAAAATCTCGCACAATAACTCTTAGACCGATAAGTCAAACTTTTAAAGGACATTGCCTACACAGGGCTAACAATAAGGGAACAAATTAGTGCAAGGAACATTGGGTTTAAATCAATGAGGAAGGAATATAAGGAGTGGCCCCATTTTTTTAAATATACAAATGAGTTTATGACACCGGGCCAAGGATGGCGCAAGTTTTTCATAGTTTTCTTGGTAGTAACCTGTCAAACGATAAGAAATTCCGTACCAAAAGGTAGCCATTTTGCGCCAGACCAGGCACGCAGATCCAGACGGTATGGCATCTCCTTATATATTCTATACTAAAAGGGTAACACAGATCGTCCTTGTACGTACGTACAGACTGAAATAATGTTTCTATACATATATTGAGCAAACAGCTTTAAAATATTTTACGTCTCCACTCGTAAAACCCCATTTACGACCGCAACCGATGTTCGCAAGTTTATGATGCTTTTGACAATATTTTTATAATTTACTACCCGTTATAGTTAAGTAGACACCTGAACGTTGTGAACGTGCTTACGTACAAGTCTCTTAAGTTTCCGAGTTAGGTTTTAAACCGAGATTTATGGTATGAAGCTATGCTTCTGAGTGATTTTATTAAGTTGACATGACTTGAGCTGTTTTTCTTTCTTTCTACGAATATTATAACCTCAACTCTTTCATAAATGACGACGTAGTTAATCCTACTAATCATAAATGACAATATTTGTACCGATGAATAGATAGATGCACGGTTATATGTGCGGATGTTTGTTACTCTTTCACACGAAAACCACTGAACAGATTTTAATGAAACTTTACAATACTGTAGCTTGCACATCAGAATAACAAATAATATCTTGAGATAGGTATTATGTAAATCCAAGATAAAAATAAGTCGTTCAGTTTCGTACAAAGTCGCGAGCAACCTCAATTCTAGGTGTAACAGAAAGGGGGGTGGGGTATATTGCCAAAACACACCGATAGTCCTCATGAAACTGAACAACTTTTCCCAAGGAACGTAAAAGTCGTAACGCGAAAAATTGAATTCGCCTTTCCATACAAAATGCACGAGCTGATCGAGTAAGTATGGGCGATCAAAAAAATATTTTCGAGTTACGATTACGACCCATGTTTCTTGGGGAAAGTTGTTCAGTTTCATGAGGACTATCGTTGTGTTTCGGCATTATACCCCCTTTCTACTCCCTGTATAATCGTACTTAGTGTCATAAATACGAGTACCTTAAGGCCGTGGCCCCAGTAGGCAAACTGTTAGCGGCTGACTAGTTTGCGGCGTATCGATTTAGTACGCCCTTCCATACATTTGAAATGGAGTGTCCACAGTCAGCTAGTTTTCGCTCAATGTACGCAGTTTGCAGCGTTACGCGTGCTGTCTATCTCAGACAGTGGCCGACTCCCACCAAAATCGGTGATTTCATTTATTTGAGTTTGCAGCTAACTCTTTCAGTTCGGCACAAATTTGCGGCTCACTCAGTCGGCCGCTAACAGTTTGCCTACTGGGGCCACGGCCTAATGCAAGGAAAGTCACTTCACGAGTGCACATTGTTACAGATGATCCCAATTACATAGTTGCATTTGACCTGCAGTGAGGCACTTAACGCATTAGTCTGGCTTCGCTTTACCACGATATTATACAGGGTGGCCAGTTTACCTCTCACATCTCACTGACCCATTTTAAACCCAGACACAATAGATTTTCTATTGTTATTTTTTTTCTGGGATGTGAAAGATTAATAAACTATACAGGGTATTTTGTATGGAAAGTTAGATTATTCAAATATATCGGTGCTTGCGTCTTGTAGAAAAAGGTTCAGTTTTATAAACACACTAGAGGGACCTAGAGGTTGTTCATGCATTTACCCCTGTATCTTTGAAAACTTAAATGATATCTCGAAATAATATAGCCTATAATATTTCGAGATAAGTAGGTATTTATTCTACTAAACAAAATACCTACAATATTGTAAAGTTTCATTCAAAATCTGTTAACTGGTTTTCGCGTGAAAGAGTAACAAACATTCTCCATTCATCTTATCGGTACCTACAAACATTGACATTTATAATATTAGCAGGAAGTAGAATAACGTCGCTCGATTTTCGTCACAGAATGTATCGGGAACTTGCTAAAGAAAGGCCAAGTCAGGATTACCTACCCTAAACCGACGTGCATGTATGGTACAACGCGATTGATGAATGTAAATGAAGCGAAAGAAGTGTGTTTGGATCGTAATGATATCTACACACCAAAGCCGCCGGCTTTTTTGACAGATGCCATTAATATGACGGAAAGCCGCTGACCTAGCCCGGCGGCATGCCGGCGGCTTTGGTGTGTAGACAGCATAACAAGTGGAAGGATATGGTCTCTGTATACTGTTATGGTAAAGAGGCGTGATAGATATGTATGTATGTTTAAAACATAAAACCGCTTAGGCGGTCGAAACGCTAATGCATAGGTAAACCACATAAATCATTACATCATAACTCAAGACCGTAACAAAACTAAGCGTTTACTCCAGTTAAAGTTTAACTGTGAAGTTAACCTGTCGCACGACCTTTCTGCGGTCACTAACCATAACTTACTTTACTATTATTTAACCTACTTACTTAAACTACAGTTAGTTATAAGGTTGTTTGTTAATGGCATTTCTGTAATTCTCTTACCAACTGGCCCCTAACTCTATTAATTTAAAATAGCCTGAGTTGTGTGCCGGCGAAGAGTCAATGCCATTTTTTGACACATTTGGCATTCTGCTACACAACTTTGAGTATAGAATATATAAGGTGGTGCCACATTTTTTTTTCTTATACAAATGAGTTTATGACAGCGTGCCAAGGTTGGCGCAAGTCTTTCATAGTTTTCTTGGTAGATGACCTGTCAAATGATAAGAAATTCTATACAAAAAGGTAGCCATTTTGCGCCAGACCAGGCACGCTGATCCTGACGGTATAACACCTCCTTATATATTTTATACTCAAAGGCTTACACTGATTGTGACTTGTGTCATAAAATGACATTGACACTCTCATTGAAACTCTGCCGACACACAATTGAAAATACTGTAAATTAGCAGGCTTGGGCCCCTGTTACTACATATTTTAACTATCCAATATAACCATTAAACATGTATTGAAAACTTGTACATTTTGGAAATCATTTTGGACACTTGATACGATAATTTTTTAAAGAACATCAATGGTCATCAATCAATCTTCATCAATGTTCGACCCTTCAATGGTAGGTTGAGGGGAAGAAAGGAAGACCAAGTCGTACCTATTTAAATTTATAGTCGTGCCGTATCAAGAAATCAAATTGTTGACAGAAGAAAGGCAAAGATGGCGATTAAATTCCGCCAATAAGAGCTGACTCTTGAATTTGAATGAAGTATTTGCAGTATTTGCATCTAACAAGGAAACACTTGAAAAAGGAAAATTAGTTCAGCGCTGTTGTAAACGGATTATGATGGGACGTTCGCATGTCACATACATTTTCACGCAAAAATACTCTACATAAAAGGATGTATGTCAATGACATATGACACGCTCCGCACGCTGAATTAGATAAAAATCTATATTTGTTTTCAAATCTTCATGAATGAAAAAACATGGGTCGTAATTCTAAAAAGAAATTCGTCTCCCCAAAAAAAAATCCAAAAATTTTATTTGAGTTACGACCCATGTTCCTCTGGGAAAGTTGTTCAGTTTTATGAGGACTATCGCTGTATGTCGGCTTTATACCCTCTCTTTGTAACACCCAGTATACACATACATACATATCCGTCACGCCTCTCCCATTGGGGTAGGCAGAGACCACTTCCCTCCACTTGCTACATTCCAAACACATAACATATCACCAGAATTACGTCCATGTGCCGAAAGATGACTCAATATCATTGCCCAACAAGGATCTAAGTTTAAGCGATGACCTAACCATTTAAAAAGTTAATTCAAGAGTTCGCTGACCCTCACCCGTAACTCAATCTGGCCAAGTCTAGGCTATCTAGAAAGTGTCCTAACCGGTTCAATTGAGAATGAAAGCGGTTAGGTGTCTGACCACATTGTTATTGTTGATTATAGTGAGTTATTATATCACTAGCAGTCGCCTGTGACTTCGTGCGTATCTGTTTATCGTCATTTTGTAAAACTTAGGTTTCGCAATTCGTCTATGTTCCTGAGGAAAAGTTGTTCAGTTTTTTGAGCAGATTTATACCCATTTATTTCAGCAGTATTTAATACACTTTAATTTTGAAGATTTCTTCATACATAAGCACTTATCTGTCACGTCTCTCTCCCATCTGGTAGACAGAGATCTCTTTCCTTCAATTGATACGATTCAGACTTCTTTCACTTCATCCACATTCATCAGCCTTCTCATACATGCACGTCGGTTTAGAGTACTCTTGACTTGGCCTTTCTTTAACCAGTCCACGATTTGATCGAGATACCATCACCATCCCACTAATTACAGAAAAATCAAAAGAATACTTCTTTGTCCCATAAAATTTAGAACAACAAAACTAAATCACTTCCAAAAAAAGCTTTGTCAAGCCTAAGTTGGTTTGTTTTACTGTATTTAGCAGTTCCATACAAAACAACGCCCATACACTACAATTACGTAAGCGGTTGACCTTAGCCCACGTGTAAAGAGGCGCTGTGAGTCATAGTTTGAAGCTTGCGCGGGCGCATAAACAAACAACGCAGATAGCGCGCCAATCTATGTACTTAGCTTTAGGATTTTGGCTCTGATCTGATCTTTGTTTTTATGTGAAAAAGTAACAAACATGCTTACACTCATCCATCGGCATAAACATTGACATTTTACACAAAATAACTCTCGTATGAGAGTAGGCTTTTGCCCCTGTAGTGGGGAAGTTAAAAGGGCTGATAAGGAAAGCCCAAGAAAGGCCAAATCAAGAGTACTCTAAACCGACGTACATGAGGCGAGTGATGAATGTGGATGAAGCGAAAGAAATGTGTTTGGATTGAAGCAAGTGGAGCGAAGTGATCTCTGCTTACCTCAATGAGAGAGAGGCGTGATAGATATGTACCCACATATACAGGGTGACTTTTAATTAGTAAACGTTAGAAAAGGATATGCATATACTCGTGATAACAAACAACTTTTACTATGGGACCAAGGTAGAAATCATTCAAAAAATTTTGAACTCCCCATACAAAATGTATCAGCTGATAGTATGGGGGAACAATTTTTTTTTCGAGATTTCGAACTTCATTCAACATCCATTTGGCCCCAACTCTCTCTTCCTTCTCTTCAATATTTCTCTCACTCTTTCTCTCTTTTCCTTTGCATTTTCAACTAGAAAGATCACGTAGTAGGTAGGTACTCGTATTTCGACGAAACCTAAATCCTACTTTTGTGAAATCACCCGTCTGTATAATGTACCTATGTATACCAAATCCATCATAACAACACCTATGGCTAGATTGCTTGTAATGGATGCAAATAGCTTACAAAACCACTTTAGCAAGTTCATCTAAACGACTTAATGCGAGAATTGGTCATATCCTGTTTGCGAAGCTAAGTAAAGACATAGCTATAAAACTTTGTTTAGTATGGCAACATTGGCAACATCCTATGCAATTTTGAGGTCAGTGTTGTATGGAGAGCTCTTTTGTTTTAGCAGACACTTGCTTGTTTCGATGTTTGATGTGAAAGCTACAGCGTTGGCCATCATTGACCAACAAGATGGACATATGGGCATGAAGAGGGATCTGCAGCCCCCGTCCTGTCCATTTGGTGAAGGCAGGTTCATAATGATCTATACAAGTGGAATTATTTGAAGAAGTATTTCATTATATTTTCCAATATCTTTTTGAACTACTGTTAAAACACAACGCTTTATATCATCTTATTTTGTTTTCTGTTCTTTTAGTTCATTCTCTACCTCTCTCTCTCTCTCTCTCTCTGTCTCTCAGGTACCTATTATAAAAATACGTTCGTATCTAAATTCACCTAACCTAATAAAAATGAAGGATAATCTAAAAATAGAAACGCTAAAACCCATAAGAGAGTCTGTAAAAAAATTACAGCGAAGCATCGAAGAATTTTCTTTTGTTAGCAAAGTGACAAAACGTGTGTAATGGAACGTTATATGAGACAAATTGCCGCGTGGAACGGAACGTAGCTTGTTAAAGAAAAGAAAAACATAGATATTCGATGCTATGTGGAGAAAATTTGTTTTTTTTTTAGATAAAATGATGTAAATTGTGTTTTATTCACTTGAACTCGTTCCCATATTGATATTCCTGAAATAAGGAGCTATTTAGCTTATCGGATCCGATTTTATGTCAGCACTTAAATGAAAAGGTCGTACGACAATATACTGAATTCAACACATAACATAGCGCTTTTAACTAGGTGCGGAATATCATTATAGTGTCGAAATCTGAAAGAGAACCAATTATAAAGCCATCATGACCTAAAAATATCGAACAAAAGATTCAGATAACATTAATTCCCATCAGAAATGACGTAAGTGACTTTCAACACGGTGTATGATACCAAAATGTTTCCATACAACAATACCATAGTTGAAACGGGATGCAAAATTAGAAAATTAGTTTGAGTGACAGAGTCGGATAATGCAGGTAGCGGCCATTCACCTCTATGTACAATTTGTAGAGTTTTTTTAAGCCGATTACGTGTGAAGTGGGGTCTGTAATTGATTGAGCTAAATTGGGTTAAATGAGGACTTTGAGGCGGTCGTTTAGAGTGTGACCTATTTAAAATTCGTCATTAATTAAAAGGAATACAAGAAATAATTGATTACTTATTCATCAAAGCATCGCTTACTCTCTAGAATGCTTAATGGTATCTACACACCAAAGCCGTCGGCTTTTTTGACAGCTGCACTTCGTATGACGTAAAGCCGCCGGGCAGCATGCCGGCAGCTTTGGTGTGTAGATAGCATTATGTTACATTTCTGTGCTTTTCTTGACAAGAAATGATAGGTTTCTTGTGTTTTGCCGTCTAATTTACAATTCATAACCAAGAAGACCTATGGGGCGTTTCTGGATAAGCTTTTTATACGCGCGTATACGCCCGTTTTTTGCGTTGACGTTTTTTAACGTGTACGCGCCACGCGCATTTGCTGTAAACGACCGTATACGCGCGTATGAAACGCTAGATGTATTAACACCCTTAGAGATTCTATTTAGTCATAAACAAATTATTTATTCACTTCTTAGTATCACATAATACACAAATAAAGACATTAAATGAACAGTAGGTTAGTTTTTACGAAGTAGTTATCATAATTAAGATTGCAATTATAATATTTCTTGTTCAATTTGATACACAACTACGATAGAGCTAAAGCTAACAAGTTCGTCGTCGTTTATCTTCTAAGATACGTCTTAATAACTACAAATATTGACTCCAAGCTCAGTACATTTGATATAATTTATGAGGAGACACGATCCCCCATCCTTGGTGCCTCGCCCGCATCGCCTCAGCTTATCTAAACCGAAACAACTCACTTTAATTTATTACGCGCAAAAATATCAAGTTTATAGTGGAAATTTATTAATGGCAAATGTTCTACCAACATTTTCCCGCCAGTAAATCACTTAGGCTGGCAACATTATAAAGTACTTCCACAAACTAAGTTAATTCAGACGGAATAAAACACTTAGGCAACAAAACTCTTTTTATTGATTGGAATTCTTTCACGAATCCACTTCAAGCGAGAGACAAGACAAATTACGTTCGCGACAAGAGTTTATAAGAAAAAAAAACACAAAGAAAATACTATATATTCTTTTTACAAATGTCTTCCAATAATCCAATCGTTTCACAACAAAATAGGACGCTTGTGTTACAAAGCCTTTCGATTCCATATAGGGATATGCCACGCGTTATCCTACTAAAATAGGTACTTTACAAAAAATATCCTAATCCTTTGCGTTATCGAGCAGCCAATAAAAACGTGCGAATAAACAAAATGCTATCGCTAAAATGGCGGCCATTTTCATTCATATTTTGTCTGTCGCGTCGCGTTCCAGCGATTACGGTTTGCGCGGGAACGCGAGCTACGGGGTTCTTTTTTCGTGGCAATTTGGCCGGCATTTTCCGTGGACTTTTTGCGGCCAGTTTTAATCGGTGTTGCCATTTTTAGACAGAGCTCGCCAACGAGGCCGTTTCATTTGCTTGTTTCTTTTTAGAATGTTTTTTGAGTGTCTGGCATTTCGTTTGTATTTGTACCTGATGGCGTGCCGGGGAAATGGGGCTGTCTTTTGATATTTTACGTTTTTTGGTAATAGCGGTTTAATATCCAGCGGTGTTGACTTTCAAACAAAACTGGTTACTGAATTTTAACGACATTTCTTTGCAACCTAATGAAGTTTGAGAGTTCAAAACTTAAAAACCTTCTATTGTTCCAGATTGGAATGAAGTGTGACATGGTGCGATGACGAGGAAGAGATGCTGCTGCAGCAGGCGTCATGTTCGCCTGGACCCAGCGGCACAGCCAGTCCTAAGCTAGCCCCTAGCCCTAGACCAAACCCTAGCCCGAGTTTAAGCGCTAGACTGACCGGTAGTCCTAGTTTAAGCGATGGGGCGTCAAGTGCGAATAGTCCCAAACTCGGGGCTAGTCCTAAGTTTGGCAGTCCTAGGCTAGGTAGTCCTAGACCTAGTAGGACTGCAGTGGAAGATGAAGCGGCGTTGGAGAGGCTACAAGTGGAGTTGAAGGAGGGATGGACAGTACACACTGGGAGAGATGGCAGGCTTTATTATTGCAAGTAAGTGATGTTGAATTAGATATTGATCCTTTTGCGAGTTGCTTTTAAAGTTCAGAGTGGGAAGCACCAGCTTCTCGTCCTAATTACTTTACTTTAGCCTAGCGGCCTACAGCTGTAAGATTATTTTTTTTAAATCTGGCAATATAAAAGCAATTGTGTTAGACTGTCACCCCTAAAATAAAGAAAAATAAACATAAAATCTCGTTAAAAATAATTATAAGTGCAATTTCTTCCTAAATTAACTTCTTTTTGGACTACAGTGTCTATCTATCTTTAAAATATAATGAAATAAGGTTTCTTGTTAAAAAATCCACCAATTTGAAATGATCCAATAATAAAAATTTTGCAAGTCTATTTTCAAGTCTTATGGTATCTACACACCAAAGCCGCCGGCTTTTTTGACAGCTGCCATTTGTATGACGTAAAGCCGCTGGCTTAGCCCGGCGGCACGCCGGCGGCTTTGGTGTGTAGACAGTAGACAGCATTCAATAACAACTGATTTACCCAACTCAAAGATGGTTAGTATCGTCGAGTGGATAATTTACATTTTGTGAAACTTTCTAATTAAGGGGAAGCCGCAAGCCTTTCAAAACGGAACTGCAGTTAGATGCAATTTAACTTTAATTCGCGTTTAGCTTTCAGACAAACGTTTTTCTGAAGTTTCGACGGGTCTTTGAGTGGGGTTTGAGGGTGTCAAAGCAACTTTATTTCATAGGCAAAATTGCAGTTGAACTTGTTGATAATAGATATAAATACATACCTATGTTTCAATGCTATCTACACACCAAAGCCGCCGGCGGCTTTACTTCATACGAATGGCAGCTGTCAAAAAAGCCGGCGGCTTTGGTGTGTAGATACCATAATTAAAGCTAGACTCGCAAGGACTTAGAGAGGACTTTAGAGTTTTCCTAGAAAGAAACTTTGTTGGATTGTTTCAAAAAGGTTTAATAATTTTTATAAGCACATACCTAGGTATTTTGATTATTACAATTGTTAGTAGGTACCGTATATACACTTTATACTTATTACCATTTTTCATGCGACCTGTCTGGTTAATAAAGGAACGCTGAAATGTCAGAACATTTCGCAAGAATCCGATTTTCCTCTTTTAAAGTTATGTACTGACGTGCAATCACGTAGCATCTGTTATTACTTTTCAAACCGGCACCTAGGCCTTCTTTGAACACTCCTAGGCCATATTTGAATACACCTAGGCCATCTTAGAACACGTAGATGCCGATATTGCAAGGCTTCCACACTGTATTGCATTGGAATGAAATGATCTCGCCGGTATTGTGAGGTGCCTTTAGAATCCATCGCGAGTCTCCTTCGAGATGAACTATTGAAAAATGCTTTTGTTGAGAACCGTGACTTTTGTTGGTTGTGTTCTGTAGGTTATTAGATTTCTGGGTTATTTGTGATTCGGTACTGGTATTTGATAAGTATCTAGATCATGCCATAGGGGCCTTTTTGCATTAGTGGTTGAAATACCTACTACCGGATTTAGGTCTGTATGCTTAATAAAAATCCGTCCATCTACTGCTGTTAGCATTTTCCACATCAAAATTTTCTATGAAGACTCAGTAAAAAAAAAACATGAATACGGCTTATGTTTTACGGAAAAGTTATTCAGCTTTGTGAGTAGGTACATTTCCCGTATTTCGGACTATTGTAGGGTATCTGTTACGGCCTGTAGGTATATCATAAATGATATATAATTTTTATCAGTTAGACATCATCAAGCTACGGTTTGAAACAAACGCCAAAGGAACCCCAAAAACGAAGGATAAAAGAATGTCATATCTCAAGTCGAACCTAAATATTACCTTTGGCTTTAAGTGCGCCTTTCTCGACGCGTTCCCAACAATTGCAGCTTGGATTACATCGACTTTGTATTGTCTAGATATTTGGTAGCATAAAAATGACAATTTAGGTATGTTTTATTAATAAATATTTAGATAATTTCTTTTGTTTATTGACTGTTCAAGATTTTACTAATTCGCGTCAGGATATAATCTTAAACACTAATAAACACTAAGCACACAAGTTTATTAGGTACCTACCTAGATTTTTTCGGTGAAGTAACCATAGTTATATAGGGTGACTTTAAATTAGTGAACCATAGAAAAGGATGTGCATGTACTCGTGATAACAAACATCTTATACTATGGGGCCAAGGTAGAAATCATTCAAAAACTTATGAACTCCTCATACAAAATGCCTCAGCTGATAGTATGGGGGAACAATTTTTTTTTGTGATTTCGACCTTGGTCCCATAGAAAAAGTTGTTTGTATGACGAGTACATGCATATCCTTTTCTATGGTTCACTAATTTAAAGTCACCTTGTTTAATCACATTTTTTTTTTCTATTTTGGCAACTGCCGCGAAGGATTCTGCCAATGTCAAGTATTAAAAAGTTTACAATCACATTGTCAGTTCAGTATTCATATTTTACCTACAGTGCTTCTAAGTGACAGATAAGTCTGTCAATATTTTCCTCATGCCTTTTCAACATTTCAGAATGTGTTGTACAATGAAGTGTCTACTGTAATTAGAAGTCTATGTAACCTCTCTTATATTTTCTCCTTCGCCTTATTCCTCGTACAAACAACACTTCTAGCTTTTACCGGCTCTCACTCAAACAATATCGTATGTTCTTTTGTTCTCTTTCACATCCTTGCACTTCATTGTGTCAATGTCAAATGTCATACATGTCACGTAGTCGATTTAGTATTAGCTGTGAAAGTTAATTTAGAACCTGGAAATAATGGTTATTTATACAAATGGGGTCTCAATTCACACTTGCGGTTTTTAGGAAGTGGTAACCAGTGGGTTAACATATTTGAGTATAGAATATATAAGGAGGTGCCACATTTTTTTTCATATACAAATAAGTTTATGACAGCGTGCCAAGGTTGGCGTAAGTTTTTCATAGTTTTCTTGGTAAGAAATTCCGATAAGAAATTCCATACAAAAAGGTAGCCATTTTGCGCTAGACCAGGCACGGAGATCCAGACGGTATGGCATCTTCATATATTCTATACTCAAAGGTCATATATTCTATACTCAAAGGTTAACATGGTTGGCCAGGAAGCTTGTTGTTGTCAATTCGATGTCAAATTATAAAATGACAAATAAGGCGCTAGTTTGCCGGAGGTCGTGAGTATTTACTTAATATAATAATCTAGTAAGCTTTACTACACTTGAGATTGGTAGAATCTAGAATGGTAGTTGCCATAAAAAAACCAGAGATAAAAAAAGTGTCCTAAACGTTAATAAAAATTGGAACTAAAGCATACTTAACTTACCATAATATGAATAACGACAAGTTGCTATGCCTACCGATCGCCTAGGAACAGCATATTGAACACCAATTTACAAATAGCAGCCGGTCCAGTCATCTGTTTTTACTCAAGCAGATTTGAGTCCATTTCCATTACTTCTATGTATACTGACATGTAAGTAAAAATACCTTTTATTTAACGAGTATTTTAAACCCAGAACTCCAACCTACAATAAAGAGACTCGTGGAATACGCGCCTGTGACGTCATATTTTCCCGCCATTGTTTACTGACAGGGTTGCTAGCCGTGAAAAATTATTACTACCTACCAATTTTTTGCAGGTATTTTTTGAATGGGTTTCCAGTTTAACTTAAATAAATACTTTTTTATGAAACTAATTTATTTACACATACGAGTGTATTAACAAAAGTTTCAAACTATTTTAACATTTTGCATAATATGCGAAGGATCTAACGTTGGCAGGCATCTAAGTATTTGCTATAGCGGTGTGGTTGGTTTGGTGTGGCGTATGGCGTTTGATTGTTATGAAACCCCGCGAAATCTGCGGTTTAAACGCTTACCGCGGTTCGCGTTTATCATATCAAACCTCGAACCATATACTAATGGCAACCGCTAGTACGCACTAGTGCGAAAATCTTATAAATTATATTATAAGTAATTAATTTTAAAATAAAAACGAGGCGAAAGAAGTGCGTTTGGATTATAGTAAGTGGAGGGAAGTGGTCTCTGTCTAACATGAGAAGAGATAGGTGTGTAAATATTAAATGTATTAAAAAAGATATCTTTTTTTTCATGGCAACCTTGTAAATTAGACTCGCGTCATTCGTTCCCGCGTTCATTAGGGCGGGTACACAACGGCACAATACGCAGCCGAATGTAAATCAACAGTGTGGACACACCTTGGTACTGCATCACTGGTAAATGGCTGCTAATTGCCTAAAGTGGGTAGGTTTTAGTACCTACGTAGTACCTAACTAACGAGTACCTTCTGAATTTAACAATGACAATGATAATGGAGCTTTACATTTAATGAGATTTTCTGCAATGGCCTTTAAAAGTTTCTATGTAAGTAAATGAATTAACAGGTTTCATATTTTAAGATAAGTAGGTGGTAATCGATTATTTAACTTTGCCAAAACAATCAAAAACTAAAATTGATACTTGCTTTAAGAAATGTTACGTCAAAGCACGTCTAACTCAACCTTTTCCTATGCCGATGATAGTTGTAGATAATAATTACGATTTTAGAAAAAGAAAACAAATAATATATTTAATTGGCAGAGTCGCTGACTAGGTCCACCTACACAGATCCGGGCCGTGCCCGGGACGTGTCCGGGCCGTGGCCCCTCAGGAGGGAAAACAATACGTCGTCATGACAACCGGACACGTTGTCATGACGACGTATTGTTTTCCCTCGGACACGTCCCGGGCACGGCCCGGATCTGTGTAGATAGACCTTTAACCTACCATAGACAACCAACTTCATCAGTAATCCGACGATTTATCTACCAACAAATCTACCACATAAAATACACCAACGCATACCCATTTTAATACACACAAAAGCGGTATGCTTTTCGCACTGCAACGAACAAAGCACGTTTTGTAATCGAGGCCGGTAAAGCCACAGAGTAATGTAATACGTTACGTAAGTATTATGTTACTGGTTATAATGCAAACCCTTGTTTCGGATTTAATTTAGCTATTGAACTTTGACTGTTTCACGCGTAGGGTTAGATATCAATAGTAAGTAGGTAGTACAGTGCGAATAATGAAATAGGCAGCGCAGGCACAAGGGTGAATAACATTTTTAGCGGTTGTAGTTGTCATCATTAGATCAAAAAAATTACATCAAAAAAGTGTAATGAATTGTGCCTATTTTTACCCACGACGGAACGGAGCAGGTATATGCGTTTGGGGTGAGAGATGTTTGTTTGTTTGTGTGTGCAAAGTTAATGTTCCCTCCTATCTTCTAAACTAATGATCCGATTTTGATGCGGTTTTCAATAACGAGTTTGTGTTTGATAGGTGCATGTTCTTAGACAGGTGTCATTGCTGTAACTCACTAGGGGGCGCCACAGTATTAGTGCAAAGCAAAGGTAATGTTCCCTCGTATCTTCTAAACTAATGATCCGATTTTGATGCGGTTTTCAATAACGAGTTTGTGTTTTATAGGTGCATGTTCTTAGACGGGTGTAATTGCTTTAACTTACTAGGGGGCGCCACAATATTAGTGCAAAACAATGATGCAATATAATCAAAACGAAACATCGGATTACAATTCTGTTTTCAGAAATGTGTTCATGGTAGGTTAGCTCAATGCATTAAATTATAAGCCTTATGCTCTCTAAAAAGTCTAAAATAAAAATAAACAAAATTAAAAATTTTGAAAATACCCACGACGGTAATTTAATCGAAAAATAATAAAATAACTCAAAAAACCCTCGACCGAGGAATATCCGTCGGGGGCTGCCTTTTCTACTAGAAATTTCAACATTTAATTATACTCATAAATGTATTTTATGTACCTAATCGTTAAACATCAATACTTAATTGTATTCGCGTCACTACGAGTAGAAATTTTTAGCTGGTTTAAAGGCAGCCCCCGACGGATATTCCTCGGTCGAGGGTTTTTTGAGTTATTTTATTATTTTTCGATTAAATTACCGTCGTGGGTATTTTCAAAATTTTTAATTTTGTTTATTTTTATTGAATAAACACTTTTCATTTCATTCATTTTCATGTTATTTTTAGGATTTTTAGGGCTCCGTACCGAAAGGGTGAAAACGGGACCCTACACTGAGACTTGTCTGTCTGTCCGCCTGTCTGTCCATCAATTCATACCTATATGTACTAAATATAAAAAGAACCAAAGCAATTATAGAATAGTTTTATGTGACTTATTGATAATTTGTAATTTAAGCAATACGTTTCAATTTTACAATACTTACACGCACTTTATACCAATGATACCCTATGATTTGAGCTCTGTACCTGCGAGTCTGAACAGCTTTATTCAAAATGTTCTGCCACTAGAGCTCACGAAAAGTGGGATTGAAGCCTATATCGTATCTTCTTATTTTAGTAACTAGCCGTCAATGACTGTTGGGCAAGGCTTCTCTTCTCTTTCTCCACGATTTTCTATCTTGGGACCCAAGTCTGCTGAACATTAGTCTCAGTTGTGTGACGGTAGAGTGTCAATGAGAGTGTTAATGTCATTTTTTGACACATTTCGCCGCAATCAGTGTAAGCTATTGTTTAGCAGAATACCAAATGTGTCAAAAATGCTTTTGACACTCTACCTATAACTGAGGCAATTTTTTTAAAAAGCAGACTTTGGGCCTGAGCCGCCTTTACCCAGACATCCATGAAGAAACATTTGCTAAGTTTATTAGCCTATTCAATACGTTTCTTGGAACTTTTAAATAGTCAAAAATATGTCTCAATTCCTACATAAAACCAAACACAAATCCCCTACGTTCTGGAGTGTGGTATTCAGTCCAAACACACTATAAACTGTGAATTCCGACACAATAGGCTTAATTAACGGCTAAAATAGCCGGGCCCTGGTTATATTAATTACGTGATCTGTCAGCTGCTTATGCGCTTGTCTGTTGTCGAGGGTATATAAGTATATATGTATAATTGTTTCTTAATATAAACGTGTTTAGTCATTAGAAAGTGGCGGTTCAATGTGTGATCTTAGACCCAGAACACAAGGTGAAACGCAAATGCAACGCAACTGAAACGAAACGTTTCAAACTAGTTGCGTCGTGAGTGGTTTTCTAAGGAAGTCTATAGCAGAAACTGCGATGCAACTCAAAAGTAACTAGCAGTTTCAGTTGCGTTGCATTTGCGTTTCACCGTGTCTTTTGGCGCTAAGGAAGTCTATACTTAGTAGAAACTGCGATGCAACTCAAAAGTAACTAGCAGTTTCAGTTGCGTTGCAGTTGTGTTTCACCGTGTGTTTTGGCGCTTAGTTGTGGTAGTAAATAAGGTGATAAGGAAAACTCAATCTTAAATAGGTAATCTTTATTTTTCGTAGGCAAATGTTAGCACTTGATGTATATCAATGTTATTTTTTTAAACTCGCTAGTTTTGCTAGCTAGCAGTTTTCCCCAGAGAAGAATATAACAAGAGTTCTGTTAGGTTGCTTTCTTCAAAACATCAAACCGCTGACAAATGGTATCTACACACCAAAGCGGCCAGCTTTTTTGACAGCTGCCATTCGTATGACGTAAAGCCGCTGTCCTAGCCTGGCGGCATGCCGGCGGCTTCGGTGTGTAGATAGCATAATATCTACCTAAATGCTGAAACTCGTAAATCAATTAAGTAGTAGGATCTTCCAATTTTGCCGACCATCGCTAATGCATAGAGGACCATTATCAATTAAGCAGTATATATTCCAATTAAAACAGTTTAAAATTCTTGCTGCGAAGGCTGTCCATTGCGATCCAGCGCGGGAACGCTGCTGGAGTGTTGGGTACCTTTGCACCGGGAATGACAAGGGGCTGCTTGTTTGACTAGTTAATAAAGTTTATTATAAGTTAGATATATGTTTAATAACAGCTATAATTTTTAATTAATATTGTTTAAAAAGAAACCTCTTATCTCGTCAAATATCTCCGTATCTAAAGACAGACAGTCCGACAAAGCGTCGAATGCTTACAACATCTCGTCGCTATCTCTGTTGCGTTACGACCCACATCTGTCAGGGTTTAGTTCCGTTGTATCATTATAGACGAGATTCAATATCTATTACAAATGTAAGTAAGTAATTACTTTCATTTGATTTTTATTTAAGAGTACGACTTGTCGGTGGAGCATCCGCCATTTATCCTATCCTCTGCCAGTGCTTTGACTTCTTGACACGACATGACGTTAGTTAACTTTCTTCTTCACTTGAGTGAAGTAGGTACGTCGCGGTTTTAGTAATTAGTTAGGGGATTGATATTTGTCATAATATGCTATGTAGTTAGTCTCTTACTGTTTACAGAAAATATTTTTGAGCAATAATCAAACATCGATATGAGCATGTATTAGGGGACTGATGAATTAGGTTGTTGAAGCGAAGGATGAAGGACTTTTCTTTTCTTTTCTGTCTCTGTGTTCTATCATCTTGCAATGAACTATTCAATAAATAATACTGAATAAGGACGTCATTATTCACTATTGATTCTCTCTCTAAATATATCGAAAGTTTAACATTAATCGCGAAATTCTGACAAAGTTTTTATGTCGCCAATTATGTTGCTAGATTGTGAAATATCACCCGTGTCGTATGCCGGTAGGAAGTAAACATTGGAGCCGCGCACACGCGTGGAAGCTTTCATGCTATCAAGTCGTTTTGATTTATGACTGAGACTATGAACCGCGGTACAGTTGCTTGGAAAATACTTGTTACGTTATGTTTTGGTATGTTTTACTAGAGGAATATGTATTTATGTAAGGTACAGTGGCCTAATAAGGCCCACCTAGTTTCAAATTGAAATAAAATCTTTAATATACCATCATTACGGAAGAAACTGCATGTAATGAATACTACGATTATTTGAGAATCAATATAAAAGCAGTTTTTAAAATATTAACTACATTGAGATAGTATTTTAGCCATTTTAAAAAACATCGATTTTGGGCCTTACTAAAAATGGGGTTGATAATAAGGCCCGTGTTGTTTTCAAATAATTTGCTGTAAAAGTTACAATTAAATACTTCTAAGATGTATAAATATGAAAAGCATCACATTCTTGGATTTTGATAACAGCAAGAATTAATTAAAATCATCAATATTTACTCAGAAATTTATAGTTTTACATCATGTTAGAAAAGAACCCGGAAATTGTTTTCTTTGTATTTCATATAAAAATATTACTGTTTTAAGTAAATATATTTTTGTTTAGGCCAGAATTAAGTCCCTAATAACAATCATTTTGATGTTGAAATTTTCATACATTGGGCCTTATTACACGTATTTGGTATATACGGCCCTGATTGCATGTTGCAAGGCCCTGTAAAAAAAATATCATAGTAAAAATACATGGTTATTTGATTCAGTTTTATTTGAAGATGGGTTACAGGTATGTGTGAAATTTAAAACGAAATCTTATGTAGAATTATTTTTCTTTCTAAAGTTCCCGTAATATCATCGGAGAAGACATTTTTATGGCATTAGAGTAAAGCATTGTTTTAAATGGTATGTTTAACTAATTACTTTGTATTTTTTTTTGTAGTACCTACATCAAATTAGACAAAACTAAATTTATAAAAAACTAAAGGGCTTTATAAGACTTTGATTGGGTTATACACAGCCCAATACGGTATAGTAAGGCCCAATCATCCACTATGTTGGGCCACCCTAAACGTTTTGGGCCTTGCTACCCACATGTACCACTGTCTACTTATAAATCTGTCTACTTAGAAATCAATAGAATGAACATTAAATAAACACACAAAATAGAAATCTACCTACAAATAATGGCAAAAACAAGTAAAAAATTACGATTTAAGGCAGCGAAATTTAAGGAATGCATTGGCCGTCTCCGAAATCCGTAAAGGAACAACTCTCACTGAAAAAATGGCGTCCGCTCGCGATCGACTCTTGCGTTCCTGCGTTTCTATTGGTCCATTTTACATGTGCTAGGAAGGCGGTGCAGATTAAATATATTTTAACGGGTTTTTTGAGCTTGGGCCTTGCAAAACGGCGGGCCTTATTCACCCACTGTACCTTATGTTTCGTTTTATGGGCAAGTTTCGTCATGATAACAAATATTGTAAGCATTTTTTAAATGTTTATTTACGATTTATATCAGTACTTATACGATATTAAACAAGAAATAAGTTTACCTAATACTAACTTACTAATCAAAAATATCTTTTTGAAAAAATATGTAATTCGAGCGACTTAAGATAGAAATACAAAAACAATATTTTAATAAGTACGTATTATTGTTATAAGTATGTTTTTTTTTTTAAATTAGGATTATGACCTATTAATGGACTAAACCTACACATATCCGGGCCGTGTCCGGGACGTGTCAGGGAAAAAATATAATTCCATACATTTTCTATGGATTCGTTCACACACGTTGTCATGGTGACTTATGTTTTTCCCTCCTCCGTCACGGCCCGGATGTGTGTAGATATAGACGTTTAAGTATTTAATTTTGCAAACTTGAGTAGCCATTCTTTTTATTTTTCTAGAATCATTTGATTTTGGAACTCTCTTCGTAGGTAGGTACTGTCATAAACAAAAAGTTAACCCTTTATTCTACTTTTATTCTATAGTTTTAAATTGACATTTTAATAATTGGATTTTTATTTTATTTCTTTTTACAATATATTATTTAATTTCATTATTTTGGCGTATGGTATGGTTTTGAATTTTATGTATTATTTGTATTTTTTTTTTCTATGGGTTTTATGCCTGAAATAAAGAATTATTATTATTATAATTATATTATCTACGCATGTACACAATATTTCTCTAGCAAAGTATACCGTTTAAATTCAGCACAAGTTGCGTAAAGGATTGAGTGGGTTCGAATCTGCTAAAACGCCGAGCGAGGCTTTCAAACTGACGCATGACGTATTGTATATATAGAGAATATTGCGATCATGAACAATGTACGAGAAAAACGATGAATTTCATACTTTTAGGACTACCATTAATATCAATATATATTAGTTGTGAATTTATGTTATTTATACAAAGCTTTAATGATATTTTCCTTCTTCTTTCATACTATTATTACCTTACTTATGTGTCAGACAATGGCCGCAAATTGTACGTTCATACTATATTTATTTATTTAACAGTTTATTGTAAGATGATAGTTCATAGAGACAGAAAAAAAGAGAAGTTATACAAAAGGTACAGCATATTTCTAAAAGAAATTTCTTTCTGCAGACCCCACAGAGAGAGTGAGAGCAAGAAGGCAGGATAGTCACCTAACCTACAATAAACAATAAATATACAGGGTGGCCCGTCGATTGACGTCCAAAAGGAAAATTTGGATTCCTCGTGTCGTGGGGTATCCGAATCACCCCCATGTATGTTCCGCGATTTTTTACGGTTTCCGAGTTATGACGTGTTTTCTGATTTTTTGAGATTTTTCAACCAATCACCCTAAAAAGGTTCGTAGAAAAAAAAGTACAACACTTTTTCATAATTTTATTTTTGCATCAAATGCTTCATGACCCGTACTTTTATGCATAAAATATTCAGCTTCGTAACTTTAAAAAAAGTTGGGGAAATTTAGGTCGAAAGAGGAAAAATTGTATTGACTGAAAAATAATCGAAATCTTAAAACTTAAATTAAGAGGTCAAAAAGAAGACTTCATGGATTTTAAACTAGCTTAAAAAATGCGCCAACTTCTCAGCTTTCATAATCATCGAAAAAAATTGATACTTAATGGGGTATTTTTGCTAGAATCAGCCTTTAAAGAGAGCAAGGTGGAAAAATTTCGGAATTGGACGTATGAGCAAATTTTTTTTCTTTCATATTTTATGATCACCTAAGCCTCAGTAGGTTTAAAGACAGTGTTATCTTACCAAAAAGTACAAAAAAGGAGCCAAGATTGACACATTTGGGGGTTTTGGAGCACCTGTAAGAGATGAGTTACACATTGAGAAAATTATGCAGATATGCATCATTTCTAAGGGGTTGCACAAGGAAACGGCCTTGAAGCGGCACGACTGTATCGTAAACAGCTTCTACGAAGTGGGATCCCTTCAAGACCCTCGCGTTGACCAGGAGTTCTTCCTTCCATTAAGGTTTGGCGTATGTCAATAAAAATACGAAGGTCAGGATAAGACTCAGGTTGCAGCCCACCACGTCTTTGAACTTGTTTGCGATACAGTCGTGCCGCTTCAAGGCCGTTTCCTTGTGCACCCCCTTAGAAAAGAGGCATATCTGCATAATTTTCTCAAGGTGTAACTCATCTCTTACAGGTGCTCCAAAACCCCTTAAACCCCCTCCAAAAAAAAAAAAATTTGCTCATACGTCCAATTCCGAAATTTTTCCACCTTGCTCTCTTTAAAGGCTGATTCTAGCAAAAATACCCCATTAAGTATCAATTTTTTTCGATGATTATGAAAGCTGAGAAGTTGGCGCATTTTTTAAGCTAGTTTAAAATCCATGAAGTCTTCTTTTTGACCTCTTAATTTAAGTTTTAAGATTTCGATTATTTTTCAGTCAATACAATTTTTCCTCTTTCGACCTAAATTTCCCCAACTTTTATTAAAGTTACGAAGCTGAATATTTTATGCATAAAAGTACGGGTTATGAAGCATCTGATACAAAAATAAAATTATGAAAAAGTGTTGTTATTTTTTTTCTACGAACCTTTTTAGGGTGATTGGTTGAAAAATCTCAAAAAATCAGAAAACATGTCATAACTCGGAAACCGTAAAAAATCGCGGAACATACATGGGGGTGATTCGGATACCCCACGACACGAGGAATCCAAATTTTCCTTTTGGACGTCAATCGACGGGCCACGCTGTATAAGTATAAACCTACACATATATACTTTTTAGTTTTTCAGTGTTGAAATAAATTATTTTAGGTATTTGCTGCTCAGATTTTTTTTACCAATACCTACCTACTTAGCTAGTGTATAAATCGAAGTGCCCACTCACTTTGATATTAAAATCAGTTAACACTTTCCTTTGATCTTTCAAAAATTAACCAAAAAGTCTTTAATCCCATAAAATGTACATAAAACTGCGTCTATTATGTAAGTAAAGTGTCGATATCACTTGACACGCGACTTGAGACAAAGGTTTTAAATTATTCATCGTGGTCGGTGCTTCAGAAGTCTTGCGTCGACATTTTGTGGTCCGATCGATTGATTGGTTATGTATAGGTATAGCTTTATGTATAAAATTGAGACCGGAAACATGAAGCCTTCATTTGTTTTTAACCGGGTACGATGAAAAACCGGGTACGGCCATACCGTCTGGATCTACGTGCCTGGTCTGGCGCAAAATGGCTACTTTTTATACGGTACTACTTATCGTTTGACAGGTCATCTACCAAGAAAACTATGAGAAAACTTGGCGCAACCTTGGTACGCTGTCATTAACTCATTTGTATATGAATAATGAGGCTAGTCCTTATATTCCTTCCCCATTGAGGTAACCTAACTTTTAAATGGACGTCTGTCAAACGTCATAACTTTCATATTACCTGAATTGATTTGTATTTTGTCGAGTTCTATACCATTTTTACAATTGAGTGGATTTTAAAGTGATTTTAAACGTGAGAAATTGTTTCATTGACTGTCACATATAGAATCTTGTACCTAAGTGTATATTTCCAAGGCACGAAATGAAACTCTGACTCTGACTCAGGTTTCGAGCTTATAATTGGTACCCAAAATTTAGCTATATCCATAACGTAAAGACACAACAATACCGCGTTTTAGCGTACATGTAACGCCATCTATGAAATTAAAATATAACAAAAATGCAGTAAAACACCGAAGAGTTTATCAACAGAAATATATAAAAGAGTTTAAACACTAAGCTTTTTTCTTTTGTTTTTATGTTAAACTAACACAATTCTTAAATAAAATAGACAATAAAATATAGTCGTACGTCTCCCTAAAATCATCTAAATAGGTTATTTATAAAAACTTTGTTTTCTTTTCCTCGTATATGTACCAAAATACCCGTTTCATTACCATAGCATCCCAAACAGCCTATTTTGGTATAAATAGCCATATTTACGGCAATTCACCAAAACATTCCACCAGAATGAGTTCGAAATAAAAACAAGAGTTTCTATTGTTGTAATTTGTAACAACTGAGTGTGAATAAATCAGTAAAACCCTCTTTATGAGGATGAAACCCTGTTTAATGTTTATAAATTGTAATAATAACTCATAATAATTGCTAAAGGGTTGGAAACCTGGATAGTTTTGTTTTACTTTCGGAATAATGGTTCAGTCGAACCGTAAAGGTTTTGTTTATAAGCTCCATGAAAAACAAAAATAAGTTTTCTTTTTTAATTAGCTATACGTAGTGTTTTGGATTTCACTGTTTACACTGTTAAGCAAAAGCTTTGCCTAGATACTTCAATCTTCCACTATTCTTGGCAACTTCTGACTACACATTTAAACGATTATTCAAGAAAAATTAAAAAATAATCAAGTGAACTTCTTTTATTGGTAGAATTGTTTTTAGTTACAATCGGTTAAAAATAAAAAAAATATACGTACGCAAAAAAGTTGTAGCTGTCTTCGTAAACGCTCATTAGTTAGCAATCGACTTGCTTGCACTAGCTAGCTAGACCGTAGAGTCCTTTTCACGAAATAAGTCCCCTAGCCGCGGCGCTGTATTTCATGTCAAAATTGATAATGTTGCCATTTATGAGTACAACATCTACCTATATTTATGTTTATTACATTTGTAATTTATTAAATAATATTATTTCCTGCATATTTCGACAGTTCTGGTCATTTCATGAGTAGGTTGGTATGGTATATATTTTGATAAAATTGTCTACTTAGCTATATTTCTGTTATGTAAAAAGTGTACTTTTATTAAGATAAGTAAGGGGTTTTCTAGCTACTATCAGGGAAAAGGTCAGAAAATAGGGAAAATAGACCTGTCAAATTTAGTTCCAAAAATATCCGGGGGACTTCTTTCGTGAAAAGCACTCTACCTATACAAAGCTAGTTATTTGTATTAATTAGTCGGGTAGTTAGACTAAACCGCTAATGGTAGACATATGAAGTGTCTACTTGTTAGTAAGTAGCTAACCAGATGTTTGATTAAACTTATGGTAGTGCAAGTAACTTTAGTGTAGTAAGTCCTGGCTTAAAAGGTAGAAATTAATTTGAATAAAAATGTGTAAAAGTTTTGGTCATACCTACTTAATCACTTTTCTATTTTTACTATAAATCTGAAATCTCATAAGAATAACGGGAAAGTATTTTGCGATCGTGACGTTTTGGAGACCAATTAATACTGTCATAATATACCTATCAGATAGGCTATCTCATGTGTTATGTGTAACTTCATAAAATTGTGTACTTACATACCTATAAAGATTATTTGAATTTGTTAAATGGAAAGTCGCACAGGAAGCCTATTTAATAGTTAGTGGTATCTGAGAGGTTCTTAAAAAGAATCATTTTTTTAATACCATAAGTTTTATATTAAGTATCAAAAATCTTAATAAATTTATTGAGATGAAGTAACCCAATGCTGTCTACACACCAAAGCCGCCGGTTTTTTTGACAGCTGCCATTCGCATGACGTAAAGCTGCCGGCGGCTTTGGTGTGTAGATACCATAAGATCGCTACGTAGAGTAAATAAAACAGCTATGTTTATATTTAGATTATTTACCCAAGATTGCGACCTCATAATATTTTGTTTACTTGCTAGAAATTATTTTTATAAATAGGTTTTTTATTTGCCATCCGCTCCATCATTCTGTCACTGTAGCCACCCGCCTCCCCTTACACCGCCTTCTATCCCCGTCTTTCCTTTTCACCCTCTCAAATTACCTACCTGTTAAAGGTTAAAAAGGAAATTTTCACAGTACATTTGCGAGATTTTGTAAAGTTTGGGTCGGTTGTTTTTAAAAGATGTACCTATTTTTTAAATATGCGTACTTTTTGGGTTACTACATACTTTTAAAATATTCAAGTATGAGTAGTAAATATACAAATTCATGTTCTGGTTTCCAAAACATAAATAAAATTCTTAAATTTCTTAAGCTTTCTGAGTATGCTTTTTCTGTGTGTGCTTTCTGTGTCATGTATTTAGTTTAACTACGTTTCACAAATTCTATTACAAAAATAAAAATAAAAGAAAGCTTTCGCACAAGATTGTGTTTAAAAAAATGACTCGTGAATTAATCAACCCCTTTCCGAGTTAAAAATCTCGTAACACCGAGATTTCCCGGAAGATAAATTTATCTTTTTATCTTTTATATTTTATCTTGCTTGAGAAAAAAAACGTTAAATTTAATTTAGTCGCCGCCTGAGCGTTTTCAAAGGAAATATTTCAAGCGAGATGAAATTAAACTGTCAAATGAAATTGACGCGACCATTGTTTCAATTTTCTGGCAACACCGCTGTGTGGGAAATGTTTTAAACAATACAATGCGCGAGAGTGATATTTCACTGAAATTAATATTGTTTTACTTTATAAATGTTGAATAAGATTTCGTAATTTATAAATTGCATGTGTAACAAACTCATCGTAATTATATTGTCTTTCATAATGTGGATAAATAACACAAGAACTTGTTTGTATCATTTATTTATAACATACATGAAAGATTACAGTCGTTGGAGTACATTAAAACTATGTATTTAAGTATATAAAACATGAACTAGACTATAAAGCCACTGAGAATGAATGCTAGTAAAATAAAAGTAGTGGAACAAGAAAGTTTTCATAAAATAAAGTAGGTACCTACTCAAGTTTATGTGATTGCGTTCATAACGATATCATTACGAAATTACTCACATTTATAGTTAACTACATAATTTTCCTATTCCCTGAAGTCTTGTACATAGAAAACACTCTTACAAATGGGCTATAAATAATAGCTATGACATTCTTGCTTTACATACCACATGGACTACTTACATATCTAGTACTTATTTGACATGAACGAAATTCAAGATCAATAAAAATGTCTGCTAAAAAAGCAATCATTGTAAAAAAAAAATACAACATGTTATAACTGAAACCAATTGTTTTAGATTTGTACCTAATAGTTACGTAGTAACTATTAAGTAATCTGTGCTAATAGGTAATAACCATTTAATTTGCTAATTGGCTTAAGTAGGATTTACCAAACAGTTAAATTCCATTTCCCTCACATACCTACCTATATCTAATGGAGTCAAGTCCAAGCAGTGAGAAGGGATTATCCTAAGAGTGGGCAATCCAGATTGATGAGCATATTATCTTGCTTGTGGTCCTCTCTCATCCTTCAAGATTTGAGGTTATGAACTGCGGACAGTTTGACAAGTGGCTGTGTGTTTATGAAGACGGCTTGAGAAAGGAGACTGCATTATTAAAAAATATCATATTTTTTAAGCATATTCATTCCTCAATGAAAACTGAAATGCGGTAGTATTTTAAAATCAAAGTTAACAAATAGTTTCCTCTGCGCGCTTCTGTGAATAATTTCGATGCCTTTGTAACACAAAACGCATGATAAAATGGACACAAAAGCGGTTGAAATATTTTAAATGAACGGATGTTTCTCAATGGCGTCAAATTTTAAAGTAGGTTATACCAAAATGTCAGAAAACCTAACTATGTGTAATAATATGTAAGTAGGTACAATCTTATACTAGGAGCGAAAGTACGTTATAAACAATTGTAAATAAATGAAATAAGACTTAGTTACATAGGTATAGAATAGATTCTATGATAACTATACCTAATTTTCATTTTCTTTGTCTTATGTAAAAATAAAGAGGTTTTGGTCCGAACATGGCACCCTATGATTTTAATTTTAATAACAGCAAAAAAGTTTCAATACAAACAGCGGTCTATTAAAATTATTATAGTTTATATAAACCCAAAAACATAACCTATTTGTAACCCAATAACCCAACGTAACCAAATAACCGATAACGTAACCACAAACACGATATTGAATAGAGGTTAGCGTTTGTGGGTATAATGAAATTCTTGCCCGAGGCGCTCGAGGCAACCTAGACGATCTAGAATTTAATTCAGAGTTCCTTCTTGAATGTCGCTCGCTGCATATTATCTTAGAAGTTTACCCTTACTTTGGGTTAACAAATATACGAGTATCTATATGTCGGAGACATCTGAGATTACGTTCATGAAGGATATTTTGGAACCATTTACAAACTTTTTACTGCTAAAATGCAAGAACTGGCTGGTTTCTGACTGGTTGTCAGTTTGGCGCTTTCATATTTGACATGCTGTCATGTATGATGGGGGTGTTTCTTCGATTTGGGATTCTTTAGTTGATTCCACTGGTAAATTTTAAATATTATTTTATTTTTAAATTGAGAATAAAATTACAAAATAGAGAGGTCAATAAACAAATATTTTGAATAGGCATTCATTTCTTATGTATGGATCCAAAGATATTGGATGTTAAAAATTTACGCCTAGGGGAATCAATAATAATGCAATATAAAGTATAAAAAAGTTTCAATTTTGTTAAATAAAATTAAAAACAGTTAACGTACCTACGAATTTAGGCTTTAAAATGTTATTGGGTATTAATACAAGTTGCTGTGAAGTTGCTAACTAATTTTTTTTAAATAGGTGACCGAGCTTTGAAACGTCCTCCCTTAATGTGGAAAACTATTTTTTTAATAATATCAAACATTATTACACATTACGCTATTTTTAGAAATCAATATAAACCGTTATTTAAGCAATCTGTATGATTTTATTAGTATGGTGCTTGTCATAAAACCAGTGGAATCAAGCCAGTGGAAACAAGAAATATCGGTTTTTTGTCGTTTTACATAAATTGGATTTAATTAGCGTAATGATGTTTCCAGGCTAGATAAATGGGCACCCATGCGCTTATTCATAGCCATATTAAGTTACTCTTGTAGTACAAAATTAATAAGAAAACATGAACATAGTAATCAATGATCATACAGAACAAAGCCAGGGGAATCAGATACTTATCTTTGTATTTCGTGAATGGTACAACTTCACGCATAATCTACCCCCTCGATACATAAAATGTATCTCACAGTTCGCATGAAAATAGGCAGCGCCTATCCCAATAGCTCGACTAGGGTCGTATGCGCAATTTAGTGACGTGCCAAGGTAATCACACTTTGGTGCCGGACAAAATTAAAATGACTCGAGAAATTCAGTTAATGGTAAAATACGTGTAAAATTTATTATGAAGCGTAATAATTAACTATTCTATAATAAAATAAAAACATGTATGAATCTTTAAGTATATAAGATAAAAAGATTTTTAAGGTTTTTTGAATAAATCGGGAGAGTGGACACGTCAGTGGAATCAATTTTTAGGGCTTTGAACTATTTTTTAAATACCTTTCGATTTGAATTCATGTATTATTTTTATTTTCCCAAGTAGATAACACCTTAATCTATAGTTTAAAACATATTTTATTCACTTTATAATTTGAAACGTAGGATTTAAGCCCCCGGACATCAAAAATTTCGATTCTGAAGATTCACCCATGGATTGTGTTTGATTATTGATTTGATATCGAGGATGAAGAGACATCGGAAGACATCACGTACATCTTGTTATTTTATAACGTGATTGGAAACGACGCAATAAAGCTAGTTTGTTCAGTACACGCCCACTGTCTTATTTTAACGAAAAGCTTAAACGCCACTTCTGATGACTCGTCGACATATAAATATAATTGTGTGTGTTGAATAAAGGCTAAACACACCGGATGCGTATGCGTACCTCTGAGTTGTAATGTATGGAACTGTATGAGACAGGACACACCGCTTGCGTAACGTAGACGTACACGTCGACGTGACGCGTAGCCCGGTGTCACATCGGGTTACACCGTAACTACGCGCGTGGCTACGCCGTGCTTACGTCTACGTTACGCGTACGCATCCGGTGTGTTTCAGTCTATAATGTGTGTCTATAGGTATGTCCCCACTAGTGAGCTTTCACATTCATCTTGCGTTTTCATTTGAAGCATGCCCGAAACACCATAGCGCATACAAATAGCGCACGCCTCAAAATGTGTCGAACAGTAGGGCACAGCGCTTGACGTAAAACGAATTGAAAGGTGAAATGCAAGCTGAACATGAAAACGAATACTAAAGCACACTAGTAGGGACATACCTTAGGTCTATATCTAGGTGGGTCATACAGACACAGAAACAAAAAATGTCTCTCCTGTTCCCGAAAGTTAAGGACACTGGGATATAATTTCTCAACTTAATACATATCAGCATAATCTGAATAATCTGTGCCCGATGTAGTTTTGGCCTGTATAAACATTTTAAGGATTGGCTGCTCCAGTATCCTTAATCATCAGGAACAGGAAAGACAATTTTGAACCTAAGTCTGTGTATGACTCAGGTATGTTTATATCTATGTCTACATGCAGGTTATTCAACTGTGCTCGTTCTTGTAGTTTTTGTTTATTATAGGGGGACAAATGTCTTTTATTTTACCTGTAATGATGTAAGCAAAATTTTATTTTCCAAGTGATCTCAGTAAAGCGCTATAAAGAATGCACATCGGCAATCATCGTATTTCCGAATACACACGTAGATGTACGAGTACCTCCGCTCATCAGAAATTGAATTTGGAATGCAACCGAAATTAGAGGCTCTAACATCACACTAAGTTGATATACAAACTCTTTAGTCTTTACATGAGCTCTACATAGTGTTGCTAAGTATGTTTTGAGTTGTAATAGATACTAGACTAGTTAGGCTTTAGGGAGTCTTACTGCTCAACTAAGTAATAAGTTGCTTGTAACGTTTGACTAGCTTGATAGTCGTGTAGTGTAGTTATACCCAACTAAGTGTCTTAAAGTCTATCTACACATGTCCGGACCATGCCCGGGACGTGTCCGGGCCATGGCCCGTCAGGAGGGAAAATAATTCGTCGTCATGACAACCAGACACGCCGTGCCCGGGAGGTGTCCGGGCCGTGGCCAGTCAGGAAGGAACAATACCGAATACGTGTAGATAGACCTTTTATAAGTTTATTTATATCACAAACAAAAGATGTCAATTGAATTTCATGTCCATTAAAAATAAACAACCCAAACAACATTTTTTTTTTCTCATTTCCCGATTCGCATTTCATTTAGGTTAGGACGTTTAAGTACTAAGCTACCTATAAAAACTTCTCTAATTTTTCGACTCTTGTGTCCTTGATTTACCTACTTTTAAATATACCTACAGTTTCGTAAATAAGAAGAATTGCCACTTAAACTACTTATCATTATAAAATTACCTACATATTTCGTTTTCAAAAGTGACGTATGTTCCTTTATAGGTAAAAATAAATACGAGGACGTATATAAAAATCCCTCCCTGAACCCGTCCGCCCTTTAACTCCATTTGAACCTTTAAAACCCCCGGTTGACAAAGCCACTTAAAACCGCAATTTAAAAATAAAGTGGAATAACCTGAGAGTGGTAAAGAAAAGTTTTACAGCCCCTAAAAAGTTTTAGTGCTACAAAATCGGAGTTAGAACTCTTGTTCTCGTAAACTTTATTACTGTTTTCGACATAAAAATAGGTATGTCTTTCGCGACTAAGTATAATGTAAGAAACGAGGGGAAATTTTAATTTTATAAGCGTCTAGAGAATTTTGTTGACTTGGTATGATTGGTTGAATCGATTCTAAGTTTGTTCAGTACATTGTACGCTGGGCATTTTAGACTGGCGTTTTATACGCGCGTATACGATCGTTTTCAGCATACGCGCGTAATAGGTTCGCAACATCGGGCGTATACGCTCGATCGAGTGGTGTCGTGTAAGTAGGTAGGTATCAACATGGACTTACTCGCGTATGCGCGCGTCAACGCTCGTACAAACAAAAGACGCGCGTATATGTGCTTCACCTGATACGACACGACGACTTTATAAAAAAAACATCTTGGAAGGAAAAGTAGAAGGAAGACGAAAGAGAGGGAGACCACGAAGGACTAACATAGACTTAATAAAAGAGGGAATAGAAGTTGTGTCGTATAAGGTGCTCAAACGGACGGCAGAGAATAGAGAAGAGTGGCGCAGACTCCACCGACAAGAGCGACGCTCTTAAATTTATGATGACGATGTGCTTCAAAAAACGAGCGGATACGCGCGTATACCTAAAACTCTAGTCTGAAAACGCCCTAAAGGAGCAAATAGCAATTTTTAAAGCGTTTATGTCTAAGCAAGAAAGGCAAGATGGCGATTACTCTACCGACAAGAGCCTGCCTCTTAAATATTATGTGTGGCAAAAGTTTTCTTTGTGCCTAAAGCTTAAAAATAAGCGATGAGGGAAAATCCTTATTTTGATTATGGTAATAAATTCTCAAGCGGAACGCAGAAATATTGAAATTTCTAGAGGTTAATTGGCTCTATAACCTGAACCATACAATATAAATACCATCTACTAACCCAAACATGTCAATAAGCCACACAATAAATATTTCAATCTATACTGCATTCTATGTGAGCTCAGTATAGATTGACACTGACAATACCGTCTCAGGAATACTCGCTCAGTTGGAAAATAGGGAGCGCGTAGAAAGGGACCGTACCTGGAAAATATTTGATGATTGAATCCCAAAGACCCGTTTCCGGTGACCCACGTCCTAATAGAATGAGTTGACAAAGTTTGTCTTCTTTCAATGTTTGGATGAATGGGTATCTTTTTTGAGAAATGTTTTAGGTCTGATATAATTGTTTGCGTCCTATTGATTAGTGGTCAAACTTCTGCCGTAGTTTAACATACATACATACACACATATTTGTCACGTAACGCCTCTTTCGAGGTAGGTAGAGATCACTTTCCTCCACTTGTATGTATGAGGAGATTGATGAATGTGGATGAAGCGAAGGAAGTGTGTTTGGATCGTAGCAGTAATTTAACGTTTATGTAAAAGATTCTTAAAATGGTAAACGGTAAAAAAAAAAGTTTCTTAAGAGTACTTCTGAACTTGCGTATGACCCGCAGCCGGCGTTTGAACCGCGCATCATATATGGAACGCGTGTCGCCCATTTTTGGCAGGTTACAATATTTTTCTTAGCAGTATAACCGCGTGATAATAACTACTGCCGAGGAAAAATTCAAAATGCAAAATTAAAAAATAATTTATTCGTAGGTAACATTAAATTTACACTTGAATTCGTCACAAAGTAAAAAGAAAAACATAAATAAAAGAAAAGAATAATAAACCGTGAGGTTCCATAGAAAACTGTCAATTGCGGAGGACTTGCTGAACCACAATCGCAGTTACGGAATTGCTTATACTAAGAGAATGCTCGAAATCTAAGTGGAATATATTTTCAGTTAAAATAACGTTAGGTACAGGTAGATGTATGGGTATAGATAGATAGGTATATGTATAGATAGATAGGTATAGGTAGAGGTATATCGTATCTATATGTCGGCGTGTTGGCGTCTCTTTGGTCATAACATCAACCAAACTTCTTAAATATTATCTGTGAAACGTCAAGTGATGATAGTTGTCACTGTCATTGCTTGGGAGTGGTCTATGCTTCATGTAATTGCGGATATGCGAACAATGTGAGCTGTGTGATCGAATGAACGTGGAGCGTAGAACTCTCCGCGTTTCACAAAACGTACATCTAGTTAGGAAATAATTCGGATACTTAACGAACGCCTATAGGCGGAAGGACAAGAATCCTGCTCTTTGCATGATATCCCGCTCGCCCATCCGTCATATAGATAGGTATAGGTACTAATTTCTAAATTATTAGCCACTATAACGTACCAAAACGTTCTAAAACTTAAGTTTCAAACGCTTCCCGAAGTGTTTGTCTCTATGGGCTTAGAATGTGTAACGTTATGAATTTTCGTTTTGGTCATTTTTATGTATTTGGAAAACAAGTAACGCCATCTATTAAGTAGTTTGTACAACAAGTGACGTTGTATTAAATGTTCGGATGTCAGGCCATAGATTAAAAAAAAAACTATTAGTTCATTGGGTGACCAGTGTCTGTCATTTAAACAGATCAGCTGATTTATTTTTTGTGTTTTGGTTGGTTTTGATATTTCGAATTTGAATTAGCTGTTAAATTTATGGGTAAAAAAAATATTAAATTATAATATAATTGAAATATTTTGAGTTGCGATTAAGTTTGTGTAAATTGGTTAGTGATTTGGTTAAAATGTGATTAAATTGTGTCAAGTTTGGAAGTTATTTGTTGGATTTGACGTTTTGTGAATTTTGGGTCGTCAACACAGTGATGTCTGGAATTTTCTTTCTTTTCTGCGACTGCTTGCAGAGCGCTCACGCATCTTTTCCTGGTGTAATTCTGTGCGTGCGACGCTGAAGATGTAAAATCTTACTCATCTTCGGAATTTACGTTGTTTTCTAAAATATGGTAAGCACCTTGTGGAAATACATTGGAAAATCGTTTATGCTTTGTTTTATCTTTTGTTTTCCGTTGGTTTTGAATCACTTGTTTCTTTGTTTCAGCCGATTTAAGTAATTTTGTTATGGACATCCTCCAAAATGTCAGCTAGTAAATAAATCTTATGGGATTATAAAAATGTAAGTATATTCTTCATTGAGAAGATTTCTGTTAGAAGGAAATTCCTTTGTGTTGGAGTTACATGGTGACCTTTAAGTTGCAACTATAATAATTTGTTCTTTTCGTTTGATCTTTTCAGAATTTTGTTATCATCCTTAGAAAGGATGTTCTTCAGCATGTTGGAAAAATTATAGTAACCTTCAGGTATGTAGTACATGGTGTTTTAAGGAAAATTGGGGCCAACGCCCAATTCTTTTTTTATCTTCCTACCCTCATGTTCCAAATGAAAACGCTGTTCTTTGAATTTTTCCAGAAGCTTCCCTGTGGATTAACAGGATAATATCCTATTATGTTCCAGCATATTGCTTTTAAGTATTGGTATGTATTTCTTTTAATTTATTTAAGTGAAAACCATAAATTCAGTTTTGTAAAGACGGTCTAAAGAGATACCCACTTTTGTTTTAGATCGGTGTGATCCTGTTAACCCCGGGATGAACAATTTTAAGTCTTTCCGGTTTCAGTGAGTTTTTTAGATTCCGATGCCCTTTCATTTCGCCCTTTTATTCAGCATTTCGTTTCGCCCTTTATTTCAGTAATTTGTTTTGCCTTTTCTTTTGGTTTAACCTTTATGTAATTTTGGTTCTTAAATTTTGACCTTAGGATGCCCTTGAGCTACCCTTAAGTTTTATTTTTGTTTTTGGCCTTCTGCCTTTGTTCTATAACACTGTTTAATTTTTTTTTACAAAGAACCTTTTAAGTGCATATCAGGGAATCTTTAAGTAAATCTAAATTTTATGAACTTTATGATAAATTATGTTGGTGGTTTATAGTTAAGATTATTTTAAATTTATTTAGTTATAATAACTATTATATTATATGAGAACCCACTTGCTCCCACCATCTGTTTCTGAGCTTTATATTATGTAATTAAGGTCGAGGTATCGAATTAAAAAGTTTTAATACTGAACCTATTTCCGGATTTTATTTACATCAAATTCCTACCTTGACTTTGTCACCTACCAGGCCGGGGGTACCCGTGACAAATGGCGCCCAACGTGGGGCTCGAACCCACGACCCTGAGATTAAGAGTCTCATGCTCTACCGACTGAGCTAGCCGGGCATGTTTAAGACACACAGAAAGCTCTGTTTAAGATACTTTTGGCCAGGTATGTTCGCTGATGTCCAAAAGTTCATTAAAAACTGTGATACTTGCGCATCCTACAAACACTCCACCAGACCAACTTTAGGATTAATGGGAAAGCCCAAACGTTGCGAAAGACCCTTTCAAGTAGTTTCTGTTGATTTAGTAGGCCCGTTGCCAAGATCTACTTCTGGTTACACTTTTTTGATGGTAGTGACGTGTTGTTTTAGTAAATTTACGCTTTTGTTCCCTTTACGTCGTGCAACCAGCGCTAATGTTGCCAGGAATTTTGAGAACCATGTCATTTTGGCCCATGGAGTTCCGGAGACCGTGATTGTGGATAATGGAACACAATTCACGGGATCTGAATTTAGGGAGGTACTGGTTCGATACAACATTCCGAAACATCATTATACGCCGAGATACACTCCTCAGGTGAACCTTGTAGAAAGGTACAACAAAACCGTTATGACTGCTGTAGCTTCTTATGTTAATGAAAACCATCGTTCTTGGGATAAACATTTAAATAAAATTCAGTTCGCGATTAACAGCGCAGTAAATGAATCGACGGGGTTTTCTCCTTTCTTTTTGGTACATGCTAGAGAACCAGTCATAAATGGTAATTTCTACAAGGATTCACAGGTTGAGTATTCAGTGAATATGCCTAGGGAAGAATATGCGGGGGAATTTGGTTGTCTTAGTGACATATTTAGTGATGTTCGTAAACATATTTTAAGTGCACATGCCAAAAATGCCACACATTATAATTTAAGGCGCAGAGATGCGAAATTTTCGGTTGGTGATTTAGTCTGGAAGGCTAATTACACTCTTAGTGACGCGCAAAATTTTAAGATGGCGAAATTAGCGCCAAAGTATATTAAGTGCAGGGTCACTAAGGTGTTATCACCTTTAGTTTACGAGTTGGAGGCAATGAATGGCCATCCACTCGGTTCGTGGCATATTAAGGACATTAAGGCATAGAATGATCAGTAACAACTAGAGTTTCTTTCTTTGCGTTTAAATAAAATTTAAATATTTAAACATAAAAGTGATAGGCAGCGGTAAAAATTTCATAATAATTTAAACTGTTAGAATGAGAGATATGATGGATGAAAGGATAGTTGTGACAGGTTTGGGTGCGAAATGGCAGAAACCTTTTTTTTTTTTTTTTTTCGGAGTTGTGCTGAGACATTCGTGTCTTATTTTAGGCATGGGAGTTTTTAAGGATTATGGATTTAGATGTAAACTGGATTTGATTCTGGTTTAAAAAATTTTTTTAAGTTAAGGATTCTGTTCCTTAAGTTTTAGGTCTTGCAACACTTATTGAGCGTGTTCAAGAATGTTTTGATAGTTTTAGTTTTTTTTAAGGTATTAAATCGGCATATTTTGAAAACATTTATGTTTGTGTTGTCTTGTGTTTGTCGCTCAGAGTTTTGCTTTTAAAAAAAAAGCAAAAACGGGTACGCGTCCCCGAGCTGCTCTAGCCGCTGTAGTTTATTTTGTCCCCTGCCGTTTCCCAGTTGCTACAGTGTCCTATGTTTGTGTCGTTTAACCTTTATTCCTTCCAAATTTGTCCCAAATTCCTTCCCACTTCCTTATTCCCTATTTTATGATTAGATTTTTTTTTTTTGTGGTGAAGGGTTTGTTTTTTTTATTTTTTTGGTTTTTTTTTTAAGATGGTAAAGTTACCAAGTTTAGTTTTTTTTAAGGAAGTTTTAGTTTTTTTAAGATAATTCAGTGTCAGATGGTTTTTGTTTTTAAGTTTATTTAGTTCAATGTTCAACTGCATAGCATTTTCAGGTTGGTTCCCAATTCAATGCTTTCGTTTTTTGGTTTACCAATTAGTTTTGGTTTAAGGAACATGAGGGTGATACATTTCGGACATTTTGTTTTGGAACTTTGTGTTCACTTTTTTTTTGGGTTTGATTTGTATCACGACGATTGTTCAATTGTGTGAAATGTATTTGTTTTGGTGAACACAACATTATGGTTTGGCATTAAGTTTCGCATTGGACATAGAGTCAAAGTTTAGTTTTTTTCAGTTTTGATATAATATTAGGTTTTGTTTAAATTTTGTTTTGTTTTTTTTAGTTTGATCAGTTTTAGGATTTTTTTTAAATGGTTAAAAGAATTTTTATACTTTCGTTGGGTTTCAGCGTTTAGTATTAATTTTATTTTTTTGGTTCAGTTAAGAGTTAAGCACACGCTAGCTGAGGACAGCTAGTTTTCATTTGGGAAGGGGGTGTGTAACGTTATGAATTTTCGTTTTGGTCATTTTTATGTATTTGGAAAACAAGTAACGCCATCTATTAAGTAGTTTGTACAACAAGTGACGTTGTATTAAATGTTCGGATGTCAGGCCATAGATTAAAAAAAAAACTATTAGTTCATTGGGTGACCAGTGTCTGTCATTTAAACAGATCAGCTGATTTATTTTTTGTGTTTTGGTTGGTTTTGATATTTCGAATTTGAATTAGCTGTTAAATTTATGGGTAAAAAAAATATTAAATTATAATATAATTGAAATATTTTGAGTTGCGATTAAGTTTGTGTAAATTGGTTAGTGATTTGGTTAAAATGTGATTAAATTGTGTCAAGTTTGGAAGTTATTTGTTGGATTTGACGTTTTGTGAATTTTGGGTCGTCAACACAGTGATGTCTGGAATTTTCTTTCTTTTCTGCGACTGCTTGCAGAGCGCTCACGCATCTTTTCCTGGTGTAATTCTGTGCGTGCGACGCTGAAGATGTAAAATCTTACTCATCTTCGGAATTTACGTTGTTTTCTAAAATATGGTAAGCACCTTGTGGAAATACATTGGAAAATCGTTTATGCTTTGTTTTATCTTTTGTTTTCCGTTGGTTTTGAATCACTTGTTTCTTTGTTTCAGCCGATTTAAGTAATTTTGTTATGGACATCCTCCAAAATGTCAGCTAGTAAATAAATCTTATGGGATTATAAAAATGTAAGTATATTCTTCATTGAGAAGATTTCTGTTAGAAGGAAATTCCTTTGTGTTGGAGTTACATGGTGACCTTTAAGTTGCAACTATAATAATTTGTTCTTTTCGTTTGATCTTTTCAGAATTTTGTTATCATCCTTAGAAAGGATGTTCTTCAGCATGTTGGAAAAATTATAGTAACCTTCAGGTATGTAGTACATGGTGTTTTAAGGAAAATTGGGGCCAACGCCCAATTCTTTTTTTATCTTCCTACCCTCATGTTCCAAATGAAAACGCTGTTCTTTGAATTTTTCCAGAAGCTTCCCTGTGGATTAACAGGATAATATCCTATTATGTTCCAGCATATTGCTTTTAAGTATTGGTATGTATTTCTTTTAATTTATTTAAGTGAAAACCATAAATTCAGTTTTGTAAAGACGGTCTAAAGAGATACCCACTTTTGTTTTAGATCGGTGTGATCCTGTTAACCCCGGGATGAACAATTTTAAGTCTTTCCGGTTTCAGTGAGTTTTTTAGATTCCGATGCCCTTTCATTTCGCCCTTTTATTCAGCATTTCGTTTCGCCCTTTATTTCAGTAATTTGTTTTGCCTTTTCTTTTGGTTTAACCTTTATGTAATTTTGGTTCTTAAATTTTGACCTTAGGATGCCCTTGAGCTACCCTTAAGTTTTATTTTTGTTTTTGGCCTTCTGCCTTTGTTCTATAACACTGTTTAATTTTTTTTTACAAAGAACCTTTTAAGTGCATATCAGGGAATCTTTAAGTAAATCTAAATTTTATGAACTTTATGATAAATTATGTTGGTGGTTTATAGTTAAGATTATTTTAAATTTATTTAGTTATAATAACTATTATATTATATGAGAACCCACTTGCTCCCACCATCTGTTTCTGAGCTTTATATTATGTAATTAAGGTCGAGGTATCGAATTAAAAAGTTTTAATACTGAACCTATTTCCGGATTTTATTTACATCAAATTCCTACCTTGACTTTGTCACCTACCAGGCCGGGGGTACCCGTGACAAATGGCCGAAGTTTGTAGTGATTTGTCGTCAACTCTCCGAAATTGTGGGAAAACTAATGCCACTGTCGTTTTGATTCGTGTTTGCAGATCGTGCTAATTGTAAGTGTCTCTAAAGTTGTATTCAATGGTTGGTTAATGCAATTTGTTGCTTTACAAGTTTGAATACGAATTGGATTTTACTATAGGTACCTAGGTAAATAGGTAGGTAGGTACTTAACTTATTGTGTAAACAAAACATGCTCAAAACTGAAAAAGGTTCGTTGACTTTTAAATCTAGGTAGTGTGGATGTTTAAAATAGAAAATCTGCTTTGAAAAATGCTATGTAACTGTAAAATCATTTTAAAAATTACAAATACTTCCCTCACTTTTTGTTTATAACACGTTTTTAGCCGAAATTGTAAAAAAACACGCTTTTATTAAAAAAAATAAAAATCAACCAGTTCTGATAACATAAAAACTCTTTTGTAAAAATAACATGTAAATGCTTTTTTGTCAGTATTTATAAACATAACACTTTATTTTAAACATTTTCATCACATTTTGCCAACAAGCTACGTTATGGGGGGTGAATAATTAACGTTTATAGGTAGATATTTTTGACTAATTAATTCGCGTTTCTTGCTTGAATAGAGTCGTAAAAGGATTTAATAGCGTAGGCTGCGAACAGGGGATTGTTCGAAGTGTTATTTTGTGAAATTAAGAGACCTAATACCCATTATATAAATTACAAAGCGTTCGTAGGTTCAAGTAGGTAGCTGTGGGATACATTCTGAAATGCTTATACGTGGACGAAGTCGCTGGGAAAAGCTAGTGAATACCTACTCTAAATAATTTTACGCAATTTGATAGGAAATACGTACATAGTACATACTACATACATATCCGTCACGAGTCTTTCCCGTCGGGATAGGCAGAGACCACTTCTCTCCACTTGCTACGATCCAAACACACATTACCAGGGGCACTAGTCTGCTAATTCAAAATAGCCTCAGTTGTGTGACTATTGAGTGTCAATGACATTTTTTGACACATTTGGTATTCTGCTATTATTATTATTATTTTATAACATGGCTTCTGTCATCGAGGACAACTTTGCCAGTGTCAGGGTTGGGAAATACACGTTATCGGTAATAAAGAACAAAATGGTCGGTGTTGCTAGGTAAATTATCAAAAATAAAACAGGATATCATTATTATACAGGCAGTAAAATATAAAATGAAAAAATCTATATAAATAAAAATGAATTGTTGTTCGTTAGTCTGATTAAAACTCGAGAACGGCTGGGCCGATTGAGCTGATTTTGGTTTTAAAATGTTTGTCGTAGTCCAGGGTAGGTCTAAACGGTGAGGAAAATTCGAATAATTGCCGGGAAAGCCCTAAAACAGACCTTTTCTTTTTCCCATACAAATGTTTTCTTACTAAAATGTAGAGTCAATTTGAACTTTATTCCTACACAATAAAGTTCATTCTAAGGCGGGACAAAGTTCGCTGGGACAGCTAGTATAGTAATAAATAAGATATTATAATTATAAATAAACTTTAAATCTATCAATATATGTATTCTGCTAAACAATGACTTACACTGATTGCGATCAAATGTGTCAAAAAATGACATTGACACTCTCATTGATACGCTGCCGACACACAATTGAAAATACTGTAAATTAGCAGACTTAGCGCCAAAACACACGGTGAAACGCAAATGCAACGCAACTGAAACTTTTGAGTTGCATCGAAGTTTCTGCTATAGACTTCCTAAGAAAACAACACACGACGCAACTAGTTTGAAACCTTTCGTTTCAGTTAAAGTCACTAGCAGTTTCAGTTGCGGTGCAGTTGCGTTTCACCGTGTGTTCTGGCTCTAAGGCCCCAGATTACATTAGCTAATGTTTGATTTGAAAAAAATCTCATCCCCGAAATTACCAAGCTAATTTCCCTCTCAATTTATTTGGCGTTCCGTTGATAATTTGCAGCGTCGAGCGTTCATAACCATCGCAGCGGAGTTTTAAGTTCCTCGACTAATTTACGTGACGAGATGCGATTAATTGAATTTTGAGGAAACAAGCTCTGCTGTACGAAGCTTGGGAAATAAGAGATGTTTTCTTTGCTTATTTTGAAGAGGTTTATAGTGTTCAAATAGAATTTAAATTGGAATGGCAAAGAGTAGCCCTCCAATTTTGATAACTTTCGCTAGTGTTTTGTTATCTTATTAGTATTGAAGCGATAGGTAGATGTATATGGCAAAAAAAACGTTCAAAACGGAAACTTCAATCAAAATAATCATCATTAAATTTAAGAGCGTCGCTCTTGTCGGTGGAGTATACGCCACTCAGCTCTGCTCTGAATAAAATATATTGTTTAATTTCCAGAATGTTCTAGAATTACCCCGTTACACTTTAAAAAATAAATCAGGAAGAACTGAGTAAACTCTACTAAATCTCTTAAATCCACTACTCTATGAAACTTCTCTTTTCCTTTTCAAACCTCTTCGAAAATTGTAGGAAAGAATCACACACGATGCGCTTTCAATAATCATCACTATCTTATCATTACATTTATCATGACATTGTCTCTAACTCTGTCGGAAAACGCGCAACCTGTGCATAGGTTTTGATAGCGAAAAAAAAAAACGCGTACACTCCGCAAATGCGGGTTTTGAAAACTACGTCTGCAAGGTACCTTAGATTCTTGTTGGTGGAGCATCCGCTATTTAGGCCCATTTTCCTATCTTTTTCAATACCTAACCTACCTATACCTCAAACTCCTACAACCACCCATATAACACCTACAAGAAAACTTCAGGTGCTAGTAAGTGTTCTTAGCAGCCGGAACTAGACAGCGAAAGTGGATTTAGCACCAAGTATACCTAGACTAACTTAAATTCTACTTAAAAGATCAAGTTACGGCGCGACGACGTCGGCAGCGTGTTTAAGTTATTTACGTCAAGCGTAGGTGGCTTGATGTTTTAAACAGTATATCTTTACACCTATAGTTTTAGTAGAGGCTTAGCCGTGGCTTTGTAAAGCAATTATCGTCATAGTTCAAAACAATCTGAATTAATTATATTTTTTTGTATAATTAGTAGTATGTTTTTAGGGTCCAGCTGAAAATCTGTTGTTGTGACCTTGAGTCACAGCAGTAGGTATACTGAACCTTTTCGGTATCTATGTAATTTGCCTAGTGTTAAGTAAAATATTGTACCTTGAGTGATACCGAATAAAGCTTTTTCTATTCTATTCTATTCTATTCTATTCTATTCATATTTTGGAAATGAAATGAAATGATCATTTAATCCTGTAGGTTTTTGACAACACTTAGGACGGGTCATTTTTTAAAGTTAATGCTAGATTCGCAAGAGTGCAGTTTTCTCCACAGAAGAACCTAGCAAGAAACTCTGTAGGGTTGCTCTTTTCAATTTAAGTTTTACAAATCTCAGGCGTAAACACAAACATATACCTAATAAAATTAATATTTCAAAAGAGCTATCCATAAATAAAAAATTGACCCCGCAATATCCAGGAAATGTAAGGTAATAAATGGGAAACAGAGAAGTGAAAGGCTTAGTTTGATAGGATCCGCATGACATGACCGGCCATCACAGCAGCACCTTCACACAGGTCTCAACGCATGTGCTTAGGTAGTATCAAAATGTTTTTAGCAGTCTATTTTAAGACTTATATTTTAACTAGAGGCTGTCCGCGACTTCTTACGCATTTAATGTCATATCTCGGAAAACTCACAAAATATCTTTAAATAACACAGTCTATATATTATTCTGATGAGAAAACTACAATATTACCAAGTTTCATCAGATTCTGTTCAGTGGTTTTTGCGTGAAAGAGTAACAAACATTCTTACATCCATCTATCCATCGGCAATTACATTGACATTTATGATATAGGATAGGATATGATATTATTTATATCAATCAGTAGTACACTTAAGTAGGAATCTTTAAGAAAAAGAAACTTTTTTGGTTAAGCTATGGTTATACTTTAATAAATAAACACTACCTCACATACTTAGATCCTTCGATCCGTCGGCACGAATATTGACATTAATTATATTAGGGGCAGAGAATAGGATATGTATTTATTTATATTAATTCAGTAGTATAGTACCGAAGTAGGAATCTTTAAGAAAGAGTTAATTTAACTTCTTTTAAACTACCCTAAGGAGTTTCAAAACTAGTAAACTCAATCTAAAAGTCCCATCTTTACAACATGTGTGTATCCCAAAGTATCTGATTATATGGGTGTGCCGTAGAGGGTAGTCCATCCCTTGCCCTCCAGTAATTGCTAAGGGATATAATGTCCTATACACTGCCCAGATGGGCTTCGTGTCTGGGTAATTCTACTATTAAAGTTTTCATTCGGTTTTGGGAATTATTTGTCTAGTTGTGTGTGTTAAAAGCACATCAATAGTTTACTTATAAAAGACCATTGTAGTAAAATATAAATTTATCTAGGTGTAATTATAATAATCTAAATATGTTTCTACGTGTAAAAATTGTAAAACTTTATTTAAAAAGAGCAAGCCAACAGAGGTTCTTGCTAAATTCTTCTCTGGGGAAGACTGCTACCTTGCGAATCTAGCGTTGGCTTTAAAAAAATATTATAATTATGTATATTATCAACATTATTCAACATGTTTATTATTGTTCATCGGTACGTGATGCAAGTATCTTGGAAATAAAGAAAAATATACGATAATATGATAATGAATGGTTTTGACAGTGAATATAAAGGGGAAGAATTTGACACAAAAACATTATGTAGGTACTATTGTAACTCGTGCCGCGTAAAATTTTAACCATAAATAACATTTATTTATTTAATCATTTTAAAATAGTCCAATTAGACGAAATATTTACAGGCAAGTCCCAATTTGATGACGTTACTGATTAATATTTTTTTTTAAGTACCTAATGACATTTTCTACACAATCTACTTATAACAAAACAAGTTCACTATTTACTTATTAATTACTTTACACAAACGTGTATGTAAGTAACATAATATAACCTATTTAATTATTAATATATTAATTTTCCATGTGAACCGCTACGTGAATTAGTCCCCAACAATGTCCTTCCACCTTTTGACCTGTCATAAAGAGAATATTATTTATTTAACATCATGTTACAACAGGGTTGGGTAAACACATTATAATGTGTATAAGTATGGTATAGTATAAGTAACACATCATAATGTGGTTTAAGTATGGTACCTACCATACTACACTATACAATTTCAACAATTTTTACCTAACAATTATGTATGTAATGATATCTATCTACACACCAAATCCGCCGGTTTTTTTGACTGCTGCCATTTATATGACGTATAGCCACCGGCCTAGTCCGGCGGCATGCCGGCGGCTTTGGTGTGTCGATAGCATAATAAAGTGTATCTATCTAACTGCTTAAGTAGGTAAGTATCTACTTATATCGACCCTTTGAGTAACAAATGTCGTAAAAGCCAAAACCCACTTTTTACAGGAGGGCCAAAAAACCGAAATTGTAAAATTTTCTATATCAATAACTTTGGAAATATTGAAGCTATAATAACCCGCTATAGATCATTAGTCTTAGATTTTTGAGTTGTTTAATACTCCCGAAGTCTAATTAAAGTAGCTTTGATAGTTTTAGAGATAGCATGGCTTTTACTACAGAAAATAATTAGTTAACTGGCTTTTACAACATTTTCTTTACTATTTTCTACTCTTTTCTTCGTGATAAAATGTAGTAAAAACCTTTTAATTTTTTTTAAATGATGCTAATTTTGTATTAAAAGACAGTTTTAAATCTAAAGCAGGTATATTTACTGTAGTAAATGCGGTAGAAAAGTGTATAAATTATTATTTTTTTTAAAGTAATTATCATTTTTCTCTCAATATTTCAGTTTTTTTTACATGATTCTATGAGAGAACAAATCGTCGTTATCATAAACTCTGAAAAATGAATTGATATCGAAAGAAATCAAAGTTAATTCAACTTCTCCTATAAATGGCAAATAAGAAAAAGTTAGTTGACCCAAACCAATAACAGATATATAAACGATAGGACTTCGGTAATATAAACTAAAAAATAGGGTCTATGAAGAAAATGTTAGTGATTGCTCAAGTTGAATATAACTGAAAGTTTCATGTTTAAAATAATATACCTGTAAAGGCAAAACTATTTCTGGCAAATAATTTCCTATGCCTAGTGCTCCTAACTTTTTGAGAAAATCAAGTAAGTATCATAAAGCTACTGTTAGCCCAGCGAATGGTACGGAACCCTCCGATTCGCACTTGGTCGGTTTTTTGTTTATATTATCGAAGACTGATCGTTTATACGTCTGTTATTGTTTTTAGGGTTCCGTACCCAAAAGTTGAAAAAGGGACCGACCCTATTACTGAGACTCGGCTGTCTGTCAGTCTGTCCGTCTGACTCCAGGCTGTATCTCATGAACCGGGGATTTGAAATTTTCACAAATGATGTTTTGCCGTTGCCGCTATAATTATACGTATTGTGATTGGGCGTAAGTCTGAAATAACTGTATTTTATTTTATTTTTATAACAACAAATACTAAAAATAGAATGATTATCACAATTAAGGGGGCGCCCATACAACAAACGTGACTTTTTTGCCTTTATTTGTTATCAATAATATCTACTGGGAGACATTTTGATTAACCTAGTGAACGGTACGGGGTTACGTATCACAATCTCTATAAGTAGTGGTTAGACCTACGGATATAACGCCTATGGACGAAAGGCCTACATTTAAAATAACTAATAGTTGTTGGATCCAAACATTGTTAGATCTAAGTTTACAATACCTAAGTTTAAGTAGGTAACCTAATTGACAAAAAGTATAATTTTAAAATATGTAATAGGTGCCCGTTTTGTTAGGCATTTTGAAAATGCTTTCAATTAAACAAATTATTTTATATGAATATTTATTTAATTGTGGTTATTGGCTCATGTCACGGACCTATTTACTGGATTGCCATAAAAAAAAACCTGAACCTAACCTATCCGCGTCAGGATTCCAGTTTTTCAATAGCCCTAATGATTTCATCGTTTTAAGCCTTATATGCATTGTAAACTTAGATCTAACAACAGTTAGACCCAACGACCATTAGTCATTTTAAAATAAGGCCTTCTGTTTATAGGTCTTTTTAAATTTAGGCCTTTCGTCCCTAGATCTAACCACTTTATAGATTTTGATATGTAACCCGGTACGGAAACCTTCGCGCACGAGTCCGACTTACACTTGGTCGGTCTTTGTTCTTGGTAAAATATTTTTTTCGTAAAATAACTTTTTCTTATATGCCATTTAAAGGAGAAGTTGAATTAACTTTGATTTCTTTCGATATCAATTCATTTTTCTGAGTTTATGATAACGACAATTTGTTCTCTCATAGAATCTTGTAAAAAAAACTGAAATTTTGAGATAAAAATGATAATTACTTAAAAAAAACGTTAATTTATAAACTTTTGTACCGCATTTACTACAATAAATATACTAACTTTAGATCTAAATCTGTCTTTTAATACAAATTTAGCATCATTTTATCACAAAGAAAAGGGTAGAAAATAGTAAAAAAAATGTTGTAAAAGCCAATTAACCAATTATTTTCTGTAGTAAAAGCCATGCTATCTCTAAAACTAAGAAAGCTATTTTTTTTTAAATGTTGTAAAAACCATAATCTGAATGTATTGTGTTTTTATGACAAAAGTTGTTTCAAAAATGTACAGGCTGTATCAATGAAATTTTGTTGTATCAGCCGATCATAGTACACATGTGTCTTTAACTACATGAATTTTGAAAATTCATGGTGATAATTGGTCATTACGACATATTCAGAACAAAAAAAATGGTTTTGAACTCACGTGTAAAAGCCATTTTTTTGCGAATTTAAACATTTTAAATATACAGATCGATAGAGCGCGAAAAACTGACTATAGATCCGTTAAAAAGTGAATTTCGCAAAAATGGCTTTTACGACATTTGTTATTCAAAGGGTCGATATGACATTTATTTGCTCTTCCTCTTATCGCTAGTCTTTCAGTGTTAAGTAAGTTATAATATTTGATATATTTATTTACCTGTAGTCTGATTTCATTAACATCAATAATTTTGTTTTGTTTGTTGTGATGTATGAATATTAGAGGGTAGTATGTGGTTTTCTTTAAAAAAAAGTGTCATTTGGTTGTCAGCTGTCGAATTCTTTCTTTTTTTTAATAAAGTCGTGCTATGGGTCGGATGTCATTATTATTTTTCCCTTAAATACCTGGATAGAACCATCATAGTGGCTATAGGAGTGCTACAAACTCTTCATTTGTTAGTAGACTATAAAACGAACTACTTAGACAAATTTTCCTTAGATTAAAAAATTGCGTTTTTTAATTTAATTTCCTACAGAATAATTAAGGCTGTAGTTAAGGCAAGACCCCACAGCAAACAATAAAATTAATACCAGCCTTAAAAAAGGATTAATAGACTCGTAGTGTTACCCCAAAATCCTGAACAACACTTGGCATAAAAGCAAAACATTTTGTTATCTGCTGCCGGAAGCAGACCCCGGCAATTAGCTGGCAACCCTCCAGTTACAGGCAGTGTTGCCAGATGTGTAAAATATATTCTGCCATGTCATTGTTTTTTTTAATACCTTGGAAAAAATTGTATGTAAAATAATTCTGTTCGGATTTATTAATGGTATTTTGAGTATTTTCGCTTATCAATCATGTTGTAACATGCATGAAGTATGCACTATTATTATGGTTGTAATTTACGAATTAATCGGAAAAGAATTAAACCTTTATTTCATTTTGTTTGTTGTTAACAGAAATCATAAAATAAGCGTTCTTAAACGTACATTTCATGTCAAAAGTCACACCACAATAGCGTTGCAACCGTAAGTGCATTAGCAGCCCTAAGCAAAGGGCAATAAACATAGATTTTCTAGGTTTCAAAAAAACACACAATAAAAACTTAATTCAAAACAAAATCATAGAAAACTCCATAAAAATAACATCCATCAAAATCCAACAGATTAAAAAACATAACCCCTCTTTTTTTGAAATCGGTTAAAACCCTCAGTATTTCACCCCTCTTTTTTTGAAATCGGTTAAAACCCTCAGTATTTCATAAGAGGCATTCAGTAAGTGAACCGCATGGCTGGAGGCGTGGTTGGCAGGCAGCCAGTTCCCTTGCGGTTCAGGTTCGATGCTCGGGTGCATGCAAACCGTCTTCTTTACTGCATCTATATAATTTGCATATTCTGGTTGTATTAGCTGTGGAAATTATATACATATAGGTGATGCCATGGAAAAAATATATAGGTAGTGAGACAGCACTGCGTTCCTTCTTGCCGTTTCTTTTATCAAAGCTAAAGACAAAATTATCATTATTTCTTAGGCAAATCCATTGCACTTGAACATATTGATGTTATACATAGGTATTTTTAACAATTATTAGGTCGTCGTGTATTAACTAACCATGTAATGGAATCTTGTGAAAGTAATTTGACCATCTTCCGATGACAATACAATAATATGGTACTTTCGGACTGATCTGATGATGGAGCGGGAAAATAGACAATGGGACTACACGATGGGAAATCGTAGAATAGCCGTTTTTGGGTTTATATTCGCAAGGTGGCAGTTTTTCGCCAGAGAAGAATCTAGCTACAAACTAGGGTTGCTCTTGTCAAATATAGTTTTACAATTCTTATAAGCACTAGATACATATTTCGATTATTACAATTGCACCTCAATTTTAACTTAATTTCCAACTTTGCAAATATCAGCAAACGTCTCAAATCAGTCTAAAGAACTTGTAGCACGAAAATCACGGTTTGGATTGGCGCCAACATTCACCAACGTTTACCAACACATCGGCGTCGCCAAGCCGGCTAGATCCGACTAATTGTATAATTGTTGCATTGCATGCTTCGTATGTCTATGTAATGGTGGTAATGGACCATTGTTTATGGACCAATGATTTGGCCAATTAGGGTGTACATTTGCGTTTGATGTAATATTGTGTGAGGTTATAGATTTGCACTTGTGTGAGTGTTAATAGGTTATTGACAGTTGACGATCGCGTCGCTTCTCAAGCCGTGTTTAAAAATGTTTAAAACAGAACGGCGATAAAGAATGCACATCGGCAATCATCGCATTTCCGAATACAAACGAATGCTAATTTCCATATGCAATTAGTAGATTAATCGTTCATCAGAATATTTGAATTTAGAACTAAGTACTTTATTGTTGTTTTGAACCGCGACTGACAAAACAAACGTCATGACGTGTGCGACACAGATATCGCTATACGAAGTTGAAATTAGCCGATTGCTTTACCAAAAATCGATGTGTATTATCGCCCTTTACTGTACACTGATGGAAATGAAAATTACTTCCAAAACCATTTCTTAACCCAAGCAACGAAAATATTTACGCATAAATAATTTTGAGTGGAAAACCTCTTTATAAATATAAAGACTGCTCTGACAGTTTAAATCCTTCTCCCAAATAAAGCTTAATGTAAATATTAATACACATATCTTGTGTTTGGACAGTTATGAAGTGGCGTAGAGCAGAAATATCAGCGGTACAATAGTAGAATATTTTTAGCTTATTACAGAATTATTTTTTAATTTCACTAGCTAAGTAAGTAAACAATCAATGGATAACCAATAAGATTACCAATCCGAAAAGCTTTTTTCCTGTATTAGGTGTAGGATACTTGTTAGTAGATATACAGACTTAGCGCCAAAACACACGGTGAAACGCAACTGCAACGCAACTGAAACTGCTAGTTACCTTTAAGTTGCATCGCAGTTTCTGCTATAGACTTCCTTAGAAAATCACACACGACGCAACTAGTTTGAAACGTTTCGTTTCAGTTGCGCTGCAGTTGCGTTTCACCGTGTGTTCTGGGTCTAACAGTACGGAAAAAAATAGGATTCTTTGTTTTATCAAAAATTATGACTCAGATATAAAAAATGACAGTATGACAATATTGTGTCAGTAGACAGTACAATGACAATAGAATTTGACAATACTTACCTACGTTAACATAAAGAAAATTCGATCTATTCAATACGAGCTGAAAAGTATAGAATATATAAGGAGGTGCCACTTTTTTTTCATATACAAATGAGTTTATGACAGCGTGCCACTGTTGGCGCAAGTTTTTCATAGTTTTCTTGGTAGATGACCTGTCAAACGATAAGAAATTCCATACAAAAAGGTTGCCATTTTGCGCCAGACTAGGCATACGCAGATCGAGACGGTACGGCACCTCCTTATCTGAAAAGTAATAATATCAATAGTAATTTCTTTTAAAAATATGCTGTACCTTTTGTACCTATAACTTTTTTTCTGTTTTTGTGTACTATCTGCTTACAAACAATAAACTATTAAGTAAATAAATATCTATCTGATGACTCTACACTGTGTCCCACCGAGTAATTCACCCGATGATAGGTCCGGTCGTCCGCTGTCCGGCAGCCGTTTCCGATCCGCTGCTCGCACGTCGAGCGCCGGAACATAACGAGGTGCCGAATGGCGGTCACTGCAACGTGTGTTTATAGCACAGTGACGTTTATAGGGTTAAAATCCAGGGGCCCAAGTCTGCTAATTTAAAATAGCCTCAGTTGTGTGTCGGCAGAGTGTCAATGGCATTTTTTGACACATTTGGTATTCTGCTAAACAATGGCTTACACTGATTGCGACCAAATGTGTCAAAAAATCACATTGACGCTCTACTGACACACATCTGAGACTATTTTTAGATTAGCAGCTTATTACGCTTTTTCGTCATATCTTAGAAAACTAACATGGTATCTCAAAATAATGTGTTATTCTTGGCTAAGGTTGAGGGTAAGAGAAGGAGAGGAAGAACGCGAAGCACAAAAACTCAAGTAATGGCGAAAGTTAACGTCATGTCGTATCAAGAAGTCAAAGCATTAGCAGAAGAGAGGCCTAAATGGTAAATGCTCCACCGACAAGAGTCTTTAAATATAATGATGTGTTATTCCGATGATACAATATTGGAATGTTTCATCAAAATCTGTTCAGTGGTTTTTACGTGAAAGAGTAACAATTATCCTCATTAACATCCATCCATCGGCACAAACATTGACATCAAAAACGTTAGTACGATTCTTAAACAGAATCCTCAATATCTGTGCAAACTAAACTATCTAACTATAACTATACCAAGTCAAAATTCAAAGCAGTGAAATTAATTTTCCGGGGTGCTGAGCCTTGCTTGTTAGTATCGCCATGATGGCCTCTTTGGGCCAGTCACTGGGCCACAGTCTGCGGCGAAATGGCTCAAGGGTCGCGTTTATCTATGCAGATGATAGATATGGGGGTTGGGAGGGATTTCTTTAAATAATATGTAAAATATTATTTAACACATTTTTTAAAATGTTATTTAACACGTTTTTATTATCCTTCTAATATTATAAATGTGTCTGCCGATGGATGTATGTGAATGTGAGGATGCTTTTATTACTTTTTCACACAAAAATTATTGAACAGATTTTGATGAAACTTACAAATATTGCAGCTCATACGAATAACACATAGTTAGGCTACATTATTTTGAGATATCATGATTTTTTTTTCCAAGATATGATGATAATAAATAGGTACAAAATCGCCGGCTGCCTCAAGTAGCCTAAGTATTTACATATTTAGCCTTTATTTAAACAACTGTATTCAAATAAAGATCAAATTAAAAAGATAAATAAAAAAAACACATTCAATCTGAAATGAAACCGCATATTCCGGAGTTTTATCAACAAAACCTCGCCTTCTTTGTTTGACAGCTACAATACTTTCAATAGGTTGTCTATGACAATAGACAGTTTGAAACAATTCCAATAGGGGCGGAATAGCGGACACTTCAAGACGGGGTTCCGTATCTCTACGATAGATAGAATATTTCTTACAAAAATTACCTACCAAATAAAAGTCTATCTACACAGATCTGGGCCGTGCCCGGGACGTGTCCGGGCCGTGGCCCGTCAGGAGGGAAAACAATATTCGTCATGACAACGTGTCCGGGACGTGTCAGGGAAAAAATACCATTCCATACATTTTCTATGAATTCATTCACAAACGTTGTCACGACGACGTATTGTTTTCCCACCTGACGGGCCTCGGCCCGCACACGTCCCGGGCACGGCCCGGTTCTGTGTAAACCTTCAAGGCGCACTTTTAAGATTAAAGCTAGAGACAGACTGGTCCCACGTCTGCAACGTACGCAATGCTCTCTCCCACGTTGCGTGTGATAAGTGTGCTTCTAGTTATAATATTTCTAAGAAGCAGATGTCATAATGCATTGCGTGCTTTGCCCACGTGGGAACACTTGTTTCTTTAAAGGAGACTCCACATTAGGGATGCGCTCCGCGTCCGCACCGCGTTAGTTTTGCGTTACTATCGCGTTAGTGTTGCTTTAGTGAAATGAAATGAAATGAAATGATCATTTAATCCTGTAGGTTTGACAACACTTAGGACGGGTCATTTTTTAAAGTTAATGCTAGATTCGCAAGAGTGCAGTTTTCCCCAGAGAAGAACCTAGCAAGAAACTCTGTAGGGTTGCTCTTTTCAATTTAAGTTTAACAAATCTCAGGCATAAACACAAACATATACCTAATAAAATTAATATTTCAAAAGAGCTATCCATAAATAAAAATTTGACCCCGCAATATCCAGGAAAAGTAAGGTAATAAATGGGAAACAGAGAAGTGAAAGGCTTAGTTTCATAGTATCCGCATGACATGACCGGCCATCACAGCAGCACCTTCACACAGGTCTCAACGCGTGTGCCAGCCATCAACCCCTTCCACATATTTTAGGGAAGTAGGAGACCCGACACACAGCGCCACCACTGCAACGGCGTAAGCGAGCATGACATGTCACACGTTTCGCCTTATTCATAAAAAAATCTTAGCTATTACAGTGTCGGTGTAGTGTCGCGTTAGTATTGCGTTAGTAGGTATCGCTTTAGTGTAGCGTTAATGTCGCTTTAGTGTCGCGTTAATGTTGCATTAGTGCCGCGTTAGTGCCGCATTAATGTCGCTTTAGTGAAGCGTTAGTGTCGCGTTATCGTCGCGTTTTCCTGTCTTGCTCTCGCTCTGTTTCAGTCAGAACAGAAAATAATAAACATTTTCCACGACACGGTAACCTAACTCCAAATCGATACACGTAAAATTTTACTTTTGAACAGAACCTGAAGTGAAAACTACAACCTGTAGTAGACGTACAAAGTCCGGGGGTGAGGTAAAGGGTGCGGGCGGTATCTGGACTCGGAAGTTGGCGAGACTCGAAGCAACAAGATATCTGCAGGCAACTTCTGTTTACATGTTTACTTGAGACTTGTAGCGTTAGCAAATACAGCGGTATAAAAATCTGCAAAGTTCTTCATAATTTTATTAACTACTTGATTCGTAAGTAGTTTTCAGGTTAAAGAGTGAGGTAGTTTTAATAGTGACATTATACGATCGATGAATTAACCAGCTGGCTTATAACAAAGATTCGTTTAAACAGATCAATTATACATACCTACTTTAAAACATATTTAGGTAGTAGTTTATAAAAAGTAAAAAAATACATTTTAATTTTGATTAAACATTTTCTATGTCAGAATTTTGATTAAAGCCGCCATAAATATTCTTCTGCATAAAAAATAATGAAAACAAAAGAAAGCAAAAAACTCAGTTTTACATACCTTTTCAAACTACTTACAGAATGTATTCACAAAAATGCAAAACAATAAACTTCAAGCCCACATTTGATTTGCAATCGCTACCTCTCGTGGGATTTCAGCCAGTTCACAGTATAAGGTTCACATTGTTAGCGATAAGTGAGTGCGCGCGTGACAAAGTGTGTGCTTACCTTTATTTTACACTTTACATACTTGACGGCTGTTTACGGATTTTTTAAGGAGTTGGAAATTAAATAAATAGTAGGATATTTCGTTATTTGTATCTGGAGTTATTTATATTTTTTATTTATTTAACAGTTTATTGTAAGATGATAATACATACAGACAAAAAAAAGAGAAAAAGGAAGGGAAGAGAGAAGTAAAAAGAAGAAAAGAAAAAAAAAAGAAAAAAAAGAGAAAAAGAAGAGAGAGATTTTTTGTTTTCCGACCCACATCAAAGTACATACAATGTTTTCAAGGAAATTCGTAGGTATATTGGAATTCCTTTCCAACAAATATTCTTTCTAAAATTACCTATCTCTAAAAAATGATTTTTTTTTTCAGGTAAGTTTAGTCATCAAAGGAATGCAGTGTTTGGTAAGAATATTTTTAAAACTTTTTTGCTAATATTCCAACGAATGCAGTATTTGGTAAGACTATTTTTTAAAACTTTTTCTAATCTAATCTAGCCACTTGTGTCCCACTGCTAAGCGAAGGCCTCTCTCCTCATCCGCCATGACTTTCTCTCTCGAGCTTCCTCCGCCTAGGTACTCAAGAAGGTATCCAGCTCGTCCCGCAATCTTTTCCGTGGACATATTTAATACTATAGCCTCTCTTTAAATAGATAGATAGAAATACTTAATTGCACACAAAGAAATACTAATAAAACTTAAAACTAAAATATTGTGCGCAAAGACGGCCTTATCACTAAAACTGATCTCTTCCAGACAACCTTTGGAGTAGGACTAGTTTCTCTTTAGTACATTATAAAGAAATATAAAACACAAAATTACTTTTACCTTTTTTTAAAAAGCTTTCGGCTACAATTCTCAACCCACAACACAGATCCCTTTTCTAACCTTACAAACCTAGTTTGAAACATTCCTAGAGCGATATCTCCTGATTGGATCCCCCTCGGGATTGAATTGAGGGAAATTAGGCAGAATGGCGCTTGTTCCTTCGATTACCACGTGTAATTGTGATTGGATGGCATTTGGGAAATGTCATTTTGATGGTAATTCAGAGATGGGTGGTTTTAACCGGGGTTGAAATTTGTATAATTACTTTTTGGTTAAGATGAGTTATAATTTTTGGTTTTTCGATACTATCATATACTTAAGTACCTTATATAAATTTTTTATCAAAAGTGCCTTGAATTGCTTCTGTTTTTGTTTGGGCTCGACTTTTGTTTTGTTTGGGCTCGACTTGGCGGGAGCACGGCCGTGCCCCCAGATGTGAAATACCTACCTGTATATTATTGTTTTACCTTTTTTGTTTTTTTATTATTATTTTTTTATATATCTATCACGCTGCAGAGACTTCGCTCCACTTGTTATAATCCAAACACACTTCTTTCACTTCATCCACATTCATCAGTCACCTCATACATGCGTGTATTCTTGACGAACACACACACACGTACCTACTACAAAAATTCAGCCAAAATATCGATAAAAAAGACTTGTGCAAAACTAGGACAAATTGTCGATCATACAAAAATATATCGTGCACCTAAAAGCTCATATGAGTCGAAAGCTCACACAAGTAGAGCCGCGTGTAAAAGCTAGTAAATAATGGCACTGGATGAGTGTTTATTAAGGACTCGAGGCAGGCTCTGTTTGACGATAAATGTCATGTTTGCTCTATACTCTATGGACTTCGATAGAGTGACCCTTGTTCGGTCGTTTTGTTTAGTCTATGGGTAGTGTAGGTTAAAATGTATATTCTAGATTCTACTAGATCTTTCTAGATTTTTCTTGATCTAGATCACAAAATAGTGTTGTACATAAACAACACTAGTATAGTACATATAGTGTAGTTCAACACACATATGTATTTGTACAACACAAACATTTGTTTTTGTTTTTTTTTGTTTGTTTTGTTTTGTTTCATATGTATTTGTTTTTGTACATATAGTGTGTTTTTTAGTGTTGTTTTGTGTGTTGTTTGTTGTGTGTGTAGTTCATATAGTGTTGTGTTGTATAGTGTTGTGTTTGTGATCTTATTATTGTATTAAAACAGCGAGTATTTTTTTATCTCAATTAAATTCACTTAATCTGACCCAACTTTTTGAATAGGTAACTTTAGCATGAAGACAAAGACGTAATTAGCTAGACCCAGAACACACGGTGAAACGCAACTGCAACGAAACTGCAACTGCTAGTTACTTTTGAGTTGCTTTTGTTTGAAACGTTTCGTTTCAGTTGCGTCATGTGTGGCAGTTTCTGTTGCGTTGCAATTGCGTTTCATCGTATGTTCTGGGCCTTAAAAATGCTTTCAAAAAGTATATACCCTTAGTAACTTAGTAAAGTTGAATTCTTTGATTTTATGCAGTCGCTAAACTTATTTTTGTATCCTTCACAGAAAAAGAAAAATATGTAATTACAGCAACATTGAATCACTGAAATCAAACTATTTTCCCCGAAAATAAAGGTTGAATAAAATATTTTATTTCGTAAATTTTAATCCGGATTGGCGTTGAAAGTATAAAATTACATTTCGGAACGAGTTTTGGCGCTTCCAAGTGGCTATTAGTTTCGGAAAATAATTAAAAACGCCGCTTCTGGCCGGGATGGACGGTTATTTATCCACCAGGCCTCTGTTTAAGATATTTAGGGACCCATAACAAAAGAAAAAAAATATAAATATTTCTTCTTTTTTTAAACATTTTCTATTAGGTATACTTTTGCAATTTCTTTAATATTCGACTAGAATATAAGAATATACTATATTCATACCCGTACGTACAAGTACATAATGCTGCATATTTTGGAAACCTCACATCATTAAGGGGAGTTCTCATATAAGTACAGCGTATTTTAATTGGCCTCTCTCATAAATTCTATTCGTATTCTATCACGCGTACTTTTTTACAATAAGTTCGTAAGTACTGTACTTGTTATGTGTTCGATATAACGGAGAACATTTTATATATAGGTGCATACGTAAAATTTTATGTAAAATGGTCTGATTTTGGATTTTCCGATTAATAACCGAATCCGATACAAGATAAATGTTTTTTTTTATAATAACCCGCAAATTCCCAAAATGACCAGTTAGAATAAAAGATCAATGAAATGAAAGCCCAATAAAAGATCCAACACGCAAAATTCGTAAAATGTCCAATCCGCAATAGTACCTATTTTACACAAATATTTATTTTTCTTACAGAACCCTCGAAAACTTAACCCCGAACTCACTCTGACCAACTTTTTTCATAAAATTACAAAGACGAAAAAGAAAAATTAGTGCGCTTAGTGCGTGGAAACCCCGGTGTCGTAGAAATATTGGGAAGGGGGCGTGATTAGTGGCTCCCCCCAAGTTTCCATCCTGCCCAAGTTTCCCTTCCCCCCTCTCAGACGTTCACTGCACTCATTAGCGTGAGTTTTTGAAAATATACTTTTATTATTCTAATTTATTCCAACCAGTATTTACGGTTGTGTTTTGTTTTGGTCGATTTTTATTTTTAATATTTTTTTAACAATGATTTCAGCCAAAATATTTATAAGGTGATTCACCAATTTTAGTAAAGTTTTTGCTGCTTTTGTGTTTTGACATTTTGATATGATTTGAAAATGGTTAAATGTGGCCTTGGCTGGCAGGGGTTCTAAATTTAAAATCGCGGGGGCGGTTACGTTGCGTTTCAGGTTCCAGCTAGTGCCAAAAAATCTAAGTTAGAGTTTATGTTTTTTTTTAAATCGCGACTGCCATTCGATCGTTCGACCTATGGCACAGCAGGCAGAGTCGCTACGAAAGGTAGCAGTTGGAGATTAAAGAACTTTTTATCCATTAGAGTAATTTTCCCTTTTCCCCCTTCTCTGACTTACCTACCCATAAAATGACGTCATTAAACCCAGAAATTAAACAAAAGACTTACAACAATTTCATTAAACACTCAAACATTTAAATGTAACCCCTATTTAACAACACACGTAAACTGACAAAATTAGTTTGATTAAAATCTTTTGGCCGTAAAATTTGGGTAGCCTGTGCCTCTACTCTAAAAAAAGAATGTAGTTTGTATTAAGTAAATGTAAGATATAGTTTTATATTTGGAATATAAAAGACTACAGTCTGCCCGCGTCTTCGTACTCATTAATCATCATATCTCGCAAAACTTACAGAATAATTTAAAATAATGTAGCCTCTGTGTTAGTTTGACGTAAAAGCAACTACTTACAAAGCAAAGACACACTGGGATACACAAACACACACGCCCACCTGTGACACTGTGATACACTGTGATACTGCAAAGTTTCATCAAAATCTGTACAGTAGTTTCTGTTAGAAAGAGTAACAAGCATCCTCTACAATTATAATATTATTCGGAATTTTTTATAATGAAAACAACGTGCTCGGTTCGCTGACAAGACATGAAGCTGAATTTATTGACCAACCAAAAAAATAGACACTTCCGACATATCATAGATTTCCGGTAAATCCGGTAAAACAGATTACATATAAATGGTTCCTTACACACTATAGGTGGCAGCACTAATATTTTGAGCACTAACAAATTATAATAGAAAAGTAGGAAGTAAGATTCTCTTAGTTCAATAAGAGCACGAAATGAGAAAAAAATCTGGATGAGCACGGTAATGTGTTTTGGTATGGCACAAAATGCCCAGAGTAGGCTGTCAAACTCAGAGTAGCCCCGACCTGTTGCTGCCTTATCTCGATGACTTTATGTGCACAATAAAACATGAAATGTGTTCAAATGTTCTCATTTTCACAATAGGTGCGGTGAGGCTGCGGGCCCAAAGTTTAGAAGTTCTGTCATTTCAAGTTCTTTGAACAAAATTGAATTTGTTCGTGGTGTGGTGATGAAATTCGATTTTTTTGGAGCTTTTGTTAAAGTTTTGATTAGGGGCGGAAGATATCGTTTGCATGTTTTTTCAATAGCTACATTAGAAAATGGTATTTAATATGAATGTGTAGGTACATGTGTAAACATGCGTTATTATTAAATAATGTGAATATTACGATTACAATATTTTAAAAAAATACTATTAATTTTACCCTAAGATTGTCTGGATGCTATTGCTATCCAGCAATAAGGCCGCCTATTACTTCATTGTTTTATACTGTTTGGTATCTTTACATTGATCTCTTTATATTTATTTGATATTGATTCTTTATATTGATCTTTATATGTATTAAATCTCTAGTTAGACTATAAAACTATAAAAGTACGACAAAAAGCTTTTGTACCTATTTTTTTAGTACCGTACCCATAATAATAAATATCTACAATTTAATTTCATAAGAAAAATTACAATAAAACCTAACATTATTCTACGAAACTAATAAATAAAGGAGATTGCTCAATTACGGCCCGAACGTCCGCCCCTCGCCCCGTTGCTATAAAACCATACGCATCAACTGAGCTCTAAATTACGCGACGAAATTATTGCCGCGAATAAAATCTTACACAATGTATAGTACTGAAATACAACGAACTTCGGTGTTGGTTTATGTTACAAGAAAGTTTACTAGAGTCCATTTCACGAAAGAAGTCCCCTAGCCGCGGCGCTGTATAGATTGTCAAAATTGATAATGTTGCCATTTATGAGTACAAAACATACCTATATTATTTATATTTCATTTGTAATTTATCAAATAATACAATTTCCTGCATATTTCGAGTGTACTGTCATTCCATAAGTAAGTTGGGTAGTCAGAAAATAGGGAAAATAAACCTGTCAAATTTAGTTCCGAAAATATCCGGGGGACTTCTTTCGTGAAACGCACATTGAAATTACCATTATTTTTTCTACTTGCTTGGCTTAGCAGTGTTTAGTAGATACCAGCGAGCAGGGGCACTAATACAAAATGATATACTTTAACATACGTAAGTGTTAAGTATGCGGAGACGAGTGAAACGACGACTTGCTAAAGACACACTGCTTTATTCAAGTAAAGATAGTACAGGGCGTAGCACACGCACACACGTGCAATGTACTACATACACAACATTTCCTCCCCATATTTAGGAACTAAAACTACTTAACCTAATTAGAAAAAAGGTTTATAATTGACTCTGGGACGATTACGTAAAGTCCGTACACTCTCGTTCGAGTTAGGCTTATTGAGCTCAGAGGCCCCTGTCTCAGCCGAGTCTGAGCTCGGAATAGATGCTGCCGTCGGTACTGAGGTACTCGTGGTGGAGGCTGACACGTTTGGCAACTCGTCGGTGCTGCTGGTAGCGGCTTGGTCCACACGCTCATCACAGGACGTTGACGATGTTGTGGCGTTAGACTGCGAGCCGTCGTCAAAAGTCTCAGCTTCATGGTATTCTCCATCATCCATCCAATCTGAGTCTTCGTGAGCTGCAGAAGGTCCTTGAACGACCCTTTCTCCTCCCTCCTGGGTCTCAACATCAATCTGTGCATTGCCTACTTCCTCGAGAGGTGTTCCTATGTCTACAGTTAAATTTACATCGTCCCAGTCTACTTTACAATTAGTTTGTTCACCTTTATATTTAATTAACTGATTTATATGTTTTTTATTGCATGTTTTTGTTGCCGAATCTTCTACTAAATATGTTACTTTACCCATTTTCTTAACTATTGTACCCCTACACCATTCATATTTATTGTTACTTTTATTTTTCTTATACATTACTTTTTCATTTAACTGATAACTTTGTTTGTTCTTTCCACCATAATGTTCATGTTGTAAAAACTGTTTTAACTTAACACGATCAGCAAGACTCGTGTCCGAGAGCGATGATGCCAACGGTTTGTTAGACGGCGGAGGCGGAGGCGGCGGCGACGACTGTGACGTCAGTATATCTAATCGCGAGCGCAACTTACGACCGAACACCAGCTGAGCGGGCGAAACATTTGTCGTGGAATGTACTGAGTTTTTATAATCAAATAGATATTTCATTAGTTTATTTTTACTTTCTTTTTGTGAATGACTACTCATTAAGCATGATTTAATACCTTTTTTCACAACCTTTACGTAGCTTTCCGCCTGTCCATTGCTGGCCGGGTGATACGCCGGTGACGTCACATGCGTTATGCTATTTAATTTGCAAAATTGTTGAAATTCTAGTGATGTAAACGCCGTGCCATTGTCGCTAACTACTGTATGTGGCAATCCGAATCGAGACACAAATTCTATCAAATGTTCTAACAATGCTGATGCTGTAGTATTGTTTTTCATGTTATATACTTCTACCCACTTTGTATAAGCGTCAACAATGACTAAATATGATTGCCCATTAATTGGCCCTAGAAAGTCTAAATGAAGTCTATAAAACGGACTTGGAGGATATTGCCATACTGCCAGCGGTGCACGTGGTGGGGACGGACGTAACTGAATACAAATGTCACATGTACCTATCATTTTCTCTAACGCGGCATCTATACCTGGGAACCAAAACCTGGATCGTGCTTCAGCTTTTGTTTTGACAATCCCTAAATGTGAGCTATGTAATTCTGACAACACCTTTGGTTGAACATTCTCAGGTAATACAATTTTATGGCCCCGCATTAAACAGCCCTTTTCTACTGATAGTTGAAACCGGCAGTTAAAATATGGTTTTATTTGAGAGTCAGACAACTTTTTCGGCCAACCATTTATTACAAAATCTTTCACTTTTTTTAAAAGTAGATCTTTGTCTGTCTCTTTGCAAATGTGATCTAAAGTAATTGGCAACGATCCTTCTACCACGAAATTCACAAAACAGGCTTGATCGTCAGCTGACTGCGTCTCTTCCGCCGCGGAGCCCTCCCCCACGGGCAGGCTGGCGCGGGATAGGAAATCTGCGCTATTGTTTTCGCTTCGAATATACTCAATGGAATAATTATATCCGCCTAAAAATAACGCATAACGTTGCAGACGATTTGCCGACACTTCGGGTACGCCTCGCTGCGGACCGAAAATTGACACAAGTGGTTTGTGATCGGTTCTAAGAACAAATGGTTCTGTTTTTCCATATAAGTATTGGTGGAATCTTCTAACACCGAAAATAATGGCCGTCGCCTCTTTTTGAATTTGAGAATACCGCTTCTCGGCCGCAGTGAGCGTCCGCGACGCGTACGACACAGGGCGCTCCGCCCCGTCGGCATCCACCTGCGACAAAATAGCGCCTAGTCCACACGGAGAAGCGTCCACTGTCAATACTATTTTAGCGTTAGGATTAAAATGTGCCAATACTTTTTCCGATGCCAAACACTTTTTGATCTTGTTAAATGCCTCATTATGTGTATCTGTCCAACTCCATTTAACCCCCTTTCTCAATAACTCGTATAATGGGCTTAGTATGGTGGACGCCCCCGGCACAAAATCTCTGTAATAATTAACGAGGCCTAGGAACGATTGCAATTTACTTACATCTGTGGGTACGGGTGCGTTCACCATAGCCTTTACTTTCTCGGGTGACTTACGCACTCCGTTCCGATCGATAATATAGCCCAGATAACTAACCTCATCCTTAAAGAACTCGCACTTACTCTTTTGCAAAGTCAAACCTGCATCCTGCAATTTCTTTAATACTGAATGTAACCTTTCTAAATGCTCATTCCTGTCTCTGCCAGTTATCAATATATCGTCAATTAAACACAAAACCCCAGTCATTCCCGCTAATAAACAGTCTATGGCTCGCTGAAATATGGCCGGCGCACTAGCTAACCCAAACACAAGTCGAGTATATTTAAATAAACCGCGATGAGTATTAATGCAAGTTATCTTTTGTGACTCGTCATTTAACTCAAACTGCTGATACGCCATCGACAAATCTAACTTTGTAAACTGTTGCCCACCGTGTAGCCTAGCAAACAATTCCTTAACAGCTGGTAGCGGATACTGTTCCACTATCAGCTGTTTATTAATACTAACTGAGTAGTCCGCACACAGCCGTAGCGACCCATTACTTTTCAATACGGGAACGACTGGTGACGCATACTCCGAGTGCTCAACTGGTTTTAATATGCCTAAACTGACTAACCTATCTAATTCGTCATCAATTTTTTCTCGTAATGCAAACGCCGTGGGGCGCGCTTTAAAGAAAACTGGTTTTGCGTCTGGTTTTAACTGCAAATTTACTTTAAACTTCTTAAATAGTCCTAGTTTATCTGAAAACACCGATGGATATTGATTCTGTAATTGTTGTGTGTCGTTTTTTAATGAAGTACAAAACTTTACTGTAGTTATCTCTAATTGGAACTTAGATATAAAATCTCGTCCCAAAATAGGAGGTCCTCCGTTTCGCACTATATATACCATTAATTCATGTACTTGATCGTTGTACTTAACGGGTAATTTGACCGTTCCTATACAATCGATTCGGCCGCCGGAATAGCTTACCAATCGTTTGTCAGTTAGCAACAATGGCACTTGTGTAAAATGTTGTTGGTACGTGTTCTCCGAGACCGCCGTCACCGCCGAACCGCTATCAATTTCAAATTTTAAGTTTACCCCCAAAATTGACACAAATTCCTGCATAGGTTCTCCGTTTAAAGTTCTTATATTATAGAGCTTACCATCATCGCCCTCGCTCACATTGTCTCCGCTGGTTTCCATATAATTAACCTTTTGACATACTTTAGCCAGATGTCCTTTCTGATTGCACTTCTTACACTTATATTTTGCGAATCGACACCGCTCACTTTTATGATTATTACGACCGCACACTGCACATTTTTCATTAGACACACGCTCACTTTTATCGGCTCCTTTATCCACCTTGAACACCTGTTCGAGATGCTGCGACTGCTGTGTGACTGCGCTCGCCCCCGTGGCGGCGTCCAGCGCGCACCGCACGCTGCCGGCCAGCTCCACGGCCTTGGCAAGCGTCAGCCCGCTCAGGTCCTGTGAAAACAGCTTGATGCGTTCTGGCCCTGGACGCATGCCCATCACGAAGCGGTCCCGTAATGCTTCATCGACGCTTGAAAAGCTGCACTGCGCCGATAAACCACGTAGTCGTGCCGCCCACTGAGAATGTGTCTCGCTTTGCTGCTGAACCGCTTCATAAAACTTAGAGCGTTCGCCGAATCCACACACTTTAGGTGTGAAATGATTATCCAGCAGCTTTAATATGTCTTCGTACGGTACACATGTGAGTTCCTTCGGTAAAGCCAAGTCTGACGCAAGCTTATAAGTACCGTCGGTGAGTGTGCTAAGCAGGATCGCTCGTCTCTTCTCCTTCGTATTATCTTCGGTATCGTTGATGCTGTTCGCCACAAACCACTGTGATATTCGACTTTTGAACGTCTTCCATTCCTGACTGGTATGGTCGAAAGTTGGTAATATTCCGTACGATGCGGACATTTTCTTTTTATAAACGCGGGTAGAAACCGCTCGTCGCCACTGTTAAGTATGCGGAGACGAGTGAAACGACGACTTGCTAAAGACACACTGCTTTATTCAAGTAAAGATAGTACAGGGCGTAGCACACGCACACACGTGCAATGTACTACATACACAACAGTAAGCAACACGTGCCTATGTTAAGTAAGTAGACTAGTTACTTAAGTTAAAAATGAAGTACTTAAAAGCCATCGACAAGAATTTAATTAGGTAGTTTAGAGTGCGTTTCACGAAAGAAGTCCCCCGGTTATTTTTGGAACGAAATTTGACGGATCTATTTTCCTTATTTTCTGACCTTTTCCCTGATAGTAGGTAGAAAAACAATTACTTATCTTAATAAAAATATACTTTTTACATAACAGAAATGTAAGTAAATAGATGTTTTTATCAAAATGTATGCCAACCTACTCATGGAATGACTAGAACACTCGCAGTATGCAATAATTAGTAATATTATGATAAATTACAACTGAAATATAAATAATATAGGTAAAATTTGTACTCATAAATGGCAACATTGTCAAATTTGACATCATAAACAGCGCCGCGGCTAGGGGACTTCTTTCGTGAAATGGACTCTACCAACACCACTACACCGCCATTAGACTGCCACGCCACTATAGTTGTTTAAATCTTACATGATTAGAATGGCAGGTGTCACTAAAAGTAGCGAAGTAACTTTATACTAGCGGCCCATAAGTGTCGTAATTTGCATCAGCAAAAGTCATAATCATTTTTACAACTAAAACCATTTTAAAATTATGAAATGTATTTATACATACAAGAAAATTAATGTTTTCGACATAAAACGTAAAGATTCATAAAACTTAATATTAAATAACACACATAATACTTATTCAATAAAATGAGATTAAATATTTTTACGTTCTAAGAAGGTTATATCATCATGAAAAAAAATTAAGGATGTGACCAATCGAGTTATTTAAGTCGATATTTTTTCATTATCATAAGGTCTATGAAAATAGTAATTATAAGTTTTTTTTTTGCGTTTAGTAGTTTTGGTAGGTTTTAGGAGCTTTTATAGTAGATTCATTGATTTAAAAAAAATGATGCACGGTGTCACTACTATTTGGTTTTTTAGTACCTGCGAATATTTAACCGAGCTCGAAATGGCGAATTAATTATGTACTTAATTAGGCTATTTGGTAATTACTAGTTATTTTTAAAATATTTCTAGTAATAAGACCTTTTTACAAGCAAAATTTCGCTTACACCACGATTTAACATTTTCATCCCATCACTATTCGACGAAGATTGGCATGTGTCATTCTAATCATGTAAGATTTTAAGTACTATAGTATGTTTTTATTTGAATTTGATAATAAATGTAAAAATATTTTAACATTTTTGTCATTTTTGATAGGGTTTTTTGTTCAATTTACAAGAGTCAGTAGATTTGATAGTAGATTTTAAATACTTATAGGTATTATTTTCATATATATTGCTCTCTGCACACCAAAGCCGCCGGCATGCCGCTGGCTAGGCCGATGGCTTTACGTCATACAAATAGCAGCTGTCAAAAAAGCCGGCGGCTTTGGTGTGTAGATACCATTAGACAGGCAATTAACTTTAAGGTATTGGTTTTGCAAAAGCTTTTCAATTGTGTAGGAAAAACTTTGCAGTTAAATCCTTGGTTGGTAAATAATAATCTTAAAAGGAACTTATATTTTAATTTAAACTACAAATCGCTAAATTCTTGTAACTGGCACCACAATAAAACATAAAGTGGTGTATTACGTCCCTTGTCCTTTCTGTCTCGCCTTTCCATAAGGTCGTAAAAAAGGTTTCGGCTCGCTTCGGGTAACTTCGGCTGTCTTCGGAGAGATTTAGTACTTATTACGCTATTGCGTAGGTTAAATGAATATTTACGGAAATGTACACTTTACAATGATTTATGTTAGGGATTGTAGAAAATGTTTTTTTTTTTATATAAATCTGACTAATAATAATAATTGTCGATGTTTGTGCCGATGGATGAACGGATGGATGTAATGACGTTTGTTACTCTGTCACGCGAAGACTACTGAACGGATTTTGATGAAACTTGGCAATATTTGAGTTTACCTCAGAAAATTTTGTTTTCATTAGAAGAACACATAGGTTATATTATTTTAAGATATCATGTTTTTTTCCAAGATTTGACGATAAATGCATACGAAGTCGCGGGCATTCTCTGGGTAGGTATTTCTATATAATTGTACTTGTGGACATGCTCGTTTTTAAAACCAACCTTAATTAGTATTATTACACGCTTTATATTAGCTTCACTTGTATCTAACTATCTAAACAAATCTTGGAATCTTAATTTGACCCACTTCCCGGTCTTCGAATAGAACGAAATTTTGCACACGCTCTGAGTTCTGATGACAATACAATAATATGGTACTTTCGAACTGATCTGATGATGGAGCATGTTTAGTGCGAGCTAAAGCGTGTTTTAGTTTTTTAAACTACCTATTATTAATTTCACTAAATCAATTATCTATAAGTATCTACGTTAAACGAATACAAAATAAAGCTATTATTTCTATAAATATTTCTATTTGAAGTTAATTATAAGCATGAAAGGAAGTTAAAATAAGAAATATTTAAGTTTAAATTCTATCTTACTTCTGCGAGAAAAGCAACAAAATGAGAGATTTTCATCTTAAATTACATTTTAAATCACATTACTCGCTTTAGTACCTGCGAATATAAAAATATAAGAATTTTACTTTAAAAAGTCAACGTTTCTTTTTACATTTCAAGAGCTTTTTAAGCGAATAAAAAGGAAGTTAACTCTTACGCTAAATTAAAGTAAATTAATTTATTAGAGACCCAAGGGTGAGGTGTCATGGCGACATTTTTTTTTGTTGTTAGTCGAGAAGGCGCGACGAACTGCTAGCCAGTTGCCGTGGTTAAAAAGATGGAAGGATGAGAAGGAAAGCCTTTGCCTAGTGGACTATTAAAAATATAACTGGCTAAGGGCCCGTTAAACCATGTACATTTTTTTTGACAGATGTTTTATACCTGTCTCTGTCTAAATCATCATGTTTTATGAAATAGACATAGGTTTTTCTGTCAGAATTTATTACAATACAATACAAATATTCTTTATTGCACAAAAAGAGTCTAATTATAAATTTATTATTTATTATCATTTTTTTTTATTTATTATTTTATTATTGTTAGTTAAATTATATCTATACTTAGGTGGTAAAACGGGCACTAAGTTAAGTATTAAAAAAAAAGTCAAAGATGAAACATTTTTTTAAAGTTTTGATAATGGATGGTTTCAAAATAAATAAAAAAGCAAGCTTCTATTTTACTAAGGAGTTTCGTTTATTGACTAAATTATTTCTAAATAGATAATAACGGTTACAAAATATGAGATTTTAGGGGAAGTTATGCCGCTGGTTTGTTTCTTATGAAAAAAAAATAGGTAAAAAAAACTTTTTAAGTTAAACGGTTTTATTTTAAACATACATTGCAATGTTTAAGATAAATGTACTAAAAACCAAAAAATAATAAAATAGATACAGTCGTGGGAATTATGAACATATGCATAGACTAGACTAAAATAAAATCGTGGGGCACGTCAATTGTCGACAATCGTTGATTAAAATGTTTTTTTTTTTTGTAATGTTACACTATCTATAGGTACCTAATTAGGCAGTTGTTCAACCGACAACGATGGACGTGTGATAATAGACAATTGCCGTGCCCCACGGTTTTATTTTAGTCTAGTCTATGCATATGTTCATAATTCCCACGACTGTATCTATTTTATTATTTTTTGGTTTTTAGTACATTTATCTTAAACATTGCAATGTATGTTTAACATAAAACCGTTTAACTTAAAAAGTTTTTTTTACCTATTTTTATTTTCTAGTTTTTAGTTTTTATTTCGCATTCTGTTTAATTCATTTAGTGCTTCATTATTGCAAGGTTTCTTGCCCGTTAGTTTATTGCAGTCCAACTCCTCTATACGTAGTCCCTGCAAAGATCTTACTGTACTAAGAGTCACGTAGGCTTGACCTTCTTCAAACAGTTTCGCACCTAAGTATATTTCAATTTTGCATAGTAAATTATATTCTACTTGTTGAGACCTTTCATTTGATACCCATGTTGATGGGATTGATAAAACCTAAGTTATCCGCCATTTTGTAGAGGCCGCCATCTTGGATTTTAATTTTATATAGTACATTGAATTCTACTGGTTGAGCACTTTCATTTGATACCCATATTGATGGGATTGATAAAACCTACGTTATCCGCCATTTTGTAGCGGCCGCCATCTTGGATTTCAATATTTTATATTATATTGTATTCTGCTTGTTGAGCCCTTTCATTTGATACCCATATTGATGGGATTAATAAAACCTAAATTATCCGCCATTTTGTAGCGGCGGCCATCTTGAATTTATAATGATAATGAATAAACATAATTGTATTGTCACCAAAATCCAAAGTGTATACAAAATTTCAGATTAATCGGTTGACAGGAAGAGGGTGAAATTTGAATTACTAAATTTGACCCAAGAAAGAATAAAACAAACGGGGTGAGCTAAATAAAACCGTTTAATAATAAAATAATGGCTGTATTTAGTACCTATGAGAGTGATTAAGTACTTAAATAGTCTGTTAAACAATTAAGAACCTACTTAGTAATTTAATGTGAACAATAACAGTGATTAAATAAGATTATTGATAACATTTAGGAAGTACATTCGATAATTTGAACTGCAACGTTGTATATTTTTCATCCGGGTAAAGAAGAAGCATTCTGAAAAACAAAATGTCCTTTTTAGTTTGATTATCCTATTTCCTATTAAAGGCAAAAATACACCGGATGCGTATGCGTAGACGTATGCGTACCTCTGAGTTGTAATGTATGGAACTGTCACCGCTTGCGTAATGTAGACGTACACGTCGACGTGACGCGTAGCCCGGTGTCATATCGGGTTACACCGTAACTACGCACGTGGCTACGCCGTGCTTACGTCTACGTTACGCATACGCATCCGGTGTGTTTCAGCCTTAACTCGTAAATGGCAATGTTTATGCCGATGGATGGGCGGATGTTTGATACTCTTTCACGCAAAAACTACTGAACAGATTTTAATGGAATTTTACAATATTGTAGCTTAAACATCAGTTTAACACAGAGGATAATTTTTTTAAAGATATTATGTAAGTTTTTCAAGATATGACGATATATGCGTAAATTGCGGGCAGCCGCTAGCATGACTGTACAAATACACAAACATATCTATACCTAGTCAGCCTGTCATGTCCCACTGTTGGGCAAAGGGGGAGGATCTTTTCTCTCTTGTTTTTTTTTAAACCAAAGCTATATTCACAAACCTGTGTAACGGAACAATCTCAGCGATGGTCCTAAACCTTGATGTGAAAGGTAAAGCGAAGTGTTGAGCTGCGTCCACGTACTGTACCACGCTGTATGCCCACTCGGACAGTTCGTAGAGGTTTCCTGTAATCATATTATATTTAATAACTTAGGCTCTGTGTATTTTACCAATGTATCTTATCTTAACACCGTATTCGGTTGTCATGACGACGAATTTTTTTGCCCTCCTAACAGGCCACGGCCCGGAGACGTCCCGGGTACGGCCCGGATCTGTGAACATAGACCTTATGGTGGGAGGAAGAAACGACAAGAAACCTTCGAATAAAACATCCAACTTACGTTCAAACAAACTATCGTTGTTATACTGGCTAAGGTCTGGAATATCCAGCACAACATCCAGGTTCTCGTCTCCGAGAATCATGTGAGTTTCGCCATTCTTCTTCCTCAGCACGTACGGGTACACTACTTGGATTGTTGCTGTAATAACATAGGTTATTAATTAACACGGAAAAGGTGGCGGGACGGACTGGAAACCTCCTTAAATACCTGGGCGGAGGTAGCTCGTGACCGAATATCATGGCGTATGAGGACACAGGCCTTTGTCCAGCATTGGGACACTCATGTCTATATTAGATTAGAATAATTAATATCTACTCAACAATAAAAAAATTAATAGCCTTGTAGCTCAATCAAAACTAAGTACCTTTTAAATAACCTTAGAACCCGAATAAACACAAATCAATGCTGGTTAATATGAAAAGTAACGGCGACAGGTGTATAATTTATTTACCTAATGCTCTTAATGTGGTTACTATAATAACAATATTAATATATAATTAATATGATTGAGAAAGTTCGGAAACGAACAACCTCAAATATTATTAAAAAAGTAAAAATAGTTTTTTTTACGTAAGACCGACAAGGTACCTTATAATTAAAATATAGTCTCATCTACAATTAATAGTAAAAGCTTTTCCAATTTGAGCCATATTTCCCCATTCTCCTTTATATTTATTTTATCTCTTTCAATATCATTATTTATGAATTTCGTAGATTCATAAATATGTAATCTAAAATTCATTGCCTATTTGTATTTTATCTCAAAAATAACATCTCGTTACTAGGCTATTTATTTTACCTTACATAATGAAAACTAAACAGAATATAATTATACAGCAATGAATCCGGGTCGGGTAAATAAAAAACTAAAAGATCTCGAAAAGTATGAATATAGCCATAAGGCACACTTTATTTCATAAGAAATAAAGTGTGTTTGAGAGATCAATAAATACTTGTTTAGTGAAAATATAAAACTTCTGAGTTACTTCTAAATTTATGTCATAATAATGAAGTTTTCGTTTGCGGATTTTGGTATATAACATGCTAAATATCGAATGGAAGCACGAGGAGGCAGTGCGAAACGTTAAAATTCAACAAAATGGTTATGTTGTTTAAAAAAAAATGTTTAACATTTTAGTTTTAAAGTTAGATCATCAGCAATTTTCTTAACGTAATATTCTATTACTTATTAAAATTTTGTAACTCATAAATGTTATTATTTACATTGAAGGAGTATACAATGGTCTATTAAACACAATTTATTTCATTAAGTTAGCAGTCTTGGATCGCAAGTTTTTTGGATTCTTAAGTGACCCGGATTCATTGCTCTCGAGTGTAATATAGAGTAGAGTAGAAGGTAATTTAGTATACTGGGTGTAACAGAAAGGGGGTATAATGCCGAAACACAGTGATAGTCCCCATGAAACTGAACAACTTTCCCCAAGGAACATGGGTCGTAACTCGAAAAAAATTTTCGGATCGCCCATACTTACTCGATCAGCTGACCGGAAATTTTGTATGGGGAGGTGAAATTTTTTTTTCGAGTTACGACCCATGTTCCTTGGGGAAAGTTGTTCAGTTTCATGAGGACTATCACTGTGTTTCAGCGTTATACCCCCATTCTGTTACACCCTGTATAATAAGGATCCTAATAAAACACCATTATGGTTGGCCATCATTTCCCTATTTCAGAGCTTAGGTAAGTACCTACTTGTGACGTAAAAAATTAAGGCTTTTTCACATAAGCTGTTATCTCGTCGTGGAGGAAACGCTAGTGTGATTCTTAAAAAATGCGTTGTATGGCCAGGATAAGTGACAATCTTTTGTCACTTATCCTGGCCTGGCTTATGATTCTTATCATGAATTTATAATAATAGTTTGAAATAAAAAAGATTGGCTTAGAAGCCGAAGGACTCCTTAATGTCATTACCTCTTCACCCCTATTATTAAACATAAATATGTTCAATGATAGGAGGGTGAAATAGAATAGGTATCATGTCTATGACAAAACACCCTTTTTTAAATTACCAAACCAAAAAAAAAAAACCATTAACACTCGAAATTGACAATCCATTGAGGGGTGTAATGTCAAACATGTCGTGTCTGACTTGAAATTTAGTATAAATGACAATTTCAGAGAATAGTCTGACACAATTACCCGTCAAGGGGTACACCAACTTTTTAATTCTTCACTTTAAAACACCCCTAAAATATTAAAATCCCCTTTTATCTCACCCACAACGTTCAAATGTCAAAAGCTGATTAATAAATCGACGCCCTAAATACGTTCCTGTCGGGCCTGAGTCCGACCCTCGTCTTGGATCCTGCCCTTTGTGAAATGTTCTTTGTTAACATTTCACTTGCTGAGCGGCTTAGTTATTAATTATGTGAATGGAAAATTAGGTTGGGATCCGCAATTGAAGTGTTAAGAAGGATTAGTTGTGAAGTGCTACAAGGATCTTTTGGCACGTGGCGGAAATCGGAATTAACGATGTCATCCTATAAAATTGTCATTATTTTGAGTTATTTATTCACCACCCACGCCCTCCTGATAATGTCACTCAAGTGCCAATAGATCCTTGTAGCACTGTAGCAATAGAACTAAGGTGACATATTCCTATACATATACATATACTATACATACATACATATCTGTCACGCCTCTTTCCTATCGAGGTAGACAGAGACCACTTCCCTCCACTTGCTACGATTCAAACACACTTCTTTCGCGTCATCCACATTCATCAGTCGCCTTATACATGCACGTCGGTCTAGGGTACTTTTGACTTGGTCTTTCTTTTCAAGTTTCCGATTTGAACTAGTGATAGTAAAACCAGAGTAGTGGTAAAAAGTGATAAAAATATGAGTCATCTCACCCTGGAGGACTAAGGCCGTGGCCCCAGTAGGCAAACTGTTAGCGGCCGACTGAGTGAGCCGCAAATTTGTTGTGAACTGAAAGAGTTAGCTGCAAACTCAAATCAATGAAATCACCGGTTTTGGTGGGAGTCGGCCGCTGTCTGAGATATTCAGCGCGCGTAACGCTGCAAACTGCGTACAGTGAGCGAAAACTAGCTGACTGTGGACACTCCATTTCAAATACATGGAAGGGCGTACTAAATCGATACGCTGCAAACTAGTCAGCCGCTAACAGTTTGCCTACTGGGGCCACGGCCTTATAAAGCACCTAGTTGTTCTTATTAATAATAAAATAGCTATAGAGTAATGTACTTACAATTTCCCGTGAATTTCTTAAGAGTATCTGTAAAATAATTTTTAAATTTAATATCGTAACATCTTATTAAGTAATATTATGAAAAAAAAAGACATTAAAATTATATTACACATACCCGTCGTATTGCCGCTAAGGTCATCAAATTCTGAAAATTATACATACATTATTTTAAGTGATAGTAGGTATGTATAGTGCGAGTATACCATGATAAGTTATATTTATTAATAGTAGAAGTTTATACTAAGTCTTATACATCTTCCTCTCTCCTGTCTTTGCCGTGCCCTATAATGGCCTGTCTACACACATTTGGGCCGTGTCAGGGAATAATTATCATGCCATACATTTTCTATGGAATTGTTCACACACGTTGTCATGACGACGTATGCTTTTCCCTCCTGACTGGCCACGGCCCAGGCTTGTCCCGGGCACGGCCCGGATCTGTGTAGATAGACAGAAAAAAAAGCCTAAAAGCCTTCTGTCACTTACCAGTCTCTGGTTCGGCGCATTGAGTGTCGTTCTCCACTTGTTGCACTTTAAAAGGCAGTTCTAGGGTCCAAGTAAACTCTTTCGTGGAACTGTCCATTCTGAAATGTAAACTTATGTTATAATGACTTCTAAAAGCATAATAAACAGCAAAAGAATACCAATACCAAGATAAAATGCCGGTAAAATATAAATAATACCCAAATTAGAATAAAAATAAAACTAGAACAAAGTAGACTACTTAAGACATTAAATTAGGATAAGTATGTAACTTTTAGAAATGGTTTTCGAAAATTTTTGCGGCAATCGACAAAACTTTAAATCTAAGTTATCGAACTTAGATTTAAGTGTACAAGCTAAAATACATATTGTAGGTTAACAAAATTTTAAGTAATAGTAAACAAACACGTTAACTGTAAGTTTAACAAAACATTAACTTTAAAAACCTTTTCTGCAACAATCTAACTTTTTTTTGTTAGCCATAAGATCCCACTGCTGGGCAAAGGCCTCCCCCGCGACTTTCCATTTAACACGGTCTCCGGTAGCGGTCCGCCATTCCCGTGAAAATGCATCCAGATCGTCTCTCCATCTTTTTCGAGGTCTACCTCGGCGTCTGTGACTAATAGTATAGGACCTATATTAATCAATATATTATCTAACCTATATTAACTTACCGTATATTAATCAATTCACTCTGATCCAACCCAGATAGTTTGATACAAGTACCAGTATCTCCATATCTGAATACATAGTGCTCGTACGGAGTAATACCAAGGTTCTTGTTACCAGATAGCATTTGGTCTCGGATACTTAGGAATTGACGGCGGAAACATTCGAAGTCGGTTGTGTGGCAGTCTATTATGATTTTATCTGAAATTCATAATTACAAATATACGTAAATAGGTACCTAGTACTTAAGCCCGATTTTCGAAATTCGAAAAAAAATTTCGCCTTCCCATACAAAATGTCCGATCGAGTAAGTATGGGCGATTCAAATATTTTTTTCGTGTTACGACCCATGTTCCTTGGGGAAAGTTGTTCAGTTTCATGAGGACTCCCTCCCTCTCTTTATACTCCCTGTATACCTATACAGGGAGTATAAAGCCGAAACCCAGCGATGAAAATCGAATAGGCAGGTGCCTACGTTAATTTATCATTTTGAGCTTAAAATGAGTAAGTGAGTTAACTAATTTACTTAAATCTGCTATGACATCAATTTCTATTTAGTCTGCACACGTGTGATAAACAAAGTGAAATTAAAGGCTGAAACACACCGAATGCGTATGCGTAACGTAGACGTAAGCACGGCATAGCCACGCGCGTAGTTACGATGTAACCCGATGTGACACCGGGCTACGCGTCACGTCGACGTGTACGTCTACGTTACGCAAGCGGTGACAGTTCCATACATTACAACTCAGAGGTACGCATACGTCTACGCATACGCATCCGGTGTGTTTTGGCGTTTAGATTTAACTAACAGATAAACCTATGTATATTTTATAAAACTTGACGTCAGTGACGGGTATAAAACATTCCTAGGATTTTTTAACTGACAATTGAAAATCCGGGCCTTAGAGAAGTAGGTACTCGTAGTTTCTTTTAGGTAGGTATTTATTTAAATTAAGAATGGGAAGGTACGACGCGAGACCAAACTGGATTAAATGATTTTTCATTCCATTTCATAACTAATTTCCTTCGATCTGATATGACATCAATTTGTATTAAGTCTGCACACGTGTGATAAACAAGGTGAAATTAAATAGGCACCTAAATCAAGTTTCGTGTAAATTCAATATTGCGAACAAAGAGGGCATTTGACCAAATAGGATCCGTCTCGTATCTCCTCATAAATATTTATTGCTTAGCGAATTTTTTATAAGTCTGGAATAGGATGACTTAAATAACACGTTGTTTCGTTTAAATCTATATAGATATATGTTTGTTAGATAAATCTTTAAATAATAATCTAAGTTTTGGGACTTCGTTTTTTATATGAAATGGCATTTTTCGTTGTGGATTCTGTCAATGTCAAGTGAAGTGAAGTTACTATAAATTATATCTTGTACTGTTTACTATAAATACATTTTTCAAAAAACGCGAGCGCCTAACAAGATGACAAGTTTTTCGTAAAGCATAATGACAATGAGAATATTATTTGTCATTACTCTCATCCAGAGACTATCTCAGGTACCTACATAAAATAATATAACTTTACCCGCCTTACTTCATTCCCACTTCAGTTCCTAAACCTGTTTAACTATTCAACCCGCGTTAACTCAAGGGTGTCATCTCATTTGCATGACTACCGTTGTAAACGGTGGAAAAATGTGCCGTGTGCGCAGACCTTTTATTTTCATTTGTTTTCCCCCTTTTTTGTTGAAGGTCTTGATCAATTCTTGGGTCTTTTAAGGTATCTACACACCAAAGCCGCCGGCTTTTTTGACAGCTGCAATTTGTATGACGTAAAGCTGCCGTCCTAGCCCGGCGGCTTTGGTGTGTAGATAACATAACGGCCGGCATTCTTTCTGGGCATTCTCTGAAGATAATATTTCTGAAGTCTCAAAATTACTCTTACCGATTTTGTCAAAATCAATATCCCCGTTAATACACAAATAGAACAACGAAAACAAAATTAAAAATCTCATTTTTCGAACAAAATTATTTTCGAATAATTTTAAAACAAAACACTGTTAACAGCTCAAAAGACACTTCACTAATAACGAACAATCGTTTGTATGTCATAACGAGACTACTAAAACTTAGAAACTAGATTATTAGATCATTTTTGAATCAACATGAAGTCATTGATCGTAATTCAACAAAGGACAAAAACAATAGATTCTTACGTAATGTTTCGTGTTATTTACGTGAAATCTTACGTGTAAAACGACACGTAAAGGCGCCTATTCATTGGTGAGCTGTAACTGTAACCGAACAGGGGCCGAAGTCTGCTAATTTAAAGTAGCCTCTGTTGTGTGTCGGCAGTGTAAATGGCATCTTTTGACACATTTGGTATTCTGCAAAACAATGGCTTATGCTATCTACACACCAAAGCAGCCGGCATGCCGCCGGGCTGGGCCGACGGCTTTACGTCATACGAATGGCAGCTGTCAAAAAAGCCGCCATCTTTGGTGTGTAGATGCCATTACACTGATTGTGACCAAATGTGTCAAAAAATGACATTGACTCTCTGACTCTGACTCTCGGAATATTGTAAATTAACAGGCTTGGGCCCCTGATACAGTAACGAGGGTCTAGTTTGTAAGCGTGTTACAGTTACCCTATGATATGCCGCAAAAACCGACAATCATCGGCTCGCTGCGAGCCGCTCGTGTCGCGTTCGTCGCTGCTCGCGAACCACATAAACACGCAATTTTTTTTGTTACAGTGCATGCAATGGTTACAGTTACAGTTCGCTAATGTATAGGCGCCTTAATAAAGATACGTTTGTTTTCAAAAGGTTTGTTTTTTCACGTGAATTTCTCATTAAATTTCAGAACTTTCATGAAATAGTGCATCAAAAAAGATATCTTTGAAAAATTTTAATTTATTTTTAAAAAATATTTTTCTTTGACGGGTTTTAAGGAAGATGCTTGCTGGCAAAATGTTTGGTAGTAATATGGAATTCCTATATCTAAAGGTACGCTCAAATAAAAAAAAATGAACTGAATAATATGATTCATTATTTCATTCATTATTTTTAATATTATTCAGCTGCAGTATTGATATCAAAAATGGGTTTACTATACGATGACATCGCCATTGTTTTTTCTGCCAAGGTTTCTTGGCACACTCTATCGAGTGTCCTGATATTTATATTTTCCCAAAAGGATAAGTCTAAACTTCCAGTGGTCGTTGTAACTATAAATTCTGTTATGATCACAGACAATACCGTTTAATTGTGTTTATTCAAGTGCGCACGCGACGGTCCGCTTTGCGACATTGAAATACGTACTTTATCCTTAACTCTTTTTAATTATTCAATAGAAATTAAAATTGACGCCTACTTATTCGTAAAAGGAACTGTAAAAACAAAAGAGAGTCAACATTTTTTTGTTTTTTTTTAGTGTAGAATCTGAACGAAAACATTTTGGTGTTAACCACTGAATTTGTTTTAAAAAACTATATACTTATGACTATACAAATTTAATGATAACTTTGATATGATAAGAATTTGTATATAAAAACTATAAAACTATACAATGATATGACTATACAGGGTGTAACAGAAAGGGGGTATAATGCCACAACACAGCGATAGTCCTCATGAAACTGAACAACTTTCCCCAAGGAACATGGGTCATAACTGGAAAAAAAAATCGCCTCCCCATACAAAATCTCCGATCAGCTGATCGAGTATGGGCGATCCAAAAATTTTTTTCGAGTTACGACCCATGTTCCTTGGGGAAAGTTGTTCAGTTTCATGAGGACTATCGCTGTGTTTCGGCTTTACACAACAACAGAAAGGGGGTATCCCCTTTCTGTTACACCCTGTATAAATGATAACGAAAAAACTGAGAAATTGAAGAAAAAGAAGAAACTGAAGAAACTGTCACGTGACTGTCGGGTCTGGATATTTTTTGCCTGTTCTTCTTTATCGTTATTTTAACAGTTACGTGCGAGTATAAAAAATCAAACGCGACTAAATCCTAAAAGATACCATCACACCCTTATTTTTTCTACCACACCTGCCATTGACATTTTCACCTTCATTTTAATAATAATAACCCTAAAAAACCTTCTCTGAGAGATATTTTACAACCTACCCTTTTGTTTACGAGAACAATGCATGTGTAGGACCAAAATGTAATGAAAAACCCGTAGGTGAGGTGGTTTTATCATAGGCTTAGTTTTTAAGGTCTGATCCGGGCCGTGTCCGAGACGTTTTCACGGCCGTGGCCCGTCAGGAGGGAAAACAATTCGTCGTTATGACAACCGGATACGCCGTGCCCGGGACGTGTCCGGGCCTGGGTCTGGAAGGAAAACAATACGCCGTCATGACAACGCGTCCGGTTGCGAATTATTTTACGAATTACGAATTGTTTTACGAACGTTTTACGTTTTACGAATCGAAAATTTACGAACAAGTCCCGGGCAGGGCCCGGATATGTGTAGATAGCCCTTTAAGATAGTTATCCACTACGGTCTGCACTTACAACATTTTCTATCAGAAATTGTTTATCAAAACTATGTTTTCTTTGCCGGATTTAATATACGATGACAAGAAAGAATAAGTTCTTATAATTGTAGTAAGTCACAACCTATGGTAGCCATACAGTTAGTAACTTTATTATAAAATTCCTACATAAATGAAGCTCGGAGGCTTTAGTCGACGAGTGGGTACAAAAAGTAGGAGTAATTCTGTAGGATTAAAACCGGGGTGTGTGTGGGGAGAAATTTAACCTAGTGCGGCATTCAAGGAGAGTTTTTGAGATTTTTATTTTGTTTACTTTGAATTTCGTGTTGTCGCTTGAATTTTTTGACTATAGGCCCAAATCTACTAATTTAAAATAGCCTCAGTTGTGTGTCGGCAGAGTGTCAATGGCATTTTTTGACACATTTGGTGGCAATCAGTGTCAGCCATTATTTAGCAGAATACCAAATGTATCAAAAAATGAAAATGAAAATTTATTTAATCTTTTAGGACGAGTTTGACATCACATAAGATTGGTAATTTTTGCTGCTTGCCATTGTCACTTCTGTCGACACACAAGTGAGGCTATTTTAAATAAGCAGACTTTAGCGTTCTAATTACTTAAAGCTAATATTTGTACAGTAACTAGCTTTACTGTACAATAAACTACTGACCCAGCCCACTATTGCAGAGTAACCCAAATAAAAGCAAAAAAAGATAAAGAATATCAGTTATCAAGTATTGAAAGTTGAAACTCGGCCACAGCCGGTCGGAGATTAATTCAAACCTTGGCTGCTTGCCATGATCTCAACTACTTATATCTAACTGATAAAAGCTTGTACGAGTAACTTAGCTAGCTTTGATTTTCAAGAGAGCTTTCATGTTATGAAAAGAGCTTTTGAATTAGTTTTTCAGCTAAGGGAAGAAATGTTTTGAGTGGTTACAGGCTGTAACTAAAAGGGGGTATAAAGCCAAAACACAGCGATAGTCGTCATGATACTGAACAACTTTCCCCAAGGAACATGGGTCGTAAATCGAAAAAAAATTTCGCCTTCCCATACAAAATGTCCGATCTAGTAAGTATGGGCGATCCAAAAATATTTTTCAAGTTACGACCCATGTTCCTTGGGGAAAGTTGTTCAGTTTGATGGGGACTATCGCTATGTTTTGGCTTTATACCCCCGTTCTGTTACACCCAGTATAGGGCAACCGAAAAAACTTAATAATTGGGTTTGTTGTAAAGGTTTTGGAAGTTATTTTACATAATCATCATCTTTTATAAAGATTAAACTAAAAATTTTAAGCGAAATATCGCATTTAAAAAAGACGTTTTTTACGAAACCAATAAAAAAACTTCGGAAAAATTCGTTGCGGGCATAAAAAAAATACTAGAATTTCTAAAGGCACATCGGATGCGTATGCGTAACGTAGACGTAATCACGGCGTAGCCACGCGCGTAGTTACGGTGTAACCCGATGTGACACCGGGCTACGCGTCACGTCGACGTTTACGTCTACGTTACGCAAACGGTGACAGTTCCATACATTACAACTCAGAGGTACGGACACGTCTACGCATACGCAACGCATACGCATCCGGTGTGTTTTGCCTTTAAAAAGTCTCAATTATAAATAAAAATGCAGGATAATGCTAATTACGAAAGACCATAGTTCCTACGCTACCGAAACCTAATGAAACATGTTAAAAGATATTAATAACCATACGACCATACCATCAATGAGGAAGGAATATAAGGAGTGGCGCCAATTTTTTTTTCATATACAAATGAGTTTATGACAGAGTGCCAAGGTTGCGCCAAGTTTTCTCACAGTTTTCTTGGTAGATGACCTGTCAAACGTTAAGTAGTACCGTACGAAAAGTAGCCATTTTGCGCCAGACTAGGCACGCAGATCCAGACAGTATGGCTCATCCTTATATATTCTATACTCAAAGCATACCATAAATATAAGCGCTCTTTTACAGATTACGCCATACCTAACTATACCTATCCATATCTCTAAAAGGGCGTATCTATTTACGTTCCTCTATTTATACTCCCGATCACAAATAGCCCCTGTCAACGTCAGTTATACCCACTCTACGTTATTTCACTATTTTTTCTTGTTTTTTTTTTCAAAGCAGGTGTGTATTTAAGCGATGGGATGTCAATACTCGAGGCGATGTGCGTTTGTTATTTAAAAAGCTGAACGTGTATTTTTCATGCTGTTTTCGCGTTGTTTTTTTTTTTATTTGAACGTGTTTGTTTGTCGTTAATTGACGGCAGTTGTTAAGCCGAGGGCTTTTGAGTGAACTGAAAAGTTATTTGGTGAAAATTTATGTGAAAGAATGTGTGAACTGACTGCTATTCGTACTTTGTTTATACATATCAGTCATGCCCCTTTCTCATCGGGGTAGATTGATAGACAGATACCAATTCTTTCCACTTGCTACAATCCAAACACACTTCCTACACTTCATCCACATTCATCAGTCTTCTTGTACATGCACGCCGGTTTAGGATACTCTTGACTTGGCCTTTCTTTGTTTATACTTCTGATTCAATCGGCAACTAGAAGGGCACATCCCACTAATATTATACTCGTAAACGTATGGATGGATGATAAATACCCTTTAACGTAAAATCCACTAAACAGATGTTACATAATGAAACATTACAATAATTTTGTTTGCACATTAGAATAACACATTATTATTCTAAGATATTGCAAATTTTTCCCAAGATATGATGATAGACGCGTAGTCGCGAGCGACTTTTAGTAAAAAATAAAGCTTAGACCCCGAACACACGGGGAAATGCAACTGCAACTGCTAGTTACTTTTGAGTTGCATCTATGTTTCTGCTTTATGCAAAGCGCATGCCTTCATATACTGGTCCAGTGGACGGCGAAGCTACTCTGCTGCAACACAGTTTTTAACTAGCGCGGAGGGTAGTGGAACATAGTTCCGCTGTTGTTATTAAGACATTGTTTTGTGATTACCTTCTTAAGATTTAATTTATCAAATAATATAACAAACAGCTGTATCTAAACTTTGGACAAATAAACTATTCTATTCTATTCTATGCTATAGACTCCTTTAGAAAACCACACACGACGCAACTAATCTCAAACGTTTCAAACTACTGATGGTTACTGATGGTTGAGGACAGTATCAACAAACTAAATGAAAAACAAAGGTAAAGAAAACTGTAACCCGATACCGCTACTAAATATTAAAATTGATAATGGAAAAACTGGGGTTGTTTACTTTTCTTATGAAACACGTACAAAATGACGTGTTAGTATGACAATGAGTGTATTTGGGAAATGAGATGAGGTGTCAACTTGTCAGATAATCTTAATAAGGTACGTGATTTTTTTGAAAAGAAATATGTTTTGTTTGAGGTAAATATTTTGTACAAAGTTTAACTTATGAGTTCCTAAGATCTTACCTTCTTAACTTTTCATGTGCAAAGGCCAAAACACACCGGATCCGTATGCGTACCTCTGAGTTGTAATGTATGGAACTGTTAACAGAACCATCTCCAACTCTTTGAAATGCAGCAAAATTCCCATAAAAACAAAGCCTATACAGGCTGTTAGGAAAAGTATCACTTTTCTTTTAACCAGGAATAGTGTTATTGATGTTGAACACATTCCACGATAGAACAAATACCACGAAAAAAAAATCGTGGAATGTGTTTTACATCACTAACACTATACCTGGTTAAAAGTATAGTGATACTTTTCCTAACACCCTGTATAAATCTCTATACGGCAGCAGGTGAAGTAATAAACCCGGGTGAAGCAACGTTTGAGTGATTATGTGTTTATGACCGGGTGAGCTGAGCTACCGAGCCGGGTGTAACCGGTAATAACCGGTTATAGCTGTAACGATGTAGCTTATATTGTGGGTTAGTGAGCGTTGAGATGAAAGATGTGGTTTGAAATGTACTTTGTATAGTTTTATGGGTTCCGTTAAAACTCTTGATAAGTATCATATGATTTAATTACTATGTAATTGTGAATTTGCTTATTAAGAGGGACTACGTACCCCCTACGTAGTCAAAACTGTCTTTCTTAGTCTTCTTCTCAGCCTATAGCTGCCTACTGCTGAGCATAGGCCTCTCCAATTTCTCTCCAACGCGACCGATTCATTGCCACCAGGGGGCTTAGCACGGCGTGCCGCGACAATTATCTCACGCATGCTGTCCTTATCACATTTAAAACTATAGACAGAGACGTAAGCGTGACAAACGCATGACAACGTCTTGTCACGGAGTGCCATGCTAAGCTAGCAGTATCCAACGAGACCCCGAGATTTTCGCTATGTCGTCGGTCCGTCTGGCAGATGGCCACTAACTGTTTTTATATTCATAGAAGACACTATCATTACTAAACATCAGAAGAAAACTTTGCAAGATTTTAAATGAAAAATACTTTAACTGGCTTGTCTACTTTAACTTGGCTCTTTCCCATTGAGGTAGACAGAGACCACTTCCCTCCACTTGCTACGATTCAAACACACTTCTTTCGATTCATCAACACTGTAAACTTTTTAGTTACTGAACATAGTATATTAAAAAAACTTCACTCCTTCATTATCTCTCGACACTTTTAAAACACAAAACAGTGTCGTGGAAAGGAATCGACAGCATCTAAAGTAATACTCGAAGTTTAATGGCTACGATTTAAACTTCAGAATGATTCGGGACTGAGCCTATTTCTCTTGGAAATGTAAGTATTTCGGCGCTTTGGGCCTCGGCAATAAACCCTTTAATTAAGAGCGGGATATAGGCCGGTTTCAGGCGATTTTGGGCCCCGGATTGTGTTAAAACTCATTATTAAAATGTCGTGTTCAGGGTTAGGTGATATTGAGATGTGTTGAAAGTGGTTTTTACCTATAAACGTCGAGTATTGACAACGTAACCTTAAAAATCGATTTGTTGATGAGTTAGGGCCGATTTTGTCTTGTAATACAACAGCCTTGTAATTCTTCTCGTTCAAAGTTCCTGTCAAAACCAGAACTGGCAGGTATTACATAGCTAAATACAATGAACAGCCAGTATTTTAAAAATTATGACGTTTAGATGCGTTAATTTTAAAGAATTGGTTTCTACAGTTACCTGCTAGCATACGTGAACTAACCCCCAATAAATTCAAGATTATTGTTAAACAAAAACTTAGTAAAAAAGGTAATTATAAAATCAACGATTATCTAGATGACTCAAATCCATGGGATTGACTTGCTCTTCTGTCAAGCTGTCTCTATGTAGCATAATTATTGAAAAGTTAATTTTAATGTTTGTATCTAAGTGTTTTTATCTTAGAATTTGTAATACCAAATTTGAAAAGAGCAACCCAGCGGAGTTTCTTGCTAGATTCTTCTCTGGGGAAAACTGCACTCTTGCGAATCTAGCATTAACTTTACAAAATGACCCGTCTTATGTGACGTCAAACTCGTCCTACAAGATTAAATAAACATTTCATTTCATAAACATTTCATTTCATTTCAGTTTGAGTGTTTTATTTGATTAGAATTGTTGTTGTTGTTGTTTTTAGCCCATATATGTACCCACCGAGGGGCACGAGCCTACTCTCATACAGAGAGTGATTAGGCCGTAATCATGGATTAGCATTGTTAACCTCTTTTCTATTAGCTGAACTGAACTTACTTAGCTTACATAAGCCTAAATACGTATCTGTCTCCATCTTTGTCTTGTCACACAAAGCCAAGTCAATTTTACTAAATATTCTTAGACTAGATAACTAATTATGCACAACTAAGACGTCATTAAGTAACAAACAACTTTAATTTTAGTTAAAGTTTAGTTTAAGGATTTTAACGACGAGAATTTTAACTATTACTAAGAAGTTTACGATTTCAACTTAAATTAAAGTGAAGATGGTACTTTTATGGAAATTAAGAACTTAGTATTTAACTTGTGTAGGTACTTAGCTCCTTAACTTATACTTGAAATATTATTAAGTTTGCCGTACCTTATAAAGTTGAACACAAACTTAATTATACCTATTAAGTATACAGGGTGTAACAGAAAGGGTATATAAAGCCGAAACACAGCGATAGTCCTCATGAAACTGAACAATTTTCCCCAAGGAACATGGGTCGTAACTCGAAAAAAAAATTTCGCCTCCCTATAGGTACAAAATGCCCGATCAGCTGATCGAGTAAGTATGGGCGATCCAAAAAATTTTTTTCGAGTTACGACCCATGTTCCTTGGGGAAAGTTGTTCAGTTTCATGAGGACTATCGCTGTGTTTCGGCTTTATATACCCTTTCTGTTACACCCTGTATATGTATTTCTTAACTAGAGGCTGCCCGTCACTTCGTACGCATTTATTGTCACATGTTGGAAAAAATCGTAAAAGATATCTTACAATAATATAGGCTTTATGTTATTCTGTTTTATATGCTATAATATTGCCACATTTCATCAAAATCTGTTGAGTAGTTTTTACGTGAACGAGTAACAAACAACCTCACATCTACCCATCAATCCATCTGGGGGAAACTGCGCTTTGCGAATCTAGCACTAGCTTAAAAAAGTATATTATATTAAGTAATGTAACGGTTTCAAGAGCATCTTTTGTGCCTATGAAATAAATATATTTTTGATTTTACTTTTGACTTTGACATCCATCGGCACAAACATCGGCATTGTAATATTTAAGACCAAAACACACCGGATGCGTATGCGTAGACGTATGCGTACCTCTGAGTTGTAATGTACTTATGGAACTGTTACCGCTTGCGTCTACGTTACGCAAGCGGTGACAGTTCCATACATTACAACATTACAACGCATACGTCTTGGCCTTTAATCCCTATCTTTTCAGTTGTATATTAGTCAAATCGCAAAAATCAACTTTGGTTTTAAAGTGATCAAAACAAGAAAATAAAGAGATTCTCAGTTCCGTAATCTTGTTCAAAGTTTGCGCCATCTTTTGTTTGCAGCGTTTAGATTGCGTCAAGTCAACTTGTGTGTTTAGTTAAGTTGTTAGGTACTTGCCTATTTGCTTGGTTATTTGTTCGTTAAGCTAGCCGTTTACCTACGTTTGGAGTTCAATTCGTACAAACTTATTTGTTTTAAAATTTCGAATCTTTCTAAAATATTTTTTATATGTTACAACGTAAATAACTTAATGTCTGCATAACAAAAAATTCATATCAGAATGTTCTTTTTTCCTCCCTAAAACCGATAAAATTTTATATTAGGTACTTGAAGTAAATACCTACACTTTTTGACGTATTTTTCGTAAACAAAAACTACTACCGTTCTACCTGTACAGCCGAGAGGAAGAAACGGCATGAAAACAAAATGGCTCAGGGCCCTACGTCCACGTTATAATGTACCTAAGTATATTTATATTTTTTTATCATTTTCCAATAAGGCTCACGGCGCAAGTTACTTACCAAATAACGAATGTAATTACATAGTCAAACGAACTTACCTAAGTGAAGTTCGACTGGAATTATATGAAGTTGTTGTCTCGTCCAAAGATGATGAGTCCCACCCTACCCATCATTCCATGCTAAGTGCATGGACCCTACGTTGTAAAATCAATAAACTGCTATTAACTTAATGATGACAGTTACAGAGTTAGAGGGAAGAATGGGTAAGAGTGCGTTTCTTTTTATGCATTTCTTCAAAATTATGTGACGCCAGAGAGTGATAAATCCGAGACTAAATCAAAACGAGGCACCCCAAAATCGAGTAAAACAAGAGCAGGCAAGTCGGCGACACATTTACAAGTTGAAACCGCTGTCTTTGTTCAATTACCATGTCTCATACATCTACGGAGCTACGTCCCGAGGCACTTTGACAGTTTTTGACAGATATCTGCGGCCCAAGTCTGCAAATTTAAAATAGCTTCAGTTGTGTGTCGGCAGAATGTTAATGGTATTTTTTGACACATTTCGTATTCTGCTAAACATTGCCTTAGACACAAAACACGGTGAAACGCAACTAAAACTGCTAGTTACTTTTGAGTTGCATCGCAGTTTCTGCTATAGACTTCCTTAAAAACCACACACGACGGAACTAGTTTGAAACGTTTCGTTTCAGTTGCGTTTCACCGTGTTTTGGCGCTTACAGGCAGATCAACTTATCTGTGAACTGAACGGCGGCACTAGTAAGAAATACAAAATTGTATTTCTACCAATCGCAGCAGTTCTGGAATTTGACATTTCCGTATTATTGATCGTAGTTCCAATAACGGCCGTTTCACAAATAACTTGGTAGCCTGTACACTGATTGCGACCAAATCTGTTAAAAATGCCATTGACACTCTGCCGTTACACAACTGAAAATAATGTAAGTAAATTAGCGGACTTGGGCCCCGGTGGTAATGAAATGAGAAACGTCTTATGCGCCTACCACACATGCATGCTTACGTTCTTGCATTGTGGATGTGGAGGTTGATGTGACGTGTATTTTGAAGTTTTTGCCTTTTCTGAATGTACTTAAGTAGCTGTTGGGAATCGGACGCAAGTGTGAGAAATTACGCTTAAGGCCCAGAACACACGGGGAAATGCAACTGCAACGTGGTTTTCTAAAGGAGCCTATAGCAGAAACTTAGATGCAACTCAAAAGTAACTAGCAGTTGCAGTTTCGTTGCAGTTGCGTTTCCCCGTGTGTTCTGTGTCTAAGAATTTTAGTATAGTATTTGCTCGCAACTTCATATGCATTTATCGTAATTTCTTAGAAAACTCACACAATATCTTAAAACAATATTGTTATAATGTGTTATAGCTATATTGCTAAGTTTCATCAAAATCTGTTAAGTGGTTTGTGCGTGAAAGAGTAACAGACATCTTCAAATACATCCTTCGGCACAAACACTGACAGTTACAATATTGTTAGGATGAAAATACGTGAGATCTTCATTACTTCACACAAAAACAGCCTCAAAACTAAATCCCAACTAACCTCCGAGATAACTCCCCAAACTGATATTAACGAGTATAGTTTTTGCTACGAACTGCCGGGTTCCGTACAACCATTAGTGCATGACTTGCACGTTGCCGTGTCAATCACTGAACCCTAAAATATCTGTGACGTAACTGATTTAATTTACACTTTCAGTTAATGTTGTGGAATTTGAAAAGTTTACGAATTTAACAGATTTTACTGATATATACAGGGTGTAACAGAAAGGGGGTATAATGCCGAAACACAGCGATAGTCCTCATAAAACTGAACAACTTTCCCCAAGGAAAATGGGTCGTAACACGAAATAAAAAAAATTCGCCTCCCCATACAAAATGCCTGATCAGCTGATCGAGTAAGTACGGGTGATCCAAAAATTTTTTTCGAGTTACGACCTATGTTCCTTGGGGAAAGTTGTTCAGTTTCATGAGGACTATCATTGTGTTTCGGCATTATACCCCCTTTCTGTTACACCCAGTATAATGTTTGTGCCGATAGATGGATGTGACGATGTTTGTTATCCTTTCATGCAAAAACCACTGAACAGATTTTGATGAAACTTGGCAGTATTGTAGCTTATGTATCAGAATAACACATAGGCTATATTTTTTTAAAGATATTGTGTTTTTTTCCGAGATATGAAGATAAATGTTTACGAGGTCGTAGGCAGCCTTTATTATTTCATATTTGTAATATCCTATCCAAATATTTCCGAATAAAAATATCAGCTAAAGAGCCCTTAACAACTTTGTTTGAGTTCGCCAAGTTGATGTTTGTTCTGTCGATCAATTGTCATATTATTTCACGTCTTAGGAAAGTTAGTTTCTTTCTGTTTATTGAATTATGAGTATTGAATATAGAATAAACAGAATTGTCTATTTATTGTAAAGAATGGGCTATTAATATAATACGTAAAGACAAGAAGGGATTACATCACGTTTCAATATGTCAGTTTTATATTGGAATCAGAACTCATAGAGTGTTATATACAGAGTGTAACAGAAAGGGATATAAAGCCGAAACACAGCAATAGTCCCCATGAAACTGAACAACTTTTCCCAAGGAACATGGGTCGTAACAATAGTTTTTCTGTTAAAGAATAACAAATCAAAAAATAGAAATTTATAATATTAGTAGAATTTATAGGTAATGCAATGTGAATAAGAAATCACGTCAAAATTATTCTACAAAAATATTTAAAAACATTACCCTTCCTTTTGTCTTCGCCGTAGTCGGGTAAAAAATAAAAGTTAACAAGCAATAAAAAAAAACCTGCGACATATTATCAAACCGATTTCCTAATTCAAAATTCCATTACGCCTAGCGTGTTCAAGTGCTATTACTAATACCAATATTATTACTATGGTTTCCCATGAAATGTCAGCTTTGAATCGATATCCACCGCATTGCGTCTATGGTGCATGTGCAAGCCATGGTGTATCGCCAAAAGAGTTCGAATTACATGCAAGGAGGTTTTATTCAAACTTTAAAAAAGTTTTGCCAAGTTCTAGCTGGCAGTTTTTAAAGTTATGAGCGTTCTTTTTTTAATTTTGTGACAGGAGGGTTGTATTTTTGGCTGTGACGGGTTTATGTTGAATGCGTTTCATGAAATAGTTCTTGGCAACATTGAAAATTTGTGCTGCAACATTACCTTTGATGACGTTTCGCAATCAAATTTTCAATGCTGCCAACATGGCGACATAGGAACTATTTCATGAAACGCACTCTACAAACTTAACTTAAAAATTGTTCGTAGGAATAGAGGCTTAGATTTGTTTATACAGAAAAACTAGAGAAAAACTCACTAACCTAATAAATATTACAAACTTTTAATAATTTATCAACCAACCTGCTTATTTATTCTATTCTAAGTATCATATTTTTTCCGTTACCAGCCAGATAATATTCCAGGAAACATTCAAAAGAAAGCTTTCTCATTTTAGCAGAAAATGCAATTTCAAATATTACTTACCTGTCGAGGAATTATTTTGGTATAAATCCTCTTTTTGTAAAAAAAAATTATGAAACGAAAAAAAAAATGTTTTGACATTCGAGTGAGTAATTTTGGGCGGGAAATAAGATGGTATCTTTAAATGTAACGTTATTATTATATGAGGTTATCACATCAGTAATGGAGGGGAGAAGGGGAGAAGATCAAAGCTGGGGAATGTTTTATATTTAGCGACTTTTATTTTACATACAACGTGTTATTTTCATAGATAGATATCAATACACCTACTTTCCACATTGTTGAAACACTTTTGAGTGTGAGAGAGAGAGAGTGAGAGAGAGATAGAATCTACGTTTACTAAAGTCTTTGCCGAATTTTGAAAAAAAAAAAATGTATATGCATGTATGAATATGTGGCGACTGATGAATGTGGATGAAGCGAAAGAACAAGTGGAGGGAAGTGGTGTCTGCCTACCTTCATAGGAGATAGGCGTGACAAGCTATTTAAAAATGTTACAATGTATAACCAATATACATACTTCTTTATATTCTGACTCCTTGTAAGTACTTAGTTCTAAGTTTCCTTGTGAGAGAGAATAAAATGATTTATTATATACCTATTTTTTGGAGAATTAAAAACCTCAGTACCTACCTAATTACAAGGTATTTATTTAGTTTCGAAACTATCGCATCGTACCGTGTAAAACCCCCTAAAATCTGACCGGGCATCGTATAAGGAACGCTACTTAATGTTCATGAATAAAATATCCGAGTATCTCCCGTGTAGACGATGGAACACGTAATAAGTTCGTCGGACGAGCTTCTTTGGGACGATTTCCTTTTGCTGTGTGTAGCACTAGCAACTTTATACCGCAATATTTGGATATACAGGCCTGTATGTTGGGAAAAGTATCACTTTCCTTTCAACCAGGTAAAGTGTAAGTGATGTAGAAATTTTACACAAAAAAAATATTTTTTTGAACTCATTTTTAATTAAGAATTTCATTATTAATGTTAATAATGAAATTCTTAATTACTTTACTAACACTATACATGGTTAAAAGGAAAGTGATACTTTTCCTAACACCCTGTATAGATACTTACTGCAATATCATTAATTTGTTACTTATTCCATGATGGGGATTGTTAAACTAATTGAATTCTATTCGATGGCTGTTACTTCATTTTTAACCTACCTAGTCTAGTTCCTTAACATCATATCATAGGCAAGTGTTCTTAAGATAAGCTAAGCTGTTAAGCAACCGTTTTAAAGTATAACCCTACGCTCCTATGCGTCCCTTAGACCGCTGTAAGTGTAATTCATTGCAATAATTCAGCTTATACATCACGAGTGAACTATAATAGTGCTTCAAGTACACATGGGAACTAAATGTGTAGGTAGGTGCTCTTAAATGGAGTAAAAGTATATAATTTTGTGTAAGTGCCACTGCACGCTGTTACCTACTTAACACTGCTAAGCCAAGCAAGTAAAAAAATAATGGTAATTTCAATTAGTAAAAGTTTCGAATTTAATTCGAATTTCGAATTCATATTTTCTCAATTTAAAAATGACATTACAAACTTACTGTTTTAAAAAAATATATATTTTCTAAAAGCTAAATACATCATACTTAGGTCTCTTAAAGGAAGTAAGATGCAAAATTTAACCAACACTAATAGCAAATTCATTATCCTATCCATCGGACCTGAGTTATCGGGATAAGTTATTAGTCAAGTCATCATCCAAGTAATTAGTCGAGTAGCAAGTCAAGTTAGCCACCTCATTCCACACTCGACTGGCCCCGTCTATACCATCCACTTTACTTTTAAAAGTTACCAAAGAGTTCTTAGAACAAAGAAGTTAATCGACTGAAATAATAACTGGCTGGAAATAAAGCTTCAGAATTCAACTTTGCCCTTTGGGTCAGTACCTATTCGGTTTTTAAAATTTTAGCATTCTTTTTTTGAAGTCATCGCGATTGAAATGTTATTATTTTTTTACCGTCGGTTTTCGGAATTCAAAAACCATAATCGAAATAAATCTAAAAAGTTTTTTCTAGCACTCAAATGAAAAATAAAAGAACTCTTTACAGGCTACGTACTTAATTCTAATTTTAAAAGCTTTTTTCAAGACTTTAAGTTCGGTAATTTAACTGTATATTGTTTTTTTTTTCAGGTAAGTACTTCCTGAATGAAGACTGGCGTTCTACTCTCTACGGTTAAGGTATTTACGAGTATCTATCTATGTGAAAAATTCTATAATTTATGGTACCTATTAAAACTTCTACTGAAACTTAGGCAAAAACTTTTTTTAAAGTATTTATTTTAAGCAGTCATCTCACCTACTACTAAACAAAAGAAGGAGCTAGTTTACGTTTTGAACTATAGTGCTACAAGATTCTATTGGCACTTGGGCGACATTGTCAGGAAGGCGTGGGTGGTGAAGAAATAACTCAAAAAAATGGGCATGATGACTAAAAAAACTTTTTAGTCCATCACATAGATTATTTTAAAATATTCGAAACGTATTTTTTCTTTTTTCTCTTATACTAAAAATGACAAAGATACAATGGGTAAAGTTTCTCATGACGTCTCTCCTTAGTACGATTTTTACCGAGGAGTGACGTCAATACCCCCCACTCCGTAACTTTGATGAAGAATCTTTGTATTTATTTACGTATTTGATCAGGTAAAAAACGTGTTTCAAATATTTTTAATAGCCTAAAAGACGGACTAATTATTTTTTGAATTTTCGAATGTAAGTCATCATCCCCATTTACAAGATGATATTGTTTGTTCCGATTTCCGTCGCGTGCCAAAAGATCCTTGTAGCACTGTAACTTTTCTTATGCCTCAATATCCACAATACGTTATCATTACCTACAGAGCCTTGTCTATGTAAATTGTCGTAATAAGCTTACAAGTAAAGCCCTTACAAATGTCACGGAAGCTTACCTCAATGTAAACATATGATACTTACGCATTCACGGGTAATATAAAGTACCTGAGTAACTCTAAGAGTGGTTAAGTCTTACCTTATTTGAATTTATAGCCGAAGACTCCACGAAAAGATTTTTGGTGTTTTAAAATGACTAAACCCTACTAGTTCAACTAATATTTATTATAAATGTTAATGATAGGCCAAAGAAACGATGGCGCGACGACCTGAACACATTTAGGGAAGATTGGTAGGAAGCCGCCACCAACAGAAATCTGTGGAGAAGCATGGGAGAGGCTTTTGCCCAGCAGTGGAACAACAAACTAAAAAAAAAATGTTTGTGCAGATATGGATGGATGTATGTATGTGAGGATATTTGTTACACTTTCACGTAAAAACGTCTGAACAGATTTTGATGGGTCCTTAGTACTAAAATTGTCACCATTTATGATGTAGTTTATTATATTTCAATAAATATTTTGTCGTCACCTATATGATAAGATAACTATTCAGCTAGCTTAGCATGGCACTCCGTGAGAAGACGTTGTCATGCGTTTGTCACGCTTACGTCTCTGTCTATAGTTTGAAATGTGATAAGGACAGCATGCGTGAGATAATTGTCGCGGCACGCCATGCTAAGCCCCCAGAACGAGGGAGTCAAAGAACAATTAACCATTTGCTTCCTAAATACACAATATAATATTATATTTTTACAAATTTATCTATAACCACACAACACAGCTAATCATCATAATGTTCTAGAAGGTTCTAAAACGTTCTAGTCGCTTCCAGAGTGCTAAGCCCGCAATTATCATAAGTTGGGCGGCGTGCGGCAGTCATATTGATTTATTTGTCTCTGCTTACTGCGTTATGTGCAGGCTTTGTTGTGCTTCTCAATCTTATGATACCCTGGTATTTATTCTTGTTGTATTTATCTACGTATTTTGGACTACCAGCGAGCAATATATTGTTAATAAAGACGAAGCGTTACTTAAATTACTAAGTGGTAATTATACAATTAATAGAGTATACACTCTACTGAAGGTTATTAAACAAGAATGATTATAAGTAATATAAACATATCTACGTATCTAGTAACAGTCAGTTGCTAAAAAGAACGTTATTATTAATAGGCTCTCGTTTTAAAAAGAAAAAAGTTAAGTTAAGTAAAGTTTGTAAGTTTCGTATCTCATGCTCGGAAAAAGAGTATGTTTGACCAAAATCTTCAATATAATATAAGTACCTACACTAAGTAAACAATCACAACAATGACATAGTTTGAGAATCCTATCCCGGCTGCAGTTTGCTTCCAAATAGAGCGGAGTGTTGAGCCTCTTAGCATACAAATACACTGGATATAAATCTACTCAAATACGAATGGTATCATTTGTAGATACTTGTAGTATCTTTTTTTATTGGGCGATCCACACTCGCACGCCGTTCCCGGCTCTTACAACATTACCCTTCTTTTTGGCTTCGGCCGGAGTCGGGTAAAAAACCGATAGTTTTTGGGAATAAGGCGTAAAGTCAACGAGACACGGGGAATAAAATCGAATTCTTGCTTTTGTTACACACGTGAATCGCGTGCGACTGTGAATCGAGCTTAAAGGCTGCTAGCTTAGCATCCACTTCGTGACAAGACGTTGTCATGCGTTTGTCACGCTTACGTCTCTGTCTATAGTTTTAAATGTGATAAGGACAGCATGACGTGAGATAATTGTCGCAGCACGCCGTGCTAAGCCCCATTTACATTGAGTAAGTAACTGACGCCAGTTACTGAACTGACCTGGTATTGCCCTAGTGTAAATTGACCACTGACGTCAGTTACCTACTCACTCAATGTAAATCAGCCTTAAGAGTAAAGACTAAACCTACTTCCTACCTACTTTATTATAAATGTCAATATTTGTGCCGATAGATGGTTGGATGTTTGTTACTCGTTCACGCAAAAACCACTGAACAGATTTTGATGAAATTTGGCAATATTGTAGCTTATATATGAGAATAATGTATTATATATAGACTACCTAGGTATATTATTTTGCGATATCATGATTTTTTCTAAGACACGATGATAAAATGCGTACGAAGTCGCGGGTAGCCTCTAGTTAAGAAATAAATTCTCTGAAACAAAATTAATTTCCATTTAAAATCACAGTTAAAACCACATAACTATCCAGCTTTTAATCGCAACCTATCTATTTATAGTCTACCAAAATAGCGTGTTCGGAAACAATTTCCGAGTCAGCATTACGACGACGTTCGGGCAATCGTCGCGACTATAAATATGACCACTATTTGTCAACTTCTGCTTCCAGACATGGATTAATAGTATTTATAACATGCTATTTGTATGCGTTTGAAATGTATACGGGTATTGCTTGGGACAGTTGTCGTGTTTGTGATTTTAAATGACAGTCAAGATTAGGGCAGAGAGGATGAATTAAAGGTTTTAAGTATGGTTGGCGAGAAGCGATGCTACTTGAAATAGAAGAGGAAAGATGATAGGACACTTGAAGGAAAAGTTGAGGGAAAGAGAGGAAGAGAAAGACCAAATCGTACCTACTTCGCTCTTGTGAAATTAAAAGTTAACTTTGCCTCGTATAAAGTCAAATTGTTGTCAAAAGAAATGCAAAGATAGCGATCAGTGTTTGTGCCGACGACGGATGGAAGTAACGATGTTTGTTACTTTTTCACCCAAAATTACATAGCCAGTCATCTGTTGACCTTCAAAATTTGCAAAGTGGCGGATTTGGCGCATCTGTGGCGGAAAATTGCAAAAAAATTGCAATTGCAATTTTTTTTTTTTGTACCATAGACAATTTTACATTCAAAAGTGATTGATAGAGTCATTCACTCTTTAAGTCCTGTACTGGGATCCTCAACAGATGAGGGGATAACAGATTTTGATGAAACTTAACAATATTGTAGCTTGCACATCAAAATAAAACACAAAGATATTACGTAAGTTTATGAAGACATGACAATAAAGGCGTACTAAGACCTAGAACACACGATGAAACGCAACTGCAACGCAACTGAAACTGCTAGTTACTTTTGAGTTGCATCGAAGTTTCTGCTATAGACTTCTTTAGAAAACCACACACGACGAAACTAGTTTGAAACGTTTCGTTTCAGTTGAGTTTCACCTTGTTCTGGGTCTAAGACGTGCCCACGTCTTAGACTTTAGTCTTAGACTTTAGTCTTTAGTACACATAAATATCCTTCAAAAGTTCTTAATAATAGAATTTCAAGTTAACGAGTCTATAAATATGCTTCAGTATAATTAATTTATTCAATTAATTAGATCTATCAAAGTCCAACGCCCCTTTGTGATGGACTCGCAACTTCTTCATTAAAAGTTTACACTTCATGCAATCTATTTTATTTACAATAGGGATGATAATTACATTCAAAAATTCTAAAAATAATTAGTCCGTATTTTAGGCTATTAAAAAATATTTGAAACTCATTTTTTAACTGATCAAATACATAAATAAATACAAAGATACAGAGCATCAAAGTTACGGAGTAGTCCTAGGTAAAAATCGTACGTAGGCGTGACGTCACGAGCAACTTTAACTCAGTGTATCTTTGTCATTTTTAGTTTAAGAGAAAAAAGAAAAATATTTGTCGAATATTTTAAAGTAATCTATGTGATGGACTAAAACAATTTTTTTAGTCATCATGCCTGTTATATTACACAAATTCCCGTGGATAGCAGACTGGTAATTTAAAAAGTTAAAACGCCTATAAGACCTTTTTTTTTAAAGTAAACTACATATTAAATATCGAGCCGTCTTCTTCTGATTGTTGGCAGTGAAAGAGGTAGATATATCTAATCAAGTCCATAATTGCGACTGGCTTAGATCAAATATTATGGTTTCTACACATCAAAGCCGCCGGCGGCATTTTGACAGCTGTAATTTATGTGACGTAAAGCCTAAAAGCCGCTGTCCTAGCCCGGCGGCATGCCGGCGGCTTTGTGTAGATAGCATTAGGAAGGTATAAGAAGTTGGTTAATGTTCTTTTACAATAAATAAAAAGTTATCGTTTTAATTTGCATCCTATAAAATAAGATATAACTTTTATTTCCATTTTAAAACTACATTTAAAATCATTTTACTCGGAATTCAACTAAAGCAACTTAAAATTAAGTCCCACGGGATTTAAAATACTCTCTCGTTCTACCTACATAGTACATTTAGAACTCTGTGCCGCACTGTGTAGAAACTTTATTGGTTCACATAAAACCTTCTTGCAGTAAATCTCTTCGATTGGCTGTGGGCTCCGTGTAATGCTATCCGATTGCTTTCTATCTTTGCAGTAGTGTTGTAGAATAGAAGATATTTATGTACTTATCCTATCTTATTTAGCCTTCGGTGTCCCACTGCTGGGCAAAGGCGTCTCTCCTCTTCTTCGTCGCCTCATTAGGAAAAATAAAATACAATTAGAAGCTGCTTACTTTTCGTCATATCTTGAAAGACAAACACAATATTTCAAAATAATAATTCCTATGTGTTATTCTGATATACAATACGAAGGACAATATTGCAAAGTTTGACTAAAATCTGTTCAGTGGTTTTTGCGAGAAAAAGTTTCAAACATCTTTACATCCATCGATCTATATCGGCACAAACATTTAACATTTATAAATAATACTTAGTATTAATAATGGGATTGCTATAATCTTGTTATTACATTTCCTTACCTAGGTTATTTTAGACAATTAGATATCTTAGGTATTGTTTATGTTTTAGACTTTTAAGTACCGTACCTATATTTTCTTGTCCATAATCCAGTTGTTAAAAAAGATCGTATAGGTATCCACAAATCATATCATAACACCTTAACCTATCCATTCTTTCTATGTTGAACGCTCTCATTATTTATTGAAGCACTTCATAATAAGCAAGGTAAGATGGTGCTTTGTTATAATCTGCACTTAATTACTAAATTACTAATTATCTGGCTCGTTCCTTCCCGTTGTGTATCAAGCAATTATTTGTGATGGGAGCAGCTATGCACCTCATTCACATACTTGTACTCTATCATTTTCGTTATGTGGATTGGATTAATAGGTTATTTGACAACTGTATAAGTTGGGTAACTGTTACAAGTGTGTTGGTTTAAAAAATATGTCGACGAGTCATCAGAAGTGGCGTTTAAGCTTTTAGTAAAAATAAGACAGTGGGCGTGTACTGAACAAACTGGCTTTATTGCGTAGTTTCCAATCACGTTATAAAATAACAAGATGTACGTGATGTCTTCCGATATCTTGTGTTCATCGATATCCAAACCATAATTCATCATACATGACAGCCACTCAAATATGAAAGCGCCAAACTGACAACCAGTCAGAAACCAGGCAGTTCTTGCATTTTAGCAGTAAAGAGTTTGCAAATGGTTCCAAAATAGCCTTCATGAACGTAATCTCAGATGTCTCCGACAAATATATATTGGACATAACGTAGGGCCCTGTGCTGAAGGTTTCTTGCCGTTTCTTCCTCCCGGCTACACAGGTAGTGAATCGGTACTTAGTAGTTTTAGATCAAAAAAGTGTAATAAATGTTGACTAATTTTGAATAAAACATTTTTGATTTGCAGTTTAATTTGACACTTATAACTGATACAGTAGTTACTATAAGTGCTTATTTACACTTATATCGTGTTGAACTCGGATCTACATTAACTTGTAAAAACGTACCATTGACAAGCATTGACATTTGTTTCAAGTGTTATGCATATTTGCCAACAAAAAATTATTAGATATTTAAACCGAAAGTTATTTGTGATGACTGATTATTTTATACCTATATAATGAAGTTATTATATATTGGAACATATTCGTTATATCACCAGAAATGATAGCCTACCTATGTCTTATTCTGATGTGGTACTATTGTAGAGTTTCAGGAAAATCTGGTCAGTTGTTTTAAAGTGAAAGAGTAACAAACATTCTCAAATCCATCCATCGGCACAAACATTGACATTTATAATATTAGTAAATTTTTAGTAGTACACAACTCCCCTTTAAAATAAACCCCTATTCACACTAAACAAGTCCCCTTCTCTACCCCTGCTCTTCAAATCTCTCTCTGAACTGAGCTTTATTTAATTATACTAACGTCACTCAAAGGAGGCTGTGTTGTGTGACGTCGTTACGCTTGTTTCGATATTTTACGGGGTGTGAGGGGGGGGGGGGTGCTAAATATACCTACACATAAATATTGACAGATAAAATGTATAATCAAAATGTTAATTAAGTAACAAAGCTGTCTATATAAAACTTTCATTTTATTGTTTAAAAAAGCTTTTAAAGCAGATATTTGGAATATCAAATTATGCTCGTGTTAGTGTTGCCTAATCACTCTCGTATGAGAGTAGGCTCGTGTCCCTGTAGTGGGGATGAAAAAGAAGGCTGATAAGTATAAATTTTGTTTTTCATTATTTTTAAAGTTGAAATGCTATGTTTAAATTACATAAGAACCTAATTTTGTTTTGACTCCGATCAGGAAACTTTTTGTGGGGTCTTATCTAAAGGAAGTTTAAAGAAATAATCTTTTATATTAACTTTCTTTATTTAGACAACAATCTATGAACTCTCTTCTTGCAATAAACTAGTAAATAAACAATTACAAGTATTACAACTCAACTAAATGGATAACAAAAATCCGAATTATATATTTCACCTCAACCAAACCGAAAACATATTAATATTACCTACGGCTATTATTTTAAATACCCCAAATATGAAAGGTTGATTGAAAGCAAATAGCCTGAAACCCTCCGCCCCAGTAAATAGAGATCATCTTAAGATTTGTTTGCTTTCAACCCCTGTGAATATTTTTATGATCCCAACCTTTATTCCAAACGGTTAAAGATATATTTTGGACAAATACGTGATGAAAATGAATTTGAAGTCGATTAGAAAAGGCGAAACCTTTAAGGCCAAAACACACCTGCGTTTACGTTACGTAAGCGGTGACAGTTCCATACATTACAACTCAGAGGTACGCATACGTCTACGCGTACGGAACGCATACGCATCCAGTGTGTTTTGTGCCTTTAGATCAAAATTAGTATAAACAACCTAAGAACACTGACCAAAGATACTACAGAATGACTTTTAATAAGTGAACAATAGAAAAGGATATGCATGTACTCGTGATAACAAACAACTTTTACTATGGAACCGAACGCGAAACCATTCAAAAATTTTCGATTTCCCTATACAAAATTCACCACCTGATAGTATGTGAGAATTTTTTTTTTAATTATATCAAACTTGGTTCCATAGTAAAAGCTGTTTGTTGTCACGAGTACATGCGTATCCTCTTCTATCGTTCACTTATTAAAAGTCACCTGTATAAACCTATTGACGTTTGAAGTTAAATTTAGAATCGCAAATACGAATTTCGAACGCAAAAAGGATATTGACATCCGGACCAAGATAACCAATGAGGAAGGAATATAAGGAGGTGCCACATTTTTTTTTCATATACAAAGGAGTTTATGACAGCGTGCCAAGGTTGGCGCAAGTTTTTCATAGTTTTCTTGGTAGATGACCTGTCAAACGATAAGAAATTCCATACAAAAAGGTAGCCATTTTACGCTAGACCAGGCACGCAGATCCAGACGGTATGGCACCTCCTTATATATTCTATACTCAAAGGAGATAACTCAAAAAGACAGAATTCGTTCCATTCTGGAAAAAGGATGTTTTGATTTCTAAATGGAACCACATGCATGTCAACAGCTGTAATAATCTTATCGCCATACGTTGATTGGCTTTTATAGGACGTGTATTCAATAGTTAGTCGTTACTGTAAAGCTGCGTCCAGATAGCCGAACGGGCTCGCGCGGCAGGCTCGCGAGCCAGATGCTCGGTCAGTGTGGACGTGTTTAAGGCTGTTCGAGCGCACGATTACTCGCCCAAATGGCCGAGCGGCCAAGCCATCATGCGCCCGAACGGCGCTCAGGGCTGAGGTTGTCAGATGCGTCAGACGCTGTCAGATGAGTCTGGCACGCGAACGCGCATGCGCGGCAGCCTCGCGAGGCAAATGCTCGGTCAGTGAGGACGTGCTCTTACCGAACCGGGGCCCAAGTCTGCTAATTTACAATCAAAGTCAATGCCATTTTTTGACATATTTTAAAATGCCAGTGACACTCTGTTGAGACACAACTGAAGCTATTTTAAATTAGCTAGCAGACTTGGGCCCCTGAAGGAGAAGTACGTCACTGCTACGTATACCTACAGACAGACCAACTTATCTGTACATAAAATGAACGGCGGCGGCGCTAGTAGTAAATTGTCTTTCTACCAATCGCAGCAATTTTTTGAATGTGACATAATACCGTATAAGACCCAAGAACACACGGTGAAACGCAAATGCACTGCAACTGAAATTACTAGTTAATTTTGAGTTGCATAGAAGTTTCTGCTATATACTTCTTTAAAAAAACACACACGACGCAACTAGTTTGAAACGTTTCGTTTCAGTTTTTTTTTTCAGTTGTGTTTTGCGTCGTGTGTGGTTTTTAAAAAGTAACTAGCAGTTTCAGTTGCGTTGCATTTGCGTATCACCGTGTGTTTTGGCGCTTAGTGGCCGTAGTTCCAATGACGGCCGTTTCACAGATAACTTGGTAGATCTACTGCCTATCTCGGATAGGTTTCTATCTTTATATATGAAGATTGTAAGACTATCTCAGTATACCAGAGGTACCATAAAACAATTTCCCGAGTTGACGCAGCCAACCACTACGATTGTTGTCAAGTTGAATTGAAAGTGTAAGTCCCGTGTAAACATTGTAAAGTAAATTGTAATGGAGGGGTTATATAGGGTGTAACAGAAAGGGGGTATAATGCCGAAACACAGCGATAGTCCTCATCAAACTGAACTACTTTTCCCAAGGAACATAGGTCGTAACTCGCAAAAAAATTTTTGAATCGTTCATACTTACTCGATCGGGTATTTTGTATAGGGATGCGAATTTATTTTTTCGAGTTACGACCCCTTTTCCTTGAGGGAAGTAGTTCAGTTTCATGAGGACTATCGCTGAGTTTCGGCATTATACCCCCTTTCTGTTACCTCTTGTATTGTCTACGGGGGGTGGGGTAAGGGAGGAGAGGTACATTAGAAATAGTTTAAAGGGATACAAGTTGGTTTGTTGTTTGTTTCAAATCGTAATCACTTAAATGTAAAACCATTTTAAATTCCTGTCTCGCTATCTACAGATTTTATCCAATTAATTACTTACAGATAATATAATTATTTATATTAGGTACAGATAAAATATATATTCATAAATCATAAAGTTTTATAACTGTTAGTTCAATTTTATCTGTGTATTTTGCCGCATATCAAAGGGTAACTGTAACACGCGTATACACTCGAACCTTGTTACTGTATTTGTTCTGAAGCCGTAGAATGCGGGCAGCGCAGGACCAGACACTGTAAAGAGCCTAGGCTTTTGTCCAGCAGTGGACGTCCGCATGAAAATGAAAATGAAAAGTGTTTTATTCAAAAATAGGCAAAATTCATTACACTTTTTGATGTCACTTTTTTGATCTAAAACTACTGCCGGTTCACTACCTGTATAGCCGAGAGGAAAAAAACGACAAGAAACCTTCGGCACAAGGCCCTACGTTATGTGTAATGTATCTTTTTTTTTTAAATCTGACTCAAGAGTACACGCCCCATTTTCCTGCTCCTTTCTCTTCACTTCCACCAACACACAAGTGTCCCAAAACTTGGCATTTCGCATGTCATCAAATTGACATTTAATTTCCGAGGCGTAGCGGAGGCTGTAGCTTATTATATGACGTCACAGACACAGATAAAAGACAAAAGGGTGGGAACAGGGTGGGAAGGGTGTGACATGTAGATTTATAACACCCTGTAGGGGGTGATGTTTATGATAAACTTGTCTCGGGTGACGTTACACGTGGTTTTTATTAAGTTATGATTTTGTTTTTGTTTAGTTTTCTTAAGCCGACTTGCGCAGCCCAATAAACCAGGAGTTAGCTGCTAACACAGGGTTAAATAAATAATTTGTATTGATTTATCTTGATTTAACCCTGTGTTAGCAGCTAACTCCGGGTTTATTGCGTTAACTCTGGGCCGCGCAAGTGGGCATTAGAAAATAAGAATTGGGTATGAGAAACTTGGATAAGGGAATTTTAGAACTAAAAATAACAACATTTTCTCAGAACAATGCCATATTTTTTCTATTCTTTTTTTATTGAATTTAGAAAATAAATCAAAATACGTGCATACAATGGGAAGCTAAAAACTCTCAACGAATAACCTCCTTCTTCTTTTTGAAGTCGGATAAAATGTGTTATACAATATACATATACTTAACCATCGTCTCAATGAAATTCATTTGGTCTTATGTAAGCGAAAACATGATGCCTGAGTAAAAATAATAATATTTAAATTGGTGCCTACCTAACAAAATTTTTTTTTTCACTTTCCCCACCCACTCTCATTTAAGTGTCACACGTCACTAAATCTGCACTAATGACCACCATGCACTAAGCTCAGTCTAGACTATACCTAGATGCACTAGGTATAAAAAAGTAGCGCGACCTCATTAGTTGCGCTTTTGTGACTCATCTCATGTGAATATACTCGTACATGTATGTATGTATACTTGTTGTGTTGAATTTATGGTGCTTGTCTTGTTATGCAGTTTTTGGGCAAGAAGGTAAACATCCAGTTGCGGTCTTTAGTGTGGCATTGTAAATAGTTAAGTGACCGCCTGAACGACTTTTTAAATTGGCCTCATTATACAATGACAACCAACCGCCAAAGATCTCGCGTCAGACCACAAAAAAGGTGGCGAGATAAGCTAGCTGGACACCTACTTGGATATCTTGGCAGAGGCGGTCCAGGATAGGGAATCGTGGAAGAAGAGGAGGGAGGCCTTTGCCCAGCAATGGGATACCGATGGCTAGATAATAGAAGATACCGTATCGATGACAAAAGTTTTTGATGTCATCCATGCAGTATAATGCGGCCATTTTAAAAAGTTGTTCAGGTGTCACTTATCTACACTAATAGACTGTACAAGAAAGGCCTTTTTTTATGACAACCTCTATTGTAAATTTGGCCAATGTCAAGTGAAGTAAAGCTTACTATAAATATTACATACATACATACATATCTGTCACGCCTCTCTCCTATAATTATTATATTGTGCTATTATAATTAACCTCTTGTTATAAAAAGAAAAGACGATTTAGATAACTAAAAATAGGTAAGCATTTTTGCAACCGAGCCAGAGTTTTATGTTTTGGCAAAACTATAATACAGTTTTCAAAACCGAATACTTACTTACTTGTTTTAACCAAGTAATTGCCGCTGTAAATAAAACTTGCATAAAAACTACGTTTTTCAGAGCTCGTAGCCTAATTGCTACGTCGTAGTCTCGTAGCGGTCTACTACGATGTCGTTTACTGTTAACATTCGATTTTTTTTATAAGAAGTCGTAGCCATGGTTACACGTAGCAATATTGTAGCTTGCATATGTCGCTCATCAGAATAACACAAAGGCTATATTATTTTACGATATCATGATGTTTTTCCAAGATATGATAAATGCGTACGAGGTCGCAGGATGCCTCTTGTTGATAATAAAAATCTGCGAGTAATAAAGTACCGGAGGAGTTGTCAGCTGTCATAGTGAGTGACACAACAAGATGCTGCTAAATTAAACGACGACGACGTTACATGTACCATGGTATGCGTACAGTCAGCATCATAAGTCGATGAACACATTCAAATTTTCAAAAGTTATATACAAAGTTATTAGACGTAAAACCTTACCTATTTTCTTTATTTTGAACCTTATTGGATGGTCATTAAACCCTAGAGTATATTTTGCTACGCGATTTCGTCTAATAACGGTGTATTTTACTTTTGAAAATCTGAATGTGTTCATCGACTTATGATGCTGAGCTGACCGTACCTAACTGAAGTGTGTCTTATTTATTAAATACCGTGTGATTTAATTTTATCTTTTTTGACACGAACTCCGTTATTACAAAGCGAGTTTTCTATTGGAGCGTATTGAGATACTCATATGATCCTATTCAACCAAATAAGATACTTAATGCAATCCAATAGAATCAATTAAGAGACTTCATACGATTCAATAGGAACATTGGAATAATTTAATATTATCCAATAGGGTCTTAAATGTAAAACGATAGAGTCCAATAGGACTTATTATCCTGTTGGCACTGTTGTGTTACTGTGAACCCATTGAAATTCAAAATTCAAAAATAATTTATTCGTAGGTAACATTAAATTAACACTTGAATTCGTCACAAAGTAAAAAATAAAATAAAAAACATAATAATGAATTTAAAGAACCAAAAACAGAAAAACATTAAAAGAGGGAAGCTACGCTGACTTCGGAAGGCAGATTCGCCAGAGAAGAAGCCAGCAAGAAACTCTAGAGGTTGCTTTTTAAGTTTTTTAAAAATATTGTTTACAATCATTAAAATTTTTTAATTGGATGGATATTACTGAATTATCTACTTATATGGCCCTATTGGATCGTATTGATTACCTCATTTGGTCCTATCTAATTGTATTGAGTTACTCATGAGATCCTATCGAGTCTCTCATTCTGTCCTATTTGACGTTACATAAACTTGAGTTACAAAAAAAGACGAACATAAATGTCATTGTTTTAATGTAGTCGTCATCCCTATTCCCTTAAAAAGTAAATCTTAACCCTCAAAGTTGGTACTAACCTCCGACAATATACAGCAAACCTGATAAAAGTCATTGCAGTGGAAAGAATGCAAACTGCACTTTACTGCACTCAACGGGAAGTGCATAAGTGCAGTCCCACAATGCACTTGAGAAATCACTGCGAATCGCCCTCACTTACTTACCTGTTACTAGATTGTTGTGAAATGCTGCTATTTGTTTTATTTAAAGTTACTGTCGTTTATTTGTTGTAAAAGGGATTTTAAGCATTTTTACATTTTAACGAGGAACCTCTTAACATCATATTTTCAAACCGAAAACTGAAATAGTGTAATAGGTACTTACCAAAAATTTTATTAAAAATGAGAAACCTTAATTGCAAACCAACTTTTCACAGATATGTAGTTTGTACCTACGCATATTTTTATACGATATTTACAGTTGCAGATAGGTACGGTATTAACAAAAGAGATATACAAAGCAAGAGTGGCTGGAAATGTTGGGAGGGGAAGGCCAAGACGAACGTACCTCGATCAAATCTGGGACTTGCTCAAGAAAGGCCAAATCAAGAGTACCCTAAACCGACGGGCATGTATGAGGCGACTGATGAGTGTGGATGAAGCGAAAGAGTTGTGTTTGGATCGTAGCAAGTGGAAGGAAGTGGTCTCTGCCTACCCTAATGGGAGAGAGGCGTGGCGGATATGTATGTATGTATACTAGTAAATGGATATTTGTGAAAAAATACAGTTACCTATAAGTTTAATAACCATTATCTTTATTCAGCTCTTATGTAAGTAACTGAATTAAATATAATTTTACCGTATTCTATTTATTAAACGTTACAGAATGCTGAATTTATTTTCAAAAGACAGCCGTATTTTAAGCCGCTGTGCGTGAACCATTTTATAATTACATCGCGACACGCAACTTTTCAGATGTAGGTACGTACTTATACGTCATTTGGGTCCACAATGGGCTGGATTTAGGGGTGGGAAAGGGCCCATTTTAAATTCTGTTGCAGCAATGAAACAAAACGTTTGTCGGTTGGGCATGGGAGTGATTTCAATAGACTATGAAGTTGTCTATGGTTAAGTGTGGCGATACCTGGGACCCAAGTCTGCTAATTTAAAGTCACTAAGCGCGACCAATTGAAGGCCCGGTCACCTGCTGCCATCATATACAATTAAGACAACGGCGTTCTTACCTGCTCTCAATGTGCACGGAACTTTGTCTCAAAGATAGGCTACACAAGCCAAATGAGAGCGCACGAGCGCCAAACTGACCTATAGGAGTCGAAGTGGTCGCCATGGCCGGAATCGGCCGGATAGATAGATAGAATTTAAATTAGCCTCAGTAAGGTTACCACGAAGAACTTACATAGATCAAATGAAAGAGGGGATAGAAGTTGTGTCGTACCAGGTGCTCAAAAGGAAGGCAGAAAATAGAACAGGGTGGCGTAGACTCCACCGACAAGAGCGAAGCTCTTAAGTTTAATGATGAAGGTTTCGACATAGTGTCAATGACATTTTTTGACACATTTGGTATTCTGCTAAACTGCTAATTAAGGCCAAGGCTAACACTGGTTGCGATTAAATGTGTCAAAAAATGACATTGACACTCTCATTGAAACTCTGCCGACACACAACTGGGAATACTGTAATTTAGTAGACTTGGGCCCCCGGAATGCTCCTCTGTCACAATACGAGACAGAAATAAGGAAAATAATACGGTAGGTACTTTTCTTTATTATTATCAGCCCATATATGTCCCCACCGAGGGGCACGAGCGTACTCTCATTCAGAGAGTGATTAGGCCGTAATCCACCACGCTGGCCAAGTGCGGGTTGGCGGATTTCACATACACCTTCGAATTTCTTCTCTGGTGTATGCAGGTTTCCTCACGATGTTTTCCTTCTCCGTTAGCAAGTGGTAATCGAATAAATTGATCCGTACATGAGAAATAAACTCAGAGGTACATGCCCGCGCCAGGTTTCGAACCCGCGCCCTCAGAATTCGAGGCAAGCGTTCTACCAACTGGGCTACCACCGCTTTACTTTTCTTTTCTTTACGAAGGAATTTTAATAAAATGTCGCACATACACATACACTCTTGAGGGCGGGATTTATTTCAAGATTACTCGAATACTCGAATACATTCATAAGTACATTCATGATCATGGGAGAAAACTTTGGCACCGTGGCATTTTGTGCTGGAGGGTTCCAATTTTTAGGGTTCCGTACCCAAAGGGTGAAAACGGGACCCTATTACTGAGACTTGGCTGTCCGTCTGTCTGTCTGTCCGTCTGTCACCATGCTGTAACTTATGAACCGTTATAGCTAAAGCGTTTTTTCACAAATGATATTACCGTTGCCGCTATAACAACAAATACTAAAAATAGAATAATAATAATAATTAAGGGATATAGGAAAGAGGAAATAATTAAATTAAATACTAAAGAAAATTAAATTCCCAAAAACAAACATGATTTTTTTGGTTGATATCAATAGTGAATGGTATGGAACCCTTCGTGAGTTAGTCCGACTCGCACTTGGCCGGTTTTTTTATATGCATGTGACGAAAGTAGGACACAGGTAACATACACAAATTCACAAGCTTAAAATTTACACACATTTTTTTAAAGTTCTTATAAACCTATAAGAATCTAAAAAAAAATCTCAAAATATAGAAGTTTTCAATCAAAATCTCACTAATATGCTTTAGTATTTTATTACTTTTCAATAGCTCCATAACTTTTTCATAACATAACCCTATCTGATATAAAAACTACACGATAAATATAACATATTCGCCGCCAAGAAAATATTTCTTCCTTTTTCATTGGACAAAAACCGATAAGTTAGTGGAACGGTCTATAAAGTGGTAGAAATGGTAGGAATGGTAGCTTTGGTAGAAATTTCGATAGCTTATGTCGTGTAGCTGGCTTATGGCTTTCAATAAGTGGTTGGGTCGGTTTGAAATATTTTCACGGATTGGAATGAATAGAGAAAAGTTTCTGATTTTTATTTTTGCTGCGGACTTTGATATATTTGTGGTTGGAGTTACTTACTGGTATTGGTAGGTAGTTAAATACTTATTTTTAAATGGCAAGTAGGTACCTTTATGGATTCTGCCAATGACTTTAATATCCTATTTAGGCATTTTGTGGCTGGAGTTACTTCCTAGTATTTTTACGGCGAAAGATGAATGTGTGGATCGTAGCAAATGAAAGGAAATGATCTTTGCCTACCCCAATAGGAAAGAGGCGTGACGGATATGTATGTATGTATTTGTACGGACTTTTTTTTCTTAGCCTATTTCATCCCACTGCTGGGCAAAAGCCTCTCCCATGCCCCTCCAAACACCCCTGTTATTAGCTGCAACCCATCAATCGTCCCTGAATGAGCGTAGGTCGTCACTCCATCGTTTTATGGGGCTACCTCGGTGACGTTGGCCGTCTGGCACTAGTGTTCCTTACCCGGTCTATTCTTTTTACACCTTGTATGCTGCGCTCCATTGCTCTTTGGCAGACCTTAAGCTTGGAATTTTGGCTCTCAGTGAGTGACCAGGTCTATGTTTTTTTAATGGCAACTACTTACCACTGTGTAAAGAAATTCCTTCCTACAGACTTTATAGAGACAGAAATGAATCTTGAAATTAGTAATTATAAAATTAAGTATTAATTTATCTTAGTACGGTAATTTAACAACACGAATTACTAATTTATTGCTCTTTAAAAACTTCCCATCCAACAACATAACAATGCAATTACTAGCAGAAATGCAAGTATTATATTATAATTTGAATGCACTTTAGTGCATAATGCAAACGAGGTCTAAATACCGTTGCACCGGCTTAGCTAGATGCAGCCATATTTGAATTACCTCCGCCAGAGAGATGACCATATTTTATCACTATTATACAGCTTGGAGTGGTGTAAGAGTGGTTTTGTAGCGGTTATAGGACTAAATTGGATTTATCTGGCTATTTTCTTTGCCAGTTTTGAATTGTTCTCTGCCAGTTTCTTTAAGTTTGTTCGAGTTAGCAACTCAGCGGTGATGCGACCTCCGTCGCGTTTTGTCTATCTTTTTCTATGATTTTGACTTTTACTTTTTTATGACGTTTTTTATTATTATCAAATGTTTCCTAGGGCTTCTGGTTTGTTTTTGTTGGTTGGTCAAATTAATAAATAGAGTTACGAGGCATTTTTAATAGTTTCATTAACAAAACCTACAAAATATATTTATAGTGGTATGTATGTATACCTAATAACCTACTACTTACCTAAAAAAAATGTGTGGCTGTATGTGAGGAAGTTTGTAACTCTTTCTCGCAAAAACTACTGAACGGATTTCAATGTAACTTTACAATATTGTAGTTTACATATCAGAATAACAGATAGGCTATTTTTTAAGATATTATCATGATTTTTTTCCAAGATACTATGACGTAAAATGTACTCAGTAGCAGGCAGCCTATAGTAGTAAGTAGAGATAGATAGATAGATAGAAATTCTTTATTGCACACAAAGAAATACAAATTAAACTTAAAACTAAAACATTGTGCGCAAAGGCGGCCTTATCACTAAAAGTGATCTCTTCCAGACAAACTTTGGAGTAGGACAAGTTTAGGAAGACTGTAAAGTAGAGCAGGGCAATAAAGAGAGAGAGAGAAAGATTATATAATAAAAGAAACTTATTGAACAATACCCTCCTATTGTCATAAAACCGGTAATTTCCAGTATGATCCGCCCTCATCCTCTCGTCACTTAATCTCCGACTCCTACAATACCGGATTACCGGCATTGTTTCACCCTATTGTTGTACCGGATTATTTTCATCCGGTTCTATTTCAAGTACCCGGTTATTCTTTTACATTTAAATTACAATAGGTATTTGTGGGAATGATCTGTCTTTAAGCACTTGTACTGGGTGTAACAGAAAGGGGGTATAAAGCCTAAATACAGCGATAGTCCTCATGAAACTGAACAACTTTCCCTAAGGAACATGGGTCGTAACTCAAAAAATTTTTTTGGATCGCCCATACTTACTCGATCAGCTGATCGGACATTTTGTATGGGGAGATGAAATTTTTTTTTCGAGTTACGACCCATGTTCCTTGGGGAAAGTTGATCAGCTTCATGATGACTATCGCTGTGTTTCGCCATCCTCCCTTTCTGTTACACCCTGTACAAAAAAATGATTGTTTAAACTTACACAAATCCCGCTAGATCAAGATACGCAACGTATGCAAAGCAATACGAAATCTGCTCTATTAGTAATAAGTCTGTTTCTAGCTTGAGATAATTCCAGAATTTTCTCTAATACATTACCTAGATATGTGTCTATTAAAAGAAACGATTGTACTTATAGTCTGAAACAATATTTTGAGGGGTCATAATTGAATAGTTTGTTATTTACCAAATAATATTAATTAGGTACTGTACCTATGTCTTATTATGAGTAAAACTTTACTTAGTGGTAAGCACTAACCACATTAACAGCAATAGAATATTTCATTTGATTTTGATGATGCTTATTTTAGTGGTTTTAGCTTTACAACAGCTTATAACATAAAAGCCCAAGGAAACATTATACCTTTACCTACTATTAGCTATTCTGTGCCTATACCGAAAATAAAAACGTAAGTACCTACGTAATTACGAAATAAATGCAACAGAACTTATCTAGCTAGGAAACAAGCTTCAAAACTTTGATTAGCTTATCCGAGCCCAGTGAATCGAAACCGTTCCACTCCATTTACTCGGTCGCGTCGTGGAGACTACATTTATGATGTTCTTGCTATCATTTGCTAGATGCTAGCAGTGTTAATTGAGTTTAATAATAGGATATACACATCAGGGGGCTTAGCATGGCGAGCCGCGACAATTATCTCACGTATGCTGTCCTTATCACATTTAATACTATAGACAGAGACGTAAGCGTGACAAACGCACGACAACGTCTTGTCAAAGAGTGCCATGCTAAGCTAGCAGAGGTAGTTCCAAAGTCGCACCTATAGCAGAAAAACTCACTGAAAGTCGCCTACGCCGGCTCGGTCATGTCATGAGACGCCCCGAAGACCATGTTGTGAAAAGGGCCCTAGCACTGCCGAATGATAAAAGAAAGAGAGGACGCCCACAGGCTACTTGGTGGTCCACGGTAGCTAAGGACTTAGAGCGTGCCCAAACAAATGTGTTGACAACCCTGGAAAAAAAGACCTGGCGCGGGAGAACGAGGAGAGCCGACCTCAATTAATGGGAAATGGCTAGAACAAAGAAGAGATAAGGGACACCCTAATATACGTATAAATATTCTTTTGACATGAGGGAACAAATGAACATACATAAGTACACACACATTACGAGTGTACATACATTCATACATAGGTATATCGCGGACATAAATAATTCACTACTTTTGCTTTTGCCTGTGTGCTGTAACAACATCTACAAGACATTCGTAGAATATAAAAATAGTCTTTATAATAGTAACGAGCGGCCTTATGCCTAGGATGCAGTAACTTTCAGGTAACCTTAAAGTAAAAGAAAATGAGTTTTCAGATTTTTTATAAATTACACCGCGTTACGTGGCGGCTGGTCTTGTTATGCGGCTTCAACCTAGCTAAGAGCTTTACTTTTTAACTATCTATTTACATCTTGTGGTCTGTTTGAATGCTGCAGGATCAAAGATTCATTTAGAGTCAATAATTGTTATAATGTAAATATGTAAACTGTAAGAATTGTAAAACTTTATTTGAAAAGAGCAACCCCACAGAGTTTCTGGCTAGGTTCTTCTCTGGGGGAAACTGCGCTTTGCGAATCTAGCACTAGCTTCAAAAAGTATATTATAATAAGTAATGTAACGGTTTCAAGAGCATTTTTTGTGCCTATGAAATAAATATATTTTTGACTTTGACTTTTGACTTTGGATCCGATGTCATATCGATAAATTTTTTTAGTTAAACGATGACAAAAAATCAGGTTCAAATTTTACAAAAATCAACCACAAATAATATTTCCATATCACAGTTTGGAAAACCTTCAATTAATTTCCGCATGCATAGATCACAATAGCAACTGATGAATATGCAAAGTGACACAATGTCCACCAAACGACCAAACTAGGTAATCTAGTTACCTATTATACCGCGGACCAATCATGTGTGTGACGTGATCACTCGGCCGTGTGATTGGCTGAGATTCTAATGGCGATCGGGTTTTGTTTTTTTAAGTGTTAAGTAAGTAAGAGAAGCGTGCTGTTGGAAATAAATAAATCAAAATCAAATCAAAAATATATTTATTTCATAGGCACAAAAAATGCTCTTGAAACCGTTACATTATTATATAGGTAATTTTTTTTAAAGCTAGTGCTAGATTCGCAAGGTGCAGTTTCCCCCAGAGAAGAACCTAGCAAGAAACTCTGTGAGGTTGCTCTTTTCAAATAAAGTTTTACAATTCTTATAAACAGTTACACAGGTATAAAGGTACATATTACAATACATATCTCTCACGCCTCTTTCCCATCCGGGTAGATAGGTAGAGACCACTTCCCTCTACTTGCTACGATCCAAACACCCTTCTTTACCTACTTCTTTCTTTTGAAATAAATATTAAAATTTAAATTACATTTGCATATTATCATAACAATAAACATAAATAACCTACAAAATATTAACATTAACGCTCGGCAAAGTCAATAATTAAACTTTCATCATTTAAAAACTGAAGAGAATGCAATTTCAAAGTTTTCAGATTGTCGACTGAGATAGAACATAATAAACTTTGCTAGAACGTATTATTATACCTAGTAAACGTTTTCTTGAGATTCGAATAATATCCACACTAGTACTATCTAGGTCTCAAGATTATTATTTTGGAAGATAATCTTATTTAAACCAAAACCTTTGCAAAGATAAACCAAACATAAAATAATCTCAAAATGTTACTTTAAATATAATTCACTCGAGCAAAGAACTCGTAAGTAATTACGTGAGCAGAGGGGAAATCTAATCAACAAAACCACATATTGTACCTCTATCTAGAGAGGCAAAAACGACACTTTGCGTTTAGGGGTTTGAAGATTCTACTCGCCCAATGAATACGCGACTTTGAAGTACGAATAATACGATCTATCTTGCTTCATCATTATCAGCGTTTTAGCTAGATGCTCACTGCTGAGCATAGGTCTCTCAATTATTCTCAAACGCGTCAGGTTCACTGCCAGCAATGAGACTGCGTCCAACGAGACCCTGTGGATTTCACTAGGTCGTCGGTTCATCTGCCAGTTGGCTGTCCCACGCTGCGCTTGATAGTGCGTGGTCTCCAGTCCAGTTGCCCAAGCCTGCTAATTAATATTTTCCGTTGAGTGTCGGCAAATTGTCAATGGCATTTTTGACACATTTGGTCGCAATCAATGTACACGGAGAGTGCTACACGGAGACTTGAGCCCCAGAAATTTTATGCCCCATTGGCTGTCCGATCTTCCCGCCATTTTGCTTTAACAATGCTAATTTAATTCTCTTTGTCCACATAAAACACTAAAACAATCGATTATCCTTTCCAACTGGACATTGAATTTTCTCGGTAATAAAACGAAGTTCATACTCGGTAACGTAACTCGGTTACGGGAACCCGGAACTCAGTTACGAATCCGCGGAACTTAGTTACGGGTAGTGTGAGAATGGAGGTTACGTTCGAAGGCTTTATTAATCTCATGGCGCACAGATTTTCAGAGAATACTTTGTTTGTTTTGTAACGAAGAATAATTTGTTAGCTCTTTAGTTAGGTTCGTTTTTTTTTTGTTTTTGTCTCATTTTTTTTGCAGTCGGGTCTCAACTGCTTGAAGCAGTCCATGGACGCCGCCCTTAGCCGTTCATTATGTTTAGTTGCAGCTACCGTCCGAAATCGATTAATGTGCCATTTATGAGACGTCACTCTTCATTATTGTGAAATAAAGGTTTTCCAACACATAGCTCCCACTGAATAGTGAGTAATTGCCGATAAATTGGCAACTGATATTAATCCAATCACGGTTTCCTATAGGGAAATTTATTGTATTTCATTGCTGCTATTAATTCGTAATGGCGTAGTGCTATGAAGTTGAATTATTTAAAGGAGAGTTCAGATTCCTTTTTTCAGTTTTTACATAGAATGAAGTATATACCTCATATAATAAGGCATATAGAATAAGACATAGAATGAGGCATATGCCAAGGGCATCAAGTCGTTAAGGCTGATTCTCAAAAAAGTGGCACCGATGAATTAAATTTGCATTTTTTTTTTAAGTTTGCGATTTTAAGTTTCTTACTGCAGTTATCGCTAGATATATAGACCAGTATTCGATATCAAGTGGAGGGAAGTAAATTATTCAAGTAGTTTAGGAAATATAAGCATTTGAAATTACTAGGCGTCCAGGTTAATGACTGTGATGACAGGTGAACGAATATCGGGATCCAGGTTATTGATAAGAAGTGCAGGATACCGACAGTCCAATACAAAATTAGTTGAAACTGTCAGCGGGTTAACGACAATGTGCGCTTGTTCATAGTTTAGACAAATAAAATACAGTTCATTTAGAATAATCAATCACATTTATTTTAATTATCTTTAATATTAGCCTTTTCAAAGTACCTCTTAGGCTATAACAGAACATAATTTTAAACTCTTTCCAAATAATTATTAACGAAATCAAAATTTTAGTAGGATTTATATTTTAATAGTAAAGTTTTAGTTTTAGTAAAGTTGAATTGCCTTGAAAGTTTCAACATTACTTACATGTTCTTAAAGCAAAAAAAAAAACATTCAAAAGTGCTACAATCAAAAGTCATGTTATTTAAATGGGCACTGATTTAAAGAAGCAGTTAAAAATAGCAGTTTTGGTAAGTTAGAAACTATAAATGGCGCGTTTAAAAACTATTTGAGCAGTTAAAACTAAGCAGTAAAATAACTTAAATTGAGTAATAAAAAATAAAGAAATAGTTCAGTGAAAATCTAATGGACCAGGAAAAAAATAGAATGATCGGTAAAAGTGATTGCGCGGTTACGTGGGGGTTACGTAAGTAATAAATCGGAATTTGTCGATAAGAAATCTCATTCTAAGCAATTCTATAAACAATAAGGCGGTAATATAAAATAAATTAACAGTACCTACATACTTTGACAGAAGTAATTAAATAAAACAAATTGTTTATTGAAAATAGGTATAGTAGTTAGCTATTGTATCAAAGGGTAACCAATTTATACGGGTGTTCGGGAAATTATCACTTTCCTTTTAACCAGGTATAAGTACTCTTAGTGATGTAGAACACATTCCACGACTCATTTTTAATTAAGAATTTCATTAATAATCGCGCGCTGTAACGCAAAGGTCATTCAACCCTCGGCGAGTAAGTAGGTAGGGCGCGCTCGCTCTCTCTCTCTCGCTCTCTACGGGCAGCGAGTGCTCCCGACCTACTTACTCGCAGAGAGTTGAATGTCCTTTGCGTTAACGCCCGACCTATTTATCGAACCGCTCATTCCATTCATTTTTACCGATCGTTTAGATTTTGGACTGGTCAATTATTTTTTGAATTGACATTGTATGATAAAATAACCGACTAATTTATTTTTTATTACTGTCCATGTTTTACAGTCGTAATAATTAATGAACCGTCATAAAATTAAATAACTGCTCAATATGTTTTTCAACTGATCATAATAACAGCTCGAATAAATTAAAAAACCGCTCAAAAAATAAGTTTCCTTTTATTAAAGTGGGTAGACCGACAATTCAACATTCCATTTGGATATAGAATCTCCTCAAATGCCTAACAATCCGTAAATATACCTATTGCAAGTACTTAAGAAGAAGGGTAAACAACCCGATTGGTTAGTCTTTTGTTTAACTGACAGTAATTTGTAAGGAAAATGACGTCACGTGTTCTTAACCTGATTTTGACTAGCAGGCTAACGACTTACAGGTGACCGACAATTTAACGGTTTTTTTACAATTACAAGGAAAGTATTTGGTTTATGCCCGTAATATGTTGTGACAAGAAAATAAACACCAATTTACATAATAAAAACGAATTTCATCACATCAACTAGTACATAATTTTCGACATTTGAATGGCAGAACAAAGACAACATTCCTGTTACAAACTCCCGTTCGCTGAATATTTTTACTTTCCACGTCGCCTACAACAGCTATAAACATGTGAACTTGTAACAGGCGCTAGCCGACAACTGGACGCGTCGATTCATGCAAGAGGGGGTACGGGGGATACCATAGTGTGTACGCTATAGGAGTGTTCGTGCGGTGGCAGAACAACGACAAAAACTACCTCGGACAAACTTAAACAGCATATAACTACTAAAATTTGTATTTGGAGTAGTTGTTAAATACTATAGATATAAATATGGAAGGTATAAGTAAGCTATATAAAGCACACAATGTTTTTTTTATTTACGTTTTCTATTTTATTTTTAACCTCAAAGTTCGGTATCTGGCGTTGGGACACGTCAAGTGAACGACAAAACGTAGTTACAAACTAAAGTTAATATTATATTATACATTTTATTTACTTTTAATTACTAGCCCTCGTAGAAAGTGTCTTTAAATATTAATTGATAATTTAAATACGATTTAGGACGTACTGTAAAAAAAAAGTTCTAACATTAATTGATTGACAGGTTGCAGTGCCACTTTTTTGGGAATTAGCCTTAAAATCTTCGAACAAGTTTGAGGTTTACTACGAAATCACGATAAATCCCCAGATCAATCGACCATCGTGTTTGTTCATTGGCATTGTTTTTTCATTTAATGGCAAAGCTTGTTACATCTTTCACCCAATAAATTAAAGAAATATTATAACATCGATCTAATTATATCTAATTGAGTATTTGAAGTCACTACAGTTGTAAATGCAAATCCTTTGTACTTACCCAAATTCAATTTCCATCAAGAAACGAATTAAAAGACAATTTAATAAAAAGGCAAAGCGACCTTCAAAGAGACAATTACGTGAACGTGTCCCGTTTTTATAATAACAAGGGAATTCTAATCAGGACCTTCAAAAAGTGGAAATATCGAACAGTATCGAACAAAACGGGAGATTGTCACGTTCCTCGTTAAAGAATGTCAGTAAAATAACGGCTTTCCCGCAATTTTGCATCGATCTTGTTTTGTTTATTTTTTTAAGAACTTGTAAAGAGTTTCTATGCTTTTTATTCTGCCTCTTTGATTGCTTAAACGGAAGTATAGATGTTTTAAGTTCTGCTTTCTAAAATAACCTTAAAAGATAAGTAAATAAGTAGGCACCAGGAAAAACTTAATGCGTAATGCTTTTCTAATAGGTTTTCTTTTATATTTTTTGTGATTTGAACTTTATCCAGGTTTTCTAATAAGCACATATTTTAAATCATTTTTTATTAAATAAGGTGTGCTACGTGATTCACAAAATGATATTATCTATTAGAAATTGAAAAAAAAAAAACTGTTGTAAGAATATTTTATTTTTGAAATAAAAAAAAAACTATGTTGTTTACGCGACACACAGGTATTTTCCACAGTTTATTCCCTTCGTAGTTCATAATAACACTTACTGTCAAAGAAATTGCTTTGTTGCGTATATCCGAACATCCCTTCCTTCAATACTTTCCGAACGTAGCCCTAGGGATAATACAAGTCAATCGAAAATATATCATAACATACAGACTGAGGGTTTATTTTTGTTTGTAGAATAGACTGGGGAAGGTAAGTGGGAATACAGATAATAGCAGTTTGATATACTTTGATATAAAGAGGTTTCAATGATAGATTTGATATCTTCTTATTTATTTTGGGTGTGTTTTATGAGAAATTCACTTTGAAAATTCATTTTCTTGACATTTGTCCTTGAATAAAAAATACCTATCTATCCTTAGGTACACCGGAATTTTAATGAGCATGATATCCTAAAATAATATAGCCTATATGTTCTGATGTGCAAGCTACAATATTGCCAAGTTTCGTCAAAATCTGTTCAGTAGTTTTTACGTGAAAAAGAAACAAACTTCCATCGGCATAAATATTGACATTTATAATAGGAGTAGGAAGGATGACGAGTAAGAACTTGTTTAGCTAAGTTATAGAACTAAAATCTACACTTGACTACTTAGCAACTATGTTTTACCTTCTTCTTTTTTTACCTATTTAATCTCTATTAAGTAAAATCTTTTTTTTAATACAAAGATCGCTTAGCATTTCTTTATTACTAAACGTTTTATTTTACTTAGAGTAGTGCAGGTACCTACATACGAAATAAACCAAATAATAAACACATATATTCTTCTTAGACCAACCTATATAAATCCTAATCTAAAAATCTTTAACCCCTTAATAGCTAGTGTCCACCAAAAGGCAAAAACCGCAATAAATCCACGAGCGTCAGATTAACCTCTCGGACGGTATTTAGATCGCGACGATTGTAGTCATTTGTCCGGTCGGCCGTAACCGTTCCCTAGCTGACCATTCGTAGTTTGAATTGTCGAAATGCTTGCAGATGTTTAGAGATTAGACGCTATTCGATGTTTGAATTCGGTTTAGCTGTGGGGTTTCAAGGTAGTGTATTGGTAAATTGTGAGATAAGTGTACAAGTTATACCTATAATAGGTAGGCACCTATTAAAAAAAAAATGTTTTTTACATAGATGCTCCAAGCTTAATCGTATTAAATATCCTTAAAAATATCGAAGTCATGTTATTAAAAACCAAAATTACAAATATAGCTGTATTTGATATGAAACCACTATAAATCCTCATATCTATACGCATTTTTATATCAAGTTTAAAACTGCATCACAGCCACACACAACACTAAAATCAAACTTCATAATGCTTACATATCGCTCCACCCTGTACCTACGCAAAAGAGCAACAGAGCCTAAGATTACGCTATTCCCAGTAGACCGGTATTTAAGGCCCCGATTGGTACAATTTGTCCGGTCCCCTTTTCAGTGGTCACTTCCGTCCGGCGAGGGGTTAACTGACCGCAGTTATTTTCAATTACTAAAACCATTACGTGCGGTCATTTGTCCAAATAAAGTAAGCTAAATTGGTTTTAAATCTGGCAGTTTTTTGGGTTATAGTTATAATCTACTTGGTACAAATGTAGTTTAGTCTCAGGAAGAGGTTCAGTTGAATACTATTCTTTTTATGTATAACTCGAGCTATTGCCAGGCAATTTTCTTTACTCTGTATTGATAATTGATTATTAGTATACCGTAATGTTTGCAATAAACTAATTAGGTAACCATTAAAGGCCAAACAAGCTAAAAAAGGTCCTACGTCTACGTTACGGTACAAACGGTGACAGTTCCATAGGTACATTACAACTTTGAGGTAAGCATACGTCTACGCATACGCAACGCATACGCATCCGGTGTGTTTTGGCCTTTATTCTTATCTTTTTACCTACCCTATACATGAACATACAAGTTTTTTGGTATTTTGCCTCCATATATTTAAAGTTGTCTGAACGCAACTAATACTTATAGTAAGATAGGTTTCCAACATTACCTACACGTTAATGAATATCAAGACACGGCTATCCTCTGAACATGGCTTCATCCGTGCATTTAAGTGGTCAGTAAAACAAGAATTATTATTTAAACTGTACTCTGAAAATTGGGTAATAACGACCTTGCCTCTCTAACATCGATTTTCCACATTATAATAACCTGTCACACATCCACATTCACATCAATTTAATTAAAACAACACCCAAAGGTATTCGTCAAAAGGAAAATTAATTAACACACTCACATAACCCAACCGTATGAAAATGTCCCCGTTTAGTATGCGAATGGGGTCGCGGTGTACGAGATTATACTTGGTAGGGTTATTGCCGTCGACAATATATGCCACGCGAAATAACGACTGAATTTGTATTAGGAAGAAAGGTTTTGTGTTTCACGATGTGAAAAGAAAGAAGAAAGGGACGGAAATTGCTATAGTAATGTTTGTGTACATAGTTTTTGGTCATCCTGCCTTAAAACAAAGAAAACAAGCATATTGTCCTTAATATAATCAATTATAAGAGAGAGAGTCATACAAAAAGAATGTCTTGTCTGACTAAACTAAGTTATTAATTACTTACATTACGCCTCCGTCCTTGCTCTTCATCAATACAAAAGTAATAAAATAAAACACACAAAAAGGCAACTCTAGTACCTATATATTCATGGCTACTCAAAAAAAAGTTAGTCATATAAACGTTCCCCAAAAGCTACCTATAAGAGCAAAGTATTTATAAAGGCATTAGAATAGCGACATTAAACGCTAGAGGTAATAAAACATACTAAGAAATATGTCATTCAAATTGCATCCTGCAGCTTCTACAAAAATCGTATCGCAAATCCTAAAACCAGTTCGAACCGGATTCATCGTTCAACACATCACGTCCGCACTAAATCCAATAGATTATCCGCGGTTCGGTCGAATGATAGAGTGCCGTTCGCTGTTCGTGACGAATGCTCGCTCTATTGGCAAATGTGGGAGTAGAAGAGTTTGTAAATTCAAAATATTATACCTAAATTAATACTTGAAAAATCAAAAGCTACTTTCTTAAATAGCTATGTTCATGCAAGAAAAAACTGATATTGTACTGATTTAATTAGGCACTTATTTACTTTAATATAGGGTGACTTTAAATTAGTGAACGATAGAAAAGAATATGCATGTACTCATGATAACAAATAACTTTTACTATGGGACCAAGGTCGAAATCATAAAAAAATAATTGGTCCCCCATACTATGCTCCCATACTATAGCTGGTGCATTTTGTATGGGGAGTTCGAAAATTTTTGAATGATTTCGAACTTGGTCCGATAGCAAAAGTTGTTTGTTATCACGAGTACATGCATATTGTTTTCTATCGTTTAATAATTTAAAGTAACCCTATCAAAATAATCTTTATTACGTAAGATTTCTATAATTACTTTACCTAAGCGTTGTTTTCTTAAATCTAATATTTATTTTTAGATTCGCATTCGCATCTAGATTCGCATCGCATGGTAGCTGTCCCCAGAGAATTACTAGCAAAAGTTGGGTTGCTCATTTCAAATAAAGTTTTGAAGGATTTTTTGTGATAGCGGAAATTAACGTTATGTCGTATCAAAAAGTCAAATCACTACTGGTAGAAGATAGTCCTAAATGGCGGATGCTTCATCGACAAGAGTCTAACTCTCAAATATAATAATGACCCATTTATATTAGTCGGTTAGACCGTATTCGGCTACAGTCACCGACTAATATGAACAGGTATTCGGCTTGGCCATATTCGTAAGCGTTTCGGTTAAACCGAATGGGGCCGCCGCCTTCGGTGTATGTGCCATAATGACGTTATCATCATGCTTATGCATTATTTACAATATTATTTACTAAATAAACTAACATTGTATCCTATGTTACTCAAAAAGGAAAGCTAAAAAGCCATGTATTGAGTAGATAGTTATTTACGTTACACACACGGCGGCTTCGAGATGTCTTGAACATACTAACTCAGACTGGTTGAAACTAGATTATGGGGATGTCCATAAATTATGGTACAGGTGGAGCTGAATTTTCTCAGCACTCGTTTCGTTGGCTGCTTCAAGACTTTGCTTATCTCTTGCTGACATGTGAAAGGATTCGCATTGGTTCGCAATTTGACGTTTTATATCGAAAATGATACCTGCGCTACATAAGTACTTGAATCGGCGGATACTACTATAGGTACTACGGCGATTTTATAATAAATAACTAATTAATTCATGACGTTTGTTTTGTCAGTTGTGGCTCAAATCCAAATAAAACAATAATAAAGAACTTATAATATAAATTAAAATTCTGATGAACGATGCATCCAATAATTGATTTAGCTACATTAAAAATTTGCATTCGTTTGTATTCGGAAATGCGTACATATTCTTTATCGCCCTTTTATCTGCGATTTTAGCGCGGTCTAACCGCCACAACACAACAATCGCTAGAGAGTAAAAGCACTAAAACAGTATAAGTATTCCCTCAGGAGTGGCCCCATTTTTTTCATATACAAATGAGTTTATGACAGCGTGCCAAGGTTGCGCCAAGTTTTTCATAGTTTTCTTGGTAGATGACCTGTCAAACGATAAGAATTACCATACAAAAAGGTAGCCATTTTGCGCCAGACCAGGCACGCAGATCCAGACGGTATGGCACCTCCTTATATTCTATACTCAAAGCATATTTCTTATTTTTAACTCAGTGGAATAAAACCTATCTTTTCAACCCTATAACCATCTCACGTAATATACCGACATCCCCCACAGAGATTGGCTGTGTGCTCACCCACTGAATGTTACAGCTGATGTTATTGACTAGACGTGGCCAGAATCTAGATTCACCTAGGTGTTACACGTGTTGCTTATTACGTGTCAATAGATCACCTTAATTTAGTGGGTTGTAGGTTTAACTACACAGATCCGGGCCGTGTCCGGGACGTGTCTGCGCCGTAGCCCGTCAGGAGGGAAAACAATACGTCATCATGACAATGTGTGTGAACGAATCCATAGAAAATGTATGGATTGATATTTTTTCCCTGACACGTCCCGGACAGGTTGTCATGACGACGTACAGTATACAAAATAATAGAAGCCCGGACACGTCCCTGGCACGGCCCAGATCGTGAGATTCGTATAGATAGACCTTTATTTGTAGGAAGTTAAGTGTAACAAATTATTTGTGCTTTACACAGATTTGCATACATACCTACATACCTATCTGTCACGCCTCTTTCCCATTGAGGTAGGCAGTGACCACGTCCATTCACCTGCTATGATACAAGCACACTTCTTTCGCTTCATCCACATTCATCAGTCGCCTCATACATGCACGTCGGTTAATATCTGACATCTTATCTTATCTAGCCATCGCTGTCCCACTGCTGGGCAAAGGCCTGACATGTTGACAATAAATTGTATAATACCTATTGTAGGTAAGTATATTTTCTAAAGCTAACGCTAGATAAGCATGATAACTTACATACATACATATCTAACTGTCAATAGACCATTTCCTTAACCTCTTAAAATACCAAGACATACGATCTTGAGACGTGACGCCCTCACAAAATCCCCATAATAAAGACTCATTTGAGACAAACTCACGTCTTTGGAGCTCCTCATATTTATTATAATGATAAATAGCCGCTATTTCACATACCTACCTCTACCTATTACATACCTACTCGTGGTATGACGTGTAGGTATGGTAGCTCGTGTAGGTATGTATATGAGGCGGCTTATAAATGTGGATGAAGTGAAGGAAGTGTGTTTGTATTGTAGCAAGTGGAGGGAAGTGGTCACTGCCTACGATGCGATGGGAAAAAGGGAAAAAGGCGTGACAGATATGTACGTAGTTAGAAAAGTACTTGTAGTAAAAACAAACTGTAAAAGGAATTTTGAAGAGTTAGAGAATCACCTGGAATAATTTTGTCAAATCAACCACAGATTATTGTCTTTTTTTTTACAATAAGTAGGTATAGCATTTATCGTTGTAAATTCTACCAATGTCAGTCAAAAGAAGTAAACCTTGCTATAATTTTAAAATTCGCTATAAATGCATACATAAGTATTATACCCAAAAAAAAACCAGACTGTATATCACAACAATGTTTGTTGTTGTTGAGTCAGCTTGTGGACGTCCACAGTTAGACAAAAGCCTCCAAGGACCTCCACAACGACCGGTCTTGTCTTGTATTTAGTAGAAATTGAACTCACGAAAATAAGTGAACATAAAATTGGATAAGAAATTTTCAATATACGTGAGCGTGAAATGTTATAACTGTTAAGGAAATGCGTAGTCACTTGATGGAGTGGGAATATCTTGTTAGGTACGAGAAAATGCTAGAGTGGTGGATTACGGCCTAATCACTCTCTGTATGAGAGTAGGGTCGTGCCCCTCGGTGGGGACATATATGGGCTGATAACAACAACAAGGGCAAAAGAATGCACATCGGCAATCATTACAACGTAGTTAATTACATACATACATATCTGTCATGCTTCTCTCCCATTGGGGTAGGGCAGAGACCACTTCCTTCGATCCAAACATACTTTTTTCGCTTCTTTCAGTCATGCTGTATGTTTGAGCTTTACAGTCTGAGACATAACTTTATATTTTGATATCCTATTTTTTTTAAAAGATTGCAAAATGTTATGTTCGTCTTGAATAAATAAATAAATACTTAAATCATCGTATTACCGAATACAAACGAATGCTAATTTCCATGTACTTCATAAACAACTTTTTTCTAGATTTTTTAAATTTATTTTTTCATTCAAAACACAAACTCGAGTAAATTCATTTTCGAATCAACAAATTAATATATTGAAATATAAACGCGTTCCCAATATTTAATTAAAAACGCTCCGTGTAAATTACTTGTTGCTGTCTAATTGATATGCTGTGGCCCTAAAGGCCCTTGTTCTCGGGGCCCCCGGTTGCGAGTAGGGCCCCCATCGGTCGAGGTATACGAAACAAATATCGTGGGTATAATATTAGCGCGAAATTATTTTGTCAATTTCTACCGGTCGTTATGTCTATTGCGATATCTGACATACGGATTAGAACGATGGCGATTTTCAATATTTGAAAGGTGTTCCGAAAAAAAGGAATTTAAAATAGTACATACATATCTGTCACGTCTTCTCGTCACCCTTCGGTAAGCAGAGACCACTGCTAAGGAAAAGCCAAGGCGAATGTATCTTGATCAAATCGGGGACTTATTAAAGAAAGGCCAAGTCAAGAGTACCCTAAAATAAACCGACGTGCTTAAATGAGGCGAGTGATTAATGTAGATGAAGCGAAAGAATTAAGTAGGTATGTTTGGATCGTAGCAAGTAGAGGTTGTCTCTCTTATGCTGGTTTCACGCGAAGGCAGAACAGTGAGGCAGAACAGTGGGCAGCACAGTACTGCTGCTATTTAAACGCACAAGATTTGTCAAGGTAGTTGAAGACAGTACTATTCTGAGCGTTTAAACAGTAGCAGTACTGTGCTGCCCACTGTTCTGCCCTCGTGTGAAAACGGCATTAAATTGAACTTGAAAGCCTATATTTTACCTACTTACCCCTACAAACAGCCATATAAACACTGGAATAAAACAGCATAAAATACATCCGCAAACCTTTGTCCCCGTATATACAACCATCAGATTTATGCGAGTGTCGATAACGCGTCTCTTAATGAAATTGTCACCGCGGAAAACGGAATAATCTTTTATCAAACCGAGTACAACTCCCTACTGACTTTCAACCTTATTTCTACAGTAATAAAAGCCTTTTGTTGATGTTTTTTAGTCTATAAGCATAGGTATGAAGGAAGAAACAGGTTTGTGGGATTGTATCGATTGGGTTGGGAATTTATAGTTTTTAAATTTTTACATGATTAGAATGACACATATCAATCCTCGCCGAATAGTGATGGGATGAAAATGTTAAATCGAGGTTTAAGCGAAATTTTTGTCGACAAGCGCTTATTACTAGAAATATTTTAAAAATAACTAGAGAGTAATTACCAAATAGCCTAATTAAGTACGTAATGAATTTTCCATTTCGAGCACGGTTAAATATTCGCAGGTACTAAAAAACCAACGAGTAGTAACACCGTGCGTCAATTTTTTAAAAACAATGAAATAATGAAAACTTTCTTTGTGACGTCATCTTTAATCTGTTGTAGGAATGTCTGTTAATTTTAATGGCTCATTAGTCATTAAACATCATGTCATCTTCACAGTCACGTCTCTTTCCCATCGGGGTAGACAGAGACCACTTTCCTCCTCTTGCTTTGATCCAAACACATTTCTTTCACTTCATCCACATTCATCAGTCGCCTCATACATGTACGTACGTCGGTTAAGAGTACACACAAACTTTTTCCCCGTTAATACAAAACGAGATTTAAATGTAGTTCTAGAACTAATGTCATATTTAAGATGTTTTGTCCATAGCCGAAACTTTATTTACCTGAGTGCAATGATATTATATTATACTAGGTAAAATGTAATGTGCCTGAGTTAGTTCTTTTGAAAATCTAAGAGACGGTTTATAATTTTTATATCGAACTTTATACCAACAGAGTCCATTCATCCTCTTACATTTTTAATACGATCTTTATAGAAGCATTCTCTCACAACCTGCACAAAAAAGCTTACACATTAAACGTCCGACCGCCATTATTTACCTGTCACCGTGTCGTGAAAGTTTCTGACAAAATATTCTGTTGCCTCAAGATTCATTATGATAAAAGGTTGCGGAAGGTTTTTTGGAAATGCCTTTGTGATGTTGTGACACGGTAGGTGTTATTTTAAACATTTCGCTGATAGCTTACTAAAAAGGTTTCATGATGTTGTTGTCGGTAGGTAGTATCTGTTTGGTTCATAAGCAGTGAATGATAATAAAATAAATTCGGGACTTAAATTCGAAGTGGACCACTGATGACGACAGATGGGTGTGGATGAAGCGAAAGAGGTGTGTTTGGATCGAAGCAAGTGGAATGAAGTGGTCTCTGCCTACCCCAATGGGAGAGAGGCGTGACGGATATGTATGTTTGTTTGTAAATTCGAAGTACCTATTTAAACAAATGCCATTTTCTCATTGGGTAGTCAGAGAAGCATGTGTTACGATCAACACACCTCTTTCGCTTCATCCACATTCATCAGTCTCCTCAAAATACACGTCGATTTAAGGGTACTTTTGACATGGCTTTAATAAGTCCCTGAATTGATTTATCAATACTATTGATATATTGACTTCAGCAACACTACACAGGCCTGTTAGCGTAGTCGGTAGTGCGTCTGCCTCCTACGCACGGGTCGCGGGTTCGATCCCCGCCGGTTACAAACATTTAAGTGATGAGCATAAATGTTTGTTCCGTGTCTGGGTGTTATATATTTATCTGTCGACGAGGAGTCATCAGAAGTGGTGTTTATGCTTTTAGTTAAAATAAGACAGTGGGCGTGTAACGAACAAACTGGCTTTATTGGGTAGTTTGTAATCACGTTATCAAGTAACAGGGTATACGTGATGACTTCCGATATCTTGTTTCCATCGATCTCCAAACCATAATCCATCACCCATGACATCCTCTTCAAATATGAAAGCGCCAACTTGACAACCAGTTAGAAACATGCCAGTTCTTGCATTTTAGCAGTAAAGAGTTTGCAAATGGTTCCAAAATATCCTTCATGAACGTAATCTCAGCTGTTCTCCGACACGGCCATTCTGACAGGACCACACGTCCTCGTGTGGGTGCTCGGTCAAAGGTTAAGTCTGTAAAAGAAAACATTCACCGCAGTAGATACCGTACTCGGCCAGTCCTGACCACAATAGGGCAAGATTTGAATTTAAACTCTGTAGGTATTTCAATAAAAATGACCATTTTAATTCTTTATCGATTTTTCAGAAATCGTAATAACAACCATTGCATCAACAACAAAACAACAAACTGGTTTTAGAACCTCAGTACTGATGCACCGCTTAACCAGCGATACATCACTTTTTTCTATCACTTAACCAGTGATTTTTTTTGTCACACACAGTGATCTTTTCTTATCACAATTTGTCACACACAGTGATCTTTTCTTATCACAATTTGTCACACAGTGATCTTTTCTTTGTCACACACAGTGATCTTTTTTCTTTGTCACACACAGTGATCTTTTTCTTTGTCACACACAGTGACATCAATTTCACTTAACTAAGTAAACACACAGTTGGATATGCACACCGCGCACTCTTCGGCTAAACCACCGGAGCTACGACTACATTCCAACATGTGCAAACCGAAGTCATAAAACCAGTATTGACAAAATAAAACAATTAAATCAAAATTTCACACTTAAAATAGTCATTACAAGCAAACAATACAATTTTCTATTTGATTAATCATAATCATGTTGGGTTTCAATACGTTACTCATTTGAAAAAAAACTTTCTACATAGGCTCAACCTATGTAGCAGCAACATTTTACTGGTTATATGCGAAAACAGCCTGCATATTCGGTAAAGATAGCTCAATCTCATTTTCAAAGTTATAACAAAATGAAAACGACTCACCAAAATGCTACATAGCACCAGCAGCGGTAGCTTTGTATTATATTCGCTTTGTCAGGATCGAATTCTAGCGAGTGCATATAATTTTATAGTATGGATGAGGGCGAAAAAAAAATTTGACTTTGTTGCTCCAGCTTTTCACCCATTTCGCTACTCCTTCCAGTTGGTCAATTCAATCAATCCAATCCAGTTTGTTCAGTTACATCATGGTTCCATCTATCCCACTTCTGATGTCGACGAGGAGTCATCAGAAGTGGTGTTTATGCTTTTAGTTAAAATAAGACAGTGGGCGTGTAACGAACAAACTGGCTTTATTGGGTAGTTTGCAATCACGTTATCAAGTAACAGGGTATACGTGATGACTTCCGATATCTTGTTTCCATCGATCTCCAAACCATAATCCATCACCCATGACATCCTCTTCAAATATGAAAGCGCCAACTTGACAACCAGTTAGAAACATGCCAGTTCTTGCATTTTAGCAGTAAAGAGTTTGCAAATGGTTCCAAAATATCCTTCATGAACGTAATCTCAGCTGTTCTCCGACATATCTATATATATGTATGTTTATCAGTCTCTGATACCCATAGTACAGGATTTGCCTAGTTTGGGGTCAGGTGACCGTGTTTGCAATGTCCCAAATATTTTTTTATTTATTTTATTTACTACATCATGTAACCACGATGTCACAAATTCGGAGTACCCTAAAACGTCACTTCTCGACCTCTTCTACCTATAGGTACCTACAAATGTTACCTCAAAGATAGTTCACATGCAAACATCGGCGTGGATATCAGAGCAGACAGAATCGAAGGTAGTAAAAATAAATAGGTTTTACCTCGTGCAGCGCGCTCTTCTCTCAGTCGGATTATCGCGGCGAGTGCAGTCGAGTGGGTTGATCGGAAGTTTAAGCATTGACGCGACTTTGCAATTTACTTGAAACACATCAGCTACTTTCTTTCCAGAAAAAATATAATACTATTAAACGCTACCCGCGTCTTTGTTCGCATTCATCGACATTATCTTGGATAACTCTCACAATATTTTAAATTATAGCATATGTGTTATTCTGCGATGTGTGTTTGGTTCGTAGCAAGTGGAGGGTCTCTGCCTACCCCGATGGAAGAGAGAGACATGACGGATGTATGTAAGGACTCTACCCACTACAACGTATCATATTATGACCGTATAGTACCTACTTAGAGTAGGATGATACGTAGTAGTGGGCAGAGTCCTTAATTCTCAGTTATTCTGATGTGCAACCTACAATATTACAAAGTTACATAAACTTGTGATCTTCAATTGTTTTCTCAGTAAACAAGATGCAAACTCCACCGCCCAAAGCTTCCCTTCCATCCGGGTAGTCTGTGCAAAACCGCGCAAGTTTTATCTCAACACTTCTGTTCACGTCGGCGCCTGTATTTCTGATAGATAACTTTGTGCTTGCTTGCTAATGTCGTTGTTAGATGTTCAGTAGTGCTTAGATTATGATAATATCATTTTGTAGATAAGTGCTTGACTTGTTTTCTAGAATAATTCTGGTCCTTATTACAAACAAAATATATTCAAAAAAACTAAAATCCGCCTACGGCAAAGTTGTGATCTTAAAAGTGAGAAATAAGAATTAATTCTCATGTTTTACCCACCCCAGGCACAGGCAAAGCATGATCAGAGGATAGACGTGTATGTACGAGTATATCTTTTGACAACTCTTTCATTAAAAATGGTTCAGTAGTTTAGACGCTACGGTGGAACACACATGCATTATTATTTTAAAATACTAAGGTCCTTTTTCTATTCTTTCCAGCCATATCACCCGAACAGCATCATGGCTGCCTCCAGCAGAGAACTGGCCATCATCACGCGGCACCAGCGCCAGCAGTCAAGTGGAAGACGAGATCGAGGACCTGCCCTATGGATGGGAGCAAGCAGTTGATAGTCGGACCAAGCCATATTACATTAAGTGAGTATAATGCTGAGTTGCTGAACTTTCTCTGAGATGATGATGATGATTCTTTAAACACTTCGTGGGAGATATTACGAGCATTGTGATCATGCTTGCTTCCATTGCTCAAAATACTCTTTTAGAGTAGTAGATAGCTGACCCCTGTGGATTTTAGAAGAGTCTTCTTATGCGTTATTGCTTACTGTGAGTCTTTGTGCTCGTTTCACTATCTACCTACAGATAAAATTTAAGTGACAGATAATGTCCATTTCATAAAACATGACGTTTTAGACAGTGACAGGTATAAAACATCCGTTAGATAAATTTTATCTGCAGTTGGTGCAACAGGCCCTTACTGTGTGACGGCCACCTGTCAGATGGACCGACGACCGAGTGAAAGTCGCGGAGTCTCGTCGGATGCAGGTGGCAATGAACTGATCGCTTTAGAGCTTTCCAATAGCTCTATTGGGGAGGCCTGTGCTCAGCAGTGGGCTGGCTAAAGGCTGAGATGATGACGATGACTGCTTAGATACTTAATTATTTCTCATGCAACTCGCAACTACATCTTTCCAGTCACGTGAACAAAACAACGACGTACGTGGCTCCGGAAGGCAGTTCCTGTGAGTCCCCCCCAGCTCCAAGAGATGTGGTGTTAGACCGGGATCCCGATCTTGGGTTTGGGTTTGTGGCTGGTTCGGAGAGACCAGTGCTGGTGCGGTTCGTCACTGATAACTCGCCGAGTGTTGGCAAGGTTGGTGATTGTCTATTGATAAGGTATTTATAATTGAAAGGATGATAAACTTCCATCGTGCGTCACAAATCTCAAGGTCATACATCTCCAGCAGCGATGCACAAGATGTAAAAGCAAGGAATATTCTGAAAAATTACATTCAATCAAAGACTAGTCTTAAACTAAATAAACACATTGTTTCGTATAATAAACGATAAAATTATCTACTACCGTCTCATCTTTCCTATGGGTAAGAGTCTAAACTATTGCCTATAATAGCTCCTTACTCCGTTGCTGAAAGCTGTAACTTTTGAAATCACACAAGAATACACTCATGGTGAAAGAGCGATAATGACAATAAAAAGATTTTCACTGGACATCACAGGGCAACAAAAACAAATCCTATTTAATACTACCACCAACTTAACAAGCCTGTCTCCCATTCCAGTTAGAACCAGGTGATCAGATCCTCTGCGTAAACGGCGAGGATGTCAGCTGTGCAGCCCGTGAACACGTCATCTCCGCTGTCAGGGCGTGCACTGAACGAGTCACGCTCAGGGTCTGCCAGCCAGCCAGGACTGGAAACCCGACAAGACGATCAGCGTTGCTTTCAGCTGCTAAGAGGGCAAGGTTACGAGCGAGGCCTCCTAGAGTTAGGTTCGCCGATTCTGTGCAACTGAATGGGGCACCTATGTATCCTGTAAGTTGGTTATTATTTATCTTATCTAGCTTTTAGTATCCTACTACTGGGCAAAGATCTCTCTCCTCTTTCTCGACAATGCTCTTTCCTGATATTAATATTATAAATTGTTTGCTTATGCTATCTACACACCAAAGCCGCCGGCATGCCGCCGGGCTAGGCCGGCGGATTTTCGCCATACGAATGGCAGCTGTCATAAAGCCGGTGGCATGCCGGCGGCTTTGGTGTGTAGACAGCATTACGCATGTCTTAGAAGACCATTAAATACCTATATAGGGGTAGCCAATTCACACTGGCTACCTCCTGGGTACCCCAATGTAAATCTTAAGGCTGGTCTAATAAGCCGAAGTTATTTAGGCTCTTTTTTTGTGCTTCATTGTAGGGGGGGTGACATGTCTCAGACCAAACCCTATATTCTGTATTGCCAGAATCAAAATTTCAAATTTCAAAATATCAAAATTCAATCATTTCCCAAATTTCAGCCATCAGCATTTTCCCTCGGAGACTTATGTCTACCTCCAATGGCAAACGTGTTGAAAGTCTTCTTAGAAAACGGTCAGACGAAATCCTTCAAGTACGACACGACAACGACTGTTGCCGATGTGGTGACCAGTCTTAAAGACAAGCTATGTATTACTGCTGAAGATCATTTTAGTCTGGTCGTGGAACATGTTAAGAGCGTGAGGAGGAATAAGCTGACCTTGTTGGATCCTAAGGAATCTCTTGCTCGGGTAAGTCTCTGACATAGTATTCGATGATTATTGATATATATACTTGACACGTGGCAGCGTGTCAAGCCAATTTGAGCAAAGGAATTGACTAACCAGCGCCATATCAATGTCGTGACTTCAACTATTAACTCGGCAGCACCGAGATGCCTGATTGATTTTAATTCACAGCAGGATAAATTGACTGAAGTTTTGAGTTATTACCCTCTACAGATATCAGTACCTATATAGAAAGACATCTAATAAAACATAATAACGGAGAAACATTTTGGGGTTTTATTAATCCCCAAACACACGATATCCAAATCAAAATCTAAACCCACTGTAACTCAAATTCCAGATCGCAGCCCGACCAGGCTCCCACAAAATGCGCTGCCTCTTCCGCGTGGTCTTCATGCCGACGTCTGCAGCAGAACTGGCCCAGAAAGACCTGAATGCCCTGGACTACCTCTTCATGCAAAGCTGTAACGATGTAGCCCAAGAACGATTTGCACCAGAATTGCAACCTGACGTGGCTTTGAGGCTGGCAGCGTTACACATGCATCAACATGCTTTGGCGAATAATCTATCGCCCGCAAAGTTAACTGTTAAGGCTGTTGAGTGAGTATTCAAAATTTTTGATACTTTTTGAATGAAAAAAAAAAAAAAGTGTCTGATCAAATGTTAGGCATCGATCTACTATTCTGCACAACACTAATGCGGGATATTCTATAAGTTTGTGTCATCAAGGACAAAATAGGCTGTCATTTTATTGTCTTGGTGCTGAGTTATATTTTGATTGGCGCTGTATAATGTTCTAATTGGTGTTCCTTTTACTTTAATGATAGACTTAAGTATGTGATTTCTCCTTTAACTTTTCCTTTCCTTTTTACAAACACTTTACATTCCTATGAAGTGCCTCCTAATATATCATAAAAAACCTACTCTTTCAATAAATAAACCCCTTAAATCTACATTCTTCAATTTCCAGACGAGAATTTGGTCTAGAACGGTTCGTCCCAGCAAGCTTATTGGAGAGTATGAAACGGAAAGAGCTTCGGCGACTAATAGCGCACTTCTTGAAGTTGAACTCTCAAATGACTGGCAGCCAAAGGCAATTGACGCAATTACAGGTACGAATTGGGTATAATTTGAAGAATGAGGAAAAGTTTGTTGTCTTTTAGCTTCAATGCGGCTTAACCGCTTGGAGTACAAAAATGGTTAGCGCCAAAAGATTACGTTTAGGTGAAAAGATGAATGCCATGCTAGCTTAGCATACACTCCGTGACAAGACGTTGTCATGGGTTTGTCACGCTTACGTCTCTGTCCATAGTTTTAAATGTGATAAGGACAGCATAACGTGCGATAATTGTCGCGGCACGTATGCTAAGCTTCCTGCTAGCTTAGCATGGCACTCCGTGACAAGACGTTGTCATGGGTTTGTCACGCTTACGTCTCTGTCCATAGTTTTAAATGTGATAAGGACAGCATAACGTGCGATAATTGTCGCGGCACGTATGCTAAGCTTCCTGCTAGCTTAGCATGGCACTCCGTGACAAGACGTTGTCATGGGTTTGTCACGCTTACGTCTCTGTCCATAGTTTTAAATGTGATAAGGACAGCATGACGTGCGATAATTGTCGCGGCACGTATGCTAAGCTTCCTGCTAGCTTAACATGGCACTCCGTGACAAGACGTTGTCATGCGTTTGTCATGCTTAAGTCTCTGTCTATAGTTTTAAATGTGATAAGGACAGCATGACGTGCGATAATTGTCGCGGTACGTATGCTAAGCTTCCTGCTAGCTTAGCATGGCACTCCGTGACAAGACGTTGTCATGCGTTTGTCATGCTTAAGTCTCTGTCTATAGTTTTAAATGTGATAAGGACAGCATGACGTGAGATAATTGTCGCGGCACGTATGCTAAGCTTCCTGCTAGCTTAGCATGGCACTCCGTGACAAGACGTTGTCATGCTTAAGTCTCTGTCTATAGTTTTAAATGTGATAAGGACAGCATGACGTGAGATAATAGGCTATTTGACAACATTTGGAAAATAATTTTAAATTAATGTTTATATGATAATAATTACCCTACATTGATATTTCCGAAATATTTAATGTTTTAATGATGAAAAATCAATGTTGAAATTCAAATTTAATAAAACCCGCGAATAACACTGTTTCTGTAATGGCGCTGGTCACATGTCACGCGTGACGTCACATGCAAGTAAACAAACACGAAAAACGCTAACGAAGCGCACTATTATGACAGCTGTTATTTGCGTGTGACGTTACCAGAATGTCAACAAATAATAGGCCGTTCGTGTACCAGATAAAAATTTAAAAAATATTACAATTTGTTTATTTTATTTTGTTAAAAATAAACATGTTTTACGTCAAAATAAAGTGAAATATATTTCTTTATAATATAATCTTTTAGGATGGCCACATTTTGTTGTATATTTTGAATATAGTCAAATACCCTATTGTCGCGGCACGCCGTGCTAAGCCCCCGCGTCTGTGTAATCTAGCTTTTAAAACATGGGTCCTTTTCACCACTTACTTACAGGTATAATTTAACTGGCAGATAAACCTAAGTATTTCTATTTCATAAAGCATGATGTTTTAGACAGTGACAGGTATAAAATATCTCTGTAAGTGGTGAATATATGAATATTAGCTTCCAGATAACAGTCAAAACCGTTCTATAATATACTCAATTTACCACGTTCCAGGCCAAACTCCACTACCTAGACATCGTAGCAAGCCTGCCAAGCTACGGCGCGAAATGTTTCAGCAGTACGCGGCCAGAACGAGTCCTACTCGTGTCACCCCGGTTTGGACTCAGTCAAATTGTTGGCAGGAGTAATTCTGTGGTAAGAAGGTTTAACCTCTAACATCCCACTGACCTATTTTAAACACAATAGATTTTCTATTGTTCTTTTGTTTTCTGGGATGTGAAAGATTAAATAAACTATCTAGCCGTGTCGATGTCCCACTGCTGGGTAAATGCCTCTCTCCGCTTTCTCTACGATTCTCAATCCTGAGCCGCCTCTACCCAGACATCCATGAACGTGTATGTCTTATCCCGCCAACTACTCCCGTGGTCTGCCGTGGGGCCTTTTGTCAGTTGGTTGTCATTGGGTTGTTTTGAAACTATGATTGGTTTAGAAGCTTGTTCTCACTTTTTGTATTAGGAACCGAATTTTAGTCGAAAGAACATTTTTATATAAGCTCCGAAACCGATCCGTGAAGTCTAAATATTTTAGCTTTTTTTTACCGATTTTTTTTATTTAAAATGGACTATCGACATGAAATATCGAAGACTTCGCCAATTAAAAAATAATTGAATTTAATCAATATATACTTTGATTAATTAATGGTCTAAAAACCAATCCTTCAATCCACAATCTTCAATCTTTCCAGCCCCAACCAATAGCAACTCTGGAAGAAGTGGAAGCCATCAGGGTGAAGCGTGAAGGTGACGGCAGTGCTGACGTGGCGATCTTCCTGCAGAGACATGGAGTGCTGGCTTTGCTGATGGATGAGCGAGATGCTGCTGAAATGCCACTTGTCATTGCTGGGTAAGATCAACTTTTTTCTTCATCATCATCAAATATAAACGTTGCTCTTATCGATAGAGTCTTCGCCACTCTGTTCTATTCTCCGCCGTCCGTTTGAGCGCCTGGTACGAAACAACTTCTATTCCCTGTTTTATTTGATCTTTGTAAGTCTTCCGTGGTCTTCTCTTTCCTCTCTTCTGTTTACCCGATTTTCTTTCCGTTAATTTTTTCCTAACACCACAATTATTTTACTAAATGTATTTACCTCTTTACATCAAAATGCAGAGTATAAACTAATGTAAATCAATGGTCTTAGACAGTTGTATTACTTCTTATGTATTTTCGGCTCTTAATGCCAAGTATAAGGCTGGCACATCACTTGACACAACCTTTTACACTGATTCTATTCCGCTGCGTAGAAAAATTTGTTTAATTCAAAAAATGAAATGTTGTTAATTGTTCAATTTCAGTTATTACCGTCTCGCAACTGGCCAAGATCTCAATGTGGAAACTGAACGAGAACCTGTTACTGAAGATATAGGTAATTATTTACTTTGCTTTCTTAAACACAAACAACAGTACAGCAAACCAACCTAACGAATGCTCTACTTCTTTTTCCAGCGCCACCTTATCTATCACAACACTGCGTGATACCAGCAAAGTGGAGCTACCTTCACTACGACAGCCCCAATGTCCTCACAAAGAAACACTTCGCTATCTTCACAATGCCACCTCCATACCACTCTACTCCCGAACAGAAATCTCTTGACACCAACATGAACTCTAGTATTACTAATAGAAACCATAGTAATAACTCTAGTCCTTTAATAGGATACAACACAAAGCCAGGGATACTAGGCCACGATGTACACTTCGAGAAATGCAAAAGGACTGAAGAGTTCAGACTGTTCGATCCCAACGATGCTTGCTACCTAGACGATGGAATGGGTTTCGACCTTCAAAGTGTTCTGTCAATGGAACTCTTAGAGAATGCAGCGAACCCTAAACTAGTTGAAGCTAAAAATGAAGAAGTTCTAAGACGAGTTGCTGAAATGCAAAAACTCGTTGAGAACTCTGAACAATACTTGACTGAAAACTGTGATGCTTACGCTGAAGACTATAGTGGAATGATGAGAGATGAGTTAGTTGGTAAAGAAACTAGTGTAGACAACCCTGAGAGTGATACAGAGTCGAATAATAGTAGAATGTCAGCTGTCGATGACGCACCGGGTATTTTGAAACATAGCGATTCGTTATTACTGCTAACTGAAACGATAAATCAAGGATTAAGTGTACTACCTGCCCCTGAAACAGAAAAAGACAATAACACTGGTTTAACTAACCGTCAGTCGCAAGGGTTAAGTGCGATTTTAAATAATTGTGGTCTTACTGATGCGCTTTTAGCTCTTAACACAGATTTGGAAAGTGATAATGATTCTCTGTACACACCGACGAATAGTCCTATTAGAAAACATCAGCAGAAGTCAACGAATAATAAAATAGTTAGGACAAGTTTCGGTCTGCACAGTCCAGACGCTACTTTAGATAGCAAAGAGTCTAATCTCAAAGAATATTTGCAACAACTAAGAGATAAGAGTAGTAAAGAAGAAGCGAGACCAACGGAGTTTCCTTATTATTACCAAGAAACTATTGTAGATAATGACGCCGAGCTTATAGATTTAACTTTGATACCTCCCCCACAAACTCCCGATGAATTAGACAGTGCTACACAAGTGCCTCAAATATTACCCGTCGTGCCGCCATCTTTCGCTGACGAGAAGACGAATTCACAAGAAAATTTAACGCAAGCGCCGAAAGCTAATACTTTGGAAGAATTTATAGCTAATGTAACGATACAACCGCCTACTGTGACGGTTACACCAGCAATCGAGCTAACTCCTGAAGAAATAATGTCTTACATCATTCCTCCACCGCCTGGGTCAAATTCTTCAACACTGGATAGAGAAACTGTAAGTTACGCCAACCAAAGCCAAATAATTCAAGCTCAAAAAGAACAACAGAAAATGAATAAAGTAAAACCTGCAAACGGTGATGTAGTTAAGGGCACGCTCAGCGTCAGTGAGATTAGGAATATGTTTGCAGCCAAAAGTTTGAGTGACGCTAGAAATAGCTTGTTGTTACGGGAAAAGAAGACCCAAAGTCAAGTTAAATCTGATTCGCCTAAAGGCAAAAGAAAAAGTTTGACAAACGACAAACAATCTAATGGCAACGCACATATAATTGAATATCCTACAGTAGAAAGAAAAGGAATGTTTTCGTGCTGTAGCAAAGACAAGAATAAGAGTGACGATAGCAACGATGAAAGTGAGAAACTAGATAGTCTTCAGAGCTCCGATTCGATGCCAGATGTTTGCGAGATCAGGCCACCTCCGAGAAGAAAATCTGGTGAGATACGAAAACCTCCCGAACGACCTCCGAAAACCGCACCCACCCCTGTACCAAGACCCAGATCAAATTCATTCACTTGCCTGAACAACGAACTAACCGCTGTCGAGATCACCAACAACCATTTCAGCACTCTGAATAATAGAAAGTTAAATTACAAAGTTGTATGTGAGATTAACGAAGCACAGAGCCAAGGTCCACCCCAGATACCACCACGATTAGAGAACAGGGTCCTCTCACCGCCCCCGCCTTTGTTACTACCACCGAAAAAGCCTCCACTACCTCCAGTCCCCAGCGTTGAAGTTTTACGGTTGAAAAATTCACAGAAACAATCGCCGGTGCGCAACCCAGAGCAGCGCCTCGCAAGCATTGGCTCCCCACATTTTCAAAGGAACCTCAGCACTTATAGGAAGTTGGAGAACGAGAGTAGGTTAGCCGAAGAAGAGACGCCAATCATAAGATCAGCGCAGAATTACAGTTCAATGACTTTACAGAATCGTCACGTGCGATCAAATTCAGAAACTAAGAACACTATTTTGAAGAACAAGGATATGTCGCCGGATCTATCGCTTTGTTCGCCGCAAATGAATAGAAGATTTAGCAATAAACCGGATATTTTGAATGGTGCGCCTGGCAATGACCATCAAAGGGTATTTAGTCCTCCTTTAGATCGGAAAGGTTCTCCTAAGGTGAACCACGTGCGGTTTAAGGATGAAGTTGTGGATGATATACCAACGCCTCCTTCGCCGCCTTCTATGAAGTTTCCAGAAATAGGGGGAAACAATGGGCACGTGTCTATAGAAAACCTGCTGTGTAAGACTGAGGTAGCAGTAGATGGGTTACTGCAGAGGTTGCATCAAGTCGCTCAGAAATGTTCGCATCAACACGCGCATGGGGGCGGGGAAGATATTGATGAAATTAAGTTTCAGGTTAGTACATCACAATCTCTTGTATTATTAAAATAAATAAAACAGATATTAGCGTATATGACCACACGTCAAGCTACTAAAAGATCATTGAGTACAAACTAGTTCATCAAAAATTTTTGGTAGTAAATTGTCTTAGCATCTTAAATTCAAAGCTTATCATGTTATCGAATCAGCTTTTCCAGGCTTTCGTTGTTTCAAGTCACAAATTACGAATACCTACTCAATAGAAGCCTTACTAATATCAATCAACTTAAATCTTTCTCGCCATTTTCTTTCCTTCCCATTCTACAAATAACACGATCTACATCCCAACAGCGCGCGCGCAGCGAGTTAACCTCGTGTGCAGTATCACTAGTTGGAGCATCGAGGTCTCTGGTTGGTGCCCTCGGGAGTTCCAAAGGCAGTACTGCAGCATCAGCTCTTGCAGACTGCCTCACGCCTTTGAGGAGGCTTTCTGATCTCGCACAAGTAAGTACATACCTACAGATCTACCAAGTTATCTATGAAATGAACGGCGGCGCTAGTAGTAATACAAAATTGCATTTCTTCCAATCGCCGCAGTTCTGGACTTTGGCATTTCTATATTAGTGGCACATTAGTGTGTTCCAATACCGGCCGTTTCACAGATAACTTGGTAGCACTGTATTTATATATCTATTATGGTAAATGATAAGATATGCCTCCTCTCTTTTATTTGCGGTGCTTTATAACAGGGTCCATAATCTTTTACAATGTGGCTGTAAGCTGTAAGGTTTATGTTGTAATAAAGAATTGAGTATTGACTTCTTAGCTTACTGCCTAGCACAGCTGCCTAGCAATTTCATTCATTTCAAATCCCTGAATAAAATGCTTGTCAACGTCAGAATTTTCATGCAATTGGCATTGATAGCACATAACCTAGAATGATGAAAGTGGATGAATCGAAGGGAGTGTGTTTGGATCGTAGCAAGAGGGATGTGGTCTCCGGGAAAGAGGCGTGACAGATATATATGTACCTACCTATCTTTTTTAATCCCGCGATTAACTTGAAACCATTGTTAACAGGCTCTAGGCCGCCACACATCAGCCCCACTCCAAACAAGAAACTTGGTGCTTCGAGTCCATGACGTCACGGCCGCATTCAAAGACCTGGCCGGAGCAGAAATGGCCCAAATTATCCACGACCATAACGCCAAAAAGAACCTAAACACAAGCGAAACAGATTCCACATTAGAAGGACAATTGGCACTTCGCGCAGAATGCTTAGCTAATGTACTTGCAACTTTACTAAGGAGTTTGAGGGTATTTTCGCCGTAAATTAGCTTTGGTTATACCTGCAAGAGTTTACTCGATGCTCTATTTGTATAAGCGCAGGTAACGTGCAGGCTTCGAGTTAGTTATTGCGGTTTGTAAGTAAGTAGTTTTTTAAAGCGAAGGGATTTGACAGTTACATTCCAAGATGGCGTCTTTTCCCGCTTTTTTGCGATTTGTATGTTGAAATAAAGCTATCTAAATGAATGAAACTATGTGAGTGATTATATTTAGATAAAATCTCATTTTTTTGTAAGATTTACTGCAAATTTTAGGTCAAATACAGAACTTACATTGAAATCAACAAATTGGGATATTTTTACTAAGGCCCGGAACACACGATGAAACGAAACTGCAACGCAACTGAAACTGCTAGTTACTTTTGAGTTGCATTGAAGTTTCTGCTATAAGTAGACTTCTTTTAGTAAAGGAATCTATAGCAGTAACTTCGATGCAACTCAAAAATAACTGGCAGTTTCATTTGCGTTGCAGTTTCGTTTCATCGTGTGTTCCGGGCCTTAGTAAAAATATCCCAATTTGTTGATTTCAATGTAAGTTCTGTATTTGCCCTAAAATTTGCATACTAAGGCACGCTATACACTTTTGAGGATGAGTAAAAAAGTTTTACATTATTTTATTTTACCGTACAAGTATAAAGTGGTGTACAATACGAAATCATAATTGAGCTATCTACTATTCCAAGCTAAGGCAACGTAAACACAAAACTGTCAAGTATTATTTATACAATCTTAAATCTTTTAAGGTGAACGATACTCAAAACTAGCGTTCTGCAAACCTTTTAATTTACTTAGGTACCAAAATTGACAAAACACCAGGAAAAGGTTTTCGAAAATAGTGTTTTATCTCTACTTCAAATTGGTGGACATTTTAAGAGAAACCACAACATTGCAAGATTTTTAAAAGTCTTGTAGGTAAGTACCTAAATATTTTTATTGCATCAAATATGTCAGCAAGGATAATTTAATATTTGGCCCCAGTTTTGAGTACCAAAAGCCTGATCTTATTTTTAAATCAGTTGACGTATAACCAGTTACTAAAATGAGACCAAATAAATTTACTACTAGGTATGTTTGTATAATTGTAGCTACTGTCTGTTTAATTTAAATATAAGTTGTAGTTTTTGTAAATTTTAACATGTGTTAATGTTTATATTATAGGCACATTTATTTTGTTGATTAATATATTTTTGGTTTAGTTTTCTTGAAGAGGTTGTCTCGTATACGATTGAGAGATCTTGATTATTGTTATATATTTAGGTAATCTTCGTGTAAATTTGACTTAAGGTTTTTAACCAAATTTACATTTAAAAAACTTCCAGAAAAGATAATGAATTAGGTTGAAAACCTCAGTCACGGTAAAGACGCCTCTGAATCTAACGTTAATCTATGATATTGTAGAAAATGTGTTACCATAGTAAATAATTAATTTAACTATACATATCTATACATATTTACTTCGCGTTGTATATTTTTCTGTGTGTGATCGATTCAGGTGCAACTTTGCAATCATATCTCCTAAAATATACTAACTAAATACTATTTAGAGAATTAGGCATTACTATATGGCAGTAGATTTTTAAAAATTAACGGAATTATAGATAAATCTTAATTACCTATTGAGTAATACACAGAATTAGGTTCAAACTGTCTTTCCTGTTCATGATGATTAAGGATTCTGGAGCATCTAATCCTCAAAATGTTTATACAGGCCAAAACTACATCGGGCACAGATTAAGCGGATAGGTATGCATAAGTTTAGAAATTAAAGCTTCCAAATTTTCCTTAACTTTCGGGAACAGGAGAGAATTTTTTTGTTTTCTATGTCTGTATGACCCTAATATGAAAGTTATTTCAAATTTTTGGAATTTTCCATTGTTGATTTTTGTTATATCAATCTTCTATTTTAAAGGAAACAAAAACTGTTTTAAACTAATGTTTTCCTATTTAAATAATATTGTGAATTTCTTCGCTAATGCAAAGATCAGTTTTGTAAGAATTTCGAACACGCTGAATTGCGAGGTTAAGCCGTGGCCCCAGTAGGCAAACTGTTAGCGGCTGACTGACTGAGCCGCAAATTTGTTGCGAACTGTTTGAGTTACCTGCAATTCAAATCAATGAAATCACCGGTTTTGGTGGGAGTCGGCCGCTGTCTGAGATAGTCAGCGCGCGTAACGCTGCGAACTGCGTACAGTGAGCGAAAACTAGCTGACAGTGGATACTCCATTTCAAATATATGGAAGGGCGTACTAAATCGATACGCCGCAAACTAGTCAGCCGCTAACAGTATGCCTACTGGGGCCACGGCCTTAATTGTGTTATTTCTTCCCGCCATTTTTGAATAAAGATTTGGTGTTGCTAGAGTTTCTTTGTAAAATATAATGTTGCAAGTTAAGAAAAACTTTTTTATAACGCTAAGTGCTGATATTAACATATATTGGTGCTATTTTTAAGAGCGTTTTTGTATGGATCAGTTTGATATTCATTAAAGTATGGTTAGCGAGAAAATGTTGTAAAAAGCTGCACAACTCTTTTTCTATTGTATAGGGTGACTTTTAATTAGTGAACGATAGAAAAGGATATGCTAGTACTCGTGATAACAAACAACTTTTACTATGGGACCAAGCATGAAATCATGAAAAAAAAATGTTCTCCCATACATTTAAAACACTATCAGCTGGTGCATTTTATATGGGGAGTGAGTACGAATATTTTTGATAGATTTCGAACTTGGTCCCATAGTAAAAGTTGTTCGTCAACACGAGTACATGCATATCCTTTTCTATCGTTCAATAATTTAAAGTCAATCTATACAATTTCATCAAATTAGATAAGCCAGTATGCACCAGTGATTTGAATATATGAAACTACGTTATTCTACCACTGAAATGCCTGTTTTATTTATTTCAAAAAATGCAAATACTAGTATAAGTTCCCGTTTCACCATCGACAGATAAAATTAAACTGACAGATAAACCTATGTCTACTTCATCAAACATAACGTTTTATGCTATCTACACACCAAAGCCCCCGGTAAGCCGCCACCGGACTATGCCGGTGACTTTACGTCATACGAGTGGCAGCTGTCAAGTTAGATGGAGACAGTATAAAATATCTGTCAGATAAATTTTATCTGTTGATAGTGAAACAGACCCTTAAAGTTAGCCTATTTTACTGTTTTGTTATTATTTTTCAAGTTGTTTTAATTTTTACCTCTGCAGTACAATTTTTTTTTATTCCAAAGCTTCGTAAACGGCCAAAGAAATTGTTTCTTTACATATCTGTGTTACAATTACAAATCATATCTTTTTCAGCTTATTATTGAATTTTAAATACAGGTGTACAGGGTGTAACAGAAAGGGGTTATAATGCCGAAACACAGCGATAGTTCTTATGAAACTGAACAACTAGGTATCCCCAAGGAACAGGGGCCGTAACTCGAAAAAAATCGATCAGCTGATCAGACATTTTGTTTGGGAAGGCGTTTTTTTTTTCGAGTTACGATCAATGTTCCTTGGGGTAAGTTGTTCAGTTTCATGAGGACTACCGCTGTGTTTCAGCATTATACCCCCTTTCTGTTACACCCTGTATAGAACAGATTGTAAAAATTGTGAATAGATATTTTTTTTGTTTATTACTTTAAATATAAAACAAGGATATAGAAATTTCATTGCAAAAACTTAATTTTATCTCTAAACATGTCTAAGTACCTTTATGTCTCGTTTGTAAATCAATATTTTCTATGATACCTCTGCAATTATAATTCATCTATGTATAATAATCTCGTTGTCAACAAGGTGAACGCATATATCACACGATTATTTATTGTTCAAAATATCATACATAATGCAATGCATTTGATGTAATAAATTATACCTAATTAAAGTTATTTGTTTCATTTTTTAATGTACTCTAGTGCTTAGATACTATCGCCGTCTTTGATCAATTTTTTTTAATGCAATAACTCCTCAACTTTAAGTATAGAATATATAAGGAGTTGTCCCATTTTTTTTCTTCATATACAAATGAGTTTATGACAGCGTGCCAAGTTTGGCGCAAGTTTTTCATAGTTTTCTTGGTAGACGACCTGTCAAACGATAAGAAATTCCATACAAAAAGGTAGCTCTATTTTGCGCCAGACCAGGTACGCAGATCCAGACGGTATGGCATCTCCTTATATATTCTATACTCAAAGCTTCTCAAGGCGTAAGTACTGTCAAATACATAGTTCTGCCAAAATAAGTATTTCTACTGCCTGCCATGCCTCAGGTCGTGAATTTGATTATTTTTAGGATTGTTACTCTCACGAAAAATTCACTGAATAGATTTCGCTGAAACTTTACAATATTGTAGCTTGTACATCAGAATAACAAATAAGCTATGTAACTAGGTACTTTTATAGCGTAAATTTTCCAAATTAAGACAATAAATGCGTCCAAAGTCGCGGGCAGCCTCTAGTCTATTACATACGTAGACAAAAAAGATTTGATTACAATTTTATCTGTTTGTAAAACATCAACAGAAGCTTAGTTTAAAAACCTTTCAGGTTTGAGGTCAAATATACGTGTGAGGCGTCTAAAGTGTCACATAATCGAGCGACCAAGCCGCTGGCCATGCGATTTCACACGATCACTTACAACCTGTTCCGTCACAAATAGAAAAATGCATTCGAGATGCATCTTTGAGCTAGGATAGAGGGTTCTGTAGTGAATTAACAATTTTTAATGCAATATTAGGGATAATATGTTTATGAAAGTGAAGCAAGACTAGTTTGGTAGAATTTCATTTCATTTCATTTCGTTCTTCTCCAGTGTAGGAGAGGCGAGTTTGGCATCAGATTTTAAGTGCGAATTGAATGGTTAATATCTACCTACATAGATATCTATCACGCTTCTCTCCCATCAGAGTAGGATAAGGCTCAGAACATACGATGAAGCGCAACTGCAACGTAACTGAAACTGCTAATTACTTTTGAGTTGCACCACACACGACGCAACTGAAACGAAACGTTTCAAACTAGTTGCGTGGTGTGTGGTTTTCTAAAGAAGTCTATAGCAGAAACTTCGATGCAACTGAAAATTAACTAGCAGTTTCAGTTACGTTGCAGTTGCGTTTTACTGTGTTTTCTGAGTCGAAGACAACTTCCCTTCACTTGCCACAATCTAAACACACTTCTTTCGCTTCATCCACATTCATCTGTCTGCTCTTATACATGCACTTCAGTTTAGGTTAGGTATAAAACTTGGCCTTTATGTAAATATATGAAGGTTATTACTTAATGGTAGTTAGGATTATTAGCTAACGGTGAAGGAAAGTAACTTGAGAAAAGCTTTAAAAACATTTTCAGAAACTGACGATGAATTTAATAAAGTACCGCGAAGTTGTTAAGATCCGAGAAATTTCTCGTAATATGCTAGTTGCTGTTTCAGCGGTTCATAGTCAGTTTATGATGGATATAAAGTTCATGCAGTTGCTTGCATTCCTTTGTTACGGACATTCTTTAAAGTTGCTTTGTTATTGATAAAAGTTTAGGACAAAGTAAGTACCTATATGCACTTACCTACCTCTATTTTCCAGATATATCTATATTGTGGGTTTAGTTATATTTGAATTGCATATTTCCGTTGCATTAGCTCACTTGCGCAGCCGAGAGTTAACACAATCAACCCGGAGTTAGCTGCTAACATAGGGTTAAATAAAGATAAATCAATACAAATTATTTATTTAACCCTATGTTTTCACTAGCAGCCTTAAAACAGAGATCAAAACATGCAACACATTAACAGACCATCGCGGAAAATGTGCTAGTTATAACCAAAATAAATAAAGGAATATAAGGAGTGGCCCCATTTTTAAAAAATAAACAAATGAGTTTATGACAGCGTGCCAAGGTTGCGCCAAGTTTTTCATTGTTTTCTTGCTAGATGACCTGCCAAACGATAAGAAATACCATACAAAAAGGTAGCCATTTGCAGTGCAGACCAGGCACGCAGATCCAGACGGTATGGCTTCCTCCTTATATTATATTCTATACTCAAAGGTTATAACTGTCTCTATTATGTAGGTACTTATAATTACAAATAGATATAAATTAAACACTTCAATACCCAAGTAAGCATATAAAATAGTTTTCAAAGTATAAAAACCGTTATGCCTAGAAATACAGTTTAAAACCGCCTGAAGCTAAACCTTTATCAAAATCATACTTCGATAACAGATTATTATGATAAACGGCCAATAAACAATAGATAAATAGATGAGTGACTTCGCAAATTAAAGCCTACTCGCGTCTAGGCTTCGCGGCTGTTCTAGGCTATCCGTGTAGCCCTAGGGAACCCTAAACTAGTTCCAATTGCGGTAGGTTATGCTAGGCAAAAAGATGATCGGACATTTTTTAAAGCTTGTTTGTTAGTGCGAGATATGATTTGAAAGCTTTTCAAAGTGCTACCTGCTGTAATCAAATTATATCTAAAAATAAGTTTTTTTTGATTAGCCTAATGTGTCCCACTGCTGGGCAAAGGCCTCCCCCGCATTCTTCCATGCCTCCCTATCTCCGGCAACCCCTGGCCAGCTTGCCAAGTATGCATCGAGATCGTCGCGCCATCTCCTCTTAGGCCGACCTCTACCTCTGTGGCCGTCGAGCGGCAACCAGTTGGTAGATATCTTGGCTCATCGATCCGGGAGCAAAAATAACTTATTTGTTAAGTAAACATGACATAATTAGATGTATAAAAGAAAATTAGAGCTAACACTTCATTTTACCTATTTGCTAGAACTCTTCCGTTATCAAAAAATGTACGAACTAAAATGTGATTTTTAAATTACTGGCTGTACTGTAGACTGTAGACGAGCCCTTTTTCTGAAGTTATCTACATACAAAACAAAAATCTAAATGGTACATGTTTTTTTTTTCTGGCAGTATAAGTTTAAGATACCTACGTCAAAAGTTCCAAAGTTCCACTCGAATGAACTACAAACATTGCGAGTTAAAAAAAAAGGTTTTAAGACATGTAACCCCGATAAAATATAGGGTAACTTTAAATTAGTGAACGATAGAAAAGGATATGCATGTACTCGTGATAACAAATAACTTTTACTATGTGACAAATATTTTTGAACGCCCCATACAAAATGCATCAGCTGATAGGTAGATGATGGGGGAACAACTTTTTTATGATTTCGAACTTGGTCTCATAGTAAAAGTTGTTTGTTATCACGAGTACATGCATATCATTTTCTATCGTTCACTAATTTAAAGTCATCTTGTGAAGACGCAACAGATACATACAAGTACTATCGTATCATACAATATCATCGCTTCTAGTGTAAAAAATCTCAAAAGATCTACCGATCCTACTATGTTTACAAATAAGGCTAGTCAGGTGACTGAACTCATATTTTTTTAGTTTTTATTTTATTTATGCACCGTCACGGCTCTGAAGTGATAAATTTAATTTATTGGACGAACAATTATCGCAATTATTATAATGATTCTTGAAGTGTATGCGATTATATGTTATTTTAGAATTTCTTAGAAATTTCACGTTTAGAAATTAAAAGATAAGTGTATTGGAAAGGTAACAAGTGGAAGGAAGTGGTTTTTGCCTACCTCGGTGGGAGATAGGCGTGGTCGATATGTATGTATTTATTAAATTAGTGTCCTCAATTAACGTCTATTTACATTTCTTTTAATCTAGAAACTTAAGCGGTCTATAATGTTATCTACACACCAAAGCCGCCGGCTTTTTTGACAGCTGCTATTCGTGTGACGTAAAGCCGCCGGCCTAGCCCGTCGGTTTGCCGGCGGCTTTGGTGTGTAGATAGCATAAGCGAACAGATTTTAATGAAACTTAGCAATATTGTAGCTTGTACATCAGCATAAAATATAGGCTTTAAAATGTTAAGATATCATTACTTTTTTGCAAGATATGACAATAAATGCGTACGAAGTCGCGGGCAAGCTCTAGATATATGAAACCAGTAAATACTCATTCATAACTAGTTATCCCACTACTTAATATTTTAAATGTCAATGTTTGTGCCGATGGATGGATGTTTGGTACTCTTACATGCAAAAATCACTGGGACAGATTTTGATGACACTTGGCTATATTGTTGCTTATACTTACATCAGAATAACACATAATTTTTCCAAGATATTTTGGTCTATCTACACAGATCCGAAATCCGATCAGAAGAACATCATAGAAGGAAAAATTGAAGGGAAAAGGAAGAGAGGAAGACCCAGACGGACGTTCCTAGAACAGGTGAAGGAAAAGGCGGGTGTCATGTCGTATCAAGATGTTAAAAAGAAGGCAGAGAATAGGGAGGGATGGAAGAGGCTCCACCGACAAGAGCTTAGCTCTTAAATAAGCAGAAGAAGAAGAAGACACAGATCCGGACTGTGGCCCGTCAGGAGGGAAAACAATAATAAGTTGTCATGACAACGCGTGAACGAATCCATAGAAAATGTATGGAATGATATTTTTACCCTGACACGTCCCGGACACGTTGTCATGACGACGTATTGTTTTCTCTCCTGACGGTCCACGGCTCGGACACGTCCCGGGCACGTCCCGGATCTGTGTAGATCGACCTAAATGCGTACGAAGTTGCGGGCAGCTTCTAGTAGGTATAATTCATCACCTTAATGTTGGTACTTACTCGCAAGTAAAGTTATTTGTTTCAACGACAGGTGTGAATATAACAATTATGTACTCGTTATATAATCATTATATTATTTATCTTTACCTACTTCTGTATAATAGCTCATTTGTCAGTTACGTTTATGCACGTTAAATTAACGTACGTCTTGTCATTGATATATTATAGTAGTAGATGCGACGCACGCAGATGACACGTGAAACTAAATTGAATTTTATTTAATTGATGTTTGCCATGCAATCAAGAGTACCCTAAACCGACGGGCATGTATGAGGCGACTGATGAGTGTGGATGAAGCGAAAGAGGTGTGTTTGGATCGTAGCAAGTGGGAGGAAGTGGTCTCTGCCTACCCCATTGGGAAAGAGGCGTGACGGATATGTATGTATGTATGTTTGCTATGCACAGATCAAATTTTTATATAGTTTTCGAATAATAATAAATAAAAAAAAAAATACCTTTGCTGATTTTCAGTAGTTATCTAGTATCATATCGACCCTTTGAGTAACAAATGTCGTAAAAGCCATTTTGCGAAATTCACTTTTTAACGGATCTATAGTCAGTTTTTCGCGCTCTATCGATCTGTATATTTAAAATGTTTAAATTCGCAAAAAAATGGCTTTTACACGTGAGTTCAAAACCATTTTTTTTGTTCTGAATATGTCGTAATGACCAATTATCACCATGAATTTTCAAAATTCATGTAGTTAAAGACACATGTGTACTATGATCGGCTGATACAACAAAATTTCATAGAAACAGCCTGTACCTTTTTGAAACAACTTTTGTCATAAAAACACAATACATTCAGATTATGGTTTTTACAACATTTAAAAAAAAATAGCTTTCTTAGTTTTAGAGATAGCATGGCTTTTACTACAGAAAATAATTGGTTAATTGGCTTTTACAACATTTTTGTTACTATTTTCTACCCTTTTCTTTGTGATAAAATGATGCTAAATTTGTATTAAAAGACAGATTTAGATCTAAAGTTAGTATATTTATTGTAGTAAATGCGGTACAAAAGTTTATAAATTAACGTTTTTTTAAAGTAATTATCATTTTTATCTCAAAATTTCAGTTTTTTTTACAAGATTCTATGAGAGAACAAATCGTCGTTATCATAAACTCAGAAAAATGAATTGATATCGAAAGAAATCAAAGTTAATTCAACTTCTCCTATAAATGGCATATAAGAAAAAGTTATTTTATGAAAAAAATATTTTACCAAGAACAAAAACCGACCAAGTGTAAGTCGGACTCGCGCGCGAAGGTTTCCGTACCGGGTTACATATTAAAATCTATAAAGTGGTTAGATCTACGGACGAAAGGCCTAAATTTAAAAAGACCTATAAACAGAAGGCCTTATTTTAAAATGACTAATGGTCGTTGGGTCTAACTGTTGTTAGATCTAAGTTTACAATGCATATAAGGCTTAAAACAATGAAATCATTAGGGCTATTGAAAAACTGGAATCCTGACGCGGATAGGTTAGGTTCAGGTTTTTTTTTATGGCAATCCAGTAAATAGGTCCGTGACATGAGCCAATAACCACAATTAACAAAATATTCATATAAAATAATTTGTTTCATTGAAAGCATTGAAAATACATTTTCAAAATGCCTAACAAAACGGGCACCTATTACATATTTTAAAATTATACTTTTTGACAATTAGGTTACCTACTTAAACTTAGGTATTGTAAACTTAGATCTAACAATGTTTGGATCCAACGACTATTAGTTATTTTAAATGTAGGCCTTTCGTCCATAGGCGTTATATCCGTAGGTCTAACCACTACTTATAGAGATTGTGATACGTAACCCCGTACCGTTCACTAGGTTAATTAAAATGTCTCCCAGTAGATATTATTAATAACAAATAAAGGCAAAAAAGTCACGTTTGTTGTATGGGCGCCCCCTTAATTGTGATAATCATTCTATTTTTAGTAAATACTAATTATTGTTGTTATAAAAAAAAAAACAGTTATTTCAGACTTACGCCCAATCACAATACGTATAATTATAGCGGCAACGGTAAAACATCATTTGTGAAAATTTCAAATCCCCGGTTCATGAGTTACAGCCTGGAGTCAAACGGACAGACTGACAGACAGCCGAGTCTCAGTAATAGGGTCGGTCCCTTTTTCAACTTTTGGGTACGGAACCCTAAAAACAATAACAGACGTATAAACGATCAGTCTTCGATAATATAAACAAAAAACCGACCAAGTGCGAATCGGAGGGTTCCGTACCATTCGCTGGGCTAACAGTAGCTTTATGATACTTACTTGATTTTCTCAAAAAGTTAGGAGCACTAGGCATAGGAAATTATTTGCCAGAAATCGTTTTGCCTTTGCATGTATATTATTTTAAACATGAAACTTTCAGTTATATTCAACTTGAGCAATCACTAACATTTTCTTCATAGACCCTATTTTTTTAGTTTATATTACCGAAGTCCTATCGTTTATATACTCATCTGTTACTGGTTTTGTTCTTGGTTAGGGTCAACTCACTTTTTCTTATTTGCCATTTATAGGAGAAGTTGAATTAACTTTGATTTCTTTCGATATCAATTCATTTTTCAGAGTTTATGATAACGACGATTTGTTCTCTCATGGAATCATGTAAAAAAAACTGAAATATTGAGAGAAAAATGATAATTACTTTAAAAAAAATGTTAATTTATACACTTTTCTACCGCATTTACTACAGTAAATATACCTGCTTTAGATTTAAAACTGTCTTTTAATACAAAATTAGCATCATTTAAATTTTTTTTAAAGGTTTTTACTACATTTTATCACAAAAAAAAGAGTAGAAAATAGTAAAAAAAATGTTGTAAAAGCCAGTTAAGTAATTATTTTCTGTAGTAAAAGCCATGCTATCTCTAAAACTATCAAAGCTACTTAAATTAGACTTCGGGAGTATTAAACAACTCAAAAATCTAAGACTAATGATCTATAGCGGGTTATTATAGCTTCAATATTTCCAAAGATATTGATATAGAAAACTTTACAATTTCGGTTTTTTGGCCCTCCTGTAAAAAGTGGGTTTTGGCTTTTACGACATTTGTTACTCAAAGGGTCGATATATCAGTTTTGTATTCAATTCACTGCTATCAATTTACTTAGATACCTTGTAAATTTAATTTATCTTTTAAACAGGTAACTTTGGACCCAAATCATTATCATTAAAAGACTAAGTAATTATTATTAATTTCAAATATAATTTTAATTACTCATTAAATTATAGTAGGTAGTACTTAAATGTAAAGTTATGTTATACTTAAAGAAAGTTTATACCTATTGCTCTGATATAAAAGCTTGAGGCACTGTCCACAGTTAAATTTAACGTTAAATACTTTACATTTTGTGCTGTCTACAGACCAAAGCCGTCGGTATGCCGCCTAGCTAGGCCGGCGGCTTTACGTCATATAGAATGGTAGCTGTCAAAAGCCGCCATCCTAGCTCGGCGGGTTGTGCCACCAGGCCCGCAGCTTTGGTGTGTATATAGGCACCATTGCATACGTAATTTATCGCATAAACCTATCCTAGGGTTATCAGCTTCCGTCGTTAAACTAGGTTTAAGTGGAGTTTAAGTATTTCATTTGGCTCAATCATTTAAAATGCAAACCTTATTGCATCATTAATGCCATCATTATGATTAGTAGATGGAAATATTGGAAGAGGAAGACCAAGGCGAATGTATCTCGATCAAATCTTAGTGCCCGTATCACAATCTAACGATAATATTTAACTGACAGATAAACCTATGTCCATTTCATAAAATATGACGTTTTGGACAGAGACAGGTATAAAATATCTGTTAGATAAATTTTATCTATAGATGATGAAACAGAGCCTTAGGCTTGCTTAAGTAAGACCAAGTCAAAAGTACCCTAAACCGACGTACATGAATGAAAAGACTGATTTATCTTTAACTAAAAAAAACTAACCACACACAAAAGAAAATACCGACAAAATGTAATTTAACCTTTTGCACGCCAGCCATTTTTGACGTTTATACACGCCCGACGCCGCTGAGCCTAGTATTATATCAATTATATTATATCAATTAACACAGGCGGTAGGGCATCTTTTAAAAAACAAAATTATTGTTATAAAAATGGCCAAATTTAGACGACTTAAGGCCAGCGGCGTCTCAGCCACGCGAACAATTTGCGACTAAAGTGGTCATTGGCGTCCAAAGGGTTAATATTTAAGGTGACTTTAAATTAGTGAATGATATAAACAGATATGCATGTACTCGTGATTACAGACAACTTTTACTATGGGACCAAGTTCGAAATCATAAAAAAAATTGCTACCCCGTAGGTACTATCAGCTGATGCATTTTGTATGGGGAGTTCAAAACTTTTTAAACTATTTTGCACTTGGTCCCATAGTAAAAGTTGTTTGTTATCACGAATACATGTATATCCTTTTCTATCGTTCACTAATGTTAAGTCACCCTGTATAATTAACTGCGATGTTATATCTACTTAACTTACTACATCGATGAATTAACTGACGTGCCCGTGAAAGGTCAATCTCATAAATATTATTATTCCAAGCTATAAATGCCACACAGTATGTAGTATCTAGTTAGTTCTAATTACCTAAATGTCTATGGGGGATGTTTTTACTATACTATATGAATATTAAATTAAAAGTTTTTTTTGCCAACGTCACTGGAATTTATAAATACTGTACCTAGTAACCTTCATAGAGTTTTTTTTTTACTTTTTCTAGCTATTTTAATGATAGGTAATGCTTGTTTTACGAAGTTACATTTTTTATTTAATAATTTTATTAACAAATAGAGGTTTTGCACGCATTTATCGTCATATCTATGAAAACTTACAACAATGACTATATATTTAATAGTAGGTAAGTATTTATATGTGTAGGTTTATACTTATATATTTATTGTTTATTGTAGTCACTATCCTGCCTTCATGCTATCACTTCTCTCTCTGTGGGGTCTGCAGGAAGAAATTTCTTTTAGAAATATGCTGTACCTTTTGTATAACTTCTCTTTTTTTCTGTCTCTATGTACTAGCATCTTACAATAAACTGTTAAATACATAAATAAAAATAAATTATATTTATAGTAATTAGTAAGTATATAACGAGTAGTCATAACCGTAATGTGTAATGAATGATGTCCAAACTCCAAACTATACGTACAATATTGTAAAGTTTCGTTAGATAGAATCTTTTTAGTTGTTAGTGTGAAACAATCATGCTCGCTCACATGCATCCATCCATCGCATTGGCACAAAGACAAATTATAATACCAGTAGAATACTAACAATTTATTTAACAGTTTATTATAAGATGATAGTACATAGAGACAGAAAAAAGAGAAGTTATACAAAAGGTACAGCATATTTCTAAAAGAAATTTCTTCCTGCAGACCACACAGAGAGAGAAGTGATAGCATGAATGCAGGATAGTCACTTAACCTACAATAAACAATAAATATGTAAGTATAAACCTACACATATATATCGATAAATACACATACAAATATATTACAATTTATATAAATATATATTGTATTCTCTACTTTTATACATTTTACAAGATAAAAAAGTTTACATCAAAAGAATCTAAAACAGTCTTCCATCTATCATTCTCACGCGAATCGAGAAAAAAATCCATAAAAACATAGATATACTAGGTTTTGCATTTAACTAGTATTTTATTTCATGCATTCAGTCACCCTTTGAAGCTTGTCTTACCTTCTAAGTGAAGTCAGGTTTAAAAAAAACTGCATCTAATCTTGTCTAAGCATCTATCTGTAGGGGAACAATTCTATACACTTGTGTTGGTTCAAGAAATAGTGTATCTTTGGTATATTGATTAGCTTAAGCTTAAGGCTGTCCGCGACAACGTATTATTTCATATTATTTAAGTTGTTCTTTTGTAAACACATGATTGTAAACAATATTTAAAAAAAAGAGCAACCTCTAGAGTTTCTTGCTGGCTTCTTATCTGGGGAATCAGCCTTCTGAAATCAGCGTAGCTTCAGTCAGTTAATTTGCTTTTACTTTTGTTAACTTGTTATATTTTTGTTTTTTTTTTTTACATTTCTGACGCATGCAAGTGTAATTTTGGGTTACCTATAAATAAATCTTTATTGAATTGAATTGAATTGAACGTCACTGCGTCTACTACGTCATATTATGTAGCACGTAGCCTTTTAGTTATCTGATAACCTACAATATTGTCAGTTTTCATCAAAAATCTTGTTAAATTGTTCTTGACAAGTTGCAAAAATAATCTAGAAGCTAGATTCCATAAAAAAATATACCTAAGTACCTATGTTATTGTGAACAGAAAAAATTAAAGTAACTTTGTACAATCAAATGAGTAAAATCAGCATTGACAAAGCGTACTAGTTGCATCGAGTCTCGCTAATCTAATATAATCAAGCCGTTTGTGTCCCACTGCTGGGGTCAAGCCTGCTTATTTAAAATAGCCCCAGTTGTGTGTCGGCAGATTTGGCCGTAGTCAGTGTAAGCCATTGTTTGACAGAATACCAAATGTATCAAAAAATGCAATTGACACTCTGCCATAACACAACTGAGTCTATTTTAAATTAGCAGACTTGAGCCATTGGGCTGAGGTACCTCTCCTTATCTACCAAGAGTTTCGGTCTCCAGCTACCTCGAGCTAGCGTAAATGACTAGAATAGGTCCCCAGGACTTGCTGATGTCAATGAATCCAAGCATTTTATAGCTAACTCCGACTGGCTCTACCACATTCCTAGTTTACGTCGCGTTTTGCTTCGGAAACCCTATTAGAAAACGCGAGCCAATACCATCAGACGGGTGTGTCTTTGTATTTCTATTGATAAACATACTAAGAATAAAGAAATATTTAAAAAGGTAGCCCAAGTAGTTTTAAATAAGTAAACACTGTTAAATTGTTTTGCTTTTTTTTTTTTTTGTTAGCCAATAGGATCCCACTGCTGGGCAAAGGCCTCCCCCGCGACTTTCCATTTAACACGGTCTCCGGTAGTGACCCGCCATTCGCGTAAAAATGCATCCAGATCGCCTCTCCATCTTTTTCGAGGTCTACCTCGGCGTCTGTGACCATCTAGTGGCGCCCATTCTGTTGTTATTTTTGCCCAACGATCTGGATGCATTCTACAAAAATTTATTTGAAAAAAAAAACTTAAACCCACAACCAACTCAATCCGCCATTCATCCCCGTTGCTAAATAAAATAACCCTTCAATCACACTAACTCTCTTACTCCTTAGCATGCATCCCTTTCATTCATCTGTAACTTCCAATTCCTTCCCACATATATTTAAAAAAAAAATCTTATAGAACGAAACAAAATACAACTTTGTGACGTTTTAATGGTATCTACACACCAAAGACGCCGGTTTCTTTGACAGCTGCCATTCGTATGACGTAAAGCCGCCGGCCTAAAACGACGGCATGCCGGCGGCTTTGGTGTGTAGATAGCATAAGGCTTCCCATGACTTTGTACGCTTTTATCGTGATATCTTAGAAACTTTACATGTTATCTCAAAATAATATAGTCTTTCTATTATTTTAATGTGTAAGCTACTATATTGACAAAGTTCATCAAAATCTGTTCAGTAGTTTTTGCGTGAAAGAATAACAAACATCCTCAATTCGTCATATCTATTCATCTTTGTCTTTATTTCTTCAAATCGTTGACATTTACTTTGTTTTTTTTTAACCCAAAAACCTACCAGATGTCCAGAAATACTAAGAAACACCAGTTCTTCAAAATGGCGATTCAAGTCGGCATCAAAGTCTCAAACGCGCGCGTTTGCGTTCAGTTTCGAAGGGTAGTAGGGAATGCCTGGGAACGTCGGGAGTTAGGCCCTGCACAGTGCAATGCACTGAGGGCTGCAAAACCTGTTTCTAATCGGTGCATTTTGCTGCGCCCGATCGCTCGGTGCGCGGGTAAAAACTTAGAATAAGTATGGCGAATGTTGCTTGATGTATCGGTTGCTGCTCCAATCGAATACGGCGAGTTTGAATTTAGAATTCAATACTCTTTTGTTTAAATTTAGTTTAAATTTGGAATATGAACACAAATATCATGTCTCATGAGTTTTAATTTAGAATTGTATGCTCTTTTGTTTGAATTTAGAATAAACACAAAGATCGTTATGTCAGTATTCACTTTAGGTAGTTATTTTTAATATTAATAAATTTTGGCTTTGCCGTAGTCGGGTAATTAAAGTAGGTTAATTTGTAAAGCTACAAAGATCTTGCAGTGTAATCTTCATAATTTAAAGAAATAAAAAAAAAGAAATATTTCATAATCTAAGTAGGTACTTACATAGATTTATTTACATAGGTAGGTACTAACTTACATAGGTACATACTTACATAGGTAGGTCTTACATAGTTACATAGGTTTATAGAGGTACAAGTACATACAAACAATGATTAGATTCTTTATTTCACTCACATAGTTTTCTAATGACGACTGCAACATATTTTTTTGCTGCGAATTAACGAGTACTAACGAGTAAATAGAACCTTTAATGAAAGCTTCTTTATAGTCCATGTATTTTTACTAGAGAGTATTGGAGAGTATACAGGGTGTAACAGAAAGGGTATATAAAGCCGAAACACAGCGATAGTCCTCATGAAACTGAACAACTTTCCCCAAGGAACATGGGTCGTAACTCGAAAAAAAAATTTCGCCTCCCCATACAAAATGCCCGATCAGCTGATCGAGTAAGTATGGGCGATCCAAAAATTTTTTTCGAGTTACGACCCATATTCCTTGGGGAAAGTTGTTCAGTTTCATGAGGACTATCGCTGTGTTTCGGCTTTATATACCCTTTCTGTTACACCCTGTATATTAACATGTTTGCTTATTCCTATTGTATGTCGGTTAAACTGACTAGGTGTGTTGAAACATTATTATAGTTACTTTAACATCTACTTACATGTACCGCATCTATGACAATAAATGTTCTTTATCTTTATCTTTAAAGGTTGAAATTAAAATAATAAATAAAGCTAGTTTTAGAGAAGTAAACCTATCTATCTACTGAAAGATATATTGAACTCTTTCGTCCCATCCCAACCACAAAACCTACGTTTCAACTTATGTCTAACTTTCAGCCGAAATCAAAACTCAAACATTTTTCATCTACCTGCAAACGGCGAAAGAACTTGAGTTACCATCGTTGTACCACAGCTAAAACCATCTATAAACATTCATCATAAACACAACTTTCTATTCAATCAATTCTCAATCATATAAATCAAAGTTTAAGGTAGGTTTTAGGAAGGGATTTATGGTGGATAAGTCTATTGGTTGTGGGTAAAAATCTTGGTGAATCGCAGTAGTTAGCAAGCAAAAACTGAAGCAGACGGAACGACATTCTTGCGTGCCTTTTGCAACATTAGGGTTAAAATGAAAGGGATTGTTAGAATCCCTCATCCTACTTTATATTATAAATGTCAATGTTTGTGCTGTTGGATGGATGTTTGTTACTCTTTCACGCGAAAACTACTGAACAGATTTTGATGAAACTTGGAAGTATTGTAGCTTATAAGTATTGTAACATATAAGCTATATTATGTTAAGATTTTTTTTTAGCCTATGTTGTCCCACTGGTGGGCAAAAGCCTCTCCCATGCTTCTCCACACATTTCTGTTGGTGGCGGTTTAAGGTGTTGAGGTCGTCGCGCCACCGTTTCTTCGGGTAGCTTTGTATGTATGCGACTGACGTTTAGATAATATGACGTTTTTTTTTTTAAGTTATGACGATAAATGCGTACGAAATCACAGGCAGCCTCTAGTTAGGGATAAAATTGAAAATAATTGTTAGAATCCCTCATGATTCTCTAAATGACTGTTTATGGCAGTTTCTTGACGAGTCTGTGCGTCTGTGCGAATATCTGAAATGAAATAAAATGAAATGTTTATTTAATCTTGTAGGACGAGTTTGACATCACATAAGACGGGTCATTTTTTTAAAGTTAATGCTAGATTCGCAAGAGTGCAGTTTTCCCCAGAGAAGAATCTAGCAAGAAACTCTGTTGGGTTGCTCTTTTCAAATTTGGTTTACAAATTCTAAGATAAAAACACTTAGATAAACATTAAAATTAACTTTACAATAATTATTCTACATAGAGACAGCTTGACAGAAGAGCAGGTCAATCCCATGGATTTGAGTCATCTAGATAATCGTTGATTTTATAATAACCTTTTTTACTAAGTTTTTGTTTAACAATAATCTTAAATTTTTTGGGGCTTAGTTCACGTATGCTAGCAGGGATCTTGTTGTAAAAGCGTATACATTGACTCACAAACGATTTGTTTACTTTGTTTAGTCGACTGGCATGAGGCACTAATTTATCCCTATTTCTAGTATTAACAGTATGTATATCACTTAGTTGTTTAAATTGATTTAGATTTTTTTGTGTATACATTATATTTGAGAAGATGTATTGTGATGCTAGTGTTAATATGTCAATATTCTTAAAAACATCCCTTAGAGATTCCCTGGGACCTAGTTTATAAATAGATCGAATAGCTCGCTTCTGCAGAATAAAGATGCGCTCAGAATCAGCGGCATGCCCCCACAGCAGAATGCCGTAGGACATCAGACTATGGAAGTAACTGAAGTAAACTAGCCTGGCAGTTTGAACATCTGTCAGGTTTCTTATTTTTTTTACTGCAAAAGCTGCAGAACTGAGCTTATCCGCTAACTTGTCAATATGGGAGCCCCATTGTAATTTGGAATCGAGAGTAATACCAAGAAATACGGTTGTTTCCACAAGGCACAAGCTCTGTCCCTTCATCCTAATATCTGTATTTACTTGTCTAACATTGGGCAAAGTAAATTTAATACATTTGGTTTTCTTTTCATTAAGCACTAGATTATTGGCAGTAAACCACTCGACTACTTTATTGATAGCATTGTTTACATCGTCATATACATCTTGTTGTCGTCTAACTTTAAAAAGTAAAGAAGTATCATCAGCAAACAATACTATATCATGACAGTTATTTACAAGACTTGGCAGATCATTTATATATATTAGGAAGAGAAAAGGACCAAGAATTGAGCCCTGTGGGACACCCATGCTAACCGCAGATCCACCCGACACTTTACCGTTTACATCAACCCTCTGTACACGTCCACATAAGTAAGACTTTAAAAGGCTGAGTGCGCTGTTCTTTACACCGTAATGATGAAGCTTCCTGACCAATGTGCAGTGATCAACGCAATCGAAAGCCTTGGACAAATCGCAAAAGACACCCAAAGCGTCGTGCGACTTCTCCCAGGCATCAAATATACACTTTATTAATTCAACACCTGCGTCGGTTGTTGAACGACCCCTGGTGAAACCAAATTGTTTCAGATGCATTAGTTTATTGGAGTAGAAGTGAAATTGTAGTTGATCTAAAATTAGTTTTTCAAATATTTTACTTAGGGTTGGCAGTATAGATATAGGTCTAAAATTGGTGGGGTCAGACTTACTGCCTGCTTTCAACAAAGGTATGACTTTACTGTGCTTCATTAGGTCAGGAAAACTTCCCTCATCTATACATTTATTAAAAACCATAGCTAGATGGGGTGCTATGCAGTCTATGATGGAGTTAACTATTGTAACGGAAAGGCCGTGCAGATCAGCGGTTTTTTTAATAGTTAAAGATTTAAAGGCCTTTATTATTGAATAAGCACTGACGTAACGAAATGCAAAGACTTGATTGGACTCCGCCACGTTCTGCTTCAACAAAACTTCAGCAAGCGCGGGAGAAGAATCAAGGTCTTTGGTGGTCGAGACTGGAATGTCAGAGAAGAATTTAACAAAAGCTTCGGCAACCTCGGCGTCTGTACTGATACAGTTACCGTCAATATCTCGCGGTCAACTTCGTTAGGTACTAAGTCATTTTCTTTTTCACACGTGATTAGACAGGTATTACCGAGCGAAATAATTTAAGTAGGTATTTTAAATGTTATTTCTCTTGTTAACAAGTGTACTTATTTAGGAACTCATTTTTCTTCCCTTTAAAACTTCAGTGAAATATGTACTTACTTAGTTCTCAGCTGTTTATAACTTTTTCTACCGTATTTTATTAACCCCCGACGCAAAAAGAGGGGTGTTATAAGTTTGACGTCGATGTCTGTGTGTGTGTGTGTGTGTGTGTCTGTCTGTCTGTCTGTGGCACTGTAGCTCCTAATCGCGTGGACGGATTTGGATGCGGTTTTTTTTAATTTAAAGCTGGTATTCCTGGGAGTGTTCTTAGATATAAAATATGCAAATTGGTTCAGCCATTTCAAGGTCATCGGCACTTTTGTCAGCTGTGCTAGGTTTGTAAATCCAATATAATAGTAGATATGTCGTGTTTGGATTCATTTTGATCAGAATTTAATTCTTAATATAATGCAATGGTGGCAACAGACGAGGAGCTGATGATGGAGTCAGAATTTCCAGCACTCCATCCATTCTTGAAAAATTTAACAGCAGATATATCGTGTTTGGAGTCGTTTTGATCAGCGTTTAATTCTTAATATAATGCAATGGTGGCAACAGAAGAGGAGCTGATGATGGAGCCTGAATTTCTAGCATTCGATTTATTCTTGAAAAATGTAACAGCAGATATGTCGTGTTTGGAGTCGTTTTGATCAGTGTTTAATTCTTAATATAATGCAATGCTGACAACAGGAGGAGCTTATGGTAATTATATAATAAAAGTTTGAAACTTCAAAATAAAAATAAAATTTAAAATTTAAAAAACCCCCGTCTATAAAAAGTAACAAATAAGTAATATTTAACTTTCATAAAAACTTCATTTTGTCGTGGGACCGCTAAGAAGTTTTATACTATAACATTAGAAAACTTATTATAACTAGCCTTAAAGTTCATGATACAATAATCTAATTCTTATTATTACTGAATAAATACATTGTAATAGGTATGATGATAAAAATTTTTTTAGTCCATCACATAGATTATTTCAAAATATTCGACACGTATTTTTATTTTTTCTCTTAAACTAAAAATGACAAAGAGATACACTGGGTTAAAGTTGCTCGTGACAGTCGTGACGTCACGCCTAGTACGGTTTTTACCTAGGAGTGACGTCAATACCCCCCACTCCGTAACTTTGATGCTCTGTATCTTTGTATTTATTTATGTATTTGATCAGGTAAAAACGTGTTTCAAATATTTTTTAATAGCCTAAAAGACGGAGTAAGTATTTTTTGAATTTTCGAATGTACTCATTACATTGTCATCATTGTAGGACAGGCTTCAATTTTAATAGAGGAAATTATTAAACTAAGAATGACTGCTATTATCAACAGAAATAACCAAAAACTATTAAATATTTGCAACAGTTCGAGAAAGTAATTCAGCCATTGAAATAAAATGTTTTCGCAAGAAGTTGCAGTTGAAGAAAGTTGCACGCAAAATACATCTTAAGTTTAATGAAATAGAACATACATTGCGAAATAAAGTTTAAAATCACGTTTTAAGTACCAATTAGAAAACGGATGCATAAAAAATCCTTATGTGTTCGAAAAGACTATGAATTAAATTACATTGAGTCCATTTCACGAACGAAGTCCCCTAGCCGCGGCTCTGAGCATGTCAAAATAGATGATGTTGCCATTTATGAGCACAAAATGTACCTATATTATGTATATTTAATTTGTAATTTATCAAATTTTATTATTTCCCGCATACTTCGAGTGTCTTGGTCATGAGTAGGTTGGTATACATTTTAATAAAAATATCCATTTAAATATATTTCTATTTTGTAAAAAGTACAGTTTTTATTCAGATAAGTAAGGGCTTTACCTACTATCTGGGAAAAGATCATAATAATAGGGAAAATAGACCTGTCACATTTAGTTATAAAAATATCTGGGGGACTTCTTTCGTGAAACGTACTCTACCTACAGGCAAGTTTATTTTTTCTCTGCTATTTAGATTAAGAGCTAGAAATCTATAGACCTATTCTTTTAAGACGTATGGATCCGCAACTGGCCGTATAAGGTAAGCCCATGGCCCATGTCAATTTATGAACGCTCCGCAAGTTGCGTTCCCGCGCAATCTATTTCAAGATGGCTCCTGGCGCGCATTTTTATTTCTTTTTAAATCATGTTTTATTTAACTCTTAGTTTTAACTTATCACGCGTTAGTTAACTAAGTTTAAAAATAGAATGTTGTTAAATCTGAGTGAATTTGAATAAATCTTGGTTTTTTACGCGGACTTTATTAAAGACACATATCCAAGTAGGTATCTGCATCTTTTCTATAAGTGTACCTACAAGTTATGTACCTATCTTTGAAGTTTCTTTAAGTAATTATAACAAGCCTAATTGTGAAGTACCTTAAAAAAAAGTGTTAAAAAAATTACCACAGACTAGTGAAATGCGTTAAATTTTTTATTTCATCTTTGCGGGTTCTAAAAGTATCAAATTCAATGCCAAACAGCTGTTTTCCCCAGAGAAGAAAACGAGAAACTCTGTAATGGTATCTACACACCAAAGCCGCCGGCTTTTTTGACAGCTGCCATTCGTATGACTTGAAGCATACATAAAGCCGCCGGCGGCGCGGCCTAGCCCGGCGGCATGCCAGCGGCTTTGGTGTGTAGACAGCATAAGGTTGCTCTTTTCAAATAAAGTTTTACAATTCTTATAAATGCTACCCTCTGTGTATCTGATAGTGAGTGGTGACCATAAAAGTGAATATCCCTTATTCTATGGTATGACCAATGTCGACCAGTGCATCGCGACCGTGGTTTTTGCAACTCCATCGCGATCATTTTATTTGATACAATTGGGTAAGGGAGAGAGGATGTCATTTCAAGGTTCCGTATAGTTAAGTTGGTATTAAAATATCTCCAATATAATCAAGAGTACCCTAAACCGACGGGCATGTATGAGGCGACTGATGAGTGTGGATGAAGCTAAAGAGGTGTGTTTGGATCGTAGCAAGTGGAAGGAAGTGGTCTCTGCCTACCCCAATGGGAGAGAGGCGTGACGGATATGTAGGTATGTATGTAAAATATCTACTTTTGGGCTTTGTAAGAACCGATTTCCATATCTTTAGTGTTTAGCGGAGTCCTTTATGATAGTACTTTAGTAAAAACATGTAAACGTATGTTTTAGTACGGTTTTACTTGACTTCTTGGTTCTATGAACAAAAATACATTTTTTGGGTGTAAGCTTTTGGCCATGTGAGAAATAGTAAGTAGCTCCTGCCAAGCCAAAGTAGCACTTCGCTAAAAGAAAAAATTATACATCATTGTACCACTGAATATTACATTATAGAACTCTATTTCGTCCCCACTAGAGAGAACCAAAAAACCCTAGCCTGCTAATTTACAGTAATCTCAGTTTTGTGTCAGCAGAGTGTCAATGACATTTTTGACACATTTAGTCGCAACCAGTGTAAGCCATTGTTTAGCAGAATACAATAGAATAAAAAATGCAATTTTTTGACACTCTGCCGACACACAACTGAGGTCATGTTAATTTGGCAGACTTGGGCCCCTGAACCATTTGCCCTGCGGATCTCTAAATTAAGATGGAACCCAGCGCAGGCGCAACGCAATAGCACATGAATTATTGAAGAGACAGCAAATTATACGTAGCTAACAACACGCATGATTTGTACTTGCAATCCTGTAAATACAACTTAAATAATAATTAATACTAGTTGGTCAATACAAAGTCGGTGCAAGAAGTTGTAATAAATTAAAAAAACTGTTACAAATAAATGAAAAATGTGTCAACTAATGATAAGGTACTAATAATAAAGTAAGACATATTTACCAAGAATCGATTTGCTACTGCTAAGAAACTGAAGGCCAAAACTCACCGGATGCGTATGCGTTGCATATGCGTAGATGTACGAGTATGCGTACCTCTGAGAGTGAATGTAAGGAACTGTCACCGCTTGCGTAACGTAGACGTAGACGCAAGCGGTGACAGTTCCATACATTACAACTCAGAGGTACGTATATGTCTACGCATACGCATCCGGTGTGTTTTGGCCTTAAGTAAATTATGAGCTATTGATATATGGAGGTATACGACTACGGCTATCCTCTGAACATCAATTCGCCTGTAAATTAATATGGTAGGTTAAGAAACCTATTAGAATTGAATTATTTCTTGTTTCTCATTTCTACATATGTTGGGTAGGTACATACACATAGAAGAACATTCAGTTATCCAAACGTGAGGACGCTCCACAAACGCGCCTTCGTCTGCAATATCTCTAAGATCGCAGGTTTACATAATGTCTCCAATATTTTTCAAGAATCAGCAGACGGACTAAAAACAACGTCATTTTTAGGGATGATTTTTTTTTGCATTGGTATGTACCTATGAGAGAATACCCCCATAATAGGTGAATGTATGTATGTACCTACACAAGAACTAACATCCTTTAAGCAAGAGAAACCAGTCGTCCACATTAGAAGTAGTTATGGACCTCTTTTTGTCCATTGCACAACTAATAGGTACCCGTGGGAATAAATAGCTTCCATAAATGTATGATGAAGTGTCCACTAGTGGACATTTACCCTGCGAGATTAAAAAAATAGTTTGAGTTAGAATTCTTTCTTGTCAGAGATGTAGTAAGGTTGTAGACCTGCTTAGTCGTGTCTCTGGTTTAAAACCACTATCAGAACTTATATAACCCAACTTTTTAGATGAACACCTGAGGCCCAAGTTTGCTAAATAACAATATTTTTTAGTTCTGTGCCGGCAGAGTGTCAATAAGAGTGTCAATGTCATTTTTGACACATTTTGTCGCAATCAGTGTAAGCCAGTGTTTAGCAGAATACCAAATGTGTCAAATAATGCTATTGACTCTGCTGACACACAGCTGAGGGTATTTTAAAGTAGCGGGCTTGGACCCCTGCACAATTAATTCCCTCATCACTTCTACACTGCAATCTTTATATCTAGTTAACAAAGTATCTATCCTTTACTACATCGATGTTTCTAAACATTTTTTCTTCAGTTTGCAATGCGAACTAACCAGTCAGTATGATTATGTTAATCTTATCTCGTTCGTTAAGCCTAACGTATCTAATTATGATAGTTAGTCGATGTTATTTCTTTAGAACACACAACTTAATTTTATTGATGGTATTTCTACATCTATGCTCAAAACTAGTTGGTAAAATATATAGATTTAGTATACAAGTAAGTAATTAAAAAAAACACAGTTTCGAAAAAAGTCTTTTTTTTTAAGTTGCGAAAAATAACATTATAAACTAAGTTTTCAGGTTCGCAAAGCAGTAGTTTTGCCCAGAGAAGAATATATCAGAAACTCCTTTTCAAATTCACCACAGATCAGGTTTTACATCTTATTCCTAATCCTAATCCTATAAATATTATAAATTTCAATATTTATGCCGATGGATGGATAGATGGGTGTTTGTTACTTCATCACGTTAAAACCACTGAACAGATTTTAATAAAATTTTACAATTACTTAGCTTGGACATCAGAATAACATATAGGCTATATTTTTTGCAGATATTTCGTGTTTTTTCAGAAATATGACGATAAATTCGTACGAAGTCGCGGGCAGCCTCTATCTTCTAATCTATATATATATATAAAAATGAAACCCGTTTTCCGTTGTCACGGCATCACGCCTGAACGGCTGGACCGATTTCGCTAATTCTTTTTTTAAATGTTCATTGAAGTCCAAGGATGGTTCTTACGGTGAGAAAAATTCGAATAATTGCCGGGAAAGCCCTAAAACAGAACTTTCCTTTTTCCCATACAAATGTTTTCTTACTAAAATGTAGAGTCAATTTGAACTTTATTCCTACACAATAAAGTTCATTCTAAGGCGGGACGAAGTTCGCCGGGACAGCTAGTATCTTATAAACATACAGTATGAAACTATACAAGTCCGTTCAAATAACTTCTGCTTGACATTTTATTAGCAAAAAACTATCTATTTATCTATAAACAGACAAACATTAGCAGCAAGTCTACTTAACAACAAACTTGCAACAATAGCACCCCTACTGTGAGAGCGGACGTTTATGTAACAAAAACTAGATAGATAGACTCATGGTAGACGTGCAGTTCTTTTAATTAGCCTCATAGATAGCGCGCTTGTATTTCCATGCGACTAAATGGGGATAGACGCAGAGAAAATAAGTTAAAATATTGTAAAGATGGTGACTGATGAATGTGGATGAAGTGAAAGAAGTGTGGATTACATGTGGAGCGAAGTGGTCTTTGTCTTCACTGAGAGGAAAGAAGCGTCAGATATGCAGGTATGTTTTAAAGGATTTGTTTAACAAAAGGACGACGAAAGGAGAATTTGGTTTTGATTTAAGAGTGTAGAGGTTTTGTGATGTATTTAAGTTTTTATGTATTTTCCGATGAAACTGATGAAGTGTTAATATTTTCTTCGTTCTTACGTGTAACAAGTGTGTTTCGGGACGTGTCAGGGAGAAAATATCATTCCATACATTTTCTATGGATTCGTTCACACACGTTGTCATGACGACGTATTTTTTCCCTCCCGACAGGCCACGGCCCGGGTGTATGTAGTAAGACCTTAAACATAATATTTCTATGAACCAGATGTCATAATGCATTGCGTACGCTACGTTGATGTGGAAGGTCAAGACGAACGTACCTCGATCAAATCGGGGACTTACTAAAGAAAGGCCAAATCAAGAGTACCCTAAACCGACGGGCATGTATAAGGCGACTGATGAATGTGGATGAAGTGAAAGAGGTGTGTTTGGACCGAAGCAAGTGGAAGGAAGTGGTCTCTGCCTACCCCAATGGGAGAGAGGCGTGACGGATATGTATGTATGTATGCTACGTCCGTATGTTTCTACCTTTAGACTCTTCTCGGTGGAGCATCCACTAATTTTCTATGTTTTGATCGCTTTGACTTCTTGATATGACATAATTCCTCAAAGTTTTTCATAACACCTCATAGTACTATCTATGAAAATTATGACGTTGATAAGTGACATCCAAAGAAATGCAGCGATTTTAAACTCTTATATTAGCTTCACTTGTAACTAACTATGTATGTAACCAAAACATGAAATTATTTGACCCACTTCCCGGTCTTCGAATAGGATGAAAACACACGCTCTGAGTTCAGATGACAATACAATAATTTGGTACTTTTGAACTGATCTGATGATGGAGCATGTTTAGTGCGAGCTAAAGCGTGATTTAGTTTTTTAAACTACCTATATTTTTTTTAATAGAGATTCAATATAACAGGAATAGACCCGTCAACTGAGGATTCAATCTCCTGTGTCTATACGCAACTTATCAGCCGGTAATGATGTGAGCGCGTCTCGATAGCTCCAGCCTCTTTGGTCCACACAATCGGGATCATAAAACTAAGGCACATGACTTGAATATACACTGCCACTTACGAATATGAATTTACGCTTCATTAATAAGGTTCTACTTTGTTTTGGATTGCTAGTTCGATCTGGGATTGCGACTATTGAAAAAGATCTTATATGGACGAGTATTTTTTTTTTAAATAGAGGCTCTCTATGGATGTTCTAATGCCAATGATGATGAAAATGTGAGTTTAAAATTTCAACGTGAATTTACATACATACATACATATCTGTCACGCTTCTTTTCCATGGAGGTAGACAGAGACTTCTCTCCACTTGCTACGACCCAAACACACTTCCTTCGCTTCATCCACATTCATCAGTCACTTCATATATGCACGTCGGTTAAGTAGGTAGGGTAGGTACTCTAAAAAAATCACTCGAATTAAGAACCACCTCCGTTTTTTCTTTTTGACGGTTTTAAGTTTGAAGGCGGTTAAAACTAGGATACAGATCTACCAAGCTATCAGTGAAATGGTCGTTAATGGAACTATATAATATTTATTCGTTCTCTTCTGATGATTCCTCGCCGACAAATACGTCACTAATACGGAAATGTCAAATTCTAGAACTGCTGCGATTGGTACAAATACAATTTTGTATTACTACTAGCGCCGCCGTTCAGTTCACAGATAACTTGGTAGATCTGTACTCCAAAGCTAAAAAATGACATACGAAAACATTGCCAGCCTAAAGTTATTCCAACAATCCCACAGAGTTGCCACACTTCAATAAAACAGTGCCATTACTCTGTAGCCACGTACGTCAACCGCTGAGGTACTTATTCATAAAGTTAGGTTGTCGACCAGATCTAGACTTGAACGCAAGACCTAGCCTGCTGAACTTCATCACGGGTACCTGTTACACCGAGGTGTAATGTAAAGTGTTTTGAAGCGAATGCCTTGCAGATTATAAAAGTGCTTTTGGTAGAATGATTGTGGCTGGAGGAAATGGAGGAAAAAAGGAGGATGTGTGGAGGAAAGAATATCATTTTTTTTGATGTGAAATGAGTTTATGACAGCGTGCCAAGGATGGCGCAAGTTTTTCATAGTTTTGTTAGTAGATGAACTGTCAAACGATAAGAAATTCCATACAAAAAGGTAGCCATTTTGCGCCAGACCAGGCACGCAGTTCCAGACGGTATGGCACCTCCTTATATATTCTATACTCAAAGATTCATTCTGAGATCTATTCTATATAGAAAGTTTGTAGAGAAGAAAAATGGCAGAAAAGGAGTTTTGTTAACGCTTTCGTTTCGTTTTATTGATTTTGACCAAATTTTGACAGAAAGTGTGACTGTCAAAACAAAATCGTTTAAGGGTTTAAGGTATTTTTTTTATAAAACAAAAAAGCTACTTATTATTTATTTCCGAAAATGTTTGTACCTAAATGTATTTTTCTACAAATCAAGTAAAATTTAATATTTAAAACTCGCCAAAATGTCATAAAAACGCTTTAAAATAACAATGTCACCCATTTAATAAAAGTCTTTTTTTAATTATTATTATTATGAGCCTTATAACCCACTACTGTAAAAAGCCTCTTCTTCCATCTTCCCCTACCCCAACTAGCCCAGTTTATTATTACTCATAATTTAAGTCTATGAAGTTATAACACGTCGGAAATATCTGCGGACCTCGCTGGAATGCGCTTTCCCCCGCGCTTCCCCCGTTTTCGCCTATCCAGTACCGTGACGAGTACGTACGAGTTGCATGACGTCATCAAGCCAGGTCCGCAGATATTTCCGACGGGTTATAACAACTTGATTAAAACTCCATCCATCATAAGTATCATAAGCTAACTCTTCACTACGCCACGGTGTGTGTTTAGGCCACACTCACACAAAGACAAAACGTGCAGCCACATTAATGTACGCACACATAGACAGCTATGCGCACGGGCAACGTCCCATGTCTACCGTAGTTATGTTTTATTTATACTTTCTTAGGCGAGGGGTTGCGATAGATATACGTAACTGGGTTTCATTTTGAAGTTGATATACACTCGGCTTCAAAAAAATCGCACGTCCGTAAAAATAGGCTTTAAGCACTGTTAATCCTTAAGACAAGCAGTTATTCGTATCAATATTATCATTTGTAGTATCATTTGAGAGCCCTATAAAAACTTTTTAGTTAACATGATTTTGTACTAAGTTTAGTGGCCGTTTCACAATATAAAAATTAAAAAAAAAAGAAAAAAATTTTTTTTATTAAAATTTAATAGACAGATAAACCTATGTCAATTTCATAAAATATGACGTTTTAGATAGAGATGAGTATAAAATATCTGTTTGATAAATTTTATCTTTAGATGCTGAAACAGCTACTTAGATAGATAGATATTAGTGATGGGCCGAGTACCAGTTTTACCGAGTAACCGAGTACCGAGTATTACTCGGTTTAAAGTTTACCGAGCCGAGTACTCGGCCGAGTTACTCGGTGTACTTGAAGTAGGTAGAATTGCACGCGAATAAGTTTGGGAGCGAGTGGTGTTAATGGTGTTAAGACCCTCCCTCCGCACCCCGCTAATAATTCGTAATGAAAACAATAACTGCGGATTATTAATTGGCAAAAAAAATATTTAAAACACTGTTTATGAAACATTTCTCGTAAATAATTAAGATATTAGCAGCTTATTACATTACTCCAGCTGGGCGAAGACCTCAATGAAGGAATTAGACTATGATTTACCAAGCAGACCAAGTGCTCTCAAGGTAGATTTATTTGCACCGAGTACTCGGCATTTTAACCGAGTTATTCGGCCGATTACGAGTAGTGAAAAAAGTGCCGAGTACCGAGTATTAACCGAGTACTCGGCCCACCTCTAATAGATATAGTTTATTTGTCAATTAATGAATACTATAACATAAGGGGCTGTTTCAACATCAGAAGATAAAATTTGTTTGACAGATATTTTATACCTCTCTCTGTCTATAACGTCATGTTTTATGAAATAGATATAGGTTTATCTGTCAGTTAAATTTTATCTGTCAGTGGAGAAACAGGCACTTAATAAATTAAAACAAATGTTAAACATACATATACAGGGTGTAACAGAAAGGGTATATAAAGCCGAAACACAGCGATAGTCCTCATGAAACTGAACAACTTTCCCCAAGGAACATGAGTCGTAACTCGAAAAAAAAAATTCGCCTCCCCATACAAAATGCCCGATCAGCTGATCGAGTAAGTATGGGCGATCCAAAAATTTTTTTCGAGTTACGACCCATGTTCCTTGGGGAAAGTTGTTCAGTTTCATGAGGACTATCGCTGTGTTTTGGCTTTATATACCCTTTCTGTTACACCCTGTAGAATTTCTTTTAGAAATATGCTGTACCTTTTGTATAACTTCTCTTTTTTTCTGTCTCTATGTACTAGCATCTTACAATAAACTGTTAAATAAATAAATAAATATGTGCTACAGAAAGATATGTCTCGTATCAACAAAAATTGAACTTTTTTTTTCTTTTTTGTTTTCATCAACTTTTTTTCTAATAGATAGTATTTTCAATTTCATTTCGTAAGAGACAAAGTTTTCTTTATATTTTTACTAAAGGCACAGAATATCAAATAATAGTACAAGTACTAATGGTTATAATTTTGTCATTAAATAAGTAATCAATTATTTGGATTTTACTGAACTGATATTGTTCAATAAGCCCCATACAAAAGACATCAACGCGTTACCATCTTATGAGATTCAATGTAACTTCCTATTACTTAGATTTTTTATATTTTTTAATTGCTAGCTTATTAACTTAATTAGTAAAACATAGTTCTAAAATATTTTAAAGATTTTCAAAGCCCAGTAGTGGGCAAAAATCTCTTTTAACACGTACTAGTAAAATAAAATAAAATACTAGTAAAATAAAATGTTCGTGTTTTGTACCAATTATTTTGAAAACATTATTATTATTAAAATATCATAAACGTATTATTTCTAAATCCAAAATCTAAATCCAAAATTCAAAAATCCAATAAGAAACTTTCGCTTTCGACATCCCAATTTTGGAAGCAAAAAAAATACATTTGCTACTTTTTCTTTCAAAACTCCCATCTGTAGTAGTATTAGGATGGAGTCTGTCACGTCCAGGGACTGTGTATGTGTGTGTGCGCGAGCGCAGGTAACAGAGAGCACCCGAGTTCGTCTGGCAAAAGAAAGGCTGTATACATACTGTTGGCGTATTAGAATTTTAGAATTCTCAGTCTAAGTGGAATCTTAGTGGTTAAAATATTTTGATTTATTTATGACAGGTAAATAAAGTTAGTTGAAAATTGGCTAAAGAAATATAATATTTGGTTTTGTACAATGTCATTTTGTATTATCAAAAACAATACGATGTTTAAATACTTAGTCAGTTATTTTGATTACCCGTTGTCATCCAGAAGTATGAAACCATAGAGAATTTAAAACATAAGAATCAAATTTAAAAAAAAACAAAATCAGATAAAAAAAAAACAAAATCAATTTTAAAAAAATGGCGAATACCTCAAACCGAGCATTATTTCGCGTTCACAATTACCGACTGGAAAAAAGTGCGCCCGCCGAAATCTGCAAAAAATTAATTACTGAAAAAAAAGAAAGGGGTGCGGTGGCCAGTGTGGGCACTGACGTAATTTGTGTGTCGGTTGCTCTGCGCTCACGCAGTGCCGGTCGGGACTCCATGCGTCCCGCACGTTGCGACATATCCTTGTGCTTTTTTAATTATCACAGATTAAAAAATTAGATGAAAAAAGAATTTAACCCTGCGACTGCTCCGGGCGACAGTGACGCGCGACGCACGTGCTCAGCGACTTTACCGTGGACGCGTGAGTTCTTTCTGTTTTATTTTATTTCGGATTAATTCTTAGTTTTTAAAAGCTTGTAAGCTTGGTTACTTAAAAACCACCTATATTAATATTTCGCATTTTATGATTTTTATTTTTTATTTCGTAAATGTAATAAAAACGTAAACTTTATAGTGATAACTTTGAAAATTATTTTATGGCATCGATAGAACTGTCATTTAACCTTATAGATAAGTATAAAGGAAAAAAAACACTATGCAATTAGAAGACTTTAATTTATCAGATTCACGTATGACTGGCGCCTTAAGTCTGTAGCATTTACTAGCTTACAAAATGTTTAATTTAACAACGATACGTCGACAACTAATTGCTTACAAATGCATTCTAATTCATTCCTCTACTTCACTGTTTTAGAGTTACATTTTAATTTCAGATACAATTGCTTTCTGACAAAATTATTCTTTAAACCATATTTTATAAATTGATTTTTATTTGACACCCTTTTTATACATTTTATAAGCGTCGTCGAATAGATAACCTCCTCTTCTTTTTTTCGTAGGTTAAAAAGTAAATTGACTTTCTTTCCTCTCATCATAACATTTGTTAGACTTGAAATCTACATTGTGTACATAGATAGGTAGATAGATCTATTTATCTTTTCTAAGTATTTTACTGGCACGTTTCGCCTCATTTAACAGAACCAATGACTATCACACCAGCCCCTAAAGGGTTAATTAAATTACCTACCTTTTTTACATTAGCTACTTATTTTTTTACACCATGTTCCAAGTGGCAAGATACGTTTCTATTCTTTTTAACTGTAATGTGGTAAAGATTTCTTATTTTATAGGTATACTGGAGCCATAATTTATCTGTCTAGGTACCTATGCATTTTATTGTCATTTTAATTGTTTATTTTATGACATACAAGTTTTTAAAACTTATAGTATTTTTTTCTATCAGGATTTTATTTTTTCGCGTTAAATTTTGTAGTTAGCTGTTTGTCACAACTTTCATTTAACTGCACTTTAATCTAAAAATTATCGATTTTCGTCTGACTAGACACCAGTTTTTTTTATCAAAAAATGCCAGCATTTTTTTGTCTCATCATTTCAATAACTTTTATCAAGCTATCCTACTCTTAACACCCCTATTTCCAAGAAAACCCGTGGAATTTTCCCAACCTAACCTACACCAACAAGAGTTGTTAGTTACCACGCGGCGTTGCCACGTCAGCCTAACCTAGCCCAACATAGACGGTAGGAAGCGCAGGTCAATACTCTCGGTCAGGGCCACGCTGCGCACTTTCTCGCCGCGCAGCTAGGCGAGACTCGTGCACTCGTGCGCATATCGACGCAAGCGCCTTTACCCATGTGCAGCAGTAGTTTTAGAATTGTCAACTTTTTATAATTTTCTTTATTTTGTAGAATTTATTGGTTATGTTGAGAAGAAAATATCTAAAAAGATTCCTTCCTCTAACTAAATATTTTTCTGTTACACAAATTGTTGAATATACTAACTAAATAATTTAAAAGAAGAGAGATTATTAGAGATCTATCCAATTCACTAAAGAAAACAATGTTAACATATTCCTAGCATTAAAACGTAGGTACTTTGTCTGACTACAAACAAATAGACTGTTTCTAATCTTTTTATCTATGTAGGCTTATCTATCCATGTGTGAGATACCTAGCCTCATAGATTAAAAAATACAAAATGAAGTTCTTTTCAAGCAAATACTAACAAAACAGGAGACATACTCATTACATAGATTTAAGTCTTAAATCCCACACTTCATATCAGCGAACAAAACCTCACCATAAACGGTTGAGTGGTTAACCTGCAATAGTGGCATAACCTGCCGTATTACTAGGTTCAGTGCCTTCTAGCTTATTTAAAAAAAAGAAACCACAGCGTTTAGCTAAACGAGTCCCGTGGTTTAGTGCTTAGGTACTGTTGGCTACAGAAGTTCTTCAACATCTTAGTTTTATTTAAGTTATTACAAAAAAAAATCTAGTCATTCATATTTTTGAATTATCTGTGTCCAATATTCATATAGGATTTTAATTTTGTAAGACTAAAGTTTCCAGAATTTGAAATTTTTTGGGTTTAACATTAGCCTCCTTAAAAATTTGTTGTTCAGATATGAATTCGATTTTTGATGGATTATTTAGGTATATTTTAAAAGCCTGAGATGGCATGATATTTCTTTTAAAATTTTATATGTATCATGATTTCTAATGATTGTTGAAACTACTTTCATCAACTAATTGAAGAAAACTACATTTTAGTTTTAACAACGAAATTCCAATGATATTTTTCCTAATATTCTGTCATATTATGAAGTTTTTACTAACTAAAACATAGTCAGAATCCAATATAAGTCTTTTAAATCATAAGACCTGACTAAAATAGTCAGAATGCATTAAAAAAAGTATGTCTTAATCACTCATAATATTTTTATACAACCCTCGCAATTTTTAATTGAGTAAAACCAAAACTTTTCTAACCACTAGTACCCACCTGAGTTCTAAGTCTGGTCTAGCCACAAGTTGTGCTAGGTCAGTGCTCGAGCTTTCCCGACCGCCGCCGGAGACTGCCGAAGTTACCCGAGCGATGTCAATGCCAGCCACGCCAGTTGTAGTAGCATTGACTTAGTTTAATACACGCGATAGCTAGAAACTTACATGGTATGACGGTTTATATGAATGGAGGCTCGACTTTAATCTTGCGAGGCTGCGTTTGATTTATGTAATGGATGAATGGGGAAATGTTTATGGGTATCGTAGGTTATCGATTTATTTTATTGAGTTTGTTAATATATCGTCAGTATATATGTACATACATATCCGTCACGCCTCTTTCCCTTTGGGGTAGACAGAGACCACTTCCTTCCACTTGCTACGATACAAACACACCTCCTTCACTTCATCCACACTCATCAGTCGCCTCATACATGCCCGTTGGTATAAGGTACTCTTGATTTGTAAGAGCATCTTTTATCAAATCTAATATAGCTAAAATCATTCGTATATATTGATGGATGAGTGATCACTATATGCGGGCAAACAATTAACTATCATGTGCGATCCATCTTCATTGTAGACTGTCTTTCAAATATTTCATCCTAAATTCATAATAAAATTATATAACAAATCTTTCCAATGCTTAATTGATTTTGGGATTGAAAATTTGGGAATTAGATACCCTATGTAGGTACTATAAATCATAGAAAAAATTCTAATTGTGCACTAAAAGAGCAGTTTCAAAAGATTTACCGATAGAATAAGTATAATGTGGTATTAATTGCTATGTTTCACACGACATAAAAATAATCATATCTTGAATATTCAGTTCAACATTTGTTCAAAATACAAAACAAATGAATAATAAAAAAAAAAAACGAATTATCCCCTCAAACGTAATAATAACCTACCAATTATTTCAAAAAGCGAACACTAAACAACCAATTTCCCCCGTAATGAGAAATACCAAAGCCATTAAATAGGTAACTCATTAATTAAAATAACGTTTGCCATTTTAGAACCCCGCGACTAGACAAATGCCAGACAAAAAAATAAAGGGCAGCGGCGTTATAAGGGTTAACGTTTTACTTTTTAAAATGTTTCCACAGAGTCGTAATTTATTGGTAGCATTTCGGCGGGTTTTTAACCTAATTTGACAGCTGTCAGTGGACTTTTTTTTGCGGCAGTGGCTACTATTGCAGACTGTTCAGCCAAGTTTTTAGAAAATGGTAGGAATTTAGGTTTATTCGAATCGAACGTCATAAAAACGTTAAATTCAAGTTTTATCTGGTTTTCCTAAAAGCCAACGACTTCTTAGGTCACTGTGTTCGGTCCTAAGCTACCTTTATCCAAGTATTCAAGGAGTCCAACCCATCCCGACAGTTTTTTCGTCTGCCGCGACGCCGTTTGGCGGATGGAAGCCTTTTGCTGCATACGGCAAATATCAACCTAATATATCTTCAACCTGGCAGATGTTCTATCATAAAACTAAGTAAAAGGGTATCAAACAAAACTTGAATTGCAGAAAATGTCGTATAATTTAACGCTCTATTAATAGTTAGCCCATTAAACTTGAAAACTAAATAATTAAATGAAAAGACATATACGTAGAAGTAGACAACAAGATTTTAAAAACTTATATTTGGAGTTACATGGTGATATGACTCTAGGCAACTGGACAGTTGTTTCTGGACAACAATAGACTTGGAGCTACGCTTATATACTAAGATGCTGGCCGCGCGATGATATGTGTGGACGTGATAGGCTACGTGATTGCTGATGCAGCGGAACCATATCGATGCAGGAATATTTTCACGATCGCTGGCTTGTCTTATCTATCACACAGTATGATTTAAGATGATTTATTTTGTTCTACATCATAATACCTACCTATTGTCATATTAAAAATATCGAATAACGTAACGTATTTGTAAGTAAATAATTGATAATATAGGTAAATAGATTCTTGTAAGAAGCTTAATTATAGTAGCCCTAAAAATTCTAGTTTTTTTTTCTATCCCACCCTGCTTAGAGGGTTACAATTTGTCGGTAGGGAGTGGCACAGGACGCGAGTCACGGGGAGCCTACCTGGAGGTCACTACTGCCCACCAGACAGGTTTTTGTGCGGTTAAGGATGGGAGAGCATGTCAGCTGTTTCGGTGGCAATTGTCGATAAATGAGGTCGATGAATTTGTTGGGTGAAATGACGGGTAGTTTTCTCTGTTTCGGTGGCGTTTGTCGATAAATAAGGTCGATGAATTTTGCTGGTTGAACTTCGGGCATATTTTTTAAGTATGTTTACTTTTGAATTGTTTATGAAGTTGAGACATTAGCGGAAGATAGGCTTAAATGGTGGACGCTTCATCGATGAGTAATTCTTAAATATAAAGTTTTTTTTTTATTTAAGTGTTTCGCGTTTTTGCCAACATTTTATTGAAAAATTACTATCAAAATTGCTGTATCTGCAGAAAAACAGATTGATTTCTTAAAAATGTCACTTATAAAGAACAAAATATATTCCGTACAATAAATCTACTGTTAATATGAAACATGATAAGGCAGCATAAAGGACAATAGGTACAAGTACTCTGTCGCTTAAATAGATAATTCATAAAAATCTAAATATCGATATCGATAAATTCTCAAGCTACACACCACTACGGCATGTCGTCACGGGCGGCGGCCGGTTTGACATTTCACTGCCAAGGTCCCCACACTACCCCGTTGGTGTCGATTTGAAACGATCGAGTTAAATCGAGACAATAATAAGGATTTGCTTATTAATTCTCTTTTTCTATGTTTTTCGAGGTTGATGTGGTGTGATAAAGCTAAAAATCGATATTAATATTATATTTGAAAAAGTATGAGTACCTAAGTGTTCTTTTGTTATTTTACTCAAATTACCGAACCTATGTTATTTGGATACCTAATCGATATAATTTCAATCTAGTATGCATTTAGGTCTTATATTAAACTTCTATTCCCTCTTTTTTACATAATCTATGTAAGTCCTCCGTGGCCTCCCTCTTCACATTACCCTCTACTTTTTCATCCATAATGTTTTTTTGAAGATTATAGAAATAATAAAAAGATACTATAAGTACCTATATATGGTGACTTTAAATTAGTGAACGATAGAAAAGGATATGTATGTACTCGTGATAACAAACAACTTTTACTATGGGGCCAAGGTAGAAATCATTCAAAAAATTTTGAACTCCTCATACAAAATGCACCAGCTGATAAGTATGGGGGACCAATGTTTTTTTATGATTTCAAACTTGGCCCCATAGTAAAAGTTGTTTGTTATCACGAGTACATGCGTATCCTTTTCTATCGTTTACTAATTTAAAGTCGCCCTTTATATAGAGTTAGTCTAAAGATATACAAAGACAGTAGTAGAATATATCAAAATAAAATATATTTTTTTGATAAATAGAGCGCCCTTTGTATAGTTACAAACATTGAATGCGTTATGCGGGTGGACGGAACCCGAAACCTATAAATATCTGTTTTTAACTGCGTTTTTATGCACCCACGTGGCGGATGCATATGTCTTTACGTTTTATATCGTAGACAGTTGCATTGTCGGACGACAGTTGATATTTTGGCGGCAGTTTTACTCGTTTTATTAATTAAGTACTAATAGGGATAGTTAATTTGACTTTTTTTTTTTTAATTGGCAATTACCATTGTAGATTGTGCCAATGAGAAGTGATCAAGTGAAGTGAAGTCATTAGAGGCATACTAGAATTATATATCTTAGGTACTATAAGTACATAAGTACCACATATTATACACACAAACACCCAGCCTTTAATGTTTGTATCTAGTGGGAATAGAACGTACGATTTATAGTAATCTACTAATATTATTAATGTCAATGTTTGTGCCGAGATGAATGGATGGATGTTTGTTACTCTTTCACGCAAAAACTACTGAACAGATTTTGATATTTGGCAAAATTGAAGTTTATACATCAGAATAACACACAGGCTATTAATTATAAGATAAGATCTTTTTTTCTAAGAATAAGATATGACGATAATTATGCGTACGAAGTCGCGGGGAGCCTCTAGTCTATAATATATATTTGCATTACTTATAGTCTTAAAAAAAAACAAAATTATAATATTGATATCAATCAACTTAATACCTATCTAAATTTAAATATTAAGACTTAAACTCTCTACCTGTGGCCCTAACCGATCAAAGACCTCGATTAAAAGTAAAAAGTATTATAACATCGGCCGACAAAAGAATGAGTCCGTTGCCAGATCGATTTAAAAAAAAACAAGCAAAGGTCATTCCGTAGTATGGATATAGGGCGCATGCGTACTATAATGTTAACTGATGATCGAAAGTTGTATTAAAATTAAGGTAATGAAGGGGAGTTAGATATAGGATTTAGTTAACAATAATTAATTAATTTCAGTGAAAAATAAAAACTAAATAAATAAATAATAATGACATGACGCGGGCTGATTGTACTTTTCTGTATCTGTAGCAGAAATTAAAGGAAGTCAAAAAAGTCGATTTTTGTACTTTCATACACACTTACATACTTTTATTGGATAGATAGATAAATTCAAACAGAAAATGAAGCAAATATCTAATTATCAAGAATTAACAATATACCGTACCTCCATAATGAGATTATAAATGAGTTATAAGAATCGGCATCTTCAACTACATTTCAGAGACCCCTCATAACCCTGTAAAGTCAACATTTTACTGGGAATTATAAACGATCTATGAATTCATCAGTGTAAATTACATACAAACAAGACATCAGCTACATTATAACTTGTCCGTAATAACTTACAATTTAAATTATCTCAAATTATCATTTTATGTTCTATTTTCCCACTGATAATGAAGGCGTATAACTACGTACACGCATAATTATCGATCAATATTTTATAATTAGTAATTACGTTATTAAATTCGTTGTTTTTCTTTGTAAAGATCACTTGATTAAGTAAATTGGTAGTTAACTAGCTTGATTAAGTTTATTTTGATATAAGCTTGTTTATTACTTGGAGATACAGTAGTATTTAGTAAGGAATAAAATAGTTAAGTTATGAAACATTTAAGAAGTGTGTTTGGATTGCAGCAAGTGGAAGGAAGTGAATCTTAAGCAGTAAGACCAAAATTAGTTTTGAACATCCGTGGGCCATTTTTAAAGGTCAATCTACACAGATCCGGACGTGTCCGGGCCGTGGCCCGTCAGGAGGGAAAAGAATACGTGGACATGACAACGTGTGTGAACGAATCCATAGAAAATGTATAGAATGATATTTTTTCACTGACACGTCCCGGACACTGCCCGTACACGTTGTCATGACGACGTATTGCTTTACCTACTGACTGGCCACGGCCTGGACACGTCCTGGGCACGGCCCGGATCTGTGTAGATAGACCTTTATCCGGTCATGGCCTTATTAATGACACTAGCCATCTGTCGGTCCAGTTTTTAATCAGATGACAATTTTTTGAAGCATTGTCCGACAAGTGAAAAACTTATTCTAATTGGTCACAAATTAAGACGAGCTGGCGGAAGAATCGCTAATGCGTTACGGCCTTAACTTAAATAATTGTAAACTGTTTATTTATTAAGAATTGTAAAACTTTATTTGAAAAGAACAACCCCACAGAGTTTCTTGCTAGGTTCTTCTCTGGGGGAAACTGCACTTTGCGAATCTAGCACTAGCTTTAAAATATTTTATAATATTTTTGACTTGACTTAAATTTAAAAAACTTCATAAGAAAGAGAAAACCTTTTCACTATTCTCCCTTTCGTAACATTTACTTAGAAACACATTAAAAAACTATTTCGTTCTGGTTTCCTGGGCCCACAATTAGCATTGTGGTGTTAAATGAGTGTCGGCAGGTGCTTTTACAAGCTTCTCAATATTGAGAGAGGTCAGTGTAGGCATGTTTTGGGGTATAGTTAATGTCTAATACATTTATTTTACCAAGAAAGTACCAAGAAGTAGTTTATACTGCAGCAGTAGCAAATGAAGGGAAGTGGTATCTTCTTACCCCGATGGGAGAGAGGCGTGACAGATATACCTCGAGAGCAATGAATCCGGGTCGAGTAAACAAAAATCTAAAATATCTCGTAAACTAAGAATCCTAGCTTTATGAAATAAAATGTGTTTAAGAGACCAAAGAATACTTGTTAAATATAAATGTAAAACTTTTGAGTTACTTCTATATTTACCTATGTCATAACAATGAAATCTTCGTTTGCGGATTTTGGTATATGGCATGCCAAATATCGAATGGAAACACAAGGAGGCAATGCGAAATGTTAAAATTCAAGAAAATGCTTGTTGTTTTAATAAAAATATTGTTTTACATTTTAGTTTTAAAGTTAGATCAACAGCTTTTTTCTTTACTTAATATTCTGTTATTAAAATGTTGTGACTCATAGATGTTATTACTTACAATAAAGGAGTATAAAATTGTCTATTAAACACAATTTATTTCATTAACACGTTCCGAGCGGCACAGATTTATCTGTACATTCCATTGCTGCGTTACGGGTCATTTTAAACCTTGTACTATACAAGAGGTTGTGGCGGCACGAGGCATATTAAACCCCACTTCCCGTAAGAGACAAAAATCCTCTTTTTGGGGCCAAAAAAGACGTAGAGGACGACTTTTGGTCGTGATTATTATTAACATTGAAATAATCTATCTAAATCTGCCGCCGCCCGTGGTTAGATTAATTAGTTTAGTTTCTATAGATAAAATAAAATGTGGGGTCTAATATATCCCGTATCGCACTGAAGAATGGCAGTTTTACATATTATTTAGTGATGGGAAAAAAATATCGATTTTATTTAATTGTATTCCTTTTATTGGTGTTTTTCATTGAAACATGGTAGGCAATAATCTCTGGCAACACGCACTGCTTAAAGACTTTTCATCTTTACGTCTTGAGACACTGCGGTATTTTGGACGAGAAAATGTTCTGTAGCTTCCCAAACGCTGCCCAGCCGAGCTGGATTCGTCGAGGCACCTCCTTCTCAAAGTTGGACCTACCTAACTGAACTGCTTGTCCTAGGTAAACGTACTGGTCAACAGCTTCGAGCGCAGAGCTTTCTACTCTTACTGGAGTGGGTGCGACATGAGAGTTCGACATAATTTTCGTCTTCTCCATGTTCATTTTAAGACCCACTTGTTGAGAGGCTCTGCTGAGGTCATCGAGCATTTTTCCGAGGTCTTCCAGGGTTTCAGCCATGACTACGACATCATTTGTCACTTTATTGCGTGCGCAGCTTTGAATGCGTTGCACAACACTAACCGCATGAAGCTAGCGTAAAGTGCGGTACGAGGTGCGTTGGGATACGAGGTGTTCGCAACCTCGTTCCGCACTGTGTTAGTAAATTATTTGTTCAGTGCGGCACGAGGTCTAACAAACCCGGCGTTAAGGTTGATGTACCATGGAACTAGGAATCAATAGCACATCACAAACTTATAGTTATCTCTCTCCTACTCTGAACCAAATGGAAGTTATGCCTCCCGCACGACAGAGAAGTTCAAGTTTTTTCTTACCGCTACAAAGACGAGACACGGACAGGGTGTTTTAAGCCCTGTTTCGCACTGATCGTGTTAAGCTAGCATTCTTGGATCCCGAATTATTTGGATTCTTTAGTGACCCGGATTCATTGCTCTCGAGTGTATTATATGTAGGAACTTATGTAAAACTGTTTTCTATGAAATAATTTCGCATACTTACCTAGATTTTAAGATAAACCACCTCATGAATGGTAGAACGTTTTACAAGCAATTTCATTTAACTTATAAAGAGCTTATTCTGCATCCCACGCGTGGGAAAGTTTGACAATAGTGGGACTTTATGTTAAATATCCGTTAAAGGATAGGATAATTAGAATTGAATAGCTTTAGGACCCGTTTTACCATTATAGATAAAATTTATCTGTCAGATATTTTATACCTGTCTCTATCTTAAACTTCATGTTGTATGAAATAGATATAGGTTTATCTGTCAGTTAAATTTTATCTGAAACAGTCCCTTATACTCAAGACTTCAAGATCCTTTCGAATGCTAATTTTCATGTACCAAAATCAATTTACTTAGTTCATAATAATTTGAATTTAGAATTAGAAGGTAGGTACGGTACCTTATTGTTGCACTCTCGCGCATCTGAACCACGACTGATTCAAACACACGTCATAGGCGTAGTGTGTGCTATAGTTAGCTAAACACTTTTTTAACGCTTTTCAATCGAATCATTTCTATTTCCCTTTCACATAGACAAATAAATAAATAATCTACCTACTTGCCAGTCACACTATACACCTAGTGCAGTAAGTAATGAATATGCATTCCTGTCTGATTGCATAATGCAAGTCAGGTAATTCTGGCCACCCACTGCACTTGCATCCTAGATGGTGTGACCCTTCTTGTGTATGGGGAGAAAATAATTTTCAGCACTTTTTTACCTAAGTTGTAATAGTGCTGTAGTTACGTTTGGTCACCAAACCTAAGTAGGTAGTTTCTAAAGGCTTAATCGTCCTTGTTAAAGAGTAGGTTCGTGCTCATAGGGAAGTAGAGCTGCTAAGGAGTAAGTTGGAGTCAACTTGTCAAGTTTTTTTCAGTTCGAAAATAAATAAATTTACCAACGTTCTTCCTTTGTCGAAGTTTTATAATTTTAAGAATATTGTTATCTTTGGAGCATGTATCATGGGCTAAAACAACCCAAGGGCTTCCAACTGCCAAACGGCGTCGCTTCAGACCTCGGAAAAGGTGGAGGGACGAGCTGGACACCTTCTTGAGTACCTGGGCGGAGGAAGCTCAAGACAGAAAGTCATATCGGATGAGGAGAGAGGCCTTTGCCCAGCAGTGGGACGCGAGTGGCTAGATTAGATTAGATTGGGGAGGCTTTTGTCCAACAGTGGACGTCCATAACCTGATATGATGAAACATGTCCACATTCTATCAATTTATTCATCGTCTCAATACCATCATGTCGAAATACCTACCTTTTCGACATCTCTATGCCTATGTGACTATAGCTTATTAAAAAAAAGCCACCATGACAAAAGTTGATGCGCAAACGCAACTTGAGTGACAAGATATTGAATAATGAGCCATAAGAATGTTCATACATTAATGCTCTGGTAGATATCTCGTTTTTATTGATAACTTTGTACAATGTAATGTGTATAAAAAGTGATAATAATGGTGGCTAGTTATGGCGTCATTTGAATAATGGGGCTGTTGGTTTTAGAGCACCTACCTACCTACCTAAGTTTGCTTCTTTAAAATAAGGCTTGGCATCTGTACAATTTGTCTTTTTCAACCTCCGACGCCAAAAGAGGGGTGTTATAAGTTTGACGTCGATGTCTGTCTGTCTGTCTGTGGCACTGTAGCTCCTAAACCCGTGGACGGATTTGGATGCGGTTTTTTATTTATTGATATTTCCTCCCTCCTCCTTATCAGCCCTTTTAACGTCCCCACTACAGCACTAGCCTACTCTCATACGAAGGGAATGATATTGTTGTATTTTTTCTATTTATTTATTTTTATTCTACATACATACATATCAGTCACGTCTCTCTCCTATCGGGGTAGGCAGATACCGCTTCGCGCCACTTGCTACGATACAAACTGACTTCTTCTCTTTTTATTCAAACCTTAAAAATGTCAAAGTACTCTTTATAGTCCACAAAATGGCATCAAGATTCTAACGACCAAAAATTAATATAGTTGCAACAATATACCTTTCTAAGGTAGGCACTTATTTAGTTATTGTAGAGCGAAGAGACTTCTATACCATAAGTATAATACCTTTTTATGTGAGAAAATTACTTATATTGGAATAAACATTGAGTGAAGATATCTCAGCTAAAACAAGGCTACTTAACTACAGATAATCAAACAAAAAGACTTTAAAACACTTTCGCTCTCCGAAAACGGCTCGAACAAGCCAAATTGCTTATTATTGATTCCTCACAAAAACGGGAGCGAACAGACTCCCAAATCGATACCCAAACTTGTTCCCAATGTACAAGGGTTTATTTAAGACCATAGAAATAAGGCAGAAGGTGAAAATGAGGATTCGAGTTAGCTCTTGCCGGTTACAGCTTCTATAAACAGGGCCGCCGACAAAAAGCCAAGCATACCAACGATATTTGTCCCAAAGAATTCCAGCGCACTTGACAAAGAGCAAATAGTCTATACAAAGACTTTGAAAAGTAAAAAATAGAGGAAGAAAAACAAAAGGCGCGAGCGAGGCACAAACAGCAACGACAGAGAGACAAAATATCCCTCTGAATAAAATAAATCATTATGTATTCGACACACAACGTTTCACAGATAATAATGGAGCATAGGGCTGCATTGCATCACTATAAGACTCTTGGTAGATTTCTTTTCATTATAAAAATACCTTAAACTCACCGGTCATTAATGTAAGTTAACATCAGCACTCAATTAAATAATTCAAACCGAATAAAAAAGGTAACAAAAGCTCACGTGAGAGCTTCAGAAAAAGCTGCCATCCCTAGCGATCCAGTTGAGCAAACGACGCGCGCCGTTGCGCCCGCGCCGCCCTTCCATTGGCCGTAGCAGCGCCGAGGCGGGCGTGGGAGTGAGAGGGGTGTACGTCTGGCGTGTGAGTGCGAGAGGGTCGGGTGAAGTGCATCGACGGATGCGAGGGTTTTCGATCGTTGACTCCGTCCAAGGCCACGTCGAGACGGTTTTTGTTGTGTCATCGTGTAACGCCGGCTGAAGCGACCTTCGAGCTTTCTTTTGAGGTCAGGTAATGAGGGCAGAACATCAGATTCAAACTGGTTTAATCGCAACCATTGATCATTTTGAAGATTCGATTTTGTTCAAAGCTAACCCAACCCGTCAATTCACTTTGATTCAACATACAAATTATTTTCTTGAATGCCTCTAAAATATGTCAACTTTAGAACCTTTTGGAATCCAATAAGAGTCTAATATCGCTCGTTTCTATCATCTTATTTTAACAATCCATTTGTGTTCCACTGCTGAGTTTATACCTCTCTTCCTTCTTTTTGATTCCTAACCTTAAGCCGCCTATAGACACCTATTCGTAGGACAGTTAAATCTAAAATATTAATAATAGTCTAATAAGCTACTCAATTAATGCTACTTCTTTCACTCCCAAGTACTTATATTTGGCTATAGTCAATGGTATTATAAAAAGTGTCTTAAGTACTACTGTAAGGCCTAGAACACACGATGAAACGCAACTGAAACTGCTAGTTACTTTTGAGTTGCATCGAAGTTTCTGCTATAGACTTCTTTAGAAAACCACACACGACGCAACTAGTTTGAAACGTTTCGTTTCAGTTGCGTTGCAGTTGCGTTTCACCGTGTGTTCTGGGTCTTAGTTACATACAAGTCAGCTGTCAACAACTATCTATTCCAATAAGAAGTCTTATTAAATTTAATAGGCATTATTAAAGGTTTTTGTCGCACTCGTAAACTTTGATGGATCTTTACATCCTTTAACTTGCTCTGATCCAGTTATTGGACATTGACTGGAGATTTTTAAGTAGTGGTGGAATCGAACCCACGACAAGATCAGTCGTGACAATTCTCTATGAAAAATGAAAATTTTGATTGTTAAAATAATGAAGTACTTATAAAAAACAAATACTTAGTCTTTTTAGTTAATTTAATTGTGTTATCCAATTTCTAGACAAATTAAGCTCATCATTCTAATTAAGAGTGTCACTCTTGTCAGTGGATTGTACTCCACTCTGCTCTATTCTTGCCGTCCGTTTGATGAGCACCTGATACGATACAACTTCTTCTACTTTTCTTTCCATGATAACTTTTAGGAAACAGTATCGTATTTAGTAGGTATTTATTTATTGCAAAAATGTTACATCTTTTTCTTAGTGCTATATTGTTATAACTCCTACCCGTAAACTAGTAACCACCCTGTAAAGTTATATTTGCTTGAGGGCTCATACGTACAATATTAAAGTTTCTATGTTAGTACGAGTATTAGATGACTAGCTACTCTCTCCATTCGAAAATGACAAAAGCTATTCTTGAATATCGAACACCTTTCCCGGAGGTAATGTAAACGAAATTCCGTTAACATTTGAAATAGATAAGTGCTGTTAACATTGGCCAGCTGATAAAACGAACGTTAAGGGTGAATGCACTCTGTTATCGCTTGAAGAAAGTTTCTATCATAGTTTTGTAGCTTGAAAGAAGTGTTTTACATTATCATTTATGTTGTTAGATAGAGTAATGTTAAAAAAGCTGTTAAAGCAGATTTTTCGATGCTTAAGTTGCAATGTTTATGTGTTTATTGGTACTTAGTTAATACTTATTTGAAATAACTGTTTCATATCTCAATAGGTAACTGTCCTAGTGCCCAAGTCTGCTAATTTAAAACAGCTTCAGTTGTGTGTCGGCAGAGTATCAATGGTATTTTTTACACATTTGGTGTTCTGCTAAACAATGGCTTACACCGATTGCGACTAAATTTGTCAAAAAATGACATTGACACTCTGCCGACACACAACTGCGAATTGTAAATTAGCAGTTCATGGGCTCCTGTTAACTAATAATGTAAAATATCTAAATAACTGTCAAAATAACTATCATTTATAAATAGGTACTTAAAATCTAGCTCAAGTATCTGAAAGTTACAACAGCAGTACCCCGGTATCCACATAGAGTAACGTGAAACGTGCTTTTCTTATCATAACTTATCTAGTTATCAGTGTCCCACTGCTGGGCAAATGCCTCTCTCCTCCTTCTCCACGATTCTCTCTTTTCGTGCTTTTCTATTTCAGAAAAATTTTGGTAATTTAACATCTCCCAATCTAATGTAATGAAACACTAGTCCCCCTTTTTAATGTCAAACTAAAAAACAATAACATTGATTTCAATAACCCCATTTGCAAGAAATGCTCAATAAGTTAACAAACAATCCATTAAACATCGCGCCGTCTTAGACCTAGAACACACGGGGAAACGCAACTGCGACTGCTAGTTACTTATGAGTTGCATCTAAGTTTCTGCTATAGACCTTTGAAAACCTTTGGAAAACCACACTGACGCAACTAGTTTGAAATGTTTCAGACTAGTTGCGTCGTGTGTGGTTTTCTAAGGAAGTCTATAGCAGAAACTTCGATGCAACTCAAAAGTAACTAGCAGTTTCAGTTGCGTTGCAGTTGCGTTTCATCGTGTGTTCTGGGCCTTATTCTAATTTTAGATAATGCCAGTGACAGCTATATGTGTAATGGAGCATTAGCTTTCTTGCAACTGACTTATTTAATTAACGTACTTATAAATCGTGTATGTTTTCATTCCAATTGCATTAAATAGTCGCACGCGCACTTAATTTAACAATAACTAAATGTTATTGATTGAAGATATTATCAAAACAAACCCGCATAATGTGTAATAGGTAAATTATGGAATTTCTAAGCAATAAGTATTTATTTAGAAGTTAATTTCAATGTGGTGCATTTGCTTCTCATGCAAAGGCCTATATGCGAAGTTGCGCCCAAAAAACGCCCGCCGTTGAAGATATCTAGCGATTTCATTATTTATTTATTTAACAGTTTATTGTAAGATGATAGTACATAGAGACAGAAAAAAAGAGAAGTTACTTTAGTTAAAAACAAAAGGTACAGCACAGCATATTTCTAAAAGAAATTTCTTCCTGCAGACCCACAGAGAGAGAAGTGATAACATAAAGTCAGGATAGTCACTTAACCTACAATAAACAATAAATATATAACCTACACATATATATTCGATAAATATACATACATAAATATGTATATTATGTTAAAGTTGTCAAGGCTGATCAACCGCTTTATAAAGTTAGTTCTCTCTCTCTTTAAAAAGTTACCTACCCTTAGTTACGAATTCAAATTGCGACTACAGTAAATACCTACCTGCTTAATATACCATACTTAGTTGTCACCTGTACCATGCTATAGCGTAGGTGTAATCTTTCTAATATTATAAATGTGTCAATGTTTGTGCTGATGATGGATGGATGCAAGGATGCTTGTTACTAGAGATGAAACGGATAGTGATTTGGCCGGATACCGGATACCGAATATCCGGCAATCTTGTAGGCCGGAGCGCCGGATATCCGGCCCTATTTTTGAATTCATTTATTCATCATAATTTGCCACTTATTAATTTTGACTATTAAAATTAAAACATTTACGTATTTGTCGTGTGATTATAAAAATAAAGGGTATCTATAAATCTATTGCTGTTTGATTTTCACTTCGTAAAATAATTTAAATTTTGTGAATTCTACTATCCGGCCTCCGCCGGATAGTGACCTACTATCCGGTATCCGGCCGGATAGTGAAAACTAGGCCGGATAGGCCGGATACCGGATAGTTACCGGATATCCGTTTCATCTCTACTTGTTACTCTCACGCAAAAACTACTTAACGGATTTTGATGGAACTTTGCATTATTGTAGCTTATACATCAGAATAACACATATGCTATATTATTTTGAGATATCATGATTATTTTCCAAGATATGACGATAAATGCGTACGAAGACGCGGGCAGCCTCTAGTAAAATAATTTCTTAAGTACAAATACTTAAACATCGTGTTACTAGGTATCAAGGGGAAATGCAATCGTAAAAACTGTCTCAATGGTCTAGTGATTCGACGGTTCAGAATTGAAATGAAGAAGGGGGGTTTGATTCCCACGGAGAGCAACTACAAATGCATTCTTTTGACTTTACGTTGATACGAATTCCATTTAAGAATTAGTTCTATAAATGAAATGATCAGTCATTTAGCCAGTCGTATTTTTAGAAACATAGATGCAACTCAAAAGTAACTAGCAGTTGCAGTTTCGTTGCAGTTGCGTTTCCCCGTGTGTTCTGGGTTTTAAGGTTACGTTCTAAACACTGTACTAAAAGATAAGTTACGTAATCTCGTATCAAGAAGTCAAAGAACTAGCAAGAGATAGGCCTAAATGATGCTCCATCAAAAAGGTCTCACCCTTTAATATAATGATGATGACGAGAAACCCTATTCCCGTTATTACAAAACGAGTTTTATATACTTAAAGGTTTCGAACTAACTCAGATAAATGACGTTTCGACTATAGACAAAATGTCAAAAAATTACATTAGTTCTAGACAATGGTTCTAGAACTATATAAACTCGGTTTGTAATAACGGGGTATGGATCTAAGCATCTAATTAAGCCTTTGGAGTACTGTGACTTTGCTGCCCATTCGTCTGTCACACTAGGCTGTATGTGACAAATATTTTGCAACATGCGCTCCAATGAGAATGAACATGTTTTAGGCAAATGTGGCGGAGGAAGCTCGAGACAGAAAGTCATGGCGGATGAGGAGAGAGGCCTTTGCTCAGCAGTGGGACACAAGTGACTAGAATAGATTAGTGGCTATAAAATACAATAGATAATTAAGTTACAAAAGTTAAAAACTTTTAATAGGGTGACTTTAAATTAGTGAACGATAGAAAATTATATGCATATGTACTCGTGATAACAAACAACTTTTACTATGGAGCCAAGTTCGAAATCATAAAAAAAATAATTGGTCCCCCATACTATCAGCTGGTGCATTTTGAATGGGGAGTACAAAATTTTTTAATGATTGCGAACTTGGTCCCATAGTAAAAGTTGTTTGTTATCACGAGTACATGCATATCTTTTTCTATCGTTCACTAATTTAAAGTCACCCTATATAATCTGTAAGAACCTATAGAATTACAAATAAATCGAAATGATTGATGAATTGTAAGGTGCTATCATAAAAATTGATTTAAAACATATCACTAGAAGTGTACTTCTTTGAAACCCATATTGAATGACATGTCGAATCTTCCAATCGATTTTGAACCATATCTTGAAGCAAAGTTCATCTTAACTTTGTTCAACAGGCAGCTAAGACGTGGGCGGAATCCTACGCAATCCTTTCTGATGATCGTAAGAATTGTATTTTGTTCTATCAGCGTTATATTATCGTGATTACTTTTTTTATTATTCCGTTGTGATGCTATGCAGCTAGTTCTTCAAGGGTATAGGTAGTCTAAGGTTCCATTTATTACTGGAAGAAAACATTTGGAAGAATAGGCATGATGGCAAAAAAAAGTTTTAGTCCATCACATAGATTATTTTAAAATATTCGACACGTATTTTTTCTTTTTTCTCTTAAACTAAAAATGACAAAGATACACTGGGTTAAAGTTGCTCGTGACGTCACGACTTTGTAAGATTTTTACCTAGGAGTGACGTCAATACCCCACACTCCGTAACTTTGATGCTCTGTATCTTTGTATTTATTTATGTATTTGATCAGGTAAAAAATGTGTATCAAATATTTTTTAATAGCCTAAAAGACGGACTAATTATTTTTTGAATTTTTGAATGTACCTAGTCATCATCCTTATTGCTGAACTCGGTCAAATTGTTGCAGCTAAAATGACGCGGTGAAGTACCTACGCTACCTCCCAATTATCTTTTGTGAGAATATTTCAAAAAATTGGCGTTAATAAATCAACTATTCTTTCACTAGAACAAGCTTGTACTGTATTTATATCATCTGTGCAAGAACTGCCATACAAGTATAACTAAGTACTTACTTATAATAGGTTTTATTTCAATAATCTTGGGTACCCATACCTATATAATTAGTAGGTACTTTAAACTACAAGAACTTCAATTTTCTTTTAATAATAAAACTGATTAAAAGAGGCAAAGTAATGTCATAACTCGTGTAAAACCCCTCCTTGCATTTAAATAAACATCCGATCGCTTCTTAATTGAGGAGGCGCCCGATTAAATTAGCAAAACTTGAAAACGCTATTCCATCAAATACGACCCTCTTCTCATCGAATTAACACTCAATTCTCATCTTTATCCCATCAAAAATAAAGTAACAAACGTTTCGCGGGAGAAATTCAAAATGGCTGCCAACTCAGACGCAGGTTTTTAATTCCTTTTTCAAAATACAACATTCCCGCAGTTGGTTTCCAAGGGTGGTAGAGTGTAGTCGTATGTTTTAGCTAGTTTAGTTTGAGAATTGTTGAAGGATTGTTTGAAAGAAATGGCAGTTCAAGATATAGTGGTCTCCCTTTGTTACAAATACCTAGTGGATAGTGTTTGCGTGAAGTTTTGAAGACAATGCAGTTTCTGATGCGTTTTTTCGTATTTGGTATTTTAGGGTGAGTTAGCTTTATACTTTTCTTGTCTGTGTCGGTTTGTGATTTTCAAGTTTTGTGGAAAAAAAATGCAAATAAAATACTAATAAATAGTATTTTTTTAAAAGAGACCCAAAGTGGCCCACAGCAAAGAAAACTGCTGGCCCTCAAACTCCTGGTTCTACTTGAGTCAGACTAAGGTGTTTCCCATCACTAGTTAAAAATACTTTAATTAAAACTATTATATTTAAGGACTAATAGAACCTTTGTGTTTTCATGTGTTATACGCTTAATGTTGTCTTTAACAATATATTTACAAACTAGAGGCTGCCCGCGACTTCGTAAGCATTTACGCAATATCTTAAATTAATTTAGCCTATGTGTTATTCTGATGTCTAAGCTAAGTTATTGTAAAATTTCATTAAAATCTGTTCAGTGGTTTTTACGTGATGAAGTAAGTAACAAACATCCATCCATCCATCCATCGGCGCAAACATTGACATTTATAATATTTTATCGATATATTTAGGTACATTTAAATATAGTCATATTTGCTGATATGCCCTTCTGTCTAATATAATGAAATCTGTACTCTTAATAAATCGCAAGTAACCAGGAAGTTCTTTTACTCAAATGAAGTTTTAAACTGGTCATTTAAATATCCAGTACCTCACTAACTATACCTACAAGTACTTGGATAGTTATTTATAAAAGTTCCCCGTAATTACGTTATTTAGATTCCCTTTTGCAAATATTTCTTTCCCACGACAATTTTCTGCGTTACCTACGCACTGTTTCATTATATTTTATTACCTACGTAAGCACTATGTCTAGAACTTTACGTTGCGCATGAATCATTTAGATTAGACTGTATTTTTATTAAAAGTTTGCAAAAAAAAGTAATAAAGAAACGAAAGGTTTACGTTGAGTAATACGTATTGCTTATTTATTTACCATTTCGTTAATTAGAACTTCATTTACCCTTACTTAACATAAATAGCAAATATGTATACCTACTGCCATTTCATTGATATGAAGATTATATCAGGCGTTCAAGATTTATCATGTTTCATATTTTTTTAAAGCTTATACATTTCATATTATTATAAAGAAATAATATTTAATTATGTCTTTATCTCAATTACAGATAACAAAATCTTCGAGTACGAGTAACATCACAACGAGAGAACTAAGCTCGAAACTTCAGAACAGTATCTAAAGTTCTAACTACTACTAGCACCAAAAAGAAGACACATAGACATACTCTCATGTCACCAGCATCTTTTTCTCAGCCTATAGCTGCCTACTGCTGAGCATAGGCCTCTCCAATAGCTCGGTTAATTGCCACTTGCATCCAACGAGACCCTGCGGCTTTCGCTTGATCGTCGGTCCATCTGGCAAGTGGCAAATGCAGACTGCGCTTGGTAGTGCATAGTCTCCTTAGAACCTTTTTGACCCATTATGGTCCGTCCTTTCTACGCGCTACGCCCGCCCGTAAAATGCTAATACTGTCCAAGATTTTAGAAGAAGACAGAACTGAAAAGAAGACACTAGAAATAAAAAAGAAGCTACATACCTCGGCCTTCCAAGATGTTTGACGACAGACCTGAATAGAAGACACGTAGAAATAAAAAGAAGTCAAAATGGTGCTTCTACATTGTGTGCTTAGTAACTTTTGTAAACATTTTTAAAACAAACATTTTGTATATTAAGAGCTTGTTAAAATATGTTTGTAAACATTGTAACATGCTGTATAATTTTGTTGCGTGCTGTCTGTTTGTAATATGCAGTGTGGAAGCACCATTAGAAACAAAAAGAAGAAATATAGAAATAAAATGAAGATAAACAGAAGAAACCCCAACGTGCCTGGGCCTGGTAACTCCACCACCGTTGGCGTATTCATTGCCAACGGGGGAAGAGTTCCCTTTCCTAGGAGCGAGGTCCATCAGAACTCCAAGAGTTTCCTGGATGATATTACTACATAGTAATAAGTTCACTTTTTGCTACCTTCTGTAGTTGTGTACTTGTGTCTGTACTGTATTGTATGTGCTTCAAATAATATTTGAGTTGTTTTAAAGTTAGCGGACTTTTAATGCTCAATAAGTTTTGTGCCTAAATGGCAATTACTGTATTCCATAGAATATTTTATTTTCAACCCCCCACTCAAAAAGAGGGGATTATATTTTATGTAACTAACTAGCGGGGCTATTTTTAATAATATTTATAATATTTTTAATTTTCTGTAGCCTATTACTCCGGAAGAATGTAGGATTTTTGGGAAAGAATTTTTCAAATCTGTTCAGTGAAGGTAGTGATTGCCTATCTTCTTATTATGTATTCTGGAATTCTAGAAGCTATGGGTTTACTTTGGAAAAAATAATGTAATAAATCTTTTATATTTTAAAATATTTTTAAGTCTTTTTCTATTGCACTTGCTAGAGCGAGACAGTACACTATCTGTCTCGCTCTAGCAAGTAATTAATCTGTCTGAATGAAATCTTGGGGGAAAAGGACAACAATAATACAAAAATGTATAAACAATATAGTATATTACAATCTACTTTATAAATTAATAAAAGGATCTAATAGTCCGTTACATTTAAACTTGGTGTATTGCTTGTTACATTAGACAAACGTTCTATTCTAGAATTATTTAATTATATTATACACTTCCTAACATTTTTTTTTACTTTTTAGTTCTTTTAGAAATCTTGTTCGTGGCATTGTTGAGTAAAATTAAAAACTTCTTTTTTTTGCTGTTTTATTTTCTAGATTCTACTTAGAACATTTTTTATTGCGTTTTATATTTCTACAATCTAAAATGTAGAATCTAAAAATATGTATGTAATATAAATGTTTCTAGAAAATTGCTTGTATGGAGAACCATTTCTTTTTTGATACTACATCAAATATTTTTTTAAATCAGAATTCAAATAAATCAACGCGATAAATAAATACGCTAAGAATAAAAACAACTTTTACTATGGCACATATGCAAATAAAAACTGACTTAATCTTTCACATCCCAGAAAAAAAAGAACATTAGAAAATCATTAGAAATTGTGTCTGGGTTTATAATGGGTCAGTGGGATGTGAGAGGTTAATACAAGTATTTTCGTAGAACAATTCTTTCAAACAGTTAGATGATTCTTTAATAAAAAGATGTTCATCTTAGTACATAACGTAATTAGGTTTTGGTCACTAATTCCAAAAGCCGTATATCTTATGCGAATTTTGTTTGATAAAATATCGAGTAATTAAGTATAGTAGGAAAACCTAATTGAATATTTTCTTTATATTAGAAGTATATAGGGCTGCTTTTAATTAGTAAACGATAGAAAAGGATATGCATGTACTCGTGATAACAAACAACTTTTACCATGGGACCAAGGTCGAAATCATTAAAAAAAATTGAACTCCCTATACAAAATGCACTAGCTGATGGTACCTTAGGAGACCAATTTTTTTTTATTGATTTCGAACTTGGCCCCATAGTAAAAGTTGTTAAGTATCACGTGTACATGCATATCCTTTTCTATCGTTCACTAATTTAAAGTCACCCTGTTTAAAATAATTAGGTAAGTATAATACGATTTGAAGTTCCTCATAAGTTTTTAATTTTAATCAACAAAGCCATTTTGAACAAACAATTAGGTATTTTAAAAATTAAAAATAAAACCAAGATTTCTTTTTAAACCACAAAAGAGATCGCTAAAAGAAAAAATATATCACAAATAAGCATTACGAAATGCTAAAACATTGACAAGCTACATCGTTGACCGTAAGTTACAAGTGGATAAAAACTGAATTACTTAGTGTTAAGCCGCACTACGGATTATTACCGAGAGCGGATAGCCGCTACGTCCGCGAAACCGCTTGAGGCGCACACGCATTAGGCCGTGGCCCCAGTAGGCAAACTGTTAGCGGCCGACTGAGTGAGCCGCAAATTTGTGGCGAACTGAGTTAGCTGCAAACTCAAATCAATGAAATCACCGGTTTTGGTGGGAGTCGGCCGCTGTCTGAGATAGTCAGCGCGCGTAACGCTGCAAACTGCGTACAGTGAGCGAAAACTAGCTGACTGTGGACACTCCATTTCAAATATATGGAAGGGCGTAATAAATCGATACGCCGCAAACTCAAAGTCAGCCGCTAACAGTTTGCCCACGGCCTTAAGGTGCGTTAACGCTATACGAAACGAGCACAAGCTGAGACGTTCTGGTTCGTCGTTTGCGGCATCAAGCGTGCACGTACAACGGACATTTTCCTCAAATCCCTTAGTTCGTCAAAAAACATAACTAGCGGAAAGCATCCGAGCATGACCGAAACTTTTGGAGCGCGCTTCTGCTTAACCGTCAACGGTTTTCACATTTTGAAGCTGGATTTCTGGAAGGTAGTATGTGTTTTTGCTAAGAAAAAAGACGTTGCACTGCACGGTTTTTAACATGGTTTAAAATCAGTCGCCGGAAAAAACCACTTATATTGTTTCCTTGTTTTTATTGTTTGGCATTCATGAGACGACACCAATGTGGATGAAGCGAAAGAAGTGTGTTTGGATCGTAGCAAGTGGAGGGAAGTGGTCTCTGCATACGCCAATGGGAGCGAGGCGTGACAGATATATATGTATGGATGTTGATTCAAAAATTCATGCGATTAAAAAACGTGGCGGTTAACTGTAGTACGGCCTAGCACTTAGATGGGAAATAACAAATTCTAATTCCGATTTCGTAAATTCAGACAATATAAATCGACACCTGCACAAAAAAAGAGTCTTTAAGTGCCGGCACACACCTGACGAAGGAGATCGCAGAGCGTTTTTGATTGTCATAATTGAATATTCAAAATCAGTTGACACAACATTCGCATCGCTTCAATTTTTGTTGTGTGAACTGATTTTGAATATTTTTCTAATGAGAACAATGTCGATAATAATATAACAAAAGCTGCTGAGCTCTGTCAGGTGTGCGCCGGCCCTAACAACAAGGAGCAATGTATCAGTTAACCTATATCACGAATTGAAGCATCCACACGCCTGTCACTTACATTATTTTAGAAATCTTATAAAAGATACACCACGACACAACTTTGTAAGCATTTCCTTTAAAATAAAATATTCTCCTAGTTTTCATATATAAGAGTTTTCAAATTAGATGATAATACACAATTTTACCCATAAAGAACTTGTCCTATGGGACCTGAATCAAAATCTCAAAAAAAAAACACTTTATCGTGTCTATAACTCAGCTGACCTACCTTACGGCGCGTGTACACGACAAGAAATTTTACCGTATCTGCGGCAGACAAGAAAAATTGTTCGTGTACACGACAAGAATTTTGTCTGTTCTACACGCGACAAACCACCGTTCCTCAACAACGTTCACCGCGTCGTGTCTTGCGCAGACAAGATTTTTTTCGTGCACTACTGCGGACAGTGTAGGTACACAGTTCTTTTCTAGTTACGACACGAATTCTTGCGTTGGGCCGTATTTTCGTATTGTGTACAAGCGCGGTTACACTACGACAAGACTTTTTTAAAAGTTTGTATAGTTTCCTCAGTAAAAGTAGTTTGTAATCCTTACATAATCGCGTATTATGTATTTGCATCTAATTGAAAAACCCTTATATAATTATATAATATAACACATTTAAACAAACAACTTGGTACCCAACTACATTATGATATGAAGAAAAATAACATATAATTATACATAGTTCGTTCTTAATAAAAGAAGATAAAAAAACACACATAACATATATTTGTAAATATATTGGGTCCCTTTTTATATCAATCTAAGGTAGCAAACATCATTGCCATATAGGCAGATTATATTCTCTTTTTATTTTTTACCCGTCGGAAATATCTGTGCACTTCACTGTAATGCGCTTTCCCCGTTTTCGCCTATCCAGTACCATGACGAGTACGTACGAGTTGCATGACGTCACTAAGCTTACATTCCTTAAATTAAATGAATGTAATTGTATTTATGGATAGCTCTTTTGATATATTAATTTTATTGTATGTTTCTTCGTTTATGCCTGAGATTTGTGAAACTTAAATTGAAAACAGCAACCCTACAGAGTTTCTTGCTAGATTCTTCTCTGGGGAAAACTGCACTCTTGCGAATCTAGCATTTACTTTAAAAAATGACCCGTCCTAAGTGTTGTCAAAACCTACAGGATTAAATGATTTTTCATTTCTAAGCGCGCAGATATTTCCGACGGGATGTACGCACAAAATCGCATTATTCGGTTGCTAGAGCGAGAAAGAACGAATACGATCGCACACGTCAGTAAAATAGTATTCTACCATTTTCTCTCATTCTAGCAAATGGTATACGAATACGAATACGAATATAAGGGGGAGAAAAGGAAAGAACGACGGGACAATGCGATTGCATGCGTATAGACATATAGACTGGTCAAAAAGAGTAGAAATTAAGAAGTAGCAACACTGTAGCGCTGTCTCTTTCAAATCAATCTAATGGTATCTACACACCATAGACGCCGGCGTTTTGACAGCTGCCATTCGTATGACGTAAAGCCGCCGGCCTAGCACGGCAGCAATCCGGCGGCTTCGGTGTGGTGTGTAGACAGCATAAAGAAATACGGGACGACACTACTGTGTTGCAACTTTTTAATTTCCACTCTGTTATGGCCAGTCTGTAAATAGGCGTAAATGAGAGTTTGCTTGGTAAACAAGGACCAAAGCTATAACAACTAACATTTATAAACACACAACACTGAAATCGACAAAAAATCGCTAGAAAATACTTATTAATTTCCATACAACCTACAAAAGATTACTCGACACTTTAGCCGTACGCACATTCCTACAATTATAACATCAAGTTAATTCGTGCGACATAAAATTTAACTACATTTATGTTAAAAATTAATCTTACTGCAAATAGGGACCCAAAGACAATGTAATAAGGCCATATTTAGTACTATATATTTTGTTGAAGGCAATGTAAATATTCTATAGATCCAGAACACACGGGGAAAGGCAACTGCAACGAAACTGCAACTGCTAGTTACTTTTGAGTTGCATCTAAGTTTCTGCTATAGACTGCTTTAGAAAACCACACACGACGCAACTCAAAAGTAACTAGCAGTTGCAGTTTCGTTGCAGTTGCGTTTCCCCGTTTGTTCTGGGCGTTAATAAAAAGGTTATTTTGATACTGTATTCTATATTTAAAAGACTCTAACTACAAACTCAACTGAATAACGTATATACTGGGTGTAACAGAAAGGGGGTATAAAGCCGAAACACAGCGATAGTCCTCATGAAACTGAATAACTTCTCTTTTTTTTTCTGTCTCTATGTATTATCATCTTACAATAAACTGTTAAATAATAATAATAACTTTTCCCAAGAAACATAAGTCGTAACTCGAAAAAAAAATTGGATCGCCCATACTTACTAAATCAGCTGTTCGGGCATTTTGTATGGGGGGCGAAATTTTTTTTTCGAGTTAAGACCCATGTTCCTTGGGGAAAGTTGTTCAGTTTCATGAGGACTATCGCTATGTTTCGGCATTATACCCCCTTTCTGTTACACAATAGAAATTATATGATTAGAAGCACATTTGTCCCATGCAACGCTATCCTACGCTGTTCTATAGAGCAGATGTTATAATGCGTTGCATACATGGGATCACTCTTTTTTTTTAGCTTTATAGATCGCTATAACTTTAAATTAGTGAACGATAGAAAAGGCTATGCAAAAATTGTTCCCCCGTACTATCAGCTGGTGCATTTTGTATGGGGTGTTCAAAATTTTTTGAACGATTTCGACCTTGGTCCCATAGTAAAAGTTGTTTGTTATCATGAGTACATGCATACCCTTTTCTATCGTTCACTAATTTAAAGTCACCCTGTATTGTGGTGTGGTATGAATCGCTATGTTGTGGTATAAATAAGGCCATTTGTGGAAAAAGTAGGTACTATTGTAACAAAATTTTACTCTAATTGCGACAGTGTCATTAATAGACTTCGATATAACAATAATGACAACAATATGAAAATAAAATAAAAATATTCGGCTATGAAAAAATAACTACTGCAGTAGCAAAGTATATGAAATATGTCTTTTACGGTTTAGTCCCAAGTTTTTCAGTTTTATAAATAGATAAGGTGTTTAGAATAAGAGTTAAGCTAACAAAATAACCCTGAAACTATGTATTTATTTACAAAATGACTATGTGATGATTATAATAATGGAATAGCTCACCGCGACGTCTTCATTATTTTGTTAATTTTCATAATAATCTGTAAGAGAAAATTTTTAATTCAATTAATATAAAAATTGGACATTTAGGACTAAGGACCTTTTGCGAAACAGACATTTTGAGAAACAGTCATTTTGCGAATATGACATTCTGCGAAAAGGACACTGTGCGAACGGGACATTATGAGAATAGAACGTCCTGCGAAAAGGACATTGTGCGAATAGGACATTCTGCGAATTGGACATTGTAATTGATAAATAAGACAAGAAAGTACTTTGCATTCCTTGAACTTTCTTTCTCTAGTATACGTAGGTAGTGAAACAATAGTAGTTTTAGTTTAAAAATGTTACATTTTTAAACAAAGTACAACATATTATGAAGTCGTAGGCTCTACTAACCATAATATTTAAGCTACGTACCTACCTAAGCAGTCCGACAAGCAGGCGAATGTGGCTCGTGCACATCGTGTCCCTGTCCCGCGAACGAAATATTCAGTAGCATCGCCTCGAACGGGTCACTGCGCATGCGTTGCTGGTTGGCGGTCGCCGCTGATCCAGCGTCGCGGACTATGCGACCGTCGTCTTTACCGTCCTGTAATAAATGTATGATTTTAAATTGATTTATGAAAGTAGCTATACTTTTAACATCTATTTTTAGATATGTTTTTATCACAAATGCACGCAAATTGATTCATATCCATCCTGAAGACAGGCATTAAAGTAGCACTTGCCCGACCTAGAACTTTTCATACTTTCTATAAATACATTACATACATATCCGTCACGCCTCTCTCCCATTGGGGTAAGCAGAGACCACCTCCCTCGACCTGTCACGATCCAAACACACCTCTTTCGCTTCATCCACACTCATCATACTTTCAAATTTATTTAATAAATTACCTCATTATTTCAATAGAAAATTGGTTCATTAGTGGTTTCCACGCATTCGCGATGAAAAGCACATTGTTCACCTCGGGCGAAATGTCATTTATACCGTCAAATTATTAAATGCCATCGCGACGAAAAATATCTCGAGACTTAGGGCCTGTTTGACCACTTACTAATAAAGTCCCAGAAATGAAATGAAAATCATTTAATCTTGTAGGTTTTGACAACACTTAAGACGGGTCATTTTTTAAAGTTAATGCTAGATTCGCAAGAGTGCAGTTTTCCCCAGAGAAGAACCTAGCAAGAAACTCTGTAGGGTTGCTCTTTTTAATTTAAGTTTACAAATCTCAGGCATACACAGAAACATATAATAAAATTAATATTTCAAAACAGCTATCCATAAATAAATTTGACCCCGCAATATCCAGGAAAAAGTAAGGCAAGTAAATGGGAAACAGAGAAGTGAAAGGCTTCGTTTGATGGGTTCCGCATGACATGACCGGCCATCACAGCAGCACCTTCACACAGGTCTCAACGCATGTGCCAGCCATCAACCCCTTCCACATATTTTCTAACAGTTAGGCCGTTTCACCATTTAGGTACAGATAAAATTCTAACAGATAAAGCCTATAACGTCATGTTTTATGAAATAGACATAGGTTTATCTGTCAGTTAAATTATATCTGTAGGTAATGAAACGGGCACTTACTTATGTTAGAATCTAACAAATAAAATATCTACCAGATAAATATGACTGACGTATTTTTTCAGTTTCACTTTATAAGTCTTTGATAAATGATATAGGTACCTCAGGTCGAGGACTCCACAGCCGCACAACGGCCTCAATCCCACTAGTGGCCAACAGGAACATAGACGGATGTAGCTGCAGGCAGTTGACTATAGACTCGTCGCCGCGGAGACATCGTACTATGTTACCGGATTTACGGCACCAAACGAACATGCTGCCGTCATCTGAGCTGTAGATTTGGGGGATTAGTTGCTGGATTTATTTGGGAAGGCTTGTAACGGTTCTGGATTGAAATCTAGATAAGTTGCTTGATGAATTGTTGTAAATTTTATGGTTTATTGACTCATTTATCGTCTTCTGGCAAAATTTACATCGAGACGTTACTTTATGAAGATACTAATAATAAACTAATAACGAACTAATAATGTCTTTATGACGTTTTGTCTATGGCCGAAACGAAATTAATCTTAGTTCTAGAACTATATTTAAAACTCGTTTCGCAATAAGGGGGAATAGGTTTGTCAGATTGGTAACGTGAATTGAAATCTTAATGAATGACTTATTTTTGCGACTGAAACTTTAGTGTAATAAACCATTTATTATTATTTTAATGTTACCGCTAAATTAATCCATTTCACACATCTGTATTATTCACTGCCTCACTTCCGGAGCTACAGGTTGGCGAACTCACATGTATTTATTGTCTAGAAAAACTTACACAATATCTTAAAACAATATAGCCCATGTTTGATATTTTGATGAGCAAACTACAGTACTGTGAAGTTTAATTGATCTCATCTCATCAATGAATCTTATCAGTGGTTTTTGAGTGACAGAGTACCAACGGAATAATTCTTTTGCAGCACTCAGTGATTGGTATTATCAACATGGTCAAGTGTAATTTTGCCTATGAAAAAAAATACTTTGACTTTGGCTTATGACATCACTTACCCAGCAGCAACAAAATTAGCGTCAGGCCCTAAGAAATTCGCCTCCTTTATATCAGTAGTAGTGTTACAATGGCCGAGGAACCTAGTCTCATAATCAGTAGCGGCTGAACGTAATTGTCTTTCTAATGCGCTTGTTGCTGTCGTTTCTTCGCCCGCACATGCTGTGGATAGATAGATTAGATTTAGGATAAGTTGTACGATAAGTTTAGTAGATTGATACAAGACTGGGGTAACTGAGAGACAAATCAGTTCGTTAATTGTACGATAAGTTTGGCGTAAGTGCTGAAGTTGTCGCGGTTGTCTCGCTCTTTCGTAAATCTATCAAACCTCTTCTCCATCGGAGTAGGAAGATGGTTAAGTTTGATAGATAAAGCATTTATTGATCACTATAGTTGTTTAAATCTTACATGATTAGAATGGCAGGTGTCACTAAAAGTAGCGAAGTAACTTTATACTAGCGGCCCATAAGTGTCGTAATTTGCATCAGCAAAAGTCATAATCATTTTTACAACTAAAACCATTTTAAAATTATGAAATGTATTTATACATACAAAAAAATTAATGTTTTCGACATAAAACGTAAAGATTCATAAAACTTAATATTAAATAACACACATAATACTTATTCAATAAAATGAGATTAAATATTTTTGCGTTCTAAGAAGGTTATATCATCATGAAAAAAAATTAAGGATGTGACCAATCGAGTTATTTAAGTCGATATTTTTTCATTATCATAAGGTCTATGAAAATAGTAATTATAAGTATTTTTTTTGCGTTTAGTAGTTTTGGTAGGTTTTAGGAGCTTTTATAGTAGATTCATGAATTTAAAAAAAATTATGCACGGTGTCACTACTATTTGGTTTTTTAGTACCTGCGAATATTTAGCCGAGCGCGAAATGGAGAATTAATTACGTACTTAATTAGGCTATTTGGTAATTACTAGTTATTTTTAAAATATTTCTAGTAATAAGACCTTTTTACAAGCAAAATTTCGCTTACACCACGATTTAACATTTTCATCCCATCACTATTCGACGAGGATTGGCATGTGTCATTCTAATCATGTAAGATTTTAAGTACTATAGCTGTCCCGGCGAACTTCGTCCCGCCTTAGAATTAACTTTATTGTGTAGGAATAAAGTTCAAATTGACTCTACATTTTAGTAAGAAAACATTTGTATGGGAAAAAGAAAAGGTCTGTTTTAGGGCTTTCCCGGCAATTATTCCAATTTTTCTCACCGTAAGAACCATCCTTGGACTTCAATGAACATTTTAAAAAAGAATTAGCGAAATCGGTCCAGCCGTTCAGGCGTGATGCCGTAACAACGGAAAACGGGTTTCATTTTTATATATAGGGTGACTTTAAATTAGTGAACGATAGAAAAGGATATGCATGTACTCGTCATAACAAACAACTTTTACTATGGGACCAAGGTCGAAATAATTAAAAAAAAAATTGTTCCCCCATACTATCAGCTGATGCATTTTGTATGGGGAGTTCAAACATTTTTGAACGGTTTCTACCTTGGTCCTATAGTAAAAGTTGTTTGTTATCACTAGTACATGCATACCCTTTTCTATCGTTCACTAATTTAAAGTCACCCTATACATATATAGATTTCACACAATAACACATTTACAGAAGGTATTTGAAAACTACAAACAGTAGCTAATGTGCGTAATGACGCAATAGGACACAAACTTAGCTTGTATTTTGTCTCGGAAGACACAGAACTGTTTTCCGGGTGACGTTTTAGCAAGAGCATCATGCGTTTCATACATGCACTTATAATATCCAATAAATAAAAAGTGAACTGGCTAGATGCATGAACCTGTAAATTATTTTACTGCACCACCTTTGGTAATACAATATCTATCGAAAATTGAAAATCTTTATCTAACTTTCATCGCCCTTTGGGTGACCTTGAGCCTTCTTATGAGGCCCAATGTTAAGGACCACGTTTCTGTGCCATAGGGCATCACTGGCAACATGCACTGATTAAAGACTTTCGTCTTGAGACACTGCGGTATTTTGGAAGAGAAAATGTGATTCTCGAAGTTTCTCTGCGTGATCACATCGGAAATGATGAGATCCGCAGAAGAATCAAGGTCACTGACATAGCTCGAAGAATCGCAAACCTTAAGTGGCAGTGGGCGGAGCACATTGCTCGCAGAACCGACCGAACCGAGCAGTAGACCTCCATAAGCTGACATGATGATCTAACTTTATCCTATTTACAGAAAAAAAAAATGATTCTCACCTTCATCAGACTGCGTCTCCATACCCTCAAGAGCTACAGTGATATCCTTTTGCAATAAGAACACAGCATGACTAGTGGCATGTCTCGGGAACTTGTCTTTGAAGTACTTCAGGCACTCGCTCGCTTCTCGCGCTCTTTGCAGCTCCATTAACGCTTTTGCGAGTCGGAAGTGAGATTTCACGTGGTTGGGGTCGACTTTAATAGCTCGGTAGCAGTCTTTTATTGCCGCGTAGGTGTCGCCAGCCCTGAAATAGAGATATATGTTTGTTTTTGACTTTAATAATTAATAAATTGAAATCATAGTTTTTCAAACTTCATAAGCAAAGCTTTTCAAGTCATTTCTTTATCTAAAACTGTTTGACTATCTATACAGCCGAGAGGAAGAAACGGCAAGAAACCTAACGGCACAGGGCCCTACGTAACGTTCAAAAAGATATTAAAAAGTAAGTATAGGTAAGTACTTACCAATGTTAAAATTTGAATTTAACATAGCCAACTTTACAATGAACATCATTGAAAGAAAGCTAGAAGCTTTTCTTCTACCTTCCCTTCATCAATGTTCCTGTACGAATAATTTAGGTTTCTCTTTAGAAATCTAGATGTTTCGTACACACAAATCAGTCAGTATTTTAAACCTAAAATTTAAGTATCTATAGCCAAAATTGGATCATACAGACACAGAAAACAAAAAAACGTCTCTCCTGTTCCTGAAAGTTAAGGACATTGGATGCTAATATCTGAACTTAAGGCATATCCGCATAATCTGTGCCCGATGTAGTTTTGGCCTGCATAAACATTTTGACTATTAGATGCTCCAATGTCCTTAATCATCAGGAACAGGAAAGACAATTTTGAACCTAATTATGTGTATGACTCAATAAATAAAAAATAAAATAAAATAATTTTATTTCAGGAACTAGTCCCATAGAACAACACAATATGTCCCATACACAATATGGATCTATGTTGTCCGAAATAAAGATATTATTATTATTATTATATAAAAACTTTAACTTTTTTTTTTCTTTTTTTTTATTACTTTATTAACAAGAATGTATCACTTACCACCCTCTCCTCATTAACGCAGCTGCTCTATTGGAATATAAAACAGCACAATCGGGACACTCCGCGATGGCGTTGTTATAAAAATCCACCGCCGATGAGTAGTTGCCTTTATTTACTAGTTCGTTCGCCTGAAACAAATACGACTTGTTAGCAAATAAATCTTTTAAGTACTAAAACTGTAGATCAAAAAATAAAAATAGGATATAAGAGGCTGCCCGTGACTTTGCACGCATTCATCATCCATCATATCTCGAAAAATTACTGTGATATCTTAAAATAATATTAGCTACTGTTACTCTCATGTATGAGCTACAATATTGCCAAGTTTCATCAAAATCTGTTCAGTAGTTTTTGCGTGAAAGAGTAACAAATATCCATTCATCCATCCATCGTCACAAACATCGATATTTTATAATATTAAGTAGGACATGTTTTTTTTTTCTAGCCATTAAGATCCCACTGCTGGGCAAAGGCCTACCCGGCTCCGGTGGCGTCCCGCCATTCCCGTGAAAATGCATCCAGATCGTCTCTCCATCATTTTATTGATCTACCTCGGCGTCTGTGACCATCTAGTGGCGCCCATTCTGTTGTTATTTTTGCCCAACGATCTGGATGCATTCTACAAACATGACCGGCCCAACTCCATTTTAATTTGGCAGCTTTGTTTCCCAGGATTTATAAAAAATATATTATGAAATGTTTTTTTTTTATCTCGTCATATTTTCGTATTGTACACAGACCCTACTTGTCAAGGCTAGCTCCCATATGTTTAAAAGTAGTAATTAACTCTTGTAGACGTGGCTCAGAAGCGATATCGGTCTGTAGTTCTTTAGGAGGGTGTTATCACCCTTTTTGAAGAACAATACTACCACACTTCTGTGCCACGCTTTTGGCGTAACGCCTTCGAGTATGACAGAATTAAATAGCTTCTGAAGCGCTTTGAGAACTGGTTTGCCACCCGCTTTCAGAAGCTCAGCCGTAATTCCGTCATCTCCAGCCGCCTTGTTGTTCTTGAGTTGTTTCAGGGCCATACTAATCTCGTACAGGCTGATGTCCGGGATATCTTCGGTGAAGTGTCGGGTTAATCTAGCTCTAGGGTCGTTCGCTAGACTTGTAACAGGTCCCCGTGTTGTCGTGTATAACTCTCCGTAGAACTTCTCGATCTCACCAAAAAGCTCGGGTTTGGACGTGACGATTCTTCCGTCCCCAGTCTTCAGCTTCGTCAGTTGGCTCTGTCCGACAGACAAATCTCTTGCGAAAACATTTAGTATTAAATTGGCGAAGGTCGCGAGTCAGAGACTTTGAGATTTGCCTGTTTAGACACCGAACGTCAGAAGCATCATCAGAGGATCTCAGAACCACTGTACGCCTTTCTTCCATGAGCTTAAGGGTTTGATCTGAGATTTTCTTAGGTCCCTTTGAACGGAGGGTCTTGAAAAACTTAGACCCTTCCGTTTGGAGAGTTTCCACGACCCTGTCATTATAATTGTCCACGTCTACGCAATCACCGAGGCATTCGAAGCGGTTTTGTAGCTCGAGTTGAAAGCTTTCGGGGTTTTGAATTTGGATTGGTGCTGGACGGAGCGTAGACTTCATAAGTCGAGAGCGTTCGAGTTTAACATTAAGGTTCAACGTGCCTCTTACAATTCGGTGATCACTCCCGGTTTTAACCGCATGGATCACAGAGACATCGTTGAACTCTCGCCTCCTCGTTGACATTATGAAGTCAATCTCATTTTTGGTCGCACCATCAGGGCTCACCCACAGGTCCACTTGCGGTGCGGACGTTTCTGGAAGAAGGAGTTCATCATAAAGAGTCCCTCCTTCTCCATGAAATCCGCAAGTGTCTGACCACGTGAGTTCCGGTTTCCAAATCCAAATGGCCCCACTTTCGTCTCGTTCGCCTCTCGTGCTCCCAGTTTCGCGTTGAAGTCTCCCATGACAACGGTGTAGTGAGTTTTAGAGGTATGTATGGCTCTACTAACGTCCTCATACATAGCCTCTACCTCATCGTCGGAGTGGCTGGACGTCGGGGCGTAAACCTGTATGACCTTCAGCGAATACCGTTTGGTTATTCTGAGTATAAGGTACGCTACCCGAGTCGATATACTCTCGACTTTAACCACGTTGTTCACGAGAGACTTGTGGACAATAAACCCGACACCACCCTGGGACAGTTGATCGCCCTCCCGGAAATAGAGTAGGTTAACGGATCTAAGGATTATCGAGTCCTCCCACTCTCTTCGGACTTCAGATAATCCAACGATGTCCCATCGTATCCTACTCAATTCTTCCTCCAGTTCCATCAATTTCTCGTCGGTCCGCAGTGTGCGCGCGTTAAATGTTGCCAGGGCCAGAGTTCGTCGGTGGTGGTAGCCGTATCTCTGCCGGAGATTCTTAGCACCCCCTGCTCCGCCGTTACCGAGTCCGCTACCGTAGACCGGAATAGCGGAGCTGCCGGGGACTGGGGGCCTGGGCTGTGTTGTGTCAGTCATTTGGGGGGTTTTGCCGTAATCCCCACGCTTGGCAGGCGGGTTGGGGATCGCAGTTGCTGAGAAGTACTCAGGAGATACGCTGCTGCCCATTTCCCTGGTGAGAGATCCCTTAGTCGCCTCTTACGACACCCACGGGAGGAGTAGGGGTGGTTCTATTCTAGGCCGGTACACACACGGCAAAAAAAAAACATGTTGTTCTCACGGGTCATAACGAATCGTCTCGCTCGCAGGTTTGACGACTTCCAGCCTCCCGAACAAGCCGGTTTCCGAAGAGGCTATAGTACCATAGACCACATACACACGCTGCGGCAAATTATACAAAAAACAGAAGAGTATAATAAGCCACTATGCTTAGCGTTTGTGGACTATGAGAAAGCCTTTGATTCGATCGAGACTTGGGCGGTGCTGCAGTCTCTTCAGCGGTGCCAAATCGACTATCGATATATCGAGGTGCTTAAGTGTTTGTACAAAAACGCCACTATGTCAGTCCGGCTCCAGGATCAGGACTCGAAACCTATCCAACTGTAGCGTGGAGTGAGACAGGGAGATGTTATCTCACCTAAATTATTCACAGCTGCGTTGGAAGATGTATTCAAGCTTCTGGACTGGGAAGGACTGGGCATCAATATCAATGGCGAGTACATCACTAACCTACGATTTGCAGATGATATCGTAGTCATGGCTGAAACCCTGGAAGACCTCGGCAAAATGCTCGATGACCTCAGCAGAGCCTCTCAACAAGTGGGTCTTAAAATGAACATGGAGAAGACGAAAATTATGTCGAATTCTCGTGTCGCACCCACTCCTGTAAGAGTTGAAGGCTCTGCGCTCGAAGTTGTGACCAGTACGTATACCTAGGACAAACAGTCCAGTTAGGTAGGTCCAACTTCGAGAAGGAGGTGTCTCGACGAATCCAGCTCGGCTGGGCAGCGTTCGGGAAGCTACAGAACATTTTCTCGTCCAAAATACCGCAGTGTCTCAAGACGAAAGTCTTTAATCAGTGCGTGTTGCCAGTGATGACTTATGGCACAGAAACGTGGTCCTTAACAGTGGGCCTCATAAGAAGGCTCAAGGTCACCCAAAGGGCGATGGAGAGAGCTATGCTTGGAGTTTCCCTGCGTGATCACATCAGAAATGATGAGATCCGCAGAAGAACCAAGGTCACTGACATAGCTCGAAGAATCGCAAACCTTAAGTGGCAGAGGGCGGGGGGGCACATTGCTCGTAGAACCGATGGACGATGGGGCAGAAAGGTTCTCGAGTGGCGACCACGAACCGGACGACGCAGTGTGGGAAGGCCTCCAACAAGGTGGACTGACGACTTGGTTAAAGTCGCGGGAAACCGTTGGATGTGGGCAGCGCAAGACCGGTCGTTGTGGAGATCCTTGGGGGAGGCTTTTGTCCAGCAGTGGACGTCCATAGGCTGACATGATGATGATGATGAATTAACTCTTAAAAACTTATATCTAAGAAAACAAATATTTAGTAACTATATCTTACCATATCCTTAATATGCCTGACCCTCTCCGACAGCATAGCGGTAGAGTCCGCGCCCCCGTCCGGGCTGGTCCCGTTGCGCGTCCCGTTAGCGCCCCCCGCCCCGCGAGTACCATTTTTAGGCGCGTCCTTATCACAATCGTCCCTTCGACTGTAATTGTGTTGGATTATGAAACTCTCTACTAGGACTGGGCGGCGGCCGCTGTTTATATCGAAGAGGTACACCTGGGGGTAATAAGAAAAGCAGAGTTATATTTATTATGTGATTTGCAGCTTTTTTCAATAAAGACCTTTTAATACAGGGTGTTTAAACGTAATCCCCAATACTCAGGGAACGTAATTTGCACATGATACTATTTTTCAATCCTTTAATTTTTAATGAAATACATTGTAAGCACAACGTAAGTCGTTCGCCATCGTTGCTTTTTGTTTTCTTTCACCTCTCTCCCCTCGCTTTCATTCCGTTCCATCCACTCACTCGTTCGTTCGGCTCGCGCTCATCTTTCGCTCGTTTCCTATAGGTACATACCTCTTGCTCGCACACATCATCTCTTTCTCTCATAAGACGTCACACATCGTACAAAACCATACGTTATACGCACGCGTCTTGATTAACCTCTCACATCCCACTGACCCATTATAAACCCAGACACAATAGATTTTCTAATTGTTCTTTTTTTTTCTGGGATGTGAAAGATTAATGATGACTGATGCACGATCCGGATTGTTTTTATGCAAGATGCAAGGATTCGTCTTACAATCGACAGTTGACGACGACGTACCTACGTATGACTGCGGTTACGTGTACTACCTACTAACCTAAATCATTTGTTAAGGGACTAAAACTTTTTAAATAATCCATGATACAAAACAATCAAAAACTTACCTGTTCGGCTCCTAAATTAACAAGCAGCTCGTTACCGTCGTGACTGAACGCGACGTACGTGGCCGCCTTCTTAGGGAACGTATGCTCGTTCGGTTCCATTGATAGATGACCTGTAACACAATATTTATTTTTATTAATAAAATCTTTATTAACATAGTTTAAAGCATATATTAACATTCAGTATTTTTATAACATATAGCCACCGACTACGTTATCCTATTTATATTATAAAGATCAATGTTTGTGCCGATGGATGTATGTTTGTTACTCTTTCACGGAAAAAATGCTGAATAGATTATAATGAAAATTTGCAGTCATGTAGCTATTACATCAGAATAACACAGGCTATATTATTTTAAGTTATTGTGTAAGTCTTTGCATATAATATATATTTATCTATGTATGTTTATCAGTCCCTGATACCCATAGAACAGGATTTGCCTAGTTTGGGGTCAGGTGACCGTGTGTGAAATGTCCCCCAATATTTATTTATTATTATTATTATAATATAACGAAAATACATACAAAGTCGTGGGCAGTATCTAGTCTCAGAATAATAGATCTTATGTTTGTCGCCCAGCAGTGAGGCTAAAGTGAGACTACGTATTTTCTCTGCCATCAGAATAAAAGACTAAAGGCATCTACCAGGCCATAATAAAAAAAAATCGGTTGTCTGTAAAGTCGGTTTACTGACGATAGTTGAACGTGACAACGTCATTAATGCTGCCGAACGCGGCCGATTGTGCCTCTTTGTCGCCCGATCCGCGCTCTCGCTTGCACTTCAAGCCTTAAATGGAACGCCTCAGAGCGAGGTAACGCCGCATGAGTCATGTTTTTTCGTGCGTGCAGCCGGCTCCATCGAATTATAAGACGTTGTCACGTCAAAAATTACGAGCGGTTCCGTCCCGTGGTCAGTTGGTCTTACAGTAACTCAATAGTACACTTACCAGGAGCGAAGTACTGCACAGCGGCCCTGGGTATGTTGTTGTCAGGATCACCGTGACCGGCGCGTGCGCAGCGCATCGTCTGGCGCTCCCACATCGGACGAGACTGCGGCGCGTTGGTCTGTCGGCGATACTATTGCATTACTGACACACGTTCTTATACACAATCATACTTGTGGCTTGGCACACAATTTTAAATGACTGTATGAATTGAAATATTGTTCAATTCAAAATTCAAAAGGAATTGTTTGGTTTTATTTGCCACTTTGGCAAACTGACCAATTTTAGGTGTCTGTAACCTGTATGTAAAATATTACAGTAAACTGAATAAAACAATATACAATTATGATAAGCTTTACTTAGTTTTAGTTTATTGTAAGTACTTCTCCGTTCTAGCTTTCACTTCTCTCTCTGTGAAGTCTGCAGAAAGAAACCTTTAGAAATATGCTGTACCTTTTTGAACATCACTCTTTTTTCTTTATCTGTGTTTTTTATTTTTACAATAAATAAATAAAATAAAATAGCCTTTTATTCAGATTTAAAACATTGCATATTCCATAATTTGTTATATGTAATATCATTCATCCATCCGCTTGCCCTTTGGCAAAGGCCTCCCCTAGGGGTTCCTACAATAAACTATTAAAATTATAATAAATAATTATATATTTAAGAGCCACGCTCTTGTCGGTGGAGCAATCGCCATCTTTGTCTCCCCTCTGCCAACAATATTACCTCCCGATACGACATGACGCCAATTTTTCCTTCACTTGAGCGAAGTAAGTACGTCTTGGTCTTCCTCTTCCTCTCTTTCCCTCAATCTTTCCTTCAACGACGTTTTTTTTAAAATTCGTTTTTATTAAATAAATAGAAAATTAAATTTTACATACCTGTAACTTAGAAAGTTTAATCATCCTAGTATCGTACAGTCGTACATAGAAATCATTAGCGCCGACGGCAAGCTGGTACGGACGGCGCGGGTTGACTGATACGCATTTACACTCCGCGTACCTTCCTAAATGGTTGATCAGGTTGATCAGGACGTTAGCTGTCTCAGAGTTGCAGCGGTGGGCTGTGCGGAGGTCATGTTGGCTGTCGATAAGGGGCATTGATTAATTGTTAGGCCATGGCCCCAGCAGGCAAACTGTTAGCGACTGACTAGTTTGCGGCGAATCGATTTAGTACGCCCTTCCATATATTTAAAATGGAGTGTCCACAGTCAGCTAGTTTTCGCTCACTGTACGCAGTTTGCAGCATTACGCGCGCTGACTATCTCAGACAGTGGCCGACTCCTACCAAAACTGGTGATTTCATTGATTTGAGTTTGCAGCTAACTCTTTCAGTTCGCCACAAATTTGCGCCCACTCAGTCGGCCGCTAACAGTTTGCCTATTGGGGCCACGGCCTTTCTGAAATAAGTATAACCCGTCTACAATATCTTCACGCGTAGTGGCGTCATGCAACTCGTACGTACTCGTCACGATACTGTGTGCTGGATAGGTGAAAACAGGGGAAGCGTATTCCAGCGAGCTGCGCTGATATTTTATTTGGAAAGAGATTCGAAAAGAACTGTATTCGAAAAGAGCAACCCAACAGAGTTTCTTGCTACCGAGCTAATCTAGTGGTAGCTTTAAAAAATAAAAATAAACGTATTTTAAGTGCTATGTATATTTGCTTTATCATCATCATGTCAGCTTATGGACGTCCACTGCTGGACAAAAGCCTTCCCCAAGGATCTCCACAACGACCGGTCTTGCGCTGCCCACATCCAACGGTTTCCAGCGACTTTAACCAAGTCGTCATTCCACCTTGTTGGAGGCCTACCCACACTGCTGCGGTTACTTAATTCGAGATTTAGTTAGACGACAGAGTACCGAAACTACGCTGGTTTGACTCTTTCTCTAAGGCTCCTACTCATAAGCGAGCTGTAACCCTAACCGTGCATGCACTGTAACCAAAAAAACATAGTCTGTGCGTTGTTCGCTAATGGTTCGCGAACCTGCTTCAATCGTATACACTATATTTTTTGGTTACAGTGCTAACATCGATTAAAGCTCGCAAATGAGTACACGCTACGTCTACTCACAGAACAAGTCCATCTTCCCCAGCAGACCAGATCAAATGAGGATTATCAGGCGCAGTTGCGAGTCGTTTAACTCTCCCGCAGTGGCAGGCGCATTCTAACAGCGACGCGCCGCCGATCACGCTGCGTGCACGCACCGTGCCGTCCGCTGCACACGTTGCTATTATATCCGGGGTTAGGAACTGTGGAAAAGAAGTGGACATTATGAGAAAAGAATTAAGTGTGTAGCGTTTCCTACATACATCCTACTTATATAATAAACTAGCTGTCCCGGCGAACTTTGTCCCGCCTTAGAATGAACTTTATTGTGTAGGAATAAAGTTCAAATTGACTCTACATTTTAGTAGGAAAACATTTGTATGGGAAAAAGAAAAGGTCTGTTTTAGGGCTTTCCCGGCAATTATTCGATTTTTTCTCGCCGTAAGAACCATCCTTGGACTTCAACGAACATTTAAAAGAAAAGAATTGGCCGAATTGGTCCGTGCGTTGTTGAGTTATGCGGTTACCAACACATTTTGCGATAAATTTTTATATATGCAGGGCGTCACATGTACATACGACTCTGTAACACCTTACCCAACCTGTGACTTGCAATAAACAAATTCTAATTCTAAATAAATATGGTCTAAAATAAAAAAATGTAGGTAGGTAAATATAAGATTACAGGCGGCTCGTGACTTCTTACGCATTTATCGTCATAACTTGGAAAAAAAATCATGATATCTCAAAATAATATAGGTACCGTATGTGTTATTCTGATGTTCAAGCTAAGTTATTGTAAAATTTCATTAAAATCTGTTTAGTTTACGTGATGAAGTAACAAACATCCATCCATCCATCAGCAAAAACATTGACATTTATAATGTTATTACGATGACAATGTTTGTGCCGATGGATGGATAGATGTTCGTTACCCAAAAACTACTGAATATTTTGATGAAATTTGGCAATATTGTAGCTTATGTACCTTATATGCTTAAGTACCTGTTTTGAAACTGTTTTTTGCAGAAAAAAAATACTTTTTTGATTTCAACATTATTATATTATTGACCAACATAGGAAGCCCTTAGTTGCCCCAAATTAAAACTTCTACAAAAGCAAACTTCAAACAATTTATAAGAAATTCAAAACTTTTGTAAAGCTCTCAACTTTTAATGAATATTTGATTTTGTTTCAAAGTTAGAGTCAAAGTTAGACAAAATAGGAAGAAACTGTGTTTTATGGCCTCTTATTTTTTTCAAGGTTTTTTTTTTAACAACACAAAATACAGATGTATAAAGTCTACCAGCCAGTTATATGAATGTTAATCTTAACTAGCCATCAGTGTCCCCAATGCTGGGCAAAGGTCTCTTTCCTTCCTCTGTATGAATGATCTTTAAAATTTTATTGTTACATCTCTTTCCCATTGGGGTAGACAGACCACTTCCCTCCAGTTGCTAGGATCCAAACACACTTCCTTCTCTTCAACCACATTCATCAGTCGCCTCATAAATGCATGTCATAAAAATACAACAATAATATTATAAATGTAAATGTTTGTGCCGGTGGATGGATGTTTGTTACTCTTTCACGCAAAAACTACTAAATAGATTTTAATGAAATTTGGCAATATTGTAGCTTGCACATCAGAATAACATATAGTCTATATTCTTTTGAGATATCATGATTTTATTCCAAGATATGACTATAAATGCGTAAAGTCACGGGCAGGGTCTAATGAATCATAAAGAAATGAAGTCTCTAGTACAGCAAAAAATGAATCATAAAAAGATGATAAATATACCTTAACAGAGAATATGTTGCCAGTGTGTCCTGTGGCTATGTTATGAAGTTGTTTGTAGCGGTAAGGGTCCCACAGGATCACGTGAAGGTCATCTGATGCTGAAGCCAGCACCCTAAAAACATTTATAATTTATATTAACACTGGACTGGGGCAGCACTGGACTGTTCTTTGTGGAGTTTCTTGGTGGGAGCCTTTTGTCCAGCAGTGGACATCCATGTGCTGACATGATTAACATTTTAGAAAATGTTAGGTGGGCTGGAAATCCTACTGTGAGTAGTGTAGAATATTTCTTATTATTTTTTCTTATTTCTTTTTTTTGTTTTTTTTTGCTTAGATAGAGAGATAATTACTTTGTTAGAGAGAACAGTTTACATTATGGTTTAGCAATAAAAAATAAGATGTATAAATTATAATATATAATAGTCAGTGGTATGTATCTATGATTATATTATATGATTACAGTCTTCGTAAACTAGTCCTACACCAAAGGTTGTCTGGAAGAGATCACTTTTAGTGGTAAGGCCGCCTTTGCGCACAATGTTTTAGTTTTTTAAGTTTTATTTGTATTTCTTTGTGTGCAATAAAGTATTTCTATCTATCTATCTATTATATTTCTTATCTTTTAAGATACTCAAAGAATTTTCTACAGTTTGAAGTATGTAAAGTTTATTTAGTTATGTAAATAAAATAGGACTTTGATCACACATTTATAAGTCTCAATTTACAGTTCCATAATGATCTGATTCTATTAGGCTTAGTAAAGTCACCTTTATCAAGGACAAATGTAAATTATGTAGACTAAGTGCCTGTATCACCTTATACAGATAAAATTTAACTGACAGATAAACCTATGTCTATTTCATAAAACATGAAGTTTTAGACAGAGACAGGTATAAAATATCTGTCAGATAAATTTTATATTTGGATGATGGAACAGGCCCTTAGACAAGTTAGGTACTAATATCATGTTTATGAAGTGACTTACAATTTCAAATTTTTATTATTTGTACTAAAAATGCCAATTCAAAACAGTAAGATGTTCCTAAGGTAAGTAGGTCAAGGACTTTGTTAGATATTTGTCTATTTACAACATTCTAGACAAACTTTCCTCGAAAAAATACGTATTCAACGTCAACACTGAGTCATAGTTATTTAAATACTATATAAGATAAGTCTTTTTTGTTGCAATCTGTGTAAGTTTAACCGTAATAAATGTCGGTATGATGGTAATTTCGGTTTCTAGGATGTTTGTGTATACTTACGAGCCATCGTAGTTCCATTCTAAACAGTTGACGCATCCCATATGACCGTGGAGCTCCTTTTCCAAGCCCAGTCGATCTACCATACTTCGCGTGACGGTCAGGCGGGTTTGAAACTGCCGGTCTACATCACCGCGCTCCCTGGCTGCTGCCAACCCTATAGTCCCCTTCGCCCAGGCCGGCTCCTCTCTCCTACCCATTTTACCCGATTGCACACTCAATATGTCTGAAGAACCATTACTAAATACTGCTCGATCTATTTTTAGTGTTCCCGCACATCCCACTTAAAGTTTTCGAATCACAAATCTACGTGTTATTAGAAAATAGAACGGCCACAATTATTCCACAATAATAAACAAGTAAGAAGAACAAAAAGCTTTTCTTCTTGTGAGAAATACGAATTTTTCTTTCGAAAATAAAGCGCAGCTGTCAAAACATCTGTCAATAGATATCAGTCAGACATTTTTGTTGTTATTTTTAATTTTCGGTTTTACAACTCTATCTCAAAAAGTTCCAAAAAAACAACAAAAACAGTGTATCTTTCTCGTTTATAAAAATGCTAAAGGCCCGTTGTATTAAAATATCACTTACCGTAAAATTTCTGTTCTAAATCCACAGTCTAAATCTAATTAAGTCTAATTAATATTTAAACAGAATACACAAAAATCAAAAGTATCGGTTTTTATCAGCTCTATGGAATGTCATTACTTCATTTGATCACTCATTCATCGCTCTTCATTGTCTGTGAATGAATGAATGAATTCGACATTTGACAATCGTGACAGCTGCGTGATCAAAATAAACTTAGATTTTTGTTAGTTTCAGCGAAAAATAGGAATATTTACTCATATTAGTTACATTTTTTACATAGAAAAGGTATGCATTTCTACACACCTATTGAATTTAACTTTAAAATACATCACAATACATAAATTTCCAATATCCACTATTCGCAACTTAAAATCTTCACTTTTCTTATATTTCAGGAGTAACAGCCACAAATATGGGAGAAAGGAAAGGTCAGAATCTGTACTATCCCCCAGACTACGATCCTAAAGTCGGGGGACTTAACAAATTTAAAGGAACTCATGCTCTTCGTGAGCGTGCAAGGAAACTTCACATGGGGATCTTAATAATTCGTTTTGAAATGCCATACAACATCTGGTGTGATGGCTGCAACAATCACATCGGTATGGGAGTCCGCTACAACGCTGAGAAGACTAAAATTGGAATGTATTATAGTACGCCAGTCTACCAGTTCCGTATGAAGTGCCATCTTTGTGATAATCATTTTGAGATCAAAACTGATCCTGGAGTAAGTTATACTTTAATTATTTAGAATACCTATTAATATTCTTATTTTAGGTGGATCATGATTCGAAAGACCTAGATAACGGAGGAAGTATGGATAATTTTAATGAAATTGTAAGGTCAGAAATTGCCAGGAAACATAGAAGGATGCGGGAAAGCTTTTGCAAAGCAGTGGGACTGAACAAGCTAATAATAAAAAAGATATTTCTGGAATTATATTAGAAATAACAACTATTACATTCTGTTCCAGAATTTAGACTACGTAATAGTCTCAGGAGCAAGACGTCAAGAGAACCGATGGGACCCAACAGAGAACGGTCAAATCGTACCAGAGACAAAAGAAACACAAAAACGTCTATTTGACGACTCTATGTTCCGATTAGAACATAAAACTGGCGACGAGGATACAGCTAAACTAGATAAACCTAGACTTGGGAAATTAGTTGGAAGAAATGAGTCTGTTTGGAAGGATGATTATGAAGCTAATTGTTCTCTGAGAAGGAATTTTAGAGTAAGTTTCTATTAAATACAATCAGTTTTTGAAAGTTTTCAAACTCATTTATCCAAACTTATGTTTTAACTACTCTGCCAGCAACTTAGTATGCATTCAGGGTAGCGACATATCTGCGTTACGTTCCGCGCCGAAAGTTCATCGGGTCGAGAAAATGTATTCGATGTAATTTCGTCTGATGTGTCATATGGGGTGACTTGTTGACACACATTGCGAGCGTATTGAACCGAATGTTCGGCGCGGTACGTTACGTAGATGTGACCGCACACTTCTTGTATAGACTTGGAACACAATATTGCGAAATAATTTAGCTTATGTGTTATTTTGTTAAGGAATTAAGTTGGATTTAAAAATTTTAAAGTTTTTAAAAGCGTGTCTTTGCTCGTATGGGATAAAAAAGGAATTCGTGATTCGTTTTTGGTTCTAAAATAAATATTTTATATTACACGTATATAAAAACAATATTTTGAAAATAGCCAACAACTATTTAACGCTAGTTTTTATTTATTAAGCAAGCTACAATATTATAAAGTTTCATTGAAATATGTTCAGTGTCTCTCCCCCTTAAAGTAGCCTAGAAGTTAGAGTTTTTCTACATACTTTGCATGTCATGTTTAAGTTTATCATAAAAATTCATTTTTATTTTCTCCCAACAGAAACGCCGAAAGGAATTAGAAGAAGCACACGTGAACGACAGCTTGTTACTAGCAAAATCATCTCTAGACATTGCCCTACTACCGGAGAATGAAGACGACAGAAATATGGCGTCCTTACTCTCGTTACGACCTTCAAGAAGTATAGAAGAGAAACAAAACCAAACTAGAGACCAAATACTGAATAGTCCAGCTTTGCCTAGTTCCAGTGGGCTCTTAACAAGCTTTGGGGGTTTAAAAAAAGAGGAATCGCTAAGCAAAAATGCTCCGTTAACTAGAAATGCTTTAGGTATTACTTTTAAAAAGTCTAAAGTGGATAGTAATGAGAAAATGGTTAAAAATGAAAGTGATAAGTTGGAAGTAAAAAAAAGCAAAGATAAAGAAAGGCTGTCTTTAGTAGGGGATTACAGTTCTAGTGAAGAAAATTCTGATTGATGTAAAGTTGCATGGCAAAAATGTTTGGTATATTTTCTAGATTTATAAGTCATTTATTTTGCTTACCTACATTTTTTTAGCACTCCTAAGGGCCGGCGTAGTCCTGACGGAGCGCAGCGCAATTATTCTAATGAGAATAATAGCAATCAAAAATGCTCTGCGATGCGCTCCGTCAGGTGTGCGCCGGCCCTTTTGAATTAAATTCTATCTTCCAGTCCAAAAATATAATCTTAAGGCTTAGTTCACACTGCCAGCGGACCATCGAGAGACAGAGTTTAATATTGTTTCGCCCAATGGTGTGTCCTGAGCTTTAGTTAGAAGACAAAATGTGTTTATTTCAATGGGCATGATGACTAAAAAATTTTTTTTAGTCCATCACATAGATTATTTTAAAATATTCGACACGTATTTTTTCTTTTTTCTCTTAAACTAAAAATGACAAAGATACACTTGGTTGAAGTTGCTCGTGACGTCACTCATTAGGATTTTTACGTAGCAGTGACGTCAATACCCCCCACTCCGTAACTTTGATGCTCTGTATCTTTGTATTTATTTATGTATTTGATCAGGTAAACATTGTGTTTCAAACATTTTTGAATAGCCTAAAAGACGGACTAATTATTTTTTGAATTTTTGAATGTAGTATTTACCCTATTATGTAGGTGTTATTCTGTGAATACATAATACTTGTTATTTATTTTTAAAATGTTGGTGTCAATAAAACAATCTATTGAAGTAAGTATATACTTTCATTTATTTACCAGTTTTATAAAACATTTATTTTAAGATAGTCAACTAAACATTTCGATGTAAGCATAAATATATAAATATACATACAAATTCAAGTTAATTATGTCCATGGGGTAATTCCGAATGTGAGAAGTCATTTGTGACGTATCTTGTGATAATCTTATAATCATAATATATATTTTATGTATCGGTAGCCTTAGCACACGCGCCGTGATAATTATCTCGCGTCATTCTCTCCTTATAATATTCGATCTTTAGACAGAGACGTAAGCGTAAGAAAACCATGACTTTGTCACGGCGCTTATTTTAAGCTAAGTTGGTTTTAATTAGAAGTAAAGAACGTGGGGCCGCGTCGAGTTTAGCCCATACTAATTCTCCCATTAATTCGTTCAGTTAAATGTATAGACGAATCACCCTTCACGACCTCTGCTGATACCACTTCTCCTTTTGCCCCACATTCGAAATTACCCCCAATTGACAAGTCTTTTTAATATTTTCGATTCACTGTTTATAATTGTATTTTTTTATTGATAGATACGTTTTGTTGACGACTGGATTAAATTCAGTAAATGCTTAAAGCGATTTACGCTTAGGTACCTAGTACCTTTATATTGAATTTTGTGTGGGTCTTCATATAAGCTGATTTGTCTCATTTATCCAGCCATTATTACTAATATGCAGCAACATAAATACTCAACATTGGAAACCTTATACCACTACAGTACAGAAATATTAGGCTAGCAACAAAAATTAGCCTTCTGTCGCCCAATTCTGATAACTTTAGTACGCTAGCTAGCACGCAGTTAGATACGCTTTCAGAGTAGGTAACAAAGCAATTGCAACTAGCGTTAGTTATCAGAATTACCACCCTAGTGGTTCAAAAAACATACCCTACCTAATCTAACAGAGAACGAAGTACCTACTGTCTTACAAATTATAAATGTGGCCTGTTTCCATAAATACTTACTGATTCTTTGCAAACACACATCGCGATAGAGGTGTGATTATACATAACGCGCTTGAATTAGGCCATGGCCCCAGTAGGCAAACTGTTAGCGGCCGACTGAGTGAGCCGCAAAGTGGCGAACTGAAATTTGAGTTAGCTGCAAACTCAAATCAATGAAATAACCGGATTTGGTGGGAGTCGACCGCTGTCTGAGATAGTCAGCGCGCGTAACGCTGCAAACTGCGTACAGTGAGCGAAAACTAGCTGACTGTGGACACTCCATTTGAAATATATGGAAGGGATTCTAAATCGATTCGCCGCAAATTGGTCAGCCGCTAACAGTTTGCCTACTGGGCCACGGCCTTACATATTTCTGTGGTTGCAATCGCTTCGCGATGACAGACAAGTAGCAAAATAGTTAATGAAGCCTACGCGCGTATTCAGACGCCCCGCACCGATCACGCAAAGCACCCGCACACGGGCGACGCTGCGCCCGTCTCGCCTCTTGCAAACACGTAGGTACTTACACGTTTTATAATTTGTAAGACGAGTAATAACATCAACACAACATCGATGGATCTATCTAACCTACACGAAAATATATAATCCTCTGATTAGCTTATAATTATATAGGTTCTTGTTGCATTCATTACGAAAGTCAAGAGACAGAATCGAACTATGAACCTAAACAAACCAAAGAATTCTTTTAAGATTTTTTGACGTGACAACGTCTTATAATTCGATGGAGCCGGCTGCACGCACGAAAAAACATGACTCATGCGGCGTTACCTCGCTCTGAGGCGTTCCATTTAAGGCTTGAAGTGCAAGCGAGAGCGCGGATCGGGCGACAAAGAGGCACAATCGGCCGCGTTCGGCAGCATTAATGACGTTGTCACGTTCAACTATCGTCAGTAAACCGACTTTACAGACAACCGATTTTTTTTTTACTGCAATACTTAAATTTTATAATAAAGCAAAAGAGATCAATTTAAAATAAATAGAAAAGTTTCACTTATGACTGGTTTGCTTTGCAATAGATTCTAAGTTAGTTATTGAAAGATAATTTAATATCTACCGATTGCGGAAAAAGTAGGTAATCCATTTTTATATTTGAGGGTTTCTTAGTAAAAGGTAAAAAACAGAACCCTAAGACTCAGAACACATGGTGAAACGCAACTGCAACGCAAATGAAACTGCTAGTTAATTTTGGGATGCATCGAAGTTTCTGCTATAGACTTCCTAAGAAAACAACACACGACGCAACTAGTTTGAAACGTTAAACTAGCAGAAACTTCGATGCAACTCAAAAGTTTCAGTTGCGTTGCAGTTGCGTTTCACCGTGTGTTTTGGCGCTAATAAGTACTAATACTTCGCTGTCGATTCCGTATCTCAGAAACCATAATACGTAACTAGGAGTAGAAAATTTTCACTGATTGTGAATCTCTGTTCTCTGTATAACAACAAATACTAAGGCCCTGTTTTAACATTTACAGATAAAATTTAACTGACAGATAAACCTATGTCTATTTAATAAATCAAGACGTTTTAGACAGTGACAGGTATAAAATATCTGTCAGATAAACTTTATCTGTACCTAGATGTTGAAACAGGCCCGAAATCTTGAATAGATTAATGTTTTTTGCTGTTCTTTTTATTAATACCTATTTGTAAGTTTAGTTTTTGTGCGTAAACATTAACTTAAATTTAAGAGATGAAATTAAAATAGCTTAAATTGTAAATTAGGCGAATATAGACAATTCCTTGTAAGCTCATTAGAAATACTGCATAATAATAGTTTTTAAACTTCGATAAGACAAAAGCTTTTATAAATCATTATAGAGTAGTAAGTACCTACGTATATTTTTAAAGTTAAAAATCATCGATATACTATAAAATAGATAGTGTAGACCTTTGAGTATAGAATATATAAGGAGGTGCCACATTTTTTTTTCATACCTATGGTACAAATGAGTTTATGACAGCGTGGCAAGGTTGGCGCAAGTTTTTCATAGTTCTCTTGGTAGATGACCTGTCAAGCGATAAGAAATTCCATACAAAAAGGTAGCCATTTTGCGCCAGACCAGGAACGCAGATCCAGACGGTTTGGCACCTCCTTATATATTCTATACTCAAAGGTGTAGACATAAATTAATAATTGTCAAATCTAACAGGAACTCAAATCGTTTAGAGAACGAGATCTACTATATAGCGTTTAATTGAGAAGGATCTTACAGTATTCGAATAGTGAAAAAGCGTGATTAACGTCAAAAGACGGCTACAGACTCAGAATACGTGTTAAGTGACGTAGGTAGGTACCTACTTATAACTCTTCGGAAATATCTACTTAAGCATATTGCTGGAATGCGCTTCCCCCGTTTTCACCCATCCAGTACCGTGACGAGTACGTACGAGTTGCATGACGTCACTAAGCTAGGTGCGTAGATATTTCCGACGGGTTATACAGAACGATAGAAAAGGATATGCATGTTCTCGTGATAACAAACAGCTTTTACTACGGGACCAAGATCGAAATCATAAAAAAATAATTGGTCCCCCATTATATCAGCTGGTGCATTTTGTATGGGATTGTTCAAACTTTTTTGAATGATTTCGGCCTTGGTCCCATAGTAAAAGTTGTTATCACGAGTACATGCTAATCATTTTCTATCGTTCATTAATTTAAAGTCACCTTGTATGTAAAACATCCACATCTCAGAATCGTTGCTTTAATAGGCATGACGACAAAAAAAATTTTTTTAGTCCATCACATAGTTTATTTTAAAATATTCGACACTTATTTTTTCTTTTTTCTCGTACCTATACTAAAAATGACAAAGATACACTGGGTTAAAGTTGCTCATGACGTCACGCCTAGGTAAGATTTTTACCTTGTAGTGACGTCAATACCCCTTACTCAGTATCTTTGATACTCTGTATCTTTGTATTTATTTATGTATTTGATTAGGAAAAAATTGAGTTTTTATAGCCTAAAAGACGGACTAATTATTTATTGAATTTTTTAATGTAGTCATCATCCCTATTAAACGCTATACTTGTAATAAAATATAAAACGATATATTCTAGATAATTATCTAATATAAATAAAGCCTAAATAATACGATTACCTTTGGTTTCCAACAAATATTTTGCCTACCTAACAACAGCGAACGTAAAACGAAACGCTAATTCTAAATTCTAACATTTATAAATATGTAAAATGGAACGTTAAATAATTGATTTAGTTTATACCCTTACAATTAAATATTGAACTTAACCAAATGTAAAATACTTGGCCATGGACAATAGATAATATACTGGGTGTAACAGAAAGGGGGTATAATGCCGAAACAGCGATTGTCCTCATGAAACTGAACAACTTTCCCCAAGGAACATGGGTAGTAACGCGAAGAAAATTTTTGGATCGCTCATATTTACTCGATCAGCTCATCGGGCATTTTGTATCGGGAGGCCAATTTTTTTTTTCGAGTTACGACCCATGTTCCTTGGGGAAAGTTGTTCGGTTTCATGAGGACTATCGCTGTGTTTCGGCATTATATCCCCTTTCTGTTACACCCTGTATTTATTTTTATCAAAGAAATTTGGTTATCACTTGATAAAAACTATTAAAATGATGTTTAGAATATTTGTGTTGTTCTCAAATATTGTGTCATTTATATTGAACCAAATCAGTTAGTATCTAACACTGTTAATATATCCATGGATAAGTAAGAAACATTAAGTTAAGTTCAATTTAACAGGTTTTTTAAATCTTAGTTTAAATAAATTATCTTTTGATTACTCATTCTCTCTTTCAAATACTATTCTATCTATTCATTTCCGTTTCCGTTTTCCAAGTTCAATCTTTTCGAGGTCTAATTTGTGTATGGTTAAAGATTGCGAATCATTTTTACACGCTTTAAATTAGCTTCACTTATAAGTAACTATGTATGTAAACAAATCTTGGAATCTTAATTTGACCCACTTCCCGGTCTTCGAATAGGATGAAATTTTGCACACGCTCTGAGTTCTGATGACAATACAATATTATGGCACTTTCGAACTGATCTGATGATGGAGCATGTTTAGTGCGAGCAAAAGTGTGTTTTAGTTTTTTAAACTACCTATTTTTTCTTTTACTGTCTTTAATAGCTGTGAATATGGCAGAAAAGTTAAATTAATTATATTACACAAGACAATATATTAATAAGTACTTTTGCAATTTTTTATGAAAGTGAGAGGCTCATACTTTTCAGCGTTGGAATTGGCCTATTTACGTTGATTGCTTGCACATAATAACCATTTAAAACATTTATGATTTATTTGCCTATTAAGCACTGGGCGCTGTTTAACACGTTGATGCCATTTCATACCACATAACTCCAAATACATTGAAAAACAGCTTGTTTAATGATTAAGTATTTGCTTATTCAACGTTGTTTAACACGTTGGTGCCATTTCGTACCTACCACATATAGGATGACTTTAAATTAGTGAACGATAGAAAAGAATATGCATGTACTCGTACAAACAACTTTAACTATGAGACCAAGGTCGAAATCATTAAATTTTTTTTGAACTCTCCATACAAAATGCAATAGATGATAGTATGGGGGAACAATTTTTTTTATGATTTCGACCTTGGTCCCATAATAAAAGTTGTTTGTTATTGTGAGTACATGCATATCCTTTTTTATCGTTCACTAATTTAAAGTCACCCTATATGTAAAACATCCACATCTCAGAATCATTCTGTCTTAATTAAACGCTATACCTACTTGTGACAGAATATAAAGCGATATATTGTATTTCCAACTACACTGAAAAAACGGCTTTCTAACCCTCATATGATATAGCAATCAACATGTTAATATTTCGCAATCTTCGCCCATACCATCGAGCATGTAACCTAAGTCTCAGTAGGTACCCGTTTGTCCTCCAATGCCAATATAAGCGCGCACTCGATCTTAGCTTGCAGCCACGCGCGTACCTCTGGGTCTGACACCTCTATCGCTTTCTCATCTGTGGCGTAGTAGTTTACTAGTTCATCCTGTGAGAAATAGGAATTATAATTAGTTTATTTTTGCAATAAATCCCCTCTTTCCCAACGAGGTAGGCAGAGACCATTCCCCTCCACTTATTACTACCATTCAAACACATTTATTTCGCTTCATCCACATTCATCAATCGCCTCATACATGCCCGTCGGCTTAGGGTACTCCTGACTTGGCCATAACAAGTCCCCGCCCCGATTTGATCGTCATTCCCTTTCCAACATCTCTCGCCTATTTAGTTAATCTTAAGTCTTAATTTCGTTTCGTTATGTATGTTTCATAAGAAACATCATTGAAGGAAAGGTTTAGGGTAAGAGAGGAAGACCGCGACGTACCTACTTTACTCAAGTGAAAGAGAAAGTTACCGTCATGTAACAAGAAGTCAAAGCATTAGTAGAAGATAAGTCTAAATCGCGGGTGCTGCACCGAAAAGTCTAAGTGCGCGTTTCATCACCTATAGATAAAATTTGTTAGACAGTTATACCTATAGCTATTTCATAAACCATGACGTTTTAGACAGAGACAGGTATAAGATATCTTTCGGATAAGTTTTATCTGTACTTGGTGAAAAAAAAACCTTTAAAAAAAAAAACTTAAAAACAAAAAAAACTTTAAAAAAAAAACTAAAAAAAACTTTAAATAAAATGATGTATGTAAGCACACTGACCTGTTTGATAAGCAGCACAAGCTTGTCTCCCCTGATGGTGGGTACAGCTACCAGATCATCAAGACGCACCACCCACTCAGTGTGCCATGCGTTACCGCCATTGCTCGCTCGAACCATGAAGATGTGTCTGTAAATATCACATAATAGATTAACTAAAGTGATTTTTAAATCTCAAAAGAGTTCCTATGCTTTGTGTTAGTTTGTAAGTTAGCCTATTACTAGCGTATCTTATTATTTTCGCACAGTTTGTAAGTACTGTTCTTTTTTAAAATAAAACTTAAGTATGACTTTTTTCAAATAAGAATTGATGATTTTTTAAAGAACATCATTGAAGGAAAGGTTGAGGGAAGGAAGGAAGAGGAAGATCAAGACGTACTTTACTTAGCTTAAGTGCAGGCCTGCCGCTAGAGGTTTCGCCGCCCGCGTGCAATACCAATTATGCCGCCCCCCTGATATGAGTTTTGCCAAAAAATAAAGATTTTTATATACGTACCTACCTACTAAAACCTTTAGTCGCGCGGACTACACGCGTATATGCAATTCAAACGCGATTCGAAAGCAACCTTGTAAACATAAGCACACGGGATGATCGTGAAAGGTTTTGAATTGCATTCGGGCTATCGCATGATACTTAATATAATGACGCGAAAGGAGTTTTTGTATTAAAATGCCACACTGACGCGCGAAAAGATTTCTTGTAGTAAGGCACGCTAAACTAAGACGCTACCGGAAGGTGTTCTTGTATTAGAACTCGCCATGTTACGATACGAGGTTGTTGCCCGCATGACAGAAAAATCATGTATGGAATGATAGGGTTTGGGGGCCGCGCATGCGAATCGAAACACGCATGACAGGATAAGGGCAATGAGTTTTTAATTTAAATAAATAAAATACCTACATGAAGTGTTGTTAAAGGGAATGCGGGGGAATTGGGGGCCCTCCAAGACCGGGGGCCCGGGGTCCGCCCTTTCGTTAGTCCACCACTGCACTACACAAGTAGGTATAAGACTCTAGTGTCTTGTCTAGACGAAAGCTCAAAGGGGATTCCCCTAACATCACCAGTCCTGTTTTTCATAGAATGAGAGACGACGACGGTATTGCATTTAAGTTTTGACGGAGGCCGATAAATGATGGTTAAAGTAATTCGGTCAGCCTTTTTACATGCTATGATTCATAATTTTTTTCTTATGATCTTTTAATTAGAATATTATGACAACGACTTGATTAAGGTACGTTAGAATTCGCCCAATTTGCCGCCCCGAATTCGCTCTATTTGCCGCCCCCCTGGGCTTGCCGCCCGCGTGCGGTGCACGCGCTGCACGCCCGCTTACGGCGGGCCTGCTTAAGTGAAATAAAAAAATAATTTCGTGTCGTATCTAGAAGTAAAGTTGTTGGCAGAAGAAAAGCCAAGGTGATTACTCCACCGACAAGAGCTTTAGAACACTGTCACGTCACCCGTGTTTAAGCCCGTTTGTTTTTGATTTGATAACCTAGTTGCCGCAATAGTTACCATGCTGGACTGCAATGAGGGCGCTGAGTTCGATTCCCGGTTGGACATTATTGGATTCGATAAAGTTGGCGCTTAATGGTCTGTCTACACATATCCGGGCCGTGCCCGGGCCGTGTCCGGGCCGTGTCCCGTCAGGAGGGAAAACAATACGTCGTCATGACAACGTGTGTGAACGAATCCATAGAAAATGTATGGAATGATATTTTCTCCCTGACACGTCCCGGACACGGCCCGGATCTGTGTAGATAGACCTTAACAAGCCATTTGTGTCCCACTGGTGGGCGAAGGCCTCCACATCTGCCATGACTCCCGGTCTCGAGCCCAGGTACTTATTAAACAAATTATTTATTTTGAATTTCTAGTATTTTCGACAATACTTACTGCGTAGTAACAAGTAGAGTAGCGTTGTTGGTGGCAAGATGCGCGTGCGCCACGTACTCGTCGGTGTCGGTGTAGTGTCCTCGCGCTACGCAGCTTAGTAGTTGGAGACCGCGGGCTGAGTGGGGGGAGTATGCTCTGATACCCTAGGGGGAATGATTGAGGTTAGTTTTCTGTTTTTACATGGAATGCATGAATTATGGAATTTATACTGTAAATATTGGTCTATCTATATTATGTATGACATTAACTTGTGTAATGCACAATCACATATCCTCTAACCTAACCTAACTAAAGCTTGCATGGTTTATATGTATATCGACTGCTCAAAAAATCCATCCATCGGCATACAATTCGGATAGGTCCTCTAGAATCGACTAGTCACTAGAGAATTCTATCTAAGTAACATTACAGTCTTCTTAAACTGTTCTTAAGAGATCATTTTTAGTGATAAGACCACCTTGGCGCACGTTGTTATTATCTTAAATAATTCCAGTATCTCTTTGTGTGCAATAAAGTATTTCCATTATCTATCTATCTATCTATCTATTACCTCAGTAGCGGCGCAATGTCTGGGCAGCCGACGTCGCGCGACAAGCCTGTACCCGCTGCGTTGTAGACACACAGCTAGTGCGGTCTCCGCGCTATCCGCTCCGGGTTGCCGGGATAACGCCGCGCGGGCTGCTTCGCGGCATATGTCTAAGGTTGACAATGATGAGTATTATTTTACTTCTATTGAGTATCTTGATATGATTTTCTAATTTTAGTTAATATTTATTTTTCGATAAATCATCAGTTACAATGCCAGTTCAAGGATAAATCTATTAATCTATTAATTTTTAGAAAGTAAGTAAAAACTTGCTAACGGTGAAGGAAAACATCGTGAGGAAACCTGCATACACCAGAGAAGAAATTCAAAGGTGTAAGTGAAATCTGCCAACCCGCACTTGGCTAGCTTGGTGGATTACGGCCATCACTCTCTGTATGAGAGTAGGCTCGTGCCCCTCGGTGGGGACGTATATGGGCTGATAACAACAACTAAAAACTAATAATAGATCTACACATATATGTTACAGAGTAGATAGATATGTTAATTAATTACACTTTCTTCTTCTTTTCTGCCGTTTCTCTTCTAATTACTCTTATTCCCCGTCCTCATTCATTCATTCATTCATCATTCTTCTATCTTTATTTTATTCTATTTTTAATTTTTTCCTTCATTTCTTTTTTATTTTTTCTCACTAACAAATTCCAGTTATAAATAATAATTCTGAGATAGAACTCTAGATTAGAAACAAACATGCAAAAATATTTGTTTGTGCTGAAAACAAAATGCCATGCTTTTAAAGTTTTACAGATTTAAATAAATTCATTTCATTTACATGCACATTATTTATGTAACGCTATTAAATTAACTTGGCAAATTGCTTATTACATATCCTGCAACCTGGAAGTTGTCTCTACCTACCCCGATGGGAGAGAGGCGTAACGGAGATGTATGTAAGTATATTCTGCTTTTTCCAATACATATTTAGACTTATATGTAAAATGACATCATCGATGTAATGTTGATGTTTTGGACTCTATTCATCATCAACATCTTATTTAAGAGTCAGACTTGTCGGTAAAGCATCCGCCATGTAGGCCTATCTTCTGCCAGTGCTTTAACACTATAAGGCCCCAGTAAGCAAACTGTTAGCGGCCGACTGAGTGAGCCGCTTTGTGGCGAACTGAAAGAGTTAGCAACAAACTCAAAAAAATGAAATCACCTGTTTTGGTGGGAGTCGGCCGCTGTCTGAGATAGTCAGCGCGCGTAAATCTGCAAACTGCGTACAGTGAGCGAAAACTAGCTGACTGTGGACACTCCATTTCAAATATATGGAAGGGCGTACTAAATCGATACGCCGCACACTAGTAAGCCGCTAACAGTTTGCCTACTGGGGCCAAGTGATTATAAATAGGTAGGTACCTAAGTAATTTCCTATGAACATTCTGTGCAAACTTGCCAAGTGTTGTTGAAATCATGCGATACTAAGATACTTACGTCGAAACACAAAATAGTCGTCATCTATCCAGCGCGGGATGCAACGAGAAATAAACCCATCAGAATATTACATACATTTACTAACTTCTAATCTAAGTTATTACAAAGTAACGAAGAAAAGCTTAAAAATGCACTATGTACTCATTAGACTATTGGATCAGTCTGAATTGTATTATGTTTTTAATAAAACGTGCACTAGAACAACTGAAGCCGGAGTGAAATAGAATCCATCTATATGTATACATATTCCTAGTCCTAATAATTACTTACTTTAAGTATTCATGGACTGAGATATTTGATCATAAATTCAACTTTTTAACTTCAAATTAGACAATAATCTGCCTAAGAAACTTTAATTTTACATGCTAAAATAAAAATCTATACAGACAACTAAGTATACTTATTGAAAACAAAAATAGAAAACAACTACGTTACAAACAACGGCACGAACAAAAGTGCTTATAACTAAATAAAACATGCTCAAAAAACGATCAATGGTGCAAGACATAGTATTTCTATGTTAAGGCGGATCTCCACCAAGCGCAAGCGAGCCTCGCGAGCCGAATGCTCAGTTCGCGTGGACGTGGCTCAAAGCCGTCCGAACCAATTTGCGTCCACTTAGCAAAGACCCACCTTTACACAACTCATGCAAGTCTAAGAAGACCTCTTTACAGTGGTTATACTCATGCGATACCAAAATCTCACCAAATGTTGGTCTAGCGATAAGTCCGGTTAGCGCCAACGCGACGCTAGCTGGATTCTCTCGATCTGCTTTTATCACTGCCTCTGGTAGGTCGTTGCTTATGATGCCTTCACCTTTTCATAATCGGGTATTTTTTTAATTTTATTTTCGTTTATTGGGACTCCAAACAATCTTATATTTGATATTGAAGTAAAGAATACATTTATAAGATTTACGAAATGTAAAACCAACGGCGGTGACCACAGATGAATAAATGACTAACCATGGAGGTTCTATATAAGTTTCAAGACCAAGAATACCTACGAATACAATATTTAGGTATATTCTAAATCTAAATGATTCTATTTGAACAAATACGTATTATTTTTTACGTAAGAAAGTCTTAACGCCTGTAAAATCAATTTTTGTTTAAAAAAATATCACTTACAAGTATTTGCTATATTTATTTATCAGGCGCTTGTAAAAATATCGACACTAGTATAAAAAAATAGGTAAAAAAACTTTTTAAGTTAAACGGTTTTATGTTAAACATACATTGCTATGTTTAAGATAAATGTACTAAAAACCAAAAAATAATAAAATAGATACAGTCGTGGGAATTATAAACATATGCATAGACTAGACTAAAATAAAACCGTGGGGCACGTCAATTGTCTACAAATTATCGATTTAATGTGCGATAGAAGAATCGTTTAATTCGTCGTTAGGCAGTTGGCCCGCAGACGGTGAGGAAATTACTTACTATTTTCTTGCTCATGGAAATTCCAATAGTTATACACTCCATGTAAATAAAAGAGATGTTTCAACTAGTTTATCGTTGGACATTCACACTGCTGGCTGGCGAAGAATCGTTTCACTGCTCGTAGTTAGTCTTTAATCGACAAAACACATGATAAAAGTACTACTCGCTCAACACTATGAAACCCTAAAACTCGCTTATAATCGAGCTTGCTAGCTTGTTTCCACATTCTAGCCCTACTTATCACACGTCCATCGTTGTCGGTTGAACAACTGCCTAATTATAGTGTAACATTACAAAACAAACATTTTAATCAACGATTGTAGACAATTGACGTGCCCCACGGTTTTATTTTAGTCTAGTCTATGCATATGTTTATAATTCCCACGACTGTATCTATTTTATTATTTTTTGGTTTTTAGTACATTTATCTTAAACATAGCAATGTATGTTTAACATAAAACCGTTTAACTTAAAAAGTTTTTTTACCTATTTTTATTTTCTAGTTTTTAGTTTTTATTTCGCATTCTGTTTAATTCATTTAGTGCTTCATTATTGCAAGGTTTCTTGCCCGTTAGTTTATTGCAGTCCAACTCCTCTATACGTAGTCCCTGCAAAGCTCTTACTCTACAAAGAGCCACGTAGGCTTGACCTTCTTCAAATAGTTTCGCACCTAAGTATACGACTGCGTGATCCACAGTGCTGCCCTGCATAAATCTTGACTTGGGTGGTGGATTCAGGCTGGATTAATCAGATACCTAAATTACAGATTCAATTTCTAAATTTAAATCTTATTATTATACGCCATTTAGTGGCTGCGCCCATATTAAATATTCAGGTTGTATAGTGCACTGTATTCTTCTTGGCAAGCCCTTTTATTTGATACCCATATTGGTGGGATTGATAAAAAATTGTTATCAGCCATTTGGTAGCGGCGGCCATCTTAGATTTCAATTTTGCATAGTGAATTGTATTCTACTTGTTGAGACCTTTCATTTGATACCCATATTGATGGGATTGATAAAACCTAATTATCCGCCATTTTGTGGCGGCCGCCATCTTGGATTTTAATTTTATATAGTACATTGTATTCTACTGGTTGAGCACTTTCATTTGATACCCATATTGATGGGATTGATAAAACCTAATTATCCGCCATTTTGTGGCGGCCGCCATCTTGGATTTTAATTTTATATAGTACATTGTATTCTACTGGTTGAGCACTTTCATTTGATACCCATATTGATGGGATTGATAAAACCTAAGTTATCCGCCATTTTGTAGCGGCCGCCATCTTGGATTTTAATTTTATATAGTACATTGTATTCTACTGGTTGAGCACTTTCATTTGATACCCATATTGATGGGATTGATAAAACCTACGTTATCCGCCATTTTGTAGCGGCCGCCATCTTGGATTTCAATATTTTATAGTATATTGTATTCTGCTTGTTGAGCCCTTTCATTTGATACCCATATTGATGGGATTAATAAAACCTAAATTATCCGCCATTTTGTAGCGGCGGCCATCTTGAATTTAGAATGATAATGAATAAACATAATTGTATTGTCACCAAAATCCAAAGTGTATACAAAATTTCAGATTAATCGGTTGACAGGAAGAGGGTGAAATTTGAATTACTAAATTTGACCCAAGAAAACAAACGGGGTGAGCTAAATAAAACCGTTTAAAAATCACAGTCGATTCAATACTATTCTAAGGGCCCGTATGACCACTTACAGATAAAATGTTACTTACAGATAAACCTATGTCTGTTATCATGACGTTTTAGACAGACAGTGACAGGTATAAAATATCTGTCAGTCAAAATTTATCTGTCAGTTATGAAACGGGCCTTTATCCTTCAAAATAAGGTTATAACATCAACTTATATTTTTTGCACAATTAATTACTTAATCCTCTACCTTTCCTGCGCACAGGCCGGACATGCGGCACGTCATCAAACATGGCGGCGGCGGAGTGAGCGCCGCACGCGCACTGCCCGAGTAACCGCGCCGCGCCATACCCTAGCCTGTACGCTATGTCGTCTGGTTTACGCTGGTATATTGTACCCTGGGAGAATGAAGTTAGATTGTAATTTTTATAATAGAATGAGATATTGTAAGTCTTACGGTGCTCCCACGTTGCATGTTTATACTAAATGCAAAGACTCGTGGCAGACGAGGCCATAAATCACTTTTATAATAGAGATGCGCACAGACAGACTTGCGAAATGTCGATAAATTTCAAACTGGGTGAGTCATCGCTGCACACATGTGTACAATGAAATCACCACATTTTTAATACAACTATATCTTTAGTTTACTATGCCTATACTTAGTTTACATTAAATATAAGTCTTAAAACCTAATACCATCTACATAAACTCGAAACCAAACGATGTGCATCTCTACATCAATGTGACGTCACCCATAAACAGTGTAAGTGTGAGCGAGATAATCACGTGTACTGTCGCATTCTCACGTTTTATGACCGCGTCTGCCACGAGTCTTTGCGTTTAAGTAACGTTTGTAAACCATTTGTCTAGCAAGTTGACTTTCATCTGATAAGACTTGAAAAAATTCAGATTCCAGTATAACAATAATTAGAACTTTCATCTATCGGTTGCGATCATTGGTGTGACAGATCAGAAAGAAATGTCAACAAATCATTGAAAGTTGCTGTATTTTATTGGAAAATACTAAGTACCTATGATTGAAAAAAACATTTATTTTACTTGTGATTTTTAACCCCAATGCTCACCAAATGCGGTTCATAATACTGCTTGAACCCAGCCGCGAAGTCGCCGAGCACGCTGTAAGGATTCCCCAAGATGTTCAGCCCCAGCACCAACACGTAGAACTGCTGCACTAGCTGCGTCCAGTAGTGGCGGGACGCTAGTTCCAGAACTGAGGACGGGGATATAGGGGCGTTGCGGAGTTCTAGGTACGCCATTCTGGAAGAAGTTAATAATTAGTTGTTAATTTTGTAGTTAAGAGTATGGAGGTATCGATCATATGTAAGTATATTGTAAAAGGTCAGTTTGAGAAGACTTATAGATTTTTAGCCTTTTTTTTGTTCGGAAAAAGTAGGGAAAATCATTTGAGCTACTTTTTTAACAAAGGCAAGACATATAAGAATTGATTTTTCAATTAAAATCTTGTGTGAGCGCATACAGAGCAAGCGAATCTTCCTTTCTTTTTTCAGAACACCCTGTGTAAATTACCTAGTTAACTATAAATCTCACAAATTCGAATTCAACAGTAAACGTTAAGTTTCACCATCATCATGTCAGTCTATAGCTGCTCACTACTGAGCATATGTCTCTCCAATAGCTTTCCAACACAACCGGTTCATTTCCTGCATCCAACGAGACCCCTAAGCTTCATAATAACTCTTAAATACATTCTGAATGAACTGCAATGTCACTCAAATTCAAAATTATCGATTACTAACAAAAATCTTACCTTATAACAACATCCTTCATATCACACAACGAAGATCCCCACGAATTAAACAAATACTCTAAAAGATCACTATTGAACAGCTTCGGTCGATTTTCTTTTTTATTTCCAAATTTAGTCTTTCCTGGACTATTTGTAGTATCTGAAGAATACCCCCTTGATGATAAACTTAACACGAACTTAATCGGCCCTAGGTGCACATACTCCATTAAGATATTCCGTTTCGCTACCATTTGACTCTTCAAAGCTAAAATAGGTAACGGCATATGTACTAATGCTAAATCCGCTCTTAGTCTTACAGCTGGCTTTTCTTCTATCTTCCAATGGTTTAGTATATCAAAAACGTAGTTTACGAAACCTCTATCTAGGTTTATGCAATACTCCTGTATTAGGACCTTTAAGTATTTGTAAACGTCTTGGTTTAAATTAGGTCTATGTTGTTTTAATGCAACAAATTCTATGCATGGTTTTAGGTCTTTGTTATTACTTGCGTTTGTTAGCGGAGCTGGGTACAGTACACTCGGGAACACAGCTTCGTTCAATTGATTGTCTATCTGCAACCTTTGCAGCTTCAAATGGCAGTACGTGAATGTGTCAGATTTACGTAGTTGCAACCATATGCCAGGGTTGTACGTTCGTCTTAATTCCGAGAAGAAAGGTTTCGTCATTTGCATTTTTTCTAAGTCAATATGGATGTATTCTTTCAAGTTACATTTCTTTTCGTCTTTCTGGTATTTATCTTCGATCCAAGCTGTCAAATCTGGTGATAGCAATTTCCATTTATGACTTACATTCACTTCCCAACGAGGCATCGAATCTGAGATACTAATATACGCCAATTCGCGTATTCCTATATGAGTTTGAACACAAATCGACAAACTTGCACTCGGCAAAGACATATAGACTTCAAAATTGCTTCTTTCGGAATTTATTCTCATTCTATACTGATACGCGATTCTCTCATCTTGAGCTAACGCAAAGACTCTCTGATATCCATCCATATAAGATATCCAATAGACAATAACTTTGTCTTTTCTCATCTTTTTAGTCTTTGAATGGTTTTCAGGTATTTCCGAGCTATCTGAGTCATCACTGCTTGAGTCATTAGGTTCGGGGGATCGTGGTGTAAGTCGTTTCAAAGTTGATGATAGTTTAGACGTGACGCTACTTGTCGCGACTAGTGTTGAGTGCTTCACTGAATGGAAGCTAACTTTTTCTTCGCCGTATCTGAAAAGTGAAGTTTAATTAAATCAATGAAAATTGTTTAATAATCATAAATAATATTATTTTGAAGTTTAAGTAATTAAGTAAATATTTATTCCCAATTAAAATAAAACATAATAGTTTTAAGAAAATTTGAATTTAGAATTAGTAAAGTTGTTACTTATTTTTGTGGTACAGTCAGCTTCATAAGTCGATTAACACATTCACATTTTCAAAAGTAATATACATTATTACTGGACGTAAAACGTTACTTATTTTCCTAATTTTGAACCTTATTGGATACTCATTTAACTCTGGAGTATTTTTGGTAAGCGATTTTTGTTTAAAAATGGTGTATTTTAGTTTTGAAAATCTGAATGTGTGCATCGACTTATGATGCTGACCGTACTACTGTACAGTAAAGTTCAAAAAGAATGTACATCGGCAATCATCGCATTTCCGAATAGTAACGAACGCTAATTTCATGATAAAACAAACGTCATGGTGTGTGCGACACAGATATCGCTATACGAAGTCGTAATTAGCCGACTGTCTCTTTCCAAAGATCGAAGTGCATTTCTATCGCCTTTTACTGTAATAATTCTTTGCATACATTAAATATAAAAAGCAGCTATTTGAACTTACCCATCTTGATTAAAATCAGCAACATATCCCTTGCCTTTATTATTGTAAATGTTCCATAATAACTTCCTTTCTTTAGCTGGGTCGTCCCACGTGTATAGCATGGACTGTGGACAAACATTTCATGAAAGATAATGCAAGTCGGCCAAAGACTTCTGCGCCCAACGAAAACTGAGTGCCAAACTTTTTTTTCAGCCCAGCAAGTCGCATTATCATTTAAAAGAATATTTCATGTTAAACAATAGGACATGCATATCTGTCACGCCACTTCCCCATCTGGGTAGACAAACCTTCCCTCCGCTTGCTACGATTCAAACACTTCTTTCGCTTCATCCACATTCCTCAGTCGCCTCGCATATGCACGTCAGTTAAGGGTACTCCTAACTGGATTTTCTTTAACAAGTCCCCGATTCGATCGAGATACGTAATTTATTACGATAAGCCATTTTTGACTAACCCAAATCTGGTATGAATATGTGCTTGTATGTGGCGACTGATGAATGTGGATGAAGTGAAAGAAGTGTGTTCGGATCCCGATAGGAAAGCGTGACGAATATATATGTATGTAAGTATATATGACTTAAGGATAATAAACCTTGACTTACCTGATAAGGACTTAAAAGCGCGACCTGTCCGGAATCCTGTTGGTGCATCTTCAAGAAGAGATCGTCGCATAAGTTGTCGATGCGTACGGGCGCGTCACCCGATGTGAACGGCTTGAATGTTATTGTAAACGGCCGATCCGTGCCGCCTGTTACTTCTACGCAGATTGCTGACTGGAATGTAGGGAATAATATTAAGTTATGCTAGATATACTAAGTACTAAAGGATTAAGAATTGAAAAACTTAAATTGAAAAGAGCGACCCTACAGAGTTTCTTGCTAGGCTTTTCTCTGGGGAAAACTGTAGGTACTCTTGCGAATCTAGTATTAACTTTAAAAAATGACCCGTCCTAAGTGTTGTCAAACCTAACCTACAGGATTAAATTAATTTTCATTTTCACTACAATTACTATACTAAGAAATAATATTATTAAGAAATAAGTTATATTGTAAAATATATCTTATATTATCTTATATAGCCGTCAATGTCCCACTGCTGGGCAAAGGCGTCACTCTTCTTTTTCCACGATTCTCTATCCTGAGCCGCCTCTGCCCAGACATCCATGAAAGTGTCCAGATCATCCCGCCACCTTTTCCGTGGCTTAACCGATTTAACTAACCACAAATCGAAAAAAAAATGGTTCTCAATTCGGCTGTATTTTTATTTTTGAGCATCTAATAGTAAGTAACAAATAACAAAACGAAATACAAACTAAAAAAATATATTTACTTGTTACCTACTAAGTACCTAATGTTTAGTAAACATTGTTTACATAAAATTTCAGAGAAGAGTAAACACTCTCACAAACACTAAATTCCTACACTTCCTTAACGGAAATCAAAATGTAACAAACCTATGTAAATTCTTACGAAATGGAATTACATCAGTGACTTCCCGCGCTAATTCAATTTACAACTTTCCAAATTTTACACTTATAAGACTCGGCGACAGTTTCACTCGCTTCCAGTGTACTGAAAACTTTCATAGAAATCGACAAAATACGCGGCAAAATGTTGGATTTAAAATTTATATTCTTCGTGTGTATTTGTGCTGTGTTGTGCGCTAATGTGAATAGTTTAAAACGTTATTATCCGTTTCCTCAAACGCGAGTTTATAGAAGATTTCCGTCACCGAGTTTTTACAAAAGTTCGTTTTCTTATCCGCCACCGTTTGGTTCAAACTTCGATGAAGATTTTAATGCTAAAATTGCTAGTTTTAATAAACCTTCATTTGGTGATGAATTTAGTAAGTTCAATAAGCCGTTCGATAATGATTTTGATATAAAATTCAACAAGCCAACCTTTGACGAAGATTTTAATACAAAATTTAATATACCTTTCAATAATGATGATTTAAAGAACTTTAATTCAAAGTTCAATATCAAACCAACAACTGGTGAATTTGATGGAGAATACGTTAAAGAATTAGGAAAGTTCTTCTCTAAGGAAGATTTGGATAAAATTGTCGGGTTTGGTGATCAAGAAAAATTCTCAAGTTTCCAAAAAGGTTTAGATATACCAAGTTTTAATCCAGACACTGGTAGTTATAAAACTGAAACCCCATTTGCAAACCTAAACGAATTTAAAGTGAGATCAACAGAGACCCCTTTCGAATCGAAATTCCCGACACAAGACGAAGTAGAAAAGGATTTCAACTTTATTAACGAAGCTACACAGACGAAATTCATTTACACAAATCCTACTGACATTAACAACATGTTTTCCGATTCGCAAAAGACGAAACTTACGGACGTAGATTTTGAATTGCAACAAAATTACAATCAACCACAAATGTTAAAGTTAAAGAATCACGAAGATATATTCGGTAAAAATACAAATTCTAATAACATATACACTGACAGTACTAATATGAAAGAGGAAGAGTTACCAAAACCATTGAATCTAAGACAAGAAGATGATTACGAGACGTCGTTTTCGAATCAAGTGTCGCAGATAGCTAAAGCTGAATCGTACAAAGTGGAAAGCTTCAAAGATTTGCCTCTAATGAACCACGATCATTCTAAACTGGATACTGTCAGTTCTTATTACGTACCGCATTATACGGTAAGTGTAATATTTACCTTCGTGTTATAGTTATTTACGTTCGTGTTACAGTTATTTACATTCGTATTACAGTTATTTACGTCCGGTTTACGTTTGTGTTTCAGTTACTTAAATTCGGGTTACACTTCTTTACATTAGCGAAACAGTTATTAACATATGTGTTACAGATTTTTACGATTACATTTGTGTAACAATTATTTACAATCGTGTTACAGTTATTTACGAGTACATTTGTGTAACAGTTATTTATATTCGTATTACAGTTATTTACGTTTGTGTTACCTACCTACAGTTATTTATGAGCATATAGGTATTTATGTTACAGTTATTCACATACGTGTATCCGAGTTACAGTAATTTTTACGTCATTCTAAAGCTTTTTTTTATCTTTTACAGGTAACAAACACAAAAACCCAGAAGAAACCAAGCAATTCGAAGCCAATGTCAACCGTGCCAATAGAACGTGCTCCACCAGGGTACTCTGGTAAAGACCAGAGCGACGCTCATTTAAAGGCGATAAAAATTTGGACTCATAGATCGAGTGGTACTGCATATACGCTTCATGATGATGGGACACTTTCTGTTGAGAAGCCTAAAGGGTCTAAGAGTTATGGTTATGCTTCTTAAAGGGTATGAAAAATACTAGTTTGGCCGTTGGGCTAATTGGTAATTAGGTCGTAAGTATTTGGTTATTGATGGACCATTTACCACTAAGAAATTTATCCTACAGCCCTATTACAAAGTTTATCCTTTAGTTGAGTCATTGACCTAATTGGTAATATGATCATTGCCATATTTGGGAATTTGCCTATGAGCTATTTAGGAATACTTTGGAGTACATTTGGTATTCTAGCCAATGACCTATAGTTATTTTGAAGTAGTAAATTTTATAGAAAATTATTTAGACAATTTATTCATATTATGTCCCATTTGTGATTATTGCTACATAACAAAAAATGGTCGGTCTTAGTGTAAGAAATAAAATTGCTCAAAAAAGATAAACCAAAATAATTTAGTTAGTAAGTATTTATTGTTATAATTTTTGTTAATTGTTATTAAGTTATTAAGTTAAATAAATTAGTTTTTTAAACTGTTTGTATGATTGACTGATTCATTCATCGACCTCACAGCTTCATTCTAGTATAGGAAGAAGTCATCATATCTTATAATAATATAGCTTATATGTATAAGCTACAATATCGCCAAATTTATTCAAAATCTGTTCAGTAGTTTTTGCGTGAAACTCCCTCATATCCATCCATCCATCGACACAAATAATATTTATGACATTAGAAAGACACTTACCCCTTTATCCATCCTCAAAACGGTAAAATGATTCTTCGTAATCGGGAAATGCTGTGACACAACAGCAGAGTCTCTATACTTGCAATGCATCGACATCGAGTCTGTTTGAGGCCAGAAAGGCGTGCACTGTTGAGGCGCGAGGTCGATCCACAGGTCCGCTGCCTCGTTTTCCTCCATGAAACGCAAGTGACGCCTAGTGTCGTTGAATACTAAGAAGTATGGGAGCAGTGTTACGATTTTCGTGAGTTGCGGGCATAGTTCTGATAGGGTTACCTGTGGAAGGAATGATTTGATGAAATGTTTGAATAGATAAGAAAAAGAAGATAGATAGTAGTTAGAATTTGACTTAAACTGGATCAATCAATACTAAAATTTACGACATTTTGATCTTCATATATTCGTAATCGTTTCAGCTAGCTTCATGAATTTGGGCTTATGCATGTCCTTATGGATATATTTAAACATTCGTCGTTTTATGTGTTTATGTAAAAATAGATTTTGGGTTTATAGTTTAGTCAAAAGTAGAACCAAAGCGCTGGCTAGTTAATTCCCATGCTGAACTTGGCTTGTCACGCTGCAGCGTTACAGATTAAGCTATGTATGTTGTTGTGTCAGATTATGGACGTCCACTGCTGGACAAAAGCCTCCCCAAGAATCTCCACAACGTTCGGTCTTGCGTTGCCCACATGCAACGGCTTCCCGCGACTTTCACCACAGGCCCAAGTCTGCAAATTTACAATACCTATTCTCATATGTGTGTCCTCAGAGTTTCAATGATAATCTCAATGTAATTTTTTGACATTCTTTTTCGCAATCAGCGTTAGCCATTGTTTAGCCTTTAGCAGAATATGTTCTTACTATGGTAGAATATCGAGTGTGTTAAAAAATGCCACTGACACTCTGCCGATACACAACTGACTGAAGCTATTTTAGACTTGGGGGCCACGCCGTCGGGCCGAAGCTATGTACCTACTGTACATGACATTATTATGTACTTTAATATTAAAAAATTAAATAATTTCACTATAAAAGTATACCCACATCCATCAACAGCCGATAATTCATCCTTCTCTCCGTGTGAGCACACACGACGAGCCCGGGCGCGGCCGCCGCAGGTCGCGCGGCGCGGGACCACGCGGACTGGTGCGCGCGCAGACGGACGCGCTCGCGCCCGCAGCGGCGCACTGCCGGCGACCACAGCAGAGGCTCGTCTGTTACTTCGTAGCAGGTTTCTGAGTGTCGGGCCTTGGGGGAGAGGAAGCATGGGTTTTATTTCATCGCCATGATCATGATGTCAAGGGAAGGCAGGTTTTATGTCATCATCATGTAAGCTTGTGGACGTCTATTACTGGACAAAAGCCCGGATCTTTAGAATTTCTTAAGAACTTATTTCTATTGGAGTAAATATCTTGACACACGACGAATTTTTAAAGAACAAGACGAGAGAGAAGGACAGTCGCGGACGTGAAGACATCTCGAAAACGCAGCGAGTTCGAATCAGAAACGTCGGCTGATGAATGCGATACTGATAGCGAAATAGTGTTTATTAGGAATCCTAGCGGAAAAGAAAATAAGGTATTTTATTTTAATTGTATTTTTGTGGAAAGATGTTTTAGAAAAACCTTAAATCGACGTGCATATATGAAGCGATAGATGAATGTGGATGAAGCGAAGGAAGTAAGTTTGGATCGTAGCAAGTGAAGGGAAGTAGTCTCTATCTACCCCATTGAGAGATAGGCGTGACAGATAATGTATTGTATGTATCTATTATATTGTACCTTCATTTATAAAGGCAAACTAGGGAGACATGACAGATATGTATTAATAACGGCTGCCCACGACTTCGTACACATTTATCATCATATCTTGGAAGACAATCATGATATCTCAAAATAATACAGCCTATGTGTTATTCTGATACATAAACTACAATATTGCCAAATTTCATCAAAATCTGTTCAGTAGTTTTTACGTGATGAAGTAACAAACATCCATCCATCCATCGGCACAAACATTGACATTTATAATATTTATAGGATGTAGCTTATTATTACCTTCATCTGCAACGGCAACCCAGTCTTATTAATGAACCAATAAGGCGCGTAAACGTACAGCTGCCAACAATGCGCGCGTTCAACTCGTACGCACACGCCGAGCTGTTTGTTGCCGCCGTCCGTCTCACATTCTGTTGTCATGCTTACGTTTTTCTCAGTTAGGTCTGTGGGAATAGATAAATAGTTAGATATAATCTAGCGAAAAATGATACGCTAAATTGCAATGAGGGCATTCATGATTAATGTCAGTGTTCACAATTTTCGAAAGATTAGATACAAACTCTCTAGACTTAATGCAATCAAATGATATTCATAAACTTACGGCGACATTTATACAAGTACACTTTTGACAAGATTCCAATGCAATTTATAAAAATGTTTTATTCAAAATTGATTAGTACCTACGTGCTTAATTTTTATGACGCTTTTTTAATCTAAAACTATTGCCATTTCAAGTTTAATCGAGAGGAGGAAGAAACGGCAAGAAACCTAACGGCACAGGGCCTACAAACGCCTGTAATACTACAAATATACCTACCATTCATTATAATCTAGGAAATACAAAATTATCAAAACAACATGACGTTGTCCAACCAATATATAGTAAAAATTACTAGTAATAACTTAATTGGCTAATGCACGTACCTACTGCTCAATTGCTTATGGTGGGTGATGTACTTAATATGTATAAAAAGTGTGATTTCCATAAAGAATAAATAAATAAAATTGTCAAAACCTTACTTACCAGGCGACAAAGTAAAGCTCCCAGTCCACGGCAACCCCATATACTGCATATCTAAAGTCAACCGATGTGTGGCATTCAGTTCCAAAGTATACGAATGAGTTCGTTCCCCGGCTTCAACGCGCATGCGCCAGTCAGCATTAGCGCAGGACAACTCCATACCGTATGGCAGACGGTTGTAGATTGCTAATGGGGGGACTACACGGATTATGTAGTTAGGTATGGCCCGGGTTACTTTTGTTGATTGGCAGCCTGTGTGAAAAAAAAAAGATTTAAAAAGTAAACATTACCAATTATTTATTCATTTATTAAAGACTAGAGGCTGCCCGCTACTTCGTACGAATTTATCGTCATATCTTGGGAAAAAAACATTATATCTCAAAATAATATAGCCTATGTGTTATTCTGATGTATAAGCTATAATATTGCCTTTCAATAAAATCTGTTCAGTGGTTTTTACGTGATGAAGTAACAAACATCCATCCATCCATCCATCGGCACAAACATTGACATTTATAATATTATTAGGATTAGGATAAGTTATAACGGGGGAAACGGAGGTGCGCAGTTATTTTCGACGGGTTATAAGTTAGCCATACTTGTGGATAGACAATATCTTGGAATTGGCTCATCATCAGCTCACCTTCTTCAGTAAGTATCCTCATGGCGAAGATCCTCTTGTCGTCATCATCTTTGGCGGGACAGATCATGTCGCGAGGTGTTCCAAGGTCATTGGCTAATTCCATCCACCAGATACCTTGCGTTGCTGTTTGGTAGCTTCTGTTGGGGGAAGGATAGATGGAAATTTTAGGTTTTGCTACTACACGAATATATTTTGAAGCATATAACTTGTTAGTTTTTTTATTTAACGAGATATGACACAATAAAAATAGTTCACTATAAGCCCCTACCCTCGTTACAATACGCACAGGTGATTCAAGTATCCTGCAAGTCTCGAAGACTAGGTCACCGCGAAGTATCTCACATACATTTGAATGCAAGCTCGCACACTCATACATACATAAGTACATATACGTCACACTTTTCTCCCATTTGGATAGACAGAGACCACTTCCTTCCACGAATGTGTATGGAGAATGAATTTATGTGTGAGTTTTGATGAATGAAGATGAAGCGAAAGAAGTAAGTTTAGATCGAAACAAGTGGAAGGAAGTGAAAGGAAGTGGCATAATAGTAATAATCTATGTGAGATACTTCGCGATGACTAGTCTTCGAGACTTGAATCGCCTGTGCGTACCGTAAAAAGAGGCTTAGAAATACTCACTCAAAATTCGAAGGCAGTAAAAACAACTTGCAATGGTACGCGATATAAAGCGGTACATTGTAGCAGTCTTGCGGCGCGATGACCGCCAACCGCATTTTATCATCAAACGGGTTCGAAACTGACCCGATCAGCTCAACGCCTATAGCTTGCAAGTCTGTTTTCTTGTAGAATAGCTCTAGAGCGTACGAGGTCTCGTTGCGAACCTGGGAAGGTAAAGTTAGTATATACTAGCGATTGGCTGAATTTTTTGCGCATTTATTTATAATCTATAATACAAAAATGAATCGCAAAATATGTTGGTAAGCGCATATCGCAACAACGCCTGGACCAATTTTATCAATTCTTTTTTTTAATGTTCATTAAACTCCAAAGATGGTTTTTACGGTGAGAAAAATTCGAATAATTGCCGGGAAAGCCAAAAAAGTTGGCGGCCACTGATGAAACTTACGCCAATCGATAGAGAAAAATATTATAAAACGAGTATTTTGGACAAATGTCGAAAGTAATATATCTACTTACTTTCGGAGATATCGAACTTTGAAAATGTTCGCATAAAACAATTTTCAAAGTCTCCGAATATAACAATCTCCGAAAGTCACTTTCGACATTTGTCCAAAATACTATCGTTTTAAAATAAGTATCTCTATCAATTGACGTTAGTTTCATCAGTGGCCGCCAACTTTTTTTTCTCCATGCTAGCTCGAATAGGGGATGTTGGCTCCATACAAATATGTTCGATGCCATTTCTTACCTGTAAAGGCGACCGTACAACAATCTTTCTCGTGTTATACTTAGACGTCCTCTCGACTACGATGTAGTACCTTGTATTATTCTTACTCGGGTGTAATACATGTAGTTTTGATACGGTGCGTTGAGGGCAGTAGATCTGCGAATTTTTGGACGAATTGCGTATAGATGTGCGAAAATAGACGAAATACTCGTATAATAAGTAAAATACTTAATCTCAGACGAATTGCGACTCGGTACGGAATAAGAAACAATCTCAAATCATACGAATGCAGAAGAGGTTAAAATGCTTACGAATTTGATCTAATGCGACTTACGCCCGTTATTAATAACCTATCCTGATCCGTTTTTACCAAATCGAGATTGAAAAAACAAAACACAATTGTCACTTGTGTACCAAAAACATGTCAAGAACACAATTGTGTTTTGTTTTTTCAATCTCGATTTGGTAAAAAACGAATCAGGATAGGTTATTAATAACGGGCGTTAGACAACATTCCGTAATTCGAAGATATTTTGATTTATGACGTACAGCGGACTAACAGCCGAGGCTTAATAATAGAGCCCCGGTTTTACCCTTTGGGTACGAAACCCTAATAAGACGCAAAGATTCGTGAGTCTTTGCGTTTAGTATAATTTCATAATTTCATACAGTGTAAGTGTGAGCGAGAAAATACATCATTTTCTGTTGTTGCGCTGTCGCATTCACACGTTTTATGACCTGCCACGAGTCTTTGCGTTTAGTATAGTAGGTATTCCTTAAATTGGGAACCAGTGCTGATGATTTTACAAAAATTTTGATCCATTTATCAGCGCCATTTAATTAACCAATTTACCATCGTATTCTCAAAGTCTACTGAGCGGCGACACACGCGCGCTCGAGAGTTTTTCTTCGCTTAAATACGCTGCCTTCGTACGCACTGATTCGACCGCTATTTTTTAATCTATTTTTTATCTACTAGAAAGCATAACATACCGGTAAGGGATCGAAGTCATGCAGCGTTACTTGCAACGTCTCGTCAGTATATCGGCGGTAGAGTAAGTGCGCGGCGGCCGGCGCTTGCGGCGAGCCGCGCTCCACCGTACCTGCGTACACGCATCGACTACCGAAACCGCCTTCGAAGTTACTGGAATGTATGGGAAAATTGGTATAAATAAGGAAATACAATATCATTGTGAATTTAAATCTTGTAAGAGAGATATCATCGTGTCGAATCAGGAAGTCAAATTGCTGGCAGAGAACAGCAAAGATGGCGTTTACTCCACCGACAAGAGCCTAGCTCTTAAATAAATGAATGAATAAATGAAGAGAGATATGTAGGACAAGAAATAATACAACAAAATGGCGGCATTATTGAATAAACTTGTTGAATGTATTTATTTAAGTTAACAAAATTGCATGCCCTACATACGTACAGACGTATACTTAAATCCAAGTCAATTTTCTCTATTTAAGTGAACTGTAAGTTCTTTAAGGCCCACTTGCGCAGCCCAGAGTTAACGCAATAAACCCGGAGTTAGCTGCTAAGACAGGGTTAAATCAAGATAAATCAATACAAATTATTTATTTAACACTGTGTTAGCAGTTAACTCCGGGTTTATTGGGCTGCGCAAGTGGGCCTAAGAAATACATGACTTTGAACCTAAATAGACACGCGTCGAGCAACTATATTTTGTAGAGAGGAATAAGAGTGCGTTTTGAATCGTAGGGGTGGTCCAGATATCTGTCTTCTTTCTTTATATTGAAAATAAAAGAGAGAACCACAAATATTAGCAACTTACCAATCCCATTCTTCACTGACGTCATTCATTTCCGGTTTCACCTCGTTCACGTCATCCAACATGTCCGTTGAGGATGTGTCGCATCCTACAAATAAACACAAGATTTATTGAATTGAATTTACAGCCCAAACCAACAGATTGGGTGTTTATTCTATTCCTGACCCATCCAAATGAAAACGATGCCTACCCATCCGTGCGTGGGGTAGAGGGAGAGGGGTAGAGAGAGGTAGTTTCCCTTCTCCCTCTATCCCCCACACCCCTCCTTCTATCATATGTATTTTTCCAAATTTTTGGTTTTTTTACCCATTAATATCTATTAAAAAGCAATAATAGCAAGTGGAAGGAAGTGGTCTCTGTCTACCCCAATGGGAGAGAGGCGTGACGGATATGTATGTATGTATGAAATATCTATTATGTCTCTTCCCCGTCGGGATATACAGACAACTTCCCTCTACTTGCTAAGATACAAACACACTTTCTTCGCGATCGGATCGTCGGTAAGGTCCCGTGCGCACGAGAGTTAAAAAAGCGCCGCGTTAAGAAGTTAAGAAGGACCTAAGAAAAGCTACGTAATAACCAAGCGATGTCATTTATCGCTTTCTCTCTCTAGTATATGTTAATCCAGAGTAATAGATAAGGAAGGGACGATAGAAATTAGGCCTGTTATTTGAAAATGAAAAAATCTTTATTTCACTTAGAAAAAGTATTCTATAAGATACATGTATTGATGACTCCTGGTAAGCTTACTAAAGCTTGTGTTAGGGGGCATCGCTCTTCCATTATTTATGTAAGTGAATTATACAAAACATACTTAGAGTTCAACAATACTTACCGGGTGTGCTAGGTCGACTAGTATCCACATCATAGTCAGCAGTAGCCAGTATTCTATCGTTTCCTGCAAGGTTGGTCTCAGCACGGGTCCTGAGTTGTACAGTTGAGCCGGGACCTGTTTCAAAGACATAAATGTACTAGAGGCTGCCCGCAAATTTGTACGCATCTATTGTCATATATTTTGAAAAAAAAAAACATGCTATATTAAAATAGGCATGATGACTAAAAAATTTTTTTACTCCATCACATTGACTATTTTAAAATATTAGACACGTATTTTTTCTTTTTTCTCTTAAACCAAAAATAACAAAGATACACTGGGTTAAAGTTGCTCGTGACGTCACGTTTGAGTACGATTTTTACTCGATGGTGACGTAAAAACCCCCCACTCCGTAACTTTGATGCTCTGTATCTTTGTATTTATTTATGTATTTGATCCGGTAAAAAATGTGTTTCAAATATTTTTTGATAGCCTAAAAGACGGACTTATTATTTTTTGAATGTTCGAATGTAGTCATCATACCAATTATATAGCCTATGTGTTATTCTGATGTATAAGATATAATTTTGCCAAGTTTCATCAAAATCTGTTCAATGGTTTTTACGTCATGGATAAAGAAACAGATATCCATCGGCACAAACATTGATGTTGATAATATTATTAGGATTAGGATAATAGGGGAGACGAAATTTAAAATAATTAGACACGTATTTTTTTTCTTGAACTAAAAATTACGAAAAACGATACACCGGGTTCAAGTTCGTGGTGACGTCACTTCAGTAAAATTTTTACCTATAAAAAAGTGACGTCAAAAGCCCCCACTCCGCAACTTTGATGCTCTGTATCTTTGTATTTATTTATGTATCTACTTATTTGAGAAAGCAAAAATATACTTGTCCAATATTTTTGAATGAATGAACAGTCTAACACAGAGGGACTAATATAATGCCATTTTTTATTGCTTTCGAGTCCACGGTATCACTAAAGGCGGGGTCCGCTGCTCATGTTTTGAACAAACATTGAACGAACATTTTGTTCAAATTGAATGAATTTCGTTCAATGTTTACGAAAAACTGTTCAAAACATGAGAAGCGGACCCGCCTTAAGGATTTTAACTGCTAAGTATAGTTAGGAACTCACCTATATCATTAATCAACTGTAACGGCGAATCAGCAGTAACTATAGCAGTCACCAGCGCCGTGCGATCACCGCACGCGCCGGCTACCGCAAGTAACGCACGCGCCGCGGCCGGTGTGACAGTTACGTTGAGAGGCTGACTGGCTTCAACCATCACGTACGTACACATGCGTTCGGCAAAGCTTTCCGTTTCTAGGCCTGAGTCTACGCTGTCTTCGCGGATTGGGTCCTGTAGTTGAAGAAATTGGTTGTTTAAATTGATAAAGATTCATTTCTCAAAAAAGGGTAGACTCATTACCAAACTGTAACCGTAAAAAGTTTACGAACTGTGACACAAAAAAACAGTGTATATGGTTGTAGCAGGTTCGCGAACAATGTACATGTTTTTTTTTTTGTTACAGTGCATTGCATCCACGGTTACAGCTCTGCGCTGTAACCGGTTACAGCTCATATTTTAAGAGTTGGTCTTGTTGGAGCATCCGCCATTTAGACCTACCTTCTTCTAATGCTTTAACTTCTTGATACGACATGAAGTTAACTTTCTCCTTTACTTAAATATTTAGCAAAAGATGAACAGAAGATAGGCCTAAATAAATATAATGATAATGAAAATATGATTTTTTAAGGTACAGACGCGATCATAATGAAGACTCAAACACCAACCTGCAGCGTAACAGTCTTATGCTCTCCATCCCGCTTACTCTTATTAGGCGACCCATCTATAAAAGTAACAATCTTATCGTTGTCTTCTCTTTCACTCTCCACTTCGCTTTGCGGCGCAGACGAGTCTTCGTCGTTGCTTAGCTCTTCTGCGCTTGAGTCACTGAAAGGTTAAAATAGTTTAAATTCTGCAATTTTTAAAGTTTATGTTAACTAGTGTAAAACATGGACTCATAATTTTACAAGTTCTTTTCTTACGAAAAAAGGTATAAACAGTAAAGTAAACGGCGATATAGACTGCACATCGGTCTTTGGAAAGAGGTAATTGGCTACTTTCGACTCTGTATAGCGATATCTGTATCGCACACACCATGACGTTTGTTTTGTCAATCGCGATTCAAATGCGATTGAGTGCAGCTCAAAAGTAGTTCTAAATTCAAATTCTGATGAACGATTCTGTGGAAATTAGCATTCGCTTATGTTCGGAAATCCGACGATTGCTAATTTGTATTCTTTATCGCCATTTAATAACTCACTCGGTAAATAAATGTGATATAGCCGTGGCGAGTTTATCCATCAATCCGTTTTCATTCTCAGAGTCGGATTCGTCCGCGTCCATCGCTGTTAGGAACGACATTCCGCCTGTGCCGAGCTCCGTCTGGTAAATAAATAAGTACCATTAAATCTTAGAGCAATTGATATTCAGATTGTTACACCGACTTCAGAAAAAGGAGGAGGTTTCTTAATTCGACCGCATATATTTTTATACTTATCAATGTTGTTAACTTAATTCTACTTCATATCCTACTAATGTTATACATATCAATCTTTGTGCCTATAGATGGATAAATAGATAGATGGGTAGATGAATGGATAGATAGATAGATAGATGGATGGACGGATAGATGGGTGGATCGATAGATGGATGGATGGATTGATGGACGGATGGATAGATGGATGGATCCTTATAATGTTTGTTACTCTTTCACGCAAAAACCATTGAACAGAATTTAATAAAACTTTTATCTAATCTAATCTAGCCACTCTTATCCAACTGCTGGGCAAAGGCCTCTCTCCTCATCCCCCATCACTTTCTGTCTCGAGCTTCCTCCACCCAGGTACTTAAGGTGCCCAGCTCGGCCCGGCACCTTTTCCGTGGTCTAATAAAACACAAAAAATATAGTTAAAAAAAATAAAGGAATAATTACACATACCTTACTCTCCTTCCCACTAGGATTCCTAATAAACACCATTTCGTTATCCGTGTCGCATTCATCGGCCGATGTCTCTGATTCGAACTCGCTACGTTTCCGGGATTTCTTCGTATCCGTGACTGTCTCTTGTTCTTTATCGTGGTGGGAGGTGTCGAGCCGAGATGACATTGGGTAGGCTTTGGCCTGGGGATAACAGGAAAGTTAGTGTATTGATTTAATCTTTCACATCCCAGAAAAAAACGAACAATAGAAAATCTATTGTGTCTGGGTTTATAATGGGTCAGTGGGATGTGAGAGGTTAATATTCGTTGTGGGAATGACCCTTCCTTTTGTTTTGCTATCGGGTAAAAAGTTGAAAGAAGAATACTGTCAAAATGTGAAATAATGCACACAGAAATTAATAAAGGAATTTGGTTGACTTTTGTTGATTCCTATCTAGGTATAAGTAATATGAAAGCAGTGAAACTTACTTTTATTAAAGTCAGGTGCGCAGATACTTTCGAAATATTTATACTTACATGGTGCGACGACCTAAGCACATTTATTTTATTTTATTTTATTTATTTTATTTTATTTTATTTTTTTAGGAAAAACTACAGCTTACAAATCAATTTAGTAATTTAGATAAAAACTAGAGAGCTAATAACAGTTTTTCGCTGTTAGTGTTTATGGAGGATTGGTGGAAATGAACCACTGACAGAAATCTGTGGAAAAGAGGCTTTAGCCCAGCAGTGGGAGTAAAAAAAACAATACTTACTTGAGACGATTGAAGGATGTGGATGAAGCGAAAGAAGTATGTTAGGATCGTAGCAAGTGGAAGGAAGTGGTCTCTGCCTACCCCAATTGGAGAGAGGCTTGACGGATATGTATGTATGTATGTACACTCACTTGGAACATGCTCGCAGTGATCTCCCAAGGTCGATGTATGTTTTCGTCGACAAGTGTCGGTTCGAGTAAAGGCTCCCATTCGCCAACTCGCTCGTTGTAGCACGCTGCGTTTAATGTGAGGCGAGCGGTGCCGTGGATTTGACGGGACCAGTCGTTGATGGTCGCTTCGGAGGTTAACTGAGGAGCGAATGAATGAGTGAATGAATGAATTAGATAAGGATAAGTAAATTGGGTGTTTAATATTTTTTTAAAGATAAGTTTTTTGTTTCATCTCCTATTTCTACCTCTGTTTCAGTTATTGTTTGGACCTGTTTTTTAATTTATACCTAACATAATTTCCCTTCTATATGTAGTGTTTTTTTTGAGATTCTGATCTTTTCCAACAATTCATTCAAACTATGTTTAACTGTTCAATCCAACCCCTATTTTTTTTTTTGTTATCTTTACAGATTTTTCAACCCGTACGTTACTATTTTGATCTTTGTTTCAATCACAAAATAAACATTCATTTCAACCATTATTTTACCTATGTTTCACCCCCTATTTCAACCTCTATTCCATTCCCCATTATCCCTATTTCAACCCAAATTATCTATCATTTAAAACCTTACCTTAAACATTAACACAGGCACTCGTTCCTTATGTTCCAATTCAAATAACACTCTCACATACGGTAGATTCATTTGAAACGTCTCAGTGGGACATACTACAGGGTATTTTGGCGTCGTGTAACTATCTTCAGGGTTTAACACCACGTATGGAGTGATTTTCTTCGGAGACCATAGATCGTCTTCTGTTTTCTCCGGCTTGAAGTTGTATATAGGGTTGTACGGTTTTTCTTCTTCTGGTACTGTCAGTTCGAGGGATACTTCTTCGATGAGGTCTGTTGAAAATTTTGAGAATGATTTAATAATTGTGAGAGATAGTTTCATATTTGTTACTAGAGCCTGTCCGCGAGAAACAAGTAATAATTGATTACTAGATACTGTGAGTTGGTAAGCATTTATCGCTAAATCTTGGACAACAATTAACGTGTTATGTTAAAATAATACAGCCTTCATCAAGTCTTTATGTTGTTCTGATGTGCTATCTACAAATATAGTAAAGTTCCATTGAAATCCGTTCAGTCGTTTTTGCGTGAAAGAGTAACAAACATTCTCACATCCATCCCTTTATAATTTATTCTTTGAGCGACATTTATTGGTCCACAAGGATGTAATTAAGTAAGACAAGATAGGAGTGTGTGTGTGAGAGAGAGACAGAGAGAGCGCGAGAAAGAATTAGAGAGAGGGAGAAGGAAAGAGAGAGAGTGAGAGATGAGGAGAAGTAAACATCAAACACAGCAGTTTCCAGCATCAAACTCACCCATAACAGTATGAACAGTACTGGCAGCGAGCTGGACGTCCACTTCAGAGACAGCCAGCTTGACTTTGACACCTTCATCCGTGTTCTTGAAGCTGCGGGAGAACTCCACGTCACACGGCTTCAGCACCATCCGTGGTGGAAGGTTCTTTAGCTTCGATTGGAGTTTTGACATAATCTGGGGGGGGGGGGGGTAAAGATTTTGTCATTTTGTTATTTGGATCAATAATTGGATTAATATTTATTTGCTAACAAAACATCTATAATTACCTATATCGCTTGCTTTACTAGTATGTATATGTATACAGGGTGTAACAGAAAGGGTATATAAAGCTGAAACACAGCGATAGTCCTCATGAAACTGAACAACTTTCCCCAAGGAACATGAGTCGTAACTCGAAAAAAAAAATTTCGCCTCCCCATACAAAATGCCCGATCAGCTGATCGAGTACGTATGGGCGTTCCAAAAAATTTTTTCGAGTTACGACCCATGTTCCTTGGGGAAAGTTGTTCAGTTTCATGAGGACTATCGCTGTGTTTCGGCTTTATATACCCTTTCTGTTACACCCTGTATATGCTTACATATACATATAAATATCTTTCTCACCTCTTTCCCATCGGGCTAGTTTAATTATCCAGCAGTTACCAACCTGCAGTCCAGCCAAAGACACGACGAGACTCTCGCAGTTGGAATGCGAAGAGTAGTCCACAATCAGCTCCGTGCGCAACAGCAACGCGTGACCCTCGCTCTTGGCCAGGTCCGTGAAGAACATCACCTCGGGCTGACGGAAGTGGATCGAGATTGAAAGACCTGGGGTCTCTTCTGGGACTGATGTTGCTGGAAGGAAGTCGTATGTTAGTAATAATGTTAGGGCGACTACTCCTAAGCGAGCTGTAAGCTCCTTCTCCCATTACGCTACGCACAGGCGATTCAAGTCTCGAAGACTAGTCACCTCAAGTTGTAAAAACAAAACTATGATTTGAAGCACCACTTGTCATACGCAATGCTATCCTACATTGCGTTATAGTGCAGAATATCAAAATAAATTACGTATGGGAAGCTAGTCAGTTTCTATCAAAATTTGTAAGATAATATACTTTATCATCATTAAATTTAAGAGTTTAAGAGAAACACTTTGCTCTATTCTCTGCTGTCTGTTTGAGCACCTGATACGATACAACTTCTATTCCCTCTTTTATTTGATTCATTTAAGTCGTTCAATGCAATGTACGTATGTGTGCCTATGTAATACACTTACCAGCAGAGTAATACCCACTAGTGGAGTCACAGCTGGGTAACCGGTTATTGTTCCCGGGTTTGCCCGCGCTTAGTTCACCGACGTAGCCGTGGTTCACCACACCGCCTTCCATGGTCTTCTCTCCTGGTGACAAATAGAATAGACTGTAAATTAAAGTTCTTCAATTCTTTTAGCACTCATATAATGCTTTCAAATTCATCGTATAACTTCATTTTAATGTTACTTGATGAATTTTAACCATAGTGTTATATTTAGATTTTTCATTTTCGCAACAAATCTATGTAACTAGTATGACTAACTAGAACTAGAGACTTACTTAACCATAAAGAGGGCGCAAATATTCAAAATAAGAAACTCAAACTCAAAAATATATTTATTTCAAAGGCACAAAAAAAAATTACCTATATTATAGGTAATTTTTTAAAGCTAGCGCTAGATTCGCAAGGTGTAGTTTCCCCCAGAGAACCTAGCAAGAAACTCTGTGGGGTTGCTCTTTTCAAATAAAGCATTTGTGTAGTTTCTTTTATATTATTAACTCTACAATTGTATACCTACTCAGTTAAGTTGCTTTTTCATTTTTATATGATTTGTATAAAGAGGGAAACAGACATAGGTTTATTTGTCAGTTTAATTTTATCTGACTATTGAAAACGATGGAGTGACGACCTACGCTCATTCAGGGAAGATTGGTTGGAAGCAGCTAATAACAGGAGTCTTTGGAAAAGCATGGGAGAGGCTTTTGCAGCAGTGGGACAAAATAGGCTATTAAAAAAATGTTAAAAAACGTGATTAAGACGTTTTTCACGTAAACCACCTGGCATAGCATCCACGAGCGTCCTACAAAGCTGCAGCAGGAAAGGCAGCGCGAGGTTGGCTCTGGTCCTATCCACCCGCACGTCACAGGTACGTCCCGCCGCCGTCCCGCGACACACCACGTCCACTAGCGCTGGTCTCCTCACTGATATACCTGATGAAGACCTGGTCGCTCCACCTTGGGATTGGAAGATCCTGGGGAAACCCGTTTATGTTTAACCTGCAGTCTTGTTGTATTGTATTTGCTTTGAGTAATGGTATTAAAGAAATAAGAAAATAAAAGAATCCAGCCAAGTGCGAGTCGAACTCGCGCTCGAAGGGTTCCGTACCAAAAAAGTGATTAAATCACGTTTGTTGTATGGAAGCACCCCTTACTTATTTATTATTTTTAGTATTTGTTGTTATAACGGCAACGTTAATACATAATCTTTGAAACAACGTTCTAGCTATAACGGTTCAAGAGATACAGCTTGATGACAGACGGACAGCCGAGTTTTAGTATTAGGGTCCCGTTTTTACCCTTTGGATAAGGAACCTTGAAAAAGAACATAAAAAAGCTCTGAAACAAATCGTATGTTAATTTTACAGACTGTTTCTACAACAAACGTTGAATATTGAATGAATGAGTGAATGAATGAATGATAGAATGAATAAATAAATAAATAAACATACCTCTTTATAACAATCCCAGGGTCAGGCCTAATATCCTCTACGAGTAAACTCTGCAGACTAGCATTGAGCTCGGTGCTAGCATCGGAATAGTAGTCCAGCTGTAAAGTGGCTTCTCCAGCTGTGACTTTGGCTAAACCGTGGTTCAAGTCGCGTACTGGCGAGCTTAGCACTTCATCCATGTCCGTGAAGAGCTTTAGTTCTACGCCCTCCATTGTGAATCTAGGGGAAGATATTTCAAAATTTAGTTTTTTTTCAAACTCGAAAAGACTTTATTGATAGGCAACACAAAATTACACTTAAATTCGTCAAAAATACAGGTTAAAAACATAAGATAAAAAAAAAACATAACAAATAATAAAAAAAAATACAAGGCAGATTCCTCAGAAAAGAACAAATGTTTTAAGAATTAAAATATGTTTTATTAAAAATTGGTAAACTTGTAAGGTTTTGGTCCGGTGATCAAATCGTACAACGCTGCGGTATGTGATGGCGGACACTCAATCATATGAAAACGACGTGTTTTCTTGTTCCGTCACAGTCTGCGTCGGCAAAGAAGTACTGTATCGTGAAGCTAGGTTATGCCGCGTACCGCAGCGTTGTGCGTCATGATTACAAGACTCCGGGTTTACAGAACGCCTTGCCGTTGTATTTCTATAAACTACTAGCTGTCCCGGCGAACTTCGTCCCGCCTTAGAATGAACTTTATTGTGTATAGGAATAAAGTTCAAATTGACTCTACATTTTAGTAAGAAAACATTTGTATGGGAAAAAGAAAAGGTCTGTTTTAGGGCTTTCCCGGCAATTATTCGAATTTTTCTCACCGTAAGAACCATCCTTGGACTTCAATGAACATTTTAAAAAAAGAATTAGCGAAATCGGTCCAGCCGTTCAGGCGTGATGCCGTGACAACGGAAAACGGGTTTCATTTTTATATATATAGACATAGATAGTTAAGTACGTACCTCAAAATAATTTCCTTCCTAATAGGTTCTCCTTGCGCGAAGAACGCTTGGAGCTTTTTGACTGAAGTGTCGACAGGTGGCGCCTCTGTAGGTGAACTGGGAACTATGCTTCCTAAGCACAATAGAATAAGCAATTTTTAATCAAGATATCTCATGTTATGTAGGTATTGAACAAAGGCAAATAAAACATTTGAATGTCTCTAGGTGTAGGTAGGTACATACTACTACTTATAGCTATTATGGCAATTATTCGAATCTTGCCAAGAGGTTAAGAGTGAATCATTTGTGCGCGGCAAGGGACAGTTTTATTAAATTTTATGTCCTCTTTTGTTTAATTATACAATTATTTCTGCGCACCTGGTTAAGTGACGTCATACAACCCGTCCGTACTGATCGCGGTACTGGATAAGCGAAAACGATGGAAACGCGGCGAGGTGCGCAGATATTTTCGATGGGTTATCCAAAAATATATCCCACACCTCTTTCCCATCAGAGCAGGCAGAGACCACTTCCCTCACTATCATCCAAACACATTCTTTAGCTCCCTTTTTTACCATAATAACTTACCAATCAAGAAGACGGTAGAGAAAAGAGAGGAATGGCTCCATCGACAAAAGCGACCTTCTTAAATATGACGATGATGAACTTACCAATATAATGCGTATCACTAAGATTATCAGCCCATACAGCGGCTGCGGTGGCTAGATCCCGTTGTCCTATATTAATCAGCACGAGATCGGCGCGTACGTGTGCGTTCCATGCGGGTACGTCGCGGTATGTCGCCGCTCCCCACCCGATAGCGCGTTTTATATCACAACGGAAGCATACTGGCTCGAGGATTGGTTCCTGGAGAGGAGAAGTGTTGGCATTTGTTTTTAGTGTTGTTTAAGTAGTGTTTTGTTTTATGGGCAGATTTCACAACAACACTCTTTTCAGTTGAATATATTCTTGTTGCAAGTAAAATGTTGCATGCTTTAAAACCTTTGACTCAAACTTTAATATTTCTTATAACGTGTCATTTATTGTCATAATTTGATGATACTGCATAGTACCTATTATGCTTACCTATAACATACCTAACTCTTTTAGAAAAATCTAGAAACATGCAGTTGACCCCACTTTCATCCCTTTATCTTATAAACGGCTAAACCTATTTTAATCAAACAAAACAAAAAACACGCTCGATTAAATTACCTACAATTAAGACCAACACATATTAAGACAGATACATGAAACATATAACACCCCTCTTTTTACATCGCCGGCTACAAACAACAACTGAAATTATAATCATACCTGTACTTCCAAAGTGCCAGCCAACGTCATGACAGCCCGAGACACAGTGATGTTCTCTAGTTTCACCAATATATTGTCTATGACGACATTCTGGCTTGGGCTTGTCGCGTCTGTATTTGTGCTTAGTGGCTTGAAGAAGTTTTCTATTAGGAGGTCACCTGTTGAAAGAATTATGAGATTCGTTTAGTTAGATAGAAATACTTTATTTTAAACAGAGATTCAAGCATTACTTATAATATTTAATTTCATTTTATAAGATTAGTCAATCTTACTTTAGTTTATAGAACAGTTTCTTATTATGAATGTAAATTAATATAGAGGCTACCCGTGACTTCGCATGCCATTATCATCGTATCTTGGAAAACTTTAACAATATCTTAAAATGATATAGCATTTGTGTATACCGATGTGTAAGCTACAATATTGTAAAGTTTCATTAAAATCCGTCCAGTGGTTTTTGCGTTAAAGAGTAACAAACATACTTCCATCCATACATACATCCATCGGCACAAACATTGACATTTTAAGCTATTGCATAGCTTCTATCGCGGGCCTTGAGCGCGGGGACCGAATCCAGAAATTCCGTAACGAAAAAACCTCACGCTCTCCACTCCGACGGGCACGGAGGTGTGGCTTGAAGGCCGTGCATCGTCTAACGTCGTTACAGTTCGGCAGATCGGCGCGGGCGCGCGGCGGCGGCATTTTAAATTTTATTGTAAAATAATAAAAATATTTTAAACAATATTAACTTTTTCTTTATTTGATAAAAGAAAAATTTGTTTTCTTATCGGTCACCACGCTCATAAAGTGTAACTTGAATTAATATCAAAGAAAAAGAAATGCTGCATAAATAAAATAAAATAAATAATTATAATTGCATAATTATATAATATGCTATGCAATAGCTTTATCGCGGCAGTCCCCGAGTGCCACACGTCTTTTTTAAATATAAGTATTGTAGGATATTAGTAAAATTATGGGTAAAATTACTTACCCATATTGAAAACTAATAGGTTTGGCGATGAAGGCTTCTGTGGTAAAAGAAGAACTGGGGCATGAATCTAAAAACAGAAAAAATAAATTACTGCTCTTTGGCCAATTGCCACTTTTCAAAGATCGATGTGCATTCCTTACCGCCCTTTACTTAGTCAGTGTTTTAATTACGAAATATTGTCCCTTAAGGCCGTCTTCAAACTAAACTGACTGTAAGCCGCCGAAAGTGAGCGAGCGTAACGCAGTTTATTGTATTTCCATACATATTCTCTTATTCGTTCACATATAACCGACAATACGTTACGTAGTTATTACGCTATGCGTAGACGCTGACATTCGGCGGCTGATTAATATAGTACGTAACTACGAACGCTTGGTTTACTACGTAGCTGTAAGCTATAAGCGTATTGTCAGTATAGTGTAAACAAAAAATTCCGTTTGCGTTCACGTTCACACTGGGGCTCACAGTAAGAATGCTCATATTCAGCGGCTTACAGTCAGTTTGGTCGGAATGTTGGCAACACCGACAAAAATAGAATTTAGTTTGTCTATAATTTTTGTCTATGGAAAGTTGTACTTCCTATTTCATACTTCAAATTAATTACTTACCAACTTAGACTCGACCTACCTACAGTGTTCTCTATTGTAATATTGCCAATATAGTGAATTTAAACCATATTTAAGTGCAGTTTTTCTATTCTTCTCTTCGCTCCTTCTCAACTACACTACCAGCTGCCTCAACACTGAACACGGCCTAAATCTAGTCTAGACTGTAACAAACCCTACCTCAATAACGAGGTTAAGCCTAGCGTCCCAACTCTTCAACGTGTCAGCTTGCCGTTCCACCGCGCGCTCCGTCGCCTGCGCAGCCTCCGACCACACGTTACTTGGTATTAGGGGCTCGATGAATTGCTGAAACATTAATTAGTTTAATTCTATCTTTTTATTGGTTTTACCTCTCACTCTCTTTCTCTCAATACCACTCACTCTCTCTTTCTCTCTCTAAATAACACTCTCTCTCTTTCTCTAAATACCACTCTTTCTCTCTCTCTCTCTATCTCTCTCAACACCTCTTAGTCTCTCTCTCTCTCTATCTTTCTCAACACCTCTTAGTCTCTCTCTCTCCCTCTCTCTCTCACTGGAAATACCTCTTAATCTCTCTCTCTCTCTAAATACCTCTCACTCAATCTCTCTCTTTCTCTCTTAATAACTCTCTCGCTCTCTCCCTATAAATTTTTCACCTGTAAATGATGTAAAACCGAGTTGAACATCACAACATGCACGCGAGCTAGATGCGCGCGCAGCTCCCCGTGCGCTTTAACGCTATGTGCATCACGTCCGTAGTACTTCGGGGCTGCACGAACGTATTTTATTTCGAGGATTTTGTCTTCGTCCGGCCAGATTAGCTGGGGATTGGGAAAAATGTAGGTTAATATAATAAAATAGTTTAATCCAGGAAAAATATAGGGAAATCATTACTTTACACAGAAAAATTCATACTGTTTATTGTTTGTAAACATTATTTTTGATAAAGACCACTACTGCTTCACTTTTGTATAGCCGAGAACAAATGACAAGAGCATAACGTAGAGTGCTGTGTTTTAAATTGGCCACATTACATTCTATGGATGACATTACAAACATTTGTAATCGAAACAGTCTATAATGTGGCCAATTTAAAAAGTCGTTCAGGGAGTCACTTTTCTACTGTAACAGACTGAATCTTACCTTTGGATAAAGCGTATTTTCCGAAAGATCATCCAAATGCAGTGACGCTAGATACAACTTGAATATCATTCTATCGTTAGCGCGGAACACGCAGTCGCTCTCTAGTGACGTCACTCGCAACTCCACCAATGAGCAGTCCAGGTGTAACAGCTTCACTGATATTGATGATGCTCTGCAATAGGAGTTTTCAATGATATATTGAAGGTTGTTAGGTAGATAATTTTTTAAATAATTCTAAGATCGGTAACTAATGATTCGGAAAGATTAGATAATTGGCTCGAGGAAAGGCACCGCCTAGAAGCTGCCCGCAACTTCGTGCGCCTTCATCGTTATATCTTTTCTAAAAAAAATGAAAAAATAATAGTTTAAAAAAACACGCTTTTATAGCAAATCGAACTTAAAACTAGAAAATAATTTTTAATAACAAAGACTTTATATTACCGTAGCAGAAGGTCAAACAATCAATCATAATTAATTACTTTAAAATAAAATTATAGTCAAATTTAAGTTATAAACAGAATCATTAAGTTCGGAGTGAAAAGTCGTGGGGTGCTTGGTATATGGAAGGTTACAATCAATCTGTTGGCAAATATCTCTGAGAGGAGAGTTATGGAAATATAGTGAAATGCACCCCACGCTTTTCACTCTGAACTTAATGATTCTGTTTATAACTTAAATTTTACCATAATTTTATTTTAAAGCGGTCCTAATAAGGATAATGGAAATTTTTTATCAAATTATTGCATTGTCATCGGTCCTTGATACGTATGCAAAGTTTCAAATTAATCAGACTTCTGGAAATTGGTGAAAATTAAGCTCAAAGATTCCGTTACATACAACCCAAGCTAATAAAAGCGTGTTAAAAAAGGAATCATAAAATAATATAACCTATGCGTTAATCTGATGTCAGCTGCAATATTATGAAGTTTCATTAAGATCTGTTCAGCGGTTTTTGCGTGAAAGGGTACAAAGATTGACATTTATTATATTATTGGAGAAACAGACAAGTCCCACATGGAGAGACAGGCTTTAGACACAGGCTCTATAATGTAGAGATATCTCTAGCTCATTAACCCTTTAAAAGTAAAAAACATTGTACAATTCTCACCTAACAGAATAACTAAACTTCGTAGCTCCAGACGGCACTGGCGGGTCAGTGTTGGGCTGCATCAGATACTCCCACAGCGTTAGAGTTTTAGGTACGATCGTGTTCTTCAAGTTTACTATGTGACGGTTTTGGATTCTGAAGAAAGAAGGAGAATTTCTTTAATGTAAATTATTTATTCATCTCATTTAGTAATAAGTTCGTTATTACGCTATGCAGTATGCATTGCCGTGTCCTAGTCAGGATTCATAGCTAGTATTATAATTATTACTGTGAGACCTATGTAAGCCCACATTGAGTAGTTTGGAACGTATTTGAGGTGCAAAAACGATACACTGACTGGGTTAAAGGTCCTCGCGTTGCTACGCTTCAGTACAATTTTTACTTAAAAGTAGCATCAAAACCCCCACTCCGTAACTTTGCTGCTCAGTGGCTTTGTAAGTATTTGGTCAAGTAAAAAATATATGTCCAATATTTTTGAGCAGTCTAACAGACGGACTAAACTTAATGCCATTTTATTAAATGTAAGTTAGTCTGTATCCCTATTCTTATAAAAACACAGATACGTACGTACCTATTTAGTTTAGGTACTATAATTCCACCTAAATAAACTTCGACCCTATAGCATCGTAAACAAAGATGATAATAATAAGACACTAACTTGTCATATATATAAGTGAGGTACTTAGTAAGCATCAACAAAGCCCCAGCGTGTAGTAACAGAGACACGCCTCCTAGATCCGCTACCAAAGACTGCTCGACATTGTGGAAATGAGATTTGAATTCTGGACAGTCAGCTCGCACCTGTAACATGACAAAGGGTGATTTCTAATAGTTTCTTTTAATTTCTAATAATTTCTCATAGTTACTAATAATTTCGGATACGTACTTATAATGTCTAATAGTTTCTAATCATTTCTAATAATTTTTATTTTGCAAAAAAACTATGCAATTACTAAAGGCTTCGTACCTACGCATTTATCGTCATATCTTGAAAAATATATATAATATCTTAAAGTAGTAAAGCCTATGTGTTACCCTGATTTGCAAGCTATAATATTGGAAAGTTTCATCAAAATCTGTTCGGTAGTTATTGTGTGAAAGAGTAACAAACATCCTCATATACATCCCTCGGGACAAACATTTATAATGTTAAATAGGATAAGAAGTTTATTATCATGAAATATGTCTTACCTTTCTATACAATAAATTAAAAAGTTCTCCATCACTTGTTAGCAGTTCTAAATACTGTCCGGTGCTGCTGTGGTGCTGTTTGTCTGTCAGCAACACCTGATGAAAATAAAAACATAAATATAATTTATACAAAACTAGCTGTCCCGGCGAACTTCGTCCCGCCTTAGAATGAACTTTATTGTGTAGGAATAAAGTTCAAATTGACTCTACATTTTGGTAAGAAAACATTTGTATGGGAAAAAGAAAAGGTCTGTTTTAGGGCTTTCCCGGCAATTATTCAAATTTTTCTCACCGTAAGAACCATCCTTGGACTTCAAAGAACATTAAAAGAAAATACTCCATACTATTTATATCTAATTAGAAATAACCCTAAACACATAATACCAACCTGATTAACACACAACTGCACAGCCGGCCCGTACTCCATCAACGCTACATCCAAACAAACTTTCGTAACGCTTAGCATTATATATGGCCGCTCCTTCTGCTCCACTGAGCGGGATAGGTTAATTACTATCTCACCTGGGGGGAAAGGGATAGATGTATAATATGAGAATACCTAGTAAGATTTCACAGAATAAGTACGAATTAGTACAAGTTTTTGCTAAAAGGAGAGAAAATGAGCAAGGCATATAGAAACATCTATTTTTTAAGGTTCCGTACCCAAAGGCTGAAAAAGGGAACCTATTACTGAGACTCGGCTGTCCGTCTGTCTGTCTGTCCATCCATCCGTCTGTCCGTCCATTCGTCCATCCGTACGTCCATCTATGCGTCCATCTGTCCATCCATCCGTCCGTCTAGGCTAGGATATCTCGTCCGTCCATCTGTCACCAGGCTATATCTCGTGAACCGTTATAGCTAGAGTGGTGAAATTTTCTCAAAGGATGTTTTTATTTGTTACAAAGTTTATATTAACAGCTTAATAATGAATACGAGCCTTTACGAATATTAAAAATATGATTGATATGAATGAGAATGTAAAAAGATCGATCCTGTCAAATGCAAATCTCATTTAACCCCTTTATTTGTAAAAAACCTACTTACCAACAATAAATCTCAACAAGGTATTAATACAATTGCTCGGCGACACGTTGTCATCAAATCCTGGTAGATCCACAGACCTGGCGTACACCTCCATGTCCTCATCACTGTGTTCTGATGATAGGAACACCTGGTCAGCTGCTTGGAAGCCTAGCTTCGCGCTCGCTTTGTCGAATTGGGTTTCTGGTACTCTGAAAAGTTTCAATAAATCTGTTCAGTTGTTTTTGTGTGAAAGACAAACATTCTCTGTTCCATTCAACCATCTGCACAAACATTGACATAACATTACAAGTAATACTCATTATTGCTGTTGGAATATTAAATAACGTCGAAAAATCTGAAATAAAATCGTACATTTCCTTATTTTCAACAAATACGGATGGAATGTAAGTAGGTAGATACATAAACAAAATCAGGGGACAGAATCTGACCTATAAATTTTTGGAACACTCCATGTTATAATTCCATTATGAACTGTTCCAAAACGGCTCCATAACAAATGTCTCTTAAAAGCCGATCTCCTGACATCACTAGAAAAGACCAATGCTCCCCATTATCATACCTATTCCTCCTCAAATAAGCAGCTACGATCTTCCTCCTTAGCTGAACCAGGTCTCCGTAGCCAGGGTCGGCAGACATCTGGTCTTTCTGCAGCAGTTCTATCACTTCCGGATCCTCTTCCTCCGCGAAGTCTCCGGAATCCATGAATGATACTGGTACTGTATTTGGCACTAGGAAAATAAAAATATACATTTTCTCATTCATTTTTCTTTTTTTTTCTCTTTTTTTTGTAGTCTCTGCCTACACCAATGGGAAAGAGGCGTGACGGATATTTATGTATGTATGTACATTTTATTGGGCATTGGGCAGCGAGGTGGATTACGGCCTAATCACTTTCGTATGAGAGTAGGCTCGTGTCCATGTAGTGGGGACGTTAAAGAGCTGATAATGATGACATTAGAGTACCTATGTTATAGATAGAATTGCATTTATTGTTTGGCCAGTTGGTGTAGTTGGTAGTGACTGTCTGCCGTGACGTAGGTCGTGGGTTTGATTCTCAATAGAGACAAACTTTGCTGTGATGATCAAAGATGCTTGTCTAGAGTATGAGTGTTTCTTTGTATTAAATTATGTTTTTAATAATAGGTATTTAAATATCTTTTTTTAGCTTCGCATTTTCAATTAAGACATTCATACAAATCTGTCACGCCACGCCTCTTTTCCACCAGGGTAGTTAGAGACCACGCCCCTCTACTTGCTACGATCCAAACACACTTCTTTCGCTTCATCCACATTCATCAGTCGTTTCACACATGCACATCGGTTTAGGGCATTCTTAACTGAAGACTTAGGGGCCATTTCACCATTTACGGAAAAAATCTTACAGACATTTTATACCTGTCTCTATCAAAAACATCATGTTTTATGAAATAGACATAGGTTTATCTGTCAGATAAATTTTATCTGTAATTGGTAAAACTGGCCCTAAGTTTTTCAATTAGTTAGTACATACCTGGCATAGGAAGATTGTCTACAAAATCGAGTAGCAATCCGATTATTCGATCTGATAGATTCAGTTTTATACTCGACAGCGATATGTTTAGTTTGTATCTGAAACAACAATTAAAAATATAAATGTCTCTAACAGCAAATTAACTTAAAGCCCTTCTCCCATTACGATAAGCACAGGCGATTCAAGTCTCGAAGACTAGTCACGGAAAGTATCTCACATAGATTATACCGGTATCGTAGTGTGCGAGCATTCAAATGTATGTGTGATACTTCGCGGGGACTAGTCTTCGAGACTTGCAGGATACTTGAATAGCCTATGCGTGTCGTTTTGGGAGAAGGACCTAACAGTATTTTACCTTGCACATCAGAATAATACTAGGGCTATATTATTTTAAGAAATTGCTTTAATTTTCCAATATATAACGATAAATGCATACCCTCAGTATCGTATTAAACTATAATTTTCGTGAATCATTTAATTAAATATAGGATCCAAGATAATTGACTATGGGAAAGTGGATCAGTCATATATCAATGATATTTTATAGGTATAGATATGTTACCTTCATAGTAATTGACATTTTAAATACGAGCCGAAAAATTATTAAAATGACAGCTGATGACAGCACTTTAATATGTTTCAAAACTAATCTATGTTTCGCATCCTTATCACTCTCGCGTCAAAATCAATCGCTCTTTCTCTCTTGTTGTTGTCATAGTAAGGTCAATTTACAGTCTTCAAAATAGGTGCGCATATAACATATCTGCACCTAGTATAATATAATATCATTGTCATATATTCAATATCATTGACTTCATAGATCTATGTTCCAAGACATGACAATGTCATATGTCCCTAAATCACGGGCTGCCTAGTAATTTCATAATAGGAATGATGACTACATCCATAAATTCAAAAATAATTAGTCCGTCTTTCAGGCTATTAAAAAACATTTAAAACACATTTTTTATCTGATGAAATACATAAAATCAAAGATACAGAGCATCAAAGTTACCGAGTGGAGGTATTGACGTTACTCCTAGGTAAAAATCTTACTTAGGCGTGCCGTCACGAGCAACTTTAACTCAGTGTAACTTTGTCAATTTTATTTTAAGAGAAAAAGAAAAAATATGTGTCGAATATTTGTGATTATGTGATGGATTAAAAACATTTTTTTAGTCATCATGCCTATTTAAGTTGTCTTAATTCTAATTCTGTATAAATTCACAATATTTAAATACCTGGGCAGCAGCTTATAGTCCTTCTTTATGCTGTTAGAGAATACCACTTGCATCTTGATTTTAGGTACCAGATGTAGTTCGGAGTCGGCGTGTTTACGGGACTCGCGCCAACTGTCTGTCCACTCGCAGAATAATACCTGGGAATTAATATACAGGGTGACTTTAAATTAGTGAACGATAGAAAAGGATATGCATGTACTCGTGATAACAAACAACTTTTACTATGGAACCAAGTTGCAAATTATAAAAAAAAATTGTTCTCCCTTTTATTTGCTGGTGTATTTGGTATGGTGAATTCGAAAAGTTTTAAACGATTTCGAACTTGGTTTAAGTAAAAGTTGTTTGTCAAGCGCTTTAAAAAAGCGCTCGTGCGAATGGGGGCTTATTGTAAGCACACCAAAAAGAATACACAACAAGTATTTCTTAGTTGTAACACTTGTGTTATCATGCTTAAAAAATAAAATTTTATTTAGCAGAAGGTATGACCTGATGATGGAGCAGCTGATAGACCTACCTGCCAAGAACACTCAGCATGCAGCCGGTCGTACAGCCTCTCCTCAAGCTCCATACACGTGGCATCTTCCAGCACCAGGTTGGAAGGAAGGTCTGATAATGGAGCAGCTGATAGACCTACCTGCCAAGAACACTCAGCATGCAGCCGGTCGTACAGCCTCTCCTCAAGCTCCATATATGTGGCATCTTCCAACATCAGGTTGGAAGGTCTGATGATGGAGCAGCTGATAGACCTACCTGCCAAGAACACTCAGCATGCAGCCGGTCGTACAGCCTCTCCTCAAGCTCCATACATGTGGCGTCTTCCAGCACCAGGTTGGAAGGTTGACGGTCTGATGATGGAGCAGCTGATAGACCTACCTGCCAAGAACACTCAGCATGCAGCCGGTCGTACAGCCTCTCCTCAAGCTCCATACATGTGGCGTCTTCCAGCACCAGGTTGGAAGGTTGACGGTCTGATGATGGAGCAGCTGATAGACCTACCTGCCAAGAACACTCAGCATGCAGCCGGTCGTACAGCCTCTCCTCAAGCTCCATACACGTGGCGTCTTCCAGCACCAGGTTGGAAGGTTGAAGGTCTGACCTGATGATGATGCGGCTGATGTCTATTATCATAACCCGGGATACTCTGGGAAAAAAATATTGAAAAATTACGTCATTATCTGGAAACTGGCGCTAGATGTAAGCATGGGTATTCTTCCACGCGAAAACCACTGTACTGGGGGCTTAGCATGGCGTGCCGCGACAATTATCTCATGCATGCTGTCCTTATCACATTTCAAACTATAGACAGAGACGTAAGCGTGACAAACGCATGACAACGTCTTCTCACGGAGTGCCATGCTAAGCTAGCTGTACAGATTTCGATAAAACTTTACAATATTGCACCTTACACGTCAGAATAACTTTGGGAACGTTTCATCACATATATATAAAATTGATTCCTAGAGATATTTTATACCTGTCACTGTCTAAATGTCTTTTTCATGAAATAGACTTAGGTTTAAGTCAGTGTTTATCTGTAACTAGCTGTCCCGGCGAACTTCGTCCCGCCTTAGAATGAACTTTATTGTGTAGGAATAAAGATCAAATTGACTCTACATTTTAGTAAGAAAACATTTGTATGGGAAAAAGAAAAGGTCTGTTTTAGGGCTTTCCCGGCAATTATTCGAATTTTTCTCACCGTAAAAACCATCCTTGGACTTCAATGAACATTTTAAAAAAAACGGGCTCTTAGGCTATAATAATTAAAGACGCTACGTAAATTTTCAAAGATATGATAAAAAAATGCATGCGAAGTAGTGGACAACGTCGAGTATAGTAATATAATATAGTTGTTTCATACTGTAACTGAAAGTGTTTTATAAGTCTGTGTTTGATACTCACTTACTAACACACCCATGTTCAGGCAGCACAACACAAGGTCCTTTCACATCCACGTTAACTTGAAACACCTTCCGCCTACTATGCGCATACGCAAGCACCGCCTTACTCACGCCTTTAGCTTTGTCAACCGCGAGTGACAGTTCGTCTAGTAACTCTGAGCTTGTCATTGAGTGGGTTTGGAAGAAGTTTATTAGTTCTGTGAACGCGTGCTGGAATTGAATTTAAAAAAATATTCCATATATCCTTTTAAAAAATGGCTATGAAACATCATGTTTTTTTAATGATTTGAAACAACAAAACATTTAGGGCCGGCGCACATCTGACGGAGCGCAGCGCATAGCTTTTTCGATTGTCATATTATTATCGACATTGTTCTCATTAGAATAATATTCAAAGTCAGTTGACACAACATTCGCATGTAGTCCCTTCGATGCATCGATGCTCATTTGTTGTAACAATTGATTTTGAATTTTATTCTAATGAAAACAATGTCGATTCGATAACAATATGACAATCAAATCTTCTCTGCGCTGCGCTGTCAGGGCTGCGCCGGCCCTTACAGTCAATGAGGAAGGAATATAAGGAGTGGCCCATTTTTTTTTTCATATACAAATGAGTTTATGGCAGCGTGCCAAGGTTGCGTCAAGTTTTCTCATAGTTTTCTTGGTAGATGACCTGTCAAACGATAAGTAGTACCGTACAAAAAGTAGCCATTTTGCGCTAGACCAGCCACGCAGATCCAGACGGCATGGCTCCTCCTTATATTCTATACTCAAAGCTTAAAGTGATATGGGAATTATCCTTAAAATTATTAACTTCGACACTGAGTTTTTTTATCACATACCTCAACATAAGTAACCTCCACGGGCTCCATAAGACAACTTAACCCGTAATCCGCGTCACTGCTCAGCGGGTTCTTATCAAAGTCCACCGCGAGTAAGTTATTAGTAGTCGGTGGTACACTACGTTCTGCTGTTAGCAGTGGGGTTAATTCTCCGTCTGATGACACTCCTTCTATTACTATGCATTCTGCGCGAGCTGATAACTGGAATGGTTGAGAATGATCTATATAACTGGTGCTTGTTAGCCCCTTCTCTCATGACGATACCCACAGGCGATTAAAGTCTCTAAGACTATATAGGGTGACTTCAAATTAATGAACGACAACTCGTGATAACTAACAACTTTTACTATGGGACCAAGGTCGAAATCATTAAAAAAATTTGAACTCCCCATACAAAGTGCATTAGCTGATAGTATGGGGAACATTTTTTTTTTGTATGATTTCGAAATTGGCCCCATAGTAAAAGTTGTTTGTTATCACGAGTTTATGCATATCCGTTTGTATCGTTCACTAATTTGAAGTCACTCTATAGAGGTATAGTCAAATGTATGTGAATACTTCGCGGTGACTAGTCTTCGAGACTTACTTTAATCGCCGTTACGTATCGTATTGAGAGGAGCGGTTTAGATTTAAAGGTGACAAAAATGCTTATGTATAGAAAAAGGCAATCGGCTAATTTCGACTTCGTATAGTCGAAATTTGCCGATTGCGTATGATATCTGTCGCATACACTATAGCCGCACGCACACTGCAGAAACACATTTGGTCAGTCGAGGTTCATTCGAATGCGGCAGAGTGCAATAATTAAATTAGTATTACTTAGTGTCAAATTCAAATTCTTATGAACAATTGATACTGTTATATTTTTTTATTCGGCATATGAAGTACGAAGCCTACGCAGTCACAGTTTACTAAATACTTACTGAAGTGCTAGGCAGCTTCTAGTATTTAATAAATAATACCAACCTTATAAGCCTTAGCCGAAGGTCTTGTTTCCAGTGAAGCGAGGAACTGACTCAAGGTAGCAACCAACACTTCCTTGTTACGGTTTATTAGAGTTAACGAACAGTTCGCTAGAGTTAAGTTTATTTTGTGCTCTGTAAATAATTGGATAAAGTACAATACATAAGTATAAAGTATAAGTATACATATAATGGGCATGATGACAAAAAAAATCACATAGATTATTTTAAAATATTCGACACGTATTTTTTTCTTTTTTCTCTTAAACTAAAAATGACACAGATACACTGGGTTGAAGTTGCTCGTGACGTCACGCCTCAGTACGATTTTAACCTAGGAGTGACGTCAATACCTCCCACTCCGTAACTTTGATGCTCTGTATCTTTGTATTTATTTATGTAGTTGATCAGGTAAAAAACGTGTTTCAAATATTTTTTAATAGGCTAAATGACGGACTAATTATTTTTTGAATTTTCGTATGTAGTCATCATCCCTATTAAAATATGTGTTTATAATAAAAAACGTGTTAATATAAGTATATGTGCACTAGTAATCTTCAATCATTTACCTACACTACAACAGATATTACGTAAAAGGACCTTAATTTAACCCTTAATTTAACCCTTCCCTCCCCTTGCTACGATCCAAACACACTTCCCGCTCCACATTCATCCCCCTAAACAATACAAAAATCGACTATAAATACTAACTTACCAATATACTGCTTAGATTTATCAGTTTTAGGAGCTCCTTCGACGTAGCCGATCAGCTCACAGACTCGCTTCTTTTCAGGACTTGATAGATGGCTCCAGAGGCTTCTACTCCGTTCTGTCTTCACGCATAGTTCTACGCGACCTTGGAAGGGAAAAAAAAATGTAGTTATAAACGAGATGAAGTACTGCTTCAATAAAAGTCGCTTATGCGTAGCAAAGGTGCTACGAATACGCTACGAGTTTGCTACGAGTGTGCTACGGGATAGGCTAGTGTGCTTCGTGCGTAGCAAACTTGCAACGAAAATCCTTGGGTGTAAAATGTATTACACTATTTCACATGCCTAAACTAAAGAAAAGACAATAAAAAATTATGTGCCAATGCAATGGATGGATGTGAGGATATTTGTGACTCTCCCATGTAAAAACTACTGAACAGATTTTAGTGAAACCTTACAATAGCCTACATATTAAAATAACACATTAATATAGCCTATATTATTTAAAGATGTTGTTTAAGTTTATCAAGATATGCTGATCAATGCTAACGAAGTCGCGCGCAGCCCCTAGTAGTATTGTCTAGTGAATTATAATATTTGTAGCATTATTAAAGACTTACCTTTGCCCTCGTTATCAGAATCTTCAGAATCCGAGCTGGTGGGTTTCCACCAATCAAACTCAGTTTCTACCACTTCTATGCGGTCTGGTTCTTGGGATAGGACCTACGAAATAAAGGTTATTTCTCAATATTATTAGATTAGGGAAGACTTTAGTTTTTTGGTACAAAACATCGTTGACAAGGAATTTTAAAAAATGTACTTATTATATCAAATAACAATACTAGAGAAACGAACCGAATAAAAAAAGTTTCCGCGAATAGTTACCGCAGTAGGTGGGGCTGAAAATAGTCACCGAGAACGCACTAATCAACCGCCACGACGACGACGTGTTGCCGACTCGTCGGGGATGTAACCTTGACGCGACCAATCGCGTCAGAGTATTTGCTGTTTAATTTTCAACGTAGTGGAACCAAAATCAAAGCGGTAATTGCATTAGACTATTTTTTCTATAGTATTGTTATTCGTAGACTTTAGACATACCTAAATCAATACAATACAATACAAATATTCTTTATTGCACTAAAAGATATAAGGTACAGTCACAAACAAGAATATAAGACAAGAATATCTTCCAGGCAATCTTAGGGTAAGAAATAGCGAGAAATAGGTAATAATGCTAAATCATATTAATTTCAAACTTAATCTTACCTCAAACTTAGCCTGTTCCCTAGCAATGACCACCGAAATAATCGGCAGACTATCCTCACACTTCTGCAAATCAAGTTTCAACTCGGTATCGTTAGGACTTTTTAAAGTACTTTTGTAAGTCTGTTTGTACTTGTTGTAGTTCTCTCGGTGTCTCTTTATAGCGGCCCAAGTGTACGGTCTTACTCGTTGTTCTAATACTGCGTTGTATGCGTATATCCACCATTTTTTTATTTCTTTTGTTAACGGTACGCCTGGGTGGAGGTGGCGGTATTTTCTGGGAAGAAAAGTAAAAGAAAAACATTATAGAATAGAGGTATATAGGGTGACTTTAAATTAGTGAACGATAGAAAAGGTTATGCATGTACTCGTGATAACAAACAACTTTTACTATGGGGCCAAGTTCGAATTCATAAAAAAAATTGTTCCCCCGTACTATCATATCAGCTGATGCATTTTGTATTGGGAGATCAAATTTTTTTGAATGATTTCGACCCATTAAATAAATAGACGTATTTTTTATAATTGTACTTTAAGGAAAGCAAAGACGAACGTATATCGATCAAATCGGGGATCAAATCGAGGCTAAGTCAGGAGTACCCTGAACCGACGATCATGTATGAGGCGATTGATGAATGTGGATGAAGCGAAAGGAGTATGTTTGGCTCGTAGCAAGTGGAAGAAAGTTATCTCTGACTACTTCGATGTGAGAGAGGCGTAACCCGCGTAACGGATATGTATGTAGGTATGTACTTTAAATTAATTAAATAAATGTCAATATTTGTGCCGATAGATGGATGGATGTGAGGTTATTTGTTAATAAAAAATGCGTACGAAGTTGCTGGCACCTAAAACAGTAAAACAACTTTAGTACAATACCTACCTATTCAACTGAATCCGTGTAAAAGACTCCAGCAGATTGCTGATAGAGAGGTACTGCCGCCGAGACAGCTGAATAGCGCTGTCTTGCAGCACGGCGTCCAGAAGTAGACGGGGAACGCGAGCTTCTCCAGAACGATTGATGAGGACTTTCACTTTGCAGGTTACTGGTTTTAGTACTGTAAATATTGATGATAAATTAGTAAAGAGGAACAAGGATTTATGAAGCGACTGATGAATGTGGATGAAGCGATAGAAGTGTGTTTGGTTTGAGGAAATTGGAAGGAAGTGGTTTCTGCTTACCTTGAAGGGTGACTGATATGTATGTTTTTGTTGCCGGAGTCATATCATATCAAGTCTAAAGGTAAATAGAGGACAGAATGGAATGGAAGAAGCTCTACCGACATGGGCGAATACAGATAGCCCATCTTATCACACTGCTGGGCAAAGGCCTCCCATCCTTGCTCACCACCCAGTTCTGCTACCGTTCGATTGATGTCGCAGCCTCTCATTATTCTATTTAATAGTTAGTCTTGTCGATGGACCATCATCTATTTAGGCCTATTTATTTATTTAATAGTTTATTGTAAGAAGATAGTACATAGAGACAGAAAAAAAGAGAAGTATTTTTATTTACTATTTTTTGGCTTCTTGATACGACATGGCATTAACTTTCTCCTTCACTTGAAAGCCTGCGACGTACGTCGCAGGCTCTAGTTTTGAATAAAACATTTTCAAATACTTACAAAACTCAAAATCCTCATGATGCATAGAGAACTTATCAAGCCCAGTCAGCATGTAATGCTTCCAGTTGTAATACTGCATTGGCGTTATGTTGGCGACTTCGGCGTCATCTAGAGCCGTGGCTGTCGGGTTCCAGTATAAAGACAGTGACTCTATGCGCATCATTTGGTACACTGTTGATGCGTTTGCTGGTGTCACTGAGGGTTTCCATTTGCTGGGGGGTAGAGATGAGTTTTAATTTTAGATTTTACTTATGAATAGAACAAAACTTCTATGCTATTTATTCTCCGCGGCATACTAATGTAATTCAGGTGACTCCCAACTATCTATAAATTATTAAGTTCTGCTTCATGCAATTAAATAATGTAAATACCTTAATTATGTATTGTTACTATGGCAGTATATAATTAAGGCATAACTAGTAACACAATATGAATTTAAAATCTAGAATAACCAATAAGATTATTTTTTGATGGTACATCTTTTTAGATCTCGGGTCCATAGTCATTTGATATCCAGTCCCCCCGTCATTTGATAGTGTACCTACCATTTATTCACGCTATTATTATAACTAACCCATAATGATCTCCTAATAATAAACTCAAATACATACCTATTAGTAGTCTCAATGGACAAGCTTTGCAAACACAATCCACCAGCCAATGGCCCATCTTTGGAACTAATCGAATCTTCATATCTCACATGAACATTTCTCACATAAATCTGAATATTATTAACAATCGCCGTGAACAAATTCTCAAAGAAATTCTGCGGGCCTTTTAAAATTTCACTTTCTGATTCCAAATCCTGTAGAATCTTCCTTTTGGCGGCCCTTGATAGTCTCTTCTCTCGTTCAGGGTCGAAATAGCTGTTGGAAATCGCTGGCCCAACTAAGACCAAAACGTCTTCGATGTGTACGACAACAGGTTGGGTGTACAGTCCAGACCACGGTATTTGTAAGTTAATTCGGCCGATCGTGCCGATTTTTACGTCGATGGGTAGGTCTAGTTCGTACTGGAAATAGGGGGAATGTAGTGAGGAATGGTTTTTCGAAAAAAATGGCTAGTAATGACATAAGTTTTCTCTTAAGAAGTATTGAGCAGTCTTACCATTTAAAGCAGATATATATTAGATAATTTAGTACCTAGTCAAAAAATTTGATGGAAATGTTTGTCGTATGCATCCGGATAGAAATCCTACCAAATGATTGGCGTTCGACGACTACAGAAGAAGTACAGAAGAGGTTGGCCTAAGAGTGGCACGACGATCTAAATTCATACTTTGCAATCTGGCCAGAAATTGCTGGAGATAGGGAAATATGGAAGGATGCGTGGTACGCTTTCACCCAGCAGCGAGTTTAAACAGGGTAAAAAAAAACTATGTACCTACTAAAGAGTCTACGAAAATGTTACTATGAATAAAGCAGTTTACGGTTTTCTCAATCAGCGCTGTAATAAAAAGACAATCCTAGAAGTTTTTATCCAATCGTGGGAGTAAATATCTACTCTCAAAGTATTTGGTGTCAGAAATAGTTAACTTAAAACTGACCTTAGTTAACGTTTGCCATTCATATAGCTTTGAATAAACACCTGACCTCAAAATCCTCATAAAATTTCAAGACCTTACCAGAGCCTCAGGCTTCAACTTCAGATCAGTAAGGTTGACATTCCCGGAGAAGATCCCCACGTTGAGATTCTCCGTGTCCAAATCCTGGACGTATTTGCCCAGCAGCCGGTTTAGGATCCCGGCTACTGCGCCTTCGAACATGTTGGTAGATTTGTTGTACCTGTGGAAGAGAGGAAGTAGATTTATTTGATGTTTGAAGTTACTTGAGTTGTCATGTTTTGATGTTTGTAGTGCTAAGTAATAATTAAGGTTAACACTGTTTGCAGGATAGATCGAGTCCTCTAACGCCCGTTATTAATAACCTATCCTGATCCGTTTTTACCAAATCGAGATTGAAAAAACAAAACACAATTGTCACTTGTGTACCAAAAACATGTCAAGAACACAATTGTGTTTTGTTTTTTCAATCTCGATTTGGTAAAAAACGGATCAGGATAGGTTATTAATAACGGGCGTAAAATCAACGTGCATATTTGAGAAGACTGATGAATGTGGATGAAGCGAAAGAAGTGTCTGTAAAGTTTTGACATCAAAACACGTTCAATTCAATTTTTTTTTTAATCTTACAAAGAACTTACTTCAACAAACACTATCTAATTATTAAAAACTTTGTTCTCGACACACAGACACAATAAATAAACAAAAGAGAGTCGCACATATGAAAACAATTTTGAAACAAATGTAAAAACCTAGTAGTATAATGCACGCACATCGCTTAAAACTATTGAAATAAGAATACAGTCTTCATTTATTTTTCACTTGATTCTCAAAAACAAAATGAAAACTCAACACAAATTACGAGTAACAAAACAAAATGAAAATAGTCTTCATCTGTTTCTCCCTCGATTCGCAAAAAACAAAATAAAACTCACACAACTCGAATTAACAATGTTATACAAACAATAACAATGTGCTATTATTAATAGTTTATCGACACATTATCTATCTAGCTCGCTCGATGCGCTATCAGCCGATAAGAAGTATTGGAAATTAAAATCATTTGTACCTACTGGTAGCTACGTATAACAATGTCATTTTATATTTTATTACCTACAAAACAAAAGAAAAAAAAAAAAAGACTAAAAAAAAAGACTATAAAAAAAAACTAAAACAAAAAAAAAGACTAAAGACTATAAAAAAAAAAGACTAAAAAAGACTATTCTATTCTAAACATACATACATACTTACATATCTGTCACGCAGGTAGGCAGAGACCACTTCGTTCTACTTCTACGTACGATCCAAACACACTTCTTCGCTTTATTCACACTCATCAGTCGCCACACAAACGCACGTTGTCGGTTTAGGGTACGAAATTATATTAACGATCTCTGGGCAATCACAACAACCCAATGGCAACCAACTGCCAAAAGACATCGCGACAGACCACGGAAAAGGTGGCGAGATGAATTGGACGCCTTCACGAACGACTGGGCAGAGGCGGCTTAGGATAGAGAATCACGGAGAAGGAGGAGAGAGGCCTTTGCCCAGCAGTGGGACAATGATGGCTAGATAAGATATGATAAGATATTATAGGACCCGTCAACCTCCTTGAGCATTAAACGTAGTAACAAAAATTCGTATAGCATCAAGAAGAGTCAAGGAATATTTCTTAAAGTAGCGATAAAAGCAATTTTTGAAAGAATAGAACTTCACAGACACTACACAAGATAAAATAGCAAAAAACAAATACCTATCGATCTAAAAAAATAAATTTTGTGTTCTTTTTAACCTACTGAAACGGAAGATAGTAATCAAAGTTAGATAACTCAAAGATTGCAACTCAATAAGCTTACTCGGCAATTTCAACTTAAGATGCCACGAGTATCTCGGAGCTTCAATAAGAGGGACGGAATTAGAAAATACTTAGTGTAGAGGGAGATAGTCTAATCTTGTAGTGGCTTTAGTTCGAGCAAGGATTTTCAATTTCCGGAGAGTTGAATTGAAGTGGAATTTAGTACCTATCAACTAGGTAATACTACATAATTTTAGATAATGGCACGTAATAGTACCATATACCTACTTACCTATATACATACATAGATAGGTACAAATCTGTCACGCCTCTCTCCCATCGAGGTAGACAGAGACCACTTCCCTCCACTTGCTACGATACAAACACATCTCTTTCGTTTAACCAACATTCATTAGTCGCTTTATACATGCACGTCGGCACAGAACACCAAATAATTAGTACGTCGGTGACAAATATTGTGTGTAGGTACTAATCATTAAAAAATAAGATAGCTAATGTTATAGTTTTAAGTTTTGTCTGTATCTATTTGTGTGCAATAAAGTATTAGTAGAGGAAAACCCAGACGGACGTTCCTAGAACAGGTGAAGGAAAAGGCGGGTGTCATGTTGTATCAAGATGTTAAAAAGAAGGCAGAGAATAGGGAGGGATGGAAGAGGCTCCACCGTCAAGAGCCCTTAAATTAGAAGAAAAAGAAAGTATTTCTTTCTATCTATCTATAGCTACAAGTGAATAGGTATCTAAAGTAGATACAAAACGGAACTTGCCGATTTTCCTCAATTGACAAAAAGCAATCAGTTAGGTACGGACATTTTACCAATTAACAGATCGTTCCAAAAACACAATGAATTTAGCAATTAACTTTCAAATATAGAACGCGATAAACTGAGCAACTAATCCGACTTTAGTTTATTTGGTGATTGTACCTATCGTCTTTTATTTTGGTTTTTAGGAAGGATAAGTGCATTTTAAGAGCAAGTTGCTCTCCTTTTAGGCATAGATTTCAATAAAATACGACAAATATAAAATTATTAAAAACCCAATGCCTTTTCTTAAAAATTTATCATCAGGTTAAAAATAAAATAATCATTTTACAGCGCTTTTGCATCTCTCCCGACTCACACTTGTCGCGCGAAACATCAAATAAGATGAAAGGTCAGGCTGTATTGATATGAAATGTTTTCATCAATAGCTGGTGCTATAAATAGCATCTGGAAATCAAGGGCACCGGATCCTTCTCATAAATATTTTCCTGTCATCTAAGAATCTCTTTCAAATAATTTTGTTTCAATATGCAATCTCCTTAGTGAAAACTCCCTAAGAAAAAATGTTGACAGAACTTTTCCCGATAAAATGTTTAATGAAAAAGAAAAAAGAAAATAAATTTCTTTTTCCGCAAGTCGAACAAAAAACACCGGCCAGTGACATTTCGAGCAGCAAAACAAAAAGCAAAAAGATTTTATTACGTTAGATAAATTAGAAAATTAATTCGCTCACCTTTTTCACATGATTTTCCACGGCTATGCAGTTCGGTATCGTATTTTTTATGATGATGACGTCGAATGGGAGGTTTTGACAGGTGTCACAGTGGACGCATGTGCGAGAAACCCACGCATGCGTGGTGGAGCCTTCTAGAAAGTCTTTCAGCAGGATTTCTAGTGGGCGTACGGTCAATATGATGCGCAGACAAGTACCTGCTTTCAACTTAAGATCTAGAAATAGAAAATCTATTTAGCTAAAAATAAATTACCTATAACATTTCATCAGCACTTCTCTGATATTGATTTCATTATATCATCATACTTTTACTTAATACTTACCTACGGCCTCGAGTAACATGGGGTACCTAGATAGGTAGATTTGCCAAGTATCTATTCGTAAACGTTACGTATGGGATTCCCCATTGTGGGCGAACATATATCCCATAGGTAATCGCCTTATTAATATTTAATCACAATTCTATATGCCTAAAACGTGAGCCTTTAATATTTTTTAAACGAGAAAGGAAGTAAAGACACGGAAGCAGAAAGAAGACCTACCACTTATATGAGTAAAGTGCTTTCTTTACAAATAGATAGGTAGTATGACATCGCTTGTCCTTACTGCTGCTCTATCTACCCGTAAGCGCCAAAACACACGGTGAAACGCAAATGCAACGCAACTGAAACTGCTAGTTACATTTGAGTTGCATCGCAGTTTCTGCTATAGACTTCCTTAGAAAACCACACACGACGCAACTGAAATGAAACGTTTCAAACTAGTTTGACCGTGTGTTGTGGGTCTAAGGAAACAGCGTCATTAATTATATGTAGGTACGTAGATGATACGTGGTATATACTTACCTGCTTGAAGTTGATTAAAATTGTATCTCTTTGGATCATTACATCTAATGAAAAAAAAACAAAACATCAAAAATTCTAATTTATTTCTTGAAAATATTGAATTTAGAATTATATCACGATTTTGTTGATCAAGCAGTTCTAGGTAACAACCGACAAGCATTACACGACCCGTTAGGGATGGCCGCTGCGAAGCAATCTTCAGGGCATAAAGGACACGACTCCGCATATTGGCGGGGTTGTTGGCAAGACGGGGAGGTCGACCATTGGCTGGGTTGCACGTTCTGGAAGTTAAACAATTGGTTAAATATCTTCTTTTAAATAAAATTAACAGGTTATCAAATTATACTGCGCTATGCTGTACCTATCTGCATTGCATACTAATCGTCATAATATTCAAGAGTTTTGTCGGTGGAGCATCCTCCATTTAGGCCTATCTTCTGCTAATGCTTTGATTTCTTGATACGACATGACGTTAACTTTCTCCTTCACTTGAGTAAAGTAGGTACATCGCAGTTTTCCTCTCCGTCTCTTCCCCTCAATCTTTCTTTAAATGATGTTTCTCAAGAAATCTTTACGTCGCATCAAGTACCCTATAATCTCAGATACATACTAGGTATCTAAAGCGCTAACCACACACTAAGCACACACGTCCCGGAACACGGCAAAAATCTGCTACGTACAAATTCTATGAACATGTTCACACAGCTCCGTGTCAGGCGTCTATACTGAAAAACAACTCTGAACACGGATAGCCCTGAGAGCCTGACCTGGAAATGTGTGGATAGTCCCTAATTATCTAAATACATGAAATGTGTACGGTCACGAGCAATAATATGTATACATGTGACATTTTCAAAGTATCGTAACTTCCGTTGTTTCAAAAGTATATTTTCGTCAATTTGTTTAATGATTGTAAGTTTGCTGGTGGTATTACTGAACAAATTAATGAACACCATATTTTTGAAACAACAGAAGTTACGATACTTTTAAAATATGAATGTGTAGATATATTATTGCTCGTGACTCGTGACTGTACCTATTACTTACCTTAACAAAACTATTAAGAGCACAATGAATGATATCATAAGCCGGGCATCCAAGATACACTCCTTGTGATGGCAAGTCTCCGCTCAAACAGTCCCTCTTCGTGACAGTAACAGCTGTGGCCCATTCTGGATGGTCTTTGGCGTACGTATCGAAGTATGATATAATTTTATGACGATCAATGTCGTCCTTTTTCATCCAACCCGACTTCTTGAACATGCATTTCATTCTTTCGCACTGGAAATATAAAATTGCTATTTCATTGTAACGTTAGGTTAGAAATGTGTATGAGGCGATTGATGAGTGTGGATAAAGCAAGACTTATAAAAGAAAGGCTAAGTCAAGATTACCATAAATCTGACCTTAGACCAATGAATGTGGATGAAACGAAAATTGGTGTGTTTGTATCGTAGCAAGTGGAGGGAAGTGGTATCTGTCTACCTCGATAGGAGAGAGGCGTGACAGATATGTATGCATGTACTTACTTCAGAAATAGATGTACATTCCGCAGCTATATCTGGCTTCACCACTTGAGGATTTCCCATACACTTGAGAAGCTGAAAAAACACATCAATATTTATTTATAAGTTATTGTAAAGTTTCACTAAAATCTGTTCAGTGGTTTTTGCGTGAAAGAGTAACAAACATCTTCCACGTCCATCCAGCCATCGGAGAAACATTGATATTTAAAGTAAGTATTAAAGTAGGATTACCGATTGAGGTGTTGTTCCGCAATACACTGGAGTCTGCGTCTGCGCCGATACTGCACAAACCTGAAAATAATACGCGCATTTGTAGGTAAATTACCTATTCGATTTCTTACTAAGTACTTACTAAGCCAGAATCTCTTAACGCTTCGGTAAGAAATAGGTACCTAATTAGATTATATTGCCGTATTCTAATGTTGTTATGATTCCCTTCATTGAATGTTATATGCCTTTACCATTTAATATTAGGTATTTAGTAGGAAAAGTTAGTTCTTTTCCAAAAGTAATAATAAGTTACTCACCATAAGGCCCAAAACAATAAAAATCTTCATTATGCCACTGAGAAATCCACAAGTATTCTACAAGTTACACCGAAACACACTGATAATATTAGACTTAGGGTCAGACAGACGCATCTTAACCACAAGAGTTAATTTAAGATCCGATTTGTACGCCCGCAGGAACAAATTGGATCTCAAGTAATCTCTTGCGGTTGTTATACCTTGCTAGCCAATCAGGAGCCTCGTTTATTTGTAAACAAATGATTGTGAGGTCATTGCTATAAAATATGATACCTAGATAGCCTTGGGGACATGTGAGGTCGATATTTAGGTTATGTTTGAGCTATGTGGGCTCATCCAGTATTAGCTGAATCTTCAAAGAATTTAGGAAACTTTTCCAAAGGTCATGTTTGGAAGTCCTTTAGGGTAACTTAGGCCCATTGTCGACGTAACCGCACGTCATATGTTTCGTCAATTGACGATTTCCAATGCTTGCATCTTGAATGGACAATGAAATCTTTTAATACCTACTGGAAAAGTTGGTCTAATATTATTTCTCGCTTTAGTATGCTTTTAACGTTACATTAATTGATAATAAAAAAAATAACATGTTGGACGGGTTGACCAAAATTGACAAAACTGCCGTATAACTTATCTTTTCATCAAGAACTTTTATTATTTAAAAATAAGTTGAAGCATTTTCTTACACGTAAAAGAAAAAAAAGAGGAGTACTTAAATGAAACACCAAAAAAACAGTCAATAGAAAATATATTCCCATTTATCCATACTTAATATTTACAAATCCGAATCGCGGATTTTGAAGAAATCCTTCTTAAGTACCGGCATAGATTCTTCATCCGTGATATGAGAAGGAAGCGTATTTTCAAAGTGCGGGTATTTCGGATGCCACCAGTCTATCACCAACATGTTTACAACTGTGTCTAGTACTACGGAACATTCTGGAAGGATGTCCTTGGAGATATGGCAGCCGGTGTTGAAGCCAAGATGGAGTCTATGATGGCGGAACCCTTGGGAGAGAACCACGCTGACTGATGATAACGTCATCCCCATCAATGGAGGCACTTCGTAGAAACTTTGGCAGGTTACCTAGAAAAGGAATTATGGACATGAATCAGACACCTATTTCAAATAGATTCCAATAAGGCAACAAATCTGGCACTAAATTCACAAGACGCTAATAAGACACGTAATTAGACATCTATCAGACTTTAAACAGTGTTCAATCAATCAGACTTGAAATTCTCCCACAGATACCAATCAGACGACAATTATACTTCATTTTAACATCAATCAGACCCAAATAGATTTCAATCATACATGAACCAGACGCTAATAAAACTTCAATCAGACGTTAACGGACAAACATGAATTATCAGACATAGGTCAGACTCCAATCAGACTTCACACAGAAATGAACAAGACACCAATCAGACGTTAATCAGATATGAGTCAGATTTTAATCAGACTCAGTCAGAAAATCATAAATTTTTGATTATCATTAAAACTTTAAAATATAATTTCCAAAAACCCCGTAAGTACCTACCTCCCTCCCACCACCATTTCAGGTCACAATTCAAATACATTTCACAATCTTTATCCATTTTAAAAATCATTTGATAAATTACATCAAAACACTTGTGTGCGTGATTTTAGTGTGCCTGCGTACTTACAGGCACGCACACTACAAAAAGAGCTTCGGGCATACACTACAAGAATCTCGCACACTTAAAGGCTTAGTAGTACTGATGACCAATAGAAAATCAATTTTATCATAAAAAAAAATATTTAAAATAATTAAAAAAAAATTTAAATAAATAATAAATAAACAAAAATAATTTATTAGTAAAAAGAAAATTAATAATTTGTTTTTAATAATTAAATAATAATTAATTATTTTTTTTTAATTTATTTTTTTTAATAATTTTTTTTTTAAACAGTTGGTATAGGCTGGGTTTAATATGAATGCAAAACAAGTGTTACAGGTAAAATATAACAATGAAGATGTTCAATAGGTTGTCCTGACTAATTACAAAAAGCACAAAAATATTCAAGACCAATTACAAAAAAAATATTAATGCACAGGTAAGTAATTTACAAGGCATTATATAATATGCTCACCTGCAAAACTTGAGCATTTTCATCAGGATTAGCATCAATCCTGCCCAACTCCTCAATGAAATCAGTCCCAGTACCTTCTACCCTTTGCTGAGGAGTCGACTTCTTGAACTTAAAGAATACGGACCAGTATGAAGGCCCCTTATAGTACCACATGTTGACACATCTCCTTTTAACCAACAAATGTGGTCGACTATCATGTACGGCTTGCTGGGCCACTTTCTTGACAAATACATCATAAGTGTGGTACAACGCCCGTATTACCCTCTGCCTAAGACCATAGAGCTTATAATTGTTTTCTATTCTCAATTTCTCCGGCAACTTCGGATTGTTTTCGCAGTATCGCTTGTAAAACGTACGCCAGAACGATTCACGTTTCGTTATTGAGTATGTAGTTTTGTTGATGCCTGCAAAGTTGCCAACTTCTTCAGGTGTTATGTACTGTGATATAAGGTACCATATGATTTCAGGGTAAACGACGCCTGGACGGTCATCTATGTTATCAGTTTCAGATTTGGAATGATTCCTTTTCTTCTTATACACGAAGTTTTTGGTCCCATCTGGGTTTACTTCTTCGACGATGTCAAAATCATCGTCCTGTATCTCGTCCCAGGCTAGTTCTGCGGCGACTGGCTCTGACACTGACTTCTTGACCCTGCCTACTGGTTTCGGCGCGTTTGCAGAGTCATTTATCGTAAAATCTGCAATTAAATGCAAAGAGGTTAAGTTTTGTAAAAATTTATGTAACTTTACTCCTGTCGTCGATTAACTTGCTACGTACATGCGAACTAAACCAGAGGAATGAGAATTGATGTTTACCTGCATTTATATTCTTTTTCTGCCCTTTCTTCTTCGGCATTTACTAAAACTATCCCAAACGGATCGTAAGAAAAGTACGACATTCACACAAGTTTGGGCGGCTTTGAAGTACAGTGATAGCTGCTTAACTAGCAGATGAATATACAATTTTAACAGGAATGTTGGATTTTATGATCAATGAACGGGAATCACCAATTTTTTACAACACAAAATTACAAAAACACTCGAAGTTTTTTTTACATTTAGTGTTGCAACTAGAAAATATTATTAATTTTAAAAATGACATTTTGAAAGTTGCTATTTCATACAAACAAACTGAAGGTCTACAGAACCATCTTTGCAAATACTTACAACAAAATATTAATTTTATTTTAATAAAACGTAAATAAAGTCCATAAATTTGAGTGGTTAATCATTTTTACAATAATATCTCTGAATGAAATAATGATTTGAGCCCCAATTAAATCTATCAATTTGTTTGTTAAAATATCTTAACTCTGTATTTGCAAACAGAAATCAAAATGTCGTAATGCGCCATCTAGTAGCGTACTGCAAATGTTACACATAGAATATGGTAGATAAAATATGCAGACAAGACAAACCTATTCTTTAGGTAGATATGTGAGAAGAGAACCTTAGTTTTAAGTTCTTAGTTCTAACTCTGTACGTATTATTATGTATTTTTATTAGAGGCTCGATTGTCTTACTTTGTACAATATTTATTTTAGGAAATCATTAATACAGTACAAAATTGGAAATGACCTTTAGATTTAAATCATACATAAGTTAAGGAAGATCACTCAATATAGGCGTTGGTAATAAAAAAACTGAATATTTTACGATTTTATCTATATTATAATATAGTCCCAACCATATTATAATATAGCTTAGGTAATTCGTTCAAACTTTACACCAATTAATAAACATGGTGGGAAAGACCTTTGCTGGTTGCCATCACAATATTATACGCCTTTGAGCAACCTTGATATTTTGTCTTGTTTATAAAATGCACGACTTACTAGTCTATGATCAGATTGACGTTCCAATCCAAGATGGCAGACATGCCGCTTGAGCCATGATAGTATGGAATCGTAGAAGTTAAATTTTTAGGTGTGTCTTTCTAAATATCGAACTAGAATGTCTCTAAAAATCTTGACTAAAGTCCTATACGAAAGTGCAGACAATGTGAAGTTACGCGAGTGCGTGCCTTGCGCTAGATTTAGGTAACGTTAATGCCGGAACATATGTAATAAAAACGGTGATCGAATTTGTGTTGCTCGGTGTGGTGTACGTTTTCTGGTTAGATGGTAAATTAAAATGTGGAATATGATGTGCGACGTGATGCCCACGATATCCGAAGACAGTATTAGCCAGAGGAGTTCGCAGTTTAGCGGGGAAGATGCCAACTTTGAGCAGCTCATGGTGTCTATGCTGGACGAGCGAGACAAGCTTGTGGAGAGCCTGCGGGAGACGCAGGAGCGGTTGGGGGACTCGGAGCTGCGGCTCAAGGAGGTGGAGAAGGAGCGCGACTCGCTCACTCGCCAGATTGCAGCCAACTTGCCTCAGGTAAAGCCCAGATTTCCACCTACATCTTTTACGATACCCGTAGGCCGTAGGATGTTGCTATCTGATAAAGTGATAACCAATTTAACGTCTGCATGAAGTCATTCATGTATTTCAATGATTTTCATTGTCATTTTGTTACTATTATGGTCAAAGAAACATAGTATATTACATTTTACACAAATGGAACTATGACAGCCTTCCCAATAACATCCTTCATTAATAGACATGTATGTATAGGTACATAGACGATATAGAGTGCTTTTCATAATATCAAATTTATGTGGCCCTTGAAATGCTAGTCCAATTTTTAGTACCTATGAAACTCATATTCAATACCAGTAACTTATGATTATTGCTGTCTTAAAGTCCTTAAATATCATTACATTGCTACACTAAGTTCAAAAAATAAAAGTTAACAATTTTGTAAGATGAAGAGATAAAAATCTTATCTTGATATATTTATTATCTACTTTTCCACATCCTTATCCCATTTAGAGTCATCCAAGTTTTATTCCTTATTCCTAACCATGACATTTCTTATTCCATAGCATACAATATTGAAGAACCTTTCCTCTGCTCCTGATCCTGAATCCTTTAAATTACTAAAGCTTATTTTGAAGTTTTCCTTTTAAGAATGTAGATAATCAAGACCTGGCTACATCATTGATTCAATGTAAAATGTAATATTAAGACACTTTAAAATACAATGCGATGTAAATTAAAATATATGGTCGAATTGATTAACCTCCTTTTTTTTGAAGTTGGTTAAAAAGAAACTGCAATTGGATTTACATTGTAGATTGTATCATTATGATTAATTTATTCATGAAATCAACCACAAATAAATATATTTATAAACTTAACTGATGTCAGTAAGTATTACTTTATAGTTTTACTATTAAACAATATTACAGCCTAAACATATCTGATTATAAATTTGAGAACTGATTGCAGATTAAAAGAGAACAGAAAGAAAAGTATTAAATAAAAATTAATTCAATTATTCAATCTTATTAGCAATTTTAATCTTAGATAACACAATAACAATAAATTCAACCGTCTACATTTACTCCATATACAGTGACTTTAAATTAGTGAACGATGGAAAGGGGTGTGCATGTACTCGTGATAACAAACGACTTTTACTATGGGACCAAGTTCGAAATCATTGAAAAATTTTTGAACTCCCCCAAACAAAATGCACCAGCTGATAGTATGGAGGAACAATTTTTTTTCATGATTTCCACCTTGGCCCCATAGTAAAAGTTGTTTGTTATCACGAGGACTTGCATATCCTTTTCTATCGTTCACTAATTTAAAGTCACCTTATATGTTTTGTAGTGCAAAGGCAAACATAACTTTTTACAGTGTTTGTAATAATGTGTAGTTATTATGATTACTTGTTTACTTTCATGAGTATAGAGAATGCAAACATTTAACAGCACCTGTGTAAATTTAGACATTTAGGAAGTGTTCATGTATAATATAGGTAGTTATAGTATAGGTCACTTCTTAGTAATATTATAAATGTCAATGTTTGTGCCGTTGGATGGATGTTTGTTACTTCATCACATCACATAAAAACCACTGAACAGATTTTGATGAAACTTGGCAATATTGTAGCATGCACATCAGAATTACACATAGGCTATACTATTTAATGATATCATGATTATTTCCCAAGATATCACGATAAATGCCTATGAAGTCGCGGGCAGTCTAGTTTTATATATGTATTAAAATGCCTGTATATCTTCTACTTTGATTCTTTCTTTTCTAAAATTGTTCAATGGCTAAGACTAACAGGCAATGCAAGTAATGTATATAAAGAGCATCCAACCTAATTGGTATTGTAAAAATTTTCAGTATCACTTACAATCAACCTCCCCTATTCGAGCTAGTATGGAGAAAAAAAAGTTGGTGGCCACTGATGAAACTAACGTCAATCGATAGAGAAAATTAATATAAAACAATAGTATTTTGGACAAATGTGGAAAGTGATATACTTTCGGAGATATAGAACTTTGAAAATGTTCGCATGTAACAATTTTCAAAGTTCTTTCATTTTTACTATATCAGGCTCCATACAAATATGTTTGATGCCATTTGTGGATATATATAATTTACCTTATGAAAAGTTGTTTTAATTGGCACTCAATCTGCCCTAAAGCTGTAGGTATCACTAACCCCCACATAATATCCTTTATTATCATTTCTAATGAGATTTCGATCAGTAAGAACACATCAACATTTTGTATGACAGCACTAGAGGCTGCCCGCGACTTTGTACGCTTTTATATCTTGGAAAAAGTCACAATATCTCAAAATAATATAGCCTATGTGTTAGTCTGTTGTATAAGCTACAATATTGCCAAGTTTCATCAAAATCTGTTCAGTAGTTTTTGCGTGAAAGAGTAACAAACATCCATCCATCCCGCCATCCATCGGCACAAACATTGACATTTATAATAATAATAAGATTATTTAAGTATCAAAAATAAAATAATAAGATCTAAGTTAATTTAAACAAAAACCTCTCTTCATTTTCCTTTGAATTAGCAAACATAAGAAAAAAATACTTGTTTCAGAATGTAGGCATTATGAATATGAAAATTCAAGGAAATTGTGTACAGTTAATAGGATCTTTCTCAGAGCAAGTAATTAGAAGTTATTCTTTTCTGTTTAATCTTTAACATTACTTTTATACTGCCAGTTATAGAAAAAAGTCCTTATTAATAATAATAAATAAATAAGATATTCATTACATTAACACCTTCTTGTATAAAGACTCTTTGGTCAGTTCTAGGTCTAATCAAATCCTACTAATATTATAAATGTTAATGTTTGTGCCTATGGATAGGAGGACGTTTATTGCTCTTTCACACACAAACCACTGAACAGATTTTGATGAAACTTTACAATATTGTAGCTTGGTATCAAAATAACACATAGCCTACATCATTTAAAGATATCATTTTTTTTTTCGAAGATATAACGATGAATTCTTAAGAAGTTGCAGACAGCTTCAATTCTATCATAAAATACAAGATAGACACTCCCTCGAACAAATGATATTGAGTTAGCAGGTCAAGGATTTCATAAATTGCAAACTGTGTTCAGCCACTGGAACCTACAGCCCAAGAGTTTAATGTAAACTTAGTGCTTATTACAATGAACTAAGTATTGCTTAATACTGACATTAATTTGCGTTAAGTTGGTTAATACGGCGTCGTTTTTTACACTTTTATTCATTAAGTGTCTCTTTTAAGTCGTTTAAGTTATTGCTCAATTAAAAATGTTGATTAATAAGTTGAGTAATTCCTACTTATATTGTAAATTTCAATGTGCTGATGGTTGGATGTTTATTACTCTTTCACACTAAAACTACTGATCGGATTTTGATGAAACTTGTCAGTATTGAGTCATACACAGAATTAGGTTCAAAATTGTCTTTCCTGTTCCTGATCATTAAGGATACTGGAGCAGCCAATCCTCAAAATGTTTATACAGGTCAAAACTACATCGGGCACAGATTATGCGGATATAAATTAAGTCCAGAAATTAGCTTCCAGTGTCTTTAACTTTCGGGAACAGGAGAGACATTTTTTGTTTTCCATGTCTGTATGACCCTATTGTAGCTTATGCATCAGAATAACACATAGGCTACTATATTATGAGATATGACGATATTGACGATAATGCGTACGAACTCGCGGGCAACCTCTAGTTAGTAATATAGATGTTTCGTATAGGGTAATAATGTTGCCTCAAAATGTTTTCTATTATGTCATTTCTCATGCCACAGGTTTATTCTTTTCCATCTCTGTCTAAAGTAGGGCAGTGACAAGGACGTAATGATGCGAGAAAGCGGTATTATATCTTTGATGCGGTGTTAGGCTTGTGCTAAAACGAACGAAAAATACTTATTTATCTTTAGGTATGAAATATAATAAAACTAGCGTGAATTATCTAGATACTTCATTTGTATAAAACGCGCTGACCATTACGTATTAATTTAACTAACTGGCACATGCGTTGAGACCTGTGTGAAGGTGCTGCTGTGATGGCCGGTCATGTCATGCGGATCCTATCAAACTAAGCCTTTCTCTTCTCTGTTTCCCATTTACTTACCCTACTTTTTCCTGGATATTGCGGGGTCAAATTTTTATTATTTATTTATGGATAGCTCTTTTGAAATATTAATTTTATTATATGTTTCTGTGTTTATGCCTGAGATTTGTAAAACTAAAATTGAAAAGAGCAACCCTACAGAGTTTCTTGCTAGGTTCTTCTCTGAGGAAAACTGCACTCTTGCGAATCTAGGCATTTACTTTAAAAAATGACCCTTCCTAAGTGTTGTCAAAACCTACAGGATTAAATGATTTTTCATTTCATTTCATTTCATAATTGCGAGCCAAAACTAAACAAAAAAGTTATCGAGCAGATAATCACAATCAGCTGATAGAATTAATATAGCAATGTTCACATACAAGCTTCCGTAAGAAAAGCGACAGTGAACTTTATTTCACACAATTAAAACTATAGCGTGTGAACTGTACATAACTAGAAACATTAACTAGACACTCCGTTTGTATAAACGTACATACTATTTACGTATCTATATAATTGTTGTTGGTTATGTGACATAATGGCATAATTGTAGTGATAGTGAGTTCATTGGAATGATTTATCATTACAATGTTTGTAGTTCAAGAATCAAGTATCAATGTCAATTTTACTATGATTTATATCTGGAAGATCTATAAATGAATAGCGCAGTGTATTGCGCGATGCGTGAGCTCTTGTATGAAATAACGTTCGCGCGCATGTAGCTGATAGTATAGATGATTTATAATTTACTAGAGGCTGCTGCGACTTACGCATTTATCGCTATATCTTAGAAAATTTTAAAAATATCTCAAAATAATATAGCATATGTGTTAATCAGATGTGCAAGCTACAATATTGCCAAGTTTCATCGAAATCTGTTCAGTAGTTTTTGCGTAAAAGAGTAACAAACATCCATCCATCCATCGGCACAAACATTGACATTTATAATATTAGTAGGATATTTTAACTACAGGTTATGTTAACTGTTTTTTAGGTTTGATAAAATTGAATAATCTTTATCCTATATAAAATATGAAGTAAATGACAGAACTGTAAATAGAGAACTTAAATAGCGAAAATATTCAATAATCCACGTCAAAGCTTTCATGTCAGCGAAACTAACTTAATTAGCGATGTTTTAAAAGCGCTCTTGTTATTTAAATATCCTTTTATAACCGATATCTGAAAAGCGGACGAAAAACTTAATAACAGCATGAAAAACTAGTGTGCGCGGTGCGCAAAATGCAGTCTAAGGCCCAATATCCACGTAACCGCATGTCAAGCATTTCGTCTTGCAATCTCCAATTAACTAAAACATACGTATGACGCTGTGGTTACGTGGACAATGAGCTTAAGATGACACTTAGTATTACCTCAATTCTTGTAAGTAAGAGGTCGTAAGGCGTACAGCATTGCCTTACGACTTCTTACTTACAAGAATTAAGAAAAGAAGGAGCAAGTTCTTTAACCCAATAATCTGTTTAATTGCCAACTTCCGTACTAAACGTTTTGATTTTGATAATCCCTTCGAGAATATTGAGAGAGGCCAGCAGTGGGACTCACTGGCTGAAAAAAGATAAACATAATGTTAGATACTGTAACAGTTTAGTAAAACAAATAGTTTAAGAGGTGTTGCTGTAGGTAGAGTAAAGTCTACACCACCACCTTTAAAAAACTAAACTGCCGAAATTTAGTCCCAAATACAACACGTTTTGAAAATTCAAAGAATTTTGTTTTCAGCTAAATGTTCTGTCCTGGCACTAAAATGAATGCGGCAGATTACTCGTTCAGCTTTGCTATTATACTGACTAATGCGGCAAGACAGTTTTGTTACGTAAGGTGAAAAGTTTGCAACTTTTATGTGTTTACGGTATGTTTTTATGTTCATAATGTTTTCTACATCAAGTTATACGTATCTATAGGTAGGTCATTTTAAGCTAAGTTATCCTATTCAGCAAAATTTTATCTCCATTGCAGCAGTCTCGAGTAATTAAACGGCATTTGTTTTGGGCAGTTGGGTTTGTTGATAATAAGTGACTTGATAGTCGAATTTAGTTTAGTAGTAACTAAAAATCATGTAGCAATTAGAGGGAAGTGGTGTCTGCCTGGCCGGTTGGGAAAGAGCCGAGACAGATAAAAGAGACAGTAAAGAGTAAAAAACATCCTCACAAACATTGACATTTATAATATTAGTTGGATATATGTAGTATCCATTTGTGATCCAACTATTCGCCTACATGAACAGCTTGCACAATTGCACATCGTTAACGCTAGGAAGAGATAAATAATGCAACAAAACAAATCTGATTGGCACACCTACCCGAAGAATGCAATAAGAAAACACAATGACGTGAAAATGCGGCACCGTCTTCGAGTACCGACAGCCAAGACATGACGCGTACCTACGTCAACACAGGTGTGGCGTTGGCCGACGATCACTGCCGACCGCATTGTAAACAATACGTGACTCATGTTGGCATCACTGTACGAATTCTTAGGTATTAATTCAATGTGTTTATTGTTTTAGAAACCCGACATTCGAAAAGTTGTTGAAGGCCGATTCAGCGATTGTTGAGTTTTCTAACTCATTTCAGTGTATAGCTGCTCATTGCTGAGCAGCCTTTTAATGATTCTCCATCGCGACCGGATCATTGTTACCTGCATCAAATGAGACCCCGCGGTCTTCACTAGGTTATAGGTCCATCTGGCAGGCCTTCCGATCTTCGCGCTATGTGGCCTGCCCATTGCCACTTCAGCTTGCTAATCCTACGAGCCATATCTTTTCTAAGCTTAAATAGGTAATATTCCGGTCGTTTGGGCCTTCCCCTAGTGTCTTGTTTTTGGTCAAATTTTATTTTTCGCTCGGTTCTTTGGTTGCCCAAGTAAAGTGCTCATAATGGCTTAAACTGAATTAATAAATAGGAACGCGTTATCCAAATCAATCTTTACAATATTATAGTATACCTACCTTTGCGAATAATTTACCAACATTCTTATTTCAGATTAAAAATACTTCCGACAACATTAACTCAGTAGGTAACCAAAGTTATTTCTTTAAGTGTAAGCAATTTAGTAAGGTTTCTTCAAGTTTCGAACTTTGCTGGAATTGCACATTTAAATTTCAGCGAAACGATTTTTTTAGTATAGGTACTTTAGGTACCTACTATCATTAGCAAGAATTAACTTGGAACCCGTCCTGTATAGACACGCGTGTTTTTATAGTCTCAAGTTAATATCTACCGATTGAACTTTACTTTTTTAATTAATTCCTCGAAATTCTGAAATTCTAATTTCGCGTTTGTATTTGGAACAAGCCTTCGGAGAAATGCCCACGCTAAAATCTACGCCCACACAAGAGACAGTGTGTTGTGTTATACCTACACATCTTTCCTCTACATTAAACATTTGCGAATGGTTTATTTTTTATTTATCATGAGATTTTCTCTTTTTTTATTATTCGTCCATTGAGAAATAGGTAAAGGTCAAATATTATCCTACGTGTTTCTTTTTTTTTTTCCTACCTTTTAAATTAGGCACCGTACAGCCAGTTATTTAAAATATTTCAATTTTTATTTTGATTTTGCATACTATAGCATATAAACTTACATAACTGACATTATAGCCCCTGTCCTCGACCTTACGGAGCCAATTCTTTAAACGCCAATATGAAACGTGTTTGCAAGCCAGCACTTGAATTTATGACGTGTCAGATAACACATCATACGAGGCTGTTCGACCTTGAACCCTTTGCTTTAACAGGTCGACAGAACGTGCTATATTTGTATGTATAGTATGTACAGATAATACATGGTTCTATTGTAGATATACCTACCCTAAATCCGTTCTTAGGTAAAGGTAACTTCATTTTCAAAATTAGCGAATAAGGAAGGGTGTAACCATTTCAATAGTTTAATATCGTCATAGGATAGGTAATTTTGATTAATATCAATTTATCAGTTTTTAATTTCTACATAAAATCATCGATGAAACTTTTTTCGTCTGACAACACTCTAAAATTATAAAATATCGATTGAGCGTTTGAAGAATCAGAGAGATCAGAAACTCAGAGAGAGACAAGAAACCATTATTACCTATTTCTCACAATTTCTTACCCTAAGGTTGCCTGGAAGATACTGCTACCTATCAATAAGGCCGCCTGTTGATTCTTATATTCTTGTTTGTGTCTGTACCTTATATTTTTGTGTGCAATAAAGAATATTTGTATTGTATTGTAAGAATAAGCCCACGACTTATGTTAAAATATAAAACATTATATAAGTAATACTAGTAAGTACCTATATCACTTTGGATTCTTATAGTATATTAATTCAATAGTTTATTGTAAGAAGAAAGAACAAAGATACAGAAAAAAAGAGTGGTGATACAAAAGGTACAGCATATTTCTAAAAGAAAAAAAAAAGAAAAATATAAATTGTAACAGAAGCGTAAATGAAACTATGGTATTCTCTTATTATTTCCTTTATTTATTTTATTCTTCATAATCCCATCTTTTTCTACAATACAATATCGTTTACAATATTATAGTCCTTCCTCTTCGTTCCAAACGTCATAATGACATAACATCCAATCCATAGACAATACAATAAATTAAACATCTTCTTTAAAAAAAATATACAGATTCTGCCATTAAATTTATCTAGTTCTATTATACGTATTAATCACATAAACACAATCACTTATTCACTACACCAATCTTAACCACTCGTTTAACGACTTAAAGCTATCTGGCAGCGAACTGCCGCGCTTGCTTGCCACGGGATGTCTGCAATCCCTCTCACCTTATAAGACACCGCATTGGCCTGATAAGATGGCGCCTACCTGAGACGTCTGCTGTCTCCTCGACTTGCCTGAACCAGCCCGGTCCGACAAGCCGGCGCTTGCTAATGCAGACCACACCTAGACTAGTTCTGCGACTATTTCTAGATGGCGCTTGCTTTAATCTTGCCCCTCACCTGCACGATGGCGCCAAGCTGAGCCGCTAGGTTCTATGCTTGCTTAAACAATCCGTTACACTCGGCCGTCCTGCAACAATTGCTCCCGCAAGTGGGAGCCAAAAGCGATTAGTTTTCTATCTGGCTGCTCAGATATAAACTGTTGTCACTGCATCTGACTTGCATCTTTATGCTGACAAGAGTAGAATACTTCTATCCTCACTTAGTACCTACCACTTTTTAATACTTGAGCAGAGCATCTAATAGGCATAACATTACCCAACTTATTATATCTCACACTTTTGCTAAATGCAGTCTCAGGTGATCTATACTATACATAGCAATTAGCTCCTTTCCAGTTAACTTGCATGATTTAGAAAAGTCTCTGTCTGGGTTAGCCTTGTAATTAAATTACAGTAGTTCCATTTAGCACCACTTTCTTTAAAATTAATGATAAATTTATTTCCCCTTGCATTTGCTATTCATGTGCATTCTTATTTCGTTCCCTTTAACTTATTACACTATCTCCAGCATACCTATCATACCACTACCTATCATAATGTCATTATCTTATTATCTGCTTATTGTGAACAAGACCAAGGAAGGCACCTAATAAATAAACCCTTACTTAGCGTTTTAACAACATGCCATTCGAAACATACGGCTCCAAATTATATTATTTTTGCTAAACAAGCCTTAATAATAAAATAATTTATTTCAAAAAACAGATTTAAGACCGCAACTTTAAAGAAGTAATCCCTCGGTAAAAAGTGAAACATGCTTTCCATTCAGCACTTGCACTGTCTTGGTATAATATCCTCAGTAAATTATTATTCCTCAATGTCAAGAAGAGCATACCTAGATAATTCGTTTTTCATTTCTACAAAATCAGATCTTACTTTATCTTTGTAAGGAATAATGTTACCATCCCACAACATTCATGTCTACAACCAGGACTTCAATGTAGCTACATAGCTACATTTTTATTGCTAAACAGCAAAACTAATTTTGAGAGTCAACATTAAATGCAACATCTGTTTGCGCTTTGGCACCCCATGTGCAATAGTATAAACCTTAAAACAGAAAGAACCCACTAGCTTTAAAACAACTACTTTTGTAAATATCGTCCTACAGGCTCAGCAATCCTATCTTCAGTAATTATTTCGTAAAATTAAGCAATCATTGCGAGCGCTTATCACTAAGCGTTTATAATTTTCGTTCATTCTCGTTATATTCTATTCATCAGCACAACAGTCCATTCTTATCAACTGTGTTTGGTAAGAAGACATCTTACAGCTGCAGTCTTAAAGTACACAACCCTTTCGTCTCATCATGTTATTTTCGCATAATGTCTGTTTCGCAAAATGTCAATTTCTAAAAACATTCCATTAGCAAAATGTCCCTTGCTCCAACCACTATTATTTACAACAAACGAGACTGTTCGCACATAGTTCAGAAGAATGTAATTTATGGTAACTACTTGAGCCCACAAACATTCGCAACTTATATTAGGTATATGACTGAACTTGTCTACTTACTTACAAACGATTACAACGAACAAACGAACCTACAATTTGTCTGCCTTTAAAAAAAATATATTATTAGCTATTTATCTATTTCAGTTCCATCTTCAGGCTAAGAATCAATTATTAGCTTCCTTCCTATGATGTTACACCAATCTTTAATTCATTCATCAATTTGAACTCATTTACCATGTATGTTTATAGTAACTAAAATAATCACATAACCAGCCAACTCGTGGTTCGCCACAATTCATTTAACTTTTATTTTCCTGAGCAAGTATGTGTACTACACATAACAATACTTATCAATGTCACAAGGAACTGTGCTAAATTAAAATCATTAAGTCTACTTGACCTACAGACTGGAAAAGCCAGACCCAAATTAATAAAATAGAATCACAAAGCATGTAGGTGAACTAATCTGACAGTTTTCCTTTTTCTTGTCACTTGAGCAATCCAAAACAATATCTAGCTTTCAACTGTTTGAAGATGTTAGTATAAAAGTGTTTATTACCTAACTAAGCTGTGCAATAATGCTATTTCATGTCAAAAGTTGCACCAAACAAAATCCATCTAAAAGTGGATAACTAATCTATGACTCTGCATTTTATTAGAACAGTTAGACATATACATTAACCATCTCAATTATGCAATTGTTAAAACTTGATTTCATACACCTAGTTCTCCATAGATTATTCGAATCTGTAATTTTCTCCCAATTTGTTTGTTAGAGGCTGGCTAATAATTGCTGGAAGGAATCACTTCCAATAGCAAGCTGAATTTTGCAATAAGGTATTCATAAAAAAGTCAAAAGTTAATTTGATAAATAACTTTCTTCATAAGAGCAATCAATAGGTAGGTACTTCCTTCAAATATCTTGCATACATATAGAAACATGATTTGTCTTTTACACATTAAGCTAACAATCTATTTTCACAATGTCTCCTTCAAATTTTTATTCATGTTCATAAAACATCATAGATCTAATTGTGGCAATTGAATTTGCTAATGCTCTCTTGCTCAATTTACTTTAACCTTTTTTTATATTAAGTTAGATGTTAACCTTCAGGAAAAGGAGCTAGGTATAATAATTACCTACCTTGAACTTCTTGAACTAGTATTATTAAGCACATCTCTTGATACTTTGTAGACATAATAAGCTATTTGATCACCAATGCAATGATAAATGTCTATAGTTTCTATCTGTTTATCAACTAGACTCCAACTGCTAGACTGCACTTACACAAATAAGCAAGGAATATCATTTCATTCTTTCCTCAACATAAATTCTACTCTTGCTTGTGCTTTCTCAAGAACATTATTTAATAATCAGGCAGCTTTTAAGAATAAGCCTTTGTTATTGTTATACCTACTGCATAATTATTCCAATAATTACTAGCTAGCATATTAAGACTTCATACAACCAATCATATCCAATTATTTTTTTTTTTTTTTTAAAGGAGCTATTTATATTACCAATAGCATTTTGCATGTTTTACTATTTCCATAGGCTAGAAGTTACCTAGTTCAAAATACTAACTGATCTCATACCACCAAAAACTTTTACCTAACCTTGCAATTATTTGTCTGTAATCAAGGGAATTTGCAACTATATTAGATTAAGCTAGCACATTAGCCGACCGCTAAGATCTTAACCGACAAAAACATTTCCTTGTTATAGTTATCCATCAACTTATCAAATAAAACCGTGAATTGGTACTTCTACCTGATAAGAAAGCAGACAGCCAAGTCTTGATATCACAGAAAGACCATTTCATTCTTGATCACCGCTCCATCCTAGACATTTCTACTTCTTGAACCTTGGCTTGAAACTGCAATTAGCCATCTTGCTGCAACACGGCACCGCCTTGAGTAGTTTACTTTTGGACCCAGTTGCTATTGTGATGCCCCAGTGGTACATTGATGTAACCTGAAAAGTATATGTGGCTTAAGCAAATTTTTATACAACAAAGTAGACTCTGCTCATTCTGACAGTTTATACTTCCTTATTGGTGTCGATTCCAGTGTATTTGTGTGTCAGCAATCCAATTCAAGTTGATAATAATTTGGCGGGAACTCGTAGGTATAGCGATTACACGATTTCTTAATTCCTGATATGGATACAGTCTTGATTTATGTTTGACATCTGTATTTGTCTTCAGCGAATCTTCAGAAACAGCTTCCAGCATACGATATACCAAGGATACACCAGTTAAAATGTTTTTCATGAGTGAAGATTTCAGCGGGAAAGCGCAGTTGATCGTCTTTTGTTCTTAGTTCATTCAAGTGATAGCTTGTAGCATTTTGTGGACGTGCTTCATCCCGCTTCTGATTTGTAACAGAAGCGTAAATGAAACTATGGTATTCTCTTATTATTTCCTTTTATTCTTCATAATCCCATCTTTTTCTACAATACAATATCGTTTACAATATTATAGTCCTTCCTCTTCGTTCCAAACGTCATAATGACATAACATCCAATCCATAGACAATACAATAAATTAAACATCTTCTTTAAAAAAAATATACAGATTCTGCCATTAAATTTATCTAGTTCTATTATACGTATTAATCACATAAACACAATCACTTATTCACTACACCAATCTTAACCACTCGTTTAACGACTTAAAGCTATCTGGCAGCGAACTGCCGCGCTTGCTTGCCACGGGATGTCTGCAATCCCTCTCACCTTATCAGACACCGCATTGGCCTGATAAGATGGCGCCTACCTGAGACGTCTGCTGTCTCCTCGACTTGCCTGAACCAGCCCGGTCCGACAAGCCGGCGCTTGCTAATGCAGACCACACCTAGACTAGTTCTGCGACTAGTTCTAGATGGCGCTTGCTTTAATCTTGCCCCTCACCTGCACGATGGCGCCAAGCTGAGCCGCTAGGTTCTATGCTTGCTTAAACAATCCGTTACAAAATCTATAAAGAAGAACAATTGAAAACCACACACGTGAAAATATAAATCCTAAAATACACCGTCAAACACGTAACAAACACAAGCCGTCACTAATTTGTCTAAGTTCCTCAATTCCTAAAACCGGTCATATATCTCGTAACACCGTAACTCCATAATAGTTTCCTTCCGATCGCTAAGAGTTTACTTGGAACTTTAACCGTATGCCGGATCACATAAATCGGGGCTCGAATTAACTGTACAGATGCTACATTCATGATCATATAAACTAGAATTGATTCTGACAGGTTAATGCGATACTATATTTAGTGTTTAGCTGTGTATCTGTGGATAATTTTTCAATATGTCTTTTGAACTACACGCGTTATTAGTTTTCTATTGCTATAAAATAAAAATATACTTACATATGGCGTTTCATCTCTTGAAAAAACATTTTAGTGCCGAGTAGGTAACAAATAATGGATGTTTAGTTTTTTCTTACATACTTATTCAACTTATAGCATTTTATAATTATTCTATCTATCTCTGGTTTTGCCCTACTGGAGACAGAAATAGTTATCTGTCTTAGAATTTTTCGTCCCTATAAACCTACAGTTGTCAAAAAATGTATGGAATTCTTCTGAAGGATAAATGAAAAGTGACAGCTACGTGACAGCTAAGTACTGCCGATCGCGGAAGTTATGTCTTTGATTATTAGGAACGGCTGTAAGCAAGCACACATTCACTCATTTCAACTCCTTAAATCCATAATAAATTATAATAACCACTCAACTCTATCAGCCCTTTTAACGCCCCCACTACTGGGGCACGAGCCTACTCTCATACGAGAATGATGAAAGTGATTTATGCTGCTGGCAAAATGCGGGTTGGTATAATATCCACTATATTGGGTCTAGCGTTCAGGATAGGGAATCGTGGAAGAAGAGGAGAGAGGTCTTTGCCCAGCAGTGGGACACCGTTTGCTAGATAAGATAAGACATTGGGTCACGAATCTATGAATTTTGGTCTATTTATACAAAACTAGAGGCTGCCCGCGACTTCGTTCGCATTTATCGTCATATCTTTGAAAAAACACAAAATATCTACAAATAATAAAGCCTATGTGTTATTCTGATGTCCAAGCCAAGTTATCGTAGAATTTTATTCAAAACTGTTCAGTAATTTTTACGTGATGAAGTGAAAAACATCCATCGGCTCAAACATTGACATTTAAAATATTATTAGGATCAAATGTTGAAGAACCTAGAACATAAGCATGAATGTAAATGGATGTAGAGTTTTATTTAATGTTTTATAGATAAGTCCTTGACTTGAATAAAATTAATAACCAATATACATTTTAATGTTCGTTAAACACTTGTCTATAAGGCTGGGATGACGTCAATGTGGTTAATATTAATTTGTTGTTAGGCTTTGGAATTTTATGATTCTTATAAAGAAATTATGTAGTTCTTGTAATCGATAAAAAGGGGGATATCAATTCGACTTTATTATCTACTTATTTATTTATTCCATATATCACGATTACATTGTAAGTAAGTAAATCATTTATTCCCAGTTTAGTTACAGTAGAACATTATTAACAAAAACATAAAATAGCACCTTATGCTAAATTAATTTTAAAAAGAAAACATTAAAACAAGAAACAAGGAACAGACAAAGATAGAACTGGGAAAAGGACTCCACTCAGCATATGTCATGTCACTATACAATGACATGACGCTGATTTTCAGTGGAGCCAAGAAGAGGAAGGAATAAGCTAAGGACATAGGTACATACAACATTACAAAATAAATAAATAAAGACTTAGATCAGGACATACTTACATACATTGTCTTACCACGTAATTCGACAATAAGTTAATTTATTAAACAATTACAAACAACATTTTGCATTTCGACCAGGGGGGGGGGGACCAAGTCTGATAATTTTCAATACTTTCAGTTGTGTGTCGGCAGAGTGTCAATGGCATGTTTGATAGATTTGGTCGCAATCAGTGTGTAATTATTTATCAGAATACCAAATGTGTCAAAAAATGCCATTGACATTGGTGATAAACAACTGAGGCAATTTTCAATTAGTAGACTTGGGCCAATGGCTACCAACTGCCAAACGGCGTCGCGGCAGACCGCGGAAAAGGTGGCGGGACGAGCTGGATACCTTCTTGGGTACCTGGGCGGAGGAAGCTCGAGACAGAAAGTCATGGCGTATGAGGAGAGAGGCCTTTACCCAGCAGTGGGACACGAGTGGGTAAATAAGATAAAATAAGACTTGGGCCCCTGCATGTGTGTGTGATTTTGTCAAAATACTCGTAATAATTGAATTTTCTAGTTTGGTAGTTACTAGAATTCTGCTGTGAACTTAAGAAGCTAATAATCTAGCGTCCGGTTTATGGGTCAAGACAGAGTTTGTACAGCTTAGATGGTTAGTGGTTACCCATTAACCTTTAGAGCGCTTGTAGACGCATCGGACATCCATCCGGCGAAAAACGGCTGCCATATATTTTTTTGCCGGATGGATGTCTGGTGCGTCTACACATATCTCCATTATAAACCATACACCATCGTATAACATACAACAACGGTCCGTTATCCGGTAAAAAAACGGACATCTACAAGCGATCTTACACCCTCTATATTATTGAGTTACATTCAAAATAATGTGTTACTTCAGTGAAGTCGCTGATTTTAGTTCCATCGATTTTAGTATTTAATAGCATTCTTATCTTTATTACCTATCAGCCGTTCCCTATATTCAAAGACAGATAGCTATCCGAGACCGGCAGTACTTAACTGTCACATAGCTGTCACTTTTGATTTAACCCTCAGAAGAAAAGAATCCCATACATTTTTGACAGCGGTAGGTTTATAGGGACAAAAAATATAAGATAAATAATATTCCTGTCTCCAGTAGGGTAAAACCAGATATATATAGAATATTGGGAACGGCATTTAGTCTAGGCAGATATCTAAGTTTTATGTTTTAAGACCTACATTTTAAGACACCGGTTATCTACCTCTAAGATGTTACCTATCTAGAATCTAGACATTTACATAATCATAAAGCTAAACTTATCTTACAAAGGCGGTCTTCTTTCTTCAAATTAAAATGGCTTCCGATCTAGTCACAACTTTTATTGGATTCTAAGTTTAGTTCGTCGGTACGCCGCTGGCATTTTAGTGTACAATTTATTGATCTAGCTAGGTCTTTAATATTGAAGGCTTTGAATATAGAATATATAAGGAGGTGCCACATTTTTTTTCATATACAAATGAGTTGATGACAGCGTGCCAAGGTTGGCTCAAGTTTTTCATAGTTTTCTTGGTAGATGACCTGTCAAACGATAAGAAATTCCATACAAAAAGGTAGCCATTTTGCGCCAGACCAGGCACGCAGATCCAGACGGTATGGCACCTCCTTATATATTCTATACTCAAAGATTAAGGTGGTAACAGCCTGCTGCGTGTTCCTACGGTTGTAGAAAACAAACATATCTGTCATGTCTCTTTCGGTTGTCAGGGTTGGCAGAGACTTAGTTCTTGTTACATTCCAAACACAAGTATTCACTTCATCCAAATTCATCGGTCGCCTCAAATACGCACCTCGGGCTTGAGCTTCGCCTTTTTTTGACAATAGGGTTGACGACTCCATTCAAAAATTCAAAAATTAATTAGTCCGTCTTTTAGGCTATTAAAAATATTTGAAACACGTTTTTTACCTGTTCAGATACATAAATAAATACAAAGATACAGAGCATCAAAGTTACGGAGTGGGGGGTATTGACGTCACTCCTACGTAAAAATCGTACTGAGGCGTGACGTCACGAGCAACTTTACCCCGTGTATCTTTTGTCATTTTTAGTTTAAGAGAAAAAAGAAAAAATACGTGTCGAATATTTGAAAATAATGTACCTATGTGATGGACTAAAAAACATTTTTTAGTCATCATGCCCATTCCCCGAATAGATTCAACCACAAATATTCCTTATAACAATACAATAGTCTACTAAACGTTTGATATAAAATGTTTACAAACGTAACTAAAGGTCTATCCACACAGATCCGTGCCTGGGACGTGTCCGGGCCGTGGCCCGTCAGGAGGGAAAACCATACGTCGTCATGACACGTCACGGGCACGGCCCGGATTTGTGTAGATAGGCCTTAAACATGCAGTGTGGGCGCACCAATGAAAAACCATAAAACAGCATAACGCTTACTTTCTTCCACTAACTTACGCATTATGCAAGACGCAAAAGTCGAAAGTCTAGCCTTACTCGTAAGTGCTAAAAGTCTACGCCTGTGTTTATTACTAACATGATGTATTCGTTTATTGTCTACATGTGAATTGGTACGTTATTGTGTAGGTAGCGTGGGAAACAATACGTACTTTATTGGGCTGTTTTATCTGCGGTTTATTTGGTGAGGTAAAGAATATTGGAGTCGATTTATTACTCGACAGTTTCTCTTATTCGTCAGTTGCCTTAACTCGTCATTTTCCCTACTGGTCAATGTTGTGAAATTTGTTAACTGGTCAGTTTCCCTAATTCGTCATTTTACTTAACTCGTCAGCACAGTCGTAAACTGGTACAGGATAGCGTGTATACTTAAATATAATTAAATCATCGTCATTATTTCACGCCTGCCCACTACCGAGCATAGCATCTCCAATGATTCTGTAACAACAATAAATTGAATCATTGCTCATTTCTTCAATTATGATAAATTTTATGCATTTTACTAATCCATAGGTTGTTCCATGCTGACATAAATACTTGCCCATAATTAGGAGGGCTATCCTACACAGTTCCGGATCAGGGCTATTCGTGCTCAGAGTTGTTCGTTTCACTATAGACGCTCTGACACGGAGTTGTGTGAACAAGTTCATACAATTTGTATGTAACCGATATTAGCCGTGTTCCGTCAGGGACGTGTTCCTGGAAATGTGTGGTTAGCACTTAAATTATGGAATATAATACTCGTAAGATCTGCCTTGAATAAGCGTCTTCAATACTCTGATTAAATAAAAGTCGGATGAAGAACAACAATTCAGTTTTAATTTACAACATTCTGGCAGCTTTATAGACTTTCTTAAAAACAAATGACTACTTGTAAAACTCTCTCATACCACCCAGGTTGAACGGATCACACAAACTGACGTACTGTCAAACAATTGTTAAAACGCGTTACGATCGCTAGTGGCGACTAAAGTCATGCTCGTTGGCGGTATGCCAGTTTTCAATACGGTATGTTGCGAGCTGCAGAACTAATTGCTAAGTTACTGCAACACTGCAATACACCTGAGTTATGTTTTAGTTTTATAGACCTCGTGTAAGTTGGTTTTAGAATAACCTAACTTTTTTATTTAAAAAAAATCCGACCGTTTAGAAAACGCAACTTTTTAAAATTTTTACGTACCCAGTGTCACTCTCACTGTAAATAACCTAACGACATTTCTAAAGCAAAAATCCATCAAGCCATTTAGGCTGTTGGGCACGCCAAAGAATTATACCTACATACAAACATACATGCTCTCGAAAATCATAATCCTCCTTCTGGCGCAGTCGGGTAAAAACCGATCCGCTAAATTGGATCCTACAATTCTGGAGATGTTTTTGATTATCTGTAGTTTCCACTATCGTAGCAGTGCAACTCTAAAACTTCAATATTTTTAATACCTTTCTGCTCTTTTCCAATCGAATAGATATCCTATAAAAACCGATGTTATATGGCGTACATCGTTTTGATTCCGGTCTATTTTCGGCATCATCCTAAATATGTTAAATTGGTATTTAAATTAATGCTAAGGGTCGATATTGGGTTGCTCAGGGTGTTATTTTTGCTATAAATAGTCTGTAGGTAGATTGACTCTAAAGTAATAAGGATACGCAATAATAGAGTAGTGGAAGTTTTATAATCAGGAATTGGGGGAAAATAATAAAATTATATGTGTTGTAGTCAAGTTAAATAAAAAAATCTTGTTAGAATTATAAAATAAGGACTATTTATACCACTCGAACAAAAATATTTACACAATTTCATAATTTACAACACAAATTTGATTATAAATTACTAAGTAAATCAATTAATTATTATTTAGTGTTTAAATATCGTGCAATGTGCACTCATATAACATCCTAATTATTTATTGTGTAAATGCAATGAAGGAGCGCCGCCGGAAGTAGATGCCAGTAATAATAGTGAAAATATACAAGTACCATGCTATTCCCATCCAGTCAATATAGTAAATATCCAGATGTAATTCAAATAAAGCAATTGCGACAATTCTAACAAGTAGAGCGTGGGAGGTCACGCCTGATCGAACTCTGATCTAAATCCTAGCTCACTGAACACTTCGTATAACAAGATATTGTTGAATGTAAAATTGGTTGAACTCGGAACCTTATTTTATAAAGTTTGAGTATAATTGTTATTTTATAAGGTTGTAGAAGCAAAATATTAGCCGGTAAATGAACGGATTAGCTGGAAGGAAAAGAAAACGAATAAAGAGGTTTTGCAATTATTTGGCAAGGGGAGAGTTTTAAAGACCATTGCTGAAAGGAAAGGAAAGATGCTGGGTCACCTGATACGACACGACGTTTGTAAAAACATCTTAGAAGGAAAAGTGGAAGGAAGACGAAAGAGAGGGAGACCACGAAGGACTTACATAGACCAAATAAAAGAGGGAAAAGAAGTTGTGTCGTATCAGGTGCTCAAACGTACGGCAGAGAATAGAGAAGAGTGGCGCAGACTTCACTGATAAGAGCGACGCTCTTAAATTTGTGATGATCAAATGAACATAAAGGTTCAAAGGTAATAAATATTTTAAAGGAATATTTATCTAAAGTTATTAAGTTTTGCGATTAATAATAATAATAATAATAAAAGAACTTTATTCATCAAAAAATGTACAGTGCAAATGAGATTTAGATACCTATAGTGTTAATGACAAACTTATAACTTAACCATACATATTTTGAGGAAAAGGAGAAAAATCCTCAGCATTAATGCTGATTTTCAGGACCCTCCTATGAATCACTGCGTTGGGACACGCCCCAGCAGAGCGACAAAAATCGAGGATAATTGAACATACTTAGACTAATTTAACTAATTTAATTTTAAAAGCCAACTGCCAATATTAAATAAATGTGGGGTGAGTAACTAAAATCAAATTAAAGTTAATTAAACACAAGTTATCTACCTATGTAATAAAATATAAGGATAATAATAGTAGTAAATTTATCAAATTATTAATTAGTTAATTAAAATATTTACTAGGTGTTAAACGTGGCAACGAATTTTTTTAACACGCTTTTATTATTTATTTTTGGGACATCATTTGGAAGATATAGGACCATTATATATTTCAACCTGTTGCACCAAAGATTTTAATTTACGAATAGGTACCTACGTAAAAAGTAACTTTAAAAAAAACCTATCTAAATTGTTATGTTCTTTTTAATTTAAAGTTCATGATATGGAAGTGGTGCATCTCGCTTTTATTTATTTACTTAACCAAATGCCGACAAATAGGTTACCCTAGAAATTAGAATACAACAATGGGGATGATGACTACATTCAAAAATTCAAAAAATAATTAATCCGTCTTTTAGGCTATTAAAAAATATTTATAATACTTAATCTATGTGATGGACTAAAAAAATTTTTTTAGTCATCATGCCCATTCTTTTATCTTTTCTCTATTCTTTCTTCGATATTTTTCTCGACTACCATCTGACTGGCTACTACTAGCCGACTTCCTCATTGAGTCCGGCTCCTAATTTACTATTGACTTTAAACTTTCCTCGCTTATTAGCACTTAGAAAGTGCACTAGTGTTTATTTTAAATTGTTTCACGTAGTTTAAACGAGCTAGTCGCCATCACTGTTTATCTATCGTTAAATAATACTTTAGCTCTTTTAAAAATGTACATATTTTATCATTTATTTATTTCGTTTTTGTTCTTCTTTATTGTTAAGCTAGAATAGTACCTATATTGTAAATAGTACTTCAGGATGTTTATGGTGTTCTTTCACTTCACGACGGAATCGCGTGACGTTTGTCACTTTTTTTTTTTTATTTGTCCATTCAGGACAGGCAAAGATTAAAGACCATGCAGCCTAGTCTTCAGTAAACGTTTGTCACTTTTTGATTTCTCCTTTTATTTTAAACAAGACGCAACGCTAAAAACACTTTCCCAGAAATTATTGACCATGATTCACATTTTGTGAGCTTATTCATTGAAATAAAATGTCACTCCACAAACACAGAGTATAAATATCAGAGTTCATACTTATACCTGTTCCCGCGAAAATGACTCGAAACATTTCATGATGTTCAGCACATAATACAAAATATCATTATTACGACACTACGGGAGTGATTCAGCGATTTTTCATATTCTCGGAACCTTAACTCGTAATTTAAGTCCATTAAATAGGTACCTACAAGGGCTTTATTTTTTTTTGTTTTTCGTTCAAATTTCAAAATTCAAAAATAATTTATTCGTAGGTAACATTAAATTTACACTTGAATTCGTCACAAAGTAAAAATTATTAAAAAAAAACATACTTAATGATTAATTAAAAGAACCAAAAAAAAGAGAAAAACATTAAAGGAGGGAAGCTACGCTGACTTCGGAAGGCAGATTCCCCAGAGAAGAAGCCAGCAAGAAACTCTAGAGGTTGCTCTTTTTAAAAATATTGTTTACAATCATTTGTTTTCAAAGAACAACTTATATATTATGATCGTGTGGAGCTAGAGCATTTACACACCATGCCCTATTGTCATTAATAAAATCGTTAATACTATAATACGCTCTTTGTAAAAGAGTCCTCTTGATACACCGTTTAAACTTAGTTTCCGTTAAAATTAGTACATTATCAGGCAGTTTGTTGTAAAACCGTATACAGTTCCCTTGAAATGAATTATTGTTCATTCAAGTTCATTCAAGACAGGCAAGGATCACAGATCATACAGCCTAGTCGTCAGTAATTAGGGCATTAAACAGCGATGGTTGTCAGTCGCAGTACCAATTTTTAATGCTGCCAACATGGCGGCATAGGAACTACTTCATGAAACGCACTCTAAGACACCACCGCTGTTGGGCGTTTTTTTTTAAATAGCAACTAACATTGCGGAATCAGCCAATGTCAAGTGGAAGAACTTACAAAATCAGGTTTTGATGTTTAATTTAAGTACTTAAATATTAGAAGGATTTATTGTATTGATTGAGTACAACAGATTAATGAAGTCCAATAACAAGTAAAGTATAAATGTAACAGTATCCCAGCTACTAAAACCTTTTGAAAGGGAATGTTCGTTGCGCACTGATTAACATAGACTGTGGTCTAAGAGGATACATTTTGCGGGGTTTTAAATAGTGTGGTTATTATTATGGATTTTGATTTTTTATTTCTCAAGTCCGCACAAAAGTAAAAACTTAAGTTAAATAGTAGTAGAGTGCATTTCATGAAATAGTTCCTATGTCGCCATGATGGCAGCATTGAAAATTTGTACTGGGAAACACAATGAGGGTGTCAGTAGCAGTACACATTTTCAATGCTGCCAACATGGCGGCATAGGAACTATTTCATGAAACGCACTCTAACTTCTCTGAATAATTTTGTCCTAGCTCCTGTCAAGAAACACATGTATACCTACACCTGAATGCGTTTTCCCCATTTTACCTGCAAAACTTTAATTTCCTTATACACGTAATTACACAGTAAATGTAATGTAGATTATACAGTTTACATGTAAACGCTGTGCGGTATGATAAAGCATGGTTTATCATCTGTGTGACCTTGAAAAACACGTTCTGTGACGTCACTCACGCTGGCAATGATAAGCTGGTGTTTTAACAGAGGAAATTGCCTCGCAGGTGTTACCGGTTAATCTTTATGTCTTTTTCGAAGTTTAGGATGCTTTTAGGTAGTGGGAAGTTTGTTTAGAGCCTAATTTACCGAGTGTTGCCAGATGAAAGACTAAAATAAATAAGAATAGATAATTTTATGCGATATCGATGCTGAGTGTTATCATTAAATATTTTTGAGCAGATTCACACAGTTCCGTAATATCACTCACTAAATTAAACTAGAAAAATCGCAATTATCGTTAACAAAAAATCTATCACTTAGTGCTCATTCGCACGAGTGCTTTATCAATATGCGTCTAAAAACGTTCAAATAGAACAATTGCGCTCCTTAGTATCCGTATAGTTGTATCCCTAGCATTCCCTAGTATCTGCTCACACTATGTCGTGTAACGGAACGGAAAGCACTTAAATGTAAATTATAAGCTATGGTTTTAACCTTATATACTCTTATTTTTAAACGTTCGTTGTATTGGCACAGTTTCAATAAGGTGCTATTTTATTTTCTTTTTGTTTGATATTTTTGTTTTGTTTATTTTAATTTTGTACTGTAACTGAACTGGGTATAAATGATTTACTTAAAAGCTTAAAAGCTAGAAACATATAGTTTTGGAATAACCTAATTCCTAAGGTTTTTTTCAAACCCAAAGGGAAAAAGCGCGCGTGACATACAGAGGTAAAAGGCATGATAAAAAGCCACTTTTTCCTCAAACCTAGAAGTTATGTCAGACGGTTAGGTCTTTAGGTCTAGCCTTCAGAGCTGTCGCGCTCTGATTAGCCGGTGGCCTGGATCTAGGAATTTGGTGCCTAAGGGAAAGCTAAATTACGAGATTTTGAGATACTTTTTATAGAAGGTACCTAGGTACCTTCTATAAAAAGTGTTCTATAAAAAATGCTATCGCATCCAAAATTACTAGTAATTTTGGATGCGATAGCATAGTTCTTGGTAGAAGTACCAACATGTAATTGTTTAAGTGTCTCGATTTAAAAAAAAAGATACATTGCACATAACGCAGGGCCCTGTGCCGAAAGTTTCTTGCCGTCTTCCTCTCGGCTATACAGGTAGTGAACCGGCAGTAGTTTTAGATCAAAAAAGTGACATCAAAAAAGTGTAATGAATTTTGCCTATTTTTGAATAAAACACTTTTCATTTTCATAACAACGTCATTTTGAAATTAAACACGCGGTTTACACTCAACTGACTAACGTAGCATCAGTTGAGTGTGAACCGACTCTTAAGCCTTTTTGGGAATTCAAATTGGTGTGACAGATATTACATATAATTCTTCAGTTTTTCAAGGTTATCAGGGAATTTGAATTGGTGTAAGGAACGTTAAGTATGTATTCATTCATTCTGTTTTATGCTATCTACACACCAAAGCCGCCGGCATGCCGCCGGGCTAGGCCGGCCCGCTTTACGTCCTACGAATGGCAGCTGTCAAAAAAGCCGGCGGCTTTGGTGTGTAGAATACCAATAAGAGTTAGACTCTTGTTGGTGGAGCATGTATGCAAAATTCTTTTGCAAAATTCTTCGGCTTATTTAAGTTGATTTCATGATTCCTTAATAAGCAATGAATTAGCGAGTTTCCTTTTAACCTCTCACATCCCACTGACCCATTATAAACCCAGACACAATAGATTTTCTATTGTTCTTTTTTTCTGAGATGTGAAAGATTAATTAACAGTGTAAGAAATAGCTTAAAAAAGTGAATATAAGTATTTAACCTTAAACTGATGGAATTTACTCCTTTGAATGATTAACTTATCTAAGCCAAGACCATTTGGATATCGATTCATGATGGCAAGGACGGTTTCAGTTGAGGTATATCCAATGAATAGCTACTTCCGCTTGAGTTTGGTACCCTTTAGTCAAAAGAGGGCTAAGTGACTATCCTGCCTTCTTGTTTTCATTTCTCTCTCTGCACGGTATGCAGGAAGAAATTTCTTTTAGAAATATGCTGTACCTTTTGTATAACTTCTCTTTTTTTGTCTCTATGTACTATGATCTTACAATAAACTGTTAAATAAATAAATAAATAAATAAGACAGCACGATATTTAAATGATAAATAAAGTTATTGAACCTTTTCGTATAGGTCTCATCGTCTCACGCAAACTCGATCTCTCTCTCCCTCTCTCTCCATATACTTACTTTTGCGAAACCTCTTAGAAGGAAAAGTAGAAGGAAAACAGAAGAAAGGGAGACCACGAATAACTTACATAGATCAAATGAAAGAGGGGATAGAAGTTGTGTCGTATGTGTCGTATCAGGTGCTCAAAAGGACGGCAGAAAACAGAGCAGAGTGGCGTAGACAAGAGCGAAGCTTTTAAATTTAATGATGATTACAAAAACTAAAAAAATAAATGCAAGGGTTTCACATAGTATTCAAAACCTAAATAAAACGTTATGTTGCCTACTAGGTAGGTAGGTACGTAAAAATCGTCAACGACGGAAAAGATTTGTCCTCTTAAATAAGTGTTGTTTAATATTTGAAAAATTTAGAAAAATACAAGTACATTTTCTTTCACGTATTTATAGTATGTAAATACCTATGCAATGTGAAGACAACATATGTATTTTAAGTTACTATGTAGTATGTATTGACATGGATGTAGGGTCACGACCTCACTGCACCAGGAATGCGACCTCCACATATTATTATAATTAAATTGCGTTCCGACGGCCTGTGATCTCTTTTCTGGTTATCTTGTGGCAAGTTTGTATATTTTTTTATATTTTTAAATTATATAAAAACCAACGAAACCGACGGGCATGTATGAGGCGATTGATGAGTGTGGATGAAGCGAAAGAGGTGTGTTTGGATCGTAACAAGTGGAAGGAAGTGGTCTCTGCCTACCCCAAAGGGAGAGAGGCGTGACGGATATGTATGTATGTATGTATGTATGTTGAATTTATGTCTATTTTTAACCGACTCCAAAAAAAGGAGGTTTCTTAATTCGACCGTATATTTTTAAACTAGGATAGGAATAAATAAAATGTTTTAAGTGTAAACTAGATCTAAGCTTCGTGATAAGACTTCTTATTCTAACCTTAACTTCTTCTTTTTTCTTTTCCGTCTTTTTTCTCTTTTTTATCTTTTTTTATCTTTTTTATTTTTCTTAACTTTGCAAATCTATGCAACTATAAGTACTAAGTACATAGACTATCCCACAACCGACTTCGCGTATTTGAGGAATCTTAGTAAATCCATTCTTCTTTGATGCAATCAAGGCCTCAAATCAATGACAGATGCAGTAAGATACGTTTTAGATAAGTTTTTTTTGTGCAAATTGCTGACTAATTTACATCAACCGCCAAGAATGCTTTTTTATGTGCATGTCGTCGTCGCCTGTAATTAAATTGGCATTCACCATGTATTTTTTAAGCTTATGATCCTGTCCATAATGTGCTAATGTAAAATTTTTTGGTGACCTACATAAATAAATAAATACGTTTTTAAAATGATTTATAAGCGATTACTAATTAAAATCAATTCCTTATTTTCAGGTAAGACCCACACAATAAACAACTCAAAAGATAACTCTACAAAGGTATGTTTTACAACAATAACACAAACACAGTGTTACACTAACTCTGGTCTGGATGCAGTTTCTAACACATAAATTGCATTGAAGTCGACTTTTATGGGGAATTATAATGCGTTTAGAACATTTTATAGCCCTTTTAAAAAGCTGCAACATATAACGTGTTATGGTTGGATTATGATCTGTGTGTATCTTATACAGATTTATTAGTTTATATACCTACCGAACACATTTTATAAAACTACCGAACAAAAGTACCTATACTGGGTGTAACAGAAAGAAGGTATAATGCCGAAACACAACGATAGTCCTCATGAAACTGAAAAACTTTCCCCAAGGAAGATGGGTCGTAACTCGAAAAAATTTTTTTGATCACTCATTCTTACTCGATCAGCTGATCGGTCATTTTGTTGTATGGGGAGGCAAATTTTTTTTTCGAGTTACGACCCTTGTTCCTTGGGGAAAGTTGTTCAGTTTCATGGGGACTATCGCCGTTGTCCAGCTTTATACCCCCTTTCAGCTTATAGCCAGTTGCAAAAATAATAGTTTAAGCTAACGCTCTGTTAAATTTCTAAAGCTGTCTCTATCGTTGGTAGTTGTTAGAAGAAGGCGGCAACCCTCCTAATTACAACAAAAGTTTTAAAGTTAGTTCTAGAACTAATGTCCATAGCCGAAACGTGAAAAATGATATTAGTCCTAGAACTATCTTTAAAACTTGTTTTTTAATAACGGGGAACATGTTTAATGGATTTTGTAGGTTTATGGCGTTTTTTGCGACTTATTATTTTACTCGTTACGTTTATGAAATAAATCTCAATATAAAAACTTACCTAATCTTAAGTTGAATATTAAAATTTGTAACTGGACTATTATAGTCCAGTCTTATTAACAAACTATTTTTGTTAAGCATTTTAGTAACATTTGTACATACATATGTATGTATGTATTAGATATAAGTATTAGACAGATTTTCTGTCACGCCTCTTTCCCAACAGGGTAGGCAGAGACCACTTCCCTCCACTTGCTACGTACGATCCATACACATTTCTTTCGCTTCAATATCATACTTTTAAATGTGACAATTTATATTTGATTGAATTGTAACACGTACTAATAACCTCCTATAAACGCAAGATGTGAAAAGCTTTTTACCAGCATTAATGTGGTGTTAATGAAGTCAGTAATTAGATTATGATACGACATGACGAAGCGTCATGCATTTATCGATATATTCGTATTTATGGTTATCTTTTTAAAAGTATGGCGAGATGTTTTCACACTTATTATTTTGATAAAATCAAGAGACGTTTATCGAAAAGTATCAAAGAAAAACGTTATGTTATGATATGACTGAAGGCTAAGTTAGGAGTACCATAAATCGACGTGCATGTATGAGGCGACTGATGATTGTGGATGATGTGAAAGAAGTGTTTGGATCGTAGCGGATGGAGGTATCTGCCTAACTCGATGGGAAAGAGGCGTGACAGATGTGTATATGTATGACTGAAGGTATAGAAAGTACTCGCACCTATGTGTTATTTCGTCTATGTTATGGTTTTTATTTTTGCTTTAATTTAAAATTTATAGGAAGTAAGTACATTTAGTCACATTTTTAGAGCAGTTTCGCGCTACATTCGATTCGAATCGAACCTTAATACTATATTAAAGATCCGAAATAGAATTGTTTATCCGTAGAACTATTTCTCTGTAAAAATTGCCTACCTAAGTAATTAAATGAGAATTACTTTGGTAGACAATTTTCCGAAACTGAGCCTAAAATAAAAACCTTCACTTCAAACCACTTTAACATTTTCCAATAACATCATTATTTTTAACCTCAAATAATATCTCTTTGGATCCCTCTGAAATTGCACTGAAAACAGCGAACCCTAATTACGTTGGGGTTTTCATAAAACGTTTGATTGATGAGGTGCTGTGCTGAACCCTCTATCAATTGCAATCAGAGAGGCGCTTGGCGAATCTCAATTAGGTTTTTAAGTCCCTCGTTATGATGGAAAAGGGAACGAGCGTTACAGTACACATTATGCCATCTAGTGCCCAAGCCTACTAATTACAATACTCTTAGTTGTGTGTCGGCAGAGTGTCAATGAGAATGTCAATGTCATTTTTTGACACATCATCATCATCTTTCTATTCTATTCTTCTCTGGGGAAAACTGCACTCTTGCGAATCTCGCATTAACTTTAAAAAATGACCCGTCTTATGTGATGTCAAACTCGTCCTACAAGATTAAATAAACATTTCATTTCATTTCATCATGTCAGCTTATGGACATCCACTGCTGGACAAAAGCCTCCCCCAAGGATCTCCACAACGACCGGTCTTGCGCTGCCCACATCCAACGGCTTACAGCGACTTTAACCAAGTCGTCAGTCCAGCTTGTTGGAGGCCTTCCCACACTGCGTCGTCCGGTGCGTGGTCGCCACTCGAGAACCTTTCTGTCCCATCGTCCATCTGCTCTGCTGGTCGCAATCAGTGTAACCCATATTGTTTAGCAGAAAACCAAATGTGTCAAAAATGCCATTGACATTTTTTACCTGATCAAATGCTTAAATAAATACAAAGATACAGACCATCAAAGTTACGGAGTGGGGGGTATTAACTACAATCCTCAGTTAAAATCGTACTGAGGCGTGACGTCACGAGCAACTTCAACCCAGTGTATCTTTGTCATTTTTAGTTTAAGAGAAAAAAGAAAGAATACGTGTCGAATATTTTAAAATAATCTATGTGATGGACTAAAAAAAAATTAGATTCTTATAATGCGTTGCGTACGTGGGATCAGTCTGTTTTTACCTTCGTCTGTTTACACCGTGAGCGAGCGAGATAGCCGTGTGATCATCCTTTTATACTCTTATTTGATTCGTCGTTTGTACACTCGTACAAAAGCCGATGTACGTATGTGAAGATGGAAAACATCCGCTGGTAGTGTAAACGGAGCTTTATTATAACATGAAGTAAAAAAAAAAAAAAAACAATAATTAATTTAAAGAACCAAAAAAAAGAAAAACGTTAAAGGATGGAGCTACGCTGACTTCGGAAGGAGTCTTTGGAGGTTTTTAAAGAACTAATACAGAATTTTACACGTGGAAGGTTAAGTTATTTTTTATCAATATTTTCCCATATTGATCGTATACTTATAAAAAAGGTAATAATCTCAGATTCTTTTCAACGTTTGATCTCGAGTTTTTGATGAATTGACACGTGGCGGTTTGGTAGACTTCTTTGATGAAATATATTTGATTATTAAACTAATGATGAATATAATCAATATTTAGAATAATGTTAATAAGTAGCAACTTAAAATGTCGTTATTATGTATAATAATTACTGAGATACTTAGGCCCACTTGCGCAGCCCAGAGTTAAAGCAATAAACCCGGAGTTGCTAACACAGGGTTAAATCAAGATAAATCAATACAAATTATTTATTTAACCCTGTCTTAACAGCTAACTCAGGGTTTAGGTAGGTATATCGCTGCACAATTGGGCCTAAGATAATATACATTCTCGTTTATTTCTTAAAATGCCTTATTAAATTAAAAATAACGTCAATAACTCAAAGCTTTTTTAATTATAAAAAAGTGATAACTTATAGTTTTTTTTAAGGAAATATCAATGAAATAATAAAACAAACGCCAAGTGAAAACCAAATCACGTCCGCCATCTTTTCCAAACGCGCGGTAAACACAAAACCTAACCTAAAAAGTTAAGCTCACTACAAAATTAATTTCTTTTAACAGTTTCACTTCATTTGATAAACAAATCCGGGCACTATGTTACAAGCGTTGCTTTGATAAATGCCGACGGAGAGTAAAAAGTGGCCCTTTAGGCGGGAACGAAAATAGATTGGTCGATATCTGCCTGTAAGCACCCGGCCGGCTAACTTGATCTCACTAATGATTTGTGCATTTACATCGGCATTTATAGAGAAAAAGTTTCATTAAAAATGCACTTTAGATCAATGAGAAAGGAATATAAGGCGTGGCCCCATTTTTTTTTATATACAAATGAGTTTATGACAGCGTGCCTAGGTTGGCGCAAGTTTGTCATAGTTTTCTTGGTAGGTGACCTGTCAAGCGATAAAAAAATCCATACAAAAAGGTACCTAGCCATTTTGCGCCAGACCTTATATTATATTCTATACTCAAAGATTTAGATTACCAGATTTTCTAAAATACAATAGTTATCAAATTTAGCCATTAGTGTCCCACTGCTGGGCAAAGGCCTCTCTCCTCATCCGTCATGACTTTCGGTCTCGACCTACAGGTATTTAAGAAGGTGTCCAGCTCGTCCAGACACCTTTTCCGTGGTCTACCGCGACACCATTCGGCATTTGGTAGCCATTATGTAGCTGTTTACAGAAATTATACGGCATAACTGTTTATACTTATACAATTGTGATTTACTTACATTCCTTAAATTAAATGAATGTTATTGTATTTATGGATAGCTCTTTTGATATATTAATTTTATTGTATGTTTCTGTGTTTATGCCTGAAATTTCTGAAACTAAATTAAAAAGAGCAACCCTACAGAGTTTATTGCTAGGTTCTTCTCTGGGGAAAACTGCACTCTTGCGAATCTAGCATTAACTTTAAAAAATGACCCGTCCTAAGTGTTGTCAAAACCTACAGGATTAAATGATTTTTCATATTCATACTTAATACATATCTTTAAATAATAACATTGTAACTTTATGCGTTAGCTACAATATTGGAAGTTAAATCTGTTCATTTGTTTGTATACCTAGGTACTTAATTAATTAGATATTGTTGTGAATTTGTGTATCACCAAGTGTTTAACTTAATTATCTAAGCCCATTTAGGGCTTAGATAATTCTAATTTATTTGTAGCCATATCATCATCATCATGTCAGCTTATGGACGTCCAATGCTGGACAAACGCCTCCCCCAAGGATCTCCACAACGACCGGTCTTGCGCTGCCTATATCCAACGGTTTCCAGCGACTTCAACCAAGTCGTCAGTCTACCTTGTTGGAGGCCTTCCCACACTGCGTCGTCCGGTGCGTGGTCGCCACTCGAGAACCTTTTCTGCCCCATCGCATCGTCCATTGGTTCTACGAGGTTTGCGATTCTTCGAGCTGTGTATTTGAACCAAGGTCACTACTTGGTTCTTCTGCGGATCTCATCATTTGTGATGTGATCACGCAGAGAAACTCCGAGCATAGCTCTCTCCCCATATTGCTTTTCTAAATTCGTATTACTTAACAATTTTATTTATTTTGTATTGTGTAAGATAGCTGTATTTAAAACGGGAGAGGCACCCAGTCTGCCTAGCTCAATATTACACAATTGATGACATCATGACGCCATAACGCCAAACCTATTCATTGTAAGTACCAATTCACCTCGGCGACAATAAACTCTACAATTACATACATACTTACTTAGTTATTTATTGCCTAAGACAACGTTATGTGCAAATCGTCAAGCTATTATCTTATTGAGCAATGACAATAAAAATGAAATGGTCATATGTGAACAACGTTAACAGAAGATATTTCGTTAACTTTTTTTCGTTGAGATTTGTTAGTCTTTCACATCCCAGAAAAAAAAGAACAATAGAAAATCTATTGTGTCTGGGTTTATAATGGGTCAGTGGGATGTGAGAGGTTAAACCATAACGATTTCTGATTTGCTTCTGCAAAAGATAATACCTACCTACTTACAACCCATAGGAAATATCTTCGCACCTCGCTGGAATGCGCATCGTCCTGCACCTCCCCTTTTCATCTACTTATCCAGTGTGTACGAGTACGTTGCATATCGCCAATAAAACCAGATGCACAGATACTCCCGACGGAATGTACTTTTCAAAATGGTTTGAATTCACTTATTGAGTTGAATTCTAGAGTTGCCGCGAATAGTTGTTATAGCGAATAGTCGAATACCGAGTAATCGCCATTCGCTTTGGCGAATAGTCGAATAACTCGGCATTACTATTCGACATAAATAAGGCACATTAAACATAATTTTTATTTCTATTAAATATAGATAGCATTAAACTCAGGCTAATTTATTTGTTACTTAATTTTAATATTAACTTTAATTTTAAAACATTTTTTTTTTTAAGTTGTGAGAAATAAAGCTAGAGAAATCTGTTCCATGTGTATTATGCATTCGTAATTCGTATATATTTATTAAATTTTTTGAATGCTGGCAACCCTTTTCAAGTAAATATTTTACGGGGAATTCTCGTTTTTTTTTATTTAAGTACGGGAACTTTTCGTTACAAATTTATTTTAGACGAATACCTACTCGCCGAATGCGAATTTGACGAATATAATAAAAAATCTCGAGTAATACCGAATAATAGCGAGTATTCGCGGCAACTCTATTGAATTCCTCGCTTTCAAAACCCCAAAGTTACCGGCAACTAACACATTTAAACCACTAAACATCCAACAGATAAAATTCCCACCTATCAAACGGCACACGTTTTTGTCGCCGCCGCAAAGTTGTCACGAGCAACCCGTTCGCCTTGACAAGGTCGCTGTGTACGCGCAACCGGTCCATTCATTCACCGATGAGAATAGAAAAAATTCTAAAGATTCTGTGATGGCGTTTTGTATACATTTTTTTTTGTTTTAGGTTACTGTGTTATGTGTAATTATAATGTAACTGTAATTATGTAGATGTAGGTGGTAATTATTTCGGTGACAATTACGTTGTAAGCAATATAATTACGTCTTGACAATATAGACAGATAGGTAGATACATTGATGTAGGTGTTAGGAAGAAATTTCTTTTAGAAATATGCTGTCCCTTTTGTATAACTTCTCTTTTTTTCTGTCTCTATGTACTATCATCTTACAATAAACTGTAGATAGATAGACATACTTTATGTCAAACAAATTAAAGTAAAAAAATACAAAAAGATGACTATGGAGAGAGTAGTGTCCCACTGCTGAACAAAGGTCCTCTGATTCACAGCGAACGGTTGAAGTCCTTGCCCGATGGGAAAGAGGCGTTAAGGATTTTTATGCATGTTATCGTTTGATTTCTCTGCAGCTGTCTGTGAGTCAAGGCGTAAAACATCTATAAGAAAAAAAACACCCACATATAATGCCTAATGTGGTTGTGACAATGATATTTTAAAATTACAGATAGATATGTTACCTTCATAGTAATTGACATTTTAAATATGTGCCGAAAAATGATTAAAATGACAGCTGATGACAGCACTTTAATATGCTTCAAAACTAATCTATGTCTCGCATCCTTATCGCTCTCGCGTCAAAATCAATCGCTCTTTCTCTCTTGTTGTTGTCATAGTTAGGTCAATTTACAGTCTTCAAAATACGTGCGCATATAACATATCTGCACCTAGTATAATTATAATATCATTGGGTTGTGATGTTCATCTCGAAAGGAAAGACGACTGTTATGCTTTTGTTCAGCTCGAAATGAAAGAGATTGTATGTATTTAATTAAATAGGTACTCATAGGTAGCTACGTGAATATGGTAAAGCACCTAAAAGTTATAATATACAAACGTGTAAATATCTATGTATAATGTGTTAGTGTGTGGCACTGATTGTGAATTCTCCTTTTGCGTCCCAAAAGTGCCAACTTTTGGCGCTGGTCCCTCGCCCGTAGCGAAGAAGCTTAGTTTTCCGTGGAATTTGCATTGTTTATTAAATTAAACGTGTAATTGATTCATGGATAAGTAAAAAAAAAATTGTGATGGGTGAAAGTCAAAGCATAAACGGAAGATACCTATGCCCAAATAGCGGATGCTCCACTGACAAGAGTCTAACTCTTAAATATAATGATAAAGGGACTGAGCCGAGACTATTCATGAAATTGATAAACATAGTTTTTTTTACAACATTTATATCTTTGTTTTTGCGTGATTTTGGCAAAGTTCAAACTTTTTTCAGATTCTTGAAAAACATAGTGTCACATAATGTATGAAGGTTGAATTTTGAATAAAACAACTTTTCACCTAATATTTAATCAAATTATATTGAATGCACACTCCAATTTAAATACAGTTAACGCAAACGGCGAGAATCCATGGCGGACAAGTTCCCTCCTAATTTACAAACGCCAAGTTAAGCTCGTTACATCGTTTGTTTATGAGTACGACTGTACCTTGTACACTCGACCGGGGACTTAAGTATGCTACGCAAATTGAAACCGATAAAAATCAGGTACTTAAGGTTTAGGTAAGTTAGGTTTAGGATAAAAGCGTATGTTTTGTATGCCATCCAAGCTTTAAATAAACTCTTATTCATTACATTAATGTTTACTGTGTATATGAATTTTTATCAAAATATATCAAGTGTTTTATTTGCGATTATTATTAAACACATCTTAACTTTCTCATAATATATATACCTAGCTGTACCCGCGACTTCGTCCGCGTGGAATACTGAGTTTGGCGGCGCTCGCGTCGCGTTTGCTTAACCTGCGCTATTGAAATCAAAAGTAGCCTATGTCCTTTCTCAGGCTATAGCCTATCTGTGTGCCAAATTTCGTTTTAATCGGTTCAGCCGTTTTAGCGTGAAAGCGAGACAGACAGACAGAGTTACTTTCGCATTTATAATATTAATAATAATATAGTATGGATTGTACAACATGCAGGTCCACACAGAGCCAGCAGCCTCGCGAGGCAGATGTTTAGCCGCTCAGGAAAGACCTCGCTAAGCTATTGAGTTGGCTAGTTCTTAGGGGCCTCTTTTAATTGGCCAGCCTCTTGGTTAAAAAGTTTGGTTAGTCTTATTTCTCTAGTTGACTGTACCAAACCCAAAACGTCCCAACACTTTTTTAATCTTATTTCGAGTTATTCGTTGTTTTCCATATTTCTCGTGTTTGCTAACTTTGAGGTGGATTTTATTAAATTTTATTAATGATATCGTTTTGTTTGTTGTGAAAAGTGGGTCAAACTGAATTTCAAGTCATATTTTTTTGTAGGCAAGCAAAGCTCTTCGCGGAAGTACGCGCGAGTTTTCCCGAGCTGTCGTCAAAAAATTGGCCAGTTGGAACACCGTGGGGTTTTAGCCGGTGGGAGTCCGGCAAAACACTCCGGCCTTCTCCGCGAAGGAGGGTAGAGCTATTTTGTATGGTCAAAGGTTTTTTTTTTTTCAAAATTCGACAAATGGACCTAAGTATAAGTGGTTTGTTTTTAAATACAATTGTCTGTTAATCTTTCACATCCCAGAAAAAAGAGGACAATAGAAAATCTATTGTGTCTGGGTTTATAATGGGTTAGTGGGATGTGAGAGATTAAATATTCAATATCACATCAATGTCTAACAAGACAACATCGTATAACTTTTCATATGAGGTACTTACTTACTTACATAGATCGAAACCTAGTCTTTGATGTCAAAGCCCTATTCCTAAGCTAGAGTAACCTAGTTAAATCCGGTATTATCCGGTAAATACCGTCGAGATCCGGAACCGCCCGGATATTGTGTGCCGGTCACTTGATCACTTTGTCGATGGTTAGCTTGCAGTTGTTTTTATCGATTTTTTTTGTAGAAGCGTTTTAGATAGAAAAGGAATTGAGTTTACTTTGTCGTTTAAAATACCTTGTAAATACTTTTTCGTATTTAGTTTGGGTATATTATGTTAAAAATAACAAACTTTCATTTTTTGTTGTTATTAATAAATATCTATTAATATATCGTAAGTACCTTCACCAACATGTAACTGTATAAGTCTGTTGATTAAAAAAAAAGATATATTGGATATAGCGTAGGGCCCTGTGCCGAAGGTTTCTTGCCGTCTTCTACCTCTCGGCTATACAGGTAGTGAACCGGCAGTAGTTTTAGATCAAAAAAGTGTATTGAATTTTGCCTATTTTAGAATAAACACTTTTATTTTCATTTTAACTTTTCTTTCCAAAAGCGACCTACTAGAGAATTTGGCAATAATAAGGGAACCAACCCAAACAAACCTAAGTTTCCTAATACAATCTTTTAAAGTAAGTACCTATTTCTTTTCATATAATGTATTTCTTTTGGTCCCGTCCAATCAAAATCTGTAAAAATTAAAAAAGAGCGCCCCTAGCGGCAAGTTCAAGTAACTCGTAAAACACCTGGCGAAGGTTACGTTACGCTTGCATGCCTTCGTGTTAGTTCTACAACCCTCTCATAGATGGCGTTAGCTGTTCGGAAAACTGAAATGTGAAAATGTTTTTCGCAAACATAAAGGCGGGTCCGCTGCTCAATGTTTTGAACAGTTTTTGGTAAACATTGAACGAAATGAATGAAATTTTCCTTTGATTTGTCAGCAAAATCATTCGATTTGAACAAATTGTTCATTCAATTTTAGTTCAAAACATGAGCAGCGGACCCGCCTTAATGATACAGAATTATGTTCAATACTGTGGCTAAATGAAATAGGTAATTAAAATTTTTATAGCACATAAACCGTTTAGCCAGTCGCTGTTATGTTTTATGCAAAGTGAGGCTTTACATACATATCTGTCACCTCTCTTTCCCATCTGCGTAGACAAAGACCACTTCCCTCCTCTTGCTATGGTCCAAACGCTGTGGATTTAGCCTTTAGAATAATGCTATTCTTTGAATATTGGTAATTAAATGACAAAAAAAGTTAACATCTATTTTTTTGATCGTTCTGTTCAATGATTGCTTTTTAATATTAAAAGACATTCAATCTTTTTGCTAACTTGAATGATCTAGTGAAAAGTATCAAAGGACTCAATTATAAAGCACGTAAAATAGGGTTAGTAGAGAGAGAGAGGGAGAGAGAGAGAGAGTACGAGATTACAAAAGGGGGAGTAGAGTAGAGAAAGTTAGTAGAGTGAGTTATTATAGTTCAAATATTGGTATACTTGAATTGAAATTCAAGATCTAGCAAACAAACCAAATCACAATTCCCTCAACACTTCATAGCAAATCAAATGTTCAACAGAAAAAGCTTACAGAAGTACACAATTAGTAGTAAAACAGCGAGTTGTTCGTTGAAAAGAGATAAATAAACGATTGTGTTGGCAATTGATGCGCTATGGGCTGTGAAGAGATATCCGGGCCAGTACTGTAAGTAATACTGTACCTACTGTAGTACAAAAAAGATTGATGCAAAGAGATTGTTAGGGTTATTCTGTGGGTGTCTTTTTTTAGTTATACATACTTACACTCTTTAGTTATAGGTACTTAATAAACCAACGTACATGAACAGGCAGACCAACTTATCTGTGAAATGAATGGCGGCGCTAGTAGTAATACAAAATTGTATTTCTACCAATCGCAGCAGTTCTGGAATTTTTCATTTCCGTATTGTGACCGTAGTTCCAAATATGGCCGTTTCACAGATAACTTGGCAGCACTGTACCCATATGAGGCGACTGATGAATGTGGTTGAAGCGAAAGAAATGTGTTTGGAACGTTACAAGTGGAGGGAAGTTATCTCTGCCTACCCGACTGGAGAGAGGCGTGACGAATGTGTATGTAGGTATGTTTTAGTGATCACAAAATCGGCCACAAAAAAGGCCGCATCACCTCGTACTTATTTTTAAAATTAATTAATTAAATATAGCACGATTTTTTAAATCACAGTCAGCCAAAGAGAGCAAATTCTTTAGAAGTTTCGAAGTTAACTTTGAGGCATTCTGATTGGAAACTTGAGTCAAATTGCTAATTTAAAAAAACCAGCGTAAAAAATTGTTCGAAATTCAAACATTAATTACAACGCGCGCTTGTATTCCGCCGGCCAGTATCTATTTATATTTTTTTATTAATGTTTTTATAGTGCCGACTACCGGCGAGTTCATTCATTCGTGTTTAAATTTAGAACGCGATGTGTGGTTCTTATTTTAAACTTTCAACCGTAATTCGTTGGCTATTATGCTGAACGAATTTGTTTCTGTGTAAGAATTAACTTGGTACTTGGGTAGTATGAGCGCGCATGTTAGGTAAGGTTCAAATGATAAATATATTTAAAAAAATCTAGAAAACACAATTTAGGTACTTACCTACGTAATTAATTATCATCTTGAAAAACTTACACAATATCTTCAAATAATATAGATAGCCTATGTAAGTATGTGTTATTCTGACGTGCAAGCTACAATATTGTAGAATTTCATTAAAAACTATTCAGTGGTTTTTGCGTGAAAGAGTAATAAACTCACATCCATCCATAAATCCATCGATACAAACATTGACATTTATTATAATATTAATAGGATTACTTATATCAATCATACTTATCGGTCGTTGATCATGTTCTACAAACCGTAATATTTATTTACTATAATGTTTGTTTACTATGAATGAATGATAGATTTATGTGCTTCAGTTCACTGCTTACACTCTCCACTATCATAATATTTATTATTTACCAATTATAAGTAGTAGGTAATTATGATTTGTAAACGTTGTTATCGCAATAATTTCTCAATTTGTCTAATTAAGTTGATTTATTAGTGATTTATACGGCATATAAATAAATAATAATAATAATAATGAAAGTGCCCAATTCATCCGACGATTCATGTAGACGATGTATGAAAGTGCCCAATTCATCCGGCGATTCATGTAGACGATGTAGAAGCTCCTCTGAAACGATTCAGCATTTAACTGGCGCTTGTAAAGCAATAGTCCAAACTGATTATAAATATAGACATGACCAAGTTGCCAATATAGTCCACCAAAAGCTAGCACAAAAACATAAACTATTACCGGCAACCGATCCGCCACAGTCCGATACCCCATACTACAAATACAGTCCCAGCACAGTGCTGGAGAGCACCAGTCACAAGATGTACTACGATCGCGCAATACTCACAGATAGAACCATTCATTATAATAGACCCGATATAACGCTCTTAGACAAAGTAAATAAAGTAGCTTACCTCATAGACATAGCCGTACCCAATACACACAACCTGCAAAAAACCATAGCTGAAAAAATGAGTAAATACACTGAATTGAAGGAAGAAATTAAAAGATTATGGAAGTTAAATACAGTACATATTGTGCCCCTGGTGCTCTCCACCACTGGAGTTGTTCCACGCCAACTTCACCACAGCCTGAAAACAATAGATTTACCTACCAAGTTATACATTACCATGCAAAAAGCAATAGTATTAAACACATGTCGCATTGTTCGCAAATTTCTACAGGATGACACATAAACCCCTACTCAGTAACTGTTACTTACTTGGTTTCGGCCCGTAAGTATGCAGTAGATTACCAAAACTTCCTAAAAGTTTTGAGAAAACGAAAGTTTGTAACTAACAATAATAATAATAATAATAATAATAATAAAGTCATTTATTTCAGGCAGAACCCATATAAGTACAATAGTACAAAAATGCTTAAAATAAAAAATAAAAATTATAAGTATAAGTATAAAAGTTGGTATAATATTACAATATAATTATAACATCGTTATTAGTCAATAGGTAGGTACCAAAAATCTTATTTAATTATTTTCTATTGCCATTGCGATGCAGGCTAAGCCAATGCAACATGATGTCATTATTATAAAAAGTGTCATTGAAAGCTACAATAAGCTGTACGGGTCCTGTTCCAAAAAGAAGCGGCTCTCGATCTAAACACAGTAAAGAAGTCGGGGACACCGGCATCCGCGAACATCGCTGATGCGCTGCAATATAAAAAACTAATAATATAAACTAATAATAACTAATAATAATAATAGTAAATAGGTACTTATTTAAAAAACTAAGTGAGTATCAAGAATAATATCTACCTATTTAATTTAGATATTTGTGCCACGCAAGAGCCTTATGCCGAGAGAGCCAATCACACTTAAAAAAGTCCCTAGATCATTTGTTATCTTAAAAAAAACACGTATTCGCAACACCTAACATCACTGTTGTCAAAAATCAAAAGAATGCTTTGTTTAACGAATCTTTAACAAGCTTTTCTACAACGAAACATAAGCCGGTTACTTACCGCAGTGGACTAATCTTGTGTAAACGAGAATTGGGCCCCAATTGCTTGTATAATCAATTTCAATTCAACCAGCCGGTATTCTAACCTGCAAGAAATAACTTGACTCCCGTGTTGTATAAGCTCGTATACTGCTCTGGTACCGATATAAATATTTCTGGTTGTGGATAGGTACCAAAATTGGAAATTGGAACGCAAATGCAATGTCTGTACCTGTTTTGAATATTTTTAGGTTAGGTTCCGTGTTTGTTTGCGTAAACCTTTTTTTTTTAATTAGGATTTGTGAAAAAAGTTTTTATTTGCTCGGATAAGTATGTTTTTCTTTTAATCGTAAGTGTTTTGTTTTTGAATATTGATTCTTGATGGATAACCACAGCAATATTTAAGACCTCAAGAAGAAAACCTACGGGCATCTATGAGGCGACTGATGAGTGTGGATGAAGCGAAAGAAGTGTGTTTGGACCGTAGCAAGTAGAAGGAAGTGGTCTCTGCCTACCCCAACGGGAGAGAGGCGTGACTGATATGTATGTGTCAAAAAGAATCTTATTTCTTGTTTGTAACACCACGAATTGATTTATTTTTCTTCAGTATTCCAGCCATGTTGCCAATTAAATGTTCTACATTAAATCGCGGCAGCTTTAAAACTGTGGTAACCCCAACAAGGTCTCGTTCACCGTTTCCATTAGTTGTGCAAATCAAACGTCAGTCAGGATTGGATTACCCGTGAACTCGAGTATTAGCGGTATTGCCAGCCATCACTCATTCATGTTCTTGTTCTAATTCAAAAAAACATCTTGTTTATTTGGTGTGTTGTTGTGCTGAAAAACAAGCCCATTGGTAAAAGATTTTTTAAAGGACATCAAAATAGACTATTTGACTGGTTTTTTAAATCAATTTTATACTATTCAGTAGAGTTTAAGGAACCCAATAAAAGTTGTATTTTGTAATTCTGGTACATATTTGCTGAAAAATATGAAATTAAAACTTTAATATTTAATTAGCGCGCAAAAATGATAATTTGACAATATGGCGTTGGTGACGTCACTTGCCTGTAACTAATCTAGCTAGATACATGTCACCCACATACATTTGGTTTTCAAGTTTACAGGCCAGTGACGTAAGCAAGTTTACAGATCAATCAAGATCGTTTTGTGTCACGTGACAAACGTTCGAAAATATACGTTTTTGTTAACGGATTTTTACATAAATTAATAATAATTTTCAATTTTCGATAGTAAATTACCATTTTTAAACTTATATTACATACTGATTACAGTAATTAACACTTTATTTTTAACACTGTCAAATAGCCACTTCCCCACTTCCCTTCTCTTTCTACAATCCAAACACACTTCCTTTACTTTAACATACACGTCGATTAAGGGTACTCCTGACTTGGCCTTTTTATGATTCAGCCAGTGACCATTTGATCTTATGTATCACTTATACATGTCCAGATCTGGAGGCTTAGCATACGTGCCGCGACAATTATCTCACGTCATGCGGCCTTATCACATTTAAAACTATGGACAGAGACGTAAGCGTGACAAACCCATGACAACGTCTTGTCACGGAGATGCTAAGCTAGCTGATAAATTTTATTCCTGAAAAACTCCATAAGTAGGTACTAATAATATGGCTAGTAATCTATAGTTTCCTGATAGGCTAACTTTGAAAATGTTCGCATGTAACAATTTTCAAAGTTCTTTCATTTTTAAGGTTCTATATCTCCGAAAGTATATCACTTCCGACATTTGTCCAAAATACTATCTACTATTTTATAATATTTTTCTCTATTTATTGACGTAAGTTTCATCAGTGGACGCCAACTTTTTGTCTCCATACTAGCTCGAATATGTTTAGTGTAATTGATACCGAAAATTTTTACTATACCAATTAGTTTGGATGCTCTTTACGAACAAAACTCAACAGAAATCAATTAATAGATCCAACCAAGTTTCCTCGACTAGTTTATAATTCGGCGTAGGACCGGACGCGGTCGGACGACCAATTTAGTTGAAATACGAGTGGAGGCTTCCACTAAATCATTCCATTCGGCCGATCGCATTCAATTGCCTAGATTTACTCGAGTTCCAGTTTTCATTGTTATGCTTGTTTGAGTTAGTTTGGTTATTCGAGAGTTTTTGGAATTCATTACAATATCGCCCGCCGTATTTATTATTGTATCTTCAAAAACTTACTCAATATCTTAGAACAGTATAGCTTATGTGTTATCCTGATATATGAGCTGCAATATTGCTAAGTTTCATCAAAATCTGTTTAGTAGTTTTTGTGTGAAAGAGTAACAAAACACACATCCATCCACTCATTGGCGCAAACATTGTGTTGCTGTGCAATCTTTTTTAAGATGTTTTTAGTTTCTTTTTTAATTTTAAAAAGTAAAATGTTTAGTTTTGTTTTTTTTTTGTCTGTTGTGTGTCAGTTTGTCCTTTTTCTTTGCTTTCTTGCTTTTCTTATTTATCATTATTAATACTTATTTCCCATTAAACCAACTAAATTACAGTCCACCCTATCATTTATTGTTCCCCATTCTTTTCTCTTTAACACATTGACATTTATAATATTAATAGAAAATAACTTACATACATTTCGCCAGTACTTCACAAAAGCAACCTTTCCCGAGTCAGGTTCTTCACAGGTTTTACCTGTAGAGCTACAAATAAAAGAGTTTTAAAAACCTTTCGCATGCAAAGTCACCTCTCGTATGTGTTTTGAACCTTTTGTTTCGTACCGTAGCTTAGCTATGTATATAGGTATTTGATGTTTTAGTAATGCTAACCGTGCAACCCCGTTGCATGGTTAACTACACCTACAGTATGCGAAAATATCAATTCTGAAAATAATGTTTTAGCGGTTTTACTTTTAACCTCTCACATCCCACTGACCCATTATAAACCCAGACACAATAGATTTTCTATTGCTCTTTTTTTCTGGAATGTGAAAGATTAATTGATTTTTTTTCCATTTTCGTTAAATGTTTATGTTTTTCAGACAATTTACCTATTTCGAATCCAAATATTTTTAAATTAATAATGCAGTGCAGTTTACGTCACTCTTCTCTATTCTCTGTCGTCTGTTTGAGCACCTGATACGACACAACTTCTATTCCTTCTTTTATTTTTGATGATGTAAGTCCTACATGGTCTCCCATCTCTTTCGTTATTATCGAATAGGCTGTGAATACATCTGCAAGTTTGAGCAAGTCATACACATTTTAAATACCTTTTGAGTATGATTTATTTAATGTAGGTAGTACTGGCTAATAGTGTTAAGTCAGGTGTCAATATCATTGTAAGATGCAACAGTCTGGAATAAACTTTGAGTATAGAATATATAAGGAAGTGCCATACCGTCTGGATCTGCGTACCTGGTCTGGCGCAAAATGACTACCTTTTTGTATGGAATTTATTATCGTTTGACAGGTCATCTACCAAGGAAACTATGAAAAACTTGCGCTTACCTTGGCACGCTGTCATAAACTCATTTGTTTATGAAAAATAATATGGCACCTTATATATTCTATACTCAGAGGGAATAAACGCTGCTTACGGCCATACGTGTGTCTTTGTTATTCCGACGTTTCCGCCACAAAATACTAAAATTTAGTCACCCCACAGCTTTTTAGAGCACTTTAAAGGCTCTTAACAGTTTAGACTTTACCTATTTCTAACACTGAGCAAACAAACCAAAGTTAGATGGAAATTAAATTAAAACTCCCGTTACGTTAGTTAACAGCTTGTTATTTTAACGGCCAGGTACGCAAACCTCTGGTTAATATTCATTAAACCTTCGACTAAATTTACACAAACGAATTAATTTTGTTTGTTATTTAATTAAATTGTTTTGTAAGTACTCGTTTTGTTAAAGGATTGGAATTACATATTGGTTTTTAATCCGATTTTATTAGCAAACTAGGCTGCCTGCGACTTCGTAAGCATTTATCGTCATATCTTGAAAAAAAAAAAAACACTATATCTTTAAATAATATAGCCTATGTGTTATTCTGATGTATAAGCTACAATATTGCCAAGTTTCATCGAAATCTGTTCAGTAGTTTTTGCGTGAAAGAGTAACAAACATGCATCCATCGGCACAAACATTGACATTTATAATATTATTAGGAAGTAGGATATTAAATTGTTTTTCCGATTCAAAACAATATTATAGAAACTATTCGGCAATAATTTAAGTTTTACTTTTAAAAAAACGGGTGTACGAGTAGATACGAGTAAAATACTTGTCAAAAATATTTTCGACTCTGTCCATCACATTTCAAACCTACACAACAGACTAGAAACAGATAATGCCCGATAAATAAAATATACTGCTCCAGAACATTTTCCTATTCAAATCCTAAAAATAGCCTTCCTAAAACGCCTATTTAAAATCCTAAATGCAGAGAGAGAGAAGTCTAGAAAGTCTAGACAATAAATTAGGTCTATAGGTACTCTACATTTGCGGCTCTTCGCTCCATTTCCTGCTTCTAAATGGCTCTCTTATTTATTTCTTGCATGGGATGTTTTTAAAGCGTTTTATTTTATTTACATATAGATTACTATAGGTAAACAAAAAGAAAGCTAATGCGATGGTGACGCGACGTTTCCGTTTCGTGGACACAGATAATCAAATCTATGTTCTACGCAAGATGCAAACATTCGACTTGCAATAGTCAAAATATGACGAAAACATACATATGACGTGCGGTTCCGTGGACAGTGGGCCAAAGGTGTCAAGTAGACTGACACTGACTGACCTGACCCAAACTTCTCTTGTCCTTTCTGTGGAACTTATCGCTGTCGCGTTGGTCTTTTCAGTCATCACAAACGGCATCATGATTCGTCTGACATGATTTTACAGAAAAAAAAACGATATTTAGATAAAACTACGAACTGACCAAATATGCATTCAACATTTTCAACTCTATGCGCTTACCATTTGCGTTTTAGTTGCACTGAAACAAATACTTGTTTATTCTCGCTAAAACTAACCGTGTTTGTGAGAATGAGACCCGAATACTTAAGTTTTGGTCTAGTTACAATTACGACCTGTTTCTTTAAAGTTTCTGTTTTTAAAAGGAGAAAATTTCGGTGTTTGAATTCGAACATCGAAATTTTCTCCTAGTGTACGTAAATAGGTACCTACTTACACTACTTACCTAAGTAGGTAGGTTAGGTATACATTTTGGGCTTAAAAATTAAACTTGTAAAATCAAAAGAAAGCATACTACCTACACCAAATGTTATCAGACAAAAATATCTATTTTCGTGTGTCAGTCGGCCAATTCCGAAAAGGGTACTAAAAGTTATACATACTCTAGTAATCATTTACCTGACACGTCTAGAATGTACTATTTTATGCACTAGGCATATTGTATCATGTTTCATGTACCTAAGTACCTACATAAAACATACATATTGTATTAACTACATTGTATGTGTAAGCGAAATAAAAATAACCACACCATTAGCGTTATCATAGTAAACACGATTATCTAATTATACATCGATTTTACCATCCACTAAGTATGGACATGCATGGTTAACATACATATATATATATATATATTCTCTTTAATATTTATAACGTCGGTTAGGTTAGGTTAAAGTATTACTAGATATAGACTAAATACATACCGTTAGTAATTTAATACCTGAAAATGCCATTAGATACAGGATATTTATTCATTTAGGACTAGAGTCATCTTCTTCTTCTTTATCAGCCCATATATGTCCCCAACGAGGGGCACGAGCCTACTCTCGTACAGAAAGTGATAGAGTCATATTAAAAAAACATGCTATCTTAAAATAATACAGCCTTTGTGTTATTCTGATGTATAAGCTATAATATAGCTAAGTTTCATCAAAATCTCTTCAGTAGTTTTTGCGTGAAAGAGTAACAAACATCCATCGGCACAAACATTGACATTTATAATATAATTAGTAAGATGGAGTAGGTTTTTTTTAGCTCATTAAATCAAGACACGTATTTTACCTATGACACTGATCAATCTCAAAGAAACATGCTTCGAAATAATTTTCATAGTGGAGAAGATTATTGTAAGTTTTTCAAGTTACAATAAATACTTAGGAATTCGCAGGCGGCCGCAAGTCTATTAGATTACTTACCTTCTAGGTTTTTTCTACGAAGTCGCTGGCGCCTTTAGACTACCTTTACAATTTTTCTATGCCCCTATATTACACGAAACCTCTTTTCAAGGTCACTTCCAATACTCTCACATCAGTCTCTCATACAATATGTTATCGCCATCAATATTCAATATCCGTAGCGCCGATGAAAACTATGACCGTTCTCTTAGAATATAAATCAGCTGAATTACTTTCAATATGGCTTTTAGGCGTGAATGGGCTTGTCACAAGTTATGGCGGTCATATATACTTACATACATATCTATCACGCCTCTTTTCTATCGGGATAGGTAGATAACACTTCCTTCCATTAGCTACGATTCACACTTCCTTCGCTTCTTCCAGAACTACAACGATTATATACTTTGACCATTTTAACTTTTACATCATACATACATATCTGTCTTGCCTCTTTACCATCGGGATAGGCAAAGACCACTTCCCTCCAATTGCTATGATCCAAAAACACTTCCTTCGTTTAATCCACATCAGTCGCCATAATCATCATAAGTTGTGACTGATGAATGTGGATGAAGCGATGTTTTTGGATCGAAGCAAGTGAGGAGAAGCTGTCTCAGTCTACCCCGATGGGAAAGAGGCGTCACGGCTATGTATGTATGTATGTATGTAGATATGTATGCAAATAAAACCCTTCCATCAAGCTTTAACATTAAGCAAACACTAAAAGTCCTTTGTAGAAAAGTATCTGAAATATCTCGGTTGATTTAAAATTCTGCGCCATTTTGTGTAGTTATGACGATATTCTCTTTGTGCTGACAAAAGGACCGGGTCACTCTATTGTGATATTGTATTTTAGGCCACAGAACAGAAGTTTTGGTAGTAAGACAACTTTATTGTAAATTTTAAAAGCTACGAGAAGCGAGGTGGTTTAAAAACAAAATGGCTGTTTCATTTTAACAATTAAATTTCGTTTTAGAATATTATGTCTTATCTTGGCTTATATAGTGTCCCACTGCTGGGCAAAGGCCTCTCTCCTCCTTCTTATAATCCAAAAATATCTATTCTTAATTTAAAAAAATGTAACCTCTTTTTAATAATTTTCTTTCCTTATGTATATATGTACCTAAACTAACATCCAATCGTCAAGTCATTTGTGAATGAAAAATATCTATTCTTAATTTAAAAAAATGTAACCTCTTTTTAATAATTTTCTTTCCTTATGTATATATGTACCTAAACTAACATCCAATCGTCACTGCTGTACGTAAGGTATATATTTTTTAACAATATCAATGCATCAAACCTTCTTATACTCTGTTCAAACTGCTCTGTGGCACAGTGATATCTAAACTGGAAGCAGCTAGGTAATTAAGAATATTCTGAGCCTCTTATAATGTAAATTACGAAAGAAATGTTTGTAAGAAATGCTAAGAAAGAAAAAACAACTGATTTAACAAAAGCTGTATGATTAACGATATATTTAATGTAATAATATAAGTAAACCATGAAAAAATCTTGTTTTAATTTTTTCCATCGAAAACGACTAAATAAATTCAAATCGTGTATGTCCCTTATTATCAATTTACGACATTAAAAAAACTCTCCTTACCTACATAGTAAAGCTATGTACATCCTATCCTAATAATATTATAAATGTCAATGTTTGTGCCGATGGATGAATGGATGTTTGTTACTTCATCACGTAAAAATCACCGAACAGATTATAATGAAATTTTGCAATAACTTACCGTGGACACCAGAATAACACATAGGGTATGTAATTTTGAGAAATTGCGTAAATTTTCCAAGATATGACGAGACGATAAATGTTCGCGGGCAGCCACTAGTAGAGTAATAATTAGATATACAGCAATTCAAAAATATATTTAATCTTACTTTTCCATATAACCAACAGTTTTTTAATCCCACCGTGAATCAGGCGGCTCTCTCATAAATTGACAATTCAAGATGGCTGCCTGATGACGTCATCCGTCAATCGTTCACAAAACCCAAGGGAACTATCCATCTTGCCTTCTGGACCTTAGGTCACTTGCTGACGAATGGCACACGCGTTTGAAAAAATCTGACCCGATTTTTTATTGTCTGAAAATCTATTTTGAGCCGTGAATTGCTAAAGGTTTTGGAGACTTTAATATTAAGTGGCGTCTTAATTTCGAAAACGTCAAATAAAATAAAATTGGAGAAGTACTTAGTTTTTTTTTCACAAATTGGTGATAAAAAATAAGCGAAGAAGTTAAACGAAGTTCTGCATTACTGATGAGCTGGAATTTTCGACAAAAAGTCATAAGTAAATAAAGACAAAAAGTCACAAGTAAATAAAGACAAGATTTAGGACTAATTCATCAAAAGGGGAATTATTTTATTTCAATATACACACATATACACATACATACATAATTACATACATATCCTAATTCCTAATCTTATTAATATTATAAATGTCAATGTTTGTGCCGATGGATGGATGGATGAATGTTTGTTACTTCATCACGTAAAAACGACTGAACAGATTTTAATAAAATTTTACAATAACTTAGCTTGGACATCAGAATAACTCATAGGCTATATTATTTGCAGATATTTTGTGTTTTTTCAAAGATATGACGATAAATGCGTACGAAGTCGCGGGCAGCCTCTATTACGTACATAAATACATAGATATATATCGGTCGCGCCTCTTTCCCATGGGGAAGACAGAGACAAATTTCAAAAAATAATATTCTTAAGGTCAGTTTCACCACTGAATCATCCAAACATTAAAATTCTGAGTATATCAACTAACCTGAAACACGGCAACCCTTTGACATAACGTCAACGCATCCAGTGGTTGAAAAACGAAAAAAAAACATGATGACATACGACTTGCATCACAAACTCACTAATTATAACTCAAAAGACAGGACTCTAGTCCAAAAATTACCTTTTACCTTGGTACAGTCAGATCAAATAAAACGGTTAATTCTTATTTATCCCTAAAGGCTAACGCGGTCATTTTCAACCGAAACACGCTTGTAATCTTTGCATCTCGGTTGCCAGTGCCGTTACATTTTATGTTACCTTTTTTTTACAGTAACTCTTTTTTTTACTGGTACCTCGGGTGATATGTTACTGGCTGTATAGAGCGTTCCATCAACTCGGAAAAAGAAATGGCGGCGTGTTTTAGCTTGATTAAATTATTGGTGATTTTATTTTGGTTTTGTTGTAGATTGCTTTGATAGTTGTTGACGTCGTTCTCAAAAAAAAAATGTGATTAGATTTTTATAGGCGATATCGTATTTTTGTCAAGAAACCAATGTGTCTTCATTATAAAGTCAAAGTATAGCAAAACTTCTAATCTAATTAGACTACTCAAAAATCTAAATGAAAAATAGTGTAAAAGTGTTTTTAATTTGATTTTCAATTCTTTTTGAATACCTAAGAATAAAGTCTTTTTGAATTTTGAAAGTGCTTTAAAGTAAAAAAAAATTGTGCCACTAAAATCCTGACTCAATTTAGTAAAATGTCCTTTTTTTAAAATTGGATAGTTCCGCAGCTAGACGGTTGAAATCCGGTGCAAAGACTCCGAAAGTGCTAGATCCGGGTTGTAGGACCTAATTGGAAGAAATTGCGACGAAAGCATGTGAAACTCTGTGAACTTGTTCCTTTCTGTGTCAAATTGGTGTCAAACTAGTCACCTAGCTATAACAGCATTACATACAGCCTGGGGGAAAGTCTGCTAATTTAAAACAACCTCAGTTGTGTGTCATTGTCAATGGTTTTTTTTTAAACATTTGGTATTCTGCTATACAATGGCTGACACTGATTGCGACCAAATGTGTCAAAAAATTAAATTGACACTCTCATTGACACTCTGCCGACACACCACTGTAAATATTGTAATTAGCAGATTTGGGCCCCTCTTGAATCAGTTTCTGACTTTTGAAAAAAGTGTCAGCTATAGTTTAGTAAGATTCTTATAGTAGCTATAGTCGTAGCTACGTGCTAGTAGTTAAGTATTTTTTTATTCTCAGTCCCTAAATAAAATAAATAATTAGAACATTTTCATATTACCTATATTTAATGAATCTTATCTTTTTCGCATCTGACTGTAAATAGTTTTTATGTAATTTATAACGTAGGTAACTAGTCTATGTTAAGGCATGTATGTATACGTTAAAAGGGTTTCTTTTCCTTTGTAGTTTCTTTAATAAACCAGAGTGGTCTTAAGAAAAATGCTCACGATAGCATTTTTGAGGCTTATCTGATTTATTTCAAAGGTCACTTTTATTGTGGAAATTGGATTTAATTTTTGTCTTAAAGACATTGTTTTTAATTTTTGTCTTAAAGACATTGTTTTATTCTCTTGTTCTTCACTAAATGTATTTTTTAAATACCCAAATTAAAAAAAAAATTAAAAAAGAGGAAGTGGCTAACCAAAAATACTGGAAATAATTAATTACGCTGAAGTCGAAATTCAATTCAACCAGTCTATTGTCAAATATGTACACCAGCCTAAAATAAAACTATTTAAAAAAACCTTTTGAAAAATAAGGATTTTTACCGTTACGTTACGTCACTAGGCCCGCAGTTTGCTACGCCGTAGCCAGTGCCGCGAGATTCGTAGCGTTGCTACGACGCGTCTACGCCGTAGCGGTTAATATGAAACATGTCGGAAAGTGAAAAGTGGGAAGTTTCAAAGTGAATTAGAAAGTTTCAAAGTGAATGGTACGAAATGAATGTTGGTTTTAGATGGGACTTATGTTTTTATGTGAGAAAGGAATTTGGGGAACAGGGTTTTAGGTTTTCTTGAGTTTGGATTGCCGAAAACTTTTTTTGTTACAAAGTGCCCGTTTATCTTACGGATAAAATTTAACTGACAGATAAACCTATGTCTGTTGCATAAAACATGACGTTTTAGACAGAGACGGGTATAAAATATCTGACAGATTTTTATCTGTTGGTAGTTAAACAGGACTTAAGTCCGCTATTTCATGTACCTACCTATAAATAACAAAAAAGTTACTATTCTTTAAATATTGCGTGCCTATTAAATTAGGTGGTAAAAGGAAAGTTATCAATGCATTAACAAATGAAAACTGGCGAAATAATAGTATTATAACAATATCTCAGTCTCTGATACCCACAGTACAGGATTTGCCTAGTTTGGGGTCAGGTGACCGTGTGTGCAATGTCTCAAATATTTATTTATTTTATTTTATTTTTTTTGTTAGTATTTTCATACTTACTACTTATACTTACCTACCTTTTTTTTTAAAGAAAATCAACTCTAGATCCTCTTATATTTTTCTAAATAAAACCTACACTACAAATTTCAATAACGAATAAAGTAAATTAATTAATTTACAGATTGCAATGATACCTAATTTGATTAATCATGACAGCCACTAATTAGTACACGTTCGAGAGCATCGAGCTAAATAATAAAATATGGAGTTATGTAATGAGATCTCACCTCAGATTACATTATATTTATTGCAATATTTACAAAACGCAGTATTATTCTGTTTGTGCAAATATTTTTATAGTAGCTGAAATATTTCGGAATAAAAAAAAAGAAAAATATCTTCAATATATATATATAATACGCAGTATAATTCTGTTTGTGAAATTATTTTTTACAGTAGTTGAAACATCTGTGAATAAAAAAATAACTTTTTTGACTTAATTATTAATTTGTGAACATCTTACATTACAATCGTAGAGTTTTTGCATTGACTATTCAATAATAAATGAAATAAAAGTTTTTGAACGGAAGTAAAAAAGTCATAATGAAAAAAAAAAAACATCAAAACTATTGAAATCACAACAAATTCTCAACTCTCAAAATAAGTCTCAAAACTATCAAATGTTGGACCTAGTTGCAGAAAAATCTCTTATCTGTTAAACATTGTGTTAACCACAAAATGAACTTTAAATAACATTGTCTCCACCATAAATTTTTACAATGCCCATTGTGACAAAAAAAACTAAACAAAAACCTATCGCACTATAGATACGATAGTATGCCCACGTTAGCACTAATATCGATAAAAACTTAAACACAAAATGCACTAATCGTCGAAACATTATACATCCATTACCAATACGGTAACGGTAACTACAAATTTCATGCAATTTCGATAATGACTAAGGCCCAGGACACACGGTGAAACGCAACTGAAACTGCTAGTTACTTTTGAGTTGCTTCGAAGTTTCTGCTGTAGACTTCTTTAGAAAACCACACACGATGCAACTGAAACGAAACGTTTCAAACTAATTGCGATAACACACGATGCAACTGAAACGAAACGTTTCAAACTAGTTGCGTCGTGTGTGGTTTTCTAAAGAAGTCTATAGCAGAAAGATTCAAATGAATTTTTCAATTAAAGAAGTTTCAGTTGCGTTGCAGTTGCGTTTCACCGTGTGTTCTGGGTCTTAAGTGCTGTAACGTTTCCATTGCACTAACTACTTACATTTCAAAGTTATATCGCTTCGAGATCTGTTAGTTTAAAAATAGCTGTAATTAGCTTCGTGGTTGTATTACATGGTCAGTTGCAAGAAGATCATTACAGAAACATTATTTTAAAAGTAACGGTAATATTTGTGTTGTCAGTAATTAGGCAGTAATGGGTATTTAAGTATAAGGGGTTTTTCTGCAACCGTTTGTAGGTACGCTAAAATTCGTTTGACAAACCTATTAACCTACAATTTTCCAATATATAATTTTTTTTGCGTTTAAAGCACTATTACATTTCAAAGTATAATAATATACCTAAATATTATAAATAAATAGCGATTAAATTTCTTTAAATTTCGATGTATATGCCTTATATTTCAAAAAAGTACATTTTTAAGAAAACTTTCTAATTAACATTGCGTTAGCACTGCACTTACGTTAAAACATAAATAACTATAATTTCATTGTCATGTGATTGCATCGAAAATGACGTAAATGCCCTTCACTAAGTGCCTATCGTACTTACTTACTAACATAACAACATTTCAGCATTTTATTTATTTATTTAACAGTTTATTGTAAGATGATAGTACATAGAGACAGAAAAAAAGAGAAGTTATACAAAAGGTGCAGCATATTTCTAAAAGAAATTTCTTCTTGCAGACCCCACAGAGAGAGAAGGAAGAACAAAATATGAAACACGCTCAAATAGCGACAATTACTTCATCTCAGTTTCATGCGATATACATAATTAAATGCACTTTAAAAAGGCAGTAACAGCCACACAATTTCTACTGCACTTACTTCATTTAAAAATTATCTCGCCAAAACAAACTTAGCAGCACTTATACAGCATAAGAAACGACGTAACCGCCTTAGAGTTTCTACTGCATTTAGTACATTTCAAAATGTGGCAAAGAGTCTTAACTTAATTTTAATGTACTCGTAGGTGTAATTAGTGTGGGACTCGAATCAGAATGTATGATGTGACTGCGTTACATGCATCAGTGAGGACCTAGTGACCTAGATAGGTATCCTAGGACATAGGCGCCAACTTAATTACGCCCATTTCTGGTTACATTCTAGACTAGACATGAGCATGTATAATTTTGCATGTGTCTTGCTTTTGTTAGGTTTTTTTTATTAGCGATTAAGATGCCACTGCTGGGCAAAGGCCTCCCCCGCGACTTTCCATTTAACACGGTCTCCGGTAGCGTCCCGTCATTCCCGTGAAGATGCATCCAAGTCGTCTCTCCATCTTTTTCGAGGTCTACCTCGGCGTCTGTGACCATCTAGTGGCGCCCATTCCGTTGTTATTTTCGCCCAACGATCTGGATGCATTCTACAAACATGACCGGCCCAAGTCCATTTTAATTTGGCAGCTTTTTTTTGAATAGGTAATTAAAAAAAATACTACACATACAATTAAAACAGAATATAATATTAAAGGTATTGCAGTTAGAATCAAAAATAAAAAAAATGCCACATTAACTTAAAAATAAACTCGAGGTAAATCGAAAAGAGAAAAAAAAACTTACATAGAATTCTGAAAATTTCTTTATCCTGCGTAATAAAGAATAAGTACTGAAAACTTTCAAAAGTGTGATGTGTTAAAAAAGTTTAAAGTTAGCAACTGTGTTTTATCATAACTACAAACAAACTGTGATAGTTATAATGTGACTAGTAAAAATAAAAGTGCAACTGTGTTTCACAATCGTAACCGCGTATTTTAAGATCGCAACTGAGTATTTTAAAACCCAAAACACACCGGATGCGTATGCGTTGCGTATGCGTAGACGTATGCGTACCTCTGAGTTGTAACGTAGACGTAGACGCAAGCGGTGACAGTTCGATACGAGGTACACATACGTCTACACATACGCATCTCGTGTGTTTTGGCCTTAAGATCGCAACTGCGTATTTCAAGATTGAAACTGCGTATTTCAAGATCGCAACTGCGCATTTCACAATCGAAACCGCAGATTAATAACAATGTGAAGAGATGGGAGAAGGTCCTTTAACCCCTAGCGTGTTTTTCACCACCGGAGAAAATGGGAATGGATACCGGTTGTCGGCGCGGGGCATCCGAACCCTACAAGGGTTCCTGCGGGAACACGGGGCTGATTGCATGCGACAGTTTATGCAGGTATGTGCGAGGTTTATGGAATCTATTGTCTTTGGTATTCCAAGTGATATTTCGGGGATGGGTTTAGCTGCAAATCTAATTTACGTATTCATAAAGGTTCTATGTCTTTATCTATTTTTATTCGCTGGTTAAATATAATTATCTACGTGTGACTAAACACTATAAACCTTCGTAGTAATTGTATGATACGATATCTATAGTGGTTTTATTCACGTACACGGTAATGCAATGCGGCGCAAAACTCTGTAAATGTACGTGTAAATTGTTTTATATTCGATTTTTAACCCACTTAAAACTGAAAATAGTCCAACCAAAAAAGTTTTGTTTTATTTTATTTATTTATTTACGATCGCCAACAATTTATACAACAATAGTCAAAGTCAAAGTCAAAAATATATTTATTTCATAGGCACAAAAAATGCTCTTGAAATACATGTTTTATTTATAATCTTGAAATACATGTTATAAAAAAAAACATGTTTTATTTATAGATATACAAACTTAAACTTATTGCTAAACTAATTATAGGCGAACACTGCGTGCTTTAAGCAGAAAGTAGGTACTAAAATATGACAAGAAACAAACAGAAATTATCATGTTCCTCAAAGGTTTCGCTTTTAGCTGAAATAAGTATAATTTAAAAGTTGTTATGCAACGCATCCTATTTTTATCCGATTATTTAGTATGGATCCGTGATACATCCGAGAACTATTTCTATACAAATAATAAGAATCGGATGTAGTGCATAACCGCTCTAATGTTATCTACACACCAAAGCCGCCGGCTTTTTTGACAGCTGCCATTCGTATGAGGAAAAGCCGCTGGCCTAGCCTGGCGGCGTGCCGGTGGCTTTGGTGTGTAGATAGCATAAAGCATCAGAATAAAATCAGTTTTCAACGACCAAAAACCAACTACAGTCTTTCTGAAACTGAATCAGGAAATCAGGAAAGCAAGCAATTTCCATAACAACCACTTTTATAACTTTTATACGAGTTACCACAGTTTGATGCGAGCAAGACGACGCAGACGGCGGGTGATAAAACTTCATTGATCGACAGTGACTAACAACTCCGATGATCAGGAGCCCAAGTCTGCTAATTTAAAATAGCCTCTGTTGTATGTCGGCAGTGTCAATATAATTTTTGACACATTTGGTATTCTGCTAAACAATTGCTCACAGTGTTTGCGACCCAAGTCAAAAAATGCCATTGACCCCAACTAGCAAAAAGTGGTTTTTAATCTCTCTTCAGGATCAATTTTCCTAGGACTATATGAGACTTACATCCACATATAAACCCGGAAAAGGGCCCACTTTATAAGTACACTTTTACTTATATCTTGTTTATATTAGACTGCTTCAATACCGTTTACTCCTATATTGCTACTGTAATAGAATTACGTAAATTCAATTAGTAGTGCAAATCCCAATATAAGTAAGTTATAGGAAAAAGTGAGATGAATTTGAGCCTCCCAATCCTACTATAAGCTCACATTTTGTGATCTGTCAGATTGTGTTCTGTCAATCTAGAAATTGGTAAGCTGCTTTACTGAGTATTTATATGAATACTACATACTTTTATTTTATTTAACTGTCCGCCATAGTACAAAATCAAAAGATTTCTGTTGTTAGTATGTTGTAAATTCGTAGGGGAATGTGAATTTACTGAATATTTTGGCATGTTTTTAATTAAATTTTCAAAGCGCCTCTCGTATCTAACTTATTGGCATTTTATTATTTAATAGTTTTCTATAAAAATATCATAAATAGGTGCCATTTTTTCGGTGAGCATTGTCAAATCTGATTTAGCACCAATATAAGTAATATTAGTTCTATATTGGCATGTTCTCAAACCCAAAAACCGACGCCATATTGTTACCAATCTTAGTTGCAATTAGTGTTGTCGAAAAATCGATAGTTTTACAATCGATTGTTAAACGTCAAAAACATGTACCCTATCGATAGCACAATCGATACTATTGCTCTCCGATATTGAATACACAATATAGTTATAGTAGTAGTTGGTATATAGTTTAGTTTTATATATATATATAGATAGTTTTGCACAATCGATAGTGATAATTTTTTCGATAGTATTGCATTCAGTAAGCAGGCATAATGGGTGGTAGAATATATGACATGATCACGTATAATGGGTGGTAGAATGTATGACGGACGAATATAAAGTAAGTATGGTCAGTCAGTTGGCCAGCAATTTCGAATCTACCACCCATTATACCTGCTTACTGAATGCAATACTATCAGAAAAAAAGATCACTATCGATTGTGTATTCAATATCGGAGAGCAATACTATCGATAGTATCGATAGTATCGATTGTGCTATAGATAGGGTACATGTTTTTCGACCTATCGATAGGCTATCGATAGTGGCCTATCGAGCGGCAACACTAGTTGCAATCTTCATAGCTGATGTCAAATCCTATACCAGAATTTGCAAAACTATATAAAGCGTGTTTTTGCTTATATAGGTCGTTTTAAGCACAAATTATCTTATAAGAGTTTTGGCCAGGATTGTTTAAGATTATTGAGACTATAACACTACTCTGAAATGCCTTTGTAAGTGTACGTAAGATTATAACGGCCTATGATAATTCTATATAAAAACATCTTATTTTCTTGCGTGATATATAATCTTAATGATTTTATTAATCGTTGAATCGTAGATATAAAATCGCTTCTAAAATCAGACAAAAATATAAATGGTTTTCAATACTTAAAATTGAAGTAACTTATATTGACCATAAAATATTAGCTTATATGAGGATATAAGTATAAGTAAAAGGAGCGATTACACTTAAGTGTATATACTCCTGGTAAATGCTTCTAGAGGAATTTAAGATTAAAGTGCTCCTGATATGTAATCTTATAGGCGCATATAAGTCTGAGCTACAGGATTATTTACTCCTAAGTGCAATTAGTTTTGTTCACAGCTTTTATAGGAGTGCTAATCCAGAAGTAGCCATGAAATTGTTTCTATATACCGATATAAGTTCAAATTATAGGATTAAACATACTGAAGTCAAAACGGCATTTATTAAAACTGTTAAAAGCGCAGTAGCACACATCAAACCCATAATCGGAGCTATATAAGTCCATTTAGCATTAGAAAACTGGATTCCAGGACAATTTTGCTGGTTGGGGACACTGCCGACAGCCCGACACACAACTGAGGCTATTTTAAATTAGCAGAGTTGGGCCCTTGCAGTATTGCAACCGATTCTTTAAAACCAACCTCGGTTTCGCGAGTCACAACAGACTGTGATGAGGAAATCCAAAAAATATATATAGTAAAAGCATGCGGCAGACGTGGCCGGCCCGCGCATGCCAAAAGACTTATAGGCAAAAACAGCTACCCAATGGCTACCAACTGCCAAACGGCGTCGCGGCAGACCGCGGAAAAGGTGGCGGGACGAGCTGGATACCTTCTTGGGTACCTGGGCGGAGGAAGCTCGAGACAGAAAGTTTTGGCATATGAAGAGAGAGGCCTTTGCCCAGCAGTGGGACACGAGTGGCTAAATAAAATAAGAAAAGCATTTCTGTTTTAGTCAAGTATTTCGAAGACATAAGAGATTCTGTTTTAGGACTAGATTTACGAGTAGAACTTATTAAGTACCTGCCTTATAAGGTACTAATATTAGCTTATATCCTTCTAAATGTACCGTAACTTTCAAATAGAACCTTATCCAGTCGTAATTAAGTCTCAAACATGTCGTAAATTATGAACCGTCCTTACCTTTACTGTCGGCGATAAGAAACTTATACGGGTTCAGTTATCTTACATCTTTTAGTACGAATATGAAGGTCATAGCAATACCTGTATTTTGGTACCAAATTTTCAGGATAAGAATACCAATAGACTTGTTCCCCTTCTAACAATACGAGTTTTATTTATAGTTCTAGAACAAACTCAGGTAATACAATACAATACAAATATTCTTTATTGCACACAAAAAGGCGGCCATAAAAAAAGTGGCGGTAAATGACGTTACGGTTATTAAAAAACGTCAAAAAATGACATTAGTCCTAGAACTACATTTAAAACTCCTTTTGTAATAACGAGGTTGAAGTCTAGATATCTGACTACCTTTTCTATCCAAGTCTAGCCTATTGAACTTTGTGCAATGTAAACCGCAATAGTAATCAATTTGAGACCTTCCTCCGTTGACCGTACGTACTGACCAAGTCTTAATCAAGCTTATTACTTACGCGTTATATATTTTTATTACCAATCGTATGTAACAATGAAGCTTCTTTGAGTCGCACTTTTTTTTTATTTTGGCAACGAGTCGCTGGTTTCACTTCCTTCAAGCAAACAATGTCAAACTAATAAAACATTCTCAATTCCTCAGTGTTGCCAGCTTTATTCACAATCCTTCGAAATACAAACAAAACGTATATGAAATAAGGGGTCCGAAGACCGTGCGTGTCTAAATTAGGGTTCCGCCAATTTCATTTCATGCCGGCGTAACTAGGGCGAACTATTGGAGCCCTGGTAATCCTTACACAATTTCTTTACTGCAAATACTTGTGAATGTTGTAAATGGAAAAGAATGTGGAGCGGAACTAAAATGAAAGGAAGAGATCGATTTAGAATTTGTTTATTGCAAGTCACAGGTTGGGTAAGGTGTTACAAAGTACAGCAAACAAGAAGGCAAGTAGTTGCCAGTTACTTAAAAACTTTATCTTAAAACTATTAGTAGAAATTAGTAAATTATAATATAATAATAATATAATTATTCTAATATTTGGCAAGGAAGCTAGAGTTTTAAGTACTTGTCTGTGGTATTGTAGAGTTAAAAACATACGTACATATCTGCCACGCCTCTTTCCCATCGGGGTAGGCAGAGACCACTTCCCTTCACTTGTTACGATCCAAACACACTTCTTTTGCTTCATCTACATTCATCAGTCGTCTCAAACGTGCAAGTCATTCTATCTTACTCTAGAATTCTCCTTTCTTTAACAAGTCCCCGATTTGATCGAGATACGTTCGCTTTGGTCTTCTCTCCTAACATTTCCGTCCACTCTCGCCTTGTATATCTACTCTAAAAAACATATTTTTGACTCAAAAGACACCAACAATCGATTCTACCAACAAAAAAAAATCTTGTTTTTATATTTTTTTGTTGTAATATCTTATATTCCAACATAAATTCAAAGCAAATTGAAATAATACAAATATTAGACAGTAAATACATCTTGTAAGTATTTTCGTAGTAAATTCCTTGTTAGAACAGTGTTTATTAAACAAGAGTCCCTAAGGTAGAGAAAGGCTTACGTTCTATCACTTATGTTCTCATAAAGTATTAGTGCGGTGTGCCCTCGAAGGGTCGACTTAGTGATTTAAATACGGTTAATAGCGTTTGTGTTTTAATTGGTATTTACATATTGTTGTTAGATTTTCTAAAGTTATAGATAGAATATACATATATATACTTATACTTAATTTGATTTATTTAAGTAATTACATAAATAATTACGATTATTTTCAACCTATACGTATAAACGCAAGGTGTGTGGGGGACACAGATATCGCTATACAGAGTCGAAATTAGCCGATTGTCTCTTTCCAAAGAACGATGTGCATTCTCAATCAGTCAATTTAACTTTAAGCAGCATATCATTGTCAAACTTAATCAATTAGTGTCATTAACTTGGAATGGAATTGTCATTAATATGTCATGTCATGTCACATGCAATAGTTAAACATGCAATAGTTAAACATTACGATGCAATTTTAAATCAATTCATTCCTTTTCATAAGTAGTTAGATTCATTTCTTTTCATAAGTAGTTAGAAGTAGTTAAAATGAAATGAGTTTTCTTTCCCGTAAAAAATAAATAGATATTATGTCGTCTAAAAAATGTTCTTTTCCATTAAATTTAATCAAAACTCGAATCAAATATTACAAAATAAGCCTCAAAAACGGCCTCATCTGACAGTCCAAAAATAGCCAATTTTTTAAACCACGGAATGAGTCGTCGCGTGCCCCAACCACATTGTAAGCTGCAAAATAAATCCCTTGAATGGAGTCGTTTGATACTCATTCGCTCCCCAAACGCTTCCTCTTTGCTTCGCCTACATTACACACTTTAATGGTATTACAGTACTCGCCTCGCCCAGCTAATCGTCAAACTCGTCGTGGAATTGAATAATAAAAAAGAATAAAACATTTTTTGGGATTTTTTTCGGGGTTTGGGGTTCCGGAAGCTCGTGTAAAACGGACATTCTTGTAAAATTACTAATACTTAGTTTATGTAATTAAGGTTTCGTGTTTATACCTATGTCTGTGTTTATTTAATGGGAACTTAGATTGGAAGCAAGAAAAGGCTCTTATGGTTCTGGCTTTATGTAACTCCTAATCCCCAAAGTTCAAAACAACAAAAGAACAAAATACTTTCTTAACTTTTCGTTAGATGGCGTTGTTTTCAATATTCAATAAAATTCCGTCGTCGCCTGGTTGATTCTTCTATGTCGACAAAATTTTCAGAAAACTAACTTTAAATGTGATGATTTGCATAACAAGCTTTTTTTTGTTAGCCAACAAGATCCCACTGCTGGGCAAAGGCCTCCTCCGCGACTTTCCATTCAACACAGACTCCGGTAGCGTCCCGCCATTCCCGTTAAAATGCATCCAGATCGTCTCTCCATCTTTTTCGAGTTTCTTTTCTTTTTTCTTAATTGGGGTGGCCATTTCTTTTATGTTCTAAGCCGTTACAAAACTTTAAAAAAAAAACACAAAGAAAACTAAAAATCATTTACAGTAATGCACACTTTTGACTCATCAAAGTCATCCTCGAAATGCACACAAAAAAGGACAATAAAAAGTTAATTTTCATTCCAAAAAAGATCTAAAAGGACAGATAATAAATTCTAATTCCGTACAAACGATGCTTGTAGGTTTGATCTTGTAATTTATTACGCAATATTGAATGCACGGAGCCAATGAGGTGCATCGCTGTTAGAATGCTTCTCGTAAAAGAAGATGCATTTTAGAGAGGAACTTTTATTGTATTGTTTTAGTTTTATTTTCAATCTTTATTTGAAAGAAACAGAATCTTGTTAGATTAACGGACTAAGGTAAACTTTGTTTCACATGAATTTTACAGATTAAAGAATGATAAAGTTAATGTTAAATGTGTCAAAGATATACTTAGTTTTCTTTTATTCTGAAGTTTACCCCGATAATAAACATTTTAAAGTATGTATAAATTAGGTTTATGCGCATATTACTAGATATAACATACATATCTGCACACCTCTTTCTCATCGGGGAAACCACATACGTAACTCATTAATACAAGACTCTATCGTAAAGGAATAAATCAGTCACAACATTCTTTTCAGCAACTGAAGCTTATTGTGAACTTGTATTATATTTTCTATTCATGATTTTTCCACGAATTTTCTGAAAAACCAACAAGCTATTCCAATATAAAGAGTATGAGGTTGTAATAATGCACCGCGTCCGATGTGCAACGAAGATGCATCATGCAATTCGGTGTAGTGACGTACTGACGGCGGTTGATGCATTGCTGTAATCTGAACCTGTAGGTGCAGCACAGTTTCAGCTACAGTAAAGGGCGATAAAGAATGCACATCGATCTTTGGAAAGGCAATCGGCTAATTTTGACTTCGTAAGATATCTGTGTCGCGCACACCGTGACGTTTGTTTTTGTCAGTCGCGGTTTAAATGCGAGAGAGTGCAGTAATAAAGTACTTGGTTTTCATGGCAAATACGCAAGCTGAGTGACGCCAATACAAAAAATAAAGTACTTGGTTCTATGGAAATTGGCACTCGTTTTTCTACCTAAAATTATGCCCCCTTATTAGAAAACGAGGTTTAAAGATAGTCGACGTTAGTTCGTTTAGTTTGACGTTTTGTCCATAGCCGAAACGTCAAAAGAAACGAACTAACGTTGATCTTTAACCCTCGTTTTATATTATGGCAGTGGCGTGCACAGACTTTTCAGACAGGGTAGGCAAAAAGAAAATCATGATTGACTTACCCAAAAACAAAACAATTCTTTGGCTTAATCTTGATAACGATGTAGATGTAGTGGATGCCACCTCAAGTATCCATAAATCGACTGAATATTTAAACATATCAACTTGCGGATACTCGAAATGGCCTTTCGGCGCGGATGTTGGGAGTTAGGTTTGTATGAGAGATTTATAGATAATAGATTTACGAATTTAATTGAATTTACTATTTACCTACTTAGGTGGATTGATGATGTGTGATGATTGTTTAAGGCATTTAGCAAGAAGTTATTTCAACAAATTTTATTTATAAATTAAATCTACGCGTCTATCTTTCTGTAAATTTTTTTGTAAAATTGAATCATAAAAGTTAGGTTGGCGTTTCATTTCTACTAGCAAGCTTTTTTCAATTGATATCATTGATAGATCCGTCATACGTTGCTGACCTTGTGTGTTTCTTAAATACGTGTGGATTCTTTTAAGGCACGAGAATGACCGTTCAGTGCTGGCACTACTAGAGGGGATTACTATAATTAATTTGGCTAAGCGTAAAGCTTCTGGAAAAATTGTATTTAGGTTGTTATCATATAGATGCTGAATTATTTGATATATGCTGAGCTTACGAAAGTCTTGACATTTATAGATGCATTTGAGTTCATTGATAAGGCGCTCTAAATTGAAATTATACGTTTTATAAAAATCAACAAATTGTGTCACTAACGCTGTCGGAAAACTGGTGTTATAATTCTGGAAATTTTCACAAGACAATAATTCAAAATATTTTAGGTCTTTTGAGTTTTTAAAACGGTTTCGGCATTCGTTCATTATGTTGTCAATGATTTCAACGAAAATTCGCATGTAATGTGTTTTAATACACGCTACATTTCGTTTAGGTTTTGGCGGACCTGTTAACTCTTTAACGGCATCATAAATCGTTTCAAATCTGCATCGATATTTTTGTAAAAACGATTCAAATGATTTTATTTTTTTGACGCAAAACGCCACGTCCGACGTTTTTTTTTGTAAGACGTCATAAAGAATGTCAGTTTCCGCGAAAAGTTCATGAAACACACGCAGGAAAAACTGGATTTCAAAATCTTTTAAGTGATTTAATAATGATGAAGCCTGACTTAAGGTTTCACCATCCCAAGAGCTTTCATTTTCTACAATATCATCAAATAAATCGATTAATTGAGGGCAAGCGTTAAAAATCACATTTACTGTACGAGAATTGTAAGTCCAACGTGTGTCGCAAACACGAGGCAATTTTTTTATATCAGCCATTTTATTGTAATGACTTTGCCTTTTAGTACAATTATTGAAAAAATTGCCAAGTGTTTTTATTATATGGAAAAAGCGTTTCGTCTCGGAGATACGTTCGCATGACTTGGAAAGCACAAGATTGAGAACGTGGGCGGAGCACCACACGTAAGTAGCAAGAGGACATTGTTGGCGAACCAACGACTGAACGCCGTTAACTTCAGAAGACAACACGGGAGCTCCGTCGTATGTCTGAGCTATCAATTTTGACAAACAGTTAAATTCTGTTAAAATCTGCAATATGATTGCACTTAAAGTTTGCGCAGTACGATCGGAGCTGACGTCAATATATTTTATAAAACGATCAAATACTTCTGATTCATGAAAATATCTTAAAACAAATACTAGCTGTTCTTTTCCACTGACGTCAGGAGTCTCATCAACCATCACGGCGACAAAATCACAAGCATCAATTTGTCGTTTTATTGTCTCAGTCATCACAGTAGCTACACTTGAGATGAGATCGTTTTGAATGCGATTTGACAATCCTGTAAAAGAGCTAGTACTGCTTTGTAAATGGTTCTCCAACGCTCCATCATACTTTGCCAGCAGACCAACCAGCTCTAAAAAATTTCCTTTATTGGAGGACGACGCTGATTCATCGTGCCCACGAAAAGCTAATTCTTGTTTTCCTAAGAAACACACAATATCAATGAGCCGCTGAAAAACGTTCCTATTCCTGTCTACTTTCGCGTTATGTCTTGCAATATCGATACTTAGTTGGGAATTTAAACTAATTTCGATCCTGTTTTTACCAAATGTGTGAAACTTCAGAGATGCCTCAAGGTGTTTTTCAGATTGTTCATGTTTTTTTGCCGCCGCGAGAAAATTGTGCAAATCGGAATAGCCGCCGTCGTTCCACACACCTTTTGAATTACAGAACAATAACCACGGAAAACAAAACAACTTTTTACTATGTAAACAGCCCGTGAACCAATCATAGGAATCGTAGTGTTTATTATTGAAATTTCTATTTACTTTGCCCTTAGTTTGGCTTAAACCTAAATCAGGCGTGGGCCGACCTTTTAATAAGATTTCTTTTTTATCGGTAAAGGATAACTTACCGAAGCCCTGGTTTTTAAATCTTACTAAACAATCATCACGACTTCCACCGTCACTGTTATCACTACCCTCACAAATTTGACACACTATTTCCATTTTTTTTAATTGTTTTATCCGCGACACTTGCACAACAAACCTAATCTCAACCACAAACAAAAACATGGCGACTCAAAATCAGTTAATGTTTTGTCATTATAAGGTTATGTAGGTAACAATAAACAACACAAAAATGCATATTTTTTGTCTAATTATCATGAAATTACCCTACTCTTCAAAGCGGTCGCGTAATTTCAAAATGTTATACGACAAAAAAATAATGGTCAAGAACTGCGTGACAATTGTATGAAATAATGCGTACTCTTTAAAATAGTCGCATAATCTCTATAGAAAACCGAGAAGGCACTGCCTACCTTGGACGCTTGTGTGCGTGATTTTTTCATAGTGTACCTGCGTATTTACAGGCACTCACCAAACGACCTGTAGTTTACGAGGCAAGAAAGACAAAATTAGTTTATGCCTTCTCCGCCATCAGAAGGAAGCGGCGCTAGGTGCGCGAGCAATCGAAGATGGCTCGATGGTTTAATTGGCTTGGCTTGGAATAGATGTATATGACGATGTAAACAATGCTATCAATAAAGTAGTCGAGTGGTTTACTGCCAATAATCTAGTGCTTAATGAAAAGAAAACCAAATGTATTAAATTTACTTTGCCCAATGTTAGACAAGTAAATACAGATATTAGGATGAAGGGACAGAGCTTGTGCCTTGTGGAAACAACCGTATTTCTAGTTATTACTCTCGATTCCAAATGACAATGGGGCTCCCATATAGACAAGTTAGCGGATAAGCTCAGTTCTGCAGCTTTTGCAGTAAAAAAAATAAGAAACCTGACAGATGTTCAAACTGCCAGGCTAGTTTACTTCAGTTACTTCCATAGTCTGATGTCCTACGGCATTCTGCTGTGGGGGCATGCCGCTGATTCTGAGCGCATCTTTATTCTGCAGAAGCGAGCTATTCGATCTATTTATAAACTAGGTCCCAGGGAATCTCTAAGGGATGTTTTTAAGAATATTGACATATTAACACTAGCATCACAATACATCTTCTCAAATATAATGTATACACAAAAAAATCTAAATCAATTTAAACAACTAAGTGATATACATACTGTTAATACTAGAAATAGGGATAAATTAGTGCCTCATGCCAGTCGACTAAACAAAGTAAACAAATCGTTTGTGAGTCAATGTATACGCTTTTACAACAAGATCCCTGCTAGCATACGTGAACTAAGCCCCAAAAAATTTAAGATTATTGTTAAACAAAAACTTAGTAAAAAAGGTTATTATAAAATCAACGATTATCTAGATGACTCAAATCCATGGGATTGACCTGCTCTTCTGTCAAGCTGTCTCTATGTAGAATAATTATTGTAAAGTTAATTTTAATGTTTATCTAAGTGTTTTTATCTTAGAATTTGTAAACCAAATTTGAAAAGAGCAACCCAACAGAGTTTCTTGCTAGATTCTTCTCTGGGGAAAACTGCACTCTTGCGAATCTAGCATTAACTTTAAAAAAATGACCCGTCTTATGTGATGTCAAACTCGTCCTACAAGATTAAATAAACATTTCATTTCATTTCTTGCTTAAAGGCTTAGTAGTACCTATGATCAATAGAGAGGTGGCGCTTTTAGTATAATTTTTTTTTGTGATTCTAACAACATTAATTCGAATGACTCTTATTATTTAATTTACGATGTGATTCAATATTGTAGGGTAGGCAATGTCTTTTTGCCTTTATGGAGTGCACGCCACTGTATTATGGGGGATAGGTTTTATTTTCATGAATATTTAAATACTAAATAAAAAGTCACAAAAAGAGGACATCTAACTAAGGCGTCTCCCCGAGGCATGGTTCCCAAGATGCTGGCTACATTCCCTCTTTGCATTGCTAAACTAAGCCGTTGGGCGAGAAAATAGCCAACTCTCGGGTTGCCCTTTACTGTACGTTATATTAAGTTTTACCTTTAAAATAAAATGCAAACGTAGTTATATGTTGTTGATTCGATAGTCATAACTTAACGATAATTTAATCACCCCATCGGCCCTACTTCTATAGGTATCTTGGTATATAAGAAAACGATATTCTAGTCATCCTATCAGCCCTAAAACTCAAATCAAGATTTATAACATTTTTAAATGAGTTATTTACGAGTGAAAAGTTCGAGCATTTTGTTAACTTTGGACAGAAACCCGTAGCTATACGTTGCTTAAGTAATTTTTCATCAAAAGTTGTGGCTTTGTTGAAGTAAGAACCTTGGAGCTTACAGCCTACGTCTGTACACAACTGTAGGGACCTTCTTTCTTTTTTTATTTGCTTACTCTGTAGGGTAACCATGTGTGCTTGTTTTACGAGGATAAATGTGTCCTGGAATTGTTGGTAACTGAAATATGATTGCCTACATAAAGGAAATCGATTCACTGCCGTAATTTTCAAAATAAGAACGAGACAAGATCCTGTCAAAGTTTTATCACGCTTATGCCTCTGTCTAAACTTTGAATGTGATGAGGACAGTCAAACAACTGAATATCTGTGTAATAATTATTTCTAATGCCTCTACACAAGATCTATATTTTTTTTGCAATTGTTTTATGTTAAATCTTTTGTTCCGCTATAATCATGGCGACCCTACTGCGCCATACTACAATAATTTCATTATTTTGTTCCAGGTACTGTCAGAAACAGTTTCTCCCACGGTTAAATGAATACGAGTAAAGGTAAAATAGATTTCCTTTCAGCAAAACTATACTTTACTAGTTTGACAACATGTTTGACGATTGATCGAGATCACATTGGTCCACAATAGTTTGACAACATGTAGTACGACTGATCTGGATTACATTGGTGCATGATTGAATAAAAATGCTACCCGAGCAATAAGAACACAGTTTAAAACTCAAACTATTTTTACCCGACTGCGCCAGAAGGAGGGTTATGTTTTTCGAGAGTATGTATGTATGGATGTTTGTATGTATTTCTTTGTATGTAATTCTTTGGCACGCTCTAAAGCCTTAATAGCCTGATGGATTTAAGCTTGAGAGGTGTCGTTAGATTCGTATTTACAGTGAGAGTGACACTGGGTAGGTTCATCAAAAAATTCGTTTTTTAAACGCAGTCGGGTTTTTTAAATATATAGGTTAGGTTATTAAATTGGCCGAATTATAGTCATAACCATTGCTATTCTTGCTCACAATCACAATCAATTTATTTCTTATTCCAAGCTGTGTTTAACGACATTATCCTTTTAGCATATTAACAGTTTCTACCTCAAATAATTCACAAACCTTAAGTACTTAAATACCAAATGCTAAAGTCTAAGTACTAAAAAGATCTAAAAAACTAGCCTACGCTCCGTTAGGTTTCTTTGATATGCCAAAGCGGGCAGTTATACTTGAAATATTACCTTCTCTGATTTCTGAAATGGAAATTTTCGAACGACGTTAAAAGAGTTAAGAATGATTTAGCTTTCATAGATTTAAATATTCCTTAGAATTCTTAAGAAGTGGTATAAAAATGTATTTCCGTGTAAAAATGTCAAACTAATGCTATCTACACACCAGAGCCGCCGGCAAGCCACCGGGCTAGGCCGGCGGCTCTACGTCATACGAATGGCAGCTGTCAAAAAAGCCGGCGCCTTTGGTGTGTAGACTCCATAAGACATCTCAAGTTGCATAAGAGGCCTTTACATGTCGTGCCATTATCTTCTAACTTTAAGCAATGACAGTGTTAATTGTTAGCTATATGTAATTCTAACTGGCTAGCTGTTACTGCTTTATGATCTACATTCATGCATACATATCTGTCAAGCCTCTTTCTCATCGAAGAAGGCAGAGATCATCTAGCTTAGCATGGCACTCCGTGACAAGACGTTGTCATGCGTTTGTCACGTTTGCGTCTCTGTCTATAGTTTTAAATGTGATAAGGACAGCGTACGTGAGATAATTGTCGCGGCACGCCGTGCTAAGCTCCCATGATGATCGAAGAGGCATCAGTTGCCTCATACATGCACGTCGGTTTATGGTAGGTAGGTACTCTTGACTTGGCCGTACAAGGCGAGTGTCTTTTCCACTAGTTTTAAACTGTAAATTACTATTAAATTACGGCAAAAACTCATTTCTCGTCACCGAAATGAAATAATTCGACCGTTATTAACTCTAGCGGATTATAATCGCCGCATACCACAGACAGCGCTTCATTATTTTCGACAAGAGAATAATGTCTCGTTGAAAAACGCTTTTAAATTGTATATTTTGTATTCACATCCGAAAATTAGTAAAATGTAGGAAAACTGCAGGATTAAGCAAAGCTAAAAACATTTTGTCACATGTTAAAATGTTTTTTTTTTACATAATCTAGGAATTAAACATTTTAAGAATGATTTTGTTAAGTTACTTATGATATTAAAGAGACAACACTGTTTCCTGTTTGGCTTGACCGTATATGTTAGTTCAAATTTAATCATAAGCTCTTGTCAGTGGAGTCTATGCCACTCTGCTCTATTCTCTGCCTTAAGCACTTCATACAACACAACTTCTATTCTCTCTTTTAAACGACTTAAAAAAAAAGAGGATTCTCAATTCAACCGTATATTTTTTTTCTGATCTTTATACCTATGTCCTTCTTTGTCTCTTTCTCTTCCATTGTTAGTAGGTATATTTGACAATGAATGAAATAAATAATTTACTAACTTACAAGAAGGTAAAAGTGTGTCTTAGATGCCACTTAATTCTAAAACACTGCACTACCTACGTAAGTAATTCGTTTTCGCTTACCACTAAGCGCCAAAGCAACTGAAACGAAACGTTTCAAACTAGTTGCGTCGTTTGTGGTTTTTTAAAGGAGTCTATAGCAGAAATTTAGATGCAACTCAAAAGTAACTAGCAGTTGCAGTTGCGTTTCCCCGTGTGTTCTGGGTCTAACCCTTAAACACTCGCTAATGCTGCGAAACCCGTATATTATCTTAAAGCAGTATAAAGTGTCCTAGTTGGCTGGATTGACGTCCCACTTGGCACCGAATTTGCGTGTGCCAAGACGATGTGTCTCGAACCCATATTTGGGACAATGTCCTTTCTTTTAGAACTTGTTAATGCATTTAAAACTTTAAAAAGATACGGGAAATGTAAAAGAGTTCAATTATATATAAATGTAAAAGCTATTGTTAATGTGTAAAGCATGTTATTCTGGATGTGTAATGCTATCTACACACCAAAGCCGCCGGTATGCCGCCGGGCTAGGCCGGCAATATTGTATTCATTATCAGCATCAATACAGCATATACAGGGTGTAACAGAAAGGGGGTATAAAGCCGAAACACAGCGATAGTCCTCATGAAACTGAACAACTTTCTCCAAGTAACATGGGTCGTAACTCGAAAAAAAAATTTTCGCCTCCCCATACAAAATTTCCGATCAGCTGATCGAGTAAGTATGGGCGATCCAAAAAAAAATTTCGATTTACGACCCATGTTCCTTGGGGAAAGTTGTTCAGTTTCATGAGGACTCTCGCTTTGTTCAGGCTTTATACCCCCTTTCTATTACACCCTGTATAGCTACTCACTACTGAGCATAGGCTAACCCAATGGCCCTTCAAAGTGATTGGTTCATTAAATTACCACCTGCATCTAATGAGGTTCCGCGTTTTTCACTGGGTAGGTAATATGTAAAGTAAAGTTTTATTAAAATCTTTGATGGTTTTTGCATGAATGAGTTTCAAACTTTATGAAAATCATTAAAGTATGTAAAAGTATAGTTAAATGAACCTACCAAGCGTACGATTAGGTTGCTAATTGCGTTCCGTTGTTGCCATACTTTGATGGCGTATTTGTGCTTCATTAGACGGTTTGATAGGTTGGTAACACTGATTACTTCATTTTACATTAATCTCATTAAATATGATTGGGTTCGTTAGTTTTAAAATTAATCTAGACTCATTTATTAGATATGATGTAAGTAACTATAAAGTTGAAAAAGAAGTTCTTATGGCAAAATACAAGTTTCAGTTCGAGTATTAATTGCAAACTACAGGATTCGAGTCAGCAATTTAATTTAACTCAAAAATAAATCCCCATTTAAAAAAAATACCCAGAAAGATTCAAGCAAGAAGGTCTAAGGATTAAATGCTATATTATTTTGAGATAGTTATCATCTAGGTACATTTTCCAAGATATGAGTATGATATTAAATACGTACCTACGAAGTCGCGGGCAGCGTCTAGTATGTTATAAATTAACTACTTATACGTACCTTTGACCTCTTACCGTCATAATAGCATGTAAGTGTCACCCTTCATGTTAATCCTTGGCCTAGCCCTCGTATTAATCAACATGTAGTGTTGGGAACTATTTATATCGATAGTTGATACCTGTTACCGTACTCAATGTATCTTAATGTCTAGTTTATCGAATAACATCTAAGTTGATTGAAGGGCTCTGTCGATCCGTCTTTATTGTAACATTGTATTAAGTTTGATTAAATAGCTCATGGATATAGTAGGATAGGAGATCGAACTAAATATTTTACAGTTTTGTCAATGTCGTTTGTTTTAAATCGAAGCTGTTTTGCTGACAAATCATTTTTGAAACACAGATGTGGTGAAACGGGAAGCATATGACTTTAATCTTCTTACTTATTTTATTCACCAGTGAGGTGACACTATAAATTATTTAATTAACTCATAAAAAAACGCAAATCGACATAACATTATAGAGAATTTCAATTACTTAGATTCTTTATTCTTACTAAGACAAAAGTCTTTCTTTCCTTACAAAAGTCACATGAAAAAAATTACATTAATTTCCCGATATACATACTCTTATATATCGTTTATCGATAAAATCATCCCATCCCTACGTATCATTCGGTGACATGACGTTGATCCGCTAATCTGGAGTTTTTCGCGTCACTACCGTCGTCGCGTTCTAATCCCTATCAAATTGTAGGGAATCCTTAAGGAAAACTTGAGTGAGGATAGATGAATGACATGACTGTTAGATTAGATGAAGCGAAAGAGGTGCGTTTGTATCGTAACAAGTGGATGGAAATGGCATCTGTCGTGTGACAGATATGTATGTATGTATTTTCCATTCGCCAGCCGTATCAGGCTAGAAAATTATTTGAAAAACTTTAAAAGGAGACAATACCTAAGTAATTAACTACCGTTATACCTATTCAAAACTGGAACTTATGTAAAGAGGGAAAATAAGACTGCGACGTACCTACCTGCTTTCTGTATTCAAGTAAAAAATAAAGTTAACGCCATGTCGTCTCAAAAAGTCAAAGCATTAGAAGAAAATAGGCCTATATTGCGGATGCTACACTGACAGGAGTTTTAATTCTTAGGTACCGATAACTTAACTAAGTAGGTTTAACTTCTTACGATGAACTTATTTCAGATTTCATTCCCAAACACACCACTTTCCAAAACAAACAAAAACACGAAATTAGTTTGAAAACGCAGCCGCGATAGACAATGAGTCGATTTACATGCACCGGAAAGCGAGCCGGCGACCCGCGATATCGCCACCGCTGCTACCCAATCTACGCCCATTGTGTACAACTTGCGAGTTGGTAGGGTGATTGTTAAAGGCAATGGAGTGTGGGAAATATGTTTTCGGTCAATAATAAGTTGATAATGATTTATTATATAAAAAGCGGTGGTAGCCCAGTTGGTAGAACGCTTGCCTCGAATTCTGAGGGCGTGAGTTCGAATCCTGGCGGATCAATTTATTAGATTACCACTTGCTAACGGTGAAGGAAAACATCGTGAGGAAACCTACATACACTAGAGAAGAAATTCGAAGGTGTATGTGAAATCCGCCAACCCGCACTTGGCCAGCGTGGTGGATTACGGCCTAATCACTCTCTGTATGAGAGTAGGCTCGTGCCCCTCGGTGGGGACATATATGAGCTGATAACGAACGAATGATTTATTTCTTTGTTGCGTATGGTCTTAGAACATGTTAAACCTCAAAAATCATCGTTTACTATAGATTAGAGGCTGCAAAATCATCGTTTACTATAGATTAGAGGCTGCAAAATCATCTTTTTATAAACGTACTAAAGATTGCCCGTGACTTCGTACGCATTTACTGTCGTATCTTACAAAACTTACACATTATTGTAAAATAGTATAGCCTAAGTGTTATTTTGATATGCAAGCTAGAATATTTTAAAGTTTCATTAAAATCTGTTCAGTAGTTTTTGCGTGAAAGACTAACAAACATCCTCACCTCCATAGGCACAACAATGGCCATTTATAATATGAGTAGGATAGTAATCAATCATTTATTTGCTTAAATACATGTTTGAATTACAGTCAGTACTCAGCTTGCATGTAGGCGTGCAAATATTACACTTATGAACATAGATTCTTAAAACTAAGCTGGAAGAAAAACATGGAACAAAGCAACATAGGTATATTTCATTACATTAGCACGTGATTAAGGAACTACAACAGTAGCTGTAAGTATTACTCAAAACAAAACCTCAAATATATATTTTCAAAACGCGTTCTTATCTCTCATGAATAAGCATCCTTACCATCGGATATTTTCATTGATAATATTTCCTAGTTCACTCGAATTCGTTCTGTAACTTCGCGAGGAATCAATTCTGAACATCGTGGGTTGAATTTAAAAGACGGATGATGGTAACAACCATCTTTCGAGACTTAAATAACCTAGTTTGAAAGGGTTCAATAGAATTTTGGACGGAAAAGTGGTTTTGAAAAATATTACGTTATTTTTTGTATTAAACAGTTTAGTTATTTAACATTTATAGTAAATTGCTTTTCAATTTTTATGTTTTTTTTTTTTTTATTATAAAATTCATTTAATCAAACACAAAGAAAGCATACAAAATACAAAAAAAAAATACAATTACACATTACAAATAAAAAATTGAATCCAGCACGTCATTTTTAATGTTATGTAAGAACAAATGTATTTAATCAGGTTTTTTTGTGTTTATAGTTTTTTGTGTAAGTATAGTATTATATTTGTATTATTAACTCGTACTACAAATACTTATATTTTATTACTTACTCGTGTCTGAAAGAACATAGAGAATAAACTAGTCTAGCCATTTGTGTCCCACAGCTGGGCAAAGGCATCTCTCCTGTTCTGCCATGACTTTCGATATCGAGCTACTTCCTATAGAGATAAGACAACAAAAAATGGCATTCTAAGAGCCTGTGTTATGGGGATTATAAGGGAGCTCAATCAGAACACTATGGAGTGCAGAACAAGACTGGTTTATTAACTGGCTATTATATACAGGGTGTAACAGAAAGGGTATATAAAGCCAAAACACAGCGATAGTCCTCATGAAACTGAACAACTTTCCCCAAGGAACATGGGTCGTAACTCGAAAAAAAAATTTCGCCTCCCCATACAAAATGCCCGATCAGCTGATCGAGTAAGTAGGGGCGATCCAAAAAATTTTTTCGAGTTACGACACATGTTCCTTGGGGAAAGTTGTTCAGTTTTATGAGGACTATCGCTGTGTTTCGGCTTTATATACCCTTTCTGTTACACCCTGTATAAGTACCCACATATTATAATTAATAATATGTGGGTACTATGTATGTGTGGGTATGTGTGTATGTGTGTGTGTGGGTATTTTATTTGTGATTTCTTTTTGTTGTTTCTTAGGTTTATTTTGACGAAGCCTGTTGCGGATTGTCGATTCTGTAAGTACTTTTTTTTTTTTTTTTTGAATAAATGTAAATATTTTTTATTAATATTTTATAGTAAAGTACCTACATATATATATAACAGCCTGTTTCACCATTCACGGATAAATATCTGTATTTATACCTGCCACTATCTAAAACGACATGTTTTATGAAATACTAGCTGTCCCGGCGAACTTCGTCCCGCCTTAGAATGAACTTTATTGTGTAGGAATAAAGTTCAAATTGACTCTACATTTTAGTAAGAAAACATTTGTATGGGAAAAAGAAAAGGTCTGTTTTAGGGCTTTCCCGGCAATTATTCAAATTTTTCTCACCGTAAGAACCATCCTTGGACTTCAATGAACATTTTAAAAAAAGAATTAGCGAAATCCGTCCAGCCGTTCAGGCGTGATGCCGTGACAACGGAAAACGGGTTTCATTTTTATATATATAGATAGATAGATAGATAGATAGATAGATAGATAGATAGATAGATAGATAGATAGATAGATATTGTAAACAATATTTTAAAAAGAGCAACCTCTGGAGTTTCTTGCTGGCTTCTTCTCTGGGGAATCTGCCTTCCGAAGTCAGCATTGCTTCAGTCAGTTTGCTTTTACTTTTGTTAATTTGTTATATTTTTTGTTTTATATTTCTGACGCATTCAAGTGTAATTTTGGGTTACCTATGAATAAATCTTTATTGAATTTGAAATATCTAGACATAAGTTACTCTGTAAACGCGAGCAGTGAAACAGATTCTATTAATGCTAAATTCAGTACGCAAACATCCCTTACAAAATCAAGCAAGAAAAAGAATCCAAAAAGTTTTTTTAAACTATTTCGAATCGTATCACGTTTAATGAGTCGTAATTCACGCTGCAGTTATTTAAAGAACTACTAGTTTTTGTCTGTAACTCCGTCTTTAATCTATAACAGTTTTAAACTTTAAACTCTTGAGACGGTTGAAGTATTCCAAAGTCATAGTATGTAAGTTTTGTTACAGACTTTAGTGGTGAGTATTCGGTTTTATAGTTAATTTACATTCAAAGGTTTTGTCTACATAATGAAATCGAAGGTGCCCGCGACTCTGTAATTTTTTTAACATTTATATCTGGGATTTTTTTATGATTTTTTAAAATAATATAGCAAATTCAAATTCAAAAATAATTTATTCGTATGTAACATTAAATTTACACTTGAATTCGTCACAAAGTAAAAATTATAAAATAAAAACATAATAATGATGCCTATGTGTAATTCTGATGTGCAAGCTACAATATTGTAAAGTTTCATCAAAATCTGTTCAGTGGTTTTTGCGTGAAAAAGTAACAAACATCCTCACATTGTAAGTTCAGTAGACGCTTTCGATTTTTAGACCTTAGTAGTTTATTCTTGTTTAAGAGTGTGTAGCACTTCAAATGTAAAAAAAAAAAACATTTGTATATATTTTACATTATCATCGTTCTATACACTTTTTGTTAATTTAATAATAGAGCAACCCTACAGAGTTCCTTGCTAGGTTCTTCTCTGGGGAAAACTGCACTCTTCCGAATCTAGCATTAACTTTAAAAAATTACCCGTCCTAAGTGTTGTCAAAACCTACAGGATTAAATGATTTTTCATTCATTCAATAACAAGCATTAAATAAAACAAGTTTTTGTATACCAAATGAAACTAGCATTTGTACCTACTAGAATACGGTAAGTACCTACCTAAGTTGAATGACCTTCTAGTTTAACCGTTGTAAAGCGAGTGAAATGCGCAGTGGTGTGAAGAGTGCAAGGAGGGTGAAATGGCTTCTCGTATTACACTGCAACCCTTTGTGTAGCTGAGTCGCTACCTTTTTGCACCTTCTACGTCAATTTGGAGTTTTACAATGCTTTGAGAATAGAAAAATACCTTAGTGTGCCTTTCCACAAGAGATGTGCTATGCTACGTTGCTATGGATGCGTTTGATATCAACCAATTACATTCATTGAATATGAGGACACTCTGAATATGATTGGTGGATATTAAACGCATCCATAGCAATATAGCATAGTACATCTCTGGTGGAAAGGCACCCTGATTGTGTGAAATAGTTTTGAACTATATTCGTAGTTCTTCACTTTCTTAACGTTTCGGCCATAACTTGTTTTAAGATATTGTGTAAGTTTTGCTATGTGTTATGACGATGAATGCGTACGAAGTCGCGGGCAGCCTCTAGTTTTTTTTATCGTTATATATTTAAAGTTCCTTTTTTATTTTGTTTTGTGTTTAATTGTGTTACTTTGTTTTTAATTTTGTTAATTTTATTTCTGTACTTACATTTATATTGGACTGGAAATAAATATTTACTTACTTATGCCAGCACAAAAATAAATTATCCGAAACTTAAACGTACGACAAAGCTTCTTCTTTGCACATATTCGAAACTTAATTAACTACGAAATCCTTTGTGTGAACATAGCGAAGACAATTACTAACTTGGAACCTCAGCGCACACACTAGATATTAGCTAGCACACACACTAGGTAGGTACTTAGGTTTAAAGTTAGGTCTAGGTACAAACTTAAGGTATTAATTTTACTTTGACAAATAACCACACGGGTATCTTTAATAGATTTTATTAAATTCGATCTCTAATTGTCTTTATTTCGTAAACAAATAGTATATACCTACCTACATGGCACTTGAAATACATATTGTTATGAAGCTTTCATGCAAAATAAATTTGTATTATTTTACACCTAAAATATGACCTTACAAGGGGCTGCCCGCGACTTCGTAAGCATTTATCGTCATATCTTGAAAGACAATCATGATATCTCAAAATTATAGTATTATAGCCTATGTGTTATTCTGATACATAAACTACAATATTGCCAAATATCATCAAAATCTGTTCAGTGGTTTTTACGTGATGAAGTAACGATTATCCATTCATCCATCCATTCATCGGCACAAACATTGACATTTATAATATTTATAGGATAGCCAGGAATAAAAATCCCATGGCATCACAATTTTGACGGATTCTTTAAATGTGTAGTGTAATCGGTTAGAAGTTTATTATTAAACAGTTTATTGTAAGATAACAGTATATAGAGACAGAAAAAAGAGAAGTTATACAAAAGGAAGAAGAAAGAAAGAAAGTTAGTAGAAGAAAGATGTTTGAGTGAGTTTGGTTGAGTCAGAAGTTTATTTTAATTCCGAAAAGATAAATTAATTTTTCTTTGATAAGAATTTTGATCAAGCAGAGTTTACTACCGTTTGCTACGAAAGTCTACATGCTTATATTAATCATGCGTCCATCTATACCCCAACCATAACCAAACTAGTCTGAATTCAATTCATTCAGTATCTCGATTGGGTATTGAAAGTGTGAATCAGAAGAGTCGGTCGTAGCTACATCAACTTGTATCACAAGGAAATTGGGTCAAATATTGCCGATTGCTTGTTAGAGGAAGAAATGATGCACAGATGGGGTTTTGATGAATATTTTACTGAGAGATGCAATGAGGTCAAGGCCTTATAAATTGAGGCGTTTTTCAGAGATAGGTCTGTCTTTGTAAGTATTTTGGTTGAAATAAGTTTTCAAAATAAGAGAGTAATAATAAATATTAATAGATATTGGGGGACATTTCACACACGGTCACCTGACCCCAAACTAGGCAAATCCTGTACTATGGGTATCAGGGACTGATTAACATACATAGAAAAATATATAACACCCAGACACGGAACAAACATTTATTTAACCGGCGGAGATCGAACCCGCGACCACTACCGTCTACGCTAACTGGCCTGTCGTAGAGTAGAATATTTATTAAGCATAAGAATACTTAGGGTAAGCATGCAGTGACCACTTTCTTCCACGTAATACGATCCAAACAGTGCCGACGAATGGGAGATTTTTTTTACTATTTCACGCAAAAACCACTGAACCGATTTTAGTGAAACCTTATAAAATATAGCTTTCACGTCAGAATTGCACACACTTTATTATAATTGAAGTACTTATATGTATATTTTTAATAATAGCCACGAGCAGCCGCTTGTATAAAAAATCAATTCTATTATAAGTATTATCTTTTCTCTTTTCCTAAACAAAACTTACTTAGAAAACGTGTAGTCGTAGCATGTTGGTATTGTATAATGATTTTACTCATCCCTTACGATACCTTCTCGGAAGTTTTCTAAGTGTAAGTCGTATGTATCAACGTTTTTGTTTCATTAACCAGTTGTTTGGATAACAACCCTCTGATCATTCGCTTCTTGGAACTTAAATGGAAGTTCTATTACTGATTATTTATTCAATTAAATTCAATAAAGATTTATTCATAGGTTACCCAAAATTACACTTGAATGCGTCAGAAATATAAAACAAAAAAATAAAAAATTAACAAAAGTAAAAGCAAATTAACTGACTAAAGCTACGCTGACTTCGGAAGGCAGATTCCTCAGAGAAGAAGCCAGCAAGAAACTCTTGAGGTTACTCTTTTTAAAAATATTGTTTACAATCATGTGTTTACAAAAGAACAACTTAAATATTATGATCGTGTGGAGCTAGAGCTCGATTTAACTAGAGGCTGTCCGGGACTTTGTAACGCATTTATCGGCATATCTTGGAAAACTTATACAATATCTTAAAATAAGATAACCTATGTTATTTGATGTGTAAGCTACAATATTTTAAAGTTATTAAATTTAAAGTTATTAATAATCATTAATAATCGTTTTTGACTGAAAACAAAAATCCTTACATACATCCATCTGCACAAATATGGACGTGTTTTATATGTATTAGTGAGATGTTTATTCTGATGTTTTAAGCTACAATACCTTAAGATTTTATTGAGATCTGTTCAGTAGTTTATGCGTGAAACAGTAAAAAAAACATCATCGTATCCATCTATCCATTTAACGGCTTAATAACCTAATGCTGTTATTTGCAAAAGCGAGTTAAAGATATTTTAAGAATTAAGATATCATCAAAGACAATAGAAATCCAATTATGGTTATATTAAGGTTGTATTCGACATGTTGCTAGTGTTTCATGTGTATTCACTGTAAGAATATAATGACGTTATTCACCAAGTTTGTACCTTTCATCTTAATGTTGCGAAGGGAAGCGTTACTAATTCATAAGAATATTCTTTTATGCTGTCTACACACCAAAGCCGCCGGCTTTTTTGACAGCTACCATTTGTATGACGTAAAACCGCCGGCCTAGCACAGCGGCATGCCGGCGGCTTTGGTGTGTAGATAGCATTACTTATATGTGCGCGTGTGATAGTAGTGAATCATACATACATATCTGTCACGCTTCTATCCCGTCGGGGTAGGCAGAGACCACTTCCCTCCACTTGCTACGATCCCAACACACTTCTTTCGCTTCATCCTTAGGCTTCTTCTGAACTTTATCATGACAATGAAATATGTAGTTAACAATAGAGATGATGACTTTTTTTAGACCATCAGTTAGATGATTTTAAAAGATTGGACACGTATCTTCTTGAACTAAAAATGACAACGATACACTTAGTCAAAGTTCGTCGTGCCCGTGCCGTCAGGCCTAATTTACTACTACAATTTTTACTTAGAAGTGATGTCAATACCCCCCACTCCGTAACTTTGATGCTCTATATCTTTGTACTTATTTATGTATTTGATCAGATATAAAATGTGTTTCCAATACTTTTAATAGCCTAAAAGACGGACTATATATAATGCCATTTTTTAAATGTAATGATCTTGTCTATTTTATGGAGCAGTTTGCTTTGATTACCATTTCTATAATGTTACGTTAACTATCTTAATCCCTAAAATATTAACATAATGATGATTATACTAATATAATAAACAAACATACAGATATAGATGACAAATCCTTAAAAAGTCTGCTCATACATTAGCGTGTAATCAGATGACCCGAATGCATGAACTTTGTCTGTCACGACATCGCATTTTTATACGCTACTAGCTGTCCCGGCGAACTTCGTCCCGCCTTAGAATGAACTTTATTGTGTAGGAATAAAGTTCAAATTGACTCTACATTTTAGTAAGAAAACATTTGTATGGGAAAAAGAAAAGGTCTGTTTTAGGGCTTTCCCGGCAATTATTCGAATTTTTCTCACCGTAAGAACCATCCTTGGACTTCAATGAACATTTAAAAAAAAGAATTAGCGAAATTGGTCCAGCCGTTCAGGCGTGATGCCGTGACAACGGAAAACGGGTTTCATTTTTATATATATAGATATAGATATATAGATAAGTATAATTATAATTATATAGTGTTGAAATATGTACATAACGAAACGCAGCGTTACGCGCGCCTCTGGTGGACATCGCGCGTACTTTCTAACAGCTGACTGTCACTTGTTCGATTCCTTTGTTAGATCTCTGTAACCGTTTTCTCTTAATCAGTTTAATATACTAGTAATTACTTCAACTATTAGTTTTATTTACTTTAAGTATATAGGTTGCATTGTTTTTGTAATAAATCAACATACATACCTATCGCGCCTCTTTCCCATCATGGTCTTTGAGTAGAGAATATATAAGGAGGTGCCATACCGTCCGGATCTGAGTGCCTGGTCTGACGCAAAATGGCTACCTTTTTGTATGGAATTAATTATCGTTTGACAGGTCATCTACCAAGAAAACTATGAAAAACTTGCGCCAACCTTGGCCCGCTGTCATAAACTTATTTGTATATGAAAAAAAAAATGGCACCTCCTTATATATTCTATACTCAAAGATCACGGTGGACAGAGACCACTGCCCTCCATTTGTTACGATTCAAATACACTTCCTTCGCTTCATCCACATTAATCAGTTGCCTCATACATGTAAGTACATACGTCGGGTTTAGGGTAGTATAAAAAAACCTCCGTTTCCTAATAGGCTATTAAAGTTTTCAATTCATTAAACATCGTGTCGTCTTCTTCTAATTTTCGATGATCACAGCAACAGCTAAAGTTTTAAATGAGTAATAGCACTAATATCAATTTCTACAACTCAATAGGTAACTATTTCTATAGCATTCTTACAATTGTATAACACAACTTTTCCTCTACCCTTAATTATTTCCATTGATACGACATTGACCTATTAAATAAATAGACATTCCATACCTATTATATTATAGGACAGGGTGTGCACGCGTTATTGGACAAGTGTGCCGCAGCAGGGGCTCGTTAGGCGGCGGATGCTCCGCGTGCCTTTATCGACTACACTGAGACATTCCGGTCACAGACGTATCTATTGCTGTGTCTATAGTGTTACTATATCGATGATGTTGTAGACAATTGTGTTAACTAGAGGATCTATTGTCGTAGGATCGTGTTAGCTGTTAAAGTAGAGGCCATTTTGTATTTCTTCGTTTTCTTTTCACCCTGATGACATTGCAACAACAAAACCGTCAAAAATGTTTAAAAAACATTTAATAAAAAACATTTTGTATACTAACAAACTTTTAAGAAAATGTTTATAAATCTTCTATATATATAAAAATGAAACCCGTTTTCCGTTGTCACGGCATCACGCCTGAACGGCTGGACCGATTTCGCTAATTCTTTTTTTAAAATGTTCATTGAAGTCCAAGGATGGTTCTTACGGTGAGAAAAATTCGAATAATTGCCGGGAAAGCCCTAAAACAGACCTTTGCTTTTTCCCATATAAATGTTTTCTTACTAAAATGTAGAGTCAATTTGAACTTTATTCCTACACAATAAAGTTCATTCTAAGGCGGGACAAAGTTCGCCGGGACAGCTAGTATTTTATAAAATTCAGTTTAGCACCATAACGCAAAATTTTCATTTACTATTACTTACTATTTTGTTTTCATTTACTTATTAAGGTTTAATAAAAAAGACGTGCATGTATGAGGCGACTGATGAATGTGGATAAAGCGAAGGAAGCGTGTTTGGATCGTAGCAAGTGGAGGGAAGTCTCTGCCTGCCTCAATGGGAAAATGGCGTGGCAGATATGTATGTACTTTTTGATCAAGCGTTATTTTTCTCTTTTATATACCTATCGTATATTTTTGTAATACAATCGACATCTGCCTACAACAGCCCTGTAATACCGTCGCAATACAGAAGTATCGTAAATAACCTATGAAACAGAAATACCTAGTGCTTTTATATCCGCTTACCTTTTATTATATTTTATTTACGCTAGGCTTTTTTATTTTCTGAGTAACTCAGGTAAGTAAGGAAATGTTTCTTTATAATTTTTTACCTTTTTAGGTAGTTTTAGACTTGTTTTTCTTGACTTTTGGCAGGATCTAGAGTGGTCAAAGACTGGTAGTAGTCATTTCTTTAAAAAAGAAATTGTATCCCAGAGTTGACTAACTCTTGGTACAAATAGATTTTTTTTTATAATTTTGAAGTTTTTCTTTTACACTTTCTTAAAACTAAATAAAATGCAACAGTAACTGAAAACACTATTCAATTTAAACTTCGCTTTATTTAAAAAAATCTAAAAATCACACACGTATTCTAGTTTCAAAATTAAAACGCTTCAAAAGCAGCTCGAAAATGTTACCAAATCGCTATTATTAATTTAAACTGGCAACACATAGATAAAGCTCGCCATACACGGTAATTATTCGCCGCCCGTCGCTTGTCTCATTACAATGACGGTTTGGGAGCCACTCATTGGTATTAGCTTGTTCTAGCTAGATTATAATTTGTGTGTGTATCTACTTATAACTCTTTAGGGTATTGAATTTGAATAATTCAGTACTGTTGGTTGACTTAAAAGTGTGTTTGGGTCATATCAAGTGGAGGAACGTCTCTGCCTACCCCGATGGGAAAGAGGTGTGAGCTTGTAACAAATATGTAAGTAAGTATATAGTATATGTTGACATGATGGACAAAACGTCAATTTAACGAACTATGGATTTTTAGTTTAAGTATGTACTAATATGTGGTACGGGCTACGAGGTCACAGATAAATGTAAGAAATCGTTACATAGAAGCAGCACAAACCAAAATCAAATATATTATTGAATTGAAATCCTTGGCTTTAAATACTAGTCTTAGTGTCCGTTCCACCATTTTCAGATAAAATTTATCTAACAGATAAACCTATGTCTATTTCTTAAAACGTGACGTTTTAGACAGAGACAAGTATAAAATATCTGTCAGTTAAGCTTTATCTGTATTTTGTGAAACAAGCTATATCTGACTAAGGAGTCACAATGATTAAATATTGAAAAATGAAAGCTGTTTAAGCTAAATAAATTCAAATAAAGATAATATGAATTTATTTGTAGATAACTCAGAAAAACTTCTGTCCCTGGAGTTTTTATTTCTAGTTTATTCAGTATTTATTATACGATGTGTATCATCATATTTTATATCTCGGGTGATATACTGGCTGTAACAGAAAGGGGGTATAAAGCCGAAACACAGCGACAGTCCTCATGAACCTGAACAACTTTCCCCAAAGAACATGGGTCCTAACTCGAAAAAAAAAATCGCCTTCCCATACAAAATGCTCGATCAGCTGGTCAAGTAAGTATGGGCCCATGTCCCTTGGGGAAAGTTGTTCAGTTTCATGAGGACTATCTCTTGTGTTTCGGCTTTATACCCCCTTTCTGTTACACCCTGTATACTCAGTTTCTAAGTAATTTATATCCCTAAATAACAAATAGTATAAAACGTTCGCAACTAAAATAACCATTGCAAATAGAAATCTAAATGAGAACAAAATCGATTAGTCTGCGGTCGCCACTTGACTTTAATACCGTCAAATACAATTGCAATGATTGGTTTCCTACTGAAAATAGTTCTGACTACAAAAATACAATATAATACATTTATTCCACGAAAAGACAGCTTAATCCTACTAATATTATAAATGTCAATGTTTGTGCCGAAGGATGGATGTTTGTTCTTTCACGCAAAAACCACTGAACAGATTTTAATGAAACTTACCAATATCGTGGTTTATACATCAGAATAACACATAGGCTATATTATTTTGAGATATCATGTTTTTTTCTTTTTTTCAAGATATAAGTCGCGGGCAGCCTCTAATAATGTAAAAACGACATTTGTATAACAATTTTAATGACAATTTATGTTAGTTTAATCGATTACTTTTATTAATCGTTGTTGCTTCGATATTACGCAGCTCTAAATGCATTTCTTACCCAATCATATCTCGCTACGAAAAGGAAATTGCTACGAACTACGCCGTAGACAATTACTACGATATTGTCAGGCAATTGTGATACCGGGTTCTAAAGACCGTAGCGGTCTTGTAAACTTGTTAAAGGATTTTATTTTTAAAATCTTGCTGTAGTGTAGTAATATGCTAAAACTTACAAAGTCAGCAGAATACAAACAAGGAATAATGTGACACGAAATATGCGCATAGGTAATATTTTTCGCTTTCTGAATTTTTCGCACCTGTGCCTCACAGAGCACCGGTATTTTTCCAATAAAACTAAAATCCTACTACATATTTATTACTAAATCTGCATGTAACACTTGAAAAATTTTGAGGACCGAATTGGAAGTAATGATTGGGAATTTTCTCAAGCGGCGGCTTCCTAATCAATTATTACAAGCGCTCTCGTATCATATCACCACATTTTATTTATTAGTGTATAGCAAGCTTTAGCGCAATGCCGCCAACATTCCGGCCGCGCGGCAGATGGGCGGGAAACTCGCGTGGGCCGCACGTACCCCACACTTGAATTTCGAACGCGAACGCAAATGGGATAAATTATTTTCTTTTTTAATTCTTGCTGCCAGTGACAACATAAAGAAGTTTGAATGCCGAACTCTGTGGAATAAATTATTTTTCTTTTTAATATTCGTGTCGGGTTGTGAGTGCAAGTGTAAAGTGGTTTTTCTTAGTGATTCTTGGAAGTGGTTTTTTTTTTTATTAAAGTGTTCTTTGATGAATAAACTCAAGTTAAGCAGTTAAAAACTTTAAAAAGGTTTCACCAAAACCAACTTAACCGACGAAAAATTTTTTTTCTTTTTTTTAAGTAGACATCATACATGATAAGTTGGAGTTGTTATAAAGGGCCTATCACATTAACCCGCAGCCAGCAAAGGTCGGATAATGAGCAAACCCTTTCACGGCATCCTCACGAATTATAGGATTAGTACAATTGACCACATGTGGCCGGCATACAAAAATATTTTGATGAAAAATCATGATTAGACTTGGGCGAAAGTGTATGAATAATTTTAAGGGGTAAATTGAAATAACAGGAGAGTGAGTGACGACTTAATTTAAAAAAGCAAAACTTATATCTACATTATTAAAACTACAATTTGATAAGTTTCTAGTCTCCAAACTAGGATTCCCTATACTAAGAGTAATCAGTAATTATTTAATTTACTGAATAGGCGACGACTTCCTATCTTATCTGGCCATCAGTATCCCACTGCTGGGCAAAGGTCTCTCTCCCTCTTCTCCACGATTTTCTATCTTGAGCAGCCTCTGCCGAGTCATCCATGAAGGTGTCCAGCTCATCTCGCCACCTTTTTCGTGGTCTGCCGCGAGGTCTTTTGGCGGTTGCTTGCCATTGGGTTGCTGTGATTGCCCAGAGATCGTTCAGCATAGACGACGACGACTAAAAATATATATTTAGTCCAACACATAAATTTTTAGAAATATTGGACACGTACATTTTTCTCTTTTTACACTGGGTTAACGTTTCTCGAAAGTAGTCGTCATCCATATTTAATAAAAATTAAGATACATCAGTACTAAATACGTATAACACGCAAGTTAAATCCTTATTACAACAGAAACTCTATACTATAGAGTCTATGGAGTGGCTACAACGTTTTTAGGGGTTCCGTACCCAAAGGGTAAAAACGTAAAACTATTAGTTAGACTTGGCTGTCTGTCTATCTGTCCGTCTGTCAAGAAATACTAAAAATAGAATAATAATAATAATGATTAAGTGGGGCTCCCATAAAACAAACATGATTTTTTGCCTTTTTGCTCGATATCAATAGTGAATAATTCAGAACCCTTTCTGCGCGACTCCAACTCGCACTTGGCCGGATTTTTAAACCCATTCGCCCCCGATATAGCATCTCTCAAGAGACTACACTACAAGACAATATGTTACAGCTATCTACCCGGCCATAAGCTATCCCATGTTATGATCTAAACTAGCCTCTAGCGTGTTTGACCAAATTGCTTTATTTGCATGTTGCATTATGCAATAGGGTACAAAGTTTTTACTATGGATGTTTAAAGGCAGATTATTAAAGTGTTGTTTTAAAGATAGATTGCTTGTAGTTAAAGTTTTAGAATTAGTTTTAAACTGTATACGAGTACTTAAGAAAAGGTTAAAATGTAAATTTAAAATAATTTAATCCTGTAGGTTAGGTTTGACAACAATTAGGACGGGTAATTTTTTAAAGTTAATGCTAGATTCGCAAGAGTGCAGTTTTCCACAGAGAAGAACCCAGCAAGAAACTCTGTTGGAAAGTACTTAAGATGATATACTACCTCTATAAGTAGAATCCGGAGTTTGATTTAAAAGCAACTTTAAATAGTTGCATCTTATAAAACTCTATTTTACGTATTTTCAACAAGTAATTTACTCTGATATGTTAGCTACTATTCTGTAGTTTCATTACAATCCCCCTTATTACAAAACGAGTTTTAAATATAGTTCCAGGACTAACGTTTTTTTGACGTTTTGTCTATATGTAGCCGAAACGTCATTTATCTGAGTAAGTTCAAGAACTTTTCATAAAACTCGTTTTTTAATAAGGGGAGAGTTTTCACTGATTTAAGCGTGAAAGAGTAACAAACATCCTCACATATGGGGGCTTAGCACGGCGTGCCGTGACAATTATCTCACGTATGCTGTCCTTATCACATTAAAAACTATAGACAGAGACAAGCGTGACAAACGCATGACAACGTCTTGTCACGGAGTGCCGTGCTAAGCCCCCTGTTCATCGGATTAGACATTGACATTTAAATACTTAGGTATTAGTACGATAGATTGGTTAAAAAAAAACATTTAAGAATTTTTAGTTTAGCAATTAGCTATTTAGTAGGTAATAAGCTTAGGTAATACGAGTATTAAAAACAAACTGCTAGACTTTCTAACATCAGCTTCTTGCTTCCAATATAGGTATATAAACGTTGTTACATCCATTCGTAAATTATAACGAGTAATAACAACAGTAACAAGTTCTCTAAAGGATAACATCCACCGAGACCCCATTCCCGCACCGACAACCTATCTAAATTCAAATCTCAAGGAACAACAGACAATCGAGAGACTTTTAGTCAGTTGTATATAAAGACTTAGAGAGAACAGTCCATTTAACATATGCTTCGTTTTCTAAGATTAGGAGGATGCGGTACGATGTTTAATGAATAAATATATTTACTGAACGTTTCTGCAACACGACCGTTCCATTATTATATATAAAACAATAATTATTTAATTGTGCTGTTTTTTGTCTATGGCTTGGAATTTTCGGCTTGAGATATATGACAAAGTAAGCTGTGATTTTTATTAAACTATGTGACTGAAGCACGACTGAAGCGATTTTCAGCATACAGTGGACGTGCAAAAATATAAGTTCGTCCCAGGAAAAAGCGAAGAAAGTATGTTTGATACGTAGCAAATGGAGGGAAGTAGCCTCTGCTTACCCCGATGAGAAAGAGGCGTAACAGATATGTATGTTCTCAAATACCAGCTAGCAAAACCAACATTTTTATTTCACTCACGAAAACAGTTCGTACCCAGTACCCACATTAATTGTAATATAAATATAAAACACAACAGATTTCACCTCGTATATTATTTACGGTTACGAAGCGTTTTAAAAGGACACCGCACATTGATTTATGCGCCGCCTGATGATTGAAGAGTGCTGTTATCATTCCACCTGAGTCATGTTCGCACGTTGTAATTAAGTTGAATTTTGTTTGATACGATATAAATAAAGGTATTCTAAAGGGCGATTAAGAATACTCATCGGCAATCATCGTGTTTCCGGATATAAGCGAATGCTAATTTTCATGTACATCAATTGTTAGATTAATTGTTCATTAGATAGAATTAAGTATCCCACCAAAAACATTATGTAAAAAACTAGCCAAGGCTCGATGGAACTGCTTGTTTATCTTTAAAAGTATTTGCTATTTTATTGAAGCACTCTCTAGCTCTAGTGAAAGTAGGTAAGCAACCTCAGTAGATAAAAGACAAGGAGAGAGTTTGCCTAGCAATGTTACGAAATAAAATAAGACTTGTTTCAGTAAGTAGTAATAAAGTTCACTAGCAAGACCCAAGTAAAGTATAAGTAGGTATACTCTAGTGTGTGCGACATAGATATCGCTATACGAAGTCGAAATTAGACGATTGTCTCTTTCCAAGGATTTTACAACTTAGCGCGCCGTAACCAAATATTGTGACAGTTTTCTCATGTTTACGTCTCTGTCTTAAGTTTGAATATGATGAGGTTAGAATGACGTGAGATATTGTCGCAGAATGTTTGCTTCCACTTACTTCTTACGGTCCAAACACCCATGAATTTTCGCAAAATTGCACGAACTTAAATTATCCAAGACTAAAGCATGTTTTAATAAATATAAATCATAATTGTTGAACCTAAAAGTGGAATTAATTTCCGGCTTTCATCAGACATTTGCACGTGAAAGCGAACCCGGATCCCTACCGCGTGACTAGATTCTTACTGAGTAGGTACGCTGATTTCAAGCTGATTTATTGGACTTTATTGGGAAATAGAATTGTTATGATTTTTAGCAACCAATTGGAAATCATTTTGCTAAAATGGCGAAGGAATTTAAGTAAAAAAATATAGTCTAAAGTTAGTTTTATTTCTGTAGTTTTTGAGGTTATACATATAAGAAACTCTTCCAATACACTCCTGTTCTATGGCTCTAGTAACAACAAAATAAAGATATAAACAAAAAAAAATAAAGAAACACGTTAAATCGTGTTTTAAAATTATAACAATTTCGTCACCGATAACATGAAAAACGCGGGAAAAGTCGCCATTTTGAAAACGATCGAATAAAAAAATCAAACTGTCACTTGGCATGTTCACAACTTAATAACATATTTTTTGTTTTTCGAAATGCCCCTTTTTCCAGGAATTCTAGCGATTATCGCCCCGTTTTTTCTTTCGCGTTTTGTGCACCCAATAATTAGTTGCATGCATTCGCCTTTGGCTTACCATTTTACATTTTCCGTGGCCTTTCTTAATGCCGCCGGAAATATGCTTCGTTCGCGTTTCTTAGGGTTGCCATAATAGGGTTTCAAATTATTACCAAGTTAAAATATGAAAGGAAAATTTGTATAAATGGAATGCTAAACATGTTTTTTGAACATCTGTCACGATATTGATATGTGTATATCTGTCACGCCTTGGTCACGTCTATATTTGCTATGGCTGTAGAACATTAACTAGGTACTTTTTCTACTTACTCGCTGCGATCTAACTAAATACTTACCTCTCACTTCATCCACATGCATTGGTCACTTGATATTTTCAAAAACTCGTCGGCCCGAAATACTTTACTTTTCTTGGTTAATAAAGGACATTTTCATACATGAGAAATAATTATTCTTTTTAAGAAAATCTTACGAGACTTTAAACTACAGCTTATAGAGTTGCCAGTAATTATAAAAGCTCAGGTTTTTATAGTTTTTCTTTCAGCGCCGTTCTTTATGGCAGTTTTTTTACATCTGAAATGGTAATGTTACCTGAGTCGGGTCTTGTTTAGCATTTTATTGAATTTATTTCCACACCGGTTCCTAATTAACGAGGATTCCGTACGTTCGTTTAAGTAATTAATTTATTTTATTGTTGTTTTTATTTAGTGTTAGTTTATTTATTTCTTTAGTTTTTATGCCTACCTTCTACCTATATTACTTTGCAATGGAATTCTTCACAATCGTCATCTAAAATACTTTGATCTCAAAGTAGTCCGTCCATTCGACTATCTTTTCGCATAAAAATGTAAACGAGGCTAAGAGACACACAATGTAATAGGGAAGTCACTATAATGAAAATACGTTTCGACAAAGAAGATCACATACATAGTGTTATGATATTTTTAGTAATGTTGCTTTTAGTAATTTACCTTATCGCATTAAATCACACACTGTCATTATCGAGAATCAGAAGAATGGGGATAATGACTACATTCAAAAATTCAAAAATTAGTCCGTCTTTTAGGATATTAAAAATATTTGAAACACGTTTTTTACCTGATCAAATACATAAATACAAAGATACATAGCATCAAAGTTACGGAGTTGGGGGGGGGGGTATTGACGTCACTCCTCGGTTAAAATCGTACTGAGGCGTGACGTCACGAGCAACTTAAACCCAGTGTATCTTTGTCATTTTTAGTTTAAGAGAAAAAAGAAAAAATACGTGTCGAATATTTTAAAATAATCTATGTGATGGACTAAAAATTTTTTTTTGTCATGCCCATTCAGCACGATGTTTAACAGGCTATTCTGCAACACAGAATTATCGCCTAACAGACGTAAACGGCGTAAGTAATAGGTATTCAGTATCTATACTTAGATATATGTGCTGTAATGTAAGTTGGAAGGCTTCGATCCAATCTCCATTAGAATCTTCCATCGGGTTACTAACGACTGGTTCAGTACATGCGAGGTTTATAGCTTCAACTATTATAATAGGAGCTTGTATGTAGCTTGCACTAAAATTCAAAACGTTTCGAAAAAACATGGGTTGTGATATATGATATATGAGAAAAATTTTCTTCCCTCTAATCGATTAACTGGTCGGCCATTTTGTTTAAAATTAAAAAAGCTATTTTCAAATTTTGACACAAAAATTTGAAAAGTTAGCGTTAAATTCTTATAATTTTCAGATTTGCCAACGCAAAAATTGTGTGATATTCTTCAATTTTTGTTATGTCTCGATTTTCGTCAGGGGCTCTTTAAGTAGGTACATTGTAGTACGTATACTGTAGGTACTCACGTAAATAAAAATAAACTACCTAAGCATTATTATCTATCTAGGATTATCCTATATTCCTTAAGAATTTGCAAATACACATTTTATATGAAATAGCTACCAAATCAGAACTGCGCAAGCAAAATATCTTCGATCTTCAATTTTCATATCAAGTCAAGAGAAAAAATCCAGCTGAACAGAAAAAATAATCTCAACTAGGCATTTCCATAAGCTTTTAGGTCTTTGGATAGATCTAGGTCGTAAATTCGAGACCTAGCGTACTGAATGAAGTTTCGATAAATTACGTTATGTGCCAGAAGACTGTGAACGCTCTGTATTTGATTATAAGATGGGAATTTAAATGTTGTTATATATTTTATGGTTATACTTGAGTGTCATAGTATCTTTTCACTTACGTTATATTAGTAATGTCTAGTTTGGTAGGTACTTTTTTAAAAAAAGCATAAAAAAACATAGAACCGACGTTTTTTTTTTCTAAATTTGTTTTTTTTTTTCAGAAAAACTAAGTACTTGTTAGATTGTAGTTTTATTTATATTAAGCAAAATTATATATTTTCTTAAATTAAAGTCACATTCAATTAATCAAATTGTGTCATACTCTTAATCACTACAAAGTTCACTATCACTTCTTTAACATAAACAAAACTAATAGGTAGGTACTTAATTATTTAATTTTATAATTTATCTAACTTTGTATCCGATTCGTAACATTGTTATATCTTTTCAAAACCTTGGTTTCTTTCTTTTCAAAAAGTACATAATAATATATAATTAATTTTTAGAAAAACTCACCTTAGGTCATCCTTAGGTACGCACTTTACTTATGTATTTATCTATTCAATTAATTGCCTTTTGTATCGTCATTTGTTTCTTTTTTTAATTTTTATTGCATCTTTTATGCCTCTTTAGAACTTACATCTTAGTGTCAGCTTAGCTTAACATAAATTTACCTGCAATAGTAATTTACTCTTAATTGAAACGTAATGGGGTATCTAAACTATCTTTAATAATAACATTATAACATCCCTTGTAATTAAATGTACCCCTTTGTAAGAGTACCCGTTTAGCATGAAACGCGACGCTCCGTGGAATGCATACAGTGCAACTCAGTGCATCTTCACTCTGAATGCACTTGCACTTGAGTGTACCCTCACTCGACGGTAGCTGATGTAGCTCTTTGCATTGCATTTTACATTTTATTTACTTATATCTTACCTTTATTTTATTCTATTTATTTTTAGGTATTAAGGGGCACCATCTACGGATTAAATTTATCTGACAGATATTTTATACCTGTCTCTGTCTAAAACGTCATGTTTTATGAAATAGACATAGGTTTATCTGTTGGTTAAATTATATCTGTAGAAATAGGCACTTAATCTTGGTCAAATTGGGGACTTGTCCAAGAAAGGCCAAGTCAAGAGTATGCTAAACAGACGTGCATATATAAGGCGACTGATGAATGTGGATGGAGCGGAGCAAGTGTGTTTGGATCGTAGCAAGTGGAGGGAAGTCTCTGTCTACCTCAATGGGAGAGAGGCTTGACGGATATGTATGTATGTAATAACTAGCACACTATATTCATAAATTACTTAAAAGCCATCCTTATGTCCAAAAGATACCGTCGAACTTAAAGCTACAAAGTCGTAGCAAGAAATCAAAGAACATCCAATTTTTATAAAAGCTCCCATCAGCCGTCAAGCCTCTTTACTTTATGATTGAGCCCACAAATGAGGGACGCGATTTGTTACAATTTCAACCTTATTATTTCCATTGAGATTTATAATAATGGTTTGGAAGGATCTTTAATGATAATGAATGGTTTTGTGAAATTGTATAAAACAAGCATTAGATGTCGTTGATCCAGTTGATACAAAGGTACATGCCTCGCGATTTTTAATGGACAGTTTGCCTAATGAGCTATTCTGCAATAGGGATGATGACTACATTCAAAACTTCAAAAAATAATTAGTTCGTACTTTAGGCGATTAAAAAATATTTGAAACACATTTTTACCTGATCAAATACTTAATTAAATAAATACAAAGATACAGAGCATCAAAGTTACGATGTGGGTTTTGATGTCACTCCTAGGTAAAAATCGTACCTATGAGTGACGTCACGAGCAACTTTAACCCAGTGTATCTTTGTCATTTTTAGTTTAAAATAAAAAAGAAAAAATACGTGTCGAATATTTTTAAAATGATCTGTGTGATGGACTAAAAAAAATTTTTGTCATCATGCCTATTAGTTATTAAATCTCTTTATTTTGTTAGATTATATAATTTTAGAATGTATTTCGAAAGACATGAAATTAATAACAACGTGATAATAAAATTAAATACACATTTCACAAAACACGCCATTCAGAAATTGTACAACAGTTTAGACTGTCATTTGTTTTTAAACTGACGTACCTCGTTGTTTCCGTCCAAGATGAAATACTTGTTACAAAAAATTAAATATAAAAATAAAATATTAATATACCCGACTATAAAAAGTAACAAATAAAACCACGCGTTTAGGAGCTACAGTGCCACAGACAGACACACAGACAGACAGACAGACATCGATGTCAAACTTATAACACCCCTCTTTTGGCGTCGGAGGTTAAAAATAGTGAAAAGTAACAAGTAGTAGTCCTTGAATGAAACATCTTATGGACGTCCACTGCTGGACAAAAGCTTCCCCCAAGGATCTCCACAACGACCGGTCTTGCGCTGCCCACATCCAACGGTTTACAGCGACTTTAACCAAGTCGTCAGTCCACCTTGTTGGAGGCCTTCCCACACTGCTTGAATAAATATAAAATGTTAAATAACTAGTTCGGTGCTCCCAAACAATTTCATTCTCGTAGATAGTTGAAAATGCTTATTAACTATTAATGCAACGATTTTTTCCGACCGTCTGCCTTCTAACGATCCTGAGCTGCGCATAATCTTCTAAATTGAACCATTTATTTGAATGAAGAAAGAAAAAATGCAAACGTTAGCTTAAAATTTGATCAGATTAAAATAAACTTTAAATGTAAAGGATATTCAACTTTGAACTTTATGAACCTGAGATAAATATCTCAGATCTTAATAAATACTCGCCTCAGATTATAATTTAAGATATATCAATCAAGAATAATCTAGATTATGTCAAGCACTTTTCAGGTATCTTATTTTAACCTTAGCACTTAAAATATGTCAATGATTGTTTTTTAAAGTTTACGCTAGACATTATTGTTGTTACAAGAAGTAAAAGATGAAACGATATAAACAAGAAAATTCATATTCCAACTTATACAATTGGCAGAATATCTTTTACCACAAAGCCTAAAATAATTTTAATTTAAAAAGTTACGAACACACGAAATTAGGTTCGTAAAACAACAAAACCTTTGTAATTTAACTTTAAACACAAAAGTTTAATCAAAATATCGGTTTTCAATAAACATACGACAGGTAACAGTTATAGCTGAAACCTAATTTACATTTGAGCTTTTATAAATTAGGTATCAAGTTAAATTTTACTGATATTACAGCCACTTGTAGACAAGACTTAAATTAAAAAATCGTACTTCTGAATTTTGACAACGAATTGTATAGGTACTTACATACATACATATCCGTCACGCCTCTTTCCCATCAGGGTAGGCAGAGACCACTTCCCTCCACTTGCTACGATCCACACTTCCTTTGCTTCATCCACATTAATCATTCGCCTCATACATGCACGTCGGTTTAAGATACTATTGATTGACTTGGCTTTTCTTTAACAAATCCCCGATTTGATCGATATACGTTCGCCTTCTGCTCTTCTATCAAGCTTTCTTTATATGGCATAACTTTTCATACTTATACAATTGTGATTTACTTACATTCCTTAAATTAAATGAATGTTATTGTATTTATGGATAGCTCTTTTGATATATTAATTTTATTGAACATTTCTCTGTTTATGCCTGAGATTTGTGAAACTTAAATTGAAAAGAGCAACCCTACAGAGTTTCTTGCTAGGTTCTTCTGTGGGGAAAACTGCACTTTTGCGAATCTAGCATTAACTTTTAAAAAATGACCCGTCCTAAGTGTTATCAAAACTTATAGGATTAAATGATTTTTCATTTCATTTCATTTCCTTCTTATTACGAAATTTTTAAATGATTAAACTAAGTATTGTTAATGAACCATAAATAAAAGCTGTTATGGACTTCTACCCGATTGAGCTCTTAACCTTTTTTTCGAACGTAAACTGGGTTATCGATATAAAACCTCCAGGTATCGGCTGCAGTCCAGACTCTGCACACGTTTTCCACCTCGTTACGCCCTGGGGCGGTTCATTAGGACTACAACTCTTTAACAACTAGTTTCACAAAAGCATATTATATATAACGCTTTATTAAAGTTGATGCTGTAATAGGCATGACGACAAAAATAATGTTTTAGGCCCATCACATAGTTTATTTTTAAATATTCGACACGTATTTTTTCTTTTTTCTCATAAACTAAAAATTATAAAGATACACTGGGTTAAAGTTGCTCGTGACGTCACGCTTACGTACGATTTTTACGTAGGAGTGACGTCAAAACCCCCCACTCCATAACTTTGATGCTCTGTATCTTTGTATTTATTTATGTATTTAATCAGGTAAAAATTGTGTTTCAAATATTTATTAATAGCCTAAAAGACGGACTAATTATTTTTTGAATTTTTGAATGTAGTCGTCATCCCTAATGTCAAGATGGTTCGATATTTAATAACATAATGTTATAGTATACTTGCTTGTACTTACATACATACATATCCGTCACGCCTCTCTCCCATTGGGGTAGACAGAGACCACTTCCTTCCACTTGCTACGATCCAAACACACCTCTTTCGCTTCATCCACACTCATCAGTCGCCTCATACATGCCTGTCGGTTTAGGGTACTCTTGATTTGGCCTTTCTTGAGCAAGTCCCCGATTTGATCGAGCTTGCTTGTTAAAGAAAATAATCAGGAATACCTTAAACTGACGTGCATGTATGAGACGACTGATGAGTGTGGATGAAGCGAAAGAAATGTGTTTGGATCGTAGCAAGTGGAGCGATATACTCTTACATATAATTATATACTTATGTATATATAAATATATCCTTTAGTTGTAATAGTTATTGCTCTAAAGAAAGGCTTTCATATAACAGAAACCTTAGTAAACCATTGATTGTTGCAAGACTAGCCTTTTCTGTTTATCGTTCTTCCCATTATTTCTATCTCACTTCCACTTGAACCATTATATTGCATTCTCATCCTGTTATCTATTCACTTTATATCAGATAAGCGTTTTTTATTAGCAAGGATTTGAAAGTTTTTATTCGTGCTGCAATCACGCGATCTTCCGTGCTGTATGCTCGTGTTTTGTTTTTTCGCGGTTTTTTTAATGTGTTTGTTTAATTAAATGTTTATAGAAAATGTTTTTAATTGCTCTATTATGGTTATTTACAGTCAGACAAGACAAGGAATTAGCCGAAAATACATTTAGCTTTTGGTAAAATATTCTGTCTAAATAGTCAAAAACTTAAATATTATAAAATTCAAATATTATAAATGTCAATGTTTGTGCCGATGGATGGATGGATGGATCGATGTTTGTTACTCTTTCACGCAAAAACTCCTGAACAGATTTTGATGAAACTTGGCAATATTGTATCTTTCACATCAGAATAACACAAGGCTATATTACGATATCATGATTTTTTCCAAGATATGACGAGTGAATTGTTGTATGTAAAATTTAAATCTAGAACTGTATAACAATCTTTACTAGCATTATTACCTACTACAAAATAAGATTCAAGTCTGTCTTCTTTCAAACAGACTTCAAGAGAAAGTCTCCTTAAAGAGTTGCACTCTTCAAAGAAAATAATCTCTGGAGTATATCCATCCTAAATCCAAGCAAACACTTTGCATTGTCTGTAATGCTGTATGATTTATTCCTTTGTGCTCAAATCCTACCACAATATTATTCTAGTCTAAACACGACTTAGCCCGCAAAATGTCAGACAGCCAGCTTAAATGCTATTAGAACAATTACTAAAAGAATTCACGTCGTTCGTATTAACAAAGTTTCCCTAAGACTTGTTGTTTTACCGAACCCGCAAGAGATTACAAGATACTTTGTTTCTATTCCAGCTAAAATGAATAAGGTGTCAGGATAACGGTTGTTCGTTGTTTGTACAAAGTTTCCGTGTCCCCGTAGGTAGGTAGACGTTACTTTAAAGCGCACTGCGGAACCAATGCATTTTCATTTTCCCGCCTTATTTTAAAATTGGAACGTTTTTTATTTGTTTCTTTTTTGCCTAAGGCGCTATGACGGTTGGCATAAAAGACCAAGGGTATATTAGTATTCTGCCATTGAAAAAAAAGGTCCAAAAAGATTTTAATTAAGTTATATTAAGGACTTAATAGAATCACACCCTGCTGAGGAGTGAATTATGATATTAATGATCGTCCCTTCTAATCTCTTAATTAAACTGAGATAATTCTTAATTCTAAGAATGAATTGAAAGGTCTTGTGACTGATATATTTTTTAAATACTTATCTGGAAATTTTCAAAAGAACCCAGATAAAATATCCTTTGCCCAAATTGCAGATGAGTAATATGAGTAGCACACAAATTCGCACATTTTATTATGTGGTATTACCAATACTCGGATACTGTACCTATTGTATTAGGTATCTAGTATCTAAGTAAATAATTAAGCAGGTATAACCTACAACGACGATAGATGAGTGTGGATGAAGCGAAAGAGATGTGTTTGTATCGTAGCGAGTGGAAGGAAGAGGTCTCTGTCTACCCAAATGGAGAGATGCATGACGGATATGTATGTATGTATGTATAAACTACAACCAGGCGCCATCGATTCGATTCGACATTCGATTCGGACTCCAAAATCTTGATAGATGCAAAACTTCATAACTTTCATTAGGTACGTGTACAAAAGAGCTCTTTAACTTTGAAAGAAGTCATATTATTCTGTAATACTTCTTCTTATTTTCCTTGGTTGTTTCATGAAAAGTTAGAAAGTGTATTAGGCATTCTCTCAAGAATGGGCATGATGACTAAAAAAAAAAGATTTCAATACTCCGTCACTTTGATACTCTGTATCTTTGTATTTATTTATGTATTTGATCAGGTACAAAATGTGTTTCAAATATTTTTAATAGCCTAAAAGACGGACTAATTATTTTTTGAATTTTTGAATGTAGTCATCATCCCCATTATTGTTATATAATTACCGTATGTATACTAAGACGCTATATTAAAACTTTTGAAATGGTTTTGTGAGAAAATATTTTTTTTGTTTGTCCATACAGGACAGGCAAAGATCAAAGAACATACAGCCTAGTCTTCAGTAGAGTGCGTTTCATGAAATTGTTCCTATGCCGCCATGTTGGCAGCATTGAAAATTTGCACTGCGAAACACAACGAGGTTAATGTGGCATCAGAAAATACATCAGAAAATAATTCGCGCCTTTCGAATTAAAAAAAAAACTCGGCAAAAGCATTTGTCGCAAACAGCCAATGTCTTACACAAGTGTCGGCGCTCTTAGAGGTAACCCGACCTGACCACTCAGCGGCTGAATGGCTGAAAGGTGTACAGTATAGCTTAGAATTTCAGAGCTGAAAGCGCTAAAAGGTTCCCCTCAGTATTGGTTTAGGCATGCGGTAACATCGTAGAAGGTAAAAGTGTAGTTCCAGACTTTTCTATATGTAAAATTGAATATTAGATTTTCTCTTTGTTGTGGCTGGATGGTAAAATCGACAATTTTACCATGTCTGTATTAATCATGACTTCTTTAAATTGAATAATTAGAAGGCAGATAATAGGTAATTCATTCATGAACATCGAAAAGAAAATGATACTTAAACGTAAGTCGCGAATAAATCTAAATTACCTATAAGTAAGTGGGTACTTTCAATATTCTAGGTACCAGTATTCAACTAAATATTTCGATAGTAACGAAGATTTTTATAGTAAAGCATTATAAGTACTTAATCAATTGTGTATGTAGGTATTACAACTCAAAAGCTAATTACATAAGCACAGACATCGTAGAGCAACGTTCGAAAACCCTTTTTTGACAGTTGCCATTTGTATGATGTAAAGCCGCCGGGCTAGTCCGGCGGCTTTGGTGTGTAGATAGCATAACATTACATATTTGAAGTTACACTGTGAGGACCTCGTGTACGTGATTGCCGATGCAGCGGAATCATATCGATACAGGAAAATCTTCACGCTCGCTGACTTGTCTTATCAATCACGTTCCCGCGGTCCGCAAACATGTATGGGATGTTAACTAAGTGATTCTTAAAGAATCCCTATGGTATCTACCATAAGGATGTATACCATAAGGATTCTTTAAGAATCACTTAGTTAATATCTACCATAAGGATATATACCATAAGGATTGTTTAAGAATCACTTAGTTAACATCCCATACATTAGGTATATCAATGTTTGTGCCGATCGATGGATGTATATGGTTGTCTTCAAGGCATAAACCACTTAACAGATTTAAATGAAACTTTACAATATTGCAGTTCACACAGAGAGGTCAAAATGGCGAAAGGCCATCTATTACAATACGTATTTAACAAATTGTCAGTAAAAAATTGCGTATTTATCAGAATTGAGTACTAAAACTTTATACATTGAATTATGTCATATTTGAAGCGGAACGTTATTAGGGAATCCAATTAACAAAGTCGTACCTAAGCCCTTTATATTCAACCTGTCCGCTTACCAACTCCAATCGCGAACGGAACCACAACAAAGCGCTTTTACAATTTTCAATTTTGTGCGGTTGTGTCTAAGATTACAATTTTTTGAATAATTTCTGCGCTGTAAATTTTTTGCAATATTGTACAAAAGTATTTAAGTATAATAGACTATAGGCTGCCCGCGATTTCTTACGTATTTATCGTCATATCTTGGAAAACTTACACAATATCTTAAAATAATATTTAATAACCTATCCATGTCCGTCACGCCTCTCTACCATCGGTGTAGGCATTTCCTGATTTCCCTCCACTTGCTACGATCCAAACACATTTCTTTCGCTTCATCCACATTCATCAGTCGTCTCATACATACACGTGTGTTTAGGGTACTCTTGACTTGGCCTTTCTTTAATAACTCCATCATTTCAATTAAGTACATACTTAGTTGGAATCGACAAGATTGAGGCTAGGAACGTAGTCTGAAAAAAAATAGTAAAATCCTTTAAAATAAATTCAAGACAACACTTAGCTCCCAAAATGAGATTCCTCTTTCGCAACAAAACTTAAATATTGAAATTTTACGCTTTAATAACTTGAAAAGTGTCGTCGAAGTGTCTACAAGAGTTGCTTGTGAATTTTAAACTTGCGATGAGTTCGCTCTTTGCTAGACTTTGTGTCGTTATGTCGTGATTTTGTGTCTTGTGAATTTCTCCCCTTTTTGGGAAAGGAGGAAAGATGTTTAGGTTGCCTTTGCTTTTAATGGTATCTATCTACACACCAAAGCCGCTGCGCGCCGACTTTTTTGATAGCTGACATTCGTATGACGTAAAGCCGCTGGTCTAGCCCGGCGGCATGCCGGCGGCTTTGGTGTGTAGACAACATAAGATATTTATCAACATTTTATTTGAATAATTTTATTAATTGTAAATGTGTAGGTATTATGGATTCTGCCTGTAAATAAAGCCTTATTATTGTTATTAAAGCTGTCTTTCACCATTATCTTACTCTATAGCTGCCCACTGCTGAGCATAGGTCTCCCTAATAGCTCTCGAACGCAATCGGTTCATGTATTCAAAGCTGTGCTTTTTTACAAATAGGAAATGATGAATAGGAGACAGAGAAGTTGCTACTTTCACATATCTGCTGTTTGTCCAATTTTTGTGGCTAATCATTTAAATATTATATACTTGATCATGGATCATTGATTTGTATGAATGTTTGTTACTCTCACTAACATTCGTTAGTATAGAAAGATTTCTAGTAATCTTAAGTTTTCTTTCGTTAGAGCTTGTTTCCGCCCACACGAGGCCGAGTCTCGCGGGGCGCTTCCCGGTAATTGGCGCGTTTTACGACCCGCCTCGAGATGACGGGTGTGGCCGCTTTCATAGAGTTCTATTAGTTGGATGTTTTATTTATAAAAAAAAACTTTTAATTGTTAAGATGAACCGGTCGCGCTGGGGAATCATTTAAGTGGCCTATGCTCAGCTCAGCTTATAGACTGAAATAATGATGATAATGTGTTAGTAATTAGATTTATATAATCGTGATTTTGAGTAAACTGTTCAAACACTAAGTACCTACTGAAAAAGCTGAAAAAAGTTTTTGAAAAAAGAAGGCATTTAAAAACAAACATTTAGGCTATAAGGGATCTTACTTTTGAATTCGCTCCACCAGTTTTTCAAAGACTCAATATAAATCTCATATAACTAAACAATAAACACCAAAAGAGGTTCATAACATCCCAATCTCCGCTACCACAAGCACCACACACTCATCATCCGAATGTAGAGCCCAAGCCGTGCCCGATGAAATATTAATACGCTTCCATCGTGGCCAATTTGTCGTCTTCAGGACACGGCTATACCACGGCACTTCAGTCATATTGGAGCTGTACTCCTCGTTTAAAAGTCTTGGCATTCTTCTAAAGCGGGCCACACACGCTAGGTTATGCCTGACATATGATTTATATAAAAATACTTACATACTTTGTATTTCATGATATATGTTTCTTGCCTGCGCAAGCAAAATTTTAAATACACACATATTTAGTTATGCTTGCACAGTTCAACTGTTCAAGCATAACCGTCAGGCATAACCTAGCGTGTGTGGCCCGCTTAAGAATTGAGGATATCGCATTGTTCTAATGGCATTGCTTGTTCAATGACACATACCTGTCTTTTGACAGTTCCTGCCACATGTTATTGCATCATTCATGTCTTGTGCTTTAGACAAAGACAGACAACCTTTTGTCGCGGAGACTGTTCTTGCCATAGTGAAACATACGAGTAGACATCGTACTATACCATATCTATGTGTTGAGCGATGGAAATCAAATGGCTACATAACCTTTATTTTATACCCCCACAAGTTTTTAAAAAGGAACAAGATTTTGTTTCTTAATTTTATACAAAAATACACTGTAAGTTAGGTAGGTATATTCCAGCCCTTAGATCCCATAACTGAAGTCTCATAACCATATTACAAGAACACTAGCTTATTAGATTTTTTTAATGAAACGGCTGGTAAGAAGAGGTAGTCGTAGCTTAGAGTTAAAATGTCTCGGATAAAGTAAATTGATTTTGCGGTCGCTTTAAAGCTTACTAAGTTGACGTCTACTTTTTCTACTTAAGTGTATCTACCTACTATGTATGCGTAATGTTAGGAGTTTATTGGAAAACATGTTATGCAATTCAGAATTTATAGAGAAAACCTTTTTTGTGTTTTAAAAATAAATGCGTGAATATAAATAAACTCTTTCACAATTTTAAGCATCCAAAAAGAAAGGCGTTATATTGTAAAGTATTTCAACTGTTGAAAGTTTATAAAATGACTTAAAACGAAACATAACCTAAAAGTGCAGTTCAAACAACCTAAAAAGTAGTACCTAAATACCTAAACAACGAAGTTGGAGGTGATGAAAGTGTAAAAAATGACTAGAAAACATTAAATTAGAAGTTCAGTGCAGTGTGTGTGTTGGAGTATGGTTGGTTGCAATGCAGGCTGGCGCGGGCGGCGCGTGTACGTGGCTCGGCACGCCGTGCGCGCGCAAAAACGGCGCCATTTGCAAATGTCGCGTCCATACTGTTTTGTTACAGGTTTGTATTAGGTTTTTATGAAGTCAGCCTTTACCCAAAAAAAAAATGTGTAAAAGGATATTTAGGCGGTTTCAGAAAGATATGCTTTCTGAAATTAGAAATTTTCTGAAAGAAAGATTAATGAATATTTTCCTTGAACCAATGTTTTAATCAAAATTTCTTGCACTACAAATACTAAAATACCTTCTTACTCGATCATGTTTGGGTTATCACCGATTCACAGTAAGTCCTTCAAAACGTTTAATATGAACGTACTTATGCAGCTCGCCAAGAGCAGACAAATCTTGTCGACTTGCAGACAGGTATTACCTCATAGCGCACTCGATTAGTTTCAGTTCGAAACGCTTAGATAGATATTTGCATATGAAATGTGTACTTGCACCATTCAAATAGTGTTGTTAATGCCTTTTCCATGCCCAAAACCCAATCAGCACATAACAATCTTTCACCATACATCAAATATAAATACCGCAATTTTGGGATCCATATCGCAAAACAAACGGCATACAAAAGGCGATAGAACGATAAACAATTGGACAGCGATAGATCGTAAAATACTCCAGTTGTCAATACGTGGGGGTCGCCGCGGGAGGCCCGGTTTGTGACACCCTTTGGCGCCCCGCTGGGTATATGCCTTGACCCACCGTTTGATAGAATACCTAGTATATAGATCATTCTAAAAATATTGTTTTTGTTTTAGAGTATTAATTACTTGATATCTTTACATTGAAGTTACGTTTTGTAGCTTTTTTCTTAACGTCCTAAGTAACTAGTTACCATAAAACTACGTTGGAATTAACAGATTACCTATTTTGTGGTGATAACGCGACATATTTATTTCATGAAAACGTAGAAGCTTGTAAAGATACAAACAATTTACTTCATATGCTCACCCGACCTTCAATTTAAACAATTTATTGTTTGTTTCATATTCCATTTCTCAAAACAGATACGCTCTGTTAACAACCAAGCTTTGGATCTCAAGTGAATTCTTTCAGTAGTACCTACGAGTAGCTTATTCTCATTTTAAAAAAGCCCCACCCTTTGAGTATAGAATATACAAGGAGGTGCCACATTTTTTGTTCATAAACAAATGAGTTTATGACAGCGTGCCAAGGTTGGCGCAAGTTTTTCATAGTTTTCTTGGTAGATGACCTGTCAAACGATAAGAAATTCCATACAAAAAGGTAGCCATTTTGCGCCAGACCAGGCACGCAGATCCAGATGGTATGGCACCTCCTTATATATTCTATACTCAAAGCCCTCACCGGTCTCATTTTGGCAGAAATTTCAATTTTCCCCCGAAAAAGGCACGTACCTACAGTACAACCCAGTTATATTTGCAGTTTCAATTAGGTGCGACCAGGGTACAAACAGTGGTCGTGAATCAATTTCCGGTCGGCGGTCGGAAAAAACGTGACAACGCTGACATTTCCAAGTCCTTTTTGAGCTAGAACTAGACTGTTCTTAGGTTTTATATTAAATCGAATGTGAAAGGATATGTTTTATTCTTTTTTTGATCGTGGTTTTTCAATTGTAGCTTAGAGATTATGTTGTGGCAATGTTGACGTTCTTTTTCGTAGCTTGTACTAGCAATTCAATAATGAAACGCCTGAACGACTTATAGCTAAATTTATTTGTAAAATAACACAAGAATACGTAAAGCATAAAATAACTTAAATGTTCTTTTTTACAACTATCTTTATATGTACTACTCGTACTCTTGAAAGTGTGGTAATGACCATATTTTGTCTCTAAGCTCTCTCTCTCTCTAAGTCTTGAGTTACTGTCAATTATTAGAAGTAACTCTTGGTCTATTAGAATCTCCTCTAGGCTTAACATAACGCGCCGTGACAAGACGTTTTCACGTTTTTCTCACGCTTGCATCTCTGTCTGGAGTTTGAATGTGATAAAGACAATATGACATAAGATCTATCTCACTCAATGATTTCCTGTTATCTACTATCCCCCTGAAGTTCAAAGACCTCTCCTTAACCCACGTTTCTAACTATGACTACATCAACGAATGAGTTGTTCGCATGTCACACGCGTTACAGCTAACTGCAACATAGTAAGTAAGTCACTACGTCGTCACTGTTAAGTGCATAGTTTTCTGGGCGTACTTAGTGTCACGTGCAATGGTTAAGGGGCGCACGCAAGTTTATAAGCACGGGCAATCTGTGTTTTTTTGTTTAATCGTAATTTGCGTATATTTCACAGGGTTATTTTGCTGTCATGTTTCATTTTAAGACTTTGTTTATGCATGAAACTTAACCATTCTGCCTAAGAAATATGGGTTATATTTTTATTACCTGTATTGTTCGCACTGCTAAGCTGAAGTCTCCTCTGCGACTTTACATTTTTACTGATCGCTGACAACTTTTGGACCACGAATCGCAATGAGGGTAATGTGGCAGTATAAATTTTCAATGCTGCCAACATGGCGGCATAGGAACTATTTTATGAAACGCACTCTAAAATTGATTTTATATAATTTGCGTCTTTGGAATACCCAATGGCTCAAGCTTAAAGCCATAAAATCCAGATTTATTTATATCGCTGTCATAAAAGTCGGTATTTGATTGAAATCAACAAAGAGTACGAAAGTATTTATCTAAAGCAAACAATCTCCACAATATCGAGTTTGCAGAAGACAGGTCCCATTTAATAAAAATAAAAGGTCGAACAAGACTGTTATCTGTTGACATTCCTTGCGGGGGGATAACTTAAATAAATAAGGATTTTCAAAATGGCCGCCGACTAACCGATTTATTGCAGGAGGCGTACAACATTCGATTTTACAACATTTCAGAGATAATAAACTTTGTTGGGTTTTATTGGCGGTTTGAGGTTGTTGAAAGATTTTTATAGTCGAAAAGTGAGTAAATATTGGCCTGTGGTTTCACAGACTTATTAAAATATATATTATCTATATCTTTTTATACAAGTTCATCGAAAACACTTTTACAAGTGGTTTCGATAGGAAACACTTTTAAGTGAAATAAATGCAAAAAGTGCGAAAATACAACAATATAAATCCAAATAAGTCTTGGCTTAAATGTCTTTGTAACCAGGCCAGTAAAATATTTTAAAAAAGTGAAAATCCTTGTCATTTTTTTACCTGAATTTTAACCTCAAAAATTCAAAATCCTCAAATAGTTTAAAATTGTTTAATATCACCTCTTCATAGCTATGCTTCATTCAATACGTTTGTTTCCTGTCACAGGGAAACAGTTGTTACTTGCGGTGGTACTCGAACCGTGATGCAGTGAAATGCTGATTTAGAGCATCTAGTTTAGTTACGTAGTTCTAGATTCTAAGCGAATTGTCCTCGCAGCTGTTGCGTTTAGGTTCAGATAAAGCTATACAATTTCATGGACAGATTACGTCTTTATTTGTCGACCAGAATCCTGTAAAAAGACATAACGTCTAGCAAAAAAGTGAAAAAATGGCAACACTGTTAGTGTCATTCTGTTTTTCTTAGATTGATTTGAAAGGAACGACGCCACAGTGTTGCCAGTTTTTAAAGTCTTCACTGTTTTGCCCAACTGTACATTGTTCATATTTGAAATATTTATGGTAACACTCGAAATTGACATTTACGTTAAATGATACCATGTCAAACAACGTTTCATTACCTGTCATGACATTTTCCAATGCAAATAGCTTTCTCATTTTCGAATGTTTTATTTCTTTTTAAATAAGTAGGTATTACTACTTACTTTTTTTTATTCTGCAGATTTATATGCTCTACATTTGTACCGCAGCATGCAACATTGATGGGGATGACTGGCACGCACTTTAAAAGTCTTATGTAGCTTAAGTTCTGTAATGGAAACTGACAAGTTGACGGATGCATGCGAAGACATCCAATGGGAAACAGAAATAACTTTTTAAGGGGGGATTAGGCTGTCGTGGTTTGTAAGATACATACCTTTTGTTATATGAGTATACATACATATGTGTCACGCCTACTTCCCATCGGGTTAGGCAGAGATAACTTCCCTCCACTTGCTACGATACAAACACATCATATCCACATTTATACGAGAATAACAATCGGAATTGTTGCTTTCTTACAATACAAAATACTCTTTGCTACTCTTTGCTACAGGGACACAAAAACAGTGCAAAACAAGGTTATCTATAAAGAGGCAACAGATGGCCTTATTGCTACGTAGCAGTGTCTTCGGCAACGTTAATCGTAGGTTGAGATCAATAATGATTATTTAACAACTAGGGCTGCACAATCTCGTTTTAGGGTTCTTGTTTTAAAGCTAGAACCCTAAAACGTACCACTAAGTACTACTTAGATTTACCTACTTATTTTAAATATAACTAATATTATTTTTATATGTTTGTCTGCAGGAATTCGCGACACTCACAAAAGAGCTCAACCAAGCTCGAGAGCAGCTGTTAGAGAGAGAAGAAGAGATCTCGGAGCTCAAGGCAGAAAGAAACAACACCAGGGTAAGATGAATCACTTTATTTTGTTATTTTTACTTATTTTTGATGATTGTTAACATAGTGAGAGTTAAGTGGGGATGTGTAAAATAGTATTTTTGAGTTTTGAAAAAGTAGAGCGGTTTCGAAATAGTAAAGAACTGAAAAAGAAATAGTATAGCCATAGAACTATTTGTATGGTAATTTATTCCATTTTAACCGGATCGGACTTAGTGCGAAACCGCTCTGAGTAAGTATTTCGTTCTTACTTTCATTTTCCCTTTTTTGATAAAGGTCCCTTTTACAACGAAACTTTTCCGAATCAATTCTAACAATATTTCTTATAAAAAATCCTTCTACATTAAACACGACCTTGAATGTTGAATGATTTAAAATGTACTCTCGACGAAGCGGGAAAAAGTAATCTTTGTCAATACTTTAACTCCTCATAAACTATGTACAACCGTTAAGATGGAAATGTTGCTAGACTGGGGACCTTTTTACAATGGTTCCCTGTTTGTTTGAACGAAAGACCAGCGAGAAATGATTGCCTTTTCGACAAGCACATTCTTAGATATTTTTGCTACAGCAAAAGCTGTACAAGTGGAATTGAAAATCTTCAATTGTTCTTATTACGTAAGTAAGGATCATAAAAAAAAAACTCAGCGAAGATTGATTATGTACAATATGGATGTCTCTTGACACAATCTTGTCTTGATTTTCTCTTGCGAATATTATTAGGTCTTTACCTATGAAATTGCCGTTTTGTATGAAAAAATTCAAACGATTTTTTTTCATATAATTTTTATTTGTATTAAGTGAAGTAATTACCCATACAATCAATGCATCTTTGCCAACGCAGTGGCAGTTTATTAATGCCCTTCTTAAAGAAATCAGCTGGACGAGAGGCAACAAATTCTTCAAAGGCGTTTTGAACTGCCTCTTGGTTATTGATTTTTTTTCCAGTCAAGAAGTTATCCAAATTCTGGAAAAAGTAGTAGTCTGTAGGGGCAAGGTCCGGTGAGTACGGTGGATGAGGGAGAGCTTCCAACCCCAGTTCTTGCAACTTGGAGACCGTCATTTGTGCGGTATGAGGTCGCGCGTTGTCGTGCAGGAGCAGCGGAGACGAGCGATTGACCAATGCTGGTCGGAGACGTGCCAGCTTCTCCATCATTGTGTTCAATTCTTCACAGTACACATCTGCAGTAATACTCTCCCCATTTGGTAAGAAGCTGTGATGAATCACACCGGTGCTAGACCACCAAACAGTAACCATCACCTTTTTAGGGGTAAGTTTTCGTTTAGGGCATTGTTTAGGTGCTGAACCAGGATCCAACCAACTTGCTGAGCGCTTACAGTTATCAAACAGAATTCATTTTTCATCACAGGTGACAATGCGGTTCAAAATTCCTTCATTTGTGTGTCTGTTGAGCAATGCACGGCACGTCTCGACGCGTACTTGGCGCTGGCGATCATTGAGTGCTAATTCAGCCGTAGATTGAGTATCATCAGCTTCCACGATCGCCTTCAATTCGTCGACATCGACCAAAGTCTTCGGACGACCGCGGGGTTCATTTTTCAGGTCGAAATTTCCAGAACGGAAGCGAGCAAACCAATAACTAGTGGTTCGTTGGTTTGTAGTGTTAGCTCCGTACACGTCGTTGATGTTGCGAGCCGCTTGTGCCGCGTTGCTGCCACGACGGAACTCATATTCCATAATTACTCGAATTTTTAACGTATCCATGTTGACGAAAATGATTGAAATGCAATGAAAATGTAACACTAACCAATAAACAAATGACTGTTTTTGGAAAAAGAATTCCATATTTTTAAAATGAAATTAATTTGAAATTAGAATTCTTAGCTAAACAAAAAATATTTTTAATTGAAATGGCCAGTACTGTAAAACGGCAATTTCATAGGTAAAGACCTATTATTTGATGAAAAGATAGCACATGTTTCTTGTTTCTCAAATTGTTGCATCTCTGTCTAAAATTTCCGTTCCCGAAAAGAACTGAACTTTCTGAACGACAAAAAAAAAATATTCGAAACGGTCGAATTGAGAAACCTCCTCCTTTTTTTGATGTCGGTTAAAAAGGGCAAAATTTTGTCATGTCACATGTGATGTCACGAGGTGCGTGTTAACGCTATTTTGCTGCGGCTGGTCTTGTCATGCACAACATGACATGTGTGTCATTTTTAACACGCTTTTTTTCAATTTTTAAAAACAATCTCCCAACTTTAAGATTGAATAGTTATGAGATTAGCCCACGCCTGTCCCGATTTATTCATTGTATTTGCCGAAAGTCGTTAAATAATTCAAGGCTAGTCTAGACCTGGGTGAGGTTGATTAATGCAGTATGTTAGTTAGGTCTTAGTTTAGGATTTACAGGTCACCGGTCAAAATTGGAACTGAGATTAGATTACCAAACTAATTGTTAGTCAAATTGAAAATCTGACTAGATAAATCTCTGGTACTAACTTCTAGATAGGTAATACTAAAATTTGGTTAACGCCGTTGCAAATTTGTGAGATAGGGGGACAGTGGAACAAGACTGCTTAAAAGGCATTTCTTTTAATGATTTAAATAAATGCATCATCCAATACATAACTTTAGGCCTCTTATTTAATGCACTATTTGTTGCACAAGCTATGAGAAAGCTCCGTTTTGGTGCAAGATTAGTTTTTCCTTAGGATTGATAAGGACCACGGATGTACCGAGTCACCTATCTATATAAATATATTTTGTTAAAACCCATCTTTTTAACAAAATCTTCCCTAATTCCAGCTACTACTCGAGCACCTAGAATGCTTGGTGTCACGTCACGAGCGGTCGCTGCGAATGACCGTAGTGAAGAGACAGGCGGCTGCGCAGTCGGGGGTGTCTTCCGAAGTGGAAGTTCTCAAGGCGCTGAAGAGTCTCTTCGAGCATCACAAGGCTTTGGACGAGAAGGTACGAATTGAAAAGATTTTTTATGTAGGACAACAAACAGTATTTATGTGATTACTTAAGATGGGGCAATACTTGGGGCAATACCCTTTGACTTAACCAGTCATCTGTGGACTGTCAAAAATTTGCAAAATGGCAGACAAAGTCCTTCTGTGGGACTCGCTACACATGGAAAGTTAATTTATAGGTTTTTAACCACAGATACAGTTATAATAGGCTGTCAAAATGCGATGTTAGTGCTCTTATCAGAAACAATTTTATTGACGGGGAATTATAGTTTGTGAGATGTCTTTGACAAAATCATGGCAAATGCTACCTTTTTCTGTTGCTTTTGGAAAGCTTTTCGATTTATTAATCCTATATTTTGTCTCTTTGAGAGTTTTATAGAGTGTGTTGTTTTTGAGGGATATAAAGTTAATGGAATGTTTATGTTACAGGTCCGAGAAAGGTTACGAGTAGCGTTAGAAAGGAACACAGCGTTAGAAGAAGAACTCGCCTTAACCAAAGAAGAAGTAAGTTATTCATATAAAATACTAACTTGTAGGTTTTATATGTGAAATTGGAACAAGAGTATGTACCCTTAACCGAAATACATGAATGACAATATGAGGCGACTGATGAATGTGAATGAAGCGAATGAAGTGCGTTTGGGATCGCAGCAAATGGAGGGAAGTGGTCTCTGACTTTTCTGATTGGAAAGAGGCGTGACTGACATGTACGAGTATGTATGTTTAAAAATTAGGTAACTATTATGAATGTAATGAAAATATCACAAATCTGCGTGTGTGTACACACGCTCGCGTGCAATTTCAATGAACAACATTGGAATATCCTGAAATGATGCTATATGTATCTTAAATGTAATTTTTTCACTCGCAGCTCCAACAATACAAATCGTCGTCCGGTCAAGACGGAGACAAGCCTAAAGAGAACGGTACGGCACAGAGCGGCTCGCCGGAACAGAACGGCGAGCAACAACAGCCTAAGGTATGCGACGCCATTTTTATTTTCATTTTGACATTTGACAGTTTGAGGTTATCTTTGGAATTTGGCGGGAATGTTGACAGATATTTTTTTTTCGGAGATAATGTTTTGTTGCCATATTAAATTACAAAAAGTGGTTTTGTTTTGATATTTTTTTTTAATAAATGAAAACAGTTTTTTTTTACTTTGTTACAAATATACCTAATAATTTTAGCTAAAATAAGTAAAGTTTTGATAATTTGAGAACGTTACCGTCAAATTCTATTCAATATAACCTTTAAAAACTATACAACAACATCATGGGAGCACTTTTTCTTTTTTTAAAAGAGCACAAAGGGCCTAACTGACGTTTTTGGAAATAACCTTCTAAATCGATTTTTCCAAATTATACACAATACTTACATATGTCAAAAAAAACATTTACACAAACTAATTTTGTTCAACATTTTACACTTACAAGTTAGATAAAAAAAAAACTAGATACTTTTTCATATATTTGACATAATATGAAAAGTTAAATAAATAAATGTCAATGTTAATTTTGAATAGTTGCTTGTGATTTATGTGTGAAGTGTTTAATTGTGTTTTGAATATAGAATAGAAAGTTTATGTTGGTTTTAGAATGCTGCCACCAATATGGCGACTGGTGGTTTCAAGATGGCCGCTAAAAATTTATACTTTTTTTTTCTAAAACCAACATTTTCATTAGCTTACAAAGCAAAAATACTGTAAGCATGTATTAGTTTTAATTATTTTGTTTGATGGTCGACACAGGAACAAAATAATGTAAACGGGGAAGAGGCCAACTGGAAAGTGACTGAGCTTCAGAATACAGTCGCCAAACAGGTCAGATACGCGCCAGCATTGGCCCAACATGTACCAACATATGCATACATGTACCTATATGGTACATACTGGCACATGTACCATCGCACGAATATGTCGCCATCTATCGCATTAAATAAGCATTAAAATATATAAAACCATAATATTCCTGCATTTAGAAAACCTTAGACTTAGGGCCTGTCTTACCATAATGAGATAAAATTTATCTGACAGATATTTTATAGCTTACACCTGTCTCTGTCTAAAACGTCATGTTTTATGAAATAGATATAGGCTTATCTGTCAGTTAAAGTTTATCTGTAAGTGATGAAACGGGAACTTAAACGCATTATTATTATAATTAAATTATGTCAAAATAAGTTAAACTTTTGGCAAAAGGAGTTGCCTCATTTTTTTTCATATACAAATGAGTTTATGACAGCGTGCCAAGGTTGGCGCAAGTTTTTCATAGTTTTCTTGGTAGATGACCCGTCAAACGATAAGAAATTCCATACAAAAAGGTAGCCATTTTGCGCCAGAACAGGCACGAAGTTCCAGACGGTATGGCACCTTCTTATATATTCTATACTCAAAGCTTTTGGCATAATTTGATTTGAAGTTACGTCGTATTATTAAAAAAAAAGTAGACATGTTTAGAACAGCCTAAGCTTAATAATCCTGTAACAAAAATGAGAATGTTTAATATATTTAAGTATTTATGTAACGCAACTTTAACTAGCGCTTTTAATATATTAAATGCATTGAGATATTATTAAAAATAAAATCACTTTTGAAATGGTGTTTATGTCCCAAAAATCATGGGACTAAACCTCTTTTCCCAAGAAACATAGAATTCGTGACGATTTACATAAATAATCAGGAGGAGCCCAAGTCTGCTAATTCAAAATAGCTTCAGTTGTGTGTCGGCAGTGTCAATGGCATTTTTGACGCATTTGGTATTCTGCAAGTATTCTGCTACTAAACAATGGCTTACACTGATTGCGACCAAATGTGTCAAAAATGTCATCGACACTCTGCCGACACAAAACTGAGGATATTGTAAGTGAGCAGACATGGGCCCCTGTGTGTATTTTGAATAACTTCTCTTTCTTCTCCATTTTAAGTCTATAACTCAATGCATTTATATAAGAATACAAAATATAATAATTATACTCGCATAGCATAAGATTAGTACGCATGTAAAACAAACATAACCTAACCAAATTGCATCTGGCATGTTAGACATAAAGACCTACATAATTGGGGATACCACACTAACCGAATCACTCATACTCACTAGTTGGCAACACTGACACTAACCCATTTCACTATTGGAGAGTTTCATCAGTATAGTCACTGTAGATTTGTTACCAGCCACGTAACTGATTGATATTTTGACTATTTTTATTTATCAGGTGGTTGTGGAAGTAATTTTTCCTCCAAAATCCTTTTTTTTTTTCGAAAATTCCTGTTAGAAAATATTTTTAATTAAGTACTTAAAATTAACAGTTTTTTTTTTTCAACAGTTATAGTAAAAAAATGAATTATAATAAGGAAAAAGTTATTAATGTACTCTTTTTAACGAAACGTCGAAATATGATTCCATATTGGCAGAATACATCGACCTAACCAAAAAAAAACTTTCACCTGTCAAACTGACATTGACATTTAACGTTCCGTTTCAGTCAGCGGAACTGAGCTCGTGGCAGCGTCGAGTGGCGGAGTTAAACAACAAGGTTTCTGAGCTCGAAGAGAGGTTGTCGCGGGGAGAGAAGGAGCTGATTAAAAAGCAGGACGAATGCTCGAAGTTGCAACGGGACCTGCGCGAGAATGTTGCGCAGAAGGAAGATCAGGTAGGGCTGAGAATTTTGTTTCAGTTAAGTTGTTTCAAGTCGTTTACATTAATTTTCCGTCTTGGGCAGAAATATGCGACTGTCTTAAACTACTTAGTTACATAATCTAAAACAGAAGTTGAACTTACGTCAGTACTTATACAATTTAAGCAAATGTACCTTTACCATTTTGCTATAATAATTGTTAACAATTTTATATTTTTAAAATTCTGACTTTTAATATATTTTTTATACAGGAGGAAAGAATAGCAACACTAGAAAAGCGCTACCTCTCCGCTCAGAGGGAATCGACCTCTCTGCACGATCTCAACGCCAAGCTCGATCAGGAGTTGCAACACAAGCAGGCTCAACTTAAGGTATTTTAACACTAGATGGCGCTGTGGATACATCAAACGCGGTAGAGTGCGTTTTATGAAATAGTTCCTTCAATACCCTTGATGACGTTTCGAAGTACAAATTTTCAATGCCGCCAACATGGTTTTTGTTAATAAATGGCCTGGAAAACACTTTACTTCCCCAGAAACTCGACGTATTTTTGAATTAAATCCCTTCACGACGCGAGTACACAATAAGTAAATACGCCGGGCGTACGCAAGAATTCATGTTGTAACTAGAAAATAACTGTGTATACTGCCCACGACGACGACGCGGTGAACGTTGTTGTGGAGCTGTGGTTTTTCGCGTATAGAACAGACAAAGTTCTTGTCGTGTACACGAAGATTTTGTCTTGTCTGCCGCAGACACGGTAAAATTTCGTAACTGATTCCCTAATCGTAACTGCTCTGTTTTAGCTCCACGAAGAGAAGATAGCGGCACTCGAAGAGAAATTAGAACTGTCCACGCAGAAACTAGCTCAAATGTCTTCCTTACCTGAAATGGAGGAGCAGCTCAAAGCGCGGATGGAAGCGCTCAATCAGGTAAGCGGAATGGTAACTATCGCAATTCATATTCCATTATCGTAATTGTGTAGTTTTAGGCGAGTTTCACCATTTACAGATTAACTGATATTTTATACCTGTCACTGTCTAAAACGTGATGTTTTGTTAAATAGACAAAGGCTTATCTGTCAGTTGAATTTTATCTTTCAGTGGTGAAACGAGCCTTAAGAGCAGTTGCGCACTAAATCCGATTCTTAAGCGATCCGAAATATTTATTTATTTATTTAACAGTTTATTGTAAGATGATAGTACATAGAGACAGAAAAAAAAGAGAAGTTATACAAAAGGTACAGCATATTTCTAAAAGAAATTTCTTCCTGCAGACCCCACAAAGAGAGAAGTGATAGCATGAAGGCAGGATAGTCACTACAATAAACAATAAATATATAAGTATAAACCTACACATATATATTCGATAAATACACATACATAAATATTATAATTTATATAAATATATATATTGTATTCTCTATCATAAGGAAAGATAGTGCTCTTTAACTTAGTGAGGATCCGAGAACTATTTCTATACTAAATATCTCGGATCGGATAAGAATCTGATTTAGTGCGTAACCGTTCTAATTGTCAACGTAACCGCACATCATAAGCGCGCTTTCATTAATTGACGATTGCAAGGCGAATTGCACCTTGCATAGTGACGACAGGCGATTGACGCGACGTTGCCGCTTCGCAAGAATGCAAGAATTATTTTCAATCATCAATTATCGAAAACGTGCGTATGACGTGTGATTATGTGGACAGTGGGCCTTAGGTAGTCTGAAAATTTTTTGAGTTTTCTTTTGCAAATGTGCAGCATTGTTAATTTCACATATTAAATTAAGAATTTAATTGGAATACCAACATATTGAACAATTGAATCAAGTATTTCGCTGTTAGTAAGTCAAATAAAAAAGTGTCACATTATCATATCAACTTGCACGCTTATATAATACAACAAAATGACAACAACAAATATATCAGATATCATCTAACAACATACTAAAACGCCCTCATTTTTTTATAACACTATCAAAGTTCTTGGATCAAATATTGGATCCAAGATAATCCAAGACTATAAAATACTTGATCAAAGTTGTATATATTATTACAATATCCAATATCTTTGACTCAATGACCTTTGATCAAAGATACATGTTGTTGTTGTTAGCCCATATATGTCCCCACCGAGGGGCACGAGCCTACTCTCTTACAGAGAGTGATTAGGCCGTAATCCACCACGCTGGCCAAGTGCGGGTTGGCGGATTTCACAAAGAAACATTACCTCTCGTAACTACTAAATAACTTAGCAATGTGTTTGTGATTAGAAAACTTCAAATTTATTATAACAGAGTCACCTTTAGTCACCCCTTCCTTTCCTTCCCAGGCCCAAGAACGCCACGGCTCAGCCGAAGACCGTATCCAGCGGCTTGAAGCGAGCGTGGAGGAAAAGAACGCTGAACTGATGCGCTTGAATCAGCGGCTGCGGATGAATGAGGAGCACAACACCAGGCTGTCTGCTACCGTTGATAAGCTGCTTTCTGAGTCTAATGACAGGTGAAACTTTAGTGGATAACTTGTTTAAAATTAAAGAAGTATCCTTAAGGAATATTAGCACTCATTGTGCGTTACAAATTTCAAATACGATGGATTGCTGGCACCGACATATGAACCTGTGACGCTCAAGCTAGCTTGACGCTATAAGGCACTGAATAATGAGTTTTTTGTTTAGCTTGAGCATAACTTTTATTTGTGTTGAGGTACTGTAGCTGTAGTGGAGGATGACTTTTTACTTTTTTTTTACAAAATTAAAATATATTTCATATCGTATAAAATTATGTGGCATACAAAGTGTATGCCACATGACTTTGACAATAAACTTTTTAAAACTAAAGCTAGACTCACAAAATTATTAGGTCTCCATATAGTTTCGTTATAGTATATAGATAGAACAAAAGAATTCTACTTAATTCTAAATTCAAATAATCGTAATTCCAGATTACAAGTCCACCTAAAGGAGCGAATGCACGCGTTAGATGAAAAGAACGCTTTAACTCAAGAGTTGGAGAAGACGAGGAAGTATGCTGAAGAAATTACCGTGGAGAAGCAGGATATATTGAAGGAGCTGGCTAAGTGGAGAATGGAGACTGAACAGGTAAGAATTATGAGAGGTATTTTGAATTTAAAGTATATTTACTTATGCCTCTTTTAAACTGTTGTATTTTACAGCTGAGTTCGACAAATATGATGAATTATTATATTTACTGAAAATCAGTAGCAGTTGTTTCGTATCAGGAACTCAAACAGACGGCACAGAATGGAACAGAGTGGCATAGACTCCACGGACAAAAACGAAGCTTTTTAAAATATGATTATGAAATAATATTTAACATCAAATCATCCGTTTATTATATTTTAAAGTCTAAATTCTAAAATCAATCAGGCGTCTTTTCTCGCTATTTCCTACACTAAGGTTGCCTGGAAGATATTGCTACCTAGCAATAAGGCCTCCTGTTGCTTCTTATATTCTTGTTTGTGTCTGTACCTTATATCCTTGTGTGCATTAAAGAATATTTGTATTGTATTTGTATTCTTCAATCGCAACTATGTAGTTCCGAACACGAGAACGAAAACAGTTGCGTTAACGGCATTAAAAACTTCTTCACAATGAGCTACCCTTTTTACTTATTAATAAAATATGTTACATTCCAGCTAAAACGTCAAATGCTGCAACAAGAGATAGCGTTCAACATTCAGCAGACGGACGCTCTGACGCGATCGTTGTCGCCCGGAGCGCCTCAGCAGCCGCCACCTGTTGCACTCTTCCAGTCTAAGGTAATACATATACTTTATTCGTTATATACTTTACACGTTATACACTTTACACGTTATTTATTTAGCATAAAGTTTAGACAAGGGACAATCAAAGAGAGGTGTTAAACTGTTAACTAATTGTTTTGTTATGTTACAGCTTGACGGTTCATGGGAGAAATTACAGCAGGCACACGTTTTAGCGAACGTACAGCAAGCGTTTGATACTAGCGACGCTGAGGTAAATTATACATACATACTTACATATCTCTTCTCCCTTTTTTCTTGGTAGACAGAGACCACTTCCCGGCACTTGGTACGATACAAACACTTTTTTCGCTTCATCCACATTTGGTTTAGGGTTTCGGTACTCTTGACTTGACTTTTCTTTAAAAAGTCCTTAATTTTAATATATTGTATTGAAAAGGCATATTGACACTATCTATATACGGTGACTGACAGATACTGACTGATACAGAACTGACAGATATTTTATACCTGTCCCTCTCTAAAACGTCATGTTTTAAGAAATAAACATAGATTTATCTGTCAGTAAAAATGAAAATTTTATCTATAGGTGCCCGTATCACCATCAACAGTTAAAATTTATCTGACAGATAAACCTATGTCCATTTCATAAAACATGACGTTTCAGACAGAGACAGGTATAAAACATCTGTCAAATAAATTTTATCAGTATATTTGTTTTCAATCAATTATTATTTTATTAATGTATCAATTATTATTGTATGAATTAAAAAATATATTCGTATTAACAGAACGACGAATCAGACGGCGGCGTAGAAGGCGGCCATACAGACGCGGCGGCTTTAGCGCTGATGTTACAAGAACAGCTCGACGCTATCAACACGGAGATACGGCTGATTCAGGAGGAGAAACAGAGCACTGAAGCTAGAGCTGAGGAGCTTGAATCTAGGGTATGTGGATTATTTTATTTATTTATTGATACAGTACAATATGAGTTGATGGCAAATGAGTTTATGACAGCGTGCCAAGGTTGCGCCAAGTTTTCTCATAGTTTTCTTGGAAGATGACCTGTCAAACGATAATTAGTACAAAAAGTACAAAAAGTAGCCATTTTGCGCCAGACCCACGCAGATCCAGACGGTATGGCTCATCCTTATACAGGGTGTAACAGAAAGGGGGTATAAAGCCGAACCACACCGATAGTCCTCATGAAACTGAACAACTTTCCCCAAGAAACATGGGTCGTAATGTGAAAAAATAATTCGCCTCCCCATACAAAATGTCCAATCAGCTGATTGAGTAAGTATGGGCGATCCAAAAATGTTTTCCGTATTACGACCCATGTTCCTTGGGGAAAGTTGTTCAGTTTCATGAGGACTATCGCTGTGTTTCGGCATTATACCCCCTTTCTGTTACACTCTGTATATTCTATACTCAAAGTTAGAAACATTCCCTCGTACGTAACGCATTATGACTATATGAAGGCTTAGCAGACGTGCCGCGACAATTATTTCACGTCATGCTGTCCTAATCACATTTGAAACCATTGAGTATAGAATATATAAGGAGGTGTCACATTTTTTTTATATACAAATGAGTTTATAACAGCGTGCCAAGGTTGGCGCAAGTTTTTCATAGTTCTTGGTAGTTTCTTGGAATTTCTTATCGTTTGACAGGTCATCTATGACCTGTCAAACGATAAGAAATTCCATACAAAAAGGTAGCCATTTTGCACCCGACCAGGCACGCAGATCCAGACGGTATGGCTCCTCCTTATAATTATATTCTATACTCAAAGTTTGAAACTATGGACAGAGACGTAAGCGTGACAAACCCATGACAACGTCTTGTCACGGAGTGTATGCTAAGCTGCTCTATAGAAATATTATGATTAGAAGCACACTTGTCTTATGCAATACTATCCCACGTGTGCGTTTGACAAGTATGACAACTAACCTATAGTTTGATTGCATTAAAAACTCGTTCTTCAAAAACCAATTTAACTAATTTTTGAAAACAATTCTATACCTAACAGGTGATGGTTTTCGCATTTTATAGCATAATTTACATCCCTAATTCATATCACCTATTGTTAAATATATAATTGATAAATCATTAGCCTATATTTATATATATACCTACCTATATATCTTAATTCTGCCTGTATTTATCCTTGTGCCTAATTGTTTGTGATTTGTCCAGGACTTTTGCCATCCCTTCGGCACATCTCGGATCCTTACAAAGGTCAAAATAGATCTATTTTTTAGTACCTTGGCATGTTTATGAATGATTGAAAAGCACTTTTTTGTGCTTTTTTTTTTCATGCATTTTTTAATTGTGTGGTTTTTTAAATTATTTTGCGTGTGTGAACATTTACTTTGCATTTGGAAATGGCATCGAACATATTACTATGGTCTGTATGTTGGATGCTCTTTGCCGTTTGGAGTTATTTCGCAATTAGGTATAACGCTTTTTTGAGTGTTCTTATTTTGAATAGTTTTTTACATTGAATCTGAAAAGTAGTAACCGACATCGTATCTTATTGACTATTGCCGGTTACGGAAAGAGAATTATTATAGTTACGATCAGAGACTTCTTTTGAAATAGTGATGAGATGTGAAACTAGGACGTAGTTAAGCATTCTCTAAATTATAGTACACAATAAATTATTTGAGAATATCTTTATGCTATTTTTAAAAGACTTAAGCAATAAATAATAATCTTCGTATTATCTATTATAATGCATGATGCATCTATGACACCATAACTTTCCCATCTTACCAATATTATGGTTTTTATTAACCTTTCACTTTCCTCAAAATACCATAAGCGGACAGACAACTCGTACTGAATGAAACACCTTTTAGAAAAAGCACGTTTTTTTCTCATTAATATTAAATAGTTAATATCACTATGCATATTATAATGTCACAATTGAAATATGAATAAAAACTTTGCCCCAATCACATATAACTTATTTATATACAATATAGGTGGGAAGCTACGAGCATATGAACCTGTTGTCTCGTCGGGGAGAGTCGCCGCCGTTGGCTGCGTCACCATCAAGACCTCATCTTGCTCCTCATCACAAATATCATACGGTAAGAAATAAAAAATGCTTTGGTTATTTGTTTGTAGCTGGTTATTCGAGTACTATTAATAACCAGATGTTTTAGGATATCTGTAATAGGCTAAGCTCAGTAATCAAAGCTAACTACAAAGGACGATAAAGAATGCACATAGATCTTTGGGACAGGTTATCGGCTTATTTCCCCTTCGTAAGCGATGTTGTGTCGCACACACGATGACGTTTGTTTTGTTAGACGGTTCAAATGAAAGAGAGAGTGCAATATTAAAGTAAATTCTAAATTAAAATTCTGATGACCGACCTATCTATTAATTGATCTACATTTACATAAAAATAAGCATTCGTTTGTATTCGGAAATGCGAAATTTGCCGATGTGCATTCTTTATCGCCCTTGTATTTAATCTAACCCTCAAAATCCACAATGTATTGAAAAGGCTAAAGAAGGCAACAATTTTTTTAAATAAGGTTTTCATTCAGGCCTAACATTGATCAACAACAAAAATTTCTATGTTATGTGTAAATTACTTTATTGATAGGATTAGGGCCGCGATACATCTGCGTAACGTACCGCGCCGAACGTTCAGCGGCTGGAGTAAATGTATGCGACGTAATTTCAGCTGATGTGTCATAGTCATAAGTGACTTGAAACACATTGCGAGCGTATTGAACCGAACGTTCAGCGGCTGGAGTAAATGTACGCGACGTAATTTTAGATGTGTCATAGGTGACTTGAAACACATTGCGAACGTATTGAACCGAATCGGCGCGGTACGTTACGCAGATGTGACCGCACACTTATAAACCGCGACAATGTACTAAGGCCACATAAAACGTTATTAAAATAAGTTGTACAACACGCTAGGCGCCGGCGGCGATGTCGCCCGCACACCAGTATCGGTCGCCAGCCGGGCCGCCTTGCGACTCGCTACCTTCTAGCCAGGTCGGTGCCGGCTTTAACGCTAAATGCTCCCATACTGCTGTGTATTACCCTGACCTATATCTTGTGATTAGTTAGAAAGCTCTAGAGTTTCGCGCTAGTATAATATTATTACGATAGAAACAGACTGATTCCGTCTACCTACGCAACGCGTAATGACAATTTGCTCCATAGAAATAGAAACTGACTTGTCACACGCAATGCTATCCCACGTAACGTGGAATCAAAGAGTGTTTCTGGGCATATTTCTATTATACAAGGTTACTTTAAATTAGTGAACGATAGAAAAGGATATGCATGTACTCGTGATAACAAACAACTTTTACGATGGGACCAAGGTCGAAATCACAATAAAAAAATTGTTTTTTTATCAGCTGGTGCATTTTGTATGGGGAGTTCAAAAATTTTTGAACGATTTCGACCTCCCATAGTAAAATTTGTTTGTTATCACGAGTACGTGCATATCCTTCTCTATCGTTCACTAATTTAAAGTCACCCTATATGCGTAGATATAATAAAAAATAGACTATATGCAATTGTGTTGCGTACGGTGGATGTGAGGGTGTTCGTTACTCTTTCACGCAAAAACTACAGAACAAATTTTAATGAAACCAAAATATTATAGCTTGCACTTCAGAATAACACATAGGCTATTTATTTAGGTATTTCTGTTAAGGAAATTTACCTTTTATTTTAAGATCTTGTGCTCCATGACATGACGATGAATGCGTACGAGTCGCTGACAGTTTACTGGAACAACAATTTATCAAAGCTATTTGTTAGAAAGTTTTGAAATGAGCGGCATTAATCACAAATGTATGGTCAGGGTTTCCCAGCTCGCCGATTGACCCGCCTGCAAAGATCACAGCTTTTATTTATGTTTATAATCGAATGTTGAAAAGGCCTGCTAACTCCTCCCACAGATATATTCCAGCTTATTATTTAAATAAGTAAACTATTGAAGCAATATATCGTCATTGTATTTAAGAGTTAGACTCTTGTCGGTGGAGCATCCGCCATTTAGGGATATCATCTGTTAATGCTGAAGTAATCTAAATGAAACTATTTCAATTAGGCTTCGTATTACGTGATACAAAATACTACAACAACGCATTATACATACCTACTTAATATGCACAAATGAAAGAAAAAAAAATACGTTGTATCACATCAAAAAGTCAAATTGTTGGCACAAGAGAGGCAGAGATGGCTCTCTCCACCGACAAGAGCCTGGGTCTTATATGATGATTACGTGATAATCCTCTAGTTTACTTATTTAACTGCTGTTTTCCAAAGCGTTGTGTTTATAAACTTAGAATAGATCTAGCGGCACACTTTCTGCTGGTTTGTGTAAGTTTGTGCACTATGTTTGTGTTTGTTATAAACATATGGTCCAAACCAAATAGTTTAGTATTTGCGTTGACATGCTGCAAAAAACAATTTTAATATATTTATGCGTATTCTCTTCATAGTAAATATTAAAATAGTGCGTATATACATACAATAGTGTGCGTAATATTTATACACTTTATAATTTTTTAGATAAAAATTGTGTATTCTTTGCAAGAGCCAGAGCTTAACCTTTTAATTTTGTTCGAATATTTCTTTGTTAATATTTCGTACCCAGCATAGTTGCTTAGTTTATTTATGATAATTAAATTAATTGATAGGCAACTGAAGCATACGTAGTCTAATATTATTTCAAACGTTTAGTTTTTGTTAAAATGGTAACAGCAGAGCTTTTTACCGCTAAAGTCACTAAAACGTAATGCACATATAAAAAATTGTTCTTTCCCACAAAATGATAACTAATAAACTCATCAGTTACAGCTGTGCGAAGACAGCGGTGGTGGCGGCAGCGGCGGTGAAGGGGCGGAGTCTCCGCTCACGGCGCGCTCGCTGCGGCTCGAGCGGGCGGCGCGTGCGTTGCATGCTGAAAGAGACCGGCTACGGACGCATTACCCTGCACCTTATGACTCGTGAGTTATTCGTCTTAAGTAAATGTTCCTGTTAGATTTACTCATCAATAAAATCAATGTTTTATAAATGTATGGGTCTACATAATGTTTGAATAGAAATGGTTTACTGATCTATTAAAACAAATATAGGCCTAGATAATGTTAGATATGGTTGATTTTTTTTTTGTCTATCTATTGTAAGTTTAAATTTCAATAATCGAAAAGTCTTCGATCGCAACCATCTACGAAACTTGGTTGCGAATGTTATGATTGAAGAATTAATATTTTTAACGCTGTTTTTTTTTTGGAAATCTAGCCACATTGTCGACTCATCACTAATTTTCAATCCTGACAGCATATAAACATTAAAACAAACATTACTTCCATTCAACTGATAAAAAACCTTTCTTCCTTCATGCTACCAAGGAGCTCTGGGATGTCTGGAAGTCTCGCTCGCATCCCCATACACAGGTGTTCATCCACTTCTAATTTAAGACTTAAATCTAAACCAAAAAGACCTAAACAGACTCACAAATCTCAAATAAACCTAGCAAACATTTGGTGTGACTGTCCTGACACACTAATGAATTACGCGCCTCATAAATTGTGTTTAAAATCCAATTTGTATAAATTCGTAGATAGTTATTTGTTTTATCATCCGAGTTTGGTTAAGTCTGCTAGTTATATTTGAATGATTTAATTGTGATATATTTGTTTTATTGACTTGAAAAATACAGGCGTTTTTAGGTCAATTGTCAACGGAACCACACGTCATAAGAACGGTTCCGTCATTTGACGATTGCATAACGAATGCTTGATACAGATTTGATTAATTGTACCGAAGATGCACGCATTCGTCATGCAATTGTCAATTGATGAAAACATGGGTATAATGTTGAGTTTCGTAGGCAGTTTTCTTAAACAATCGAAGATGTATTTCAATACAAAGATGTCTTGCTAAATAGTTTGAACAAAACTTATATTTTTGTCAAGTAAAAAGAGACTTTTTGAAGATTGCTGTATTGTGCCTTATTTAGCTTTAATATCGACAAAATTTTATACATAATGGAGCGAGCACACAAAATGCATTTAATAAAAATGGAATTACTGAGTATTCTAGACTATTTCTCTGTAAACCTTATTATTGAATTATTTCTATGGATTCTCAACGGGTATGTTTTATTTTTTTATTATGTGTGTCCCTTGTAGTTGTCCTTTGAGCTAGGACCCTTAGTAATTCCATTTTATGCTAGTGCTAGGATTAAATACGTGTGGCATATGTTTATTTAATTGTAAAGAACGTTTTTATCACTTCTTTCATTTCGATTTTTAGTAAGCTTGATTAACAAGATTTTACAAAATTTAGGACATTATTCTTAGTTTTAATTGTGCTTTTATTAAAATGCGTTTACGTTTTAGGTTTTTTTATGTGCTATAACTTATTTGCTAGACTTTAGGTTAACAATATTAACTATTAGGGTGCTTTCCATAAAAAATGTGCTACGCTACGTTGCTATGGATGCGTTTGATATCCACCAATCATATTAAGGATGCGCTCATAATGAATATGAGGTAGTTCGAGACCGAAAATCATGGCGGAAGAGTAAAAGCCTTTGCCCAGCAGTGGGACACTAATGGCTAGATTACATTGCTGGATATCAACCGCATCTATAGCAACGTAGCATAGGCTTATCTCTGGTGGAAAGACACCCTTAATTCAACCTAAGACACCCCTTAACCTTGGTTTTGTCACATGCAGTTCAAGCCAAGAGTCTCTGGGCGGTATGTCGGTGGGCGGCGGCTGGGCGGGCGGAGGGGGGTCGCCCGGGGCGGCGCGGGGCGGGGTGATGCTGCAACAGAAGAAACGGGGGATCAAGAGCTCACTCGGGAGACTGTTTAGTAAGAAGGAGAAGGGCGGATTACCGGTAAGGAATCATATCAAGTTTTTTTATACAAAACGGTTAATGAAAGATGTTTTATTCAAAATCGGTTCGCTTACACCATTTGACGTTTTTTTTTAATATAAAACTATTATGAAAATAAAAATGAAAAGCGTTTATTCAAAAATAGGCAAAATTCATTACACTTTTTTGATGTCACTATTTTGATCTAAAGCTACTGCCGGTTCACTTCCTGTATAGCCGAGAGGAAGAAAACGGCAAGAAACCTTCGGCACAGGGCCCAACGTTATGTCCAATATATCTTTTTTTTTTAAATGAACAGACTTATACAGTTATATGTTGGTATATGGTTTCACTACCTGTTTAGTCTGTATATAGAAAACACAACCTGTATATGGAAAACTGTTATCTTGCATCTAAAACTGTGTCCACTTATAATAAATTTAATCGGCACTTGAAAGAAAGCAGTTTACCAAATTATCTTCATTTTATAAGTTAAAAAAACTCGAACAATAAAGGTAAAAGCGTTATTTGATCCCACGTACGCTATGGATTATGACATTTTGTTTCATAGAATAAATAGCTGGACACCTGCGTACAGACCATGTAACATAACATGTTATTTAACATTGTTATATAAAATGTTTTACATAATGTGGACACTGAATGTTATAAAACATGATATAGTAACATGTTATTGATATGTACAACAATGTTATATAACTTCGATCGCGTGGATTGTACTGAAGAACGACAAACGACAATGGTTATACAGGGTGTTACGGAAAGGGTTTATAATCCCGAAAAGGGCATACTCTGTACATTATGTAGAAGTCTTCTAGCCGTATTTCATATCAAAATAAACACTTTTATTTTTTTTAAAATTTTGATTAATTTTAATTTTAGAATGTAAACAAACGTGTCCCAACACTATTGAGGTCATTCCTCTAATCATATGGCACTGTACACTATCACTAGCCCCGCCCGTCTTCCTTCTCTCTTCATTTTACGACAACCCCGCCCATCTTCCTACTCTCTCCTTGCACAAAGCCATGCCGCGCATACGCTCAAAGCGCGCCGGTCGGCGGCGGCGGCTTTATCAAAGGATACGCGTCCGAGGCGGCGGCGTTTGACATTGGCTCGGGCGCGCGGCCAAGGACGGACGTCTCTCGAAAACGTTCTTAACGCGTTGTAGATATCGTAGCTGAAACAAAAGTAAATTAAATGAGTGACATTATGCATAAGTAGATAGGTACCTAAGTAAGTAAATTAGTATTTTACTAAATAATTTTTATTACGAAAAAATAATAGGTACCTACTTAAGTAGTTACAAAAGTTAGGTAAGTACCTATCCAAAATGTGTGGTTCCATTTACACGTTAATTTTATTTAAAAAACAATGCCTGAGTAAGTAGGTAAGGTTTGAAATTGAATTAAAACTAACATACCTACTTTTAAAGAAATGGTTCAAAAAGTCCTCGTTGAAAACAGTTCATAGGGCGCGACTCGGAGACTGGGACCCGCGTATTACGAAAATCGTTCGTAAAACGCATCGTAGGTATCAAATCTGAAACAAAAGTAAGATAAATTAGTATTTTTTTGCTTCAGTAGGTGCCATTAGATAAGACAGCGACCTAAGTACAAGTACTTACGTAAAGCGCGACGCGTGCGCTGCGGGGACGGGGGCAGGGGGACGTCTCTACGAAAACAGCTGTTCATAAAGCATCATAGGTATCAAATCTGAAATAAAAGTAAGATAAATTTGTGTTTTTATGCTTTAGTAGGTACCTAAATAATAATTTTATTAAGATAACGTAACGGCGGGCGGCGCGGCGCGTGTAATTACCTAAAGCGGCTCGGGCGCTGCAGGACGTGCGTGTCTACGAAAACAGCTGTTCGTAACGCATCGTAGGTATCGAAGCTGAAACAAAAGTAAGATAAATTAGTGACCTTACGCTTATGTAGGATGTAGGTGCTTAAGTAATTAGTAATTTACTAGATAATTTTTGTTACAAAAAAATAATAGGTAGGTAACATGGAAATTTAATTAAATTAAGTAAGTAGGTACCTAAGTAAGGTATTCGATAAGGTTTGAAAATAAATTAAAACTACTTACATTTACAGAAATGGTTCGAAATGGCGTCCTCCCTGCTGGATGCACAAACCAGCTCGCCTGTAGGTAGAGGCTCTAGTGTTTCTTAGCATCTCCGGCGTCACAGTACTAAACGCATCTCTAATGCGCTGCTCCATTTGCTCACTAGTAGAACACTCCACGGCATAAACAATATTCTTTATGTGCCCCCATAAAAAGAAGTCCAGCGCGGTCAAGTCTGGGGACCGCAGCGGTCGATTCACCAAGCGACTAAAACAGCCGTACGAAGGCATGCGCCTAGCTTCATCAGCTAGTCTCCCGTCGATGTAGCGCTCACGATAGAGCTCGCGAGCTGCACTGCACTTAAATCACCGTTGGTAAACCCAACGCACATAATCATATTATAATATTCCGAATTGGAATCATAAGACATGGCGAAAGCAAAAGGTAGCCACTACACAATTAGATACGAAAGCACAAGTGCACACGCGACAACGAATTGAGAGCGACTGAAGGAAAATTAATGAGCCGACCGCCGACCGAGCCCATACGAACTTTTCCGAACGCTCTCCCGCCGCCCTGCGCCAGAGTCCTGGTCACGCCCCAACATAATGTCATTGGTCCTTTCGTTATCGAATTATCGATCTTCTTGATCCTTATTGGTTCAAATTTTCAGCGCGAGTGGTGGTTAGAGTTCCTTTGTAAAATGGTTTCTAATTATCGGTCTGAACTTCTTCATATTCGTCGTTTCCTGGTAGCGTGGAAACACTAAACCACTCCGATAATAAGATTTTTTGTTTTCAATTGGTCAGTTTTGAGCAAGAAAAAAAAAACTTTAAAATAAAAACCAACCGATTTTTTTTACTTTGAATAAAAACCTAGGAATGTAAACGAGAAATCGACAGACTTACCTTCAAGTGATTTAAAAAGGAATTTTAGTTTTAATTAGGGCCAGCCAGCAGCTCTGCGTAAGGCGTACTTACAGAGTAGGTACATACTACGTCGCGCGTACGAATGTGTTACGTTTTACGCGTTTTATGTTCTTTATTTAATTTTCCTTTTATGAAAATAAAAAAAACATATTACAAAAAACATGTAAAAACGACATTTTATTTACAAACGAAAAATTACATATGCGGAACCCACTTTGACATACCAGGCGTACAGATAGGTGTAAAAGCGGTGGGGACAGCGGTCAATCACCCTAACAGCTGATTGCTCAATAGTGATGTGCAATATCAGGCAATGTGTTGCAGAAGTCTGCAATTCAAATGCGTTTTAAAAATCGTAGGATGGACTTAGAGGGCTGATATTTTGGAATATGCTTTGTTTCCCCTTCCAGAGTTACCCCCTTTCGGGATTATAAACCCTTTCCGTTACACCCTGTATAACATTGTTATATTGCATTGTTATTCTAATGTGTACAGTATTATTTTATGTTGCAATGTTGAATAACAAGGTTACATAGTGTGGACGTGTTATAAAACACAAGTTAAATAACATGTTACATGGTCTGTACGCACCTTTAAGTAGCTGGGCGGAGGTAGCTCGAGACAGAAAGTCATGGCGGATGAGGAGAGAGGCCTTTGCCCAGCAGTGGGACACAAATGACTAGATTAGATTAGTTTTATAGAAATATTATGATTAGAAACTCACTTGTTACTCACACATTTGGGATAGTGTTGCGTGTTCTAGCTTAATCTTACTGTTATCTTTAAATTATAGTCTAGATTAGCTTACTCGTCGAACTTTGTTCCGCCTTAGATACAAAAAATGAGCATATTAAAAAAAACTAACGTGAATTCCTTTTTTAATACCTAGATGCAACCAGGCAGCACAGGGCGCTCCCTGTCCTCAGCCTCATCGCTGGGTCTGGCGTCTCTCGCCGGAGACGACACCACGTCACCGCACGATACAACCCCACATCAGCAGACACCACCGCATCATCAGGACTACGGCCGGTCTAAGTCCAAGTGAGGAACTGGTTGCAATTTTAGCATTCGATTTAGGCTGGGTTTTTCAATCGTCAGATACAATTTAACGGACTGATAAAACTATGTCTATTTCATAAAACAAGACGTTTTTGTCAGTGATCATCGTCACATTTAAGAGTTAGACTCTTGTCGGTGGAGCATTCGCCATTTAGGCCTATCCTCTGCCGGTGCCTTGACTTCTTGATACGACATGACGTGAACTTTTTCCTTGTCTTGTCAGTCACTAGTCATTGATAGGTATAAAATGTTCGTAGGAATTAATTTTAAATGATAATTGAAAAACCGGACCTTATTCATCTGTTGAAAGAAAGCTTTTGACGCGCTTATCGTCATATCTTGGAAATCTTAAATAATATCTTAAAATAAATATAGCCTATATGTTATTATGATGTGCAAGCTGAGCTACAATATTGTAAAGTTTCATTAAAATTTGTTCAGTGGGGTTTACGTGAAAGAGTAAGAAACTTCCTCATATACTTACATCCATCCAGCGGCGCAAACTTGATAAAGATAAAGATAAAGATATTTATTTGCATTAGATATGGTATGACAAAGTTGTTATAACATATTGATTTGAGATTCACACATCTAGCCAGTTTTCATTAGCATGCAAATATAGGCTTTAAAAATATTGTCATTGTTATTAAATTAATTCTAAATTTATACTCCATCGAATTACGGTACACAATACACACAATTTTGAACATTATGCTCAGGATATTATGCCAAGTTTTATTTGACTTTTTAGTTTAGCATTTTACACCCAAGGAGGCCCTCGTTTGCAAGTTTGCTACGAGCTCGTAGCACACATCCCGTAGCGCACTTGTATCATATTCGTAGCATTAAAATAATCCAAAATTTCCAACTAAACAGAGACCGCGACTACCGCCACGAGTTACTAGGCGAGGCGATGCGCGCGGGCACTCCGTTCGCTCTATGGAACGGCCCCACCGTCGTAGCGTGGCTCGAACTCTGGGTCGGTATGCCGGCCTGGTATGTGGCTGCTTGTAGGGCCAACGTTAAATCTGGAGCGATTATGTCTGCACTGTCTGATCAGGAGATTCAAAGGGAGATTGGTGAGTGAAATGTTAATTTAGTGTGGGAATAATATCGTTATCGTTTGCATGTGTAGTTTAGATGAATATTAGATTAATGTCTACATTGTAACGAGTAAATAACAGATCGTAAGCGCAGTTTTTTGCATATATAAAAAAATTGACGCAGGTTTTTGGTAGGTGCAAGGATCCAAAGTTATATTCGATAAATCATTATCGATTGCGTTTACACAGTTTCTTTGTAGTGTCTATAAGGACGTCGGGCCAATCATTCTGTTTAGTAATATTAATGCTTCGATCGAAGCTGAAGAAACACGAGACTAATAAGAACGACAACGAAAGCTATTTTACCAAATCTTATTTTCCCAGTCTACTAAAAAAACTGATATCAATCCAAAATCCACTTGGTAAAAGCATATTGAACTTTCTTCCCCAGGTATAAGCAACCCGCTCCACCGGCTGAAGCTGCGCCTAGCGATCCAGGAGATGGTGTCCCTGACGTCACCGTCAGCCCCGCGCGGGACGGCGTGCGCGGCGCTCGCCTTTGGGGATATGAACCATGAGTGGATCGGGAATGTATGGTTGCCTTCGTTAGGTAAGTCTTCAGGGGTGAAAGGGTCTAATCTTTACACAGTCCGTCAGTACACAGTCTTTCACACTAGAGCCAGCGCACACCTGACTGTTCTCATTAGAATAATATTCAAAATCAGTTGACACAATATTCGCATTTAGTCGCTTCGATGCTCCGATGCTCATTTGTTGTGTCAACTGATTTTGAATATTATTCTAATGAAAACAATGTCGATAATAATATTACAATCAAAAATGCTCTGCGCTGCGCTCCGTCTGGTGCCCTTATTACTCGTACGTCAAATACGAGACAGTAAAGAAGCTTTGAGTATAGAATATTTAAGGAAGAGCCATACTATCTGGATCTGCGTGCCTGGTCTGGCGCAAAATGGCTTCCTTTTTGTATGGAATTTCTTATCGTTTGACAGGTCATCTACTAAGAAAACTATGAAAAACTTGCGCCAACCTTGGCACGCTGTCATAAACTCATTTGTATATGAAAAAAAAAGGGGCTTATATTCCTTCCTCATTCAGAAGTAGGCAACTGTAACTTGACATCGATGTATTAATTTATTATGTTGTACACAGGTTTACCCCAATACCGGACGACGTTCATGGAGTGTCTGGTAGACGCGCGGATGCTGGAGCACCTCACCAAGCGAGACCTGCGCGCGCAGCTCAAGATGGTCGACAGCTTCCATAGGTACCTACTAGATAATGCTAGAGAAGGGATTCCCTTAAAATTTCTTCATTTATTTATTGTTTAGGCGAGACAAACAATTTACATAACAATAACAACAAAGACTAAAATATGTAGGTATAGTTTAATGCATAATATTGTCATAATAATCCTTTTTGCATAAAATTTATAGTCATAATAGTCAGTTCGCATAGTAATATCTTATAAATAAGAATGCGCGCCTTAAAATGAAAGCTAGACAAAATACAGTTCTATTGGGTATCCCGGTAGTGTGTCCTTGTATAGTGTATTAACATCTCAAATAGTTAGAGCGGAACGCACTCCATGCGGACCCAAAAACGAACCTTTTTCGCCCCTTAGTTTTTTTATGATTACGAAGAAGTTTTTGGATAATACGCATCTAAAACTATCACCTTTGTCTATAACCTTTGGCACACAAAATAATCACGATAAGACGGACACAGATACAGTGAGCCCGTCATGTCCCACTCCCACTGCTGGGATCCATCGAGACAGAGAGGCCATCCAGTTCTGCTGTGCGCCAGGACCTCCCATTCTTTGATAAGACGGATGCTGATGACAAAAACCAAATAAACAATAAACACAATTCCAGAACATCTCTCCACTTCGGCGTGGCGTGCTTAAAGCGAGTCGGATACTCAGTGCGAGTACTAGAAGAGCGAAGACGCGCGGCAGAGCTAGCTAACCGCGACGTACTCGTCTGGACCAACGACCGGCTGCAACGCTGGCTCGTGCAGATCAATCTCAAGGTATTGTGGATTTTTACGAGAATGTTCGTGTTTTTTGAGATATACTGTGTATTATACGGATCAAAATCTTATTCTCAGTCGGAACCGATTGTTTGACCCGTTAGTACCTTTAGAAGAATTCTTCTGGTACCAATTGAATTCTTCGTGTACCAATTGAATTATTCTGATTCCCAATTGAATTGTACTTGTACCAATTGAATTGTTCAGACATTAATTGAATTATTCTTGTACCAATTGAATTATTCTGTTTCTAATTGAATTCTTCTTGTACTGTAATTATTTTTTCTCGTACCAATTGAATAATTCAGTTGACAATTGAATTCTTAATGTATCTACCAATTGAATTCTTATTGCACCAATTGAATTCTTCTCGTTCCAATTGAATTCCTTTGACAAAAATGAAAATGAATAATAATAATGTTAATTTTATAATAGGAGTTCGCAAACAATCTATCGGAGAGCGGCGTGCACGGCGCTTTAATCGCATTGGATGACAACTTCGATGCCAACTCTATGGCGTTAGCGCTGCAAATACCTACGCAGAACACGCAGGTAAGATATACATACATATCTGTCACGCCTCTTTCTTATTAGGGAAGGCAGTGATGACGTCCCTTCATTTGCCCGGCAAATTTTGCCGTAGCAAATAATCTTTATTCTTTCTTTTTTTATCACATAGAATTTCATTTAGAAAAGCAAGAGAGTGTTTTGTTTCTCTTTCTCGCTCGAATACAGTTCTATTCTATCGGTTAAGAACAGAAAAATGCAACGGAAAATGAGATTCCTTGTGCAAAAGTGTAGTTACGAGTAGGTAACATGACCCTTGTAGATTGGATATTTTTTTAATTCGAACCTAATTTAATTCTAAAAATATTGTTTCACTTCCAGGCGCGACAAATTCTAGAAATGGAATTCGCAAACTTACTGTCGTCGGGCACCGAACGCACTGCCCGCATGCAGCACGAGCACGCGATGTCCTGACACCACACCATGAACTAGGGCTCCGCCCCCGCGGACCGAGGAGCCCTGAGCGGCGTCTCGCCCGCGGACTAGAAGTGTTATAGACTGGAAAAACTGTATGTGTTGGACTGAAATTTTTATTTGGTGGTGATTCAATTGTTTATAAATGTGGTAAGACTAGGCTTCTGTTATCAAAATACTTTTTTTTTAATAGCTACATTATAATGGATAATGTAGGTACCTACCTAATACAGTTTGACAAAAAAGAGTAAAAAACGTGGCAACACTATAGCATCCTCCCTTTCAAATCAATCTAAGAAAAACGGGACGACACTACAGTGTTGCAAATTTTTATATCTCACACTTTTTACCTCTTTTTTTATTGCCAAGCCTTAAGTTTCCGTTTTATTTAATATTTGATAAGTTTTAAAAGTGAAAATTATCTTGAATTTAATACAAATTGTTTCATAAAATGTGTACTGCCATATTTGTTAACAAATCAATCTTAGCGCCAATATATGACGTTTATCCCACTGTCGGAAAAAGGACGCTTCAGTTAATTAAGTTTAAACCTTAAAGCAGTGAATATGAGATTGTATTTAATTCGCCATTGCAAAATGAAAGTGTTGCCAGTGATGAAAAATTATTCCGAAATAGTAGTTTTTCGTCTCTAGCAAATGGAATTAAATTTAGAAATAGCTAGATAGAACCAGATATTTGTGATTTGAGCTAGTTCAAAACAGGTATCTAAACAAGCGAAATTGCAATTGGTTAGTGACAGTCATAATTTTGTAAGTTTTATTTATTTGTTAAACATTTTTTTTTTAATTTGGTACAAAAACTTTATTTTTCCAACGTCCATATTGAGGTAGGTTATGGAATCTCTAGATTTAAAGAATGCAATGGTTCAAGTGACGGTACGGGTCGGATGATCATTTAGTCTTTCAAAGGATGGCAACACTGGTTTATATAAAAACTTCATGCTATTTAACTTTTTTAAATCACTTATTTTTCTTTACTACCCGCCTAAATCTTATACTATAATGAAAAGACAATAATTCCCTCGCATTATTATCTTTTTCAAAATCAACAAAAAGTGTCCCCAATTTATAAAAAATATAAAACAGTGTTGCCATACCAAAATTGTTGATACAATAAAAAATTCCATTAACTAACTTTGTATGATAGAAAAACTACTAATGATTAAATTTGTAGTGTTTATGCTTGGATAACTATAACAAATACGAAGTGCTCTGATCCCTAGATTACTATGTACTTAACTTATATTCAGATATTTCATACTTATTTACTGTACTTTGGTGTTCTATCAACTGACTGGGATGCCAAGCCAATAATATTAGAAAAAAAAACAATCTGTAAACTGACAACAGTAAATTTTAAAAAAAACTCAACCATAGACAATAAGCACAATAAACAACTTTAAAGTTTTTATGGCAGAAAAAAAAATACCTTAGTAATCTTGAAAACTAAAATTTGATAGTCTTTTTAAACCTAAAATTTCTACTTAAATGTACTAAATTACGCACAAAATTATATCGATAAATACGTTAAAGTATTTCGGTATTTAAATGTTAGGTTATGTTTGTTGATAGGACATTAATGTACAGACAGATAGACGAACTTATCTGTGAACTGAACGGCGGCGCTAGCAGTAATACAAAATTGTATTTCGACTAACCGCAACAGTTCTGGAATTTGACATTTCCGTATTAGTGGCCGTAGTTCCAATAACGCAATGAAGAAGGAATATAAGGAGTGGTCCCCTTTTTTTTCATATACAAATGAGTTAATGACATCGTGACTTGTAAAACGATAAGAAATACCATACAAAAAGGTACCCATTTTGCGCCAGACCAGGCACCCAGATCCAGACGGTATGGCACCTTCTTATATATTCTTTACTCAAAGGTTCCAATAACGGCCGGTTCACAGATAACTTGGTAGATCTGAACGCCATTTTTACATTCAGATGCCAAATATTATTGAAAAAGGTCATTCACATTGCGGTTGTTGCATTGACGATGGGCAAGGAAAGGCCGAAGTTAACTTGGTATGTACAGTCGTTATGTGAATGACCCTGTTTAAATTTAACTAGTATGCAAACTGAATTCACAGTTATTTATTGTTTTTTACTTCTGTGTTCTTTTTTACTATTTCGAAATCAATAAAATTATATTATCTTATAAAGTGAATTTACTAACAGTAACCCTTTAAATATATTTTTTATTTTAATTACAAGTCTTAATTCCCGAAATTATATAAAATAACTAGTATTTAATAGTTATTTAAAAAGGTATAATATGTAACTGTGAAATTAGTTAAAATCTCGTTATTGAGGACTTTTATCATTCGGAGATTCTTAAAATAGGTTTAATTTGTAATACCGCAAGTGTACCTACATTATAATAGTTGTTTCTGTTGTACACATTATTTGTATTACATTTTGTAATACTTTAGTGTGTATAATTGATTCAAAAACTTAGAAAATACGAGTTTTATGTATACTAACGACATAATGGTATACAAAGTTAGTATTTTACTTAATCATATTATCTTCTTTTATATTTAACTTTTTTTTTAATAGGTACCTATGGTATGTTTTTTTTTTTAATTTTTAAGAATTTAAATGTTATCAAATTATCATATATGTACCTATATTTTTTTTTAAATATAGCATAGTCTAGGTACTAAAGAATGTGTAGACATTTTCAATAGGTACCTAGTTTTTCATGATTTTCATTGTTTTTCCGTAGTATACATAAAACTTGTATAAAATTCTGTACCTCTAGATACCTGTACCAAGTGCCTCGACGAGGTGTGTATATATAAATAGCTTCTCGTAGGTGAATGTGTGCCTGTCCGTTTGTTTGTTAGCCTAATTAACTATTTAATGTTAAACTGATTATAAACTAACTGTATTATCCTAATAAAATGAAGTATAAAATAGATTAAATAAATGCGGTTTAAATGGAGGGAAATTGGTGTTTTTTGATGCAAAAATATGGCAACACTGTTATGTCATAACCTCAAATATTGTTGTTGAATAAAAAAAGAAAAAATACGGTAAAGTAGTCTCCTACACACATATATGTATAAGCTTAAGAACTGTGTAAGTATATGTATAAGCTTAAGAACTGTGTAAGTAATATAATCAGATTAGAAAATCTATCATAAAAAAATACTGTTTACCTGTATTTAAACCGCATTTCAGAAATGATTTTTAATAAAAATGCAGGCGGAAGCACACAACTAGTCTCGTGTACAGTGTTACGACATTGTTTTGTATTCTTCTATTTTATCAAACTACATCATAATCGGTTCAGCAATCAGAACTAGCTAGCTATATTTTTGTTAAGCGTTTACAGAAATATTAAATGTGTGGGTAGTTCTATTTTTAACTTCGAATGGTATTTAAAAAATACGTTAAACTTAAATCAATGCATTCATATTAAAGTGAAATGTATTTTTTTTTAATACCATGAGATGTTAATAAAGTCTATAATTGTATAGCTAACCATTTAGTTTCACGGAATCTTTATCATTAGCGAATATATTGTACATATTGTTTGGTAGCGTTTCTATCGAGGTAGAGAATGTAGCAATATTTAGCTAGGATGTGTTCAAACATTATAAGTATATTATATCAGTTAAATGCTTTATTTATTAACTAGAAATTATTATTTATAAAGTTATATTAGTGTCACTTATCGAAGCTATACTATATTTTGATTATGAATAAATACCTCATAATCGTGAGCGCGGTTGTCTTAAAAATCACAAGATTCAAGGCGACATTGTATTTCGTCTACTTTCTTAACAATTGTATAGAATATCGCATAACAGTATTAATAAAATTTAGGCGACAGTGTCCTATTGTAGCTTACAAAGGACAAAATAAGCATATAGCCATGTATTTGTATAATTCCTCGTAATTGTCGACTCGAAAACAAGCTGATATCACGAAGTGGGAGTTTGTAGAATAAAATGGCAACATTGATGTAAAGTTGCCAGCAATTTGTAACAATGTTGCCATTTTTCTACTTGAATTTGTGATTGGTAGCTTTTAGATATCGGCTCGGCCCGAAAACAAGATTTCTTCAATTTTACATTACATAATTGTAGAAACTTTAACAACTGGGGCGATTTTGGATTTATAAAATACGTTTATGTATAACCCTTAAAATTGGGAATGTACAGTTATATTAGCCCAACATTAGGAAGCTGTGGCCGACCACGGCGTGTGCTAAGTAGATTTTATCTCACTGGCTAGTCAACAATGTTGGGCAGCCTTCACAAGCTAAAGAGCGACTCAATATCATTCATACACATCAAATTGTTTCATTAATAAATATATTATATACTACATAAAGTTTTATAAATGCAAGTACTATATGTTTACAAGATGGTTATTTAGTTATTACATGTCATATATGTTATGATATTCAGGTAAAAAAAAACACGAATATAGGGACGGGCTTCCCTCTCCATCTCTCTGTGTTGTATTGAAAACTTATGTTACCTAAGAATATTGTAACATATATGACAAATAAATTAGTGTATAACCTTTGATGTAGCTATGTTTTGTAAAAAAGTGGAAGTAGGGTTGTGGCCGTACGCGTGCGATCCTAGTTGTAATGTAAGCTGCTCGTCTGATCAGATTGGTACTATTTGGTACCCCAGTCTCAATGTTAATTACTAATTAGTCGACAGTTGTTTCAATGTTTGTCACATTTACCTCCGCAAGTGCCAAGTAAAAAAGATAAGCAAGGACACGGCATGAACAATAACTAGAATAATTTTGTATCTGACATTCCACGCAAATGATCAATTTAAAACTTTTTAATAAATATTGATACCAGTGTAAGAGTACACAATCTACCAATTAATTTTCGTAAAATGTCTATTAAAAGGTTGGTCAATTTTATCATCGATTAAAATTTTGATCTGGTAAATGTAAAATTGCGAATCTCTTACAGTCGTGTGCTATCATTATTTATTCAAAAGATAATGGACTTTAGACGAAAATTTGCACGAAACTATCAAAATTTCAATCAACAAGTTCTAAAGCCCCTAACTAGACATAAAAAAAAACATTAATTGAACAAAAAACTTAAACAATTCCCACAAGTCCCAGTGGTTCGAGCTACCAAAGAGTTATGTTACCTTCTTGTTAAGGAATTAATGTAAAATAGAACTTTAGATGAATCAATTGTGTATATAATTTTGCATAAATGTGTTGCAAGGCTTCGTTAGCGATACTTATACAGCTAGTGTGGTCAGATTACAGCAAATTGTTTGTGTTAACATTCCAGGCTTTATATGTACCTAAAGATTGCTTCCGATGTAATCCCGTAGCTTTGTAACTACAATTAAGTACAGGGGATGTATTGAACTAAACTGTTAACCTAGACAATTATTATTTTGACCAATGTAATCTGAAATGTGTAATCTTTGTATAAATATTTATCGAACGTGCGAACGAGACATACGTTATGCATAATGATATGAGGTAAATACAATTTACACGATAATTCGCTTGTTTTATTTTAAGAATCCCTGTTTTTTTTTTAGTTCTTACAGCGGACTAGATTGGTCATTTCTGGTCAAAAGGCGTAGGATTGCTTGCAATCAGGTAATAGGGTGCTTTTCCACCAGGGATGTGCTATGTAGCTATGCTACGAAACTATGTGACCCTTTCCACCAATGCTAAGCTAATATCAAAAGCAATTTTAATTATTAACTTTTTTATTTTACATAACTCAACATGACGTCTTACACCTACAATCACATTTGAGGTTTCTTCTTATTTCCCATCTTACTCAAATGCCTACAAATCTTCTTTTTCAATTCCTTCTGCCTCTTAATCTTTCTCCATTCTTCTTCCTCCTGCTTCCTCTTGTGGATCTTTAACCTCTCTGCTGTCGCTTCCTTCTGTACCTCTTTCTTCTTTTCAAAGTTAGTCTTCAACATTTTCATTACGCTTGACACTTTCTGTTCATGTGGACTCTTAACAACTGCTATTCTGTTTTTGAACGCATCTTGTGTCTTCTTTCCTTTCACTGAGGGTGTTGTTGTTCTCTCTTTCGGCTTGAACCTGTATGGCAGACCTTTTTGTAATTGTTTAGGTATAACTAAAGGCTTGAATACTTTCGGCTGCCTTGCAATCTCTGTGTACATTGAATCGGTATTCGCGTCATTTTTGATGTTTCGTTCTCGTTTAAGTTGTCCCTTTGTCTTCATTCCTTGCCACGCGTTTTTGGTACCAACTGGTAGTAATAAGTTGACAACAGGCGCGTAGAATTTCGTCACGTCAACTTTGAACCATGTTCTGCAGAAAATTATATCACTCATTAAGATTTTGTCTTCAAACGTCGCCCTGAAAGCTCCTTCTGGTTTATTTAAAGCCTTTTTTATTTGACCTCTTATTCCTGATACTGTTTTGACTCTAGCACCTTCAAATTTCGCAACTTCCAAAGTACTTGTGAACATATCTTTGATGAATGCAGTCTTTTTATATATTTTCAATGGAGTTCCAACCAGTTTCAATTTCTTCATGATTTGAGTGGATTTATTGATTTCATTCACACTTCCTGTTGCTGCTATTCTGAATCCTAATTGTTTTATGTCATTAGGGTTGTTATTGACTGTTTGTAAAGCTAAGAAGCCTGTGTTTTGTGGTGTGATTGGTCCGTAGAAGTGCATATTACATGTGACATGTTCAGGAGTATATTTCAAATATCTGCACTTTAAATCGTCTTCGATTTTCGAGTAAATTGGCAGCGTTTGGAATCGCCGCCAACCTAACGAGATAATCAAAGGATCGTTTGTTTTTAAAATTTTCTTGTACCATCTATGTTTCTTTACTTTACAAGACACAAAACCAATGTTTTGTTCAGCCATGTTCAAAGATCCGATTAGAATTGGGTAACTTGGGTCGAAATTTGAGACAAACTCTGAAGCCATGTTTTTGAAGAGCATTCTCACATAGAGACCTGGTCTATAACCCTCTACTTCAACTCTTAAACCAAGATCCAGGTTTTCAAACACAGACTTATTGAGTTCTGACTGTTTTAATGCTTCTGCTTTTAAAGCCTCGTAGTAAGAATGATCTCCTTTGATTCTATGATCATCTGGGTTATCATATTCTGAATCAAATTTAGCTTTTAATTTCTTTTTCTTCTCAAGAATTTCAGCTTTAGTTGGTTCTGCTTTTCTTTTACTGCCAGCAGTGGTATCTTGATCATCTTTTTGGTCATCATCTTGAGCTTTATGCTTTTCACCAGTTTCCAAATCCTCAAAATCACCAAATATTTCTTCTTCATCTCCATCACTTGCATCGTCAAGTTTCAGCAGTTCTGAAGCATCTTCATCAGCTGATCTTTTACCTGTGACGAAACTATTGATCAAATACTGCTTATTAGCTTCACTAGTCCAATCTTTTAGATTAGGTTTGTCTAGAGAATAAAAGAAGGAACATTCATCCATATCCTGACTTTCCTTTTCCTTGTGCTTTTTCTTCTGTGTATCTGTAACCTTCTTAAAAAGTCCTCCTAATTCTTCTTCATCGCTTTCTTCCTCAGATTCTTCTTTTTGTTTATTCTTGTTACCTATTTCGAAATCTCCATAAACAAGTTTCATTATATTTTTAGAAGTTTTCTGTCTTTCGAAATATGCCTCAGTAGCTTTCTCTCCTAACTTTTCTTTCCATTTACTGCCGAAGTCCTCTTCTTCTGATTCATCAGAGTCTTGTTCCATTTCATTTTCAGATGCTTGACCATTTTCATCTCCAGACTTTTTGCTGATTTCATTGTCAGAGTCTTCATTAACCGAATCATTCCCTTCTTCATCTTCAGCTTCAGAACCAGAATTATTATCCCAAGGAAGCTTCCCAGCTTTTCCACTAGTATCCTTCTCACTCTGATCTATACCACTATCATTATCAGATTCACTACCATCTTCAGACCCTGAATCATCAGAACTCTCATTCCCTTGCTGTAGATACTCATCATCTTTTACCATGTCAGGGTATATGACTGCTCCACCACTGAACAGCTTTAATCCAGATTCTTGCATCTGTTCATCAACAGTCTCTCTTGTTTCAACAACATTTTTGAGTAAAGCCTTCTTTTCATTAGTCTCTTCATCCTCATGTTTGTGTGAATGAGACCCCTTCAGTTCAATGTATACTGCATCCTTGTCGTACACAATGCCTCCAACACCAGAGAAGGGAGCATATATCTGTCTCTCTCGCTCCATTAAGTGGCGTTTTTTCTCACTGCTTGGTAAGGGACAGGGGTCTGGTAAGTAGGATAGCTCATTGATTCTCATGTCTCCAACTCCTGAAAATGTAATATGGATAATTAAAAAATTGTATCAGCAAATGACAAATAGGATGGTTTGTGACACTACTAATAAATAAATTAATATAAGCTTTCATCACATGTATGAAATACTTGAGAACCAAATTACATTATAAAAATAGCTAGAACAAGTGATTTATATGTTATGGCCTCAAGTAGGTAATTAGTTAAAATTTAAAATAACAGCAAATCCATTTATGAATCCTTACCTGCAATATGCACAGTAGAATCCTTCATCAAAGGTACACCTCTGACATATCCATACAGTACCACATCCCTGTTCACTTTCGGATCCTTTCTTATCATCTCTTGGCTAGTTATATCTTCAAACCTATCAGCTAGGATGTAAGAGTGTGTTGAACGCCAACTTAATGGCCTAAACTTCATCACTGATATGAATCGAGATAAATTCTTTATTTCATTCCTCAAATACTCCCCATGAACAATACCAGATAGGTAAAACAACTTAGCCCCAGGGTACACCTCAGTCCAGAATCTGTGTTTCAATGTTTTCTTTGTAGTTTTCAGTGTCTTAGCATTCTTTATCATGTCGAGATGGGTTAACACTCCCATAATTTTAGGCATGCCATGTACTTGACAGATGTTTAGGAACTCAAAGATCTCCATTTCGAAGCCGAAGCTCGCGTCGCACAGTAACAGAACCAAATCGGCGCATTTAGCTATGTCTATCATAGAATTCACATCATTATTGCATTCTATTAAAGTTAGCCGCCGTTTCTTTGAAGTAACTATAGTTATAGGACCGTTAGTGCTTGTGACGTTAGTTTTGATGAAACTTTTTATAAGATTGTTGATCAAAGTAGTCTTGCCAACTCGAGGAGGCCCGACAACTGCAACTACAATCGGCGGGGGTTCTAAAGGTGTTTTGTCAACTTGCGGTATGTGTTGCTTCTTCGCAATTACATCTTCTCGACGCCGAAACTGTCTCTCAGCTCTTACAGCTGACTGGATAGCAAAAGCTTTCGGATTTCGTTGACGAGCGCTTAGGTTAGACTGGTCAACTTGATTCTTCTTTTTCTTCTTCTCTGCCTTTCTCCCGGCATGTTTAGCACGATGGGCTTTCTTTTTATCGAAAGCACTCTCGTCTGCCATTTTTCACATGTGTTTAATTCAGTATTTGCAGTATTATTTCACAGAATTAATATCCAAAATAAAACTCACGTGTGAAACATGATGTTTGACATTGACAATTGAATTGAACGAATGGATGAATGATTTCTTTCTAGTCATAAAGCTTTCTTCACACGGGCAATAAGAGCAATACGCCACGACGACGCAACCATACACCAGTTAGTTTTGCTCTGGAATATTGTTTGTCTATGCTTTTCTTTATCATTTACGTATAAAAGTTTTAAGTTAGCAACACTGAAACAGCTGTCATTTGAAGTCTACACAAATCAATTTCGTTTCTTGTATTTTTGTGCAAAAAAATCCATCATTTGGACAATGATAATAAAAAATACAGCTTCTAATGGTAGCTCGCGAGTGTCTGAGACTATTGTGAATTAAGTGCCGGCGCCGTTAATATGAGTACCTCGGAACTGGACAGCCGAAATATTGCGATTTCCATGTTAGTGCCACACTATTCTACTTTAAAACTAATTATAGAGAATTCATTGCGTTTTACTGAAATGTTGACAGCGTACTTAGTGTATTTGTGTAGTTTATCGACTCTATTTACTCGAAGTTTGCTGTGATTTTGTTTAGTTTTAGTTTCGTGTTTGGTATAGTTATTGATCTAGGGTCAATGATCGATAGATCAGTGAAGGTTTTGTCCGGCGTTGAAATCATAATAAACGATTACTATTTAATATATTAACGTAAATAGTTAAGTCAGCCTGATTATAGAATTCATAATAATGTTTTGCTAACTCTAAATGCTTACTTAATGAGAGGCAATAACCAACCTTGTATAATGATAAGGTCTGTTACATGAACCGTGACTTCTAGCATATTCAATGCACCTTTTTTACTCAGAAACTTTGTCTGAGGAAGTGTGCTTTCCTGTTAGAATAAAATTTAGATAAGAGTTAGGATATAAGGCTTGATAGGAATTTGCTAAATTCAGTGTTTAAAAAAACGTTTATTTTTTAGTCTTCAACAGGCAATTTTTCAAAATGTTTTTTAAATACAAAAAACTTTAAAAAAAATTTAGATCTCAATCTCATAACTTTTTTTATTTGTTTTTTTTTTGTTTTACCTGAATAGTAGGTATTAGCACTAGAAAATAAGGTACACTTACGCTAAAAGTGACTCAAAAACATCACTTTTTAAAATATTGATACTCATTCCTCAGGAGAAAGTCGGTGGAAAACTTGGTGATATCATCTCAAGATGCCATCGGTCAAAGCATCAGTCAGGCTCTCACATTCTCCGGGGTCATCACACAACATTCCAACCAGGTCTTACAGGAAAATAAGTGAGTTTTATTATTATGTACATTTTATTTTTTATGTTAAAAATCTTTCTTCATTACTTACTTATGATATTGAGACCTTTGTGTTTGTAGATAGTTCACTGTAGTATTTTTTGATATTATATACTTTTATCATCATTTGTATAATTATATTTTAGTTATAATGTAAGACCCTAATCTGAAATGTTTGAAACTAGTTGCGTCGTGTGTGGTTTTCTAAAGAAGTCTATAGCAGAAACTTAGATGCAACTCAAAAGTAACTAGCAGTTGCAGTTGTGTTTCCCCGTGTGTTCTAGGCTTTATAGTTATCTAAGTTAAAATTCCTACAATGTTGGTCTTTCTATTATCTCAATATCTTCTTATTTAAAGGTTCATAGTTTCTTGTGTTGCAAGTTAAGCCCAAAAATTAATTTCTAAATTGTTATTTTGTATACCTTTGAATTTAATCAGGAAGAAATTCATATTTTTAATTAGGTGTTATTACTTATATCTATGGTTTGACCTTAACTTAACCTCTCACATCCCACTGACCCATTATAAACCCAGACACTATAGATTTTCTGTTGTTCTTTTTTTTCTGGGATGTGACAGATTAATATATTAATATTTTGTTAATTTTGGCTACCTCAATATAATCTGATTTTATGTTTTTTATTAAAGTGTCTTAAATCAAGGGATGCTATAGACATTTGATTTATGAATCTAACCAAATTATTGAACACTAAACATCTGGAATAGTTACACAAACATGCACTAATTTTCTACAGTGATAAACTACACGCTTTCATAATATAAAACTATGTTATCTAACACATGTTCTACTATCATATTCCACATGTTTACTTCGTCAAATATTTGTAAACTCAATATTTATCACTTCATTTATTTCGTAGGAAAAACTAGAAAATGTTCTTTCCTTGATATATTTAAGAGCCAGGCTCTTGTTGGTGGAGTAAAAGCCATCTTTGCCTTTCATCCGCCAACAATTTGCCTTCTTGATGTTACGAAGTTTAAAAAGACATGAATTCGCGGCAAAAAATGAGAGTAGTACAACAGTATTCGGCCATTACACCATTTTAGCATATATTTTGTTATTTACGTTAAATATTTAGTTCGATCCTTTAAATACACACATATACATGCTCGTATCTGTCACGCCTCTTCCCCATCGACGTAGGCAGAGACCAATTTTCTCCACTTGCTACAATCCAAACACACTTCGTTCGCTTCATCCACATTCATCAGTCGCCTCATACATGCACGTCGGTTTAGGGTACTCTTGACTTCTTTTAATAGTAAATCAATGCTACTGTTAAGTACACTCGAGAGCAATAAAAAACCATTAAAAGTAAGAAACAAGAAACAATTCTTGTCTTCTTAACTACCCCATAAATGCACAGACGTAGCGATTTTCAGAGGATATCCGTGGTCGTATGCCTCCATATATACAATTTATTTAATTAAGCTAGCATTCTTGGATCGCGAGTTTTTTGGATTATTTAGTGACTCGGATTCATTGCTCTCGAGTGTATTAAATTATATCTTTAAAACTAGTTCTCATTTAAAAATAACATGTCGAGATTTATTTACGTGCTATGAATATAAAACTAGAAATCTAGATAAAACTGGTTTTAATGGTGATTTTTAATATAAAATACACTTTTCGAACTAACTCAACTGTGCTTAACGTTTGCCTTATCAGTTATCACAATGTTTTTATTCTACACTCATTCGCGTAGCTCGCAACTTCCGCTTCTTATATTTGAATTATTTGTGTTCATTTATTTTAGACTTTTACTGATTTGGCCTTTCTTTATTAAGTCTCCGATTTGATCGAGGTACGTTCGTCTTGGCCTTCCCCTCCCAGCATTTCCCTCCACTCTTGCCTTGTATATCTCTTTTGTTAATCTCCTTTCGCTCATCATGAGTACCCTAAACCGACGGGCATGTATGAGGCGACTGATGAGTGTGGATGAAAAAATATACGGTCGAATTGAGAAACCTTCTCCTTTTTTATGTCGGTGAAAAATAAATATAAATGTATGTAGACATTAAATGAAACTGTCCAAATCATGGCAATTATAAACCCATCGCTCTTCAAAACAGTGTTTGCAAACAGTCCAAATACAAAACAAATATTCTTTATTGCACACAAGGATATAAGGTACAGACACAAACAAGAATATAAGAATCAACATTCGGCCTTATTGCTAGGTAGCAATATCTTCCAGGCAACCTTAGGGTAGGAAATAGCGAGAAATAGGTAATAATGGTTGCGGGTTGTGCAAATAATACAGAATACATACATAACTACATATACTTACCAAAAAACCTAGTACCTATAATAAAAATAAACATGACATTCCATTACATTTAACAAGTCATTAACAGATAAAACAACGAAAAACAAACACGATGATGGACCATCACGTCCATTAATGTAATAAAAATGATGAATAAATAAAGAATGTTAAGTAAATACGGTAGACAGTCTTATCTTCACCTACATCGCATTATTACGGGCGATAAACGCACCCGTACACATTATTTCCTCAACTTTAGTCAGTAAGGAGAAAGTTTACGTCATGTCGTATCAAGAACTCAAAGCATAAGCAAAAAATAGGCTTAAGTGGTGGTAGCTCACACGGAAAAAGTCTAACTCTTAAACATAATTTAAAAAACACACATTATTTTAGAAGATAACTAGAGGCTGCCCGCGACTGCAGACACACTTACCGTTATATCTTTGGAAAAACACGAAATATCTACAAATATTATAGCCTATGTGTTATTCTGATGTCCAAGCTAAGTTATTGTAAAATTTTATTACAATCTGTTCAGTGGTTTTTACGTGATGAAGTAACAAACATCCATCCATCCATCGGGACAAATATTGACATTTATAATATTTATAGGATTATCGCAAAGTTTAATTATAGAACTGCAATTAGGTATCGAGCCTATAGGTGTTTTTTGTCTATACCTTTAACTAGCTACAGATTTTTCGAGTGGTGTACATAGAGACCACTTCCTTCCACTTGCTACGATCCAAACACACCTCTTTCTTCTTCCCTTTTCTTCTTTTTTCGTTCTTTCATTCTTCTTTTTTTTTCCTCGTTCTTTTTCTTTTTTTTTTCTCCTCTCTCTCTCTCCCCCCAATGGGAGAGAGGCGTGATGGATATGTATGTATGTATGTGTACATAGATATAATACCTACATACATTGGGGTAGGCAGAGACCACTTCCTTCCACCTACCACGATCCAAACACACATAGATACCAACTAATGCATTAACACGAGAGTATTAACTCTCGTGTTAATGCATTAGTTGGTAGACTGACCTTAAAAACAACAAATAACTGAATAAATAGCCTTCAGTTTATTTCTTTGAAGTGAACTAAATGTACCACTGAACTGTTTTAACTTGAATATGTAAATATACGCTGTTTACTTGTACTCAGTAGCGATTTGCGTATTGTTTTTGTTTGTTCGAGAAGTTGGTAACCAAGTAAGTAGGTACGTTAAATAAATGTCAATGTTTGTGCTGATGGATGGATGTTTGTTACTTTTTCACGCAAAAACTACCGAACAGATTTTGATGAAACTTGGCAATAATGTAGCTTGAGAATCAAAATAACACATGGGCTATTTTATTTAACGATATTATGATTATTTTCCAAGATATGACGATGAATGCGTACGAAGTTACGGGCAGCGTCTAGTAGGTAATAAATTCATAAGATACAGATAATCCTACTAATATTATAAATGTCAATGTTTGTTCCGATTGCGGGATGGATTTATGATTCACGCTAAAACCATTAATAAAAGTTTTGTGGTGACATACTTTACAATTTTGTAGCTTGTTTTTAGAATAATACATAGTTGAAAGAGCATCCAACCTAATTGGTATAGTAATAATTTTCGGTATCACTTACACTCAACGGGGATTTCGGGGATATAGAAGTTTGAAAATGTTCTCATGTAACAATTTTCAAAGTTCTTTAATTTTCAAAGTTCTTTCATTTTCAAAGTTCTATATCTCCGAAAGTATATCACTTTCGACATTTGTCCAGAATACTATCGTTTTATAATATTTTTCTCTATCGATTGACGTAAGTTTCTTAAGTGGCCGCCAACTTTTTTTCTCCATACTAGCTCGAATATGTATTCGAATATGGGGATGTTGAGTCTAATTGATACCGTTTTTTTTACTATACCAGGCTCCATACAAATATGTTCGATGCCATTTTCCAGGACATGGCTATAAATGCGCACTAACTCGCGGGCATTTTACTTGTGAATATTTATCTGTCATTTGTGATTTTGCCAGTTTTAATGTTTCACTCAAAGTGTGATTCACGCCTATTGTATACTTTTTGTATGTGAACAATAACTTTTTAACCGACAGACTCGTTATGACGTTTTTGTATAAAAATACAAAGTTAATTTATATCAATTCATTCGTCATACGTGAATTATGCTTAAAAAAGATATGCTAATAAAATAAAATAACCTTTAGGTTGCTGCTGTTACGCACTTCTCTAGACTGCCATTAGACATTTTTATCAAGCTTCTATATTCATAAACACAATAATGGCGCTTTTTATAGCTTCGCTTTTGCTTGTTTTTTTTTTCGCTTTTTATTTCTTTCCGTACCCAAAGGGTGAAAACGGGACCCTATTACTGAGACTTGGCTGTCCGTCTGTCACCAGGCTGTATCTCATGAACCGTTATAGCTAGAGCATTGAAATTTTCACAAATGATGTATTACCATATATATAAGAGCCAGGCGGTGGAGTAATCGCCATCTTTGTCTCTGAAGAGTAATGAGGAGGTATTAAGTATGGTCGGCGAGAAGCGCTCCTTGTTGAGAACAATAGAAAATAGAAGGGGAAGGATGATAGGGCACTTGATACGACACGACGAATTTTTAAAGAACATCGTTGAAGGAAAGATTGAGGGAAAGAGAGGAAGAAGAAGACCAAGACGTACTTACTTCGCTCAAGTGAAAGAAAAAATTAACGTCGTGTCGTATCAGGAAGTCGAATTGTTGGCAGAATAACACATAGGCTATTATTTTGAGATATCATGGTTTCTTCCTAAGATAAGACGATCAATACGTACGAAGTCGCGGGCAGCCTCTAGTATCTCGGAAATACCAATAGGAAATAGCAATCAATCTTGTATCGTGTCAGGTATGGTAGCTATGTTTTGTATTAGTCAATTAGTATAACAACTAGCGTAAACGTCTTCTACGCTCCGTATTGTGCATTTTGATTGCGCGAGTTATTTTCACAAATTTTATTATCACTCTAAATTATTTGGGAATTATCCTCCAAATATATTATTAAATATTATTGAAGCAGTTAACTTCACAAAATTTATCATTTAAAATTGTTATAAGTTTATATCATATGAGCAAATGTACTGAAGTTTCAATGTAATTAGTTTCTTTTTATGGCTGGACTCGAAAAAGTCAACATTGAGCTTAGCCCAATTTTCAAATATAAATTATTTGGGAATTATCCTCCAAATATATTATTAAATTATCAAATGAAACAGTGATCGCGTGATAGTTATTATCGACACGGGCGGACATAGCCCCTACTTCCTAATCCAAGTCGCAATTTCCTATCGGATTTTTAATCGATAATATTATCTTGTATCTTATCTAGCAGTAATTGTATTGTGGTCCGTTGGCTTGTGATCCCAGTAATAAAATGCTAGTGTTTTTGTGTAGTGGTCACCAAAATGACGGATACAGATTATCAAATACATTTCATTCAGTTGAACTCTTTGTGGGAGGCTTTAGTTTCGAAAAAGTGAGTAACTACAACTTGACTTGAGTACGATATGTAAGTTATTTTTCTTTAAAATTAAAATCAGTGTCTTTTTCGGTAAAACTTACACAAAAGAGATTGAAAAAGAAATATCGATACTCGCCATGTTTGTCAAGCACGTGGGATATCGTAGGAAGGGGTTTCGAAATCTCAGAGAAGATGCAAACTAAAGTAACTCATTCATTTTCAGTTTAATAAAATACACGAGCATGTATGAGGCGACTCATGAATGTGGATGAAGCGAAAGAAGTGTGTTTAGATAGTAGCAAGTTGAGGGAAGTGGTCTGCCTACCCCGATAGGAAAAAGGCATGCGTGACAGATATCTGCGCATTGTATGTATAAAACAATAAACAACACAAAAAACAAAGAAGAGATCTCTTTTAGTACTCTAATCCTTTTTTTTTTCGCCTTTATAACTCCCAATGGTAAAAACGATTCACAGTAAAGCCCACACAACAGTAAAATTAACTTCATAAACCCAAGTTTCATTAGGTTTTCAGTCTTAAAACTTCGAGAAAGAGTAAATTGAGTTAATTATTCTACGAATTAGGTATTTTAATGACACATTTCTTTGTTATCAAGTTGCGTAATTTTGGTAAACAAGTCCTGCGTATTAATTGTGATTTATGATTATTTCTTATCTAACTTACTAAGTACTAACTTGCTAGAAAGATTCCTAAATCAGTTATTGACTTATATTAGCTGCCTTTGTTGAATTCGAAGGAATTTCATTGTTTTCACAAATATTAATAAAATTATGATGAAAATAGAGGCTGCCCGCAATTTTGTACGGATTTATCGTCATATCTAGGAAGAAAAACATGATATCTCAATATAATATAGCTTTTGTGTTATTCTGATGTGTAAGCTTAGAACAAAGCAAAAAAAAAACAAAAGCTGTAAAGTTAGTGTAAATGTAAAGTTTTATTAAAATCTGTTCAGTAGTTTTTGCGTGAAAGAGTATCTGATAAGCATCGTAACATACACCCATCCATCAGCACAAACATTGACATTTATAATATTAGTAGGATCTTGGTTTTACATGATATCACATTATAATATAGCCTATGTGTTATTCTGATGTGTAAGTTAAAAAACTGTTAAGTTTTATTAAAATCTGTTCAGTGGTTTTTGCGTGAAAGAGTACGTAACAAACATCGTAACATGCATCTTTCCATCAGCACAAACATTGATATTTTATAATATAAGACAAGACTTAAGTATAGATATTTTGTATTTTATATAAAGAAATTATATGACCTACATATTTCCCTTTACCATTGTTCAAGTTAATACAATAGAATATTATATGTTAAACTTTTAAATATTTATTCATGTATCATTTTTCTGATGCTTTTCTTTAATCATTGGCCTAGTTATTTATATTAATCAGACTTGGTCCCTTAAGACTATTTTTGGCATCATCAAAATTTATATTCTTTCTTCTTCTCTTCTTCTTTGTCCTAGCCATTTCCCATTAATTGGGGTCGGCTCTCCTTGTAAAATTTCTATTCTTTAAGTTTTCAAATATGAGGATCCCAGCTAGAGGGACATCTAAGATTACGTGTTTTTGGGAATAATTGTCCAGTTTCAATTGCGTCCTTTGATTTTAATGAAAAAACTGTAACACTATCGTTTTGTGTTCGTAGCTTCCCGATCTTGTGTTGACAAACAGTAAAGCTTGCAAACATATGCATTGGCAATCTGCTCCATTTAAGTAAATAATATGATTAGAAATAGAACCACAATTGGCACACGCACACGTGGGATAGCGTTGCGTGTGACAAATGTGCTTCTACAGTGCTACAAGGGTCTATTGGCACTTGAGTGACATTGTCAGGAGGGCATGGTTGGTAAATAAATAACTCAAAATAAGATGATATCGTTAGTTCCGATTTTCGCCACGTGCCAAAAGATCCTTGTAGCACTTTAATCATAACAGATTGTCATAATGTCTTGCATACATGAGATTAATCTGTTTCTACCTTAAATGAATACGTATTTCTCAAATACAACAAGCTCAGAAGCAAACAACCACTCTTGCACTTATTTGCTTGCATGTCTACAGTCTTAAAGTCATTATGAATGATAACAGAGCGCTACCTCTTTGTTACATTTGACCTTGCCTCGCTACGAATATTACACATATTTCAATGCTGCGATGATGAAAAGAAGCAATAACTAAGTAGTAAAATATTAAGTGTACTGTCACTTGAAAGAAACTTTAGTTTTTTAGTGTTCCGTACCCAAAGGGTGAAAACGGGACCCTATTACTGAGACTCGGTTGTCCGTATGTCACCAGGCTTCTCGTGAATCGTTATGGCTAGAGCGTTAAAATTTTCACAAATATTGTACATACATACATACATATCCGTCACGCCTCTCTCCCATTGGGGTAGGCAGAGACCACTTCCTTCCACTTGCTTCGATACAAACACACCTCTTTCGCTTCATCCACACTCATCAGTCGCCTCATACATGCCCGTCGGTTTAGGGTACTCTTGATTTGGCCTTTCTTTAGTAAGTCCCCGATTTGATACAAATATTGTATTACCCAAAATACCAAGCTAATAACAAAACACAAGTTAATGTAGGTACACAAGTTACGTAGGGAAAGAAGAACTGAATATAGAAAAACAAAACGCAGTCCTAATTGTAAAATGTATAAACCCTCAACCTATTTTTAATACACGAATGGACGTGATGATGTTTGTAATTGTCGCAGTAAAACTACTGAACAGATTTTTAAGAAACTTGGCTATGTAAGAGCTTACACATTAGAATAACACATAGGCTATATTGCTTTAAGATGTAGCGTAACTTTTCCAAGTTAAGATGGTAAATGCGTACGAACTCCCAGGCAGCCTCTAGTCAGATATAAGGCGCGCGGTTGTTGTATGCGTTGCCTGGAAGATATTGCTACCTAGCAATAAGGCCGCCTGTTGCTTCTTATATTCTTGTTTGTGTCTGTACCTTATATCTTTTGTGCAATAAAGGATATTTGTATTGTATTGTATTGTATGCGTGCTCGTAGCGTCAGACGCAACTGCATACAAAATCTATGAAGATAAATATGTGTTTAAATAAGATAATGTATGAAATAACCAGGGACCCATGTCTGCTAATTTAAAATAGCTTCAGTTGTGTGTCGGCAGAGTGTCAATCGCATTTTTTGACACATTTGGTATTCTGCTAAACAATGGCTTACTATTGGCTTACACACTGGTTGCGACCAAATGTGTCAAAAAATGCTATTGACACTCTGCCAACACACAACTGTGATTATTGTAAATTTGCAAATTTGGACCCCTGCTAGCTTAGCATGGCACTCCGTGACAAGACGTTGTCATGCGTTTGTCACGCTTACGTCTCTGTCTATAGTTTTAAATGTGATAAGGACAGCATGACGTGAGATAATTGTCGCGGCACGCCATGCTAAGCCCCATCGCATGCGTCGGAAGCTGCGAGCAATACATAAAACAACCGCGCGCCAACAAACGAAATGTTGAACGGTATCAAGGCTATGTAAGAGTTACGCTCAATTTGAGTGAATGCCGCCGTCGATGTTGTAATCGAGGTTTTTTTTACTGTTTTGTAACACTTTGTCCGGTGAGAGTCATTCGTGATACTTTGCGATTGCACTTGGAAACGGATTTAGGTAGAAATGCAGTTTTGATGTCTTCCTTGTTTTAAAAAACTTTTGGTAGTACTACTTTTTGTATATTTTTTGTACCGTTTTTGAAAATAACATTCAATTGTTTTATTGCTCACATGTACAATGGTTTGTAAAGGTCTTGAGTATAGAAATATTTTATATCTAGTACATGTAATGTATTAAGAGGGTATTGCAATTAGTTAATTACAATTCAATATGATAATAATAACATTACAATTTATATACTTATAACCTATGACTTAGTAATGCACTTCCTAGCGTGGTATCATTCGTTTTATTGTACTTTGCAAAACAGAGGAAGAGAAAAACCAAAAAAAGTTAAAGAAAAAGTTAACGTTGTGTCGAATCGAGAAATCAAGTTGTTGGTTGAAGAGCGTAACTCTTAAATGTATCTATGTATGGAATTCGAATTTATTAGAGGCTAGAGGCTGCCCGCTACTTCCTACACATTTATCGTTTTATCTTGGGAAAAAAACATCATATACAAACATAATATAGCCTTTCTGTTCATCTGATGTATAAGCTACAATGTTTCCATGATATCACAAGGTTTTACATGATATCACATAATAATATAGCCTATGTGTTATTCTGATGTGTAAGTTAAAAAACTGTTAAGTTTCATCAAAATCTGTTTATTAGTCTTTGCGTGAAAGTGTGACAAACATTGACATTTATAAGAAGGATAGGAAGTAGGATAAACTAATCGAAATATTAAGGCACTAAGAAAACGTAGAAGAGGAAATATCTGTGCTTAAAAAAAAGAATTAGTCGCAGCTTATAGTTGTTAAGTTTTAAAACATGGTACCTAGCCTAACTAGGTGTAACAATTTTACCTAATTGCAGTTCGTTAGCGTGTGCCTTGTTAACTATTAATGTATTTAGCAATTTACGTTTTTATGTACCTACATAAGGGTACCTACCTACCTACCTATATGTTTTATATTTTATGACATATATATTTGTTTATTTTATATTAATGATGATACATTGTAGGTATAAGTAATTAATAAATGACAATAAATCATTGATGAATGTATCATGCCTCTCTGCCATCGGGGTAGGCAGAGACCACTTCTCTCCACTTGCAACACTTACTATTAATATGCCCACAAGGCTATTTTACTTTGACGTTGATCACGTATTAAACTCTTCTTATTTATTTAATAGTTTATTGCAAAAAGAAAAAAGGGAAGTAAAACAAAAGGTACAGCGTATTTCTTAAACTACATCACTTATATTCTGTAGCATTTTAATAGGTACTTATTTTTTAATTTGTACACATCTCTGCTCAAACAATACAGCGACGTGTTAAATCTAATGCTCAATTCAAAACCTGGAAGTATGCAGTGAACTGATGATGACCTTTCTCATTCCAGGAACATCTCAAGGTCACCGTCGCCGTCTCTTCGCAACACTGAAGGACCAGACAGCTTAGAAAATGATAAGGTAAACTTTATTCTACAGCAATATAAGCAAAATGCGATAATTTGTACTCAATTCCAAACTTTAAACTCTTCCCCCTTATTACAAAACAAGGTTTAAGGATAGTCCGACGTTAGGTCGTTTAGTTTGGCGTTTTGTCCATAGCCGAAACGTCAAAAGAAACGAAATAACGTCGGACTATCTTTATATTCGTGTACTTATGTAAAAACTATGTAAAAAAACACTTTAAACTCTCCTTAAATATCCTACTAATCTTACTTCCTACTTATATTATAAATGTCAATGTTTGTGCCGATGGACGGATGGATAGATGTTTGTTACTCTTTCACGCAAAAACCACTGAACAGATTTTGTTGAAATTCTACAATATTGCAGCTTGCACATCAGAGTAACACATAGGCTATATTATTTTAAGATATTGTGTAAGTTTTCCAAGATATGACGATAAACGCGTACGAAGTCGCGGGCGGCCTCTAGTAACATTTTTAGTAGCCTATTGTGTCCCACTGCTGGGCAATGGCCTAGTAACATATAAATAAATATATTTTCTATAGGATTTCTGTATGGGAAATCTTATAGAAGCGTCGTTGTTGCAGGCGAGCGAGATGGCAATACATGTGCCGTCGCACCCGATGGGTGACACTGTTTCAGTGTCTAGTGCCAGTGACATACAGCCTGCGACGACGGGGCCTAATAAAGATAGTACTAAGGTATGGATTGATTATCATCATTATATTTAAGACTAATAGCCCGTTTCGCCACTTGTAGCGATTTCTTGTTTTAACTTTAATACAAATACCTGTCTTTCCATACGCAGGTTTTCGTTGTTTGACGATTGCAAAAAGAATGTGTCCACGAAGTGTCCACGAAGCGGCAACGTCGCGTCTAAAGCTCCGTACTCACATACGGTATTACTCGAAAGTTTGACTCGACTTCGAGTAAAATTATGGAATAATACCTTAACGCGTTTGTCAAAATATTCGTCTTGCAATCGTCAATTAACGAAAATGTGTGTCCAGTTACTTGGACAAAGGTCTAAGCCATCAAAACAAATACTTCTTTTGACGTGACAACGTCGGGTTCCCCTTATCTTGCATAATATTGATTGTTCGAAATACACTTTGCATAACAAATATCGCAGATTTTTAAATAATCGAATTATAATTTTGCATAAATATATACTTTCCATAATAGTCAGCAATCATAATAACAATTTGGCAGAATATGATATTGCATATATTTAGTACGCCGAACTTCATTTGGCAGAATTTAATGTGGCATAATAATCTTGTAAAATTCGTATTGGCGGCTACGAAGGAGGGGTGGAGGGGGTCCGGGGGCGGAGCCCCCGAGGGGGGGCTCGGGGGGCGAAGCCCCCCGCATAGAAAAAAAATCTCCCAGGCAACCCCAATAGGATAGGTTAGGTTAGGTTAGAACATGATTTTTGCATCCCTGCTTGCTTGCATGGTGCATGCTTGCTTGCATGCTGCTTGCTTGCTTGCATGCTGCTTGCTTGCTTGCTTGCATGCTGCTTGCTTGCTTGCATGCTGCTTGCTTGCTTGCATGCTGCTTGCTTGCTTGCATGCTAATTGCTTGCTTGCATGTTGCTTGTTTGTTTGCAAGCTCGCTTACATTTTCATGATTTTGACACCAAGAAAGTAATCCTGTAGTCAAGATTTCAAGTCAAGAAAATCAAGAAAGTAATAAACTGGAATCAATATAGACAAGTAGCTACTAAAATGTATAATCATAAAAAACTGGGAAAGCAAATCAATAACTTATAACAATAGCATAAATCAAAAAGAGTTTTCCCGAAATAAATATTATGCCATTCAAAATTAGTCCAAAAAAAGGTCTGTGAAAATATTATTCTGACATAGAAAATTATGCGAAATGTATGTATTGATAACAAAATTATGCGAAAAGAAGTTCGGCGATATGATACGTCTGCGAAAAGTTGTTATGCAATACCAAAATCGGACAATTATTTTTATGCAACATATTAGTAACTATAATTCGATGGAGCCGGCTGCACGCACGAAAAAACATGACTCATGCGGCGTTACCTCGCTCTGAGGCGTTCCATTTAAGGCTTGAAATGCAAGCGAGAGCGTGGATCGGGCGACAAAGAGGCACAATCGGCCGCGTTCGGCAGCATTAATGACGTTGTCACGTTCAACTATCGTCAGTAAACCGACTTTACAGACAACCGATTTTTATGTCTTCAGAGCCCGCCAAATCCATCGCGGACTTCAGAGCCGGGCAGCGTACGGACTAAGAAGAAAAGCTGGTACAACTCCCTCTACCCGACATACAAGAGCAAATCTGATGACTTCAAACGACTCTTCAAGGATCTGCCTGATGATGAGAGGCTTATTGTTGGTAAGGTTTTAACTGCTCTTAAATTATCCTACTAATATTATAAATGTCAATGTTTGTGCTGATGTATGGATGTGTGTTACTCTTTCACGCAAAAACTACAAAACAGATTTCAATGAAACTTGGCAATATTGTGTAGCTTATACATCAGAATAATACATAGGCTATATTATTTTAAGATATTACGTAAATTTTCAAGATATGACGATAAATACGTACGAAGTTGCGAATAGCCTAGTAGCTTAATAAAACGAAACATTCTAAGGGGCTCTTTCACCACAATCATCCGGATCCTATGAAACTAAGCCTTTCACTTCTCTGTTTCCCATTTATTACCTTACTTTTCCTGGATATTGCGGGGTCAAATTTTTATTTATTTAACAGTTTATTGTAAGATGATAATACATAGAGACAGAAAAAAAAGAGAAGTTATACAAAAGGTACAGCATATTTCTAAAAGAAATTTCTTCCTGCAGACCCCACAAAGAGAGAAGTGATAGCATGAAGGCAGGATAGTCACTACAATAAACAATAAATATATAAGTATAAACCTACACATATATATTCGATAAATACACATACATAAATATTATAATTTATATAAATATATATATATTGTATTCCCTATGATAAGGAAAGATAGTGCTCTTTAACTTTCCGTTTGAAAATGTGGAGAGAGTGAGTGTCACGTATAGTGTGTGGCAATGAATTCCACAGCCGGACTGCATGAACAGAAAAGGAATAAGAGTAAGAATCAGAAGAGTGAGACGGGAAATCAAGAAGGGATCTTAAGTGAGAGCGACAGGGCCTATCAGGTTGATAGGTGAACCTGAAACGCTCGCGGAGGTAGGAAGGAGTAGCAGGATTATGAAGTGTTTGAAATAAGAAGTTAAGGATATGAGCATTCCTTCTAAGGCGGATCGGAAGCCACTTGAGTTGGGCACGAAAACCAGAGACATGGTCAAACTTGCGCAGACCGAAAATGAATCTTATGCAAAGATTTTGAAGCCGCTCAAGTTTATTTAGAAGTTCTTCGGACACGTCAAGGTAGCAACAATCCGCATAGTCGAGAAGAGGTAAAAGAAGAGTTTGGGCTAGATGGGTTTTGGTCTTCAGAGGCAAGAAATTTTGGAGACGTTTGAGTGAGTGAAAGGAGTAGTGAATTTTCTTACTGACCTCATTGACCTGAGGGGCCCAAGACAAATGATTGTCGAGTATCAAACCTAGGTTTTTGACAGTAGACGCAAACTTAATTTCGATGTCATTGTACGTAACTGGTGTGATAGAGGCGAAATCAATGCGTTGATACCAATATTTACTGCCAATGACTATCACTTGCGATTTGCTAGGGTTAACTAACAAACCAAAAGATTCGGCCCATGTCGCAATATTACGAAGGTCGGAGTTGATGCCTTCAATGGCACTCGTGACCTCTTCAACTTTGAAGTGCCTGTATATTTGCAAGTCGTCTGCGTAGAGATGGAAATTAGAGGAGAGTACAAAAGTAACAGTGTTTATGAAGATTGAGAAAAGAAGAGGAGAGAGAACGCCACCTTGAGGTACACCCGCAGAGAGATCACACTGTTCCGAGAACGACTCGTCACAACGGATGCGCTGCGAGCGACCACGAAGATAGGAATCGAACCAGGCTGTCACAGAGGAGGAAACGTTGATGGAACGAAGGATTGCAAGAAGGATATCAAAATCGACGGAGTTGAATGCACTGCTGAAATCAAGTAGCGTTAGTATGGTTAAGGACTTATTGTCCATAGCCTGGCGAATATCATCAGTGACTTTCAGCAGTGCGGACACTGTACTATGCCCAGGACGGAAACCGGATTGGAAAGGAGAAAGGATACTATTACATGAAAGGAATCCAGCAAGCTGCTTGTGGACAATGTGTTCGAGGACTTTGGAGAGAAACGGTAGGATGGAAATAGGACGGAACTGGGAGAAAGAAGAGGGATTAGATACCTTAGGAAGAGGAATGACATGAGCATGTTTCCAAGCTCGAGGAAAGGAACTCTTATCTAAGGAGAAATTAAATAGATGGGTCAGAATAGGTAAGAGTTCCGGAAGGATTAGGGAAATCATACGACTGCAGAGCAGATCACTACCTACAGCCGCAGAGGTTATGGACAGGATATGTTTTCTAACTTCCTCTTCCGTGACAGCAGAGAAGCAAAAAGGAGAACATACAGGAAGCGGTAGACGGTGAAGTTCAGAAATAGTATGAGATTTAGTCGCGTCTGGAATAGAAACCGGGGATTTTGAGAAGTGCCTGTTCAGGCCGTCGAAGTCAAATTGAGAGTCACAGGATTCTGATGACTTGCCAATACCTAGAGATTTAAGGAATTTCCAGATTTGCGAAGGATCAATGGAATCAATGGACCCGTGGATATGGCGTCTCTTAGCATCCCTACACATACGACTGCAACGATTCCTAAGTAATTTGTAGCGCGCGAAGTTACGTTCACTAGCACACCTTTTGAAACGTCTTTTGGCACGGTCTCGCTTAGCCATGAGATCCTTGATCTCATCGGTTAGCCAGGGGGCTGGGACGTGTCTAACCTTGACTTTGCGAACCGGAGCATGGACGTCGAAAAGCGATGTGACTACCTTGGTGAAGTACTCCACCTTAGAATCAATGAGGTCAGTGTCGAACAAAGGTTGCCAGTTAGCATGGGCAGCATCACTTCTCAACGACTCCAAATTAATACCTCTAAAGGACCGAAGATAAAGAAATTTAGGACGGCGTTTAGGTGGTCGAATTTTATAAGAGAGAAAAATTAAATCATGATAGGAGAAATTAGCTGTGAGCTGACCATGAGAAGCGATAAGTTGAGGAGAAGAAGTGATAGCTAGATCAAGGAGAGAAGGAGAACAATTCGGTGAATGGTGCGTTGCGGTGAGTGGCATTATGTGCAGATTGATGGCAGACACTATGGACTTCAGCTTCGCAGATCTTGAATCATTTTTTAACAAGCAGGTGTTAAAGTCACCTAATATAATAAGGTGTTCATAATTAGGGCAAAGTTCCTGTAAAACATTATCAAATGACTCGAAGTAGTTAATATGAAGTGAAGGACTGTAAACAACACCCAAGAGCATTTTTTTATGGTGAAGAGTAATTTCCAAAAAAAGGTATTCAACCGATTCACTGTAATTACTGGGCGAAGCTTTTACTACCGAGCATAGTATATCTGCACGCAGGTAAATGGCAACACCGCCGCCACCTTTGCCAGTACGGTCGTTACGGATCAGTTTAAAACCGGGTAGTGCGAATTGAGTAGAAGGCAAAGTGGGCTTGAGAAAAGTTTCGGAGACGAGAATAGCATCGACTGGAGAGTTGCTGAAGGTCGCGAGGAGATCAGAGTAGTGCGAAGGAATGCTCTGACAGTTGATGTGAATAACATTGAAATTATTGGTGAAAGTATCCGTAGTATTTTTATTTATGGATAGCTCTTTTGAAATATTAATTTTATTAGGTATATGTTTGTGTTTATGCCTGAGATTTGTAAAACTTAAATTGAAAAGAGCAACCCTACAGAGTTTCTTGCTAGGTTCTTCTCTGGGGAAAACTGCACTCTTGCGAATCTAGCATTAACTTTAAAAAATGACCCGTCCTAAGTGTTGTCAAAACCTACAGGATTAAATGATCATTTCATTTCATCCATTCATTCTATTTACATTTAAGAGTTAGACTCTTGTCGGAAGAGCGTCCGCCACTAAGCCCTATCCTCTGCCAGTGCTTTCACCACCTACGGATAACATTTAATTGACTAAAAACCTATGTTTTTTACATAAAACATGACGTTTTTGGCAGAGACATGTATAAATAACCTATCAGATAAATGTAAATGTCGTAACGGCCCTAAAACCAACTTAATCTCTTCACAGATTACTCGTGTGCCCTCCAAAAGGACATCCTCGCGCACGGCAGGCTATACGCGTCACAGAACTACCTCTGTTTCCACGCCAGCATCTTTGGATGGGAGACTTCCATGTCTTTACGCTGGAAGGACGTCACTGCCATCACGAAAGAGAAGACTGCCCTGGTGAGTATACCGGGAATCTGTGGGGTGTATTTCTCTAGTTTAAAATCACTGTCAAAACCACTCAACTATAATATGATTAGAAGCAAACTAGTCTCATGCAACGCTATCTTACGCAAGTGGGAATAAATGTTTTTCTTGTCATAATATTTTTCTGGACCAGATGTCATAATGCGTTGCGTACGTTGTGTACGTGGGATCGGTCGGTTTCTACCTTAAGTTAAGTTAGATTGTGTTAGAAAATAGTTATTATTTGTTTAAGCTTCGTCATTTTCCAAATTGGTCATTTTCTTATTTTGTTAAATTGTAGGAAAATATTTGAAATGTCGAAATTGAAACTATACCAAATTGGAAAGAGATCTCTTTGGATATGAAAGATCATAAAAAGATTTGAAAATTTCCTTTATCTTATGTCTCGGCTGGATAGGCAGTGAAGCAATAGTAGTTTTAAAAGTAAAAATATAAGTAAAAGAAGGCTTCTCTATATTAATTGCGGTGCCCTATAACAGGGTCCATAATGCAATTTGGCTGTAAACTGTTTAATGTAAAGTTAATAGTGCAATAAACAATTGAGTTTAAGACAAAAAAGTGTTCCAATTATCAATAAAAAAACTTTTGAATTTACAGGTAATCCCAAACGCGATTCTAGTATGCACGGAAGGCGAGAAGAACTTCCTCACTTCGTTCTCTGGGCGGGACAAGGCATACCTGATGCTGTTCAGGATCTGGCAGAACGCACTCATGGACCAGCCTATGACTAGCCAGGAGATTTGGCAGTGGGTATGTAGATGTAATTACCTAACTTTGAAGATTTTGGTCAAAGATTTTTAAATGGTCTCCGCGCTCTACGACTAGATACCGCTCTATGAAGAAAAAACAGCATCCAAAATGCGCAACTCAATTTCGTGGCGGTGTCAAACCATCATATGACAAGTGGACGCAACTCGGCGTAATGACTAGCGCGGTACGCCCCGATCGGCGTAGTATTTTTGTCGCATTTTTGAAGTACGTCGACGGTATCTAGTCGTAGCGCGCGGAGACCCATTATTTATCTAAGATTTTGGTTTACCTACTCTTTTTTTTAATGATTGCCATTAATCAGAGTTTCTTGCTAGATTCTTCTCTGGGGAAAGCTGCACTCTTGCGAATCTAGCATAAACTTTAAAAAATGACCCGTCTTATGTGATGTCAAACTCGTCCTACAAGATTAAATAAACATTTCATTTCATTTCAAGCCTCCGAAAGTCGATAGTTTTCAGGCCGTCATTAAAAAAAAGATTAGGTACCTAAGCCAGGCTTCATACAAGAATCTTTAAATCCCTTTAAGCGTCTACATGTCCATAAGGATACAATTAAACACTTATTTTATGTGTTTACGTTAAAGAGGTTTCGAGTTATAGAAGGGTCAAATGTGGTTCGTGTAATATTCCGAACACACTTCTTTCGCTTCTTCCACATTCATCAGTCGCCTCTTTTCTCTTGTCTACTCATATAATTTAAAAAATATTGATGTGCATAAAACAATTGCAAATTGTACAACAGACTTTGATAATATTTAAAATCATAATAATTATTGCCAGAATAAATAAATTAAATAAAAATATATACTTTTAGGTGCCTTAGCTCCTATCTAAAACGAGATATAATCTTGCATTGTACGCAGTTGAACTTCATCTCATACATTTTAAAACGTATAAATAAATTATTCTCGATTCGAATTCATACAAGTGTTGAATTAATTGAATTTTAAAGTGGCCAGAGAATCAGCAGTGCGAAAAAATAAGTAGATGATACAAGATTTAGGTTTTTGTTATTTTGTGGTTAATATTTTCGGAGGCACGTACCTAAAGCGACTGTAGTATATACATATCCGACACGCCTCTTTCCAATCGGGGTAAAAAGAGACTGCCCTCCACTTGCTACACTTCTTTCACTTCATCCACACTCATCAGTCGCCTCATACATGCCCGTCGGTTTAGGGTACTCTTGACTTGGTCTTTCTTGAACAAGAAAATACAAACTCAATGTAAAAATAATACATACATATTTGTCACGCCTCTCTCCCATCGAGGTAGACAGAGACTTCCCTCCAATTGCTACGATCCAAACACGCCTTTTGGTTCATCCACATTCATCAGTCGCCTCATACATGCACGTTGGTTTAGAAAATACTTCAGAGTTATTTATTGGTAACATTTCCTAAATGAGGCTTCGGTTTATCGAGGGACTATGAAAATATCAATTCTTTATTTCGCTATGAAATAACACTTAAAATAAGTATGTATGTTGTCCTGAAACTAAAGAAATTTTAATAATCTAAAGCTTTTTTTATAATTATTAATTACGTATAATTATTAACATCATTAATTACGTTACGTACCTACCCCATCTCTGACAATACATTTCATAGAATAGGCATGACGACAAAAAAAATGTTTTAGGCCAATCACATAGTTTATTTTTAAATATTCGGCACGTATTTTTTCTTTTTTCTCTTAAACTAAAAATTACAAAGATACACTGGGTTAAAGTTGCTCGTGACGTCACGCTTACGTACGATTTTTACGTAAGAGTGACGTCGAAACCTCCCACTCCATAACTTTGATGCTATATATAGATAATCTTTGTATTTATTTATGTATTTAATCAGGTAAAAATTGTATTTCAAATATTTTTTAATAGCCTAAAAGACGGACTAATTATTTTTTGAATTTTTGAATGTAGTCGTCATCTCTATTTCCATTGTCCAATGTCATTCTTAAAACAGTCCTTTACCAACTCTATGACACGATGTATGTATGCTATTTATTCACAATGGTTCAGGGAATCAAGGCCGAATAACAATCAGTCAGTGGTTTTCCTTCACGTTTCAGTGGTCGCCTCCTGAAATATTACTCGGATTTTGGTAGAACTTATTTTAGTGTAGAATATGTTTTATTAAGTCAAATATACTTAGGTGTATGGTAGGTATTGTGGTAGGTATAGACTAAATGATAATAAATATATTTAGGGGATGTTTCGCCATCTATCTTTAGGTAAAATTTATGTGATTTGACTGATATTTTATACCTGTCTCTGTCCAAAAGTTCATGTTTTATGAAATAGACATAGGTTTATCTGTCAGTTAAATTTTATCTGTACATAGGGAAACAGGTACTCAGCCTGTCAGATTATCAAAAAAAAATTGGAAACAATATTAAATATTACTATAAGTAATTATTTAAAAACAAACGACCTATGTTATTTTACCAGATTTTGAAGTCAGACTCGAATATTTATAGTTTTCGTTTCTCAAAAATAGGCATTCTATAAATCATAACCTATAATGCAGATGAAACGTAATCGTCATTTGTTTTTATAAGCGACTAACATAGTATAATAACTAGCATAATAATTAAACGCACCTTGGGCGGGTGTCAATAATTAGTACCTATCACAACATGGCGGTCCGTTTTCCATTCCTCGCTACGAAATACGCTCAAATTTGTGCAATTATACTATTTAGTGATAGCCGATTTCAATTGGTAAGTATATACAGTAGTTTTGGAGATTCTGTCAGATACGTATCTGTTTAATTGTGTCTAGTTTCAGAGGAAAATGTTATTGACGTGTTTTTTTTGTGTCGCGTAATGTTTTGGCGCCAATTTAAATAGACAGTATTATTATTTAAATATAAATATTCTTTTAGCTGGTAGCTACCAAAAAACTGATAAAATAACCCGAAAAGAACGAATATTTTATATCTAAATAAATATCTCAACATTGGCAGAATACGTTATAACCTTTAACAACTTATGAAAAAGCTAATTTAAAAGCATTGATGTTTAAAAAAAATGCGAAGACGCCGCGAAAAGAAAGATTTCCGTAGCGATTTTTGGAAAGATAAAATCGAAGCTATGTTAAAACAAAATTCGAATAAAAATAAGCCGCGAAAAACGCCGAGTTTTCGAAGCGAGTTTTGGGATAAAAAGATAAAAGCTATTATGGAGCCTACTGTTACGAGGCGGAAACGGAAACGGTCCAAACCTCACATCAGACATTCTAAACTTATGTTGGAGTTTACTAGATTTGTTAGAGTGAGTTCTATTTTTGATTCAATCGACTCGTCGCAATGGGATAGAACTCTATAATTAAAACATTTTTTTAGTAATACATCTATTTTTTTATGAAAGTCAATTTCTTTGTTAATTCTCCATATTCATCTCTGAATGGCCTTTATTTCAAAATACAGACACGAGAAAAGTCTAACAAAATGGTATTAATTTTGTCAATGCTTTTCTCAAAGTTCTACTTTCTGTCGTATTGTTATCATTTATCTCCAAAAATGTTACTTTTAAACTCTTAAATAATTTTTTATTACGGCTCGTTACATCAGGACTAAATAGTGTTTGAGGCCACAATGTACATAAAGTTCAGTTCCATTGTTCTAGTGTACATAAAGTGTGTACATAAATGTACATAAAGTTCAGTTCCATTGTTCTAGTTAGATTATCGTAACGCCCCATTAGACTGAGTTTTCAAAATTCAAAATGATTTATTTCAAAATGGGAACATGTATAAGTTTCAAAATCAATCATAACTTCAACTTCTCGGCTACCCCAATCACGACTGTTCTTTCCGCAGGTCCACAGCTGCTACGGCGAGGAGCTAGGCTTCAATTCTGACGACGAGTGCTACGGGAGAGACCTTACAGCTGACGTACCTTCGTTACCGCCCGACGGGAATAGCGAGGTAAGAGAATAGTCTATATCATCATCATCATGTCAGCTTATGGACGTCCACTGCTGGACAAAAGCCTCAGACATGGCCAGTATGTAGCCAAGGATCTCCACAACGACCGGTCCTGCGCTGCCCACATCCAACGACTTCCCGCGACTTTTATCAGGTTGTCGTTCTATCTTGTTGGAGGCCGCACCACACTGAGTTGTCCGGTGCGTGGTCGCCACACACTATAGACATCATAATTACATCGGACTGCCGATGGGGCAAAAAAGTTCTAGAGTGGAAGCCAGGCAATTCCAAGCACAGCATGGAACGGCCTCCTGTCAGATGGACCGACGACCTAGTGAAAGCTATGGGGTCTCGTTGGTTGCAGGCAATGAACCGGTCGTGTTGGAGAGATATTGGAGAGGCATATGCTCAGCAGTGGGCAACTATAGACTAAGCAAAAGATCATACATACATCCTACTAATATTATAAATGTCAATGTTTTTGGATGGAGGGTGTGAGGATGTTTGTTACTTTATCACTCTTTCACGCAAAAACTACTGAATAGATTTTGATGAAACTTGACAATATTGTAGCTCACACATCAGAATAACATATAGGCTATATTATTTGGAGATATTTTGTAAATTTTCCGAGATATAGCTATAAATGCGTACGAAGTTGCGGGCAACCTCTAGTTTCCCATAAAGATGTCCTTCCCTATCACAAAAAATCAATTGATTTATAATTGTGAGTCATTATTTAAGTAAGATAACTTTGTTTTATTTATTACTTGATTAATAACGCTTATTCACTATCTGATAAATTAATGATTCATATCGGCAGGTGGGCATTGTAAACATACGAATTTTTTGCGTGTAATCTTTGTACGGATACAAAAATAGATAGTGGAATTATGAACTTGATGATGCTTCTTGCAAATATTTTTAATGTCAATGTTTATTTATTGATTTAACAGTTTATTGTAAGATGATAGTACATAAAGACAGAAAAAAAAAGAGAAGTTATACAAAAGGTACAGCATAATTCTAAAAGAAATTTCTTCCTGCAGACCCCACAGAGAGAGAAGTGATAGCATAAAGGCAGGCATGTTTATGCTGACGGATGGATGGAAGTGACGATGTTTGTTACTCTTTCACGCAAGAACCACTGAACAGATTTTAATGAAACTTTTCAATATTGTAGCTTGCACATCAGAATAACACATAGGCTATATTATTTAAAGATATTGTGTATTTTTTTTTTGAAGCTGTGGTAGCCCAGTTGGTGGAACGCTTGCCTCGAACTCCGAGGGCGCGAGTTCGAATCCTGGTGCGGGCACGTACCTCTGAGTTTATTTCTCATGTACGGATCAATTTATTCGATTACCACTTGCTAACGGTGAAGGAAAACATCGTGAGGAAACCTGCATACACCAGAGAAGAAATTCGAAGGTGTATGTGAAATCCGCCAACCCGCATTAGGCCAGCGTGGTGGATTACGGCCTAATCACTCTCTGTATGAGAGTAGCCTCGGTGGGGACATAATATGGGCTGCTATAGATAGATATAGTGTATTTATTCTGAGATATCGTGATAAAAGCTTAAGAAGTCGCGGGAAGCCTCATATACCTAATAATAACACACAAAAAGTTTCACCACCTAAAAGATAAAATTTAACTGTCAGATAAACCTATGTCCATTTCATAAAACATAACGTTTTAGACAGAGATATAAAATATCTGTCAGGTAATTTTAATCTTTAGATGTCGAAACAGGCACTAAGCCTACTAAGCGCATTTCTCGCTACTGCGATCTCTGAGTGTTATGAGAAGTGAAGATTTGCTTACGTCTATTGACGTGAAGCACGTGGCGGATACGGCTTTTGACGTCTCATATACGCCCGTTATTAATAACCTATCCTGATCCGTTTTTACCAAATCGAGATTGAAAAAACAAAACACAATTGTCACTTGTGTACCAAAAACATGTCAAGAACACAATTGTGTTTTGTTTTTTCAATCTGGATTTGGTAAAAAACGGATCAGGATAGGTTATTAATAACGGGCGTTAGTCAAATCAATCGGGAGATTGATTGAGTCTGTATTATATTTATTATTTATTTATTTAAGGATATCCACAGCTTAACTATAAATAAGGTAACATAAAAATAACGTAATAATAATGTCTTCGCCAATCACGGATACCACAACTTATTTAACATGTGTGAACTCTATTTCTATTTCAACAACCAAGAAAGATAAATAAGGTACTGCCCTTAAAAAAAAGTACATAAATGATAAACTAAACAATAGTAGGTATCTACGTATACTATTTTTAAAGGTACCTATTGCTTGCTTAATAATAATGATAAAACTGAGCTGAAAAAAGAAAGAGACAACAAGTATTTAGAATGACAAAGAAGAAATAAAATGTAAAATCCAATCCTAGTGCAGATTTTAATTTTTAAAAGTAATTGAGTTATATTGAGTACGGGAATACTGCTATTGGTAGCCAGATAGTCGCCCCGCAACTCAATCGCACGTCCATTTATAGCAGACCTTACTAAGCTTTGAGTTTGTTCTTATTTAGGGATCTTTTTATTTGGCTGACCCTTGCGTTTATGCTTGTTCTATGTAATACGTATTTCAGTTAAACCTACGCCTTTATTTACTTATGAGAATACTAGAGGCTTCCCGCGTCTTCGTATGCATTTATCGTCATACCATGGAAGAAAAATATGATATCGTAAAATAATATAACCTATGTTTTATCCTGATATGTAAGCTACAATATTGCCAAGTTTCATCAAAATCTTTTCTGTAGTTTTTGCGTGAAAGAGTAACAAACATCCATCCATCCATCGGCACAAACACTGACATTTATAATATTTATAGGATAAAAGGATGCTCCAGGTAGGTACAAAACAAAATGTAACAATTACTTATCAAACTAACGCAGGTGTGTGTAGTAGGCAAAGTTTCAATTCGGACATTTCATTGTTTGGCGAATGGCGATAACAAAGGGTTTTTGAATATTCAGTTCCTAAAATGTCTTATAGTATAGACGTTGGTCAGGTTAAGAAAAATGATAACTGCTTAATCAATATTTTAACATAACTGATTAAGTTATTATTTTTCAAAAGATTTTATTTATTGACTTACATTGTTTCTTTACTTTTAATTGAATTACGAAAAACTAGTACCACAAGCTAATTAGTAACATATACCATAAACTATTTGTGTACCTTAATCAAAATCAGTTCACCAGTCAAATGAAACGACAGAGCTTTCAATATTAGAAAACAAATGATGTATATTCACTTCACAAAACTATTTGCAAAGTTATCACATAGGTAGATACTTGTAGATTCTCCGAATTTTGAAGGGGGACTGCAACATATCGATATGATTGATAAATAGATAAGGAACTGATAAATATTGTAGATACACCACTACGTTCAGTAGGAACATAAACTAACATGGGGCTGGGCGGTAAGAAATCGAAAACTAAAAAATCTGTGAGTGTTTTTTTTCGATTTTATATTTTTATATCGATTTTGTCTGTGATTTTCAATTAATAATGATATTTAAAATTCTTATTTTACTATGAAGACTTACTTAAATCATTGCAGTATTTAAATACATAAAAGCAAAATGCGGTGATGTTTTTTACGTGTGTAAAATTTTGGATACCTGAAAAATATTTTCGTGACTTTTATCATGAATGAGACGTTAATATGTACTCAAATATTTTTTTAAAGTTTCCTCTTATTAAAATCAAGGAGGTCTTATTTAATATTGGAACTTTGGTACGCTTTAATGTTTTGATTTGTTGTAAACATAAGAAGCGATTACACCACTGAATTTCTTTCACTGAATTTCCACTCAATTGGAGATTTGAGATCATAGTAAGGGAGTTAGTGCACTAGAAATTGGAGATTTCGCCCTTACTATGGACATAAACCTGAATTAATGCCGGTTTCACACGAGGGCAGAACAGTGGGCAGCACAGTACTACTACTGTTTAAACGCACAGAATAGTATCAAGACAGTTGAAGACAGTACTATTCTGTGCGTTTAAACAGTAGCAGTACTGTGCTGCCCACTGTTCTGCCCTCGTGTGAAACCGGCATTAAGAAATTCAACCTTAACTCAACAGCATAACAAACATAGGTACTTCTGATATCTTCCAAATTGATTTCCTACCTAGTGAACGGAAAGCCTTTACGTCAATTTTAATTATATCCAAATGGTGTTATCGCTACAGTCGCTACCATTGTTGACTTCAGCTGGAATTACCTTAATATTAGTAGATAGTACATGATAGAGGTATACGATGTAACTAACCAGTGGTTTGTCCGCCAGGAGCTGCTGGAGTCGATGATGGAGGCGGGCGGCGACCCGAGGGAAGACTCGCGCTCCGTCCGCTCCGGCTCCAGGGGACGGGACTCTTCGCCGCCGCTAGGTAACTTATACAGCCTACTGATAAACTAGCTGACACACTAAACTGGAGCCCAAGTCTGCTCATTTTCAATATTCTTTTGTTCTCTGTTCTCTGCTGTCGGCAAAGTGTCAATGAGAGTGTCTGTGTCAGTTTTTGACACATTTCGTCGCAATCAAGGTAGACCGACGACCTGGTGAAAGTCGTTGAAAGCCGATGGATGTGGGCAGCGCAGGACCAGTCGTTGTGGAGATCCTTTTGTCCAGCAGTGGACGTCCATAAGCTGACATGATCCGTCGCAATCAGTGTAAGCCATTGTTTGACAGAATACCAAGTATGTCAAAAAATATCATTGACACTGCCGACACACAACTGAAGCTATTTTAAGTTAGCAGACTTGGGAGCCTCGATGGAGAGCAAGGGGGCTTTTTCCAGCTGTGAGAGGTGAATGCGTGCAAAGTCGTGGACAGGCTCTAGTATATTTCTAATTTATCAGAAGAGGTCACGCCTTTCTCCCATCGATGTAGGCAGAGACCACTTCCCTCCACTTGCTACGACCCAAACACACTTTTTTCGCTTCATCCACATTCTTCAGTACTCTTGACTTGATTGGCTTTTATTTAACAAGTTTCCGACGCATAGTAACAATATACTACAAAATAATCTTGTAGGTACCTTTAAAATTCTTAGTACAAACAGAATAGCTCATTCATATCCATTACGATAAGAAGTTATAAATTAGAGCTTTTCAAGCAAGTTTGTTCGAAGAAGTTGTTACATAGTAACAAATTAGGTTAGGGACCGCCCGCGTAGCGATTTATCACCGCGCGGTTTATATTCATCTGAATAACAATCCGCGATCAAAATTACGCGCACGAGCGTAATAATAAAACGTTTAATTTACATCAATTCACAGAATATTTTCCGCGCGATTTTTTTCCGCTAGTGCGGCTACTTGCTTATGATCCAATGTGTTACAGCAGCGTTTTTCAATCTTTTTGATATCGGGTTGAAAAATGTTGGCGACCCCCTTGTTCCATAGACAGACAAGAAAATAATATAATCAACATGCTAAGATAAAGATTTTTTATATATTGGTACATATAATCCACCTACATGAATAAGTTGTAGTGTGTAGTTGGGTTTTTCTTTTTGCCGGCGACCCCCCGAGTAAGGCTTCGCGACCCCAGTTTGAAAAACGACGTGATAGGGAATTGCGACAAAAAACCGCACGGTAAAAAATCGCTGTGCGGGTAGGCCCTTAAGCGTACGTCTTATAATGTAAACATAATGTTTGTAAGAAGAAAGAGTTGCTATGTTTTCTAAATAGTGCGCCCTGTCTTGTAGGTATATTACACTACATATGTGGTTCATACTGCGATAGAACTTGATAATTATCGACCCCGTTTGGCTTTTGGCTAAAACCCTTATTAAACCTGATATTAACTACATTCCTTGCCATGCTACATCGATTTTATTGACATCCTATAAATATTATAATTGGCAATGTTTGTGCCGATGTATGGATGGGAGAATGTTACTCTTTCACGCATAAACCACTTAACTGAAATGAATGAAACTTTATTATTGTAGCCTGCATATCAGAATAATACATAGGCTATATAATTTTCAGCTATCTTTCGAAGCGTACATATAAATGCGTACGAGTATTACAATATACCTATATAATTGCCTAGGAAATAAAAATTATTAGATTTAAAATTAATTAAAACGTCAAATGAAATATGCTTTTGATGGAATAATTATAAATACGCCAAGATTGGTATTTGCGAGATATAAAATTGGCAACACTACAACAGGGGAAGCCCCGCTTAAGAAATGAATTCTTTTGTTCGTAGGTACAGTACCAAGTAGGTACCTATTTCGAACGAAGTTTAACGCGGGAGCTTTATTTCTTGTTGCGCGCGCATCGAGACAAGTATAGTGTGCGTGCACCTCTCATATTTTTGAACCCTTCTTTATAAGAAAAATAATCTATAAAAAGATACAAAAAAAAATTAAAAAAAATAGTAAATATACTAGAAATAGAAAGTGAATAAAACTTTGTTTTTTGATGAATTAAACTTGATATATTTCTTTACTAAGTGCTAATATAACTTCATAGGTTCTTTGGAAAATTTATTCAATTTAAGTACTTAGTACTTTCGCTGTATTTCATCCCAAAAATACACAATCCTTGGGTACCTATTTCATAATAGTGTATAATATAATTCTTTAATCCACGCTAGTTATTCCCAATAATAAGGACTAATGTGGCGTTACTTAGTTCAAGACCTTATAACTTATACAATAGAGTACATTTACCTTCGTCGCGGTGCAAATATGAGAGAGAGACAAGAAAAAGATTTCATAGTGATAGATAAGGACGAAAATGATAAGTCTTTTCTGTTCAATTATGAGGAAGGGTTGGAAATGGCGGAAGAAGCTGTGTTTGGTTCGTTTTTTTTTTATCTTTGAGTTTATTTTCTTGCATGGAAATATAGTTTCAAACTGTAAATGTGAATTTTCTCAAATAAAAGTACTTATTTGATTTTTAAATGAAACCACACTTATCTCTACGAGCAAATATGTAGGTAGATGGAATTTTAGTTCATATTTTTATTCCATCTGCGTGGTTTAATTCTTAGTTTAATTTTAAGTTAATACAAAACTTTTCTTAAGTACCTTATTAATACAGACACAATCAGCTTGTCACGCCCCTTTGTTGGGCAAAGGAATCTTTCCTTGCTCTTCGTACAGTTTCCATCCAGTTCTCCTAAACAATACGTATAGTAATTTAAATAGTCCAAATTGATTTAACTTAAACAAGCGAAAAAGTTGATAAATAATTTCCATGACGCTATTTATGAAAATGTTGTCAGAAATAAATAAACGGACTAGAACGTTATTTACAGTGACCAATAAATTGAAACGTTGTTCACAGTGACCAACGGCACGGAGGGGGGGACCCTAGGCCGCGGCGAGGACGGGGAGGCGGACACGCTGCCCACTGACATGTCTGACTCCAGCGACAGCGAGGATAAGCAGCAGTAAGTGCAGCATCAGATCATTAACCATTCTAAGAGCGGATTCGCACTACATCCGATCCGAATCCGTAAAAATTTGAATCTGGAAATATCTTGCCTGAATTCGGATACAGCTTCCACACTAGTCCGTTCCAAGCAATTCAAAAATCATCTTTTCTCTAAAATGAATCCCTCTGGATTTACACAACATACTTCTTTTCCGGGATGTAGATTCTACAATGACGAAAATAAATCGATGGAGATTCGATCTAGGCTAGTGCGTAAATTATCATAGAAATAGTTCTACGGCTGTTACGGACCCTATTTTTACGGGTCGGATCGGACATAGTGCGAAATCGCTCTAACGTTGTGAGGGATATAACTAACGTGACCAAACGTCCAGAATTTTTTACACTCAAATCTTTATGGTTAAATGAAATTCACATATCAATTGAAATTCGTCATTTTTTAAACTGACATTAGATTCGTAAGCTAGCAGTTTTCCCAAGAATCTAGTAAGAAACTCTGTAAAGTTACTCTTTTTAAATAAAGTTTAACAATTATTATAAACGCACATCTGCATCTCCGCAGCAGCGACGCAGAGAAATGCACATCGAGCCACCAAGGCAAAATGCTAGTCCATCAGCACATACCCTTCAACATCGATCAGCTGTTCACCATGATCTTCACCAACTCCAAGTTCAACCTGGAACTGCTGGCTGCGAGGGGTACTAGGGACTATGTGCAGGTACATACTTACATACATATCTGTTACGCTTCTTTCCCAACGGCGTAAGCGGAGACCACTTCCCTCCACTTACTATGATCCAAACACACTTCCTTCGCTTCATCCACATTCATCAATAGTAGAACTGGATGGACCAAAGAGGGAAGCCTTTGCCCAGCAGTAGAAAATGACAGGCAAACTGTATCTGTATACATACTATAGATGGAAACACCCAGACTCAAGACAAACGTCACAGCAATGTTTGTCTCAAATGGGACTCGAACCCACAACTAAACGCAGGGTCACTACCAACCATAATAGTCATAGAAATGTATAGTATAAGTCTAAATGCTGTTTATTTATTTCATTTTTTTTATTTGAAGTGGCATTGCCTAATGCATACGCGTATAGGCTTCCCCCAACGTCAATAAATCTAGATTTTGTAAAAAAAATACCGACTGCGTTTAAAAACGCATTTTTTTTATTTTCACCCTGTGTCACTCTCACTGTAAATACGGATCTAACGACACCCAAGCAAAAATCCATGAAGCCGTTTAGGCTGTAGAGCGTGCCAAAGAATTATACATACCTACATACTCTCGAAAAACATAACCCTCCTTCTGGCACAATCCAGTAAAATCAGAACGCATTGATACGTTATGCTTAATTAAATACAAATATATTTTATCAGTATTAATCGTCTATCTCACGGCCACACTCCGGAAGACGATACGCGAAATATGTAATCACATTGGGATAAAGATATTTTGTAATTTGTACAAGATTATGATTAGCTATAGATTTTTAAATGTTGAAAAAAATACCAACAATATCCATTAAATATGCGGTCACATCTGCATAACGTACCGCGCGGTACGTTCGGTTCAATACGCTCGCAATGTGTTGCAAGTCACCTATGACACATCAGCTGAAATTACGTCGTATACATTTATGTACGTTACGCAGGAGTGTCGCGACACTAATACCTATTTTTATAAATTTTTAGTCTGTGAATTCAATAAATCATATCTCTCATACCTCTCTCCCATCGAGGTAGACAGAGACCACTTCCCTTCAATTGCTACAATCCAAACACTTCTTTCGCTTCATCCACATCAGTCGCCTCACACATAGTAATCATAGTGTAAACTGTTAACGATTTTTTTTGTTAGCCACTAAGATCCCACTGCTGGGCAAACGCCGATTTAATAAGTTTCATAAATTTTCAGGCACCATGGCAGCTGGCGTCGGGACTAAAATGCCGCCAAGTGAGCTACGTTTTAGCGCTTACGTCTGGTCCTATAGGTCCTAAGGAAGTGCATGTTACGGAGACACAGGTATACACCGACCCTACAGTTCTCATAACGTATGATATCGTCCCCACGTACAGTAAATGGCGATAAAGAATCATCGCATTTCCGAATACAAACGAATGCTAATTTCCATGTTTGAATTTAGAATTCAGTATCTTATTTTTACCTTATTGTCGTGGTGCGTGCGATACAGGTATCGCTACGAAGTCGAAATTAGCAAATAGCTTCTTTACTGTACGCTCTTGTCAGTAGAGCTTTTTTATTACGTTCTGTTTTCTATTTTCTTCTTGACTGACGATGTTTTGTCAGTCGCGGCAGGCCTCCGTCACTCTATGTACTTGCGCGCTATAAATACCTACCGCTCAGCGGGCCGCTTGCGGACCAAGCGAAACGCGGCTGTCAAAGCGAAGCGCTCGCACGTTGTTCAAATTTTGATAGTTCCATTCGTTTTTTTATTCGTTTTTTTATTTGTTTTTAAAGTTTTATAATTTTTAATAATTAAGTTTTTTTAATGAAAATTGAATTTAGAAAAATAAAAAAAAACATTAAAAATTAGAAATAAAAATATGTTAAAATAAATCTATTAAAAACGATATAATTTTTAAACTGCCCCATATAAGTCGGAACATATTCATAGTTCTCCATAACATAGTCACAAAACGTTTTGTTAATTTATTTTTATCGAAGAGGCAGCCCCGTGATTTTTACGGGATCGCGCGGTGCGAACCAATCACAACTATACGCGTGAGTATTTATTTAGGCACATTTTGGCATGCAGTGGTTTCTGACTTGACAGTTGGGCTATTACGCACTGTTAAAGCAGTAGGTATTGGACATTTTCTTCTGAGTGAAGTATCTGTTACTTAGTAACTATTAAATAATCTGTGGTCGCGGTTCAAATGAGAGAGAGAACAACAATAAAGTACTTAGTTCTCAATCCAAATTGTGATGAACGATTAATCTTTCACGTCCCAGAAAAAAAAAGAACAATAGAAAATCTATTGTGTCTGGGTCTCGGTCTGAGTTTATAATGGGTCAGTGGGATGTGAGAGGTTTATCTAATCGTATATGGAAAGCATTCGTTTGTATTCGGAAATACGATGATTGCCGATGTGCATTCTTTAGCGCTCTATACTTTTAAGACGCGCGGTTGTTTTATGCGTCTCGCAGCGTCAGACGCATGCGATCAGGTTTTTCCTTACATTTACATATATAAACATATAACTATCTTCATAGTAAATGTATTGGGAAACCTGATGCAAGCGTCTGACGCTGCGAGCAACGCATAAAACAACCGCGCGCCTAAATAATTGATGATGATACAAATTATACAATTTTTTCCACAGATAATGAACAAATGTTCGAAACCGGGGCAGTTATATTCAATAGACTCTACAAGTGAAAACTCCGGAATACCTTACGCAGATTACTTCGTAGTTGAGACGCATTATTGCTTGCAACGGATATCGGAACATGTCACCAACTTATCTCTCTACGCGGGATTGAAGTATAAGAAAACTATGTGGCCTATGGTTAAAGGTTTGTGTCTAATTTGTATGTCGACGAGTCATCAGAAGTGGCGTTTAAGCTTTTAGTTAAAATAAGACAGTGGGCGTGTACTGAACAAACTAGCTTTATTGCGTAGTTTCCAATCACGTAATAAAATAACAAGATGTACGTGATGTCTTTCGATGTCTCCGCTTGTCCGATATCCAAAACAGAATCCATCATACATCATTCCAAAATAAATAGCCTTCATGAACGTAGTCTCCGACATGTATATGATAAGGCTTAGTAAGCTTTTTTAGTTTAGTTGTTTTTGTGTGAAAGAGTAGCATACGTCTTCATGACTATCCAACCATTCATCAGCACAAACATTGATGAATGTAGGACTAGAGGCTATCGTTCGCATTTATCGTCATATCTAAATCGAAAAGAAATCATGATATCTTAAAATATAGCCTATAACGTTATTCTGATGTTTAAGCTGCAATTTTGCCGATTAAATTCTTTCAGTTGTTTTTGCGTGAAAGAGTAACAAACATCCATCCATCCATCGGCACAAACATTGACATTTATAATATAAGTAGGAAGTAGGATAGGATAATAAGTATCTACTTAATTTTTTATTTAAACATATGGTAAAATTACGTTTTATTTTATTTTACAGCATTCCTAGAAAAGAACACAATGTCCGGTTTGGACGACTATAGTCGTTTGTTGGAGTCGCGGCTGCTGGCCGAAGCGGACACGGCTGCGCCGGCGCAGAGGAAGGGGCGGCGGCATCGACGACCCACTTGTGAGTCTTTGTGTCATAAATAAGTTACCTTGGGGATCAGATCTATTAGCTGTATGAGATCCGCAGAACCAAGGTCACCGACATAGCTCGAAGAATCGCAACACTTTAAGTGGCAGTGGGCGGGGCACATTGCTCTTAACCGATGGACGATGGGGCAGAAAGGTTCTCGAGTGGCGACCACGTACCGGACGACGCAGTGTGGGAAGGATCCAATGAGGTGGACCGACGACTTAAAGTCGCGGAAGCCATTAGATGTGGGCAGCGCAAGACCGGTCGTTGTGGAGATCCTTGGAGGCTTATGTCCAGCAGTGGACGTCCAGCTAATATGATGATTGGACGTATGAAGAAATGAAGTATTTCATGAAATTGTTAAATTAAGGCTGGGCAAATCCAGGCACGCGGGCTACGACTAAGGCGAATATGCCCGCGTAGCCAATTTAGCCGGCAATAAGGGACTATATCAAAATTATGTAAATAATCAACATCAGATTCCAGCACTAATCACTAAATATTGACAAATTTATCATATTATATAAACATAATATTTATGTTTAATAAATGAATAAATTACTATCAGAAAAACCATCCACGTCTCACATAAAAAAATAGTAGTTTTATTTGATTGAATAAAGCAAATTAAAAATGTATTTTTTGTCTTTATTTGTTCTTAACCCTAGAAGCCCAAACATATTTTTGTAGCTATAAAGCCCAATCATACGTAAAATTGACGTGTATAAAATAAACTCGCTGTATTTCTTAGATTTGTTGTATATATGTATATATTTTTGTTTTATACATATAAAATATGATGTAATGAAATAAAAAAATTCAATTAATAACATATTAGTAATTATTAATTCACAATATTACGATCAATAATGAAAGTTAACAAAAAGTTTGATCAGCATCAGACTTTTTCCAATTTTAATAAAATTTTACAAATAAATCAACAATTTTATTCGTTTTTCTAGTAATTGAATTAACTCTTATCAATAATAAAAAGTATAACTGAATAATTCAATCTTTATATGCAGTTTTGACAAACATCAATATTGGGCTTTCCCCATACATTTTTCTTGCAAAAGCGCAGTTATTTCGTTATCTTTCAATAGTCAACTGGACAAAATCGTTACTATAATCCTAAAAAGTGAAATATTAAGTGTAATAAGAGATAAAATAAACGAATAATCTATAAAAAATTACATTATAACCATGTTATGACTGTTGCCAAAACTTACACAAAGCCTAAACATACGTCAAATCGACGTGCAACATGTGTATTACAACAAATCTGTGATACTTATCTAGGCGATGCTACCATCCCTTGGTTAGTCTTGTCTGTAACAGAGTTGGTTCGGGAGTTCACGGCGATCCGATCGTTCGAATGAAAGTTATAGCGAATTTTTGACGGTACGTTAAAACGACGTAGATTGGGCTTTTAGGGTTAAAATCGTCGTGGTCCGCTGTCATGTTCTCAAAAATTTTTGCTCACCTGCTAGCTTAGCATGGCACTCCGTGTCAAGACGTTGTCATGGGTTTGTCACGCTTACGTCTCTGTCTATAGTTTTAAATGTGATAAGGACAGCATACGTGAGATAATTGTCGTGGCACGCCGTGCTAAGCCCCCTGGATTGGCCAGCCTTCATAAATTTATTATTATGTATGTAAGCTCAAAACAGATTCAACATATTAATTCAATCGTGCTCGTTTCATCATAAAGTCACACTCATAAAGTTTTACTGCCAGATAAACCTATGTCTGTTTCATAAAACATATTTTTTTAGTTTAGGCAGGTATAAAATATCTGTCAGATAAATTTTATCTATAAATAGTGAAGCGAGCCTTTAGGATTGAATAATCCATTCACACGACGAAACTATCGATCTACGTACGCTGTACGGTCACTATTTATACGTTAAAGACGTATAATACGTTTACTGCAAATAAACGTGTCAAGTCATGTTTTATGAAATAGACTTACGTTTATTAGTTAGCTTAATTTTATTTATAGGTGAATGGGCACTAAGTTATGAACTGCAAAAAAAAATTAGGACGATACTGCGTGGGTGTACGTACGGTTACAGCTCGCTTAGCCTGTACCGGGCTTCAGTAGACGTTTTGCCGCAATCTAAAGTTATATCCCCCCCCCAGCGACCCCGGCGACCCCGCTGCCGCCGCGCGCCCCGCCGGCGCCAGCACCGCGCGCCGCGCCGCCGCCCGCCGCCGCGCGGCCGTGGCTGGGCGCCGCGCTGCTGCTGCTGCTGCTGCTCAACGCGCTGCTCTACTACCGCCTCTACCATCCGCCGCATCCCACGCTGCACGATTTACATTACAGGTTAGGATTTGTTTCAGTATATCATTTATTTATGTTATCTAAACATTTTTATAGTGTACCATGGACAAAACATACTGTAGAGTAGAAGTGGGACCACACAAAAATTTAGGCCGTGGCCCCAGTAGGCAAACTGTTAGCGGCCGACTGAGTGAGCCGCAAATTTGTGGCGAATTGAAAGAGTTAGCTGCAAACTCAAATCAATGACATCACCGGTTTTGGTGTTAGTCGGCCGCTGTCTGAGATAGTCAGCGCGCGTAACGCTGCAAACTGCGTACAGTGAGCGAAAACTAGCTGACTGTGGACACTCCATTTCAAATATATGGAAGGGCGTACTAAATCGATTCGCCGCAAACTAGTCAGCCGCTAACAGTTTGCCTACTGAGGCCACGGCCTTAGTGAACGATCGACGACTAAGTGAAAACCGCAGGGTCTCATTAGATGCAGGTGGCGATAAACAGGTCAGGCTGGAGAACCATTGGAGAAGGCCTATGCTCAGCAGTGGGCAGCTATAGGCTGAAATGATGATACACAAAACTATAATATGTGTTTAAAAAAGCGGTTACCTACTTAAAAACTTTTTCGTTGATAAAACTCTTGTACGATGCGCTGCTTAGTTGACCACAGTTGCACCATACACTAGTTAGTTTGTAAAATAGTTAATAGTTCCACACCAATAGTTAATAGTTCACACTGATAGTTTTATGCACTTATGAAAGCTCAGTTAAGTTATGTAGTTAAAGTTAAGTTAAAAGTTTGGGTGTCCACAAGTTAAAACCACGTAAAGTCAATATAATAGTTTATTAAATATGAAAGAAAGATACTTATGTGGTTACAATAGCACAGTCAGTTTGACACTAAAGTTAAAATAATACCTACAAAATATAAATGATGACGCGTGCCGTCATAAGTAGGTCGCTAACTAAGTCTACATAATTCTGTACGATTTTAGATCGTACAACTCTTTTCGCAAGTTATCGTGAGTTATCGATTTCATGTTCTTTTTACAGAATCGATCATTTCTTAACATACAGAATGTTAGGAAAAGTATCACTTTCTTTTTAACCAGGTGTATGTAGTTCGGCGAGTAAGTAGGACGGGAGCGCTCGCTCACTACGGGAGTTGAAGGACCTTTGCGTTAGAGCGCGCGATTATTAATTAAATTCTTAATTAAAAATGAGTTAAAATTTTTTTTATCGTGGAATGTGTTCTACATCACTAACACTATACCTGGTTAAAAGGACAGTAATACTTTTCCTAACACTAAGAAAAGCTAGATTTAAATTTTTAAATTGTTATACAGCAATTAAATGATTTAAATCCAAAATCAACTACCTACAGGATGAACAACATGGGCATGGGCGAAGGTGAGAATTTAGGTGAAACAGAGGGCGGTGAATGGGAGGCGCTGCTCGCGTCACACTCGCAGCGGCAGCGCGGCGAGCTGCTCGCCTGGCGGGACGCGCTCGACACTACCGTGGCGCATTTACGGCAGGTATGATATAAGTATAGTAACTTTATGAATATCTTTTGAAATTATTACGTACAGTCACGAGCAATAATATGTGTACACTGTCACATTTTCAAAGTGTCTTAACTTCTGTTCCAAACAATATATGTTCCTCAATTTGTTCAATAATACAACCAACAATCATACAATCATTGAACAAATTGACGAAAACATATTTTTAAATTGACAGAAATTACAAAGTCATACACAGAATTAGGTTCAAAATTGTCTTTCCTGTTCCTGATGATTAAGGATACTGGAGCAGCCAATCCTCAAAATGTTTATACAGGCCAAAACTACATCGGGCACAGATTATGCGGATATGCATTAAGTTGAGAAATTAGCTCCGAGTGTCCTTAACTTTCGGATACAGGAGAGACATATTTTGTTTTTT